>LR999900.1:1524976-3019952 GCA_905220335.1 Noctua pronuba | reverse complement strand
CGATAGCCGTTGCGAATCGCGGTTGGTACCTATGTCTTTTTTACGTATAGGTACCTGTTACGATCAAATTAGATATTTGATTGAAGTTCCTTATAGCAACGGTCCAAGATCAATGGTTGATAAAAAAAAACTATGTAGTTTAAAATTAATCGCTTGGTTAGACTAGTGATTGAAAAAATTGAACGTAACGATCGACACACCTATCACAAAAAAGCGTGCAAAAAGAGTTTAGGAACGCCAAATCATTACCAAAAAAACGAAGGCCTACATACTATACCCACACCAAAGTACAGTACCTCCTTTCCGTATTATAATATGTATACCAACACACATTTCAAATAGAGACTGCAAAGAAACGACTAACTATATTTTTTGCAACTTGGGAACTGCCAATTCCCCATGCCTCTCACATTTAATCATTACTATACATGTCACATAACAATAGCGAAGGGTCAATTTTTGTAAGAGGTAAGCCGGAGTACATCTCTTTAAAGTGATTATATTATTTGTCTATAAAATACTGTGCCATTTTTCAAAGGGAAGCCAGTAGGAAACGAGTTGTATGGAACCTTGGCCATTGTCACATAATATACCTACGGGGTGTAAACAGACCCTTCACGAAGCCGTCAACGTCAACCAAGCATTCTGTACAGTCAATCTGGGTAACTTTGACAGATAAGGGCGATATTTTATACTATATTTAAAAAATTTACGCCTATCACTCGAGTGTTTTTTATTTTATCAGTGCTCTCGTATTACTTTCCATCTATAGAAATTCAGAGAAAGTTTATAAAATATACCAATATAGTAGAAAATCTCAATTCTGTGCCCTGTCAAAGTTACCTTCATAAAATGGGTAACTTTGACACACACAGAGCCATGCATAAAAATGTAGTAATAAGTATTATTTTTATCAATCTGGGTAACATTGCAAATCTAAAATAAACATTTATGAATAGTGTTGGCTTCATGCGAAAAATAATCAAAACTAGTTCATGGTCCCGCTGTCAAAGTTACCCGAATGAATCAAAGTTACCCAGATTGACTGTACATCAAACTAAGTAACTTTACGCAAAAAATATTGCTGGGAAACGACTTTTTGTTTGGGGTAAAAAATCACGTTTTACGGTAGGACTCATTGTAACGTACTCAAAACATTGTGCTGATGGATGGATTGAATAGTACGGGGATCGTGGAGATGTTTAAAGTAAATATCTTACATTAAAATCATGTATTAAAAAAAAACTTGTGAAAAAGTTGGAACTTTGACCCCCAATATCTCCGTAACTAGAAGGTTCCCAGGTATGGTCTAGAACAAAAAAATGATCGCAATGACGGGGAGAACAAGTGCCTTTCGGCTTCGTTAAAGGGTCCTTTTACACCCTTTATACTGCCTCGTTGGTCTAGTGGTCGCAATCGCGACTGCCAAGTATGAGGTCCTGGGTTCGGTTCAAATTGTTATTGGGTTTTCCCATCAGGACTTTCTCAGTAGGAGCCACGGAGTCTGGATTTGTGTCCGGTTGATGCCAATAGGCTCGCCCCCTTTTACATGGAACTTTAATATAATTAGGGAAATTTAGGTGTACTTTTAGGTGTACCTCTGCCTACCCTTCGGGGATTATAGGCGTGATGTTATGTTAACATACCTATATTTTTGATGTGTTAGGAAATTGTACAAGCTTAAGTACTAACTTACTTAACCAGTCAAGGCTCCAAGGCGCAGGTGATGGGTGTTAGAAAGGCATTCACTTAGGTCTCACCTAGTGTTCGCGAAAACCAAAATTACCGTTGAGTTGTTTGTAAAGGCGTGTGGCGTGTTCTTATAACTACAATCCAATACACTTACGAATATTTTTGTAAAATTCATCAATAACCAGGGCATGCAGTCTCGACATAGATAGCGATCGTAAAACAACCGATTTTTGTCGTTAAGTCATAACGACCCGGATTTTACGATATTTGGTAGTCTCTACACCTGAAGTTTGCGATTGTCCTTGATATAATACCGATCTTAGACGCAAACTTAACGATGTTCGTAAAGATAACGAATATATTTAGCGACCATTTTTGACAGCCCGCAAAGTGATTCGGTAGCATCGTAAGCTAATTTATTGATGGTTTTTACTGGATTATTGTCAAAAATTGTGCCGGGCTTATTACTCGAAGGTCTATTGTCTGCAGCGAAGTATGCTATGATTACGGCCTTATAATGCCGTGCCCGTAAGCCGTACCTAACCTATAAATATGTGTTGGACGTATGTGTGAACAGGCGTCGCTGATATTCATTTCATTGGTAGGAAGAGGATTCATTTAAATAAAAATATCACAACTATAATCGATTTATCTTTAATTGCATAAAATGTGAAGTAAATGGACATTACCTACAGTTATTTCAGTGCAAAACACTTTCCGTCATACTCATAATACAATGGCATAAGAATTACAAATACATCAAGTATACATCATAGGTATACTTTCCTATGTCAACATTTTAAACAAGACACAATAACTAATACACACACGTCAACTTTTTAAAACAAAATAATACTGATGACTTAAATATGGGTGTACATACAATCAAAATCACCAAAATATTTTACATTTAATTTAACTGAACACGGTATAAATACAAACATCTGCATCGATAAAAACAATAATAAACACAAATACTTTCTTCAAACAATACAAAATTATTAAATTTTGAAATACTAACATGAACATCAACAATTAAATTAAATTTCACAATGCATTTTTAAAATGGGAAGAATGAGATGAGTATTTTTCAGGAACTTGTCATGGTATAAAAAAATATTGGGTAGGTCAACTACTTTCTTAGGTAGAGCATTATAAATAATTAATGGTACTAGTTCTAAATATTAAGATTCTGTGTACGGGTAATTCTGCGAGTGGCTTCACACATGTTTGAGTTATTTTTATTTTGAAAATGTTTCATTTAACACATAATCAGGTTTTGATAATACATAAATTTAGTAGAAGGCCTCTTCAATTCCTTTTAGTTAAATGGTTCTGTGATTTGAAGATAGGTTGACAAGATTCAAACGGTTGTATATTGAATATTTTGGAATTATCTTGTACACAAGCATTTCTTTTGTGCCATTTAAACTCGTGATAGCTCTGCTATGTATTCCCTACAACTATGATATCGTTATATCGAATATTGGAACACAGCAAATACACACATATGATATTGAAAAAATTGATCAATATTACACACACTACACTATTTCACTCAGTTTGATTTTCTGATTGTTCTTCGTCATTCCTTTATCGTACTCCCCAGCCCCTCGGAGGTTTGCTGTAGTGTGAACAGCTCGATACATGCTGCCTCCGATAGCATTGTCATGGTGCGACACATCACACGAAATCAGCGTATAAATGAAAAATCCCTTGAATATGCTTATTTCCGTATCCTGACGGAATAACAAGAGACTTGTTCACGGAGCTCCTATATGATTTTCAGCCATCTCTTCAAATACAACGACCTTACGGGCTTTTTGTCGAATTCCAGTATCATTTCGTAGCTACATACACGTGAATGTAGAATTATATCCAGTGGAGTCGCAGGTTTAGCCAGAAAGAGGTTAGCAGAGGTACTGTACTCTTGGCTATCAATGAAAAATGCTTGAGAAATACCATTGAAAACAGAAACACAACAAATATTGGTTTCCTTCAATGACAACAAATAAACAAGACCAATTGACTTGACATTTGACAAGTTTGACACTAAGTCAATGTTGCAAGGAGGCAAATTCTAATTTCCTTAAATATTTAATAATTTATTTTAATTTTCAAGAATGGTTATAGCTCTATTTACGAGTTTTCATGAAAAACAGTGCCTTCAAAATAACGTCTATTTAGTCTCAGTTTAAGTTACAAGAAAACCAATTATTTTCATTGAACCATGTTCTCCATTTTTCCCCATATTTTCAGGGAGATATTGTAAAGGTTAAAAATTGTCTTTGAAAAAGCCGCACTATGAATACGTTTTTCGTTAGCGTACCGACATTGTTATGTCAAGAAAATGTACGACTTTGCTCGTTATCTTGGATGTAGAGACTTGCGTTTCTCTCAAGCCTCGTTGTGGCAACCGATTTTTTTCGTTAATATTTAGCGATCGCTAGTTTGCGTCAGCGTCGTTACGCATGTCGAGACTGCAGGCCCAGTACTGACCTGGTAATCGAGAGGGAAGTAAGTCAAAAAAGGCGGTTTCGAGAAAAAGGCCCGTAAAGTTGTCCCAATATTTAGTGATTAAGAAAAACGAAATACTTGATTTTCGTTTTGCATACCTATGTCAAATAATACATGATTCTGTAAACACTATACAACACTATACAACTATACTATACAACACTAATATTGGGACATAACTTTACGAACCATTTTCTCGAAACTGCCTATTTTGATTTACTGCCCCCTCGATTACCGCGGCAGAGTAGTTGTAGGTAGGCATTGCTTCAGATGCAGAGTTATAAACTTATAAGGAAAAATCGAAGAAAAACTTCTCAGTCTCTTGTAGTAGACTAGTAGGTAATGTTCTGAAAATTAACATTTTTAAGTTATTACATACATTGTATTGTAGGATTTTATAATTTATTTACATTCTCATGAGGTAGGTTAGGTACGAACGAAGTACGAATTGAATCGGGGAAAAACCTTATACGGGGTGTAAACAGACCCTTCACCAAGCCGTCAACCAGGCATTCTGTACATCAAACTAAGTAACTTTACGCAAAAATTATTGCTGGGAAACGACTTTTTTTTTTAGGGTGAAAAATCACGTTTTACGGTAAAACTCAATGTAACGGACTAAAAACATTGTGCTGATGGATGGATTGAATAGTACGAGGGTCGTGAAGGTGTTTAAAGTAAAAATCTTACATTAGAAACATGTATTTTAAAAAAAACTTGTGAAAAAGATGGAACTTTGACCCCCAATATCTCCGAAACTAGAAGGTTCCCAGGTATGGTCTAGAACAAAAAAAATGATCGCAATGACGGGGAAAACAAGTACCTTTCGGCTTCGTTAAGGGTCTTTTTACACCCTTTATAGGTACCTATACCTATGTTATATGAAATTAGACACTCCGTGAAATAGTACTAACTCTTTATCTTTACCTTTAGCTGGAGTCCTAGCACTGCATGTATGATATAGAGCCTGTAATACCGGCTAGTACCTACGGCTAACGCCACTCTTATTGCCAGGTGGGTATATGACCTAATTGGATAGCCAGAAACTCACAGCTTACCTGCTGGGCCTGAGCTTTCTGTCCTTCATGGTTTAAATCTAAACAGTTGGTGCATAACCGACCAGCATCGCTGAGACGTAGTTGACTCGTATGTATCAGCGACTGACCCCGCCAAGATTAAAGTCAGGATCCACTAAAAAAAAACTAACGGGGCCGATATTTTTTTAATCATAATTATCATATCTACCTTTCTTGCATAAAAGAAAAAGACACTGACCCACCCTGTTACGGACAGCCAACATAAATTTTAAAAAATAACATTTTCATTATTTTTCCGTCATGAATCGTTTGTGCATCGTTTGTGAACGTTTGTGTCACTAATGATTTTTTTTGTGACTAATTAGTTAATTAGTAATTAATTTTTTAATTTTCAGCTTACGATTAGCCAACATTTTTTTTAATTAATCGGAAAATAGACTTCCGGGTACTTAATCGATCGGAAATCGTTTGTGAATTCCGAATATGCCAACAAAAATGTTTGTGAATAATTATTTATCGAGAAAATAGGAAAAATAAAAGTTTTTTTTTCATCATATCGCGTTGTCTTTTCTCGTCACTCCTTGTAATTGTAATTGTCTGCTTTAATACCATCTAGTGTTATACATAATAGCTAACCTTAGAGGAAAATGACAGCACAGCAGCTGTATATTATTTTATTTATAACCTAAAAAAAGAGTGAGATCGAAAGAGAAATGTCATTTCGCATAGAAAATGGTAATTGGATTATTATAAACTAATTGTTGAGTCTCCAAGCTGGACTGATGGCATCAAAAAAAAATGGAATGACACTCATTCTCAATATTCTAGTGAGATAAACGCACAGAGAACTTATAATTTATTTTCGGAAATTTTTGCTGGATTTTTATATCATAAAGCTAAAGCATTTAATCTTTTTAATCCTCCAGAATGCTGGGATGTAAGTTAACAATATTTTAATTATTTTTTTTATTAAAGATGAAAAAGAATTTATCTAAATTATTTTAGAAAGAACGTGGATATGGATTGACAACAGTAACTAGTTGCGAAGGCTTAGCAGTTCCATCATATTTTTATATTCAATTTGTCTGGTGGATTGCATCTTTGACTGGAATATTATTATTTCTTTATGCAACTCATCTCAGGGAATCTATTTATGGAGGTTTTATAGCCAGTTTAAGTTATTTTTTTAATTTCACCGAACGTACAAGAGTACAGTGGACATCTCCTTTACGTGAGAGTTTTGCTTATCCAATATTGTTGTGGCAAATGTTCTCTGTGACTACAGTTTTTGACAAGAATAAAACTAAAGAGAAGAAGCAATTTCAATTAAAAGATATTTTTGATAATTTTCCTTTTTGGGTGAGAATTTTTTAATTAAAATATTGTTAACTTACATCCCAGCATTCTGGAGGATTAAAAAGATTAAATGCTTTAGCTTTATGATATAAAAATCCAGCAAAAATTTCCGAAAATAAATTATAAGTTCTCTGTGCGTTTATCTCACTAGAATATTGAGAATGAGTGTCATTCCATTTTTTTTTGATGCCATCAGTCCAGCTTGGAGACTCAACAATTAGTTTATAATAATCCAATTACCATTTTCTATGCGAAATGACATTTCTCTTTCGATCTCACTCTTTTTTAGGTTATAAATAAAAATAATATACAGCTGTTGTGCTGTCATTTTCCTCTAAGGTTAGCTATTATGTATTACACTAGGTGGTATTAAAGCAGACAATTACAATTACAAGGAGTGACGAGAAAAGACAACGCGATATGATGAAAAAAAAACTTTTATTTTTCCTATTTTCTCGATAAATAATTATTCACAAACATTTTTGTTGGCATATTCGGAATTCACAAACGATTTCCGATCGATTACGTACCCGGAAGTCTATTTTGCGATTAATTAAAAAAAATGTTGGCTAATCGTAAGCTGAAAATTAAAAAATTAATTACTAATTAACTAATTAGTCACAAAAAAAATCATTAGTGACACAAACGTTCACAAACGATGCACAAATGATTCATGACGGAAAAATAATGAAAATGTTATTTTTTTAAATTTATGTTGGCTATTCGTAACAGGGTCACTCACTGACCCATGACCACCTTTTATGAAACCGAGGAACCTCCTTTCATTTATTGAAAAAAGCGCCATCTATCTTTGATACTTCGAACTCTAGTGGATTAAGCTTTTGAGCGGGAAATTGTGTTCTCTGAACTCTTTACAGATGGCGTTAATACCTACACTGAACTCTAGGCTTCACGCGAGATAAGCGCACGGGGTAAGCAGAATCTTTTAGTCTTCAACAAACACTGTGATCATTATAAAAAATCTGCTTTTTCGACTAGCTAGGTCGCCTTGGCAAAATATTAAGCCTGTAAGTGCGCCGCGAACTGAAAAAGATTGGGAGCCCCTGGATTAAAGTATAATTATCAAATTCAGTGAACGGTTCGGACGATCCCAATCTGTTGCTATCTATTCACAAGGTGAAACATTCCAAAGTGCGTTAGTTATCTTGTTAGGAAACCAGGAGTAGGTAAATAACTATACTGGCCGACTAGCATGAGGATCAAACTTGGGTCCCCAGACCCCAACCACACAATGAGGATAGTATCTTCCTGAGCTCGAGGCTATACTGGCTAAGTATCCCAAGTTCTCGATATGAAAGGGAAAAAGATTGCTGGCACATTTTTTCATGAACCAGTTTCCACGGTGTCCAGGTTTCCGAAGCAAGCTTTAACGTAAAATAAGACCGACCCCGGACGGCCTAGAGTCTAGTAGTATGTAGTTATTGACCCGGAACTGCGTGGCTATGCAAGGCAGGTAAGTTGTTTTTTTTTTTTTAGTTAATATCAGTCATAAGCAGCTTTTACCCAGTAAACAAATGACATGGACTTAGATAATATCAGTCCTATGCAGCTTTTATCCAGTAAAAACAAATTAAGCTGCATGGCATGGACTTCAGAACAGGATGACCCAGTGTACCTAGGTTATTGTCCGAAGGCAATTGAGGCTACCCTGACTAGAGAGCCAAAGGAAGTAGAACTCGACCTGAATTTCTAATTTCGTTAAGTTTCTTCCGTATTTTTACGGAATCGGCTCGTTTTTACTGTAGTTGTTATACCTAATATTATTATCAGGCTGATATGTTTAATGAGGAAGTCTAGCGATTGACCTTGTATAACATACTTTGTTATTATAATATCCGTTGTTCGACCTATTTTATTAATTTTAAAATTGTAACGCATCTACGAATATGCATTGCGCACGCTCGGCAATACCTACTCGAGTTTCAGAACTCCGTGTCAGATAAAACGTGTTCTTTCGAAAAAAATTGGGTAAAGTTTTGAGTAAGAATATAGAGCAGAAGAAGACTGAACTTACTGACTGACAGGACTGGAAGACTGATTGGCTATTAGAGCAAAAGAAGACCAAAGAAACTTATGGATGGACTGTGTGAAGGATGATACGGCAAGAAACAAGGTGACTGCTGAATTGACGAGTTATTGAGAAGTTGGAAGAAGAAGACTTGCGGCGCCGACCCCAAATAATTTGAGATAAGGCAAGGATGATGATGATCTCTATAAAATCTAACATCTAGCCCGAATAGGTTTACTATTATGTATTTGCCTATAATTATGTCGTATCTTCTGTTTATTATAATACGGTATTTCAGCTATTTATGATAGCGATAGCGCTCTGCTTTTGTAGACTACCGGGCCAGAGTTCGTTATAATTATGACGAATAAAGAAATATGCATCCAGGGCATCACACACACGTGTAAGATTGGTTATCTGGGAAACATAGACAACAATCTAATGTCAAACTGACAGTTCCCAATCCGACTTTGGGAGGACGGCACGCGGCCGTGTGTATTTATTTTAGGAAACACGAGACATTGTAATTTAGAACGTGCGAAATGTACCGAAAGTCCGCGGTACGCGCTAGTAAAAGTGCTCGGTGTATCAGCTGAGATAGGTCGGCGACCTAACGCACAGTCAACGCAGTGCGCTCGCGACAACTAATCGTCATGATGCACGAAATGCATTTAATCGGTGTTGGTCGGATTCGCGGCCACTCGCCCCGCGTCGGCCCTCGCCGTTGTACGAGTACACGGTGCGCTCAAACATTGCGCTCATCGCGCATTTCCCATCACACACCAGTTAATGTAAGACGAAAATTGTGACAGTGAATAGCCATGTTCAAACTCTGTTCGGCGCGGTTCGTGCCGCTGTATCCGGTGCTAGGGCTACTGGGTGCGTGCGCGCAGGCGATCAATATCGTCTCCGTCTGCAACTCCTCCATCTACTGCGGCGGTGACCTACTCCGTACAGTGCAACTCGCCAGGATTTTCCCCGACTCGAAAACATTTGTCGATCTAAGACTCGCACACTCTCAAGATCAAACTTTGATCAATTTCACTATCCTTATGCGAGAGACTAATAATAATCCATCTCGTGAGCAAATTACTTCATTTGTGGATTCAAACTTTATCGATGGAGACGAGTTGTTCGACTGGAACCCACCGGATTTTGACCCCAACCCACCCATCCTCGACCAGATCGCTGATCCAAAGCTGAAACAGTTTGCGAAGGATATTATCAGTATTTGGCCGGGACTCGGCCGAAAAGTGTCGCCCGACGTGGACCGGAACTCTGATCAATACAGTTTTATTTATGTGCCCAACGGATTTATTGTTCCTGGTGGAAGGTTCAAAGAGTTGTACTACTGGGACTCATACTGGATCATCCGTGGTCTCCTGATCAGTAATATGACGCAAACTGCTAAGGGAATGATTGATAATTTCATATACCTTGTAAATAAACTGGGTTATATTCCTAATGGAAGCAGAATTTATTATTTGGGACGAAGTCAGCCGCCTCTGCTAGCGCTGATGGTGTACGACTATTTCACAGCGACGGGAGACGTCGCCTGGCTCGAACAGAACATCGGTACTGTGGAGAGGGAACTATATTACTGGTTGGAGAAAAAGAAATTAACCGTTGAAGTAGATGGCAAACAGTACAGGTTATTACGCTACATTTCGGATGAAGAAGACACGGGTCCGCGTCCAGAATCGTATTTCGAAGATTATACCAGCAGCAGAATACTATCTGACGCCAGACGTGAAGAGTTCTACAAAGAAATGCGAAGTGCAGCGGAGAGCGGCTGGGACTTCTCGTCGAGGTGGTTTGTGAACGCAAAAAATGCGACCACAGACAATCTGACCGATGTCCACACGTCGCGAATTCTACCAGTTGACCTCAATTCTATGTTTGCTGGCGCTTTACAAATAGTAGGTGACCTAAGAAATCAGTTAAAAGATAGGCGAAGTGCCCAGAAATGGTGGAGCTTAGCGAAGTATTGGAGAGTAGCAATAGAAAATGTGTTGTGGGACCCGAACGATGGTGTGTGGTATGATTATGATACCACGGCAATGGCTCGCAAGAATCAGTTCTACCCGAGCTGTGTGACGCCGTTGTGGACAGAAGCCGTGGAACCAGCGACTTCGCCGCTTTACGCTTCACATTTAGTTCGATACTTGCTGAAGAGCGGGGCGCTGAACTTCCCCGGAGGGATCCCGACCTCGTTGTGGCACACAGGCGAGCAGTGGGACTTCCCAAACGCCTGGCCACCTCTCCAGAGCATCGTGATCGGCGGTTTGGAGAAAAGCGGTTACGAAGAAGCGAGAAAGTTGGCAAGGGAACAAGTCACGGTGTGGATTCGTGCGAACTACATAGGTTATGCGAAGTGGAAGAAGATGTTTGAGAAGTATAGCTGTGTGCAGGCGGGGGGTCACGGCGGAGGGGGGGAGTACTCCGTCCAGTCTGGGTTCGGATGGACTAACGGTATAGTTTTGGAACTCTTACAAAGATACGGGAAGGAGTTACAGCTGGATGAGCATGGTGAAAACAATTTGCCTACTGTGCGGATGGTGTAGTGAATTTAAACTTTCGATTTGTGAATCAGTAATATAAGTATAGATGTTATATTCTTACCTAAAATCAAATGTGTTGTTATGTATGTGTTGCTAAATAATTTACTGACTTCTAGGAATCTTAATTGCCCTTTGGCTTGCATGCCTACTACTTAGCATTTCAAAGTACTTTCTACCTACTCGTAAATACTCATAACAACACGACAATGTAAGTTCACATGAAACTTGTTTGTGAAACTTGAAACTTGTGTCGGTATAGGTACTAATGTAGTACTTTACATTTTCTATCTGATCATTTGTTACGCTTTATTTATTCGAGCTATTTTTGATTCGGTTTTTTTTCAGAAATGGAAACTGTAATAAGAAAATGTCATCATGCGATATTAATCTAACCTACCAACATCTTAAGATTAACCAGATATTTAGCTTTGTTTTACCTAATTGATTTTATTGACCATTGACATAATGTCGTCATAAGTGCGAAATTGATGTAACCTAGTAAAATAAAACCAGATTTTAAGATTAACCAGATATTTAGCTTTACTTTAATTTATTATTTACCAGATACACATGTAATCTTCTTAATATTTATGAAACTCACTAACTCGTGTCACTGTGCTATGTCCGTACACGCTAATCTCTGAAACCATCCACCCGATTTCAATGAAATTTCGTGAATGTGTTAGTATGGTTGGTTCCAGTTTGACAGATAGGATACTTTTGGACCCGATAGTTGGCGCCGTGCCCGGAGCGATTTGCTAGTAGAACTAGAAATCTAAATGCTAGGTATTTCATGTCTGATCAAAAATCAAGCTATAAGTACGGTGAGCAACGAAAGTCGATCAACATTTTCATTTTATCAGACAAAATAATTCGATCTACATTCTCCAGCATTTCACGAAAATAATTGCTAAGTGTTTTGATTACTTATGTTAATGTGTTTTGACAATAATAATGGTCAATCTTACCTTACCATACCAATAAGGAAATGCAATGGACGGAAAATTACGCGTTGCTATGTTTATTTATAATAAGTAATTTATATAGTATTAAGTATTTTATTAATGTTGAACACAAATAGGTACTTACGTAAGACTAATGAAGATAAAAATAAAATCATGTTTGTACTTAATTATGTTTTAAATTACATTCATCACCTTTTCCTAACTCATGGAGCTCATGGCTAAGTAATAACAGCCGCTCGGGTCGATCTTTAGGTTAAGCCTAGGTTGGTCTGTGGATGGGTGACCACATTACACACCGAGTTTTCTCCGAGCCTCGGAAAGCACGTTAAGCCATTGGTCCCGGCTGTCAAAGATGGTTCAAAAAGTCTGACAACCAGTCTTACCAAGGGGGATCGTTGTACCCAGTACTTACTGGGTTGTGGAGGTCACAGATAGGCAGTCGCTCCATGTAAAGTACTGGTATTCAGCTGCATCCGGTTAGACTGAAAGCCGACCCCAACATAGTTGTAAAAGGCTAGGCAGATGATGACCTTTTCCTAACTAAGTAGGTAGGACCGACTTTTCGTCTTTTCCGAGACACGGGGAGGCTAACTTCCAAACTCCGCGCTACGCTCAGTAGTTGCGCTTGCGACCACGACACCAATGGTCCACATACACAAGTGTAAAAACGAAAGCACTGCCATCTGACATGATGGCCCAGTAGCAACGGCCGGGACATACGAGCTGTTGTTGTGGTAGGTTCAAACCAAGAAAACTTTACATGCTCTATACCTAATTTATTTCATCAGCACTGCTCTCATAATCGTATGTAAGGATCGTAGCAGGTGGCGTTGTGGTTTCTGCCTACCACCTTAGGAAAAAGGCGTGAGTTTATAACCTGGAAGGTTCTGGAACCAAAAATTCGAAGTCTTGTGATGATTATGATGATGGAGATCCACTCCTACTTACACTGAAGATGTCGCATGTGTTTGTCCCAGCAGAGGGAACATTTGAGGCTAGTTATGCTGTCATTGGCATTATGGCATTCAGTCAAAAGGTGTTATTTGAAATAACAAACAGACATTTTATTTATTTGTATAGATTTCACATCACTTTTGTGTAGCGGTTTATAGAAGACACATACCCTCCAAATTTCAACTGTGTGGTGCCAACAGTCTCGGTGTAAAATGTTTGTGACATACGGACGGACAGACAAGACGAATCTAAAGGGTGTAAAAAGACCCTTAACGAAGCCGAAAGGCACTTGTTCTCCCCGTCGTTGCAATATTTTTTTTGTTCTAGAACATACCTGGGAACCTTCTAGTTACGGAGATATTGGAGGTCAAACTTGTTGGAACTTTGACCTCCAATATCTCCTTTTTCACAAGTTTTTTTTAAATACATGTTTTTAATGTAAGAACTTTACTTACTTTAAACTCCTCCACGACCCCCGTACTATTCAATCCAACCACAGCACAATGTTTTGAATGCGTTACATTGAGTCCTAATGTAAAACGTGATTTTTCACCCAAAAAAAATAAAGTCGTTTACCAGCAATAATTTTCGCGTAAAGTTACTTAGTTTGATATACAGAAGGCTTGGTTAACGGCTTCGTGAAGGGTCCGTTTACACTCTGTATAAGGATTCCGTTTTAACCATTTGGCTACGGAACCCTAAAAACTACAATGTACTTCGGACCTTGATATATAAACAACATAATTTTTGCACTAGTTAATTATGCTGAATTTCAATACGTCATTAATTGTTTTTACTGATACTGTAAAAACAAACGTTTGTATTATTTTAATTGGAAACAACTGTAACATTCCTATCTATCATAATAAGTAGGTACAGTCACGATCACCTGTATGTTAACACATTGTTTTTTTTTCCTATATTTTCCCATTGTTGGGCAAAGTCGGCAAAGGTCTCCTCTATAGCCTTCCACTCTTCTCTCTTCAGACATGGCCCGCTCTATCCCACTTCAGCCTAGCAGTCTTTTCAAATCAAATACGGGTAGGTACATGAGGTGATACATACAAGTCATACAACAGAAGTTCTTTAAGCCATATCCTACCCTAACAGGTGTGCAAAATTTCTATAATTATAAAAAATAATAAATATTACATTAAATGTCACTAACATTATCATTAACTTTAGAAACGGGATATTGACCATGTTTACTATTGGTTTGAGTTCCCGATATTTCGGCGCTGTTGCAAGCACCATGATCACGGATAACGGATCGGGAACTCAAACCAAAAAGTACACATGGTTAATATCCTGTTTTTAAAGTTAATGATTACCTACATCTTATTTCTCACATCACATCAGCAACTTGAGTTCAAAGGTTAACCGGTTAAACTTCAATAATAAACATATTATGGGTATAACCCATAATATGTTTGGTTAACCATTATACGAGTTAACGCGCGATTATACAGATTATATATCGTTTAAATACCTATTGCTGATTAACCAAAATTCAAGAAACAAAGCACCGAGCACGGCCTAACTCCGTCACTTTCTTCTGAACGTAGTATTTTACTTGTTACGTTGGAAGGCCTCCCACTAGGTGGACCGATGACCTGGTGAAGGTTGCAGGGATCCGCTGGATGCGAGTCGCACGGGACTGGTCAATGTGGCGACACTTGGTCCAGGTCTGTGCCCAGCAGTGGACGTCTTTCGGCTGAAATGCTGTAGTATTTTAAGTGTAGTTAGTAGTTACCTACTAATATATTAGTGGCCGTGGCTGTACCTAAGTATCTACCTAGCTATTATAATAAAATGTTCTACACAGCAAATAATTTTAAAAAACGTGACAGCAAGAAAAGTAATAAAACAAAACGATTAGAAACAATTGAAATTGTTTATGACTAAACCTAAATTGATGGAACAATTGTGAATGATGTTATGGCTAAAAAGGGGATTTCTGTTGAGATAACAACTAATAAAGAAGTATGGAAGAAGAGATGCTGCGTCGACTCCAAATAAATTGGCATGAAACACTGTTTTATGTTTTCACGGTTTAAAACTAAACTTATACTGTCACTTACGGGATATCTTCCGTGATTGTTTATTATTTTGAGCTCCCAAATAATAACCCCCAATAATGAACAATCATGGATGATATCCCGTAAGTGACAGTATAAGTTTAAATTGGGATGAACCTGATGACGATGAAAAAATTGAACATTTTTAAGATACTATGTTCAAGAAGTTTCTTATTCTTACTGGCCCTGTGATTCAGATTTGATAAATATGCATCACTTTTGGTTCCTGTATGAAATAACAAGAGTAAAACTTGTACGGCTTTGTTGTTTCAAAGTGGTTTATACATATACCTAGATACGGGGGTGCTTAACGCATGTTTGGGTTCCCGCTTCCCGAGCAAGTAGGTTGAGATCCTTATGTGACAGGGGGCCTAAAAATAATGGCTGCTTTAACAGAATCGTAATAGGTTAGATAGTAATATGAATTACATTACAATTCGTAAAATGGTCACAAAGTGACAATTCATAATATTAACTGCGTGTGTGACTATTTTAAGAATTTTAACGTGATTCATATTAGTAGGTACCCTATTTTGATTCTGCTAAAACGTCCCCTGTACCTATTATCTTAACTCAAAATTAACCCATCCATAATAGGTACAGAAAAACCTTTCTCGGAAATCTTCCTACAATAAAACAATGTTTAAAACTAACAGAATCAAACTACACAATTCTAGACAAGGAGTGTCATATATTTACTGCAATTTTCAAATCAAATCAAATCAAATAATTTATTCGTAAAATATGGGTTAGTAGGTGGTATATATAAATGTTACATTACATAGTATAACAGTAAGAATCCTCATATTGACCATTTCTGGTATACGAAATATAAAATAAAAGCTTATAACAAAGAAACAAATGGGTGATATATCTGTACTCTTTTTCATAGGTACTAACATAACAAATTATTGCACTAGAATAGGAACATAATGAGGCGTTACAATAATTTTCGATTCTTATAACTAAGGTAAGGTTTGTTAAGGTTTGTTTGTTTATTACTACTAGTCATCTTCTTTGTAAGTTATATTCAGACCCATTGCCATAAGTACCAATATTTGTAGATAATAGAAGTCTAGACAAGTCTTCCTACTGACCTAGAAACAAGATACATAGAATATGCCACAGGTGTGCTAGGCTTTACGTATATACATACACATAAACTGGTATGACCACTTTCAAGGTAACATATTAATCGTAGGATCGTACCGGCTGAACGTCACGAAGGGGTTAGCCGGTTAGGTAGAGGTGGGTAGTGGGGACCCTCATTTCGCCATTTAAAGTTTCGAAGGCGACAGCAGACAGCAGCAGCAGTGACGCCCTACTGCAATGAAAGACCGCAGCACCAACAACCGGCAACTGGGCTTATCCCAATTGTAAACGTCCCATTGTGCCTATTGGCCTTGTTTTGTTGTGTCTCCTGCTGATATGGAGGGATGTGGGAATTATGTTTTTCCTACTCCTCCGCTATCCTTTTTCTGATTATTTCCTTTGCGGGATCCAAGACAATTAAATTGTTTCTCCGGGACTTCGTCGAGCTTCATTGTTTCGGTGCAATTGCAGTGGTTCTATATTATGAAAATGCTTTCTTAGATAGCGACAGCCAACTGCTGCGGTCCAGGCCGTCCAGGGGTGATTGCAGTCGTCATACCAGAAGAGCTGTCATTGTGTCAGCCGACGTAGGTACCTTAAGTGTCATGTAATTGGATGCGAGCGACCTTATTAAAGGCCTTGTTGCCATCAACTATCTTTGCTTATCGCCTGCTACTGTATAGTTGCTGACTGAAAAAATCAAAATGGAAACTTAGCTTTTGTTTTTTTCACGATATGTAACTCTATGCAAAAATTATTGCATTGACTTTTTTTTGGGGGGGAAAATTACGGTTTACGTTAGACTCAATGTAACGCGGTATTTAAATGTAAGCGAGGTTACGGAGGTATATACAGTGAAATTTAATCACTTCACTGTATAAACCTACACTCAAACTTGTGTTTTAAAAAAAACTTGTGAAAAAGTTGGATCTTTGGACTCCAAATCTCCGTTACTTGAAGGTATGGTCTAGAACAAAAAAATTATCGCAATTGCCGGGTAGAACAAGTACACCCTTTGTGTCATCCATAGTATTTCATGTTGTCATATGTGCAGGTACTTACCTAATGTAGGTATCAGGTAGGTACCAAAAATAGTAGTTACTTATTTCAGTACTGAAGATCACGCTGCAATCAAATGTACTACCATTTAATTTGAATTAGTACTGAAAAAATATTTTAAAACCTTACTATTGTATGTTGATTTTTATCGTAGCTTTCCATGGTCAAAACTATGCGTTTTACTAAATAGCTGTAGAATAATGAATTTATTGAATAGGACAGGTCAGGGAAAGTGTTGTAGGTTTTTCCATTTGGCATTTGCGGATGATAGTGATACGGATGTCCCGTTACTGACATTATCTAGGTTTGGCGAAATTTGGGTATGTTATAGTCTGTTTTTTAATCCCTAAGACTAAATTGACAAGTAAAAATGGCAAACTGACATAGATTTCAATAGGATTTATGTCAGTTTTGACATTTTGACTTGTCAATTTAGTCTCAGGGATTAAAAAACAGACTATAGGTACCGGTAGATTTTCCCTACCTCGTCCGGAAATGCAGAAATAATGTTATAATATGCAGTTTTTTTTTGTTGCAAAATTCTCTCCGCAAGAAAAACATGAAGGTGCCTTGAAACAGTACTTATTAACTAGGCAATTATGATAATAATGAAAGTAAGACATGGTAAGACAGGTATCGCAAAAATAAAACGCCTCTTATTTAAAAGATTTATTTTGCAAATATTATTCAATATTTAATTAACCTAATAAATGCAACTGAAATTGACGCCAACCGCCAAAAGAATTTAATATTAGGTAGGTACTATATCTTCATGCAAAAACTCATTCATTCTCCAACTCTACATTTACGTAAACGTTACTTACGTTACAAACAAAACGTTTCTGGCGGTTATTTTCTTCAATAATGAGGTATATCAATGAATTTATATTTATCAACCTATAATATTACAATCATAAAACTAAAGTTCCTAAAAAACATCGTAAGTATGTCGTATTATACCATTTAAAAGGCATTTGACCGGGTCCCCAAAAAAGTTTTTGTAAGAGTTACTGTGTCTGATGATTACCTACATTAACAATTTCGGCGACAAGTAGAAAACTGCGAGGTACCAAATACATAAAGAAGTTTTCATTTCAAAGGCATTAAACGAATAAAAGCGGAAAAAATTAAAAGAGTTCACCAAGGGACTACCTAAAATCCTCCCCAGTTCTGTTATTAGATTTCCACCTTTGAATTTTTGACACTAATGTCGTTAATCGATGAAAATTTATGTTATAATTATGTGGAGAATAGGAAGACCAAGGATTTTAACCTCACAATGTGGGATTAAGAGAAGAAATAGAATACCTTCAAGATCCAGAGTGATGACATAAAACCTTATAGACATGAACCTGTCCTGTGTATAAATTACTTACTAGTGATGTTAGTATGGAGATATCGGCATAAAAACACAATTATGTAGTTCAAAGAAAATAGATAGGTACCTACGTACTTGTTGGTAACGAACATTTAAAATGCAAAGTGGAGAAGAAAGATCCTAGCGTCACAAGGAAGAGATGTATGGTACCAACCCCACATTAGAAAATCACCATCTCGGAGGTAAAGATGCATTATTAGATAAAATATTTCAAATATCACTCATAAACGGCAAATTTAAAGGGACTCTTTGGATTAACAATAATATGGCATCTTCTTTTGCTAACAAAAAAGATGACGCTCTTAAAATTTATGATGTAAATCTTTCTAACTTCGTGTATATTTGTTTCAATAAAATCTATGTGCTATTTAATATCTAATAAAACCCGGGAATCTATTCAGCCTTATTCAACCGCATCGAAATCACAATCACTAGCCGGTGTCACGTAGGGAAGGTCCGATCCGAATTCCGCTTCCAACAATACTTGTTGGATTTTAAGTCTGGCAAGAGCGTTCTGTTTAGAGTTCAACCGTTTAAGCGTGGGGGCACAACTAACGAGGAAAAGTTCGTCAGGGTCCGATCTGTTACACGAACAAGAGGTCACTTCTTCGTCAGTGGAGTTCTGACGAGCTTTCTTAGGCGAGGGTTGGGAGTCTTCATCATCGTCGTCTTCTTCGTATTTGGTGTCTTGACTGTAGGACAGTTCCGGTAAGCATTGACGTTGACGTACTTCATCTTCATTGTCTGAATCTTCGGGCTCCTTTTTGGCGGCTGTTCTGTAGATGTAATAACGATAAACGATTAGTCGAGAAGTGTTTTCTTCTAAATTGCTGTTGTTTCGGATAGCATAGGTTGTTGATATATAAAGAGTGTCAGTGGAGTTTCTAGCCCGTTCTTACAGATCTACGTTTTGGAACGGGCAAGCTTCAACTTTCTGACTAATTAACCAACTCCTTGAAATTTCGTTTAATTGAAACAAATGCTTTGAGTTTTAGCTTTAGCTCTAATTAAGTCATCAAACTACTAATAACAACGAGGAAAAATAAAAAATATTGTGTTGCGTTGTCCAGTGCCAAAATAGAGCATAGGTACTTCATTCACCCTTATAAAAATTAATAAATAAACAAAAAACGCCTAGGTACTTCTACTTACCCATTTTCTTTGGGTTCTATATGCGGCAGCAGAAACCTCATATGCTGGTGGTAAGGCCACCTGGTACGACCTCCATGCGTTCTTTGCAGCTTTATGAAGGAATCACGGAGAGATCTCCACCGTTTCTTGCACTCAGATTCTACGAAAGAAAACACAAACATAAGGTAAAAATTGGAGACAGTTTATGCTTTTTTTGTAAGTAGGCAAGTAGTGGCATCCATAGAGCATTGGCATTGCTGTTTGTGTTAATCAAAACATAATATATAGCAGTGATGCAGTGTAGCCTAGTGGTGTGACCGTCGAACTACAAAGTCATAGGTCTCGAGTTCGAACCCAAGGCACGCACCTCTAATTTTTCGGATTTATGTGCGTATTGTATCATCACTTGCTTCGGTGAAGGAAAACATCGTGAGGAAACCAGCATGCCTGAGAGATATTACTTGACGGCATGTACAGTCAAGTCAGACAGAGGTCCATGAGCGGCATAAAAACTTTGACACCAGGTTAGGCACTAACCACACAATAAAGAAGATATATTGCGACGGGTTACTTATGATGCCGAACTGTTGATTGTTGTTGCTGTTTATCCAGAGGGTTGTTTATTAAGACAGGAAGTCTAGTATTACGTAGGTAAAAATGAGATTTGATGAGATTCAGATGGGGCACCCACTTAGGTAAATGACGTAGCTTTTAGATTATCATCTTCAAAATGAAGATATTCTTGTGTGCGTTTACACAAACAAACATATTGGGAAATCTGTACTTACCCGAAACATGGAGCGATTCCTGAACCTCTTTCCAGGCATCGTCTCTAAGCTTTGTTTTATTGAAACCGCTTACAGACTTGTCATACAAAATTGGGCGCTTTTCAACCTCTTTGATCAAATCTACCTCATTCATTCTTATACCTTTTTTTGTTGCTGGCTGTGCAATTTTGTTTTTTTTTTACGTTGTTTTACGGGGCACGGACGCAATTTCACGAGAGTTACCGCACTGAATTATTTGGTTTATTAGTAACTATTTAACAATTTCGTTGCTATACAGTTGGTTCACGTAAACAGAAGCCGGCGTTCGTTGCCAAAATCACTGATACACGCTCACTTTTTTTTGTAAAATTATTTTAGAGCGTACCTTTTTTTTAGCTTTAATGATACACAATGACGGTCTGATGGTGAAATGGGGTGGCTGGCTATGATCAGAGGAGGTGGGTGACGCACGGTACGCGCGGCGCGCGCGTATCGAGCGGCGCGGCGGCGCGGCCGGTGCGGCGCCCGGCCCCACGTCCCTAGCGAACTCCAACTTTATTGATTTTACTGATTAGGAAACAAGTGAATGGGAATAAGTATGTATTATTTTGTCACTCGAATGACGTACTCAGGGGGCGTTGGTAAACATTTGTGAATTTGTTTTTTTTTTAAATGTATTGAAGAACAAGATGACGGCGTTAATCCTGATTTTGGTCACGCGCCAAAATATCCTTGTTTAAGTGTAGGTAATGTTACATACTTTTGAGTTATTTAATTGACGCCGTGTAGTTATTACGCACGCTCTGTTCTTTTCCCAGACCAATTTTAATTAACTGCCTTTTTTCAAACCTGCTGAATCGTTATTATAATCAAACATTTTCTTCACTTTTGAACCTAGATAGAACAAAGAAAAATGTTTTACAAACTTCGAATCCATTACCTATGTAAAATAACACAATAATTAGCTGATTGTAAGCCCGGACTAATGAAACTTATTTGTGTATAACTCGGACATCACTGAACCGTATTCTGCTTATCTCTTTCCAGGAAAACAACAAATATCAACTAGCGTTCACATAAAAAATACCGATAGTGTGTTTAGAATAAAGTTAAACATTAATTATTTTTAAGTGACGTCTCTGAGCGCGGTCGTTTCTATTTATTTTTAACCGACTTTAAAAAAAGGGGGAGGTTATGCATTACAACAGCATCTTTTTTTTCATAGTAAGTATGTATACTCCGTGATTAGGTACTGGGCCGATTTACGTCAACCTTTTTTCATTCGGTGGAGGAAGCCCGCGTAGTGGTCCCATAAAAAATATTAACTTTGCTTTATTAATGCAGTTTGTGAGTTAGATCCATTTAATGCGTATTTTTTCTTCTTAGCCTATGTTGATGACATGGTGGTTCCTTTTTAACTGCTACTTACGTAAAATTAATTCATGACAAGAATTTGTGTGAATACCTACTACAACAAAAAAGGTTAAATAAAAAACTTTTTTGCACACTAACATGTCTACAATAACTTTACTTTCGGAAGTCAGTGACTTTGTTTTTTTTTCATTGACTTTTTTGCCACCGACTTCCGAAAGTTATTTTATTAGGTAAGACTTTTAGTATGTTAACTATTACAATGCTCGAGGCTAAATAATAACAGCCGCTCCGCGCTTGCCTAGGGAGGTGGGATGGGTGACCGCCCATTACATACAGTTTCCTCTGTGCCTCGGAAAGCACGTTAAGCCGTTGGTTCCGGCTGTCACTTGCAGATCTTTGACAGTCGTTACAGGTAGTCAGTGGCCCGAAAGTCTGACAACCCCTCTTATCAAGGGATGTCTTATTACCCAGTGCGAACTGGGTTTGTGGAGATCAGATAGGCAGTCGCTCCATGTAAAATACTGGTACTCAGCTGCATCCGGTTAGACTGGAAGCCGACCCCAACATAGTTGGGAAAAGGCTAGGCAGATGATGATGAGAGTGTTACCTATTATAACAAAAAACCAAATAACTCTCTACCGGTTCTAGGAATTGAACCCAGGACCATTCTGTAATCTCGCCAGCGACAGTGGCAACCACTTGACCAATGGGATCTCACTTGATTTTGTATTTTTTGGTTTCCCATAGGAATTTCTCAGTAGAATCTAATAGCCTCGCTTGAGTAGAGTTTCTTACCACTTTCACATGTTCGTTGGGGTAGACGTGTTGTTGAACGGAGATCGGGGATCGGCAAACGTAAGGTCGGATGCCCTCAGGGTCGGTGGAGCGACGATCTTCGCAGGGTGGCTGGTAGCAGCTCGATCAGGGTTGCCGAGAATCGAGTTGAATACCGTGCGATTGGAGAGGCTTAATGGCTTAGTCCAGTAGTGGACAGTTGTAGGCCGATAGTGATACTGATACTTTCATAAATAAGCTTTGAAAAAGATTATACACATTAGATGATGACAGTGCCGTGTATCCATAAGTTATTTAACTCAACTGTTTGCGTGTGAAAATTAATTAGGTACTACATTACACACGCGGCACATCATTAATTAATTAAGTCTGTTACATCATTAATTAAGTGCCACCGAATTTTACCGCCACTCCTTCTTACCCTAAAATACTAGAAACTGGGCTTAGTTTATTAGTTTTCTTGCCCCTGGCTGGAGGTCTTACACTCAAGGTACAGGCTAGGCTCATCCGTTTAAGCAGAAGCCAGCCTCATAGGTTTACCTGCGAGATACCATATGGAAAAAAAAATACAAAGTGGTGAAGAGCAGGCGCTTTCTGAGACTGTTTTATGTCAATTTCACATTCAAAAAGTGCTGATTATCAGCCAAAGACATTCAAATATAACTAGCTATAGACGGGACAAGACCAAGAAACTGACAATTCCAAAACCTGTTACAAATTAGTAACAAGTCGATCAGTCCAGTGCGATACGTCGCCTTGTCAGGTCGCATTCATATGACACAAAGACATTTAAATATTTCCGAGCTATAGACGGGTGATGACGAAGAAAATCGTAATCCAAAACTTATTACTACTTAGGGGTCGTCCATTAATCACGTGAGGCTTGAAAGGGGGGGAGGGGGTTCGGAAAAAATCACGAAATATCACTAGGGGGAGAGGGGAGTGTGGTGAGATATCACATGTATTTATTTTTTCTTTGAACGCGCGATTTCTAAACCGAAAAAAGCTGCGTGACCTTGACATTTTTATCACGGTGCTTAATTTTCCAGAATTAAATTAGATTATACCTAATAACCTGTATTTAAAGATAATATTCTGGTTTTTTTTAAGATACTTTGTACCAAAAAAATACACGTGATTTTGGGTAGGGGGGGAGGGGTAGTCTAAAACCTCACCACGTATCACCATGGGGGACGTAGGGGTTAAACAGTTGCTAAAAAACATCACGTGATTAATGGACGACCCCTTAGTAACAATTCGTTCTGACTAGTGTCATCTGTGTCATACGCCCGATTGACAGGTAGCATTCGTGTGTCAAAATCGAAAATATTCAGGATGAAAATTATTGTATGACAATATTCCCAATGTCTGCTCTATTATCAGCCTAATTTGAATAAATTACTTTCGATTTTGATTACGTTGGTGGACCTTCCAAGAATTTTTTATAAAAGAATATTTTTGTTTTATAATTTTATTTTTCATCACCATCACGCTTCTGCCCTTATCCCAATTCAATTGGGATCGGCGCAGCAATAATATGACAGTTATAGGTACAATAATTTTGGTAACTCATAACAATCGTTAATTATATTAGAAAAGAAATTACCCTTAAAACTAATTAATTCTTAATAATATTTTCAGTCATTCTTATAATTTAGCTACCATTTATTTTTATAATAATAAAGCGCATTTATTTGTAGCTGACTCTTAGGTAACTACCGACATGCCTTAATGTACCTAATTAAAGAATACTGATCTCAACTGTTAATCACATATGTATTACTCGATACTTCAATGCGAATTTTATAATTATTTTGCTTCTGCCTTATTGCTGGTACACAGGAACTAAAGTTGCTTACATAAAGATACAAGTTTCCAGTACGGACAAGTCTTTCTATTACCCGTTTTTCCAAATTAATATTTGTATTGTACCTATATGCTATAGATGTATCTATTCCTAATGTGTATAAAAATAAAGTAATTATATCCGTAACAACTTAGTCCCTTGTTTTAGGGGATTTAAGTTCATCAAACAAAAAAAAACGTTATAACGAAGATTCAACATTATAAGTGTGAATTCATACAAGTTTACAAGGCCACTACTTCATCTAACAATGATCAATAAAAGCAATACTATAAAACAAAAATAACAGTTTTTATAGCTAAAGAAGTAATTCCATTAAATCATTTTAAAATCGGCCCACTTGCACCACAAGCCATGAAATATTTTTAGCTTTATCAAACATTATACGCGTACCTATAATATCTTCAAACAGATAACGTTTAGCGCTAAATGCATTTAGTGATTCGTGTTGCGAGGCAGAAGATCCTATTCAGTGGCGTAATTTACTCTTGGGCCAAAGGGGCCAGGCCCGGGGCGGCAGCCTGAGAAGGGCTTGCGAATCTGCCGCCTCTTATTTACTTGATACAAGCACTATACTCTTAAAGCCTGCAGCTCTGTAGCTTACAAATCTATATTCATGTTGAAAAGGAATTCTAACAAGTTCGAGGCGGGGTACTAAAAATGTTCGAGCTCGCTTTGCTAGCTGTTATAGCCTAGCGTATCTCAGTTCTTCTGAGACTATGCATAATTTGACAAAGACACTTCAATATAATCTGTTTAAATGATAAAAAGAAAATTTTATATCTTCAAGGTGGGGTGCTAAAAATTCTCGAACTCGCATGGTCGCTCTTGCATCCTACGGTCTCTTAATAGATTTGGAATTTTTATACGTAAGTCAACAAAATCACTTCAATATTATCATGAATGGTAAAAAAGTACCATAACATGCAGGGTGCTAATGGCTTGGAGGTCGCTTCGCTCGCTCTTGAATTGTGAATGATTAAACTTTTATTTATAGGTCGCTAAAGCTCTTCTTTATGAATTTTCTTTAATTTTTTTTTTGAATGGTCAAAAGAAAATCTGAGTTCGCTGCGCATTATTGTTTTCTTTTTTAAGTCATTACCAGACTTGCGGTAGCAAAGATTTATCTTATTTTTTTGTAAAATTGTGGGGCGGCAAACCATGTTGGCCTGGGGCGCCAAATCTTGAAATACGCCACTGATCCTATTCGATTCTTATACATATAATTGTTAGAAAGGAATTTCCTAATTCGGATTTTTGGCCCAGTTAAAAGATATAATAATTCAAGAGTATTTTAAATTTCATTCAGACTATCAGAATCCTGTTGTACGCTTTTGGGAAAGTGAACTTTTAAATGTTTCTCTCTCATATTTGCACAATTGAACTTTACATCACATATTTCACATTTTACACTCTCAATCAGTTTGTGATTTTTGAAATGGGCGGGACTTTCATAATACCGAGAGCACTCATCACAACGCACTCCTGAGTGGATCTTCATATTGTGTTGCCGAAAACTTTCTTGATTTCTGAAATGTTTAAAGCAAACTTTACATTCTCTTTGATTTGATCGTCTGATGTTATTTTTGTTGTGTTTCCTCTGTGTATGTCTATTCAGATAATCCTTTCTCATAAACTTTTCGTTACATTGCTCACATTCAAACTGTTTCTTTTTACACATGTGCATGAGCCGTATATGGACTATTAAATTGGCTTTACAACTGTACAACTTTTTGCAATAATCACAAGCATATTGTTTTTCAAGAGTGTGTACTCGCATGTGGTTCTTTACATCAGACCGACTATAAAATCTCTTGAGGCAAATTTCACATTGAAACTGTTTTCTATTTTCATGACGTAACTTATGTCCATTGAGGCCACTGATGTCACTGAACCCTTTAGGGCAGTACGGGCAGCGGTATCGTTTCTCTCCCGTATGTATTCGTTTGTGACGGGCTAATGCAGAAGGATCGTGAAATGCCTTCCCACAGTATGGACAGTCATGAGCCTTAATTGCGCTGTGTATAGCTTCATGACGTCCCCTATAGTGTTCCAATGCAAACGCTTTAGGACAATGTCTGCACACATAGATCTTCTCTGTGGCCATGTGCCTCTCTATATGTTTTTTGAGTATCATGGCCTGGGTGAATGACTTCATACATAAATGGCAAGTGAATGGGAGTTCACCCGAGTGGAAACGGTAATGTGCGATAACAGTTCGTCTGGAACTGAATAATTTCTTACATTCAGGACATTCAAACTTATTATCAGGAGTTTGTCTGAAATCTACATCTGGGTCCGGTATGTCCGATTCAAATTTTGGTCTAATGTAGGTAGTATCTTCACTTTTGAGGATCACTTTAAATTTCTTGTGTTTGGGTTTTTCCTTTGTTACTGCTTCTTTTACTGTTGGACCCTTCTTAGATTTAGATTTAGGCTTACTTGGGGGTATAACTTCGGGCTTTTCTTGGGGATTAACTTTTTCCTCTTTTGGTGGCCAAATATCCTCTTCTTTGATTGTAGTTCCATGTACCAATTCAATGTGGCCTTTCAGATCTTCTTCCCTATAATATCCAATGCCACACTCACAGGTGTGAGGGAACGGTAAGTGAAGAATTGAATGTGCATCAAGAGTACTTTGAGCAGCATAACTAACATTGCAATCTGGACACTTAAAGGGCTTCACAATATCAGGATTCTGCAATTGGTTTGTTTTTCTTTCATTTCTCCTAGAAATATAAAAAAGAAAGGTGTTATTAATTGCATGTATTACCACTTAAAACCAAAATTAACTGATGACAAAAGCTCATAAAATGTTTAAAGATAAATTTTTCAGAAAACACAATTTTTGTTCCTGTGAAACAATTTCTTCAATTCTTCTCCTACAGCACTGCTTTACCGATTTTTAAAATTATGTTTGCACTTATGGGGGCCACCTTTATGCTTCTAAGCTATAGTTGGAACCGGTAAGTAGCTCTGTGATCAACATACGAAATCCACACGGACAAAGTTGCAGGCAAGGCAAGGCAAGGTTTAAAGATGCAAAATAAAAATACTTACACAGTCTCTTGTATGTGTGCAACTTTATGAAGCATAAATTCTCTGTTATTATCAAAGCTTTGAGTGCATTTGTCACATTTGAAAATTTTGGCCCTTTCCACAAGTACATAAGCACTGACAAGCTGAAAAAAAACCATGCATTATGTTATTTAGAGCTGGAGTCACAAAAATGTCAAACTTTTTGAAGGAAAGTATTTTTTTTTTATATGGCCTCCCGTAACTTCAACTTCAACACTAACACTAGAAGGTTGTTTACTGCTTGAAACTATTGGTGGTGGTGCGTTCTAAAGGGAATAATAACCAGCAAGATACACACAATGTTGTCAACATTAGACTAGTAACAAATAATGGCTAAAAATTTTGATAATCAAAAAGCAAAACATGTAACTTGTGTAACTGTCAACATGTTTACAAACACTGAATGCCTACCAGTGCTGTTTGTAACATCTTTCGATCAACAATAAAAAACATGTTTTTGCAACAATGCTGTACATTTTTTATTTGTCAGAATTGGTTTTAACAATTACCATATTTTATGGCATTCAATTATTAATTTAGATGGTGACAATTTTTTTTTGTTCTTTATTGAAAAATAGAGGATTAGATCATGCATGATCATGTCATCCCCATGGTTACAGACATACTAATGAAAAAAAAATTAAGTCTTTGATCAGTAAGAGAATGTTGGAGGCCAAGTATAACATATCATCACAACTGTAATATCAAATGGTTAGCCTAACATGCAACTAAATAGTAAACCTACATTTTGTCAGTTATGCTTAAGTCCTATGTAATAGGGGGCGAGCCTATTGCCTTCAACCAGGCCCAAATCCAGGCTCTAATGCCCAGTTTGACATTGGCAAATAACTCACATGTGACAAGAAATATTCTTCATGATAAGACTTATGTTTCAGCAGGTCACTTGTATTTGGAAAGACTTTTGGGCATTTCTCACATCTGTGTACATGCAGTTTCTCCAACTTTACCAGCAATTCTGGTCCCTGAAAAATGTGATATAAAGAAATTATTAATTTTTCAGATTCATTAATCAGTCAAAATAATATTTCCAGAGATTACAACAAAACAGTATTTTATAAAATGATTGAATGACATTTTACACATTCAAGATGACATTAATTAGTGCTTCCAAACAAAGTCTCTTAATCCATACAATTGCATTGTAATTTGTTCTCATGAGGACCATGTAAAGGCCTCTTGAAGATAGGTCAGTGCACAGTTGGATCCTTGTCCCGTTATATTACTTTACTCTATGATCCTTGTTCAAGCAACCCTGTTATTAGTTATTCAGACAACACTGATGATAGACAGAGAAGAAATAAATTGCAATAAGAGCAGTAAAGTGATGATTCTACCACTGAGGTGTAATGGAGGTGTTGGTAATAATAATTGTAAGATCTACTGCGGTGTCATGTTACATAAACTCAATACTTACCAGTTTCATGTCTACTGACACCATTGAATTGCTGACTTTCAGTATATTATAGTGTACCCTGTGATGCTGAAACTGGGGACAAACTTTTGTCACGTTAGCTGAACTGAAATGAAGAATTCATTCTTGGCGGTTACTGCTACCGAAACAACCTTTTACTAACTAGGAAGTATATATAACACGAAACATTTATATTGTATAAATTAAAGTAATGTTAAAAGATTCACGCACGTAAACATTAAACTTATGTCAGTAGTTAAATGTTAAAATGTCATTGAACTTGACTTGATTGCGCGGAATCAGTAAGTACTTTGACTGTAGGATTAAATTAAAATCATCTTTTTACTTATTGAATACCGACCGACTAATATCGGGAATAGGGTCCAAGCTACTAGTGGTCTGAGCTCAATAGAGAGGATCTTCCTAAAAATACGAACCGTGTCCAGAAGTATCAATTTTTGAATCAAGCTCTAATGCCGGCCACTGTGTGTGTGGCCGGCATAAGAGCCCATATCCCACATCACATATCTATCGAAAACCTCGTGAGCCAAGTTAAGATATAAGTCCCGTCATGTAAAAAGAACGCTGAGTGACAGTGGAGGGGATGTGTTTGTGCACGTTATACAGGCGTGTCCTAAAGTAATAAGCTATTGTTTTGTTATATAAGTATAGTAGATTTGAAAAGAGTGTCAATGGAGTTTCTTGCCCATTCTTCTCCATGAGTTACTATTTTCGAATGGGCAACTACAGTCCATTCACAGTTATTATGCCTGTGGCGGGACTGTAGGTAGCTTATTTTTGACTATGCAAAAGTGCCTGTCACGGGTCTATTTGAAATAAATGCTTTGAGTTTGAGTTGTTTCATTGTAGAATCGTAATAGGTACCTAGGTACTTTACTAGCAAATTATTAGCACTTTGGAAAAGGCTGGAATAAAAAAAATTGAGAAAATTTATTTCAGCGTTCTTTTTACGTGACGGGACCTATACTTGATTTGCTTATTTTTCTCATCTTTCACGAGGTTTTCGACATACGGGGCCGTTATGTCAACAACAATTAGTGTTAAAATTATGATTGTATCTAAGATGGACTATATCAATCATGAACATGCTTAACGAATTTTGGAAGATTTAAAACTGCGAATGTTCGTTGCTGAGAAAATCTGTGTTTTGCTTGTGTCTTTATCGTAGGTCTCTAAGGAGTCAATGATTTCTATTGTTATCACAACTTTTGTTATAAGTTGTCAGATAAAGTTTTGTGTTCGAACATTTCTTTGATAAGCAACGCCACCTCGAACTGCACCCTTAAAGTGGTCATATTACACTCGCAGAACTTATTGATCAGCTGAAGAAATGACTGCTGTCTTTTTATTTCGGTGGAAATTGGAAATCCGATATTTAGTTGAACTTTTACAGTTGGCAATACCAAGACAACAAGAAAGACCGCAATGTATATATATAGTAGTAGCATAGACTACTATATTTATACTATGGTCTTCTATGACCGCAACACCATAGAGTAAAGTAATATAACGGGTATAGAGAGCCCGCTCGCACAATTTTTTGAAGACCGCTAATGTCAATTGATCGGATAAATAGCGCCATCTATTATTTGCATCCACAAACTTGCGACATATATAGCTATAACTAGCTATAGGTACTACTTATGCATTAGTGCACCTATACTTTAAGCTTCCTCACTATTTTACTTGTTTTTGAAGTTGATAAAGTTTTACATCATTTTACTTTTTCTCTTTACTAAGTAACAAAATCATAGTAAAACTTTATCAAATTAAAAAAACAAGTAAAATAGTAAGGAAGCATCAATTTCAAAAGGTACACAGTGGATACATAAAAAAACAACTTTTATTTTATAAAAAACTTATTTATTTATCTTGTGTTTATTTTATAAGCTTGCGCCTCTGCTTTAATTTCATCCGCACCATGATATGTGATTTTGCCAGACAAAATCCGGTTTGTTGAACAAGTCCAACTATATGAGCACATTAATACTTGGGTTTTCAAAATAATTCGTACACTTCACTACGGAGTCCTGTCCGGACTCAACACAACGCGGATCGGCGGATTAATTTCACGAAGAAAGGCACAAACACTGAATGAAAACTACAAACAAGCGCAAGCGCAGGGTACAGTCGCCATATTATTTGAATTTTGACCTGACAATTTGACATTTGACAATCATTACCAAATCAATAATTCAATGTGTTGCTATTGTAATTATTACGTAGATTGTAATCTACATAAATATTTGCAAATAATTATAATACGTGTTAAATAAAATGATTAGGTAATGAAATTATACTTCATTTATTAAGTTTTGAGTCACAAATTATATCAGGATCGATGGTGTCGCCGGTTTCGCCATCTGTGGTGACATAAGGTAACTAATTGTTTTGGATGCAAAAAACAGATGTCGCATTTTGAAAGAAATTACCCCAAATCTGTCGATATATGGAACTGTCCTACCCCTGCCGCAACACAACGCAAGGAGCTTGACACAAACACAGAATAGAAATATTTGAAAATTATTGTTATTGTGTATCTATTTGCATTTAAACATTTAGTGCTTTACTTATTTGTCAGCTAACCTCTATATTGATAATTTTAACCGTTAATTTGTGAGCTACGCTACATACTATCTTCGGAAAATATTAATTCCGATGAGCGGTCACAATCGGCTGATTAGTAGGCAAGTATTAAATTAAATTATTATCTCACTGTTTACTTAGGTAAATATTATTTACAAACTCATAACACGTTATGCAGTTGGCACCTATTTATGTGTTTTACTATTCTACTCATATTTTGTCTGAATGTACACCTTGGCATATAAAACCCATATTAGGATTGATGATGACTAAAGTACCACTTCACTTCACTCAGCTAGTTCTCTCTAAGCAGTCAACTGAGCCTGACCTCTGAATTTTCAAAACAATGAGTATGTAGCTAAACCATTATAATTATAAAATAACTACCTGTGCCCCATGGTTTCACTGGCCGTTTATCTTTTGGCCTGGCTATTATGGGTCGCAGCATGATGTTAAACAGCCTATAACCTTCTTCAAGAATTGAGCTATCAAATGCAAAAATATTTTTTAAATCTGATTAGTAGTTCCAGAGTAATTAGCACATTAAAAAAAAAACTCTTCAGCATTATTATTAGTATAGATAATATTATGACGTTTATTTGAAATAAATATTAGCACCCTTCATCTTGTTGTTTAATTTAGGAATATACCAATATCAGTTCTGTATTTTAAAACTACTGATTGCCCATTCTTCTCGAGGTAGGAAGTCTACTGATGTAGCGAGTAGCGATGTGTCAAAAGATCAATATTTTTGGGTAATATTAATTTCAATATCATTAATTGTATATTTTTGACCTATTTCTTACCACTGAAGGGCAAAGGATTGGGGAGCATACTACCCGCTAATGCGCGAGATGCTTTTTTGTGCCAGTCTTGTCTGCAAATTTCAATATAAATAAATTATTAACCATCTGGAATACATTTTCTAATTGATGGTAAAACCATTGCATAGTTTAGATTGTTTAAAAGAACCATGCCTACACAGACCACACTGTACTATCAATGCATGAAATAACATCATCACTGTGTCTATGGATATTTACTATGTAATGTATTTGCAAAGTTCATAATATCTATATTACCCTAAGTTTATCTTATCTTGATTTGGTTTGAAGACTGTGTAATAAATGTGTTGAATAAATAAAGATGGATTTGTAGTTGTTTGAGCATATGTTTGCACCTTTCTGGGCCATTCTCAATACATATTTTTTTTTAGCCTGCTCCACAAAATAAATTAATACTTATTTAAATTAACTGCATTCAAAATTTCCATTATTTTGCATTTTGATTGAAAAACCTCATCATTGTGTACGCCTTGTTTATCAATGCCAAAGGTAACGCTTTACTTTTTTGGCTTAAAATAAATTGATCAAGTTACAAATAATTTGTTCGAGGTGGCGCACAAAAAGAGTAACTGGAAAGATAAAAGGGAAGCCAGCAGTGGGGCATTAAGGGATAAAAAAAATGACAAAGATGTTTTTTTTTGCCACTGATTTGCAAAGCTTTGAGTTTTCTTAGTTTTCTATAAATTCAACTACTTAAATGTTTAGTGTGTGTGTATTTATCATAGACCTTCTAAAATGAATTCTCTATCATGTTGAAAACCACCTTGCACCCTATTTAATTTGGATGTGGTTTTCAGTGTAATCAGAACAACATAACCACACTGCCAAAAAATATCTTACACATCTATACTTTTATAATAATATTTTAAAGATGAAGAGTTTGTTTGGTTGAACGCTCTAATCTCAGGAACTACTGGTTCGAAATGAATAAATCTTGTAGTGGTGGATTGCCCATTTATCAAGGAAAGCTATAGGCTATATAACATCACGCTACGAATAATAGGAGTGGAGCAGCAATGAAAAATGTTGCAAAAATTGTATTTTTAATAATTTTACACGGACGAAGGTCGCGGGGAACAGCTAGTTTGATAAATAAAGTTGCATTTCCTGTTCTCACTCTCTCTTCGTGTATATAGACCATTTATTACTCAGTTTCAAGAGTAAGGTAATTTACAATAATAATAAGAAATGATAAAACATGTAACAATTAATGTATTGAAGAAACCGTGCTGCATCTTATCATATTGTATGCTAATAAATGTTTAATGTATTTACCTTGCAGATAGTGTAGTGTTCATTGTGCCTTACGGACTGCTATGTTGAAGATGTCTGCTCAGGTCAGTTTAAATTAAAATAATATTATAATAGAGAGTATATTATGTAATTATCACATATTATAGTGTTTATTTTAAAGTCTAGTGCAGATTAGGGCGGGCTAGACGGAGCCACAGCGCAACTCCATTACAGGGCAGTCCGCTGTCTGATCTCTGAAATCTGCAATAAAGGGGCTCTTCCCTTAAGGTATGACCAAGAGGTCTGGGCCGGTATGTACCCGATCATCTTTGCATTGTGCCCTGTGTGACAGATGTTCGGCGCACATACAAGTATGACAATCTATGAGCACTTGTTGACGAGGTCGAAAGCGTCCGCCTTCAAAGTCGCACCTCATTCCGGCTAGCAACCGGGTTCATATTCAAGCTTAACCTGGCGCTGGCGTCGTGCCGGGTATACCTAAGCCCTTCTAGGACAAAAACCCTTTAGGAGATTTTTTATTTGCCTCGATTGCACCTATCACTATAATAAAATAATATTAAATAATTCCACAGATAGAAAACATAATCAGTGCATACAGGACCCTGGCGAAGATACCGTCAGTGGCCGGTGCGAAGCTCAACAATGCAACCAATAAGATCAATGCCAAATGGTCTGTGCGAAACCTGGATAAAGGCAAGGTCTCCAAGTTTGCTTCCTCATACACCCTGGACAACGACTTCAATGTTATTGATGAAAGTGACTTTGGAATTGATATAAGTAATGAGTAAGTATCTCAGCCGTTATTGGGCTTTGGAGGGTGTTATTATTTGTTGCTATTAGGATGCTGAGTGCGAATTTTTTAATTTTTTTTTTTTTTTTTTTTTTTTCTTTATTAAATCTTGCAATCAGTCTTTCGACTATGAGCAGATGAGATGGTTCGGATGGTGTGTTGGGCGCTACTCCCAGTAGAGTCTGCCCTATCCTTCTGTAGTCATCACTGACTGTTCTGGTCAAAAATGTCCCAGCGCTTTTTTAATCGACGGATGCTTTCTGGGATGGTTAGCTGCCCCGCAAGTTTATTTGGATGCTTTAGCAGTCGGGATTTATAGTTGTCACCATGTGAATTTATCTCCTCGTTGACCAAAGGTATATTGAGGATTTCATGGATCTCTTCTGTCTTAATAAACCATGGTGCGTTGGATATCTGTCTCAGTATATAATTTTGTGCCCTTTGCACTTTCATTATGTTGGAGGCACAATTTTTTAATATTACTGAGAACAAATGGATAAACAGATTTACTGAGCACCATCGTCAAGTAGTAGATGTGTTTTTTTATTCAGTATCTTGTGCACACTATCACCTATATTTTTAATTTCTTAGCATTGCAAAATACTTAAGAAAAATCATTACTTATAACATCTCACTTTATGTATACATATTACTTCCAGAATACTATCAGCGGTGTCCCCTCGTGAAACCTACAGAGCTCTAATCCGTGAGGAGAAGACTGGCAAGGATCCCAAGAAGTTGTACCTAGAGGTGTGGAGTAAGAAGACCCTGGCGCATAGCGTAGACCTCACCAGTCTGGACAAACATGGCGACGTTTACGCTGACTGTAAGTTTTTACATATAAAATCATTGATAAATGATTTTTATTTCTGTAAGTTGGTTTAATGAACACCTTAAACCGTCAAATCACACCTGTAATCCACGAAGGGCTGGGTTAGACTCTACAGCCACTACAGGTGTACTCTTAGTACTTATACTCATGGTTTGCTGTTTGCCAGTTATGTTTGAGTCCTTTGTGATGGGCGCGAGCCTATTGCAATCAACCGGGCACAAATTTATGCTCTGGGCAGGAAGTGGCTAAACAACACTTAGGGAACAGATCCTTATTCTAAGGGCTACGGCAACGGTGTACCTTAAGTACGTCAACTTTAGGTATATGAAAACGTAACAGCCTCAATGTTCGTTTCAAACAATTACCCACATAGCGGGCGCATGCCACCTTTTAAATCTGTCATTTGCAATCAAAATGTTGGTAATACGTAGTTGTTAAACAAAATGAGGCACGCACGGCGAAGAATCAAGCTATATACAAAAGCAGTTCATGCGCATCTCTCATTGTCCGTGAAATCTATATAAAGCGAGGCCATGTTATACTGGAAATGTTAAGCTTGATGTGTCGCCGTGTGTACTTATCATTTTCATTGCTAGAAAATTATACTCTTCTCAATTTTCTTCACTAACTTTATGATTACAGCCGAATTTGGAGGCTTGCAATGGTCACATGACGAGACGGCGTTGGTTTACGTCGCTGAGAAGAAGCTCCCCAAATTTGAGCCTTATATCAAGAGGAAAGATGACAAACCCAAGAACGACGGCAGTGGAGAAACAGCGCCCAAACGGGTGAGTTTATATAAACATTTGAACTATATAAAACACCCTTAAGATAACCAGGCAAAGCTACTTCATCAATAATTGGCGAGGAGCAACAGCGAATTTGCCTGCCTCTCAGACGCGGTCGAGGGGGGAGGGGTTCGTAGGGGTCAAAATCATATAGATGTAGTCTTTTTTTTTTCGAACTGAACTCGTTTCGCGAGACGATAAAAGAGAAAAAATGATTCCTATGTGTGCTACTGCTGATCAAGGGGTCCTGGGTGTGATGCCCCGGTCGGGAAAAGTATTATCGGGTTTTCCCATCAGGAATTTCTCAATAGCAGCCAAGGTGCACAGTTGCTGAAAATAAGCTCGACCCCCTTTTACATGGCACTTAATAACGTGCGAAATGTGGGTTTACTACACGTGCTTCCGCGTTCATTGACGGTCGACCACTTTTAAACCTTATTACTCAGAGCATAAGGGTCAAAAGTGGTCGACCGTCAGTGAGTGCGGTAGTACAGGGTAAAAACGGGGTGAATAGGAACGCAGGGGTGAATAGAGACAAAGCTTTGAAAGGGATTTTAACATTGAATTAATGTGTTATTTTGAAAACAAGTATCTAAATAATTAAGAATAACTAAGTAAATAAAATAATAGTACTTTTTGATAACATATCTAACCAATTCAACATTTAAATCCCTTTCAAAATTTTGTTTCTATTCACCCCGTTTGTCGTACATCTCAATACTGCGGGGGTATAAAGACGTGAGGTAATGCAATGACTAATTTACTTTTTTCTTTCAGGGAGAAGAGTTTCTATACCGACAAGACTGGGGCGAGCAGTTGGGGGGCAAGTATCTGTCTGTCGTAGTCGTGTTCAAGCTGGACGGGGAGAAGCTAACCGTGCTGGGCGGGGTGCCGGAGAGTATGTGTCCGGGACAGGTAGGTACAATGCATACAAAGCAAGAACACGTCTAGGTTGCAAGGATCTGTCTGGCCAACTAAATGACGTGGAGTCGGCTGAAGCTGGCCAGAAAGAGCTTTATTTCAGTCGATAAGTGTAGTCCCTAAATGCTTTCATTTTGGCAGTGTGAGTAAGAGAGCTGTCTCTCTTTCACTCGTCTGGAAAAACTATACATGACCGATAACACCAACTCTTTTTCGCAACGGAATCGTGGTAATGTGACCCTAGCCAGTAATTTTGTCAATTTTTTTTTGACCCAGGGGTATCTTGCACTCCGCTTGCCGATACGCCACCTCCACTCCAATACTCGTTTGCCCAATCCCCCAATCAGTCCTTCGTCAAACGTGGCGGCCCGCAGCTGATGGTAGCAATACTTTATAATACGTTTGTTTACAATTCCCGTCAGGTCCGTTTCTCCCCGGACGGCACTAGCGTGGCGGGCGTGGTGTGGGAGACGGAGCCGCGCCGACTGGGGCTCATATTCTGCACCAACCGCCCGAGCTACATCTTTGAGTGTACGCTGGATGGAGAATTCAGTAAGTTGTTTAATATATTCATATTTTCTCTTTCGTCTCGAATTCAAATGAAATAATACTAGCTTCTGTCCGCGACATCTTCCTCGTCGAAGAAACATAAATGCTATGGCACTTTGTTATAATGTAGCTCAGATGGAAATCTGCCACATTTCTGTGGCAGATTGTGCGTGTGTTTCGGCAAAATAATTACCTCCAAAGTAAAGATTGCAATCTTTACTTTGGATATTAGTATAGAGTTTACGTAAACCTACATGGACTGCAAGAAACATTAGAATTAGGGGCATGATTCCAAAGTGGTTCTATAGAATTTATTGGATTTCTAGAAATAATAACGTTCATTTCACCAACAAGCATAATTATGTGAAAATTTTTTGTTTATTTTTTCAATAGCAGATCCCAAGTGAAATCTAATTTTAAAGTTATGTGTTTATGGTTGATTACGACTAAGCTATCTTGATCTTTCTTTTTTCAGAGAAGATAACTGCCGGCGGCCTAGCGGTCCGATCTCCAAGGTACAACTCCACGGGAGACCTGGTGTGGCTGCAGCGCAAGGCCGATGGACCGCACCACGCTTGCCATGAGCTCGTCATCAGGAAGAAGGGTGCAGTAAGTAACCTTACAGTATAGTACTACAGAAGATAACTGCCGAAGGCCTAACTCTCCGATCGCCTCGGTTCATCTCCACTGCAGATCTAATGTGGTTACACCGCAACGCCGATGGACTGCACCATGCTTGTGTAAAATGTCGTTGTACTTTTAAGAAATTCGTATTTTCGAGAAGTTGCAAGGAGTTTCGCTGTGTGTCATAAGATCACAACACGATTTCTCTAATGAAAATATGTTTTTATGAAATAATTAAACCGCAATTGGACAACGTTGTCGCTGCGGTTCGCGATGGAGATCGCTTTCGGAAGAGCATCTTTCTCCACTTTCCTTGCTTTATGTCCTCCGGATAAGATTGAGGTCAAAAGTAGGCCCATTTAAAATAATAATAAAAAACCTCAAGTCTTCATCAAGGCGGTGTTTCTTAGTGGTTGGATATGTAGCACCGATCTGCTAGTCTTAAAACATAATTTATTTTTGACGTGTTAAGTTTTTTTCACGTATTTACAGAAAGACATATAATTTTCCCTTTATCTTCATTTTCAATGCTTTCAGGACACACTATCCACACTGATTGAAATAGTGGACACCTCAGTAAACATCCAGTACGGGGAGGCTTCGGAGCCGTTCTTCGGCATCTACTGTCAGGCGCTGCCCGGGCGCTGCTTCAACGTGGCTGGGGATAGAATCCTGTTCTCTAGCCCACAGGAGACCGAAGTGCGCTCCTATGTTTATAATATTGGTATGTATTTATTATTTACTTCTTCATTGAATATGTTATCGAACTAAAATTACTATGTCTGAAATAATATCAGGTTTGATAACTATCCCCCAATTGCGTTATTCGAAAGATTTAAATGCTCTGCTTCGTACGTTTGAAAAACTCGCTGATTGACATCGTAAATGCGATGCTATTGTGATCGTGTAACACTACCGCTAACCTGACTTCAATAGATTTTTCAACACTTTTTCAAGCCTAGTTTCACTTGAGATGTTGGCAGCATGTAATTGAATAAATTTGGTTTGGTTATTTTATGTATAAAGCTAGATTTAAGTTTAATGAATATAATATTTTAATGTGAAAGTTATGTATACTGTTATGTGTTATTAGATTATATATTTTAGCTTTAAGTTATGTTGCTGCGCCCTAACAGGGTCATGTACTCACTAGTTTTAAGCCTAGCGTGTGAAATTGGTCGTGTACATTGTGCATTAAATAAATAAAATAAATAAATAAATAAGTCTCATGCATGGTGCTAGTATTTTCCCAAATATGATACCTCAACTATCCCCACACCGTCCAATCAGTAACACACTTCATTTTGTCACAGAAAGCCAACAACTAGTGGACATATCGAACAGGGCCCAGCGAGGTTCCACCACCATCCTCGACGTCCAGGGGGATGTCGTACTTGCCACTTGCTCCAACCTTAAGACTCCGGGGCAGGTAACTACTCTGCTTATGTTTATAGACACTTTCACAGTCTCGGAAGTATGAATATATAATCCATGTAAATCAATACAAAATTGATCATAGTTCATAGTGCCATAGAATAAAAAAAGGTATTATTGAGACCTTTTGAATGACACAAACCCCAACTTGATACAGCTCTGGGGACAAATCGCCTATTCTCTTTTGGCACACAGATAGTTTATAACTTGAATTCATACATAGGATACTTCTATCCCGCACACAGAAGCTAGTAAGCTATACAGGGTGACAGGGAAGTTCCTTGAAAGTAGTTGCTAACGCCCTCTAGTATAACCCTGTACAAGGAAAGAGTTTCCATGTCGGCCTGGATACATTTTCAGTATAAACTGCTCGCTGCTGCGCTCGCTGGTTGCGAGTATAGGCAGGTAATATAGACTTGATGTTACCTTGTTTGTTGCAGTTGTACGTAGCCCGTCTCCCGCCCGTAACTCGCGAGCATGAGATCGTTTGGAAGTGCGTCAGTTCCAACTGTGAGGCGCCGTTCTCCGTCACGGAGTCTGATGTCGTCTACTTTGAGCTAGGGGAAAAACCTAAGCGTAAGTTTATTTTATTGAAACGTGCATCAAAATTTATCAAGTAGTTTAGAAATATTTAGTGAATATAGAATTAAAGAAAATACCTACTATGTCTATAGTACGAGTAGTCCTCATAGTTTTATTATTAAAAAAAAAGTGCTCATACAAAATCTTATACTTTCCTTTTAATCCACTCAATCCAATCTCACAGAAAAGTAACCTGTGACCCAGCAGAGCGTTCGCGTCCTTTCAAAAACTTAAACTAAAAACTAACTTATATCTTGGGTTCTCAATTTTCACCACAGTTAAATGTCCCACAGAAAACTTCACGGCGATATATTTCACACCTTGTGTAAAGGACAAGAAGCTACCTCTCGTCGTGTGGCCGCATGGCGGACCGCACTCCAGCTTTGTCAACGCTTTCGCTTTTGAAGCAGCCATGTTCAATATGCTGGGTAAGTCTTGGTTTTAAAGTCGAAGCTGACTATAACTGAAAATTGTTCTGAATTTTGGACTAGTTCTAAACTAGCTTCGCTTTAGTTCTTATTTTGAACTAAAGCGAAGCAAGTCGGGAAGAACGAAACCGACCAGTTGGGGGGCGTCCATTAATAACGTGAAACAATTTTTGCGATTTTCGACCCCCCCCCTCCCCTCTTGGTGAGATTTGACTTGACCCCCTTATCACACGTGAGGTTTATCAAAATGCGTAGTTTAGTGGAAATACGTTAATCTGTGCTAGAATGCGTTGGATTGATAAAAAACATAATTTGCTTAATTATTTTCATTGAATATTTATTGCATAGGATAGATTAGAGAATCATTCCCCCCCCCCCCCCTTAAACGCCTCACGTAATTAATGGACACCCCCTTGTCCACGTTAGCCCTGGATCGAACTGAAAGTCATGAGGTTAGCTTTGCGTTGATGCAGGCTAACAGTAAGACGGGAAGGAAAGAATCTTTCTGACTGTCTAAGTAGAATCCGAACTCTTATTACACTTTCTTAAATCATAGGTAATTAGGATTCTTAATTTCAGAGTAGTGTTATAATTTATTCGACTAACTTATTAGAAATTCCTAAGTTCTAACACGCAAAATATTATAAATGGTATTTTTTTTTCCTACTACGGTGAAGTTCTTCATCCAAACTTAGTACCGGGATTTCTTATAAGTTTTGGATAAAAAACTGTATTTCAATCACAGCTACGTTCTTATTGTTAACTTGAAACAACTAGGCCTTTTTTGCAATGTTTTTAATCCAAACCATGCAATGTTTTCAATCCAGTTATTATAAAAAAAAACTGGTCAAATTTCGCGGTGATCGAACTTAGGCAATACAGCCTACACAACACCAGACAAAGTAGTCAGAAACAAAACAAAATTCCAGGCTTTGCGTGCTTACAAGTCAACTACCGCGGTTCAACGGGCGCGGGAGAGAAATCTTTAAAGTCCCTACTCAGCCGATGCGGAGACAAAGACGTTCAAAACTGTAAGGCAGCGACAGACTACGCAGTGGAGAACTACCCCATTGACACAAAGAAGGTGTGCCTCATGGGTGGCTCCCATGGCGGGTTCTTGGTCACGCATCTGAGCGGACAGTACCCGGATACGTATGCCGCTGTAGTCAGCAGGAACCCGGTCATAGATATCGCCAGTATGTTTAACTCCACGGATATCGCTGATTGGTGAGTTTTGAATGTTTTTTTTTTGACAATCTGTGGTCCTTTGTGTCCTGTGTAGAAGCATGTGCAATGGTTGTGTGTGCATGTGATTGTATGTGTGGTCTATGGTAACTGTAGATGCTGCAAGTCAAGCCTATAGCCTGCTATAGCCTATAGCATATATAATCAACAAAAATGTACACGCGCAGAACGAAAAGGTTTAGCAATTTCACATTGTAATGGCAATCTTTCATCTTTCGTCTGTCATTTCCATTCATAGTGTTCTTTCAAATCCATGTGAGATATTTTTATAGAGCATGTTTTCGTTACATACATTAATAACAGCAATGCCATACTCATGTCCTAAACGCTCAACACTCCTGGTAAGTATGTCCTTATCGCACGTTTTAAGACCTAAGATAATTTTGGGTTATTCCACTTAAGGTGGAAGGAAGCGATAGGTTAGCCCGCAAAATACAAATTTTCTTATGTTTTTGTAATATGCTGGTCAGCGTCAGGTTGTATGTTGATTAAAATTGACCGACCGCAACAAATATGTATTTACAGTATTATAATTATTAAAATCATCAATACAATCTTTTTATCAATACAATTGATGATTATTATAAATCAACATACAACCTTTCACTGACCTGCAAATTGCAAAAAACTTAAAAAAATTGAATTTCGCGGGCTACCCTGGCGCTTGCACCTTAACCCCGCCAATTTGTCCCACCAGTAGAACAAAGTGAAATGAATTCTTTTGAATCCAACACTACTCTAGTGCAATAAATAGGTTAGTGAGGCAAAATGGAGATATAAGTTTTTAAACTGTCATGGTCACTAACATTATCATCAACACTACAAACGGGATATTTGCCATGTTTACTGTTTGTTTTGTGTTTTGTTTTGAGGGTAGACCGATTTGTCTGCTCATAAACACCACCCGCAATAACTAAAGTTTATCCGTGATCACGGTGCTTGCAACAGCTCCGAAATATCGGGAACTCAAAACATACAGTAAACATGGTAAATATCCTGTTTTTAGAGCTAATGATAACAATCTTGGGAAAATGAAATAGTCTATAATTTTAACGCTAAAGTACCTATGTATAAGGCGGATGGGACAGACTGAATGCGGGATGCGGAGAACAGGGTTTTGTTAAGAGAGTCGGTACGTCTAGCTGTCGACTGCAATAGGCAGAATTATTACGGATTGGTTGGTTGAGTGTCATGTTATGTACTATTTGTTAAGGTATTTGTAAGTGGTAATCGAACGTTATTATGTAGGTAATGAACTATTACAGAGTCGTAAGCCGTAGTTGAGTTGTATCACAGTTGTAGTCTGCCTTAAATGATTTAGGGTTTTTTTTTGTTTCTGATTATTTTATGTTCGATAAAATACACCCTATTAAAAAAGCCTGAGCACATGAAAGATTTTATCGCGACGTGTATGCATTTATACGAACTGAAAACGCAACAAGAGCTGGTGTTTCAAGACAGAAAACGCACCAACGACGTGCGGTGCATGAAACGCGGGTATAAAAACTTCGTGTGCTTAGGCCCCTTGATCTTAATAGGGACATTTTACCGTACCACTATACAGGAAGTAAACAGACCCTTCATGAAGCCGTTAACCAAGCATTCTGTACATCAAACTAAGTAACCCTACACAAAAAGTATTGCTGGGAAACGACTTTTTATTTTGGGGTGAAAAATAACCTTTTACTGTAGAACACAATGTTACGCACTAAACATTGTGCTTATGGATGCATTGAATAGTAAACGGGTCATGGAGGTATTTAAAGTAAAGTTAGAACCTTAAAAAAATGTATTTAAAAAATCTTGTGAAAAAGTTGGAACTTTGACCTCCAATAAGTCCGTAACTAGAAGGTTCCCAGGTATGGTCTAGAACAAAAAAAAATATCGCAATAACGGGGAGAACAAGTGCCTTTTGGCTTCGTTAAGGGTCTATTTACACCCTTTATTTAATATACCAAAGCGCTCTTGGCTATCACGCAGCTCCCTCTTCCAACAACCTGACTTAAATACGAGCATTCTTCACTAGGTTTCGCATCAGTAAGAATAAACTACCGAGGCTCAATCGGCCACGGAGACGACAACGCCCGATCTCTTATAGCCCACGTAGGCGAGTACGACGTACAAGACTGCCATCTCACTCTAACCACAGCACTAGAAAGAGATGGAAGATTATGCGAGAATAGCGTCTTTTTGTATGGAGGAAGCTATGGGGGGCTGATAGTGGCTTATCTGGCTGGGATGTACCCTGATAGGTTCAGGGCTATGGTGATGAGGAATCCTTTGATAGATTTGGCCTCTAAAGGCCATTATGCTGATAACTCTGATGGGTGAGTCGTTCTAAGCTCATACTCTTAAGTACTGCAAAACATCGGCATCATCTCAACTCATTTTTACTAGCTAGTCCCATCCGAGGCGATGCTGTTACGATCCTAAGTGTGTGTTGGTGTATGGAGTATCATACAAAGTGTAAACGGACCGTTCACGAAGCCGTCAACCAAGCATTCTGTACATCAAACTAAGTAACTCTACGCAAAAATTATTGCTGGGAATCAATTTTCTTTTTTCGGGTGAGAAATCACGGTTTACGGTAAGACTCAATGTTACGCACTCAAATCATTGTATTGATGCATGCATTGAATATGACATGGGCCATGGAGGTATTTAAAGTAAAGTTGTAGTATTAAAAACTCGTACCAAAAAAAATGTTAAAAAGTTGGAACCTTCAATATCTCCGTATCTAGAAGGTTCTGTATTTGGTCAAGAACAAGAGAACAAGTGTCTTTCAGCTTCGTGAAGGGTCTTTTACACACATTATAAAGAATACCAAACGGGTCGAGTTGAGCGGATGCTGATTCTGAGCAGTGCTTATAACTGTGTAGTGTATTTTGAAGTAGAAACGGGCATGTATGTAAGGTTTCTCGTATTTGTTATGTATAATAACGTTCAATTACCACTTGTTATTAATACACTTAGAATAGGAAATAGAAACATGTTTTATACGATTAACCATTCATTGCGTTTGCACTTTATACCTGTTTTTTGCTTTCGACCTCAATGTTTTTACTAATCTTAGTTTTTGTAGGGGTTTTAAGGGTTTCAAAGAATACAGGGTCGATTTCTGTTCATAATAATTACCCAAGTTAAGCTTCTCTCATTCGGATAAAATTCTTGCCAAAATATGAATGTGTGTGTATGTGTGTGTGTGAATCTCTTGTATCATCGAAATATAGCTTAAGAGGGAACAGGGCCTGCGATTCTCCCTCACCCTGTAAAATATATTCCCCTTTTTTCTTCCTGAATAATGCTTCTAGCTAGAGCAATCACTTTTCATAAAATCAAAGTCTGCTGTAGACACGTCCTTGTCATTTCCTTTTTTTCAGCAACTTTGAAAATATGACCCTCTAACAATGCCCCATTTTTTCCCAATTACGGCCGCGGTTAGAGGACTACCAGACAAATTCGAAAAGTTTTAACATAAAAGAAATTGAAAGGAAACCTAGACATACTCTTTCTTATTTTTTTTTATTTAAAAAATGAATCGGCTGAGTTTCCGAGGAGAAAAAGGGGAATGCGAAGCGTCGATCTCGTCAAGTTCTAGTGATATAATCGGCCTTGGCTGCAGCAGTTCCTATCGCACACTACGGGGGCAGGCTTGATGCAGCGCGGCGGCAATCGTTTCTTCAAATACGCGCAAGCCCTGTTCCCTCTTTTCCTTAGTTGTTCAGATAATTTAGAACAGTTTGATCTTTTTGATGCTCAGTTTACCTTTTTCCAGGTGTGCAGTCGAAGCTGGTTTCGACTTCACAGAGAAAGGCCCTGTTACTGAAGATATGCTGCTAGCCATGAGGCGAGCATCACCTATAGTCCACGTCCACAAAGTGAAAGCTCCTACAGCCCTCATGCTGGGCACGGGAGACCAGAGGGTCCCACGCTACCAGGGGCTGGAGTATGCCAGAAGATTGAAGGCAAATGGAGTCGCTACTAGGTAAGTTAATCAAATTCTCCAACGGTCTTTCGATAGACATGGCCAGTCGGTCGGAATTTGTTCGAAGCCCTGTTTGTATGTAACTATTAGGATCATGTTAAGATTATTAGTGATTTTTGACGATTTACTTTTTTTACGTATTTATCGACAGTGTGAATTTTAAAGACCAGAAGATTTTAGACCCCCCCCCCCCCGATTTAGAAAATCAGCTGTTCTGTTCATTTTGACCATTTTGCACTTTATTCTTATTAGGGTTCCATACCCGAAGGGTTGGTTACCCTGTTACTAAGCCTCCACTGTCCGTCCGTCCGTCTGTCTCGGGCTGTATCTCATGATCCGTGATAGCTAGACAGTTCAAATTTTCACAGAATGTGTATTTCTGTTGCAGCTATAACAACAAATAATTACAAAAAAACTAAAAATTAAAGGGTGCTCCCCTAATACGGTGGTACGGAACCCTTCATGCCCGAGTCCGACTCTCTCTTGGCCGGTTTTTTCAATAACCGACGAAACATTTCTACTCTGGGGGGACGACAATTATGTGCTGATTTCGTGATAACAGTTTGCGCGTCGAAACCCTTGACACCATGTATAATTCATAATTCATTTATTTATTGTTTGTATGTATACCTCTGTTTACCCCATCAGCGAATACAGCCGTGTTGTTATATCTCTATTTTTCTTTTTTTTATTTCCAGAATTTACATGTACGACGACAACCATTCCCTCTCGTCTCCCGCCGCTGAAATGGACAACCTGATCAACGGCATCGACTGGTTCATGCAACATTTGGAGGAGCCCAAGAAGAATACTGACCTTTGAGTACCTTGGATGTACCTTTGGCGCACCTTTGGCCCGACTCCTCCACAGTAAATATTGAGAAATAAACATGTTATCGTGTTGCGGGAAACATGTTCTTTGGGTAACAAAGACTGTGCAGAAATGTTTCTCAGCTTGTTTTAGGAGTTGTGTGCGAGTTAAAGGTCGTAGTCGTAAGAACTAAGAACTGATACGCACAGTTAGGATAGGTACAGCCAGTAGAGGTGTATCGATTAGTGCTGATTTATCGATTAATCATATTTTTTATACTGTTTGCTCAATCTGTAGGGCGTAAAAATTGCCAAAGATCGGAGGCCCTAGCGCGAGCGCGCGGTGTTAACGTGACGTAAAAACGTCGATTTTAAAATTAAATTTATATTTATTTTTAATATATTTTCATGATTTTAAGAATTTATTCATATCTACGGATGCAAGTGACTGTGGTTGTTGCAAACAATTTGGCTGAAATTCTATAGAATAATTGTATTTTCGTTTCAAAAATCGACATAAATATTTACACCGAACGCTCGTGCTAGCGCGTCAGGTTCTATATTAAAAACTGAAAAGTGTGTCCTGCCAGATTAATCGATGAAGGTACAATTGGTTTACCTCTAATAGATTATAAGGTGTTTAATGAATAAGCATTTAGCTTTTTATAAAATGTGGGTGCTGAAACGAAACTCTTTTTTCTAGAGTCTACAGTACCATCCCTCATCCAGGGTAATTATTAAATAAGTTTGTAATGAAATATGTACTAATATTATTTTGTATAAAATGCCAATAAATCTGTGAAATTACATTTAGTGGTTTATTTCTATCAACCTGCCTAGACCGTAGAACTCATTATTTTTAGCCGACTGGGTAACAACAAAGACAGGGTTATGTTTTTCACTCATATTCAGATTGAATTTTTGAGGTGGACGTGGATGGCCGAAATCGAAACTATCAAGAATTGCTAAAACTACTCAAAGAAGCCACGGGGCCGATTTTGGTAAAAACTAAAAAGGCACTGTTTGCCGTATTTCATTAGCTTCCAGAATTTAATCCTTATAAGCGACACTGTCGAATGGCGTGATAATTCAGTATGTAATTAATTAGTTACTTATTCGTATAGTAAACTAGCTGTTGCCTGCGACTTCGTTCGCGTGGTAATTTTGGTGAGTATGAGTGAGGGAAAAAAAGATAGCCTATGTCCTTCCCCAGGATATAATCTATCTCCTCGCCAAATTTCATTACGATCCGATCAGCTGTTTAGTTGTGAAAAGGTAGCAAACTCACTTAGAGTTACTTTCGCATTAATAATATTAGTATGGATAATTTTCTAAAATCAACGCGTTTGATTTATTTATTTTTAAATCCGAGACTGCTTTGATTATTTTTCGCTATTCCTCATAATTTCAAATTCCGCCCACTACAAAAAATCAGCCTGCATACGATACTAATTCTCGCTTACTTTCAAGTTCTTTTTGTTTTCCACATTTTGTTTCCAAGTTTTTGATTCGGGTTCAATGTGGTTTTTTCATTTTTAATTAACTTTTAAACCCTTATTTTCGGTTACTTCGAAAAGGGCTGCAACAAACAAACCAAAATATTTTACGAAGTAATCTTTATAAAATAACGAGTTATAAGTACCATAAAAACATAAATAAGTCTATCGAATATCAAAAGCCTGACAAGAGCCAATAATACCGTAAAGGGTGGATAGAGAGAAAAAAAATAGGGGTTGATAGCAAACGGTACGGTAAAACAAAGTGCCAATAAAAAGTAAAATTACACAGCTAGGCACCTAATCACCCGTATGATTGGGTTGTAGTAAATGTGTTACAGTAGGTGAAGTGGCGTATACGTGTGGCTAGGGGAGTTACCATGCAGTCAAAATTTGACTGACAACGGAAAGCCAATTCAAAATGTAGTCGAAATGTCTGCGAAAAATGTCTATTAAATATTTTTGATAGACTGAGACTGTGTACGTGCTTAACAATACGATAAATACCCTTCAGGTCATCACGACTGTTTAAGGAGCCGTGAAACAAAAAAATTCAAGAGATTTTGAACCAAGTGTGGTGCGACTATTACTATCAACTTGACCTACCTTGTGCCCTGCGAATGATTATGGTATGGGCACTGTTTTATCACCTGATAATTATTGATTAGGTAACTTTCTGCGAGGTTCAATTTAGCAAACCTTTTCATCCCCCCCATATAAACCGCGAAACGGTTAAATCAGTCTATTTCAATCTGAAAATAGGCTTCACAAAAAAGAAGATTTAAGTTTCTCCGAATTTTAACCAAATCTAAAGGTAGGCACATCCAGTACCTACTACCTACTTTTAGCGTTGGTTAAAATTCGGCCAATTTTGCTCCTTTAGAACAAAGTTACCGGCTAAAATCTGTGTTAATAACAAAGATTTTTTAATCGCTATTTCTCTGTCATCTTTTAATTGAAATCTTTTAACTCATCACACAAAATGTTTGTAGGTATATTATGTTAATGTTTCGCAAGTGCGAACGCAGTTACATTACTGTTTTCCCTTCTCTGTGGCATTAGTTCCCCTACCGTAACAAGACAGGTGCCCACCATGTGTCGTGAAACGCATAGTCCACATGCTCGGACATTTGTGACGCCATTAATTAGTATTAAGTGCTACCTAAGTGCGATACATGCACTTGAGACAATTATGTTTATGATAGTGACATTATTATAATGATCATTTAAAGGATAAACAAGTCTTGAGCGAAAAAATAAAACGTTTTTTTGGCGTATTGCTAATCGAAACATTCTCAAATCACAGTCCTGACCTCCTGGTCAGGACTGTGATTTATAAGTGATCCTCTACCTCGCTCAACAGTCCAAAACACTTTAAAATTCAGTCTATGATAGCAAGGAGTAGACGGCATACGCAAATGATGCTATCAGTGAGTTTGAGAAGGAAGCGCGGAGACTGCACTCGCTGAATTCCTATTGTCGAACTGCTGACAAGACCGAGTGCATTGGTGATAGTCTATAAGCTACACTAAACGCTATTCCCTAGGTCTAGCTAAACTCTAGTTGGACCTAGAGGACATCAGGGAGGTTTTGAGTCATAAATATGAAAAGTTAAAGAATAAAAAAAATAAAAAATAAATATGAAAAGTTCCAGAATCATCTAGGTAGGTACACTTCACTGAATTATAGCAGACGCTTACATAGCGTCGTAAGCAACAAGTCAGCGAAATGTTTTGATAATTTATTAAGTACTGATTTACATAACCGTTCTTTAAATAATTGGTTCATAATTTTTTTCATGAAGGGTTATGCCTGAATTTTATTCACCCTAATTATTTATTATCACAGTCGCTAATTATTTACCGAACCCGAGACAAGACCGTGACGAGATATAATGTTATTGTAAAAATAATGCTTTTCCCGCGTTTTTTACCCTCGACGGCAGCCATATTGTCAGGTGTAGCCGCCAACCGGAACGCACCGTGCCAGTCGCCGGGTCCGTTTCCAAATTCATCCCTTATTATTAAAAAATGTAATTGCAATGGGGTTTAAAGAGGAAGTATAAAAACCCACTCTAGGCTGTTAGATTTTGGGTTGTTAGTTGAATGTCAACTTTCTTTATATTTCTTTTTATCACTGACGGCTGCGGTTTTACGAAATTTAAAACAATATTCTAGAATGAACTATGATTTAAGCTAAGATTCCCAGTGATAGTACCTACATGCTATTCTAGCATAACTAATTGTATCTACTTAGTATAGCCTCATTGGTCGAAAGTGCTATTGCTGAGGTCCTGGGTTCGTTCCCCAGGTCGAGTAGTGTAATTGTATTTCCATTAGGAATTGCTCTGTAACAACCACGGAATCGCAACAGGCTTCCCTCTTATTACATGGTATGTCTCGACTCGCCTAAATAAGGTCACATTAAAATAGATGGGCAAACTTTTAGAAATCATTCACACCACCAAAATAAGGACAATGGTAAAAAATATATAAGAAAGACGCATTAGATACTTACAAGAAAAAAAAATCAGCTAACGAAAATACACTAAAAATGTTAATCAACTGAAAGTTACTATGGTTAAATACAGAACGATATTAACAGAACTGTCTGCTTGTCTGTTACGAGAACGCGCGCGGCGGGGCGCGAGTGCAAGTACCAACCCATAATGGGTATGTTCATTTTAGGTCAAAATAAAATCACTTTAATCAGTGTTTTTTTTGCTTGGATATCTTTGGTTAGACCACAGCTAGTTAGACATACTGAACGCTGTGTTAAAATTTGTCCATCTATTTTAATGGGACCTTATATGTATATCCGTCGTTTGTCACAACGACCACTGAAAATAGACAAGGTATATTCTACTAAGTTCTACACCACCTTCCTGACGTCATCTTCCCAACTTTCAAGTTCCTGAAACTTTGCTTCGTCATCTTACGTTTTTCAAGTAAGTGACCTTTAACCCCCACGTAATTTATTACGTTTTACTCAACACGTAACAAAGATAAAACAGAAACGATTCGGATTAGTAAAAGTCTCGGTAAACATGATATCGACGTAAAATCACGTTCCATGCTAATGTGATTGACACCAGAGTTAACTAAGGTCAAGTGTAACGACCCCTTAACCTTTCATTTCCAATCACATGCTTCGATCTGGGATAATTAGTTATAATTTAAGTCATTTCGAAGGTACAAATGTCTGAATGTGGACGAAGCAAAATGAAGCAGTATGTTAGGATCGGAGCAAGTGGAGGTTATCTGTAGTTTCTGCCTATCCTCATGGTAAAAGGCGTGAGTACCTATGTATGTATTATATTTGTACTACTTAGGTAAGAAGTGCCTCAGTAGGGACTCCGTTTGCGACATATGGTTCCTATACTACTATAGTGAAGTCGTTGACCTTTTGACGAATGGCATACATAAAAACAAAGCAAAAGAAACTAGCATTCGTCGAACGCTAGTTTTCTTCTTTCGTTTTTCATTTTTCAGTTCTTGTTTTTTATACCTAAATATTTAATAATATTCCTAAGAATTCGTCATTTTCTGGTAAATGAGGATTAAGCCAAAACGAAAAAAAAATGGCCTAAATTCACCGGCGGATCCGAAATAGATACTCTTCAAATTGCCCCATGTGTCTATACCTATCTAAGTATGTACAAACCCTGAATAAAAAAAGATAAGTAAATTACTAGCTCCAATATGTTTGATCCGTCTAAACATAATATGAAAGCAAGTGCTTGTCCAATGTCACCCTCCGCTACCCCTGTTTACTTTATATCGATAATGACTCAGTAACTCTATGAAAAGGCTACCCTTATAATACTTGGAATGAATAGGTAGAAAATATACGTAAGTACGTGTAAAAATCGCAGGTTGGCCCTGGAGACGAGTAGCACAGGGGCAGAAGGCGAATGGCATAGTTCACGGGAGGCTCAGATGACCTAGAATTGGCTTTTATGCTATGAAGCGTTTTTGGCAGTCTGGTGAAAACTTAGCTGATTACACATATTATGAGAGATGCAAAATTGAGAGTAGGTTCTCAGGTACGCATGCCTATCAGTTTCATCAGTTCATTTCCCTTAGCAGATAGAATCTACACTTAGGTAGGAATCCTTTCAAAACGAGATATCAGTCACGTGGCCAAAACGTAGAAGAGCCTCATCATCTGCCTCGCCTTTCCCAACTACGTTGGGGTCGGCTTCCAGTTTAACCAGATGCAGCTGAACACCAGTATTTTACATGGAGCGCCTGCCTATCTGACCTCCACAACCCAGTTAGTACTAGGCAATACGATACCTCTTGGTAAGACTGGTTGTCAGAGTTTAAGGCAACTGACTGTCTGTAACGACTGTCAAAGATCTACAAATGACAGCCGGGACCAACGGGCTTAACGTACTTTCCGAGGCACGGTAGAAACTCGGTATGTAATGGGTGGTCACCTATCCACGAAACAACCTAGGCAAGCACGGCTTAGCCTAAAGATCGACCCTAGAGGCTGTTATTATTTAGCCACGAGCTCTTCTGAGAAGAGCCTACTTCTATTGAAATAGGCTAGGTATCTACGGAATTATACGAAAGAGGCCGCTATGAAGAGAGTTTCCGAGATTCCAAAATGATGATGTCATCTATGATATGATATCGAATGGATGGGGCTAACCTGCAAATGAGGGTAATCATGGAGTTTCGTACCAGCAAGTAGGAACTTACAGTGTATTAGGGTAAGTAAGGATGAATGGCTAAAAAACAGAGGTATCTCTCTACCTATTATATCAATGGCTAAAAAAATGCGTCAATTGAAAATGTTAGTGATATAACGGAAGTACCCGCACACGCTGACTTGCGATGATATGCTTCAGAAATCATCGATCAGGCCCGCACTTAGGGTGCTAATAGACAACAGAAATATTAATGATTTGATAAAATACACCAGGACTCCATTAACGTTAATGGAAATTTTCATGTTTTGTTGAGGTAGTTTATGCATTCCCGAGTCGTGAAGGCTGAAACTATTATAAAAGCCGATGCCAATGGATAGGATGATGCTGACTAGCAGCTCAGTCCGGTCCTGCGGCCGATAACCGTGACTAATTGTCCGGAGCTATCAACCATGCGGGCCGGCGGTGTCTTGCGGCGGAAAAATATCGATCGCAGCACACACCTGTTCGGAATCGCTCGACGGTGCACACAATGGGGCGCGCACCTGCCCACTAGCTCGCGCGCCGTCGCTCCGCGCGCACACACGCACCAGCCGCCACCGCACCACCATGCGCGCGGGGGGGCGCCGCTGACCGCCGCGACGTCACACCGGCCGCGCCGCGCCGATCGATTCCCTCCGGACATCTTGGACAACACCGTCCACCACCTTCTATTCTCTCAGGTATTTCAACCCAAGTGATCAACTAAGTCCCTAATCATTCCACGCGTTTCATTATTCATTATTCCAAGAAATCGAAGTTTCCGATATTAGCTGAATCATGAACTACGTGACTCATCGGTTCATTGTCGCAATATTTTCAGGGCGAGCGATGTAGGTAGCCGCGATGCATATAACGTCAGGCCTGTCTCCGGCATCCGGCGAGATGCTGGACGCGATGTCGCTCAATTTTTATGGAGATTCGGGAGACCAGTACGGGACGACATACTTCGCCGTGGACCACACGGTGCCTGAGTCGTCTCACACCGTCGAGATCGAGTACGTGTACGAGCAACCGGACACGTATGCCATAAACCAAGAAGATGAAGAAACGGATGTAGCTCAAAATGAAACGGTCGTCTCCGCAGATCAACATGATTATTCTAAAAAGATACGCAGCAAACACAAGCCTAGCAAGATGGTTGTAGATGAGGAGCCGGAGGCTGACCTAACGAACTTGACGTGGTTGCAGAATATAACGAATATAATGTCAGTGCCGCAGTTTCCGTTGCCTCCAATGTCGCCGAGCCCTCAGGTGAAGACGCAGCCGCAGAGCACGAGGCTGCAGAAGTTTAACCAGACGATAGCGAAGTGTCAGAGAGACTTCATGGAGAACAAGCAAGAGTACCGAACCAAAAGTGAGAAGAAGCCTCCGTACTCGTACAGTACGCTGATCTGTATGGCGATGAGGTACAACAACGACAAGATGACGCTCTCTGCGATATACTCGTGGATCAGAGACAACTTCAAGTACTACAGGAACGCCGACCCCACCTGGCAGGTGAGTGCTATCGCTACAGTAGGGAAACCTCATGATTTAATAAACGTGTGATCCGCAAACAGTGTGATAAGATTACGTCTAATTGGATTTATGAATAGGGAGTCGAGTGTATGATTGATGGGTTTTATTGCATAATCTTTTTAGCGATTGGTACGGATTATACGCGGTAGTAAAAGGGGAAGTAAAATATGAATAATTTTGAATTCAGGAATCTAAGGTTTATACGAGGATTTTTTAAATGCATGCCTTTGTGAGTGGATTTAACGCAGTAATCTAAACAAAAATGTTTATTTTTATTTCATAAATAACGATTCTTTTCTCCTAATTTCAGAATTCCATACGGCACAACCTATCCCTAAACAAAGTGTTTGTGAAAGTGGCTCGATCAAAACAAGAGCCAGGAAAAGGGGGCTTCTGGAAGCTCGACCTCGCACATTTAGAAGGAACCAAACGAATCTCAAACAGACCTCATAAGAAGAAGAAATCATCAGCTAAAGACAAAAACTCTGAAGATAAATCTGCCGTCGCCAACATTCCGCAAATCAACGCAGCGGATGATATTTCCAACGATATAAATCAGGTTGTGACACTGCATTTGCCAGATTTCAATCTCGGCAGTATTCAGAGCCTGCCTGACATAGATTTGGAGACGAATATAGGAGCCAATGTGATCGTCGAACCAACTATTCCACCACCTATTATCCCAGAAGACGATCTATCGTCCCTGCTTTTGAATCCAACGGACTGGGACGATCTGCAACTCGACATGTTGGATAACTATCTGGATTCTTGTTTCAAGTAAGAGTTTATGCATTTATTGTTAGTGGATTCGTTCCGATTCGATGTTAGTGAGTGTACAGTTTCGTTTTAGGAGTAGACGATGATAATTATTTATTTTGGACTTTATAATTGAAAAAAAAATTGGTGTCTATTGTAGGTGTCCGATTTCGTCATATGACTACGACATTAACTGTGTGTACTTTTGTTTTTCCCGTGGATTCTTATTAATGGTGCGGTAGTAAATATTCGAAAAACCCTTACAATAGTATTGATAATATATAGTAGGTACGAAAAAAAACTTTCATGTGGCGTTTTAAAATCTAAATAATTATGTCAAATTGGTTCCGTCCGATAGGCTTTGAAATTAGAATTATGTAGCTTTTGGAGAAGTACTAAGAAGTTTTTCATGGAATTTTTAATAGCAGTTTGAGGTGATAAGATTTTTATATTTATTTTCATTTGTACATGATACATAATTTTTAGTCTAGTCAAAAAAGGCTTTTGCGAAAGAATAGGTAAGTATTATAATGTTGAATTTGTTTTATATAAAATGTAGGAATGTTTCGTATTTAGGGACACTTATTTTTAACCCTACAACTGAATTTTACGAAGTCAATAACTGTTGGTAGATAAAATTATTTTTATCATTTTTGTTGAGTGTTAAAAGTCGACATTTTTAGTATTCCGGAAATCATGTGATAAATTAAATTCGATGAGAAGATATGAGACAAGATGCAATGTTGAATGCCGTCCACATAGGTTATATCTACTTATTTATTAATTAAAAGGTGTACAGTCACGAGCACCAATATGTATACACTTTCCTACATTTAAAAGCAATTTTCGCGAGAAATAACGATTGAAACTTGGAGATAGGATCTTTTTCATAAAAATATGAATTCCAAAATACTATGTTCGTAACAACATGACATTTTAATCAGAACAGGAGGCGAAAAACAGCTTTAAAGGTTATTAAGTGTTTACATATTGGTGCTCGTGACTGTACACGGACTCTTCACGAAGCCGTAACGCTACGCAAAAAAAATTGCTGGGAAACGGTAAAATCGGTAGGACTCAATGTAACGCACTCAAAACATTGTGCTGATGAATGCATTGAATAGTACGGTGGTCGTGAAGATTTAAAGAAAAGTTATAAGATGAAAAACATGTATTTAAAAAAAAACCGAAAAGTTGGAACTCGTAACATAGGTATTAGGTAACTAGAAGGTTCCCAGTTATGGTCTAGAACAAAAAAATATCGCAATGACAGCAAGCACAAGTGCCTTTCGACTTCGTCGTTAAGGGTATTCCTACACCCATTATATGTGGCTTTGTATAACTTTCCTATATGAATCATATTTTTTTAGTAAATACATGGATTTATGCCCGCATTACCTGTCAGTGGTGTATCAAATGTTGTGAACTGTTTTGAAACCTAGTCATAAATAGTCTATTTTTAGCTTAAAAACTGAATTGTTTATGCACAACTTAGTAACAATTTATTTTTAGCTTATATCGGGGTATAAAATACTTCAACTACTTGTCTCAAAATTAATCATTTTGCTCAATGAAAGCTCAGCCGATGGCCTAACAAATTGGGCTATTATTGAAACAAAACAGTATTATTATAATGGAAGTTATGCACAATAAAATGTAGCAAATATTTTAATTAAATAATATATTTACTTGATAAAGTTTACCTATATGGATTAGAGCACGTGGTGGAAGAGTTAGCAACTAAGTTATTGTACCTAAACTATTTGGAAACTAAGTATCTTGTTTATTATGCAATTTTGTCTAAAATAGGGAGTGATTATAAAGGTATACTGTTAAATTAATAATATTTATATACAATTATCGCGCAATGAAACTAAAGATCAGGTATTATCTACTACTACACTTAAATATAAAACGAGTATCCTTAAAAAAACAAGTAGGTATTCATAATATCACAACTCAAAAAGAAAACGTATTTGACTCTAATAGACCTTGCTAAGCATTATGAAGATAGAAGATTGTTTGAAATTGGACAGAAAGAAAAAAAATATATAGAAAAAACGAAAATCTCTAATAGTTGCTAACTCTATCGCTCTAACATAAGCTTATAATGTAATAATTGTAAACAATGACGCATTTACCGCTCAGTATTATGATGTACAAAGTATTACTTAATGAATAATTATTTTTTACTATTAAGATGTGTGGCAATATTTTTAATTATTAATGACTTATGAAGCTTTATCAGATAATCCGTCCAGTATTATAAGAGCAGTGAACTGCGTTTTGCTCAGAAAAGATATACAAATATCTTGTATTGTAAAGCAATGAAAAAGTATTTAACGCCTCAAGAAGGTTTGTTGTTTTTCATTATTTTGATTGAGCATTTATGCTTCTAACTATTTAGTAATTAGTTTGAAAGATGTTTTAGGTACGATTTAAAAACATATCTTAGTCAAATAACGATTTGATGGCCGAAAAAGTATTGAATGATATCGTTTTATTATGACATCAGCAAATAATTTCAACAATTTTGTAAATAAGAAAACGAATGAGAAGTCCGTTTCAATAATATTTACAAATGTGTAGGTAGTTTTTATTAATCATGATTCATGCATAAATTGTACCCCCTTTTGATATAAAAGTGAAGCTTGTATAAGAGGTTGATAAACTATACAAATAAATAAAAATTGAAGTGTCTGTTTGTAATATAAAAATAACAGCTTTTTACTGTATGCAAATGAAAATATATACAGCACTTATAACAAAACACATTTTTTTCAATTTTGTCTGTCTGTTTGTTCCGGCTAATCTCCGAAACGGCTGGACCGATTTTGACGGGACTTTTACTGGCAGATAGCTGATGTTATAAGGTCTAACTAAGGCTACCTTTATTTTAGAAAAATAATTATGGTTCCGTGCAAAAAAATAAAATCCTTGATATTGTTAACAAAATCCGATTAAAAAAGGAAAGTAATAATTTCACGCGAACAAAATACCTATAAACCTTTAACTATGATCTGAAAAATAACTGATTATGTATTCTTGATTTTAACTGTTTAAATAGTCCGCTAATTTAAGCAGTGTCTACGATGAAAACCACATTATATGTAGGTATTTTATTTTACTTGCACAAAATTAGTAATATGGTGTTTAGTATTTGTGTAAAGTTTAGATCTATGTACGTAAATGTAGAAGAATCTTCCGTCCGCGAGTGTCTTAAAACTCATAAACGATTTCATATGAAAAAAAAATGCAGTCGTCAAAATAATTATGATGGCAGGAATATTCGCCTTTCTTGAAACTTTTAAAGGAGAATTGATGAAATCGATTATTAATATTACTGGGTCAAATTAAATTATCTAGCGAAACTCGACAGATATGATACCTACAGTAATATCTCTTCGGCTCCTTGGATGACGCGATTTTTTTAGACAACCTTCGGATGTACATCCGAAGGATGTCAAAAAAATTGCTTTTAGCGAGAAGACTGTTCTTTGTACATGTATGGTGTAGGTACGAAATAAAGAGTATTCTATCTATCTATGATGGGTATCGATAACTCTTCTTTTATTTTGTCATGTTAAAATATCGATAACATTACGTCCGTCGAATTTTGCTAGCTAATTCAATTTGACCTTTTATAAAACGAATGTATAAATATTAAAATAATTGTGAAAAAGCTCTTGCCTTAATATTGTTGCCCCATGTTTGTGCATTATTTCTCGATTTAAACGTTGATAAATTAAAAAAACATAATTAAAACTAAGTAGAAGTGGGCTAACATTGGATATGAAAAATCCTAATATCTTATACATATGAGTATTAAAAATTGAATTAGACATACTGTCACTGAGATATTATAATGTATTTAATAATACATGTATTTACAGTCAGTCTATTAAACTGACAATATTTGTAAAATTATGTCTAGTAGGTAAATCTAATTGCCGGAAAAACTAAAAAGAAAGCATGCATATTAAGACAGACGTTTCCTAAATTAGATGTTTGAGAAAACGGCTAATTATGTTACATGTCTGCAACATGTACTAGTCATTTTAAAATTTGTGTTTACGTGTTTAGGAATTAGAAGAATAGAAATGTGAGAAGTAATAATGTATAATTGTAATTTATTTTGTATAATTTAACAAATAATAATACCTACAGTGTACTAAAATAATTTCTTGTGGCACAAATATAATTGTTCCTATTTTGTTCTTACGCTTAAGTTATGCACTTATTTTTATATTAATTGTAATTAAACTAATTTATTATAGCTACGTAAGTAGTTTAAATAATTTGACACGATCATAAAATTCATTGAAATTACACCTGCGTATACCTATTCTCCCTAATACTAAACTATTCCTTAACGATTGCTTAATATTTTTGGCTATTAGAATTCAATTTTTAGGGGAAAGCCTATTGGAATTTCGTCTCTCGACTCTGAGCCGAGTGTTGACAATCCAACAGAGCATAGCTAAGGCGGTTTCAGAATTTGAGTAAATTGTTCTGAAATTATCTTTGTCTTGTTTAAATCGTGTCAAATTATTATTTTGAAATAAATAAATGGTTGTCTTGAAATTGACGCTCAAAGTCATGTACCTACGCGAATTCATGTTTAGAAGTGTCCTTAATACATTCAATAAAGTGTTAAAATGAAATGTGTTTTCTTTTAACATACCATCAGGGATATTAATTGTTAATCAAATTGACTCACCACGACAAGTTGCCGTATGCCACGCAAACTGACAAAAAAAAAACAGGTGTGATTTGTATGTACGACTATATTAGTTGGTAGTCGAAGTTACTTAACAATTCCCCGAATTTAAATCAATATTGACAGATAATACGCACAGATACAGGGTGTTAGAACAGATTCATTTCATACAGCAAATTGCCAGTGCCCGCCACCATAGGCAGCCGCTGTCTGAAAAACGCATAAAGAAGCATCCGATCCACAAAATTATCTAGAATCAATATTATGTTTCCCTTAGGAAATGTTTGTGGAATTATAATGTACAAGTAGGTAAGGTCAAGGAAATTATTGTTTAGCAAATTGACTTTGACAATTAAATTATTATCCATATAATTAAACCGCAACTATCATTCTTTGACAGCTGTATAAAAATGGCAAATTGTGAAAACTTGAAAATTATGTAATCATTTTCCTGGCTGCACTTAACATTATGTAAGAATAGCAAATGGGCTTAATCTCGAGTTAATCTCGCAGCTGCTCAACAATTAATTTGAGGATGGCTCAGTTTAATCTCAGGTATGTGTTTAATTTCAGTCTTTACAACTAAGAGTGAATTTCGCCAATGAAATTGAGTTTAATAAACCTACGCGTTCAAGACCTATCAATGTCAATGGATTATTCACAGCAGTTATGAGAATGTCAGTTCTTGAACGCGGTTAAGAAATGCTAAACTCGTTCAGTTTCATTGGTGAAACTCGCCCTGAAACAATTGACTACTAATATCACAGTTCACTTATATTTTCGTAGTCATTCTAATAAACAAACATTTAAAAAATATACAAGAAACAAATCATTTTTATTACAAACTGGAATGTTAGTTTTCACTCTTATATTAGTTTCAAAGAATACACTTGCCATCATTGCGATAGCCGCATTTATATTTCCACTAGGTAACGTTGGCAACACTGAGGCATCAGCAACATACAGCCTTTCAATCCCTAAAACTTTAAAAGAAGTATCAACAACAGTATTTTTGGAGTCTGGCAGCCCCATAGAACAAGTACCGACAGGGTGGTAACTTGTCAAAGTTAAATGTTTTATGTAGCAGTCAAGGTACGAATCCGTGAAAATCTCAAAATGTTCGCACCCCGGAAAATGATTTTTGTTTAAGTAAGCTCCGACATTTTGCATTGCTTTTGTATTAACAAATTCTATGACTAGTTTCAATCCACTTATTATGGTTTCTCTGTCGTCTTTATGTGATAAATACTTAGGGTCTATTAAGGGTGGTAATTTAGGGTCAGTACTATTGATAGAGACATGGCCTCTACTTTTAGGATGTAATATTAGAGGTAAAATGGTTCCCACATAACTATCAAAACTTTTAGAAAAATATTTATCCCATATTTCATCCTTCATGTTTACATTACTTTTTAATAAACTACCCCTATCTGAGGATAAGCCTACTGGCAACACCATAAATTGTAAATCTGGTTCTGACTGGTTTTTCGTAGACAGGAAACCAATCACTTCACAACCTGGCGTTGTCCAAGGACCCTTGCCATATAAAAAATACTGTAGCACATTAAATGGGTTTATCATATCCAAAGCACTAATTGAAACAGATTTATTAAATAGTACAAAGTCTAATCCAGTTCCTATGTGGTCTTGAAGATTTCTACCAACTGAAAGATTTTTAACCACTGGTATCCCCAAAGATTTTAACAGATTTTCAGGACCGATTCCAGACAACTGCAAAATTTTTGGCGAATTGATTGCTCCAGCGGATAAAATGACGCCTTTTCTAGCGTAAATGTTACTTTTCCTACCATACCGTAGGACGCTAATGCCTCTAGCAATGTTGCCATTCAAAAATACTTTTTCTACTAAAGCGTTGGTAATAACGTGTTTGGATGGATCTAAATTGTCAGAAGTGGACCATCGCCTTCCATTTTTCTGACTGACAATATTTTTCCTAAAACCTAGTTTAAAATCTATGCCTAGTTTCTTATAGTTTAATTCCTTAGCTGCTCCTAAAACAGCATTGGCTAAATCACTTTGGTATTGCACTTCATTTAGATGTAAAATATTTTTTTCTACAAACTTAAATTGTTCTGTGATGAACTCCTTGGTGTGTTTCCCATGAAACCAGTCTAGATAGTGTGACAGGTTTCCTCTGACATGTATCATGTTATTCAACTTGGATGAGCCTCCTATGATCTTGCCTTGTGCTAGTTTACATCTCTGAAAAAAAAACAAATGTGTTTTTAGAAGAGGTGAAGAGTTGACTGGGGTTGGGTTTAGAATCGCGTCCTCTGAATTCGATGATTCTGTCACTGTGGGGGGGTCAAGGGGGTTTATCTGAAGCGCCCCCATGCGATTTTAGCTGCCGGAAATTTTTAAAATTATTTTCTAAAAATATTGGTAAATCACTAACTAAACGTGAAACGGAACGAATATTTAACGAAAGTCTAACGTTTTTGATGTTACATGTGTCAAAATCATCTCAAAATGCGTAAAATATATGATTTTGAATGAGATATCGAAAAGATCCTTTTTTAAAAATTGTGGAAGCTATAAATTATGTTTATAAATTCAAGTAATTATAAAAGTCAATATTTTCGTGTTTCATTGAGTGCAAGAGCGAGCGAAGCGAGCTCGGGACTTGGGGCTCCCCGACTCGGACAGGTTAGGTTAGAACGGGATGGCGGGGTCGAGTGAGCGAGCGAAGCGAGCGATTAGACCCCGCCATCCCCTTCGTGGTTATTTTTTTTGTAAACCATTCAGAAGTAGGAGCCCCGCAAAGCGGGGCTCCGTCGACCGGGCTTCCTTCGACTGCGCCACGTTGAATGGCAACAACTAACTCAACTCTCCCCCCTATAAATCAGGTTTATAATGTCAAAAACATTAAGCAAACATAACAACAAATTGAGATTTTAAAAAATTTATAAAAAAAAACTATGCATCTCCGGCAGGGGGGGGGGAAGTGGGGGGTGACTCTACAACTCCCCCCCCCCCTCCCCCTCCCACCTCCCACATCACCCAATTCGGAGGACGCGATTCTAAACCTTACCCATTGACTGGCCTGAATAGAAAATTAACATATGTGCGGAAAAGGGCGATGAACCTTTTGCCTTGCAGTGAGAAAACACTGGCTTGTTGCATTAGATGAAGAAGATAGCACAAAACAGTTCATGCAACATTTTCTAAGATTATTTAAAATACCGGCCTAGTGCGAGTCGTACTCGCACGCCCACAGGCTTCCGTAGCACCAAACAATATAATAAAAACATTTTGGAAGCCTCAAAATGTTTTTATTACATTCACATGTTGTATTGTATTACATTCAACAGCAAAACTAAATTTGTTTTTCATAGTATGTTAATGAAAAACAAACTTACTGCTGCAGTTTGATGAAAAAGTCCCATATCTCAAAAACTTAACATCAAATCTTATTCAAACATATTTTCTTTTTAAGTATTTTTTACATTCAAAAATCCTAATTTTTTTCAAAATTTGCCTCTTGTTTCTTTAGAAATTAGAGGCCCACACATATTTTATCACTTTGGATGTGTCTATCTTTCAAACTGAGAAAAATGGTTTTAACCTAGATTTCATTTCTTAAAGACCTATTAGACACCCGGCACATTAGATGTTTTTTTTTTTGTATCAGTTCCATGTTTTTATATAAAAATCGTAAAGCAGTTTACAGAATACATCTACCAAGTTTCAACTGTGTAGTTCCAATGGTTTAGGAATAAAGTGGCTGTGACATACAGCCAGACTGACAAACAGACAGACTTGTTGAATCTATAAGGGTGCCATTTTTTGCCATTTGGCTACAGAACCCTAAAAACCAAGATGTTGAAGAGTTTATTTTTATTGATTTTGGATGCTGCTTACTGCAAAATAAAATTCATCCCATGTTCAGTTTAACAATTCACTGATTAGTCAGGTTAATAATATACTGGTCTTACTAAGAAATTTTTGAGATTGAGTGTAATGATATAAGTTTTTCATTAAGTATACCATTTCTCTCAATCTAAAGATTTCTTTCAAAATTGTAGTCTTCAAGATGTTTCTCAATTAAAAAAGAATTATATGTTTTCATAAAAAAAAAAACTCACTTTATTCTTCATCGCAAAACAAGCTTGCTTCTGAGGCACAGTCTTATACTGCCAGTCTAACAGTGACCCATGGAAGAATGGACCAAGCACCGGTGCCTCAAGTAATGCATGACTCTTGGTTCCTGCTTCTACCACAATGAAGGTGTAGTTTGTTTCTGTTGCTAGTCTTTGGGCAATCACTGATCCTGCTGTGCCAGAACCAACTGGAAAGGAAAATGTAGGTAGTAAGCATGTTGGTATACAATACATGTTGGTCTAGCTAGTGGTAATGAGTGTTTCTGCTGACTATGACGTTTTGGGATTGATTCCCAGGTCAAACAAAGAGTTCTATGTTAAGAGATTTGGTTTCCGCACTTAGTCCTTAAAGTGGACCATTGTACGTGAGCCATGGTGGCCGTTACTCCAACCAGCCCACCTCCCTCCAGAAGCAGATCAAACTTCCCGGTCTTCTCAGGACATTCGCAAGGGATCTTGGTGTTCCAAGAGTCTCCTCGCGGATTTGGGTGACGCCGCGCGCCGGTGCACTCGAGGAGTACGTGCGCCACCGTTTCCTTCGCCTCCATGCACGAAACAAAGTGTTATTGTGTTTTTATATCAGGAATTTGTCAGAAGTAAATAAAAAAATAAATAGAAGTAGCCTTGGTTTTGTGCGTGGTTGGTAGCAGAAGGTTCGCCTCTTATTACATGGAATGTAAACCTGGTGAAATGTGGGTGTACTATAGGTAGGTCTAGGTACCTCTTTGTGTAACCCTTCAGGAATTTTAGGCGTGATGTTATGTTATGGATGAATTACACAAATAAAACTAAAGTTTCTAAAAGCCTGCTGATTCAGAAGCTGACTCGAGTCTTTGCTTCCGAAATCCTTGTCTTATTCAATCTGCAATAGTTAAAAGTAGTTCTTACCAATAACATAGTCATATTCCCGTTGAATTTCTTGGAAATATATCGTGGTTACCAAATCACTGTAGTAAACAAAATATGTAAACACTGTAAATATGTGAACACAAGTGCTAAAGAGGAAGAACTGAAAACAGTATAATGTTAACATGTCGAATTCTAGTTTTTTATTGATTTAAAATATTTCGTTAAAATGTTTGTAAACATCCTATTGCAATTTTAGGTTATGTTTGTTTACATTTTTTTTTGACGTTTAACCACTTCGTTCAATTCAGAACAAAGGGCAAGCTCTTTTTGACATTGACAGACAATGGTTTTTTGTGGCAAAGGAAATAAAATTTTAGCCTTAATGCCAATAGTGAACGGTGGGAAAAAGGCATATAAACAAGATTAGTGTTTCATTAAAAGTAAAACTATACGATAAAACTTTATAAAAGTATCTTGTAATTTAATGACTGATAAATCTCTCTTATGAACCATGCCTCTAGCCGTTATGGCATTATTTTATCGTATTCCTCTATGTTCCAGCCAGACTTAGCAAAGAGAATAGCCCTAACTTTTTATCTGCAAGGCCCTTTCGTTAATCGTTTTTTCTTCTTTAGCCTATGTCATCCTACAACTGGGCAAAGGCCTCTCCCACAGCCTTCCAGTCTTCGCAGCGGCCAAACTCGCACAAACGAATCTAAGTCGCACGACAGCGTTTTCTCGGCTTCCCTCGGCGACGATGCCAGTCTTCTGGCACCCACTGCTTGATGGATCTTGCCTATTGGTCCTAGTAAATTTTATTATACAGACATGGCCCGTCCAATTCCACTTCAACCAAGCAGCTAATCGATTTATCACAGAATAAAGGTTTTTCTTTTTTCGTATTGAGTCGGTTCGATACTCACTGTCGATTGTACAAAAGAGTATGTATAATTTATAGCTTAGGGAAAATAAATGGAAACCAGCCTTGATTATACATATATTATCACATTATATTTTCATAACATAACATGATACTTATGCATTAGAATAAATACAATATTTTCGAGTACATACATAATTATACATAGAAAAGTGTTCTTACATGAAATGCTAAAATGAAGCCATATTGGCTTTTTCAGTTAAATTACGTGCGCAGACTTCATAATTTTGTGTCACAGTCAAAACTGAAAATCAGTCTAAGCTTCTTTTGACCGGTAAAACTTCCTTAGAATCTCTGTAGGTCATAACTAGTCATTAGGTTTAATAAAGATATAAAAAGGCCTAAGGTTTTTTCTGACCCTTGTGACATGTTTTAAAGTGAGTCTAAGTAATTATACTTTAAGTGTTCTAACGAACTTAAAACGCTTTTTAACACAAGTATTGTTATTTGCGTTAAAAAGCGTTATAAGTTCGTTCGGTTTTCACAGAATCCAGACAAAATTACTTTAGACCGATTCACAACAGATTTGACTGTAAGCTGTAACCTAGAAAATGTTAATGTTTATTTATCTGTGGTTCCAATTTCAGTCTGTCAACAGTTTCTTGTGGCAAACAGTAGACGGGGTTAACAGCTTTAACAGTTGTGTTTCCTAATAGCGAAAGACCAGCAATACCAAACAACGTATGAAACGGGTCAGGAACATCGCCGGGCCGGTCGCTAAAACCACCCGTCTCTGGGTCCTGGCAAGCCAGGATGAAATTTTCTAGTTCATCCTTTTTTATCCAGTGGAGTCTGTTCATTATGCTCAGTGCTGACAACACCCACCTGAAAAAAGAAGCGTGTTTTTTGTATTGGCAATACTAAATGAAGCATAGCAAACTCCATCCATAGTATACATATTATAATATTTTGGATGAATCTGGATGGAATCATGGCTCAGGTTTAGTTTGGGTGTAGGCCGTAATCTTCGGAATTACTGATCCAATTCTGAAAATTATTTCACTAACGGGAAGCTACATTATCCCCGCTACGTCATTTATGACAGCAAAAGAACGAGGTGGAAAGAAATGATGACTTTAGGTTTAGCTTAGAAAATTAAATATTCAACAGCAAGCTCAGTGTCTCTTGTGACGTTTCCACCATCGTTTTGGGCCAGAGCATCGAATGGATTACGCTACAGTGCGATGTCAGTTTGAAGGTTTCCTTACCAAGAATAGCAGAGGTCTGGCAGTTTCTCCGGCCTGCCATTGAGCCCACCGCTGGGCTGCTGTCGCTCAGACAACCACCACGCAAGGCGATTTATTTTGACTGAGTCTAATCTCTTGCAAATAGATAGGGTGCCCACGCAGCAATACACTAGACCTAGAAAGTTTCATATTAAAATTAAAACTTATTCAAAGGTTTTTATACAAATTGAATTTGTTATTTATTTATTTGACTGGACATAAAGCACATGGTCAACAGAAAATAAATAGTGCCCACAATAATTATACACCAACTGCCTGTAATACCAACTTAATCAATCAGCTAATGACATTAAACTTACCCGCATGACTTTCAGACCCAGGTTTGGATCCAAAGCCCCCATCAAAATTCATGCAAGTGAGCACAAAGTTACCAGCCATGTCCAAATCTATGGCATCCAGTCGGTTCAGGAGTGAGAGGCATGACACTGCACAGAATGAATACCTTGTGTCCACCTCACCCCATGGGTCACCTTTTGGACAAAAAAGAAGTTTGAGTATGCAATATGGTTTAAAACCGTTTATATACAAAAATATTAAAAAAATTGACAAGTTTCAACATCAATGCAGACCCAACAACAAAAAAAAACATGAATTTGTTATAAATAATGTTCAGATATTGATACTAGTCATATCTGCAGAGTTCCGCTAGATAATTTAATTTAAACCTGTCTATACATATAACAAAAACAGAAAAAGACTTTGCTGCAAAAAGAACCACATTTCTTACTTTTCTAAATCTGGTAAGCATTCCATCTTAACTTTTTAAAAGTGACCTTTATTTCAGACCACTTAGAATCCACACAGTTGTTAGTGGCTAGCAAATTTTTCTTACTACCTACAATATTTTGTATAAATAGGTAAATTTCTGTGAGAAGAGGTCAGTTATAGAAAGATATAATTAATGTGTTTATACAATGTAGGTAGACAACTAGACATACCATAGAAGCCGCCATCTTTTTGCTGCAGAGATGCCACAAATTTGACCACACCCTCTACATCTATAGCGTCCAGCCTGTCATACATTATGAGGACCTGCAGGAGTTAATGTTACATGATTATAAAATGAAGAAGGGGTAAGCAGAAGTGTTTCATTTCACCAGTTCTTGTTGTAATACTGGAAAATTCGCCAAAGGGTTAGGCAGATAGATACTTTACCTATATTTTGCCAGTTCCATGAAATAGGCACAAGCTTATTGCCTTCAACCTGGCACAAATCCTAGAGCATAATGCTCGGCAGTAGTGTTTATAAATTCCTTTCATTGACAAAATGCAATGAGATTGATAAAACCACATGAGGCTTTATCAATTTCATTTCATTTTGGTTAACATTTGTAGAGAAACAAAGCAGTCTTAGGTATAGGTCCCGTCACGTAAAAAGAATGCTGACCGCTCAAATAAACTTTCTCAGTTTTTTTTATTCCACCCTTTTCCAAAGTAATAAGTAGCTAGTAAAGTACCTATTACAATTCTACAATGAAACAATTATAGTACTAAGCTATTGTTTTATAAAATAAGTTTAGGACGCGACTGTATAATGTGCGCAAACACATCCCCTCTACTGTCGCTCAGCATTCTTTTTAAGTGACGGTACTTATACATATAACATGAAAAAGTAGGCAAACAGTTTAAAACCAACCTGCACAGCACTTAAAGTGTACAAAATGTGTGGGGAATGTGGATAGCAAGCTGAGATACCACCAGTCTCCTGGTCCTGACATTTTGTGATGAATGTTATGATATCCTCTTTTGGCATCCTGTAAAAAAATGATAACAATTGTTTGTAGAGCAAAAAAATTAAAATCCAGTTATCACATTTAGATCAGAATAGATAACAGATAGACCCTTTTAAAAACTCATTTCTTTTTCAGTGTCGAAGTTATTATTTAATAAAAAGTAGGGATACATACTTATCAGAAGTTCCCATTAATTCCATAGCAGTTAAAGTCCAATAAATTCCTGACATTCGCAGAAATTCAGTCATATTATACTCATACTCTTCACTCTCAGTTCCATACTTGGCCAAATAATCTGCATGTTTCCTCAGTAAAAACGTTTTAGGCCTATCCGGTTTTAATGTGACGTCTTTTATATGAAAAGCCATTTTTATTTCTGCTTTTCAATACTATTTTTCACTATAAAAACTATACAAAATTACAAAAGGAAATCTCCCTATCAATTGTAATGATTACATGACAGTGACAGTCAAAGGTGACAGTCATGACAATGTCAAAAACAAGACAGTAAACTAGTAATGGAACGGACTGAACGCTACAACAAATTAATATTGATTGAAGTTGGTCTAACTTACGATTTGATTAAGTACAAAGCTAACATTCTTTTCATTTGCAGATATTTAAACAAAATTACATCATTAAAACCAGTATACTTTATTGCCTCAAACTTTCAGAAATACGAACAGAAACTACACTTCAAGACATGGCTACGTCTTTACGTAGAACGAAGTGTAGTTTCTGTGCATTCCGTTACGCGCACCCTTCACCTTTCATCTTACTCACACTCGGGTTCACTTTCTATGAGTTGGTGTTTTTTTTTCTGGGTATTCCAGGTTTTCTCAATGGGTCTGATTGTGATGGGCGTTGGGTATATTCGACAAGGTTTATTCCCACTTTTATTTGACCATTTCTTTGAGTTTTTAAATTGTTATAATAGTACATGCGCAAGCCCCATTTGTTTGAAGTAATCGGTCTAAGTTTAATATTTCTCAGTCCTACTCCTTCAACGGGTTACTTATTTATTTGGTACACCAACAGCAATACATACTAAGAATTAAAGAGTTGTAACGAGTTAAAGAAATCTTGTAAAAATAGAAACTTACTGTCTAGAAACTTCGTGACACATCAACAAGCGGCGCGGTAGCCACCTGCCTACATATCTAATACGCCCCTACCAGTTCATGAAAGAAATTACGTTATCGTCCTAAACAAATAAAAAAAAATCCAACAATTTACTTAGAGAAGATTATTTACTTACACGAGGGCTATTAAGTGTAGGTTTGTGATAGATTATATGTGATTATATTATATAAATTCGATTTTCTGATTTTAAGGTGAAGTTGTAGGAAGGATCCCACTCCCACATAATCGTGTTTACATTGTAGATACCTAGGTACAAGCTAAGGGTCACACGGTCACCTTGTGGTGTAGGCTACGTCTATATTCTCATAAAATATTGTAAATACGAAACTAGATAGTAACGTATTCATGTTTAGGTAGGTATTTAGGTACTACTTTTAAGTTTAGCATTTTCGTGTACCTTACCGTCGAACCCTGTCGTGAACTCGTGACCGTAACAAAATGTATGGCTTTACTGAGTTAATAATCTAAGTGATTTTTTCTTTAAAAAGTCATTTAATGGGATTAAATGAACTTAGAGGGTTGTATTGATGATTTTAATGATTATTAACCCAGTAAAACCACATTTGTTACGGACGCGAATTATATGTACCTATTTTAATCAATATACAACCTAGCACTGACCTGCAAATTGCAAAAAACGTAAGAAAATTTGAATTTCGCGGGCTACCCTGGCGCTACCACCTTAAGCAGTTGGTCCACCGGCTGATCCCTCGTTAGGCTGGAGGCCGGCCTGACACCTGAATATAGTGCCTCTTGGCCAAACACGGTTTTTTTTTTTGGCGATTTTTTCTTTTATATTTTAAGCAGGTTTTAATGGATTTTGCTCATGGAAGTGCATTTTCAATCCTTCATCTGACACATATCATCACATTGTTTAAGGGTGGGGACTGGGGCTGTTGTAATTGAATCGTGAAAAGCTGCTATATGTCCATGAATACATCTACTTGGGCTAATTACTATCTTTCCAGTACAGACAAGACTAGGACTAGTCACAAAAAGAACCGAAAATGCCTGGAAGAGCTCTTGGTCCATGAAGGAGCTCATGAAAGGAAACCTTCGTTTTTCACTGAAGCGTAAAATCATCGAAATGTGCATTCTTCTCATTTTGACCTATGGTTCCGGATTTGGTTTTTGACAAGTTTGACAAACATTCAAAAATCCAAACCCAAGGTCTGCCAACAAGCAAACAAATGGAGCACAGCATTCCAGGCGTCAAGCTAAATGATCATGTACCTACGCAACACCACGCTGCGCTCCAAAACACACATTACCGACGTTTCTCAAAAGTTGGAGTGGGACTGGGCTGGCCACGTCTACCGCACGCCGCAGAAAATGGTGGAACGAGCTGGACAAAACCAACAAAAAGTATATCACATTATTCCTGGACTGAAAGAAAGTCATGGGGAGAGCCCTTTGCCCAGCTGTGGGGTGACGCAGGCTTACAGTATCAGTACTCATACAGCAATAAGACTTATTCTTAGTATCTATTTATAAGAAAACTGCACCCGCTACGAAACCGCCGTCTTTAGATGCTGCGGGGGTGGCGATTTCGTGCTCTGTGTTAGAAAGTACCGACCTATACAGTTTGATTAATCATTCGACCTTTTGAGTTCCTTTCAAACAAAAAAGAAGCTTCGGCTCGTCGCCCTTGATGAGAACACTAAAACTTAACTAGTTTTTGTCACAAAAGGTTTAGTGCCTTATAACCGGCTTTCATTAATCCGGCTGACAGAAGGGACTTTTGTGCTTCTATTTTTGAGATCCGCCTTAATGAACATGAAAGGACGGTGTCTATTATTTAGTCTGTGGGTAGGTAAATTGTATTTTTTTATACAAGTGGGGAAACTTTGTCATTGCAGCATTTGCAGCCGACGCGGAATTCACGCGGAAAAACTGCAGTGACGAATGTCCACGTGAATCAAACGACGTTTTTCAATACATTTACGAAGAAATGAAATAACAGAACGAAAAGCCATGAATCATTATGAAACTATGATAACTATTTAATTTGCTTCTTTGCCCGCGCTTTGCTTTCGCAGGTTGAAGGAGAAGCAAAGGTACGGAGCCGCAAAACGTGCCGAAAAATCCAAATCTATCATCTATTTGGTTTAGTTTTCAGCTGAAATATAGCAATTGCACCCCGCACGAAGTGTGTCAAAATGTTTGACGTGCACACGTGTTTCTGTTTTTACCTCGGGACGAATTTCAGTGGATGGTGTTTGAGTGGTTCGGTTATACATTGTATTGTTTATAATGTTACGATTTATATTCACAAAGTTGGTATACCCGTGTTAACACGAATAAATCACTATTTACTTAGGTACTCCTGTAACTTTTGATTTGAAAGTTGATACAGAAATAATTAGAAAACATTTTGCGTGCCCGAAACAAACACGGGTAAAACCAATAAGACCTCATTCAACAAATAATATATTAGGGCTAAAAGTATTTCTATTGTTTCGGTGAGATAGGTCTTCTTCTTCGTATCGCTGGCACGAAAAACTTTAAATTTTGTTAGCCCAAAACATCGCCACTTCCACCGCGTCGTCGGTGGCAGCGCAAAGGTCACTTCGGCTGCATGTTTTTGGGCTAAGAGGGCAGGATAGGAGGTGGAGCATAGTTTGCGACACAGCTCCACAACCACACCCCACTGCTGTCTCATTGAGATATCCCCACCTAACAAGGTTGGAGTTACATCTTCCTACCTGTGTCCGGAGACGGTTCAAGGACCTCCAGGTGGGCCACGGAAGGTTAGACCCTGCAGGAAGATGCTCACTTGGTGTTAAGTAGTGACTGGGAGGGGGGCAGCTATTTTCCCACAGCTTACATCGGGCGTCAGCCGGGTTTAGTGTTAAGGGCGCTGCGGTTTTTAAAAAACTGTGCCTGCTTTTGAGACGTTGCTTTGGCAGTTGGGTGCCGTGTAGAGGGTGTCTGGTGTCCGACTCCTGTTTATATTTCTCCACTGCGCTTGCGACTTCTCTTCGGACAAATGGAGGTGCTATGCCAGCTGTGGGGTATAGTGCGCTGACTGGGGTCGGTTTGAGGCAGCCTGTAATCGTTCTACAAGTTTCGTTCAAAGCAACAGCCACTTCCTTGGCGTGGGCGGAACGATACCACACTGGGCATGCATATTCGCCCGCTGAGAAGCAGAGTGCTAGGCCAGTAGTTCGAAGAACCTGAGGAGAAGCGCCCCAGGAGGTTGAAGTTAGGCGCCTGAGCAAGTTGTTGCGGGTCCCTACCTTTTTCTTGGTTTTGAGGCAATGGTTTTTAAACGTCAATGCTCTGTCGAGGGTGAATCCCAGGTAGGTAGGGTTACTGCAGTGTTCGATGGTATCTCCTTGAGATAGGTGTTCGATAGACATAGAAATACCATATTTTGCTAACAAATAGTAAGACTCAAGAAAAGAGAACGGACATCGAGAATGACTACGGCTTTCATCGTCAATCCATCTGATAGGTTGTAAAATAAGCATTTAAGTTATGTGGGTACCTTAGTTATTACTATTCCTATCGGTAATAATAAACAGAATATCGGTCTTTTTTCGCAAAAACCTGCTCAGAATATAATATCAAGTTAATTTCATTAAGGGCGCACGGGATGATAGCTAAAATTCAATTTTTGCCCCCGCTTCCTTGCCGTATGTCATTGCTTCCCAGAATTTGATCCTCATTATCGACACTATCGAATGGTGTATAATACAGTGTGTTTTTTTTCTAAAATCAATGGGTTTGATTCTTAGCTAGGAATATTGATTTTTCAAAAATCTAATGATGCAGTTCTAGTTTTCATCAAAATCGGGCTTTAGACTCCTTTGCGTATTTTTCGCTATTCCTCATAGTTTCAGATTTGGCCATACACGCCCAATTTAAAAATTCATCATCATCATCTGCCTAGCCTTTTCCCAACTATGTTGAGGTCGGCTTCCAGTCTAACCGGATGCAGCTGAATATCAGTATTTTACATGGAGCGACTGCCTATCGGACCTCCACAACCCAGTTAGTACTGGGTAATACGATACCCCTTGGTAAGACTGGTTGTCAGACTTTTTGGGCTACTGACTACCTAACGACTGTCAAAGATCTACAAATGACACCCGGGACCAACGGCTTAACGTGCTTTCCGAGGCACGGAGGAAACTCGGTATGAAATGGGTGGTCACCCATCCACGGACCAACCTAGGCACGCACGGCTTAACCTAAAGATCGACCCGAGCGGCTGTTATTGTTAAGTTCAATTAAGATTAAGTTCAATTCTGTATATTAATCATAAAGTGAATGCTGCAGTAATATTAAAACGAGAGCTATTCAATTTTTTACAATTTGGGGTTATTCTGGCCCTTAATTTATCTGAAAGCAATGTTCAAGCTTTCAAAGCGTTCCAATGATTAGGTTATTGGGTCAAGGTGTTAATTTAACACGTAGTTGAATGGAAAACGCTGACTCAGCTTCAAATGGTTTGCTGATCTGTCCTTGGGGAAAAGGCACCTAAATGTTTTCCACGTAAGATCGGTTTGTGGCCCTAAAAAGGGCGAAGACTACGGCTTGTGGAGGAAACCTATGCTAAATTGGGACAATTTAAACTTTTATGCATGCGTACGTCTGCTAGAGGTCAAATAGACAGCAGTAGCGAAAGGTCAATTTTGTAAGAGATAAGCCGGAGTACATAACTTTAATGTGAGTAGTTTATTTGTCTATAGAATACTGATTGTGCCATTTTTCAAAGGGAAGCCGGTAAGAATCGAGTTGTATGGAATCTTCGCCACTGATAGACAGTTTAGCTGCTTCTTAAGGCGATTCTCCCATTGCACCGCGCTCCGTCGCGTAGCGCGGAAAATTCATTGTACACCGACGCGTGCCGACGCGTTTTCAGTGTGTTGTCCTAGGCGTGTTTTCTTACAAATTCAGATACTTTCTTACAATGTTAAAACCTGCGGCCCCGCGCTACGCGACGGAGCGCGGTACAGTGGGTGCAGCGCCGTAGACTGGACTTCGACCTCAACTTAGTTGAGAAAAGGATACGGAGATGATGATGACGACGTCCGCTAAATGCTATCCTGAAAGATATACGCTATTTTACGCTATCTCCAGCTAGCTGCAGTTTACTGAGGTCGGTTACTTGCTCCGCTGTTTCCGTGGCCCCAGACCGATTTAATAAGAACCCTTTTAGCGCAATTGTTAAAGTTTGTTTGTTTCCTTTCACGCAGATTGTAGGCCGAGTTGTTGTTCAACTTTATGAGGCTTCACTGATGTCTAGCTCCTTGTGAAAGTTACAGGTAAAGTGAAGAGTGAAAACACGTTTGCAGCGTGTCCAATGTAGTTCTGGATTCTCTTCAGGATAGGAAGACCACTCATTTTACTTTTAGCATTAAGATCCTTTATTCATCTTTATACAAATTCATTAAATTTTTAATTATTAATTTAAAGAAAACATAAGTATAAAAACATTAAAAAACAAAAGTTAATATTATTATAAAAGGTGTAAGAAGACCCTTAACGAAGCCGAAAGGTACTTGTTCTAGTCCCCCTGGGAACCTTCTAGTTAAGGGTCCGTTTACACCCTGTATATTACATAAAAATGATATTATTTTATCATTTTTATTAGGTACCAGTTTTGTATTACCATTGTGTTCAACCGTAGTCATGAATTTGGTGATGTGATACTATACCAGAAATAATTAATTGAATGTAGATACTTAAGTCCTTAGCTTGATGTTTGTATAAACCTACGAATGAGTAAGACAGTTTAAAAATTCATTTAAAAATTTCGTACCTTTTATTAAAATTAAAAAAATCGCATTATTTACTGCACGCCATTCACTAGATAGTAACTACGTTAGTTCCATGTAGCCATCCGTCCGTTCCCCGGATTTGTCCTAGTTTGGAGAACATCCGGGGGCCGTCCGGGTGGGGTTTTAAAAAGTGTCCGGGTAAAACCCGGTCACCTTTTGTATCAGGGGTATCCTGGTCCTGGCTTGTGGCACATAAGGTATCGATTTCATGCTACACTGTTATGAGATACTTACTTACTCTATTTACAACACGCTCGCTCTGCCATCCTACGGTCTCTTTTGTGATTCTTAAGAAACTTTCCATATTTTGTAAGTGTAGTATCAATTAATGTGCATATTTCTGTATGCAATTTTTGTTTGGATTCACGCACTAACTATCCATGCTGTTCGTTTATTATTTTTTCTGGAGTGTCCGGGAACAAAACTCAAATTGAGCTTAATGTGGGTTTATAAGTTTTTGTCCGGCATCGTCAGTTTATGTATTGGCACCCCTAAGTTCCATGATACATAGCATTCTGAATGAATGTTCTCGTATCAAATAAATTGAGATAGACTTCAATGCACCTGTCAAAAGGTCGTTGACCCAGCGTTTTGTTCATTAAACCGTAATAAATTTGATAGAGTCAGACTCAAGTGCATGTTTTAGCAAGAAGGCGTGGGTAACGCATATCTGAATAATAAATCTAAATATTTAGTGATTTAGAGGCTCTCTAAGCATTCATCTTTAAACAACAAAGACAAAGGCTAGAATCTTGTGTTTGGTAAAATACTAAATTTAAATATATAAAAGCGAAAGGTCACTCACTCACTCACTCATCACGAAATATCGAAAACCGCTTGACGTTTAAAGATGAAATTTGGCAGGGAGGTAGTTTATAGTTAGTAGACGTCCGCTAAGAACGGATTTTGCGACAGGGCCGGATTAAGGAGATGTAAGGACTCTCGCAAGTTTGTATGAAAGTAATTTTTTGTGGTACAAACTTGGAATTTGGTAGGTAGTAGGTAGGCAGAAAAAGCTGCATTGCAACGCATGCCGAGTACAGTAATTTATAAGATTTTTTCTCTTAATGAAAACAAACATACGATAACATCTCGTCTGTTATCTAATAGTAAACCCACAACTAGGCACAAATCCATACTCCATGGCGGCGACTGAGAAATTCGTGATGGAAAATTAAAATAATTTACCACGTTTATGGAACGTTTTTCGCGAGATTTGGAGTTCAAAGACATGATATTCAGAGGAGAAAGGATAAACTTCAGTTTCATGGGATAGCAGGCTTGTACCTACTGTATTCCGTGGTAAAAATGGCGTCATGAAGTCCCTTGCACCATGTATTAGTCTATAGCTTCTTAACCGTAAACTCTTGGTGCAGAATCTCGTCCAGAGGCACTATCTCTTTAGCCTATAACGTAGATATCGAAACAGCATTACTGTTTTCCAGTTTCAGTGGAACGGGTGCCAGTAGTGCCAAAGGGGAGGTAGAAGCAGACTAGATGCTGAAGACCGCAAATTGGGAAAGGCAAGTCCAGCGTTAAACTGCTGTAGGTTGAGTCGTTGGATTACCTGAGAATAAGACATTATAGCTTTCGATTCTAAAATGGCAACACTACGATGAGCGGTCTCCTTGTTTGTCACCTAATAAGAAGTGTGATACGTTCATAGCACGGTCATGGTATGGTACGGTGTAGACAGACTCCTTAAAATAAAAGTTGTACATACAAACTTAATAAAAAAATTGTTTCACAAATGAACTGTGACGCAGAGATGCGTAGGATGCCTGTTATGAAATAAATTATGAAGCAATTTTCTTTTCATAATAATATTTATTATTTTCTTTTGGGATTTCAACCGAAACAGTCTCAAGTTATTTACATATTGCGATTTCTTTTGCCTTCCATTTAAAAAGGTAAATTAACATCAAAATATGAATCCTTTGATGTCTCCTTTTTGAATTAGTTGCTGGAAAATTATATAACATGTGAAATGCCTACCTAACGTGTTGGACTGTTGGCACACGCTCAAGCGATACCCATCTTGCGAGTCAGAAAGAAGTGGTTTTCAGCATGCTAATAGTCACAGCGAGGCGTGTATGTCGCTTGGCACAAATCGCACCGCCTTTAGTTTTTTATTACTATATTATGGCATTTCGCAGGTCAACCTAGGAGGTTGCAGTTTGTTTAAACGGCCAATCCTGTGAGTGCCTCGGGTGTAAGGCCTTCAGCCAGGACAAAAGACTGGATCAGATTAAGTAATCACCCGGGGCAGGGAACGTGGCGTATGTAAGTATTTTATTTTACTAAAATGCTTCTGGTTACTAGTAAGTACTTTTTTGACCTATATTGTCGCACTGCTGTGCTAAGGTCCCCCACCAAACCATCCAATCTTCTATCTCAGTGGCTTTCTCCGGCTAATCTCATCCATAAACGCAAGCAAATTAAGTAGTTTTCTTATGTAAATTAGTACTTAACTAACTTATTTCTTAAGTAGCTGAAAAGCTGAAATCAAACACAGCTGTTATCATATCAGTTTATTTACTGTAAAAAATATTGGTTTAATCTAGAACTAGATCACAAAGTGAATGTGTCTAAGGAGTTTTATCCACGATAACGTCAGCATTTTTACGGGAATGTGGCTTCAGCACAGCCTGCATTGCCCCTCCGAGAACACTCCTTGCCTCCGGAATACCTAAATTCCTGTCTTGAGAACCGCATTGCGGTCATTGCATTTACGTTGTATTTTTGCACACCTGTTCAAACAGAATAGGTACCTAATGTTAATTGAACGGATGACTGTTTGTTTTACGTCTCCTTAATTCTCCGCGTTCATTTAAGCGTTCCGATAATTATCCGCTTTCAGTTGAAGTTTTTCAGTTGGGGGGAGGGGTTTAGGGTTGGCACGTTTAATCCTTGCTTTCGGATTAGGGTATTAGGTAATTGTGAAAAACAGCAAAGGTTCGGTCGTCACTATCCGCTGTGTGGAGTCGCATCCGTAATTTGTTGTTAACAGTTTGACCGAACTTTAAGAAAGGAATACAAAAAGGGTATTCCTACTTTTCGCTATTTTTTTTTTCTTCATCGCAAAATATTGCCAATATCTACAAATAATCCCTCTGGTACAAATTCTCCGAGAATTCGTCACGGCATTAGTTTTACAACTTCAACGGTTTACAGCGTCAGTTATCTCCGACCGCTATCAGTACTGAGGGGTTATAAACAATGCGTATAAACAGCTGATAATGTTTGCCGTACTAGTGGCTAGGACACAACAGCGGACTGATAAGAGTACGTCACTGAGATGAGGAGTTTTTTTATTTCTGCGGGTTTATTTACTGGCTAAGTGTACCCAAATTTCATAATATCGGTAGAGCCTTTAACCAGAAGCAGGATGACGCAGACTAACAGTATCATGCAGCCACACTTCTGCCTCACTCTTCGGGGATTACAGGATTGTATTAGTAACGTATTTTTTTTGGACTGCCTCGTTTGTCTAATAGCAGCTCTTGTAAAATATGTTTTTATGGTTTTTCGTGGTATGAATAATCCACAAATATTGGAATCGTTGGGATTGCTCGTTCCAGACAGAAGGCAACGGTTGGGACCGAGGCTTTTTAAAGTTCTGGTAACTTATTAAAGTTTGCACCAGTGATTCGTGAAATAAGAATACTTAATAGTGTCTCTCGGCGTTTGGACATATTTTCTTGCTCTTTGGCGGAATTCCAGAGGGTGGCACTTAGTCTGTTGTCCACTGTGTAACTTGTGCTCCTACCCAGACCCGTTACTTGCGACTGGACAATTAGAAATTCATGACTACTTTTGTTGGATCATTCTCACTAGTTCCACCAGCAATTAGTTCCATGGAACTAGTGAGACTTTTTTTTCTCAGTAGTTCCATGGACTTTGATAATGGAACAAATGAAACAAAACTTAATCGAATTCGTCTCACTAGTTCCATCGTAGTTTTTCCATGGAACTAGTGAGACTTTTTTTTCTCAGTAGTTCCATGGTTCTTCTTAGTGGAACAAGTGAAACTAAAGTTAATCAACATCATTCTCATTAGTTCCACTTTCTAAAAAAATATAATTAAGTTAGCTTGGGTCTTACCTGTTAAAACAAATGTAAGTATGTGTTAATTAATTAATAAAATAAAAATAAATATATGAATTGTCCAAAAAAATAAAAGGTTGTGCCAGCGATACGCGCGAAGAAGAAGAAGCAGTATCATGATTAGAGAGAGTCAATTGAGATGCGTCCCGATAATTGTAACAGATGCCAACTAACTACTACAATTAACATTCCCAATGAATAGTTTTTGCTCTGGCTCAACTTAGGCAGCCCAAAATTTGGCGACAAGCTTGGCACTTTCAGTAGCGACCAGCAGCTCCTGTAATGTGCAAACGGCAGGACTGGCAAGACACGGAAGAGTTATCTAATTTCTCGTCCTGTCTGACTTAGAATATTAAATCAATGTGTTCAGAAATAAAACACAGAAGTGGAGATGATTAAGTACATTTGAAACTAAAAACTGTAAATAGCACAGACTTCTAGTTCTTTGTAATATTCTTACGGTATTTATGATGATGGAAATACGATTAAAACAAATTGCATGTGTAACAAACTGCAGTAAAGAGTGATTTATGCGAGACTTGTTATGCTCCACCAAGTGTACCTACACTACATACAGTTATTATCTCCATAAGGCAAATAGCATGTGATGTACCGTTTAGAATAAACCATGCATACAATGTAAATATATTTATATAAGTTTTCTTTATTTACTTACAGCAGACCTACACCTAGACCTTACATAAATGGGACCGTAACTCAAACGGAAAAATGGATTGTAAATGCACGAATGATTGCAGTATTGTTTCCGACATAGTTGACTGTAAACGGCATTAAAAGAGCTGTTTATGTCCTAGATGTCAGATTTACTATATTTGTAGAGGTATCTACTTATCAAAGGCAAAAGGGTAGGCAGAGACCTGAAAACTAGATGTTTGTGAACGAAAATATTACAATTGGCTGTGCATTCAAAGCTTCAAACAGATTAGAAGAAATTATAATCTTTCGAATCGAATCTAACATAGAGATCTCTGAACTTTATATTTACATATCTTACTCCCATGTTTAGCAAATGAAAAACTTTGACTTTGATTTTTCACTGAAAATGGAAATTAGTAGAATTAATGAACGGGAAAACTAGATGACAGTAGTTTATTGAAACTTTCTTTTGGCATTCAAAAATTGTATGTCAATGAAAAATACTACTGTCTTTATACCCGACTGTTCCAAAAGGAAGGTAAAGTTTTTACAAAATACGAAGTCGTCGAGTAAATAGAATCCATCGCCGGGGTTTTTTGGAATTTGATTAATTGGTAGTAAACAAACACCTACTGCGATTACTAATGTTATTAGTGAATGGTAGTAAATGACTTAAACTTTACGGAAAAGTAGGAGTGTCTGTACCTACCTATTATTGGTGTACAACCATTGTTTTTCATTTGTCGTTTACCTCAAAATATGGCAATATTTTTATCAGGATTTAACTGTACAAGACATTTTAAATGGAATTTTTGTGTACCTACTTCAATTTGAGTGCACCTACTGATTTTATCTCTTCTTTTTAAGTGATAATGTAAGGCATCGCTCCACAGCAGAAATCATCATCTTCCTGGCCTTGCCCATGTTACTTGAGGTTGGTACAACGCGTTCATCTCGATTCCCGCGCTGTCAACCGTCACGCTACGAACGAAACAAATGAACGGTGGCAAATCTCTCCACAAATAAAAAAAAAAAAAGTACTGTTAATGCACATAGGTATATCCTCTTATGCAAATGTAATCGAAATTTGGTTTGCTGTAAGAAAACTCAATTCTGGGTTAAGCTCGCCATTGTACCTTCATAAGCTATATTATTGCAATTTGTATGTATATATTTTTTTGTTGTTTTGTGTGCAATAAAGAATAAACTACACATTTTGCATAGAATCGGATGGTAGAGATGGTATCGGATCTTCAGTCTATTGGCTAGGTTTTCAGAGCTGAATTACAGTGACGATTTTGATGTCTTTTTCTGGCAGATAAGTTTTTTAGATGAGGGTTCAAGTTACACACATGATACATTTTTATTCTAAGGGTCGGCCAACTAATACGACTGGGGAGACGACCGACTACCTACGTGCTGTCGATATCTCTTGAAGTGCAGGCGGAGACATCCTTAGCTATAGGTTGGTCGTTTCTCATACAGAAGTTATGAATGAAATCATGAAATACTTGGCATTGGAATTTATAGCGGCTTATTTGAGAACCTGCTTTTATTTTTGGTGGTGTATATGCTACCAGTATGTAGTAGAGGAATTAGGAAGAAATTTTCAAATTGTGCAGGGAGCTGCGACTATACTCCGGGTTTTGATTGACTGGCTTCGCTGCAGCTCAGCAATTGTAAGTAGGAGTTCAGTCCGTTTGTGGAGCATCTATCACATCCATACTCCACAAACGGACCACTACAGTTCCGGACGATCTTTCAGGGTTCCGAGCCGAAAAGGATATTTGTGGAGCAAACCGTGGAAGATACCTACTTACAGCAGTGGTCTGCGATAGACTGAGTAAATTGACTGATTTTTGGAGCATATCTCTGTGTAAAACATGCAGCAGAATCACACTATATTGTTCCCAAAGAACTGCTCTCTATGAGAGGGTATAATTATGCATAATATCCGCCACACGGGCCCAGTTCAGGTTAGTAGTGCAGGTTGGTAGATGCCACATGTCTTCGATTTTTTGGTTCTAGGATCAGTTTCCTCAAGATGTTTTCCTTCACCATTTTCAGAGCAGTGCTAATGAAATAAGTTACACGCCGGCTGGGTTCAACTTCTATGTGTACTAATATAATACAAGTGGACTGCCTCGTTAATCGAGTGGTCGCTAGCGCGACTGCTGAGAGTGAGGTCCTGGGTTCGATTCGCGAGTCGGGCAAAGTTCTATTGGGATTTTCCATCAGGAATTTCGCAGTAGCAGCCACGGAGTCTGGATTTGTACCCGGTTGATGGCAATAGGCTCGCCTCCTATTACATGGGACTTAAATATAATCGGCGAAAAGGGGGTGTAGGTACTTGTCAAGTACACCTCTGCCATGTTACGTTAAAAACAAGTGGTTTGGGGCATTATCTTAAAACCGCTCCTTCAACTGATGTCATAAAACACTTTACAATCCTGTAATACTTACTGCAATACTTCAGCTATACAACTATTCTATATTCAAAACCTTGTTTCCAATTGATTTTATTTCCACTTAAATAAAAGTCAACCTTATAGTGATGAAAATTAAGTTGATGACATTTCTCTTTTCTTTTTTCATAGCTGAACGTAATACCCGTCTTGGTAGGCTTTGAAGGAGTCGCTGACGAGCTGCTTACAGGCCTAGGGCAGTGTTAACAGTCAAAAGACTAGAATTCTTGAAAAAACTATGTTTGAATTTTTTGTGCAAACTAAACTTAAAGTATTTTTCCTACTGCCTGGTAGGTCTAGTAGTCGCAAGCGCGACTGCTGAGCATGAGGTCCGGTGTTCGATTCCCAAACTCTTATTGGTTTTTTCCATCAAGAATTTCTCAGTAACAGCCATGATGATGATGTCAATAGGCTTGCCCCCTATTACATGGGACTTAAAGATAACTGGAGAAATGTGGGTGTTCTATTAGGTACACCTCTGGCCTGACCTTTCGAGAATTACAGGCGTGATATAATGAAATATTTTTCCCAAAATCTGTTTTTATGTCTGGAAACTGAATTGCGATCATAGCATACCTAACACAATACACTTACAAGCAAGTAAATACACAATACGATACGACACATGTATGACGCGTCAATTGTGATACAATTTGTCCTCTATTGAGTACTCAGCTTAAGAATTAATAAACGTTTTTATTAAACGCTTGCTATCGTGGTTGAGTACCACGCGCTGTGCCCGTTCGATCGGTTGTGTACGACTAATATTAAAAACAAAAGGTAAACCGTGTTTATAGTGTTCATAATGTTGTAAAGTTTATTGTGGCTCTTAAGGCGTTTTTGAAATGAGGTGATCAAGGTTTTCAGTGAGTTTTGAAGGTGTGGAGTGGGTAAAGTGACAGAAAAGAGGAATTAACTGGTTTTGTTTTTGAAGTAATTTTTACGTGTGTTTTTCTGAATGAAAGTCAGGTTTTTGAGGGTAATATTAGACAGAAAATACATTATGAAAGATTTTTAATGGGTCCATCGCTACATAAAATATCCGGGACCACTATTGTTTTAAACTGATTGTTTCCTACATAATTCCGATAACTGATTCTCATTTGTTTATCGCAATTTTACTTGTTAACTTAAAACCTAGCTGTATTTTTTATTGTTAGGTACTGATAACAAATGTTTTTAAAGTTAATACGTTAGTACAACCATTGTTGCTATTAGGTAGGATATCATTGATACTTTTTTTCCTTGTTCAAAATCAGAGGTGGCGTGTCTTGGGTTCGAACTCGAGACCTATGACTAGGCAGTCCGACGGGCACACCATTAGGCTAACACTGCTTTTTAAAATTGCAGTGATCTTTATTCGCATTATGATAAGGTTCCGGTCGGGTTACTGGGTAAAAGGAACTGTGAAGTTACTGTAGGTATCGACGGTGGACGCCATCATGCACGCCATCATGCGCGTGCGAGCCCTCACGACGGGGGACGCAGTGTCCCGGGGTGGGGTCGTCTTGGCGGTGTCGCTCGACATCGCCAACGCCTTCAACTCCATGCCCTGGAGCTGCATTAGGGAGGCACTCCGGTATCATCGGGTGCCCACCTACCTCCGTCGTGTAGTCGGGGACTACCTGTCTGACAGGTATGTCATCTACCCTGGTCCCAACGGAGAATGGAACCGGCGAGAGATGTCGTGCGGTGTTCCACAGGGGTCGGTTCTAGGGCCGCCCCTGTGGAACATCGGTTACGACTGGGTGCTGCGCGCCGACCTCCCTAGCGGCGTCAGCGTAGTCTGTTACGCTGACGACACGCTGGTACTGGCACAAGGGAGGTCGCACGAGGCGGCGGCTGAACTGATGACACGCGGGGTTGCGATAGTCGTTGAGAGGATCCGGCAATTGGGTCTCGAGGTGGCCTTGCACAAGTCCGAGGCCATGAGCTTTCATGGGCCTCGGAATGCGCCACCGTCGGGATCCACGCTGACGGTAGGAGGGATTCCCATCGGCGTCGAGTCGACTTTCAAGTACCTAGGACTCGTCCTCGACAGCCGGTGGAACTTCGTTGAGCATTTCCGACGTTTGGCTCCCAAACTGGAACGGGCCGGGGCTGCCTTCAAGCGGCTCTTGCCCAACCTGAGGGGTCCAAACGCCTCCTGCCGTAGGCTCTACGCGGGGGTCGTGCGGTCCATGGCCCTTTACGGGACCCCGGTGTGGGCGCGTTCAATTAAGCGGCGTGCCACGCACTACCTGAACGCGCCCCAAAAGGTCGTAGCCGTAAGGCTGATCCGGGGGTACCGCACGATCTCCCGCGAGGCGGCGAGCCTCCTAGCCGGATTGCCGCCATGGGATCTGGAGGCGATAGTCCTCGCGCGCCTGCATGAATGGCGCGCGGGGGCACTACGTCGGGGGGAAACTCCGCTGCCGCGGCAAATCACCGCTCAGCGGACAGACCTCCGACGCGATTTCATGGCGACATGGAGACAGCGACTGTCGCAACCCAGTGCAGGGCACGCCACAATAGTGGCGATAAGTCCCCTCTTTGAGGAGTGGCTAGAGAGGCGCCACGGCGCCCTCACCTTCCGCCTGACGCAGGTCCTCACCGGACACGGTTGTTTCGGGAGGTTCCTGCACCGAATCGGGCGGGAGGAAACGCCCAGGTGTTATCATTGTGAGGATCGTCCGGAGGACACGGTGGCGCACACCGTGGAGGTCTGCCCCGCTTGGGCGGAGCTCCGCCGTGTCCTCGTAGCGGCGATCGGCGGCGGCGACCTCTCGCTCCCGGCCCTGGTTCAGGCCATGGTCCGGAGCGAGAGGGAATGGGAAGCCATCACCTCCTTCTGCGAAGCAGTCATGCTAGCGAAGGAGGTGGCGGGACGTGAGAGGGAGAGAATCTCACGTCCCAGCCGCCGCGGGCGACGCACCGGGCGTCGGGGGCCACGTGGTGGCTCCCGGCCACCGTAGGCGCGGGCCTGTGGACGGTGAGTAATGGGTTAGCTCACCGTCCGTCCATCCTATGACGACAGGCCGTGTCGACGGCGCGTTCGTGTTCCACGCGCGCCTCAAAGAGATGTCAGCAACCAAGAAGGGGCCCGCAAGGGCCGATGCCTGCCGGGGCTGCGGGACTGTTCGAAAGAGATACCGTGGCCCTGGAACACAAAGGGCAATGAAGGAACATGGATGGGTTTTAGTCAGTAAGAGTCTGACACTCCCTCCCACTCCACTCAGAGCGGGAGAAGTCATTTGATGATTTCCCATCCGTAAAAAAAAAAAAAAAAAAGTGACTGTAGGTATACCTATCTATGTGAGAGTGTGTGCCTCGGTCACATTCACCGAAGCATTCACCCTTCTCGTTCCGTTCACTCACTCTTATCAACGTTTACATAACCTTTAATCTGTGTGTTTAGTTTTAATTTCGCAGCGATAAGTAATTAGATGCGAGATTAACTTCTTACAGCGCTTAGGGATAAGCAGAGGTGTCTTATAAGAATTACCGACATATTTTAAATGTGTTTTGGATAAAGGTGAAAGTAATACCTACCTACTTGAGACCACATGATTGTGAATGAAACATACTGATAAGAAGAATACTTGATTGTTAACAAACAATTACTTTGTTTACTGTATCATCTACTTTAACGTATCCACAGGATGTAAGGGACAGCCCTCCACAAACTGATGGGGTGAATTCAGTATATCTTACTAAGATGACCGATACAAGAAATTATTTCAGGAATTTTAAGGGCATCCAATAAATTTGATTTGTTTTATTTCCTCATGCGCAATGTATCGTTACCGTGGCAAAATCCACGTTATGAACGGCAAGCGCGACGACGAGTTCGATGAACTCTGTATCTAGGCAGGAAGTAAACAGCTGATTTCATGCGTCGTTCGTTAGGGTATTTCAACATCCATTGTTGGATTTTTGATTTTAGCCGTATTATTTACATAAATGGAGTGTTGCGTACAGGGAACACCCTGTCAGTTTGTGAAGGGCTTTGTCCCTTACACCCTGTGTAGTATGACAGTATCAAACAGGCTCAATGAATCACCGTGCAGCACAGTCAGCATAATGTTGTAAATTCTGGCGACACAACCTTCCTCTCTGCGAAAGTGAGTTGGTCATAATCCACCTCGAGAGCCCAGTGCGTGTTGGTGGATAACTCAGCGAGTTAACTGTGTAACCCACTCCTGAAAGCCTATTAAAATTAATCAGCGGATTGATTGTTGACTTGTTGTCATTTCGTTCAACCAATCATAACAGTGAACAACAGACTTGACCGTTGATCTGCACCCTATACAAGGTGTAAACGGACCCTTCATGAAGCCGTCACTCAAACATTCTGTACATCTAAACTAAGTAACTCTACGCAACAAATATTGCTGGGAAACGACTTTTTTTTGGTAATAGTTATTGTTGAATTGGGTAAATTAACGCTATTGGGATTGTGAGTGTGTTACACAATTTCCTCGCAGACTTATAAGGCTTTCAAAACACATTCATCGTTTGGAGTGGTCTGATAGTTTTCGAGTACCATTGCAAAGTGAGAAGGTACAATTAATTGCTTGTACTGGCAACCGTGAGTCTTGTTCAAAGCAATTTCCTAATTGCGATCACCTAATTGAACCGTGTAAAACCATGAAGTTTTTATGGAACCTTCTCACCAAAGCCATGGGCCATGGGCCAACTTTCGTACCCGTTCAGTTGACAAGTTCTGTTCATGCGTAGGTTATGAATGCTGGATAACACGCAGAGTACCCTTGCATACGATCTGGATTTGAACTGCAATGCAAGTTAAATTCAATTAGTTCTCAACTTTGGGCTCGGCTTGCAGACTGACCGATTACCAGTATTTTATGAAACGACTACGTATCGGAACTCTATTACCTAGTTTTTGAGTCGGGACCCCTTGGAAAGACCAGTTGCCTGACATTCGACCCGTAATGATTGTCAAAGATCGGCGAAGTCGGGACCAAAAGCTTAACGTGCTTTCCGAGGAACGGAGGGGACGTACTTTGTGAAGGAGTATTGGTATATCTCCTGGTCGAAAAAAATGCTACTGGGATTCCTATTAGCAAATCCATTTTCATCAGCAGCAGCTTGTAGTCTGTATCTGTGTCCATGATGTAATGACAATCTGTTCGCCCCAAATAATTTAAAATATATAAGGTACTGGTGTGTGAAACATGTGGGTGTACTACACAGTGTCCGTCTGTGTAGTACACTGTACTGTCCACCTACTGTTTTGAGCTATACAGGCTGGTCTTGTTTTAAGGAAATTTTGGCAAAGCATGCTGAATCTGAATGTTAGTCTTATTTCAAAACAAGTTATATCTTCAGAAACAGGTTTAAATGATGGAGCCTTATTGAAACTGTTGCTTCGTGAACTCAAATTCAAAGCATTTATTTCAATTAGACCATAACAGGCACTTTTGAATGTCAGAAAAACAAAGAAGGCGAAGCTACAGTCCCAGACACAAGGCATAATAACTTGTTAAAGTACTTTAGTGACATCTTAGTACCTATGTACCTATGTATTCTGTTGATAGGTAAGTAAAAAGAACCAAGAAATTTCAATCACAGCTACGTTCCTTTTACGAAAACAAGCTCGAATATTAAGTTGTACATTTTTTTAAATTTTTTTTTAGTAGCCTGTACTGTCCCACTGCTGGGCAAAGGCCTCCCCCAATTCCTTCCATGTGCTCTTTTCTTGTGCCACCTCGAACCAGCCCTCGGTAAGCGTCCAGATCGTCTCGCCACCTCTTTCTGGGCCGGCCTCGGCGGCTCCGTCCGTCTTCCGGCAACCATCGCGTGGAGACTTTTGCCCAGCGGTTAGCCGCGGGTGCGCCAAAGTTCACCTAAATTTTCAACTCCGATAATTGGAAATCCGAAAATGTTCTTCCTAACATTTTTCATCCTAACAATCACAATTCCTAACTACTCTGTCTCTAATTTTATAATTCCGAAGCATTCAACTTCATAATGTCAGTACCAATAAACATCTATTATACTTTTATTTGTTTTCCTATATTTTCTCAACATAACCATCTTTTACACTATTATTCAAAGTCATATATTTTTTGTTTAGATTTCTTTGTTTAAACTTAGAAAAATTTAGCCAAAAAAATTTTATTTTTGCAAACCATTTATTTTTTCGATTCTATCGTATAAAACACCTAAATGTAAGGCTAAGGTGTCTTGGTGTTTTTTGTCTCCGACTAACCGTTTGTCGTTAAACGATGTGGAAGGGATCCATAGGTTAGGTTAGGTTAGAACTGTGACCTACTACGCGCGAGCCGAGCGAGCGAAGCGAGCGGTGCCGCGGCAGCGGCCGGCGAGCGCTACTTCGAAATTGGTTGCGAAATTTTTCTAAATTTTTTTTTCATAGTGCCCCCCAGACGACACTGACCTGTACTTATGTTTAGGGATAAAAGCGTTATGATAAAAAAACAGTAGGAGTTTAAATATATTTACATTAATGATATTATTAATTACAATCTTCGGAAACATGAGTGTTATGAACATCGGCGGTAGCACTACAAATAGTATGAATGAAAACTTTAGGATGAAAAATTTTAGGAAGAGTAATCATTCGGATTACAAATCGTTAGGAAGAACAATTTCGGGAAAAGAACTTTAGGTGAGCCAATATGGACCCGTTAGCCGCATGCACAAGTTGTACATATCAAAAGAAAATCATTTTCCCCATCTCTCTCATCAGTTAGTATCATCGCCCTTCAACCCCTGTATTTGATATCTGCCAGCTGTCAGTCAAAGTTTTGTCTAAGAACTAAGTTTCCCAGAGTTCCCGTACAGATAAGATCACTGGTTATCGAGCACAGGTATAATCCTAAACTAAACTAATATTTCAACACTACTAAAATTGTGGACCTGTTCACAAAATTACAAGAGGGAATCAAACTCGATCTCGTAGTTATTTCTATTGTATCGTATCGTGTCGAAAAAAAGACCAAGCTCAAAGGTTGTCTTATCGGAAATGATGATAACTGCCCAAGCAGCAAAAACTAGTACTATAAAGAACCATAGAACGTTTTGTAAAAAACTGTCCTTGGTCCTATAAAACCCCAAAGAACGTATCTTTTATTCGGAAGTGGCGCATTTATATCTCTGTTCAGTGACAAAATAATTTTATTGCAGTGTTCCAAATGACGAAACAGTCCAATAAAATCTATGTAACAGTGATGCAGGTCTCAAAATAATGATGTACTGGCTACTGTAGGACCTTTTATAGTACTTTTTCATACTATACAAGAGTTTAGTTTCCTTTACCTCATATTTTTCATTCACTATACATTATTTTACATTCGTGTTAGTGCAGAGTGCAAAAAATAAATAAAATAATTTTACAAAAGCATACAAGCAATCTGAGGTGAGTAAGATTTTATTTTGTTATTATAATATTAGTCTATTACGGTGGAAATGATCTGCGACTGCAGCTTTACTGATAAACTAGGGGTAGGTTTACCATGAATTTAAAGTGCCCCCCTCGAATTGTTGAGCTTTTACAAAAATATTTATCATATAAAATGATTTCGATTTTTTAAGAGCCATTATAGTACTTGCCGTGACAATGTTTTCACTGTCAGTCATCGTGGATTCAACCTAAAATTGGGGTTCTGTGTCAGCATGACTGAATATATAATACACAGTGTTTTTTTTACTATTTTTCTGAAGACCATAGGTAATGAAAAAAAACTTAATTATAAACTGATTACTGACGAATAGTGTGAATTAATCATGTAATCAGTTTTTTTTTTCGGGAAGAATTTACGTAGTTATATCAAGTTTTACGTACCTAGTGTTTATATTTCTTTATATATAGTGCCTATGTTTGTATCTAGTAGCATTACTGGACTTTAGAAGCAATACCTTTATAAATATAAACTACAGTCAACATTGTGTTTTTTCAGTGTACCTAATGGATGCCAATATGGATATCGATAGATTTCTTAGTCGAGTCGATTTCATGATGCTTGCAGTAGCGGAATGGCCGTGGAAAATCACACATTTTATATTAAGTGCAAACTGTGTAAACTGTGGATTACATACTAATTCACCTTGACCGAGTCACTTCACCATATTATATAAAAGAAATATGGCCCAATTATTAAATGAATTATTATTTATTTTTCTGGTGTCGGGGTTGCGATTTTATGGCTATTTATGACCATTATCCTTCCGATGAATGTCGGCTTTGCAATTAAATAACATTCTCATACATAAAAAATCTTTAAAATCTATTGAAAAATCAGCCCTAAGACTCCTGTTTTATACTAGCTTTAAATTGAATATTCCTGTGAAGTGAATATTCTAACATTTTATATTTTTGACATATTTTCGAGTACCTGATATTGTATAAGCTGAGTTAATTATGTGGGTTGATTTTAACGTGAGATCAAGCCTGATAGGAGAATGAGAAATGAAAGATTTTTCTTTTTTAGTTCAAAATAAAGAACCATTTAATTAATAAAGATTTTTATTTATATACCATCTGCGTAAATAACCTTAGAAATTAGTAAAATGTGTTTATTATACAGTATGTAAAAATGGCACAAAATAAGTTGTTGAGTTGTAAGAGATCGAGATAAGTTTACACTTTATTGCGTCAACTCTGAATAATCTTTGAATTTTGTTCATGTGCTTAGTTATGCATTTATATATGTTCAAATATGAAGATTTTATTGGAGTTTTAAAGACGTAGGTTCAACACGATTTCCATTTTGTACGGAACCATTTCCCGTAATTGTGATTGTGAATGCACGTCGCATTAATTCCGTATCAAAATGTCTGAATATTGTTGTAAAAGCGAGCCAATAATCCTTTTTGGGACTTAACTGTCATATAATAGAAACATTTATCTACATGTATGTGCCACTTTTGCGTCACTATAGTGATAAATACCCATTTATAATACTAACAAGCGAATTTCTAGGCACCAAAAAAGTTGTTATACAATAATTCTGCTCTATTATAGTGTCTGTGTGATATGCTTATCGGTAAAATTATAAGATGCATCTAAAAACTATTATACTACACTTACGTTCTATAAGCGTGATCTGAAATTAGACTACATCACAAAAACACTCTATTGTAAAGTCTTTGTGACTACTAACGCACACGTACTATAGCAGCGATCTAAATATCCACAATATCACAATATCGCCCTGTAGTTGAGTGTTCATCACTGCTATAACGAAACTACTATTGCAGTTCGTTTGGAACCCTTATTACGCTAATCAGATAAATAAAGGCACCTGGTAACAATTTTATAGAGCAATATTATTACGTATTAGTTATATTAGAACTTGCTATAGTACTTGACTATAACGGTTTTATAAAATGGCGTAGTAAACGTTTACATCCTTTGTTTATAGGTATTTTTAGCTCTATAAGCATTTAGAGCAATAATGTACTGTCGAACGCTTTTATACAACACTCTGGCACCGCTAAAACCTTAATAAATCGTTTATAGAGCTTTTTAGAGTTATGAGCTGAAATAATAGGACTGAATTGCTGGTTGGGTGTTTAGGACTTTAGGGTAAACAGACAACTAGGAAAAAAAGTAGGTATTCCCATTTGGGCACCGAGTTATATCGCTCGTTTGCGACAAGGATGGTATTACTCAAAAATTTAGATTTTTCGATGTTGTGTACTTGAATATAAAATTAACGAAAGTCAGTATTTTAAGTAACGAAATACGTAATAAACCTTTAATCTTTTGATAATAGGTTTCTATGCAAAAAAAAATGGCAATATAATGAAAATATTATTAGTATAATCTAACTTAAAAAAAAAACGCTGTCTTGTTTTTCTTACTTTTCGAGTTATTTCATTATTGTTGCAAACAAGCGATATTCGATCTATAATTTTTAATTCCTAACTCTTCTACATTATTTTTATTTATGTACCTTCACAAAACACTCTTTATAAAGGAACTGTACTGTAGTTACCGCAGTTTTGTAATCTAGTGAAGTAAGAGTTTAATCCCAGGGTAATAAATTAATACTGAAAACAGATAAAAACATCTTCTGATAATTATATAATTAATCAAGCTGAAAGGAGTGTCATGAGCAGTGATCGGAGTAGGTAGATTGATTTTTGGTACTTGTTTCATAAATGCACACAGAAAGAATAACATGGATAAGCCATTTTTCCGGAAAGTAATTCCGGTATTTCCGGATTCAATTAAATATTGTTAATGTTGGTAGTGATATTATAACTACTCAATTCAAAATTTAAAGGAAGGTATCAAAACTAAATTAATTCATTATTTATCTGTTGAATAATAAAAACAATCACACCAATAATCCGAGGAATGAGAAATTCCGGAGGAATGTCCATAGTAATATATAGTTTCGGATCAATGACCCTAGTTCAATCTACCTACTCCGATCACTGGTCATGAGTCATAGTGAAATAATATAATTGTGACATAACTTCTCGCCTCAAAACCCCGAAAGGTAAAGAGGAGCTTAATTCCATCCTAATTGATCCAGTTGCCATCAACAAAACAGGCACAAATCCAGACTCCGTGGATGCTACTGAGAAATTCCTGATGGAAAAATCCAATAACATGGACTCACTTGGGAATGCGAGTTATAATAATAATAACACCCTTTCATATACGAAATTAAAAGTAAACAAATCACAGATCCAAATTATAAAATGAAACAAAAACAGTACATTGTTTTAAAATCAAAACAAAAGCGAAGATGGATAATATGGACGAATCATTATTTAATATTGGATAGATTCCTCTGTAACATCACGTCTGTAATTTGTGAAGAATTAGAAAGAGGGAAAAAATATTTATTTATCGCAAGGACACATAAACATGGTACATACATAATGACAAAAAAAGAATAAACAAACACCACATAGGTAACCAATATTTATAAATACAACAGGACGGAACAAAAAATCTTCACAGCTTGCAAGTCGTGACTGCGACAAGCAGGTTACTAGCGTGAGGCTGTGCTATAGGGCGCCCACAGCACAGCGCTGGTTTTCAGTGGTCACCCGTGAAAACAGTCATAAACGGTACGGATAAGGCGAAGGGTCTGCGGGACTGTTCTAAAGAGATACCGTGGCCCTGGAACACAAAGGGCAAAGAAGGAACATGGATGGGTTTTAGTCAGTAATAGTCTGACACTCCCTGTCACTCCGGCCAGAGAGGGGGAGAAGAAAAAAGGTGTATTACACCCACAGTTCATCCAAAAATACGAACAAAAATAAAACATTGTTGTGCTGACATTACTCTTCTCAGATACAGTACACGTCTGACATTGAGCAAGTCCCAAAGGTCATGTGAAGTAAACAGTTAACTCGATCCAGTGGGTTATCACATTAGGTTCTAAGTCTCGACCTTGAACCATTGTGTAACTGTTACTGTGTCCAAGCTCTTTGAAAAGGGTTTGGCATGGGTAGATATAACCTTCCAGACACACCTGACCAATCCTGCTGACTGGCGATTTTTTGGTCACAGTATAATTATCCCATTAACGTTCCCACGACTGGGACACAGCCTTCTCTGAGAGCGGGAGGGGCCGTAATCCACCAAGCGAGCCGAGTGCGGGTTGGGAATGCCATAGTTTTGTCTTTGAACTTTTGGTTCCTCGCGATGTTTTCCTTCACCGTTTTGACAGCAGCGGTGTAATAAGTAAAGTAATAATGCGCCTGTCTGGTTTCGAACCCTCGACTTACAATTCGTAAGTCAGAGTACGTAGGCCACCAGTGCCACCACTGCTCTTTCCTTCATTCTTATAGAAGCATGAGGAACAGGATGTTAAGTTCTTCATGCTCCGTTTAAAAGGGAAGATCTTCCAATCAAAAGGGTGCTGTGTCTGGTGAGCTACTGCCGGTTGTTATTATAAGGTTGTTGTATATACAGGGTGGTAAAAATTGTGACATCATAAAAAGAAATATCCTTCATGTCCAGGGATATCTGGAAATGCCCCTTGTATGGTCTGCGATACTCGATGCTAATGAGATTAGAAAATCCTCTAGTTATCACTTAAGAATGGGACAAATCCGTGTAAAAATAACAATAAAATTTGTTTTAAACGATCCCATATAATTTTCTAAAAATTCTAACTCGAAAACTATCAATCGGGGAACATGCATTTTCGGATACCACTGATCAAGAGGAATCTATTTATGCCTATTTGGACCAACCTGTATCTTGCGGATAACTTAATTGCGCGATGCAGGATTTTTATTTCTTATTTTGCGTCATAGATGTCGCTAGTAGCTACCAAATTAACAAGTTACTTACTCAGCAGTCATTGAATCTTAGCTTCTTCAATTCACTATCTCACTTGTCTGATAATATTATCATCTATTGATTCGATAGCATCCAATTTAACTTTACAGTCAAGTTGTAACTGAGTTTATGGTCAAGCGCGATAACTAACAAGGTTATCTGAAGTTTAGACCTGTATCTATAATTATGTTGTTGAGACGTTGGTGTTGATTATCTTTAAGAGTTTCTTTGATGTACGACCGGATCATTAATAATAAGCTTTTTAATGACTAATACCTCATCAATTGTGATAAACATACGCTGTTTGGAGTAGGGTCTTCCGTTTCGCTCATAGCAACACGGACTAAGCAGTAGTATTGGAAGAATAACCAATGCTGCCCCATATATCTCATAGAGAGGAGTGAGGACTTAGTTCCGTTATAAGAAGATTAAATATCCAGCATATTCCGCATTCAGACCATAAGACCTGATAGTACCTACCTGAAAATCGTGTGCAATAAGGGGGGAATTTGTTTAGCAGTTGTGTACCTATTACAGTCTGATGACGATGGTATCTAGATTATTATATAATACCTCTCAAAACAGAAGAACATGTATAAAAACAAAGATTACTAAAACTAGTCCTCAACCATTTTCAATCATGGTGGCCAATCTTAGCGGAGACTAACCATCGGTGCAGGAAGCCTTATAGATTTATAGTGCACAAGTGCGTGCGCACAAATGCACTCTTTTTCCGTCAGTCTCCAAAGTCAGGAATCTCAAACGAGTCATGCGTTATTTAAAAGATTCTCAAGATTACAGACTGAGTTACGAGTATAGACAAAACCTGGAGGAGACTATGACTCTTGGGTATTCTGACGTAGACGGGACAAGGGGTAGAATGATGATGGTACTTCTTTAACCGACTTCTAAAAAGGAGGAAGTTCTCAAATCAGCTGTTTAAAATAATTGTTATATAACTTTAGTTTAGTAACCAGTTTACTCAGAACATGGACAGTCGACATCCCAACGCAATCATTTTAATTGATTGCACTTCTTTTAATTAATGACATTGAAGTAGATTGTTGACGCTCTGCCATTGACTGTCACCAGCATGTGCAAGGATGAGTTGTTTGTTTATTTAGGCTTATATAATATCAGTAAGGTAAACATGAAAGACGGATGGACTGTGTGAAGGATGATATGGCTAGAAAAGAGGTGTCTGACGAGATGCCGAGTTATAGAGAAGTACGGAAGAAGACGTGCTGCGCCGACCCCAAATAAATTGGGATAAGGGCAGGAGAATGATGATGCATATCAGAAGGGAAAATACCTATTTCCATAGATATTTGGAAGGACCGAGTATATCCTTGATTTCCACGCTTGCTTATTGCGTCTTAGCAATATCAAACCTTGGTTCTTGGAGCCGGTTCAGCCGTTTAGATTTTGTATTTAGATATGATTGCCTACTGCACAAGTCAGTTATGCTAGCCACGTATTAGGTTCCTGACCTATTTCAGTGGTGAAAAAAATGAGGTCACATAACGTAACTTCACACTTGTAATACCCGAAGGGTAACACTTTGAATGACCTGAGTATCGAACCCAAGACTTCATGCTCAGCAGTCGCGCTTGCAACCGCTAGACTCTAGCGGTTGCAAGCGACTGCACTCTTGACTGCCACGTTGGTCTAGCCGCTAGACCAACGTGGCAGGCAAAACTAGAGGAGTGCAACATAAAAGATACTTGTGTAAGTTTGCTAAGCTAAGTTAGCTCAGTGCTATATGAGTATGTCTACTGCTCTGTGGGAACAGCACACTTGTACCTTCCTAATATAATAGTAATCCCGAATTATGAATTTAGGGATTAAACAGGAATTTCATAATCTGCTGATTCATGAAGAATGGTTATTATGTTACGTAATAAAAGAGGTTGTTTCTCCCTTTGCGGTATGTAAACCTTTTACGACAGCTTTTTATTAATGGTCTTGGGGCTCGATGAGAAATTGTTTTGTTGCCAAGCACATTGCAGTGTTTAGGATAGAAAGACGTACTTACAGGCACAAGGGTAAGAATTTGGGCTGCGGGACTGTTCGAAAGAGATACCGCGGCCCTGGAACACAAAGGGCAAAGTAGGAACATGGATGGGTTTTAGTCAGTAAAAGTCTGATTCTCCCTCCCACTCCACCCAGAGCGGGAGGAGTTATGGTGATTTCCCATCCTTAAAAAAAAGGGTAAGAATTTTCATCTTGGTTGACGACTTCCATGTGGTACTTAGTAGTTAAAATCTTGATGAGTAAGCTATAAAAAATGTTGATGAGTTTTTCTGTCAGGAATTTCTCAGTATCAGCCAATGGGTGGTGGCAATAGGCTCGCTATCAGTGGCGGTGCTTTCATACAAGCCTTAAAGCTTGGCTTGCCCTTAAAACCTACTACATACGGGGTGGAAGAGACACCGACGCGAAAACGGTTACCACGTATTCAGTACATCATTCCCCCACATAGAAATTTTTCACCGGTTATTTAAAAAAAAACAGCTGCTCCATACATTTTGACCGTGTAGGTATTTCACTTTTGTATGTAGGAAACACGTGAATACGTGGTTACCGTTTTCGCGCCAATTCCACCCCGTATTTTAAAGGACAGAATTTTCTGAACAGTTTCTTTGCCTTACAATCTAACCATAGCTTACCGGCTAATACTAGACACGCTACTGCTCGCTATTACATGGGGCTTAAAAAAAAATGACGAAATGTTGGTGCACTGTTAGTATACTTCTGCCTAACTCCGAAGAAATTGCGCGTGATGTTATATTTGTTAAACTTATCATTTAATATTTGTTACTTACAGATGTCAAATGAAGCGATAGCCAAAGGTGAAGCAGTGCTTCTGAAGCAGGCGCGCGACAAGTTTGTGGAAGCGTTCGGTCGTCAACCCTCAGTCGCTGCGTGTGCGCCTGGACGCGTCAACCTTATTGGAGAACACATTGATTATTGTGAAGGCTATGTTTTACCTGTGGTAAGAAACTTTTTTCTTAAAAGAATACTGTTTACTTAGCGTGAGACTACTCTTATTGACGTAGAATCGGCGAAGAACCTTAAGTCCAAGTAATAAACGCGAAAAAAACGTTATTCTCCTCGCTTCGGTTCAGACGACGCAACTCAACGCCCCAAACTAAATGCGAAAAAATGTGGTGATACGTAATCGGTTCAAGCCGATTTCGTGTCGAATCGATGTGAGGTTCTGTATAATAAAATAAAAAAACATTTATACACACACAACTCTATCTTGACTACTGCGTCTAGAAGCGTGTTTCGCACAGGAGTTTCTCATAATTAAACGAAAATAAGGGAACATTTCTGAAATACTTCCTTTTCAGGGGTTTAAAGTGCATTTCTATAAACTTACCCCTTTGATAACACCTTAATTCCTGTCGATGGGAAATCTCATCGAGCATACGGTTTGATCTAACTGTACATATAATATAAGTTTGAAAGGTGTCTTATTAGGTATTTTTAATATTGTTTTAACTATAATTTTAATTCGAAGCTTGTTTCATCTAACAGCATTTTTTTTTTTTTATTTGGAAGGTGGAAAATTGAGGCAGAAGAGGCTTGAACACAGGTTCCAGCAAAAGACTAATAGGCGAAATTCATTGACCTATTGACCTACTTATAAACGAAACGATCATATTTAATGTTCGAATATCTGCATTCGCTTTATTGTAAAAGAAATGTTCATAAAAAGTCGTTCTGAAAATGAATGAATGATAGTTGCGCTGTGGAATTTTGTGAAAATATCTTTACAATTCGTGAAGCTTTATAAATTAATGCTTGTTTTAAACTAAAACTAGACCATCCAGGGCTCAAAACAATGGGGTCAGGTTACCGTGTCAATTTGCGTGTAATTCTTATAAAAACACTGCCTATTGTGAAATTATTCGGGCTAAAGGCTGTATGATCAAAACTTTGACATTGTATAAGCTCGCTTACTACTAAACAAATATAATTTACTTGTTTAGTAGGTAAATGAGCATGCTAATCCGCCTCACCTGGAATATTTTAAATTTTCCACGATCACGAAAGACTGTTTACAAGTAACTAAAATCTAGTACCTATTTGGTATATAGTAGTATATTATGTAAGTCAAGTCTGTGGAGTTTTGCCAGTTAATCAAATTTAAACTCGGTATGTAACGGGTGGTCACCCACCCATGGACCAACCTAGGCAAACGCGGCTTAACCTAACGATCGACCCGAGCGGCTGTTATTATTTAGCCACGAGCTCCTTCAAAACATGAATCGTCTTTGAAAATTAACACAAGGCTTTAATGTTCTGGTACGCGTTTTCCTTCATGCACGAGGTCATTAACCCTTAAGACATAGTCGTATATATCCCTGGCAACATTGTTACGGTTTTGTCACTCTATCGCGTTCCTCGTGACAGCCATGTCACGCATGTGTGGTCACGTCGGATTTATTCGGGAAGCGACGCTTTCGGGAGACTGAAGTTTTATACGTGTGGTTCCCGGGGTTTCAGGTCAAAACGGAAAAATCACAGGACACAGGGGGGGACAGGGTTTCTTTTTACATTGAATTTGATTTTTGTTCGGCATCTGCAAATTTTAAGGGGTTAATGGACTAGAATGGATTTCCAATGCAGTTAAAATATTCATTGCGAGATTTACTTGTCAAACACACAAATCTTTCAAACGTAGACATTTTACATTTAGAGATTTCTTTCAATTTCCTTCGGATTGTAAGAGAAAGATGTGTTAAACAATTCGGGCGCTGATCTGGTTTGTTTAGGATAATAAAAATGGAAATTTACGTGGATATTTTATTTACCTAAGACTGTTACAAAAATCATAGTTCAAACAGACAAAGGCACGCGAAAGTCGAAGAATACAAACTTTCTTAACTAATTAACCGTTAATTTAGTTTACAAAACCCTTGTGAAAATGAATTATTATTGAGAATCAAACTCAAAGCATTTATTTCAAACTAGCTTTTGCCCGCGGCTCCGCTCATGTTAATTTAGAATTTGACAATCAAGTCGGGTTATACTCTGCTTGTAATAATATAATTCAATCTAATCATGATTCGAAAGATACGAGGCGCCATTTATTATCAAAAGAACGTAATTGTTGTTTTCCTCGGGAACAGTACTTTTTTTCGGCATGTAAGGTAACCTATGTCAGGTTACCATACATCCCTGTACACCATCTGCAGCATTTCTGTACACCTGAAAACGTATATGCAAAATTTCAGGATGATTGGTTCAGTGGTTTAGGCGTGAAAAGGTAACAAACAAACAAAATTACTTTCGCATTTATATATTAGTAAGGATAGACCCGTGACAGGCACTTTTGCATAGTCAAAAATAAGCTATCTACAGTCCTGCCACGGGCATAATAACTGTGAATGGACTGTAGTTTCCCATCCTTCGTAGTAACTCGATAATTCCATGATTGGATAAATTAAGTCTGTCGATATCGATTATACCTCACTGTCTACGCCTTTTGTAATTACTTTACGTCTTAAATGTCAAAGGTGGGTTGTACCACTGCTTAATCAGAGTTTAACTGACTTTTTCTGATAATCGCCTGTTTAACGTCGAGGTACTCGTGTCTTTAATAATAAGTTAAACTTCAGATTTCGGTTTGGTGGAGAATCACCAGTAGTTGAGATTTTTTTCTTACATCCTTCTATAGGTAGATACATTACCGTAAAATTGTAAAAACCGTTAGATTATAATCTATCTCGCGAGATTGTAATCTGTCGAAAGATTGTGAACCGTAACGTAATGCTTACAATTTAACGCATAACTTTTCCGTAGATTATAATCTATCGATGTGAAACCGTCAAATTGTGAAATGGCATGCAACGGAACGTAGTCCTCGCGCAAGGATTAGTTGAACGTCCTGTACCTGTACTAATCCGGTTTCACTTCGATATATTCTACCTAAAAATAATGCGTTAAATTGTAAGCAGTATGGTACGGTTCATAATCTTTTGACAGTTTACAATCTCGCGAGATACGGAATTCTGATTATATGACGTTTAATGAATTCTTTGACTAAGGGTGACAGGCACACCTAACGAAAGTTTAATGTTGTAAAGTTGAGTAGGACGCAATCTTATAAAGCGATAAACTCCCGTCAAGAAAACTTTTCTTACCGATTGTGTAACCAACCTTTTCTACTTACGGATAAAATCTAGAAATTTCGTTAAAATACGTATAATTTGAACTCTGTTTTGCTGTTATCAAGATAAATCACCAATTAAAGAGACAACTGAAGTGGACTCAGATGTTTCGTGTTTAACAAAATCTTTTGCCGACTCGTGTACTGAAATATTGTCATAATCTTCTTAATTAAATTTTAGGTTAAGTACCCTTGCTTGTTTACTGTTATAATGATCAGCAAAAGGAATAAACCCTTTGTTGATTTTAATTCCTGATATAATGTTTAAAAAATACTCCAATTTAACAAGACGACAAACAAAATCTTAGCTGATTCTACGTTACGCACTACTTTTTAGTACCATACAGTTACTACGTTTTTTTTTGGTAGCAACGAGCGCGGAGATTATATTTGTGCCTGGATGATGGCAATAGGCTCACCCCCAATTACATGGAACCTGTAACAGGCGAAATGTGGGTGCACTATAAATACTTCTGCCTTACCCTTTGAGGATACAGATGCGTAATGAAATCTTAGACAGAAGAATTAAAAAGAAAAACATCTTCTCCTTCTACCAGGCATTACCGTTCGTGACTCTCATAGTGGGTGGTCAGAACAATACTGGAGAATGTCGCCTACTGTCAGTCCTGGGTACCGGCGAGGAGGTGAAGACCAGCTTCCCAGCACCGACGGCATCAGCTCCTTTGAAGCCGGGACAACCTGCCTGGGCCAACTACGTTAAGGGTGTGGTGGCTAATTTTCCTGGTGAGTCTTTTTTTGGAGTTTTGCATTTTTAAGCTGTTGACCCAAAGAAACCAGGGCCGTCCGGGCAGCTCGTTGGGTCGAAGATATCGTCAAAATCGCAGGAAACATGATAAGGGACCCTGGATAAGGAACGCGCAGAACAGGGAAGTGTGGCAGAAGTAAGGGGAGGCCTGTGCCCAGCACTGGGTGATTCCGGGCTGATATGATGATAAAGCTGCTGGTAAATTTCCTTTCGGCTTAGACCAAACCTACTTATTTCATCTTAACCTGCGTAAGTTGAAGGTATCACTAATGGAAGCGAATCGTAGACATCCGGTTAGATCAGACTTACGTTGGTCCGTTCAGATTGGCCTCGGCATATATGGAACTTTTCCGGTTGTACAGTTTACGATGAGACATAACAGAACATCACGCCTGTAATCCGCCAAGGGTTAGGCAGACGTGAACCTAATAGTACACCCATATTTTGTCAGTTATGTTTAAGTCCCTTGTAGAAGGGGCGAGCCTCTTGCCATAAACCGGGCACAAATCCAGACTCTATGGCCGCTACTGGAAAATTCTAACTTTTTCAATTCTATCAGAATACCTGCTAAAACTTTTGCTTGAATTTTATTTATTTAACAATGCAGTATTGTCTTACTTCGGAACAATTCTTAAAATACCTGCACAACATTTCTACTGCTTCAAAAGTTCCAACAGCTAAAGTTTGAAAACAAATGATTGCCAGCAAAATGCGTAGACATGATAGAAACACATAAATATATAAGGTCCCATTTTAATAGATGGACAAACTTTTAGAAATCATTCAGATCACAAAATAAAGACAATGGGAAAAATAATAATAAGAAAAACGTATTAGATAATTACAAGAAAAAAAATCAGCTAACGAAAATACACAAAAAATGTTGGTTACCCAATGATTTTAGGTCAAAATAAAATCACTTTAATCAGTGTTTTCTTTGCTTGGATATCTTTGATTAGACGTACTGAACGCTGTGTTATTTGTTCATCTATTTTAGTGGACCTTATAATAACACGTCACGTATGTCTTCCCAAAGGCTTAGGTAGAGGTGTACCTGCTAACCTACCTGCAGTACACTCACATTTCAAAACTTATGTTTGGCTACTGAGAAATTTCTGCTGGAAAAACATTGCCGACCTGGTTATTGAACCTAAGACCTAATTCTCAGCAGGATTGTGCTTCCGGCTGCAAGACCAACGAAGCAGTTAGAAACAGATATATACAGGCCAAATGCTGGTACGAAAGGCAGCACATCAACCTATCCAAAACCAGTTTAAGATGAGCTAGCATATCTACCGTCACACATAGCAATGTTAGCTTTTAGTTCCACGCAAAATTCTCACAGCTCACATCAGGATTACAATAAAATGGCCATAGTTTTCCCCGTCATTTCGATAATTTTTTTGTTTCGTACCACCTGGGAAGCTTCTAGTTACAGAGATATTGGAGGTCAAAGTTCCAAGATTTTATTTTAAGATTTTTTTTTCTAATACAAGCTTCAATGTAATAACTTTACTTTAAAAACCTATGCATAAATCAGCACACTGTTTTGAGCGCGTTAATATAGTCCTACCGTAAAACGTGATTTTTCACCCCAAAAAAAGTCGTTTCCCAGCAATATTTTTTGCATGAATAATATCACAAACATATAAGGGTCGTTTGACGGTCATATCTCCCTATTTCTGTTCCAATGCAGGTGGAGTGAGCGGTTTCGACGCAGTCATCGTGACAGATGTGCCGATGGGTGCTGGGTTGTCCAGCAGTGCAGCTATTGAAGTTGCTACCTTCACCCTGTTGGAAGGACTCACTGGCAGAAGTGTGGGGTAAGTGTCTTTAACATAATTAAATGTTGAGTTCAACTACAGCTTATCGCAAAAAAAAAAATTAAACTCCTACAATTTTCTACGACAGTTCAAACGTCCGTGACTGTGGCGGCCATTCATGTCATGTTATGTGACGTCATTTACCTCTATGTGCCTTGTTTCCATCTAATTTTTGGCCCTTAATATAAAAATTTTACTCTTTGTGTGCTTTTTTCAAGCAAACATTGCAATTACAATATTATAATAAAATCTTAGTGAAACTTTAAGTACTTTACACATAGTATTTGACGTCACTACCGGCGTTCTCGAGGGACGATGAGTTTTGAGTTTGCGTTCCGTTTCACCAAAATATTAAATTGTAAAATAAGTGATGTATTAGAAAATTAAACGAGTGTACCACAATGTTTTCCTGCATATTCCCTATTGACAGTGGGCCTATATTTAGCGATGTGTAGTATCCTACATAGGTTCGCTTTCCGTTCATTTCACGAGCCACCCTTGATAAAAACAAATGTCTTACGACACGTAAACGAAGGGAACGAAATAATTATTTCCTCCTATTTATTTTAAGGTGGTTAGAAATGCAATCACCTTAACCGGGATGAGCAAAATCTATATTATAAAAGGGGATTAAATATAATGGCCACCAAAAATATATACTTAACACCAGAAAAATATAGTCTAAAATTGTAATAGTACCAGCTATTTTAGTCACGACTGCACTTCAAATTGTATTCGAACACCAAATATAGTAAATGATCACCAAATCTTAGCGAGCAAATTAATGCGCTATTTCTGCCTAAATAAAACACTATGATTGCCATAAAATGTAGGTTTAATACCAAATAAAGTATTATGATGCCATATTGACGGCAAAAATTGAATTCGCAAAATGTTACTAGGCATACTGACTATTAGCGTAATTAAAAAAATAAAAATATTGTCTTAAAAATTCAATATGTAGTGCTACAAAACTTAGTGACAGAATCGAATTGCTGCGAAACCGACTCCACGTAGTCTTATCTGCCCTACCCCTACAGTGTAATTTAAGGCCGCGTAGGCGCGGAGGGGCGTGGCGGCCGGCGAGCTGATGAGCAGGTGGTTTTAACGCTCGCCGCCGTAGCTGAGGCTGGCCGGCAAAGCCGGCCAGCAAGCCGAAGCTGCGGTGGTGAGCGTAAAACACATCTGCGGCGATAAGCTCGCGTGGGACCGCCGGAGCCCCGCAGCGCCGGAGCCGTGACAGAAACCATGCCTGCTGCATGTTGCATGCTCGCTTGTATGCTGTATGCTTGCTTACATAGGAGGGTAATTTAATTATTCGGTTAACGAGATGTTATTTTTTTGCATGTCATTTTAAATTAAAATGTGGTTAATAATTTGGTGCTCATTTACTATTTTTGGGTTTTAATTTTGGTGCTCATTTACTACTTTTGGGCTGACAATGATTTATTTGGAGTCATTTTGCTTAAATAGTTTACATTAAAATGCGGGTATAATTTTGGTGATCATTTACTATTTTTGTCTGTTATGTTACTATATCTGGTGGTAAGTTAAACATAAGCCTTATAAAAGCTTGTCTCCGTCATATCGGTGTACCTAAGAGCCACTGGATAAGATGGCGGCGTTAGTTCTGATTTTGCCCGCGCGACAAGTCAGGTTATGAATTACGTTATTATAGCCAAATCCAATATTATAAAAATATGCTGTGATTACCTTTTATCTTAATATGACCGAGACCTATGTTTTGAGAGTATTTTTACGATTGCACGCGAGATCTAAGTGTGATCCCCAGATTTTGTGGTAAGCTGCCTTTGTTCTTTGCGATGCAGTAGGTACACAGTGTTAGAGCGTCGCAACTTTCCTATAAATACGTACGTAGCCGTGTCATTTTAAATCGCCCTTCAGAGCGTCAGGGCTTCCCAGAAATATCACGGGCACTCTTGTAAGGGCTTCTAAACATTTGTTTGGGTCAAGAGATTAATCGATTCGTCAGTATTTTTGTTGAGAAAATAAGCTGATTGGAAGCAATAACTGTTTGTCTGTTTGTACTGCGTTCGTTCGGCTCGTACTTGTCGGCAAAATCCGTTCGGCATCTACTTTGTCTTTCATCTTTACGGCCCGGCTTGATAAAGCGCCAACAATATTATGTGTCTTTATATTCGATACTAGTACTGCGCTCGCGACTTCGTCCGCAAAAATTGTGACAGTGCTCGGCTAATTTGAATGATATAAATAAAATTTATAGCCTATAGCAACTACGAATAATGTAGCTTTCTGCCAGTGAAAGAATTTTTAAAATTGGATCATTTGTTCCGGAGATTACCCAAACATATACGATAACGTACAAACTTACAAACAAATACCTCTTTATAAATATTAGTATAGATTACCGCCCGGCTGAGCCGATTATTGCCGAGCCGAACAAGTTTGCAGCACGCCTAACTTCACATGGAAGTGTCCAGGGTCATTAATTTTATCACATGGACCGATGCTTAGAAATATATTGGATTAATCTGACCTCTGGTTATTTAAACTTCAGGAACGACTATTTATACACAATATTGTACATACAAGGTGTAAACAGACCCTTCACGAAGCCGTCAACCAAGTTTTCTGTACATCAAACTAAGTAACTTTACGCAAAAATTATTGCTGGAAAACAACTTTTTTTTTGAGGTGTAAAATAACTTTTTACGGTAGGACTCAATGTAACGCACTCAAAACATTGTGCTGATGGATGGATTGAATAGTACGGGAGTCGTGAAGGTACTCGTATTTAAAGTAAAAATCTTACATTAAAAACATGTTTAAAAAAAAACTCCTGATAAAGGTCGAACTTTGACCCTCAATCTCTCCGTAACAAGAAGGTTCCCGGTATGATCTAGAACAAAAAAAAAATGATCGCAATGACGGGGAGAACAAGTGCCTATCAGCTTCGTTAAGGGTCTTTTTACACCCTTTATTTTCCACTTAGTCGTTGCTAACCTAACCTTACCAAATCATGTCTGCTACTCACTTCGTAAATACATAAGACATCACATAACACCAAGCCTGTAATCTCCGATGGGTTAGGCAGGGGTGTACCTAAAAGTACACCCACATTTCGTCAGTTATGTTTAAGTCCCATGTAATCCATGCTATCAAACGGGCACAAATCCAGACTCTGTGTATGCTACTGAGAAATTCCTGATGATAAATAATATCGACTCCCTATTCAGATTCACAGGGTATTTAGGTAAGTTCCGATTTAGCATGTTCACAACAGACAAGTTTTTAACACGAAGTCCATGTAAACTCATCATTCTCGTGCCTTTAAATAAAATACTTTGACTTTGACTTTGGCTTTATCCCAATTTACTTGCGGTCGGCGCAGCCTGTCTTCTTTTTCAATACTTCTCTGTTACTCGGCATCTCATCAGACTCCTCCTTTCTTACCATATCATCCTTTACACAGTTAAATTCCATGTTAACTATAAATATTAATATCTTTTTTCAAGTTTATTTTAGGTGCAGAAACAATTAACATGATGAAAGCAATACTTTAAGGTTTGAAAGGTCTTTTACCCTGACAGATTTTTTTGTTAAAAGATGAAAGGTCAATTTAGATTAATTCACTTCTAGCACACATAACGCCAAGCCTGTTCTTTACAATCTTTTAAAGTGTTGCATTACAAATTAATGATCTTTAAAAAAGTTTCAATTCACCTTTGAGCTATTTCTTCTTGGGCCTAGAAATGTTTCTGCCATTTTGTTTTGTGGTGTTAAATATGTATAAGTACTTAAGGGTTTTTGAGAGAAAAAAAGAAAGAAAATATATTATTTGGCTCATGCCGAAAGAGCAAACAAAAAAATGAAAAAATAACATAAATCTAAACAGAAAAAAGAGATAATATTGTGTCTCACGGCTGCGCCAAATAGTCACAGTTTATGTATAAGTACTTAAGAGTTTTTGGGCAAAAAAGAAAGACAACATTTTTATTTGCCACATGCCACAAAAGCAAACAAAAAAAAAAAACTTAAATCTAAACAGAAAAAAGCTATAATATTGTGTGTCTCACGGCTGCACAAGATCAGCAAACTACGAACAGCTAGTGCCCGACGGGTCCATATTGGCTCACCTAAAGTTCTTTACCCGAAATTGTTCTTCCTAACGATTTGTAATCCGAATGATCACTCTTCCTAAAATTTTTCATCCTAAAGTTTTCATTCATACTATTTGTAGTGCTACCGGCGATGTTCATAACACTCATGTTTCCGAAAATTGTATTTAATAATATCATTAATGTAAATACATTTAAACTCCTACTGTTTTTTATCATAACGCTTTTATCCCTAAACATAATTACAGGTCAGAGTGTCGTCTTGGGGGCACTATGAAAAAAATACTTAGAAAAATTTCGCGACCAATTTCGAAGTAGGTCACAGTTCTAACCTAACCTAACCTATGGATCCCTTCCACATCGTTTTTACGACAAACGGTTAGTCGGAGACAAAAACACCAAGACACTTTTAGCCTTACATTTTGGTGTTTTATACGATAGAATCGAGAAAATAAACGGTTTGCAAAAATAACACTTTTTTGGATAAATTTTTCTAAGTCTAAACAAAGAAATCTAAACAAAAAAGATATGACTTTGAATAATAGTGTAAAAGATGGTTATGTTGAGAAAATATAGGAAAACAAATAAAAGTATCATAGATGTTTATTGCTACTGACATTATGAAGTTGAATGCTTCGGAATTATGAACATTAGAGACAGAGTAGTTAGGAATTGCGATTGTTAGGATGAAAAATGTTAGGAAGAACATTTTCGGATTTCCAATTATCGGAGTTGAAAATTTAGGTGAACTTTGGCGCACCCGTGCCCGACGTTGGTTTTCAACTGGACCTGAAATGAGTGCAGTGTTTCGACGGACATTTTTGTGTAATTAAAACAAACCACAGCAAGAATTTCCAGTATTCCATCATAAATGTGTAGTTCGGTATGCAAATAGCACAGCTTGAAATAACTTATATTTTTAACTAGGTACCTGGGAAGAAAAATGTTCACTTAAAACTTTTATCCCTTGAATTGTTCTTACTGTTCAGTTCGAGAAGTTTTGAAAAATATTTCTAGTATTAATACCATTCCAAGTAAAAGGTTGAAAGTTACGTAAAGTTAAGTTGTTGTTTTAAAATTTTAGTCTATGGTTTCATTTAAAAATGGATTATGAAATAATGTGTATTTTATTTTATAATCCATTTTTAAACTTTTTTTACACTGACCTTATTGGTGAGGTTCTTGAGAAAGGTCAGTTGTATGACCCGATGTATGAACGTGGATGAGGCAAAAGAAGTATATAAGGATCGTAGCAGGTGGCGTTCTGTCGTTCCTGCCTACCCCCATGGGAAAAAGGCGTGAGTTTATGTATGTATGTATGAAATAAAATGTAGGGGTGTACTTTTAGGTATCATCATCATCATATCAGCCGGGAATCACCCACAGCCGGGTATAGGCCTCTCCTTTTTTCTGCCACACTTCCCGGTTCTGTGCGTCCCGTATGTTCCAGGTGTTTCCTACGACTTTGACGATATCGTCAACCCAACGAGCTTTAGGACGGCCCTGATTTCTTACTATTAGGTATACCTCTGCCTAACCCTTCGGGGATTACAGGCGTGATATTAAGTGTAAAATGATTCAAATTGAGCTCATGCAGGACTAATTTTAAAACACACCCAATATTTACCGATATTCCTCATTGTGTTGTGTACATTAACATATTAATTATTTATTTCAAGGCTATTACAGTATATTTTAACCCTTAGGCCCAAGTTCATTGCCCGAACGGTCCACCTCCACCCTGACTACCAATGAACGGATAAAACAAAACAACGAACTGCGTAATTCGATTGAAGATACGCTCCAGCGATTTCATTAAGGCGATCTACAATTAAACAGGCTGATTGATAGGTTGTCTTTCAATAAATATCAGCATGTGTTTAAGCAGTAAGGCTGTGTCCTGTGTGCCAACCGCTTAGCTATGAGCACAAGAGACACGCAAGTTACGAATATTGCGACAGTAGAGTAAAATTCATTTGCCATAAATTGTAGGTACATAACCGTCCGGCCGTCTTATGACGACAGGCCGTGTCGACCGCCTCAAAGAGATGTCAGCAACCAGGAAGGTGTCCGCAAGGGCCGATGCCTGCCGGGGCTGTTCGAAAGAGATACCGCGGCTCTGAAACACAAAGGGCGAAGTCAGTACAAGACTGACACTCCCTTCTCCGCCCAGAGCGGGAGGGGTCATTTGATGATTTCCTAGCTGAAAAAAAAAGGCTACATATAATAAGATGTAGCTATAAAATGGGTGATCCTTGTACAATCTGCCTTATATTATGCATACAAATATTATAAGGAATGAAATTGTAAACTATTATGATTGAAATCAAAATTAAATTTTGTTTTACAGTTAAGAACTATAGTCGGCATAGTACAGTCATAGTATTGTTAATTCAATTGGAATAAAGTTAGATAAATTGAAACAATGACATGAAATCAAATGAATTGAATTGTTTAGAGCGTGCCACGACTCGCCGCAACGCGACAGATCTCTCGCGAAGAAAACAATTGACACTCGCGCGTGTCTTGACGCAAGTCCCCGAAGTGGCGTCGCATGCGGTCGCGAACATTGTGTATGAAAAATCCAGTGACAAAACATGTTTCTGTCCTGTCTCCTACAGAGTACAGCTTTAACGTAAAAGGGTTGATTTTCCAACAGAAAAATCAACAAAAAAACATCCTCTTGGTTGATATCCAGACGAGTCGTACAAAGCGCTTCTCCTCCACGTTTATTATGCGCACAGCCAAAGTGTGGAACTTTCTGCCGGCCTCGGTGTTACCTCCCACATTTAACCCGTCTGCCTTCAAAGTAAGAGTGAACAGGCATCTTCTGGGCACGCTCGTTCCATCATAGACCTCATGGGTGAATATCAACAACGTGCATTTTTATTCAATTTTGGTGGCGAAATTTTTTCTTCATTATTCGTGAAAAATAAGGGGCTGTCATAAGAAAAGAGACTCCAAGCTGGAAGGATCTTCAAGAGGGCTCAGAAAATCTCGATAACTTTTTGAGATATATAAGTTCAAAGTCTAGTGTGGCCACCAAAATTGAAAATCGCCCACCAAAATCGAAAGTGCCCACCAAAATTGAAAATCAGTGGCACCAAAATTTAATTTCTCCGTCACAAACCTCAATCTCACTAATAAAGCTCAATGTAATCTAATCTAAATCATCTATCAATCAAAATCTAATCTCTAATCTCACAAATTCTCATTCTCATCAATAACTTCATCGGTTAATAAAACTCTCAGTTGTTAAAAAATATTTATTATTATTTATCTGATCTATCATTATGAGTTTATGACACAAAAAAAAAACGAAAACAAAAAACATAAATATTTTTATTTTAAACAAAATTAATAATAAACACCAAGTGGTAATAAATACCAAATCTAGTGGAGATTCTGTCAGAAGTCGAAAACTTCTACGGCAAGTTGTACGCATCGCATGAATCTCGACGTGATCCCGAAAATAAGGATTCCAAAGCCACCTTAACCCGCCATTCCACAAAAGACCTACCAGAATTCAGCCAAAACAAAATCGGGGCGTCACTTAGACAGCTTAAAAATGGAAAAGCGCCTGGTGAGGATGGGATAACGACTGAGATCCTGAAAGCGGGAGGAAGTCCTGTATTAAGAAAGCTACGGGAGCTTTTCAACTCGGTCCTGTTCTCTGGGAGAACTCCAGAAGCGTGGTGAAGGAGCGTGGTCGTTCTTTTCTTTAAAAAGGGGTACAAGACCCTATTCAAGAATAACGGACCCATTTCGCTCCTTAGCCACGTGTATTAGCTGTTTTCAAAAGTCATCACGAATCGTCTAGCGCGAAGACTCGACGACTTCCAGCCCCCGGTGCAGGCCGGGTTTCGAGGAGGATTCAGCACCATAGACCACATCCACATAGTACGGCAGATCATGCAGAAGTTCGAAGAGTATATCGGCCGCTGTGTCTTACATTCGTGGACTACGAGAAGACTTTTGACTCTGTCGAGATCTGGTCAGTTCTGGAGTCTCTGCAGCGACTGGCGATACATCCAAGTGCTGAGAACTCTTTATGAAAACACCACAATAACCATTCAAACTACAAACAGCAAACAGAGCATATTTGCGTCAGGGGGTGAGCCAAGGGGACGTAATTTAGCCAAAATGGTTCACCAACGCACCTTTTTTTTTGGATGGGAAATTATCAAATGACCAGCCCCCCCCCCCTCTCTGGACGGATTGGAAGGGAGTGTCAGTCTTGTGTCTATGTTCCTTACAGTCCCGCAGCCCCTCACCAACGCACCTGGCATTAACATCAACGGCGAGTACATCTTACACTTGAGATTTGCATTGCAGTTGAAATCGTCAAACTGGCTGAAGCGATGCTCGACTTTGCAGCACATGCTGGATGGCCTAATTGATTCATCAATACGCATTGATCTCAGAGTGAACTTGGACAAAACCCAGGTTATGTTCAACGAACACGTCACCCGGAACCAGGACCTATTGTCAATGGCGGTTCTCTCGAGGTTGTTCGAGAATATGTTTATCTCGGGCAAACTCTGCAGTTTGGTAAGAACAACATTAAGAGGGAGACTGACAGAAGAATTTAGCTGCGCTGGGCAACTTTTGGGAAACTTCGTCGGGTCTTCTCGTCGCGTATTGCACAGAGCGTAAAGACTAAGGTCTTCAACCAGTACGTCCTGCCTGTTATAACTTATAGGGCTGAAACGTGGTCACTCTCGGTACGGCTGGTCCATAAATTCGAGGTCACTCAGCGAGCTATGGAAAGGGCTATGCTTGGGCTCAATGCTTTATGATGTAATTTTTTGTTGTTTCAAACAAAATAAAAAATATTAAATCCAAGGAGAGACACAGTGAAACAGCAAACAGATCATTACCATTTCACCATCGCTCTAGTGACTACGCTCTGCAGATTTCAGTTAAACTAAAAAACCTTAACTCAATATTTGGATGCTGGATGAAAATCACCAGACTAGATTAATGGTTTCTATAATCAGTCTTTAAATCTAAGAAAGGAATTTGTAGTTTTCAAATATAAATCTTCTCTCATCGTATGCCACCCTTATAATAATTGGTCTTACTTACTGCAAAGTACATAACATTTATTTGTTTCCTAATAAAACTGTCCTGCAACGTAAAAACTGGCTATATAGGTACAAACCATACATATACAGTACATACTTAAAATTTGGTGGCTCGTTTTCAATTTTGGTGGCGGGAAAACGCCACCAAAGCCACCAAAATTGAGCCACCAAAATTGGGACCAGGCATAAAAAAAATCTTTAAAAATAGGGGTTTTAAGTTCCGATCAAATTGATGTTACTGATTTATACGAAACCCTAATCACTAGCTATAACGTGAAGCTTACTATTAAAACCCTTTATAATCGACAGCAAATCGATCCACCAAAATTGAACAATTCTTGTCCCCCTTCTCACCCAAGGTGAGTACTTACGTTTTTGGGGGGTAATCACAGCACTAATCACATACCTGTTACGCGAAACTGCTGGTTCAAGACTTAGAGATGCGAAATAATAAAACACGATTGATCACACACGCCCGAAACTTCATGTTATAGTAAATTGAAAAAGTGCCACGAAAATTTTGGTTTTTGCTTGGACAAACTTTGATCGAGTGTCCTGTGCTTTTAAATTAGATTTCCTAATATAGTTTAATTGTTTTTAGATAGTGTGTCTTATGCATATACGAAGGAAATTGTTTATTTGCTATTTTACCCCAAATTGTTACTTTGGTGAATGCAATTATATCAAAAAATGGAACTGGGACAAGCCACCAAACTTGAATTTTAAGGTGTTTTTTTTTTCCCTGATTATTTATATATACTTATAAAAACAAAAAATGTAGCCCTAATTGAACCAAGTTACGTAGTTCACTATAAAAAAAAATAAGAAACATCCTGTCATTTTACACCTCGATTCTCAACGTGGACACGTAAAATTTGCTGCTGTGATATTCACCCTCATCTATCGCTTTCCATCAGGTGTGATCGAGGTCACGAGCACGCCCATTTCGATATTTAAAAAAAAAATTAGCTTCAACGGAAAATAAAAATTAAGCGATTTTATTGATGGCTTTCTTTAGCTTCCTTGAGTTCCTACTGAACGGTAGAACTGCTTTGCTATATTATTTCCGCGATTCAAGATCATTGCGTGTTCGAACGTGGACTAAGCAAATGGAGTATGTCTGGATTATAACACGATAGGTGGCGTTTTGTAATTATTTATGCTCACCTCCCATGGGAAAAACACTTCAGTTTAGAAGTTGTATGTATCACAATAAACATGACCATAGCATTAATCCACCAGTCCGTAGTCGCCCGTCTTCAGTCAGGTAGCGGAGCTAAGTAGCCCGCTGTTTTAGTCGCCCCGCTCCGCTTATGGCAGAGGCTGCAGCCTTATAGTGTTGTGAATGCTGTGGGGCATATACCACGCGCGGCAGATGAACCGTGGCAAAAGGGGTAAACAAATGGCGGCCGATTAGATTTGTCACATGAACTTGCATGAACCCGTTGTAGTCTTATTAGCGAACTACTGTAATGAAGGGCCAGATTTGTTTACATTAACTGGCTTTATGAGCCTTGCTTGCATGTAGGTGGGGGCTAAAGATCTACTTCGTGGCAAAAAGACTAGGTTGGTTTTTATATATTACTAGCGATCCGCCCCGGCTTCGCACGGGTGCAATGTAGTTACACAAATACATATAAACCTTCCTCTTGAATCACTCTATCGATTGCTGAAACTGCATTAAAATCCGTTGCATAGCTTAAACGATCTAAGCGTCCAGACATCGGGAGCGACTTTGTTTTGTACTATGTAATAAAGATTGATGGTATTGGTGGTTAGTTTTTAGACATTATTTTGTACCCTATCAAAATGCTGTCCTATTTAACCCTAAAGATTGTCTGGTAGAGAATGCCTTGTGGCATTAAGTCCGCCTAAGTACGACAAAGTTGAAAATCTGTTTAAGAAATTTGACAGATTGTAGTAGCTTGATGTTCTGGCGTCTGTACATACATGAAGTTTAAGTAGGTAAATAAATATATTTTTGCAAAGAAAAATACATGCATGGTTGAGGTCGATATCAGTAGAATAGAATATACTTTATTGTACACTAAAATTGAAACACAACTATTTTTCAATACTGCTAATTCTATGGTTACAATATGGGTCTTGTTGCTGGAATTCTGTATTAAGTTATAAGGCTACATGAATCTTTTGGCGCTAAAATGACGTTGACAGCGCGCCGTCGGTAAACATTTATGAAATACATTAAAAACACAAGTTGGCGAAGTTAGTTTTGATTTTGAAATCAATAATATTATTATTTTAAAAAGCTTGGTCGTTTTTAAGTTTTATATCTCTTCTACAGGTTAGTAGAAAAAGCGAAGCTATGCCAGAAAGCGGAGCACGAGTTCCCGGGTATGCCGTGCGGGATCATGGACCAGTACATCGTCACCATGGGCAGAAAGGACCATGCCTTACTCATTGACTGCAGGTTGGTGTTTTTACTTACCAGTGAGTAGAATTAAGGTGCTATTGACGATGACGACTATGTTCTTCTTCTTGCGTGTCGATGGCACGACAATTTTTATATTTTGTTAGCCCAGAACTTCGCCACTTCCACCGGGTCGTCGGTGGCAGCGCAGAGGTCACTTCGGCTGCATGTTTTTCGGCTAAGAGGGCAGGATAGGACGTCGACCATGATTGATGATGATAATCGCCTTAAAATAATACAGGGTTCAATTAAATTCAATAACGAAACATAAATGTCTCAACAGAATAAAACAAAAAAAAGTTATGATGATCTATTGTTTTTGGGTTCAAAAACTGCATGTAGTGTAGTTAATCTAATATTAGTTAAAAGTCAGAAAACTTTTATGTAAACTTCACAGACGTGCTGGATTCTAATATCGTTACGTGATATTCTAAAACTGATTTTCTAATCTTTCCATTTACTTTTTATGATTATTTTTTCTCATTTATCTAAAATTCTTCGAGCTTCATTTGCTGTTCTTAGTGCTCACCTGTAGTCGCCGTCATGTTTCCGGCTTATAGGTACCTACTTACATGAGTAGCAGTGCTTGTAAAACTGGGATTAGTGTAGAGGATCATAATATGTATATTATAATCACACCCTTAAAATTTCTTAAATTAGATCAGTTTGTTTGTGCAAGTTTTACTCAAAAATATCCGATATCAGAAAAAATGTTTGAATTAGAGAGACGAAGCATTTATATAAAAACAATTTCAGATTCTCAGTATGGATTACGTACGAAAATAGCCAAATATTGTCTATGAAAATAAAGGGTGTAACAAGACCTTTAACGAAGCCGAAAGGCATTTGTTCTCCCCGTCATTGCAAATTTTTTTTTTGTTCTATGCTTCTAGCTGCGGCGTTACTGGGGGTCAAAGTTTTTTTTTAAATACATGTTTTTAATATAAGATTTTTTTAAACACCTCCACGTGCACCTCCACGTCCTCCCGTGTTATTCAATCCACCCATCAGCACAATGTTTTGAGTGCGTTACACTGAGTCCTATCGTAAAACGTGATTTTTCACCCCAGAAAAAAAATCGTTTCCCGGCATAAATTTTTGCGTGAAGTTACTTAGTTTGATGTACATAATGCTTGGTTGGCGGCTTCGTGAAGGGTCCGTTAACATCCTGTAAAATGAAAACTTACAAAAGAATGCAAGTTTATCTAAGTCAATATAAGTTTCAAGCAAGCATATTTCAAGAATTGAGTACGAATTACTAAGTGGACGAATATAGAATGAACAGAAACTTGTATACCCTTCGAAGTAGGAAGGTCAGGCAGAAAATAACTTATAAACCTTTGAAAGAGTTCACTGATTCTGAAACATCCCCAAAGGTCACGAATTTCCAGAATATTCTGGAAATGTTAGAGTATTTTTGCGTAGGTTACTTTTATTTACACTAATATTATTTGAGCATGAGGTATTGGGGTCGATTCCCAGGTCTAGCAAAGTATTATTGGGTTTTTCCATCAGGAATTTCTCAGTAGCAACCACGGAGTCTGCATTGTATCCGGTTGATGGCAATAGGCTCGGGCCTTATTACATGGGGCTTGAATATAACTGGCGAAATCTGGGTGTACTATTAGGTACACCTCTGCCTAAACCTTCTGGGATTCCGTGCGTGATGTTGTGTTATGTGAAGTATTGTGAATATGGAAACGATTATGCTTACAATAGAGCATCTTTACACAGGATTCATGTTATGATCACACAGACAAAAGCAAGCTTTGTTTCTTTCTAATTAAGATACTAAATTAGTTTTCTCAAGGGAATCGACCCGTGTTATTCGCTGTTCCCTTGAGAAAACACGGTACTTTCGAATGAATCTCTTGTTGACTTAACTTAAGATAATTTCCGGGAACTCGACAAAGCTACTGCGTAGTATTTTGTGTTAATTGAGATAATGAAACGTCAACATGGTATCATTTGTGATTGTCCTTTATTTCCGTCACGTTATTTTTGGGGTCTTGTTCTTCTCTTCTAACAAGTTTTTAATTTAATTTTGCTAATGTAATAAAAATATGAGGAAATTCTGCCATATGATTAAACTGCGGTTCTAGGAGTCCAATTTTATTTATGGTTTTAATATCCTAATGCAGGGCAAAAACCTATTCTGATACAGAGAGTAAACGGACATTTAACTTTTATTTACGGCAGACTGCTGAGGTTACGGTTATTTTGGATTTTTTTGGTTAGTGAGATTTTAAGTTAACAGTATATTTATTAATAAAATTCTGATCTTCTCAGTACACATAAAACTACAACCATAGAGATACATAACTATGTCTAAAACGCATTATTGCACACTATACATGATGAAATTACTGACAAAAACTACGATGCTACTGAAATTTATTTATCACTAATTATAGCAACATTACAGACCGAGTCCAATACCAATACATAAAATAAAACAATATAAAATAAGTAAAATCACACCCAGTAAAAATATTTATAGCTGTAGTTAAAATATTAATAGTTAAACATGATCAAGTTTATAGTTGCACACCTTTTACAATTTTTATTTGTGCCCTTTGAACAAAAATGTCGGCAGGTTTTGCCCAAATATATCTTTCGATACCGATATAATATTAATAATCCGTGCGGCTCGCAACATAAGGGTAAACTTGAGAAATGAAACTGCCTACCTAGGGATCAAACTCAGGACCCCATGCTCAACAGGCAGATTCGCAGACAAAAGACGAACGAGTAGTTACTACCTAAATTATGGTCTGCTAAAGTCATACCATTAAAATACTGAACCTTCTCCGCCAGGTCCTTAGAAGCGGAACAGATCCCCATGCAGCTGGGAGACCTGGCAGTCCTGGTCACCAACTCGAACGTGAAGCACCAGCTGACCGGCAGCGAGTACCCCACGAGACGTGCGCAGTGCCAGGAGGCTGCCGACCGACTGGGCCTGCCCTCGCTCAGAGGGGCCAAGATTGAGGACTTGGCAAGTAAGTTGTGATACTGGTATGTCAACGTAGAAACGCAAGGAAGTACATCCAAAACAATAGACTGTAAGAAAATAAATGTCACTGTGTACAGAAAGCATATCAAAAGATCATAAAATCTCTATGATACTTAGTAGTAATACATATAGATGGACATAGATGTTACCACGTATTCAGTACATCATTCTGAGCCCCCCCTAAAAGAAATTTTCCCTCGGTTATTAAAAAAAATTAGCTATTCCATATATTTTGACCTTGTAGGTATTGCACTTTTGTAGGAAATAGCTGATTTTTTTAAAACGTGGTAACCGTTTTCGCGTCGGTGTCCCTTCCACCCCATATAGTGCTTATGCAACGTGTGCAACATTTTTTTAAAATTACTCTATAATTTTCTCCACCATTCCCTGACATTCTTCAAACTATACTTTTACATTTCCCTAAACTGGCCGTTTGTATAAGTGGCGCCTCTGAGAACACAGAAGGCGAAAAATGAGCCTTACTAGATGCGCATTTTTAACATGCTTTTATTAGGTTCACCTGTTACTATGTAAAAATCTTAGAAGTTAAATTTAACCCACTTCCCGGTTTCCGATTGAGCTGAAATTTTACATACATATTTAGTTTGGATGACAATGCATGGTTAGCTAAGTGACATTTATTCTAAATCTAATATAGTGGACTCCCAAAGATGGTGGACTAGTTATTTTTTACGCATTCCCATGATAAAGGCATCAACTGAAAGGGTTTGCTGAGAAGAATACGAGAAATAAAATGACGTCACTCGTATTTTATTTGTTCAGTAAGGCTTATTTTCCAGTACATTTTTTCCATAGGTTTGCCCCTTTTACTTACAGCAACAGAGTAAGTAACGAAACTTTACTAACAAATGCCTAACTAACTTACGCAGTAACACAAAAGTCATTAATCACAGAATGTTTACATCCTTCCTAAACCTGGATCAGCTGTTTACTCGCCGCCATTTTCCCTCCGCCATTATGGCGAACTTGACAGTGAACTTGCGTTGACCTTTAAATAAGTTCGCAGCTATGGAAAAGATCCCAAGTTGATTGGTTTAGTAGCGGGAAGCGTGGCCCGGGGGACGAGAGGGTTGTTATGGTCCGTGTCGACTCGTCTCTGTACACAATAATAAGAGCTTCTCAAGGAACTTGTTATTTGAACTGTTCGCTTTAAAAATAGTGATTCTAGTGAAAATGTGGAAAAACACAATTCAAATAACTGTGAATTTTGTATGAAATTCAGAATTGATGAAATCTGCTCGAATTTAAGAGCTTTGGAACGCGCTACCGTTTGGTATTTAAATAAGCTGAAATCACTTTTAAAAGAAAAGTTCGAGACCACTATTTGAGTCAGACTAAATAGCTCTCAATTAGAAGTCTAGTCAAAGTAATTATTTCCTTTATTTATTTTTTACATTTTAAATATTCCTATACAAAATACTATAAAAAAAACATTTGAAAATATAAAAAATAGTAGGCCACCAGCACTGGGAACAGGGTCCGAGCTGCCGATGGTCGAGGCTCTTGAGAGAGGAACCTCCTAACAATACGCGCCGTGTCCAGGAGTACCGCTTTCTGAATCAAGCCCTTGATCCAGCTGCCAAGCGCGAGCCTCCTCAGGTGTTGGTCGTGGCTCTTGGCAATTAAGTCATTGGCGGACACGACTATCGGCACAATGACTGCTGTACTCACGGCCCACATGTCGACAACCTCGCGAGCCAGATCTAGATATTTGAATTGTTTAGCTTTCTCTGCTTTCACGAGGTTCTCGTCATGCGGGACCGTTATATCAACAACCATTGCGCGACGCTCCAATCGATCTATCTCTACAATGTCAGGTTTATTGGCAACAATAGTCCTGTCAGTGATGATAGATCGATCCCAGTACAACAGTAATTATTATTAGGTTTCTCGTTTTCATTTTCGAATTAAAATATTTATTAATTTATTTTATTTCTAGATATTATTATGTTTATAGTATCTATAATCTATATACTCGTAAGTTTATTAATGTTCGAAAATAAGTACAAAGGTTTTTTTTTAATGTATTTTTTCGTAGGGTAATCACAATGTCTTATTTCACCCAGAGGTTGACTGTATAAAATGACTAGATAGAGAATGTCTTGTTACATTAAATCCTTAATAAGATAATTAAATAATTAATGAGGTCGGAAAGGACTCCCGGCAGAAAAAGTATCATGTATACCTAATCTAACCTTGCCCGAGGACTATCTGAGTGTAAAATTTAATCAAAATCTGTTCAACCGTTAAAGCGTGTGAAGGTAACAGACAGACAGATATAGGAACTTTCGCATTTACAATATAACATAGTAAAGAAATACAGATAGTCAATTAAGTGTTAGTTGGATGTCTCGTTTTGATATAAGGATTTTGAACGCTTTCCACTGAATGACGGTGATAAAGATTTATAAATGATTCATTCCCAACTACAAAGTTTCTATAATCATATAATTCAATCATGATTCGAAAGACATGTGCCGCCATCTATATCATAAGAACGTTATTGTTGTTCCTCGGGAACAGTACTTTTTTTCGAGATGAAAGGTACAGTCCGCGAGGTCTAAGCTGAGCTTTGCATTTGTGTGAGTGCACATAGATAGTGTAGGTGTGACGTCGGCCTAAAGCGCGGCGCGTCTTTTGCCTGGTTTAAACCGGTTTAAACAACCGGCCTGAGGCGCGGTGCATCCCCCGCGCGACGCATCTCCGCCGCGCACTTTCCACACTTCACCCCTTGTACTGTCAGCAGCGTGACGATTTTAATTCTTAATATTATTTTGTTTTTGTGTTCGATTATATAGATACTAGGGAAATGGCTGCCAACACAAATAAACGAATAATAAGAAAACCGTTAAATAGCCAAGTAAAAGAAATATTGTGTAATTTAAATACTTATTTTAAAGACATAAACGACAAAGACATGTCAAGTGTCACTACATCAGCCCAATTGGTAGCGACATCGACGGGAATCCCGCTGTCTACTGTCAAAAGAGTTTTATTGGAAGGCAAACGTCTTTTGGAAGACAAAAGCAAATTTAAATCTCCGAAAAAGACCAGATGCAGGAAAAATATAATCATCATTGACGATTTTGATAAAGCGGTAATCCGAAGAACTATTCATAACTTTCACATTACTGATAAAGAGGTGCCAACTATGAAACGAATACATGAAAAGTTGAAGACAGAAATAAACTATCCAGGTTCAATTTGGTCATTGCGTAAAGAAGTGTCTCTTTTAGGATTTAAATGGAAAAGGACAGAAGATAATAGAAAAATTCTAATGGAAAAACATGAGATACGTTATCTACGTATCAATTTTTTGATCAAAATTTCTGAATATCGCATTCAGGGCAGGCCAGTCGTTTATACCGACGAAACATATATATATAGACACGACTCACATTTCTTCGAAATCTTATTCAGATGGCAGCACTTCTGGTTTGAAGAAACCAATTTCTAAAGGAAATCGTTTAATAATAGTTCATGCCGGCGGAGAGTACGGTTTCATACCAAATGCACTGCTGATGTTCAAAGCAAATCAAAAAAGTGGTGATTACCATAACAATATGAATGCAGAAAACTACACGAAATGGTTACAAACGCAATTAATTCCAAATTTAAAGCCCAATAGCGTTGTGGTGGTAGACAATGCATCTTACCACAATTCGTTAGAAAATCCCGCTCCCAACTCAAATAGTCGTAAACAAGATATGATTGACTGGCTCAAGTTTCGCAATATTGATCACTCTACATCGATGCTGAAACCACAACTCTATCAATTGATACTGCAAAACAAACAAAGATTTATTGAATATAAAATTGACACTTTACTTAGAGAACATGGTCACAGCGTCCTTCGTCTACCACCCTACCACCCGGATTTCAACCCAATTGAAAATATATGGGCAATGATAAAAGGATACGTGGCGAAAAAAAACGTATCAATGAATATGGATACAATAATGAGGTTAGCGAAAGAAAAAGTTGATACTATCAGTGTCGAAGTACGGAAAAATGTGTGTGACCACGCAATAAAAGAAGAAACAAAGTTTCGTGGTCACGACGCAGCTCTTGATGATATAACGGAACGATTTATTATTAACACAAACGACACATCAGACGAGAGTGAAAATGATGACGAGAATAATAATGAAATTGATGAAGATGCAATGTCCGGTGGAGAAGAATAATTGTTATAGTTTTTTTTTTATATTTGAATTTTATTTATTGATCTCTGACTTCTCAGTCACACTTACATTATATAGGTACTCATCAGTCATACATAATTATCATAGCTGGCCTTCATTTAAAAAAATTTTGCTTCTTTAGTTTTATTTTATTTTTAAACTTTTATACCTCTCCCACTTATGTTATAAAGGGTGTAAAAAGACCCTTAACGAAGCCAAAAGGCACTTGTTCTCCTGGTCATTGTGATCATTTTTTTGTTCTGGACCATACCTGGGAACCTTCTAGTTACTGAGATATAGGGGGTCAAAGTTCCAATTTTTTCACAAGTTTTTTTTTAAATACTTCTTTTTAAGTTTCCAACTTTACTCCAATTACCTCCATGGTCCGTTTACTATTCAAAACATCCATCAGCAATGAGTTTTGAGCGCATTATATTGAGTTTTACCGTAAAATGTGACTTTTGACCCCAAAAAAAAATTTCGTTTCCCAGCAAAAATTTTTGCGTAAAGTTACTTAGTTTGATGTACAGAATGCTTGGTTCACGGCTTCGTGAAGGGTCCATTTACACCCTGTATACCTACTACCTAAAACATTAAAAAAATATTTTTTAAAGTTTTTTGTCTGACTCTACTTTTGGTAATCACTCACACAAATGCAAAGCTCAGCTTAGACCTCGCGGACTGTACCCTATATTCGTTTCTGTACACCTGACAAAGTATATGCAAAATTTTGGGATGATCGGTTCAGTGGTTTAGGCGTGAAAAGGTAACAAACAAACAAACTTACTTTCACATTATTTTATAATTATAGGCAGGATTTCGAAAGTTACATTATTTTATTATTTTGTATCTGAAACGCTTCAATCAATGAAACTTATATAAACTTTAACCAATCCATTGTTTACCACCAAATTCTATGATAACTACGAAAAGCTAATCAATTTTCGATGTTTCGATAATCTAATTAGTTATGTAAGTGAGTTAGTCATCTATTTGATTATTATTGTGTTTTGATAAAACTAAAGGAATTAGAAAGGCACCAGGTGCAGCGAGACGAAGATGTCACTTAGAATAAGATGGTTCTCACACTTAAAGTAATAATGTTTACAAGTTCTTGCTTACTTTTATCTGGTTAGCAACTAAATTTTAAAATATTGTTTGCAGAACTAAAGCAGCAGAGCTGTAGTGAAGTGGTGCTGAAGAGAGCGAAACACGTCATAGAAGAGATCAGTAGGACAGAAGAGGTGGCTAAGGTCATGAAGCAGAAGGACTTCAAGCGGGTAAGATTTATAACTTGATCATCTTCCATCACTGTGAGTCTGTGACCTGTACACTTGAAGAACTTTTAACTGCATTGGTAAATGGAGTTCGCGTAGGTTAATTTGGGCTAAGCGCTAAGAAGCAGAACCACCTGCCGTCCAGAATGGTCTGGAATCACCATCATAATCATATTAATCGAAAGTCTCTCCTCTGCTGGACATAGGCTTCTCATGTCTGCCAGCGGATTCCTGCCTGACCTGGTGAAGATCACCGGCTCACTTTGAGAGAGGCTTACCAACGTTGCGTCTTGCGGTACGTGGTCGCCAGTTCAGAACCTTTCAGTCTGATCAACATCCGTTCGGCGAGGAATATGCCACAACCTCGTAACCTCGCGGAAGACTAAACTCAGCATGTTCATTGACAGGCGCGACGAGATAAGGACCCGTGCGTGGTAGATTAACGACCTGATGCCTGATGTCTTTTTGCTAATTGAAAGGAACTGCGTTCATCAATTTCTTTTGTTAAGAATGGTATTAATAACTAGTGTCTTTATGGACATTTTCCTCATATTGCCATGGGTTTGTTAAGAAAATAGGCTACAGGTTTCATAACTTAAATTAATTGATTCTCCCATTCCACAATCAGGTCGGCGAACTATTCTACCAGTCCCACGACTCTCTGAGCAAGCTAATGGAAGTCTCCTGTCCTGAGCTGGACCAGATCGTGGCCATCATCAGAGGTTCTCCAGGAGTGTATGGAGCCAGGATGACTGGCGGCGGTTTTGGAGGCTGTGTTGTAACTCTGGTGAGAATTTTATTATGAATTTCAATAATGGGGCAGCGGTATGACATTGATGTTAGCATCACATGTTGGCGGGTTAGTGTGACTTTGAACATTACACAGACTCGATGCCGACTATGCGACAAGGCCAGATATAAGTTGAAAATTCCATAGTAAAGAACACGATAATTATAAAAAATAGCATCAAAATCGGTTCATGCGTTTGGGAGCTACGATGCCACAGAAATTCACCGCTAAGATCTAACAGAAATTATAACTGCCATAAATCGCGAACGTATGAAAAGTCAGCACTCGGGGCCTATCCAAAAAAAAAGCAGTAAGTTGGCAAAGACTGCGGAGTTTTAGTGGGTGCGAGCCCCACATAACCACCCACCGGACGGTGGGGTATGCGGTGGACATTTTTCCACCAGGAACAAAGGGTCCAGTAGTGTATCGAAATCACTGGCTATAAAAACTGTTTTGTTTTATTTCAGGTAAAGAAAAGCGAAGTGGAAAACTTGAAGAAAAAGATACTCTCACAATACAAAGGCACGCCTATTTTCTTCCTGAGCCAGCCCAGTGATGGAGCTAGGTTGTTGAAGTTGTAATAAATAAAATTGTTGTTGTTGTTACGTTTTTTTTACAAACTGTCGTTGTTTTATTCAAACTCAAACTCATAGCATTTATTTCAATTAGACCATTACAGGCACTTTTGAATGTCAGAAAAACAAAGAAAGCGAAGCTACAGTCACGGACACAAGGCATAATAACTTGTGAATGTACTGTAGTTGCCCATTCCAAGGCGTAGATCTATGTGGAGAAGAATGGGCAAGAAACTCCATGGACACTCTTTTCAATCAAAATATTGTTACAAAATCTTGATTACATCATTCATGTGGAGACCATTATGATCATTAATATCATTTTTTTGATCATTATTATCTCATTTATGTGAGGATGATGATGATGTATAAAGACGTGCAAATTAAAAGCACGTGAAAGTTATTTATTAAAAAACCTTCCTTGAATTTCTACGAGAGGTGCTCATCTCATATTAGCTGAATCCTGTATTTTCTTGAACTAGTTTAAAAGGAGTTGTGGTGTTAGGACTCGCCTTTTAGAAAGTTAGTTGGCAAGCAAAGTAGAACAAATATAACTAACTTGAAGAAAGCAACCTAGGTACATTGTTAGCAATAAGGAAAAATGGGAAATCCTTACTAATATAATATTATTAATGCGAAAGTAAGTTTGTTTGTTTGTTTGTTACCTTTTCACGCCCAAACCACTAAACCGATCATCCTGAAATTTTGCATACACGTTGTCAGGTGTACAGAAACGGACATAGGGTACCTTTCATCCCGAAAAAAAAGTACTGTTCCCTAGGAGAACAACAATAACGTTCTTATGATAATAGATTGCGCCACGTGTATTTCGAATCATGATTGAGTTATATTATTACAAGCAGAGTATAACCCGAATTGATTGTCAAATTCTAAATTGACGCAAGCGAAGCAATTGACGCAAGCGAAGCCGCGGGCATAAGCAAGTATAGAATATTTTCTTCATTCATGAATTAATATTCTGGAGTTGACGTTATTTCGATTGCGAAAACACCTACGTACCTCAGAAACTGACTGACGTAGTAACAAAATAGATTTTTGTGACTAACGAACAAAATAATTCGAGACAAGACTTTTTGTAACATTTTATTGTCAATGTCAAAGTCACTGAATCTGTGTTCCTTTGTAAGAAACATTTTCAATTTCCGTACATTTGAAGTAATGTACCATTTCCAGAAAAAACAATAGTAGGGAAACGACTTTTTCATTTAATATTAATTACATAACATATCAAAGAGTTACGTAAACGGTATCCCAAGTTCTCTATATGTTCCGCATAAATCAGATTTTATACATAAAGGCGAATTTACATTTTTGTGGTACCTTCCTTGGTGTTAAGCTGGATTCACATATTCGCGGAGTCTTCAGTAGTTTCGTAACATATCCCACCACATTATGAGAATCCGGTTAAATGCAGATCAGTTAAACATTCAAAAAATTAAAAAGAAAAATAATTTAGACCCTTTGGAAAGATGAAGTGCTGCTTAAGGCTCGGACTCCACCGAAGCAGAGACGTGTAGAGATGTGCGTACTGGCTAGGCTGGAGCAGAGATGTGGGTGCAAGCTAATCACGTCCAGTTTAGCGACCGCCGGCGCCGCACACTGCTTTCTGTACGCTACTGCCTGCTTAGCATAATCAGCCTATAATGTTCCCACTGCTGGGATACACAGCCTCCTCTCTATGAGAGCGAATGTGTATAATCCGCCACGCGGGCCCAGTGCGGGTTTGCAGATTTTTTAATTTTTAATTTTAGATGGCACTTGACTCCGAATTTTTTGAATCTACGATATGCCGGTTTCCTCACGATGTTTTCCTTCACTGTTTTTGAAAGCAGTGGTGATGAAATAAATTAAAAAAAGTAATGCGCCTGAGTTCGAACCCACGGCTTACTGTTCGTAAGTCGGGGCCGCCACCATTGGGATAGCGCTGCTGCCTGCTTGGCTTAAGCAAATACGAAACATCTCCTCTCGTCTCGTCTCCGTTTTCGTGGAGTGCGGGCCTAAGGGGCGAGTTCATACACAGCATCGGTATTAGTACGCTTGGCCAGGAGCTCTAAGGACACGCATGTTGCGTCAGCGTATAAAACAAATGACAGAATTAACTTTGAGCATGCTACGAGTCGCCGCAACTAGTGGTGTGATGGACGGAAACCAATATCGCGCGCGCGTATCTTTTGACGCAAGTCGTGTCGCAAGTACAACAAGAACAGCTCCTTAGGCAGCTTAGCAACAAGCCTCAATTGTGAGCGAAACCTTACATTTTTCTCTTCATTTCCTTTGACCTTCATGATTTGACTAAAGAGATGTTTCTGTCAGCCCTTTATGTTCATCATTCTTTTGTAACATGTAATTTTTGAGAAAAATTGTTGATAAAAAAAAATCTCTTTTAATAATAATTATCTGCTTAAAGAAGGAAATCCAGTGCCCAGAAAGGATTTAGAGGGAGCCTTAATCAAGATCGACAGAAACTTTATTAATCTAAAATGAGATTGTACATCGACTAGGGACAGTGTACTGCTCGATTTTCTATATTTCGCTCTTAATCGCAGTAGACACGTGTGCAGACTGACCCTGAACTTATTGGAAATAGTTCAGTGGGTAAACATTCTCACGAATCTGCAAGTTTCTAAATAAAGTATTGTGAAAAAATAAGTGATATTTCATTTCCATACAAACAATCAAGCAATGCTTAAGTTGTTGTGGTGTAATGTTAAGTTACAAAATAAATAGAGCATGTGTGCATAGAGATCACATACGCTTTCATAGTTATAAGTTTGAAACTGCCTACCTGTAACACGAAGTTTACAAAGTTCTGTTCTAACTGAGACGAAACCCGCGCGAGATGTGCAGAGTCTGTGCGCTTGTTTTAACGTTTAGGAATCATAATGTTCAGGTCAGTATGATTTGGCACAGCCGGGCGGCCAAACCAAATATAATATAGATAACAGCCCCTCGGCTTAGCTCTAGGTGGGCTGAACCGACCCGAAAATGAATAAGCAAGTGTTGATGCTGAACGAACTTTCCCGATCGGTATGAGCCGAACGAAAGCCGAATAGCGGTTGCTTCGGTGAATCGAATGTGCTTACCTAAACATGTGAGTAGTATTCCTCTCCCGATTATTCGCGCCAGTTTGAAGTTCTTCCCGCATCCCGAACGGGATTCAGTTCTGTTTGACCAGAGTATTAATAATGCAGATATTGGATTGCCTACTTATATTATATAAGGTCTAACTTTTTAAACACGAAATATTTCAAGAGTAACTTCTATAGGTCGTTAAGTCAACATAGCAACAATTTTTTTTTTTTATCTAAGTGTATTTTTATAAAAAATAAATTAATTAAAATTACTTGACCCACAAAATAAATACTGGCTAAGGGTTTAAAAAGTAAAAAAGTTTAAAAAAGTAAAAGTAAGTAAGTAAGTTTAAAGTTTGTAAAGGTTTTATGCAAAATGTCGCAAGAATATTTAGAACTATAATAATTTCGTAAAAATAAAAACATTCAGAAAAAAATTTTTTTTTCGTTGCTATGGCGACTTTACTACTTGTAGAAGTTACTCTTGAAATATTTCGTGTTTAAAAAGTTAGACCCTATATATGCCGTCATATGTGTGCTGTCTTGGCTTCTATACGATTTTTCACGGGTGACCACTGAAAACCAGTGCTGTGCTGTGGGCCCCCCATAGCACAGTACCATGCTGAGTGGTAACCTGCTTATCGCAGTCACGACGAGCGAGCTGTTAACTTTTTTTTGTATGCGTTGTATGTTTATTGTCTTTTTTTGTTATTTTGTATGCACGTCATGTCCCTGTAACAACTAAATATTTTTTCTATCTTTCCTTTCTACTTTAGAATATTCTAATAAAACAAGGAAATTCTGCTTAGCTACAGAAAGAGGTATTGTGATTACTTTGTGGATTGACAACCTCTTATATAATAGAAGAAATTCTATTAAAGAAAGTTTTCCGATTACTTCGAATTTTACTAAGCCCACTAGGGCTTAGTAAAACCCTTGTAATTTATAATGTTTGTAGATTCAGAGAGTTTTAATTTTCGGATTAAAAAAGACAAAAGACTTTAATGTAATCATCTAGGCCAAACAAGTTTTAATCTTTAGAAATTACTTTGAAAACATTAATTAGTAAATAATTATTTAGAGGCTTGATTAAAGACGTACAGCCGACGCGACGTAGCTTTCGATTCACGAGGATGGATAATACACCTAAGTATTATTAATTAAGGTTATGTGTAAATTGGCTGAAATATGATGATAACTAATTGAAGAATTCGGAAAAAAACATGCCGACAGAGAGCTTTACTGGTGTGCGCTGCGAAAACCATTATTTATATGGAAACAATGTAATACAGACCTATTCCTCTTACAAAAGATCTTTGTATTAAACTGTAGCAACGATAAAAGTCTAAAAAAAGTAGGCATATACTCTGCTACTAGTGCAAAGCTGGAGCAAGTTGTTTGTAGAAATAAAAGAAGTTTTTTAGCACTCATCGAGACAAAGATTTTATTGGGTAAAAAGCATTTGAAATTTTTCACAGACTAAATCGCATTTCATAGGCCCTGGCACGAATGAGCGAGTCGACGGCCCCCGTTCACAAAGTAGAGCGAAGACCGCTGACGCTATGCGTCAGGCTGTCCGTTCTATGTATGATATGATATGTTGTCACTTCAAAGTGTACGTAACACTTTGAAGTGACAAGACTTGTGTATCCAATATTTTGGCGTTTTCCACTATTCACTATTTCAATTAGCCCTATACGTGAGTGGTGAAAAAAATAAACTCATGGGAACGATGACTTAACGAAAAAACCATACAAATAGTAGGTACAATAGGGTAAAAAACGCGAAGTAGGTAATACAAAAATGGGAAAGGAAGAGTAATTAAATACAGAATCTGTGAAATTTTTGTAAGAAAAATATTTTTTCGCTTTCAGTTTCAGTTATACGGCAGAAATCAGCGTGTCTACGCGTCAGGCTAACTTATACGCCAAGCTACGACGTAGCTCGTAGCGCGCTACGTCGCATAGCACGTATGCTTCGACGTACAGCTTACAGTCTATAACAAATTGAAGCCTTCCAATTTCTTACGCATAAGATACAAATTAAGATACAAATTTTCCTAAGAAGTTGTTGTTAAGGTTTACGTACAAACAATAATCAATCATTTCTAAATTATTTTAAGACAAGTTAGACCAATCTGTCTTGATCTTGGTTCTATTAAATCTTAGATTTATCTTGTATTAGTCTAGTTAGTCTTATGTTTAAATTATTTATTATTCTTAATAGACCCTAGGCCACTTACACAGGACCGATTTCAAAACAAAACTATAAATATCAAGATCGTCACTGCACCAATGTATATAGTTTTCAGGAAGGGTGTATTTGAGTAAAGATTGAGCTAAATGAGTCTTTAACGACTGTAATTGTATTAAATACTTGAGGCCATTTTATTGTGCAATTGTGATTCTTTAAGCGAGTCGCCCAAATTCGGGCCCATTCAATTTTAACTGCCATTGCCACGCTAAGAAAATAATAGTTGTTTTTAAGTTAGTAGTCTGTACTACCTACTGCATATTGCAGCCCATTGCAACGCAGAACACTTTCCACAAAGCAACAATTTCCCGACTCAGAGCTCCTCAGTCTTCAGCTTCAGTCTACCGCGGCCTTTCGTCGCGAGCAGACGTGTCCTGCTCTCGCATGAGTCGCTTTCGAAACAAAACGAGACTCGTAAATAAAACTAAACTCACGTAAACGTGAATAGTGACTATTTCGTGGTGGTTCTATGGTTTTTTGATGAAATTGTGATGAAGTTCAGTGGACATTGAATTGGATTTTTGGAAAGGAACTTTCTCGTGGTTTTTTGAACTTTTTTGTGAGTATTTTTTTTGTTTGAAAGTTCTATATTAATAGCGTGGTTAATCATTATTAACGTATCAACCGTAAGACGTTCAACGCTGGACATAGGCTGCCGGTTCATTCCCAGGACTAATAAACTAGCAGTTATTGAACTATTGCCTCTTCTTTTCGTGTGAATTTGTACTTTTAAAAACAGTTGGACTCTGTAAGTAGCCACGACAATAGCTGCGTCGATGTTAGATCCTTAATCTGATTGTTGCAACACACCATTGTTGCAACATGTTATTATTTTAACAAAGTTCTTTACAGCATCAGTAAAACAATAAACAAATAAGGCTTGTTAATTAGAACTCGATAACATTAAGGCACATTGTTAACTTAGATTATCGTCGCAGTCGCTCCATGGAAAATAGTGGTATTCAGCTGCATCCGTTTAGACTGGAAGCCGACTCTAACATAGTTGGGAAAAGGCTAGGCAGATGATGATCATGTTAACTTATAATCGTAATCATTTAAACCATATATTGTTTGATAACAGTAGGATTGTTTATTTGTTTATTCAGTTTTCGTAAACAAAACGTACAGGGGCGGACTTAATGCCTTTGGCATTTTTTACTGGTAAACTAAAGGTGCTGGAGAGATAAAATGGGAGGTGCTTACTTTCTTTAGTTTTCATAATATTGAAGTTCTGAAACTTACGAGGAGCAGCATCAGAGAGCGAACGATGTAGATTATTTTGAATGAATGAGAAATGGACGAAGTTTCTTACGATAATATTGGGTTAAAGTTATGAATTTATGATACTGTCGGCAGATAAAAAATATATTCATGTTTTATAATGCGTACATTTAAAAGGTTCCATTTATGAGATACGATATGATATATAATAGGCTGCTTAAGCTAATGGTGAAGGAAATCATATAAGGATATAAATTATTCGGTATTTTGCTTAATTTGTAGTAAATGAATAAATACGTCATCGTGCATCGTTTAGATTATTTCGATTCAATTTGCCCATAGATCCAGGTACACCTTATCCTTACACGATTGAGCAAGAGAGATGGCCAATGGTAGTTAATTAGGCCTTCCCCATGCATTTGAACCTTTGATGGAGATTTTTAATTAAATTCTAAGTATTAAAATAAATAACTTTAAAAATCCTGAATGCCGGTGAAAATTATTATCTGATCTTCATGCTGTCCGTACAAATTGGACAGCTGAATTAATTTAAACAGTTTATACTTAGATTTATCGTTTCATTTCTTGACTGTTTTACTAAAACTTTTATAAAGAATAACTGTGCAATATGATTCAAAATTAATCTTGTTCATAAAAAGTTCTTGTTCTCAACGGTTACATTTGTTTATTTATGAAATTAATTAAAATAAAACTGTTATTTTTATAAAGACTTGTGGGGGAAAGGCTTCTTTTCGTCGTCTATTGTTTTGTATTTCTAGGCTCTTCCATTTGCATTTGGGAGGCGGATTGTTGATCGTAGTTTGTTTTTGTTAGCTTATATTATGGAGTACCCTACTGCGTATTATTTTGGAATCTGTTCATGTTACTTCTCTTATGAAGAAATGGTATTTTTTTCTTGTTTGTTGGAAACTAGGCCATTGAAAGTTTTACATATAAGTACCTACGAGTATGGTGGCCAATGGGATGTCAGTGTGATTATCTAGTGTGGGGTTCAAACTTAAACTCAAACTCAAAGCATTTATTTCAATTAGACCATTACAGGCACTTTTGAATGTCACTAAAAAACAAAGAGCGAAGCTACAGAATAAGTCCATGTGTATGATCTACATCCGACCCTAGGCCACGAGCACCCTAAAGTACCATTTGTTACATAAGTGTCATAGGGTTTTTTATTAAAAAGATTCTGTTGCAGGCGAAATCTAGATATTATGTGCACATTTAATTGCAAAGGTCTTGTTCCCAATGGCGTGGGATTTTTAATGCTATGTGGCTGTTCGAAACACCCCTGCCTACCCCTTAGCGAGTACTGCCATGATGGTTTGCCTCCAAGAGTTTCAGACTGTTTCCCGTTAGACTCTGCCAGTTATCATTTACCATCTTTCATGAATCGTTGATCACAACCGTGTTTATCGTAGATACTATCAGAGATCGCTCGATTTGGCAAGCGTGCCAAACGGTTGCCAAATCTGTAAACTGTTACTGTCTGATACATAAACAGGCGCTGTTGCCGATCTTATAGATTTATATCTATATGTATTGGCATCGTTTTGGGTCGCCCGTGCTCTGTTAATAAAGTACCCGATTTATGTTGACATAGGTAAGTCGAAGAAGACGTGCAGGCTACCTATAGGTGTTCCAGTTATCTATAATTTCTACACAAAATTGCTTTAATTTCCTTTTGGCACACTGATTGGTCTGCGCAGTGTTTTGTGTTGCGTAGTTGAATAAAATGCGGTGACACATGGTATGTGGTGTGAAATTTCTTATGTTATTACTTTTTAAAACAACTGCTTCGTTAGTCCAGTGGTCGCAAGCGTTAGTGCTGGGAATGAGGTCCTAGGTTCAACTCCCAGGTCGGCAAAAGTGTTATTGAGTTTTTCTATCAGAATATATGCACGATTCATGGCAATAAGATCGCCCCCTATTACGTAAGTGATAAACATAACAGGCAAAATGCGGGTGTACCTATTTTAGGTTTACATCTGTCTAAAGCTGTTTGCGTATGTGAGTTTAAATGTTTGTGAACGCATCCACGATACAGGAAGAAATCTAATGAGGGTCAGCATTAAAAAAAAACCGGCAAGTGCGAGTTGCACCGATGGTTCCGTATATAGATATTTTATTATTAAACTACATATTTACGGTTTTCAGATCTTTTCCTTTACATGAGCTGTAAGACATTGCTTCTTGCCAAATTTCATGATTCTAGGTCAACGGGAAGTGCTCTATAAATTTTATAGGTATTTTGTTATTAAACTACATATTTACGGTTTTCAGATGTTTACCTTTACATGTGCTATAAGACATTGCTTCTTGCCAAAATTCATGATTAATGGGAAGTGCCCTATAAATTTTGATTCCCTTGAGAGTGTCGGAATATACGTTTTTTGCGGCATAAACAGCCGTATTTTTTTTTTACGTTACTTTTATCGTCAACCCAACGAGCTTAAGGACGGCCCTGATTTCTTTACGTGGCCATATAAAAGGGAAATAAGGCCTTCTGATGGCAAACCAGACACTGTACCCTAATGTAATTCATCATAGAACAAGATTGTGGATAAATCTTGTAAGCAGAGTGTTATATCTGTACGCACTTCAAATACTAAATAATACTTACTTTACCATAAAATATACAAGCTCAGTAGTTTAAGTAAATTACATTTGACTATGAACGAAATGAATGTTTTATATGGAACCAATATTGCAATAACGATAATAATTACAGTATTCATTTCACTAGTTGGTACCAGCGAAATAAACATTGTAATTATTATCGAATTAACAATTAATGTTAATTCCCCTGTTTTGTATCGTTTCCATGACTTAGATTTCCACAAAATTTCGCCAAATTCCATTATTCTTACATGATGATCATGGAATGAACATTATTAGTATATAATTATGTAATAAACACCTGCATGTAACCCATGTATCACAAATAAACGATTTGATTTGATGAATTAAATTAAAAATCTAGTAAAGTCTTGGGTGTGGTATCCGTGGTAGGAACTTCTTGGTATGCTTCTGGCTATGTTTGTGTTAGAACTATTTACAAGTAAGTACAGTCGGAGGAGCTCGTGACTAAAGGTTAAGCCGTGCTTGCCTAGGTTGGTCAGTGAATGGGTGCCCATCCCTGACATACCGAGTTTACTCCGTGCCTCGGAAGCACAATGAGCCGTTGGTTCCGGATGTCATTTATACATCTTTGACAGTCGTACCAAGGGGTATCGTATTACTTAGAACTAACTGGGTTGTCGAGGCAGTCGCTCTATACAAAATATTGGTATTCAGTTGCATCCGATTAGACTGGAAGCCACCCACACCATAAATGGGAAAAGCTTAGGAGATGATGATGTGTTGTACCATCTGGATCCTCTGCATAAGTCTTTTTAGTGGAGCTATCTCGTAAAACACCAGGATTTCCATGCTAACGACCGTCCTTGAATGTGAAACGAGAAGGGATATAAGGGGATTTAGATATAAATAAGGACTTTTGTTAGGCATAGTTTGTTGGAAGAGTGTAGGGGCTGACTGGGAACGCGTGTAACAAAATAAATTACCCTCAATATATTGATTGAGGGTATATTACCCTATATACAAATCCACTTTCGGTAAAACTTTTAATAATAAAAATGAGAAAAACCCTTCTCTTATTTTGGAGAACTGATGTTCATTTTACCATTAGGGTAAACCTAATTGAATGCGTAAATGAAACCGCTGTTTAGGCTTTTAGACTGGGGAGTCTCACAATAAGAGTTACAATTCTAAAGGTGGCTGCACACTCTCACCGAGACACTCTGAGGCAAGGCTTGTGTGAGAGTGTATACAGTCGCGCTTGTGTTGTGTCCCGTGTCGGTTTTCGCGAGACGTCTCTCGAGAGACGTAGAGAGAGCACTCGGTAGGAAGTGTATAGCCACTATAACAGTGAAATGATATGTAGGCATTTAGGTGTCACTTGGTTTGTGCGAAAGCGGCCATAAAAGAAATATGTGAAACAATCCGTGAGAATATCTTATTGGTTCTCCCGAAGGGGGAGATGCAGAGAGGACTTTTTAAATTTTTACCACCTTTATTTGTTACCCACATACAACAGCTACAATAATAAAAAAAAACGATTATCTTCTAATCTATTCTATATTTGGCAAGCGAAATGAGTAAATCAGTCTATCTTAAAATTAACTTAATCAGATGGGACAACGCTAAGCCTTTCAACAACGTGGCAACGCCGTCAGTCTCTTGGATACATCACCAGTTCACAGCGTTGAGGAGGAGTTTTTTGACGCCATTTTTTAAGTTAATTGTTTAGTTAGTTACTTTAGGTTATTTTTATTTATTAATGTATATAATTGTATTGTATTGTATAACGGGCTGGTTTCCGCAACTCCACGTCAAAGCGCGAAAAATAAAATAAAAATGTATTTAATATTTAGCTAATAATAATTCATTAAAACATATAGAGTACAGCAGTCGTGCCGATAGTCGTGGCCGCCAATGGCTTAATTGCCTAGAGCCTCGACCAATACCTGAGGCTCGCGCTTGGCAGCTGCATCAAGTGCTTGATTCAGAAAGCGGTACTCCTGGACACGGCGCGTATTTTTAGGAGGTTCCTCTCTCAAGAGCCCTGACCACCGGCAGCTCGGACCCTATTCCCAGTGCTGGTGGCCTACTATTTTTTATATTTTTTAAATCTTTATTTATAGTAGAATATTTAAAAATGTATTGAATATGTTTAAAAAAAAATAAAGGAAATAAAAAATTCATTGTAAAATATTATTAAATATTACTTAGCTTCTATCAGATGGGTACTCAGTTTATCGAAAACTTGTTATTTATGGCCCAATTTAACAGCTTTTCTAAGAAAACCTAACAACACTAAACTTAAATTAAAACCCCTTTCTTCATAAAACACTTAAAATAACTTACAAAAACATGTTTTCACACATTTTTTATTAAAGTCGAAAGGCAACTAATGGGCTATTAAAACTGTGTTGTTACACACGCGAAGGGCTCTATTATAGCCTTAAAGTCCATTACGTTATTGCTTAGGGACCTCACGTTGGGAAAAACACTTAGATTATGACGTTTTTAGTAAAAAGTTTGATACATTACTGCGCAGTTTTCATATACACGAGTAGGAGAAATCTAGGAGTGCCTTGGACCACCTAGTTGGTTTTGTGTTTAATCCCCAGGTCGGGCATTTAGGGGTTTTTCAATTTGAAACTGATTATGGATCTATTTATAAAACATAAGATATTTCTATTCAATTATTGTTTATTTATTAACACCGCCAGTCTCTTGGTCGGGGTATTCCTCAAAGCGCAACTAAATTATTCCTCGAAGCGCAACCATAAGTTCGCTCACAAATTCAAATTAAAAAATATTATTTATAATATGGATTATTATTTAGTTTTCTGGTGCGAAGTCGTGACGGTTCACACGCGTCAGTGTAAAGCTAAGCGACCCAACGTTCAATTTTAAAACGAAACTCAACGCGTTTTCAAATATGTAGTTGTGATGACTTCAAGCGTTTTATAGCATACTGCGTTTGGCTTCGACCGCGAACCCGACCCATGAGAGTTGCGTCGTGAATTGTCAGAAATATTATAATAATAATACCAGCCAGTTACTGCCCCACTGCTGGGCAAAGGCCTCTTCTCATACAGAGAAGGCACGAGCATTGATCACCACGCTTGCTCAAGACGGGTTGGCGATTTCAGACTTATATTAATTATAAGTCCAGAATACTGGTATTCAGCTGCATCCGGTTAAGACTGGAAGTCGACCCCAATATAGTTGGGAAAAGGCTAGGCAGATGATGATTAATTATAAGTCCAGGTTTCCTCACGATGTTTTCCTTTACCGATGTCTGTGATGTCCAAGATAAACTTAGAAAGTATATATGAATTGAAAAACGCCCGGATTTGAACCCACAACCTCATGCATGAGAGGCGAGGCCTTAACCTCTCGGCCATCACGGCAAATATTAATTCAAAATATTTATTATCTGATAATAGTCGTGAGGATAGTTCAAACTTTCAAAAGAGGTGACTGAGATGACGAGTAGAGATCATCTCCTAGCCGAAGAGAGAATGAAGAAGATAAAGGGTGTAAAAAGACCCTTAACGAAGCCGAAAGGCACTTGTTCTCCTCGTCATTGTGATCATTTTTTTGTTCTGGACCATACCTGGGAACCTTCTAGTTACGGAGATATTGGGGGTCAAAGTTCCAATTTTTTCACAAGTTTTTTTTTAAATACTACATTTTAACGTCCTAACTTTACTCCAATTACCTCCATGGTCCGTTTACTATTCAAAGCATCCATCAGCAATAAGTTTTGAGCGCATTATATTGAGTTTTACCGTAAAATGTGATTTTTGACCCCAAAAAAAAATTTCGTTTCCCAGCAAAAATTTTTGCGTAAAGTTACTTAGTTTGATGTACAGAATGCTTGGTTTACGGCTTGGTGAAGGGTCTGTTTACACCCCGTATGTAGCATGACCTCTTGTTCATGTGCGTGTGGACAGGAGAATGATGAAATGACTAGTCTGATTTTTTATTTTTTATTTATTTATTTATAACACCTTAAACTATCATTACAGGGTTTACCCTAATGCGGCAGCTAAGAACTTAAACTAAACTTAAACCATACACTTAAGAAAATTAGAAAATATTAAACTAACAACATTATTAAAATATTACATTATTTAAAAACACAAAAACATAGCTGATGTCTGTTGATGTGTGTGGTGTCTGTGTATTATTAACATAATATTATTATTGAATGCGACACCTAACTGAATACCCAATACTGTACTAACACTGAGCGACACCTAACTGAATGCCTAACGCCCGTTTTCACCAACACTAAGCTACACCTAACTGAATGCCTAATAACCGTTTTCACCAACACTAAGCAAGACCTAACTGAATGCCTAATAACCGTTTTCACCAACACTAAGTAAGACCTAACTGAATGCCTAATATCCGTTTTCACCAACATTAAGCGAGATCTAACTGAATGCCTAATATCCGATTTCACCAACACTAAGCTACACCTAACTGAATGCCTAGTATCCGTTTTCACCAACACTCAGCTACACCTAACTGAATGCCTAACGCCCGTTTTTACCAACACTAAGCTACACCTAACTGAATGCCTAACACCCGTTTTCACCAACACTTAGCGAGACCTAACTGAATGCCTAATCCCCTTTTTCACCAACACCAAGCTACACCTAACTGAATGCCTAACACCCGTTTTCACCAACACTAAGCTACACCTACCTGAATGCCTAACACCAGTTTTCACCAACACTTACCGAAATCTAACTGAATGCCAAACGCCCGTTTTCACCAACTTAACAACTGGCTCTAGCTAATACATTTGATTTAATCGCTCATCACCTGTTTCCGACTCGTTAACACGAGTTGAAGTTCATCATCATTCATCACTCATCATTCATCATTCATCATTCATTTGGTTCATTTCTTTTCTCTCGATGTCGAAAGACGCGTGTCGTTCGAGAGTGTAGGTAATAGGTATAGGTCCCGTCACGTAAAAAGAACGCTGACCGCTCAAATAAACTTTCTCATTATTTTTTATTCCAGCCTTTTCCAAAGTACTAAGTAGCTAGTAAAGTACCTATTACGTGCTACAATGAAACAATTATACTTATATTAAAAAACAATAGCTTAGTACTTTAGGACGCGACTGTATAACGTGCGCAAACACATCCCCTCCACTGTCGCTCAGCGTTCTTTTTATGTGACGGGACTTATAGCCATGGGTTAAGTGTTTGAGAGAACTTCATTAAGACTGAACTAAGGGTGTACTAAGGGTGTAGATTTATTGTCTCAAAGAAAATTGGATTCTTTGTAAAATAAGAATGTGAGGAGTCATCCTTTGCTATAGCGCAGTAGCAAAATATCTTGTTAAAGATTTGAAAACTTGCTCCAATTTAATCATCTGCTCAACCTTTTCCCAACTATGTTGGGGTCGGCTTCCAGTCTAACCTGGTGCAGCTGTACCACCAGTATTGTACATGGAGCGACTGCCTATCTGACCTCTTGGTATGACTGGTTGTCAGACTTTCAGCCACTGACTACCTGTCAGCCGGGACCTACGGCTTAATGTGCTTTCCGACGCACGGAGGAAACTTGATATATAATGGGTGGTCACCCATCCACGGACCAACCCAGGCAAGCGCGGCTTAATCTAAAGGTCGACCCGAGCGGCTGTTGTTATTTAGCCACGAACTCCTCTAGACCGATAAGAAAGATCATAAAACTGTTGATTTAGTTAATAGGCCCACCCTTTATTACATGGGTCTTAAGACATAACTAGCGGTACAACTCTGACTAACTCTTCGGAGATTACAGGCGTGATGTTATGTTTATGACTTGCTACCGACTCAACGCTTTTGTTGTGTAAATTGCTGTGCAGGCACACTAAGACCCGTATTACAGAACGTCACTCAAGACGTTGAGTGACGCATTACATTACTTTTACATTATTACGCATAGCATTACTATTGCATGCTATTTGATTGGTTGAAACTAAATCTAATTAGTTTCAGCCAATCAAAAGGCTGAAATTTAGTTTTCAGTAATGCTTGAGTTTAGGGCGAAGTTCTGGAGAACGGATCTAAAAGTGAATGCTGAACAGAGCTTGGACAAGACAACACTGGTTCGTGAAATTAACAAACTGAACACTAAACTACATAGCAAGAGTTTAATCTTAAAATACTTAGGTACCCTAGGAAGCGACGATAAAGGTGCGCAACAGTTACCTGTCAAAAATTAACACATTCATTACTCTGTACGTGAGCACCCGCTCGGAACATGTTCAAGTTCAAGTGGGTTTTTGTTACAATTTAAAACACAATGTCATTTTATTTTAACGAATTTTCATACACGTGTTTCACTTGTCCGTTTCACTGGCATGAGGTATACGAATAATTATAAAAGCCGCATACTCCAATATTCGATAAAGTTAATACTGAAAAGAGGTGAAGTGGCCAATCAATGCTTGAAAGGTAAGTTAATAAGTAATTAAAATATCCTCACCGACGATTCTTCCTTATCGTGTGGTTAGTGCCCAACCGGGTGTCAGAGTTTTTATGCCGCCCATGGGCTTCTGACTTGGATATGCATGCCGTTAAAAAATATCCCTCAGTCATGCTGGTTTTCTCACGATGTTTTCCTTCACCGAAGCAAGTGATAAATACAACAATACGCACATGAATTCGAAAAATCAGAGGTCCGCAGTCCGACGGTCACACCGCTAGGCTATCACTAGGCTATCTATCTAAACAAATACATATAAATAGAATTTTTTCGTTGTAATTCTTTATTAAGGGTGGATGCCTGCCGGGGCTGCGGGACAGTTCGAAAGAGATTGCGCGGCCCTGGAACACAAAGGACAAAGAAGGAACATGGATGGGTTTTAGTCAGTAAGAGTCTGACACTCCCTCCCACTCCACCCAGAGCGGGAGGAGTTATTTGATGATTTCCCACCCTTAAAAAAAAGGCTATCACTGCTTAATGAATATTTACGACGATAATAAGATATTTATCTGCTTCAATTGTTTGTATCGATAAGTTTAAAAAAAACATTATGGCGAGTTTAACCTATAAAGCCCGCCCCGTTGCTGGCAATAGGCTCGCCCCCTATTACATGGGACTTAAACAACTGGCGATACGTGGGTGTACTATTAGGTACATCTCTGCCCAAGCCTTCGGGGATTCCTGGCGTGATGTTATGTTAAAACTGAACGCGATCAGAAGATTCAAACTGTGTCCAAGAGCTGTGAGTGTCATAATAGGTATGGTAAATAGATAATATATACTAGCATGTCTTGAACGCGGTTTACATTTGTGCTATTGTCGTACAGTTCCATTGGTTAAAGTTGTTCTCAATAAATTACAAAAATACCTTAGTTCTTTGTCTAAAATTTGCAACTCTTTCTTCCTCTTTCATTATTACACGCGCAGCGCATAGTCCATTACATCGTACACGTGGATGATCAATTTCATGGAAAGTGCTGGCAATTGATCCCTTACCGAAACAAAAGGTATTCGTTGTAAAAATGGCCGCGCATCCATCAGGATCGCTCAAAAAAGTTACATTTTTGACTTCGTTAGCGCTTGAAATTAAATACAGCATCCACGTGGTTAGTTTAACCGCTTAGCCACGAACTACAGGCTCACGCGACACACGTACTGGGACAGTGATTGTGGATAAAACAAATGTTTTTTTAAAATTAAAACGTGCCACGAGTCACCGCGGCACAACTTCCGGAGGGAGGCAACGGTACGCACGCGAAGGAAACAAGTGATATCCGCTCGTGTCGTCTCACTTGAGGTCGTGAACGGGGCGTGAAAGTTTTTTCATTATGGTTTTGGCTTCAGTTTGGGTAAATGCCGTCGGGCAGTTTTCATTGCTGTGGAATGGAATGGAAAAGAATTTTTGTAACGAAATTGTAAGAAACATAATAAACCACGAACGCGCCTTCGACACGGCCTGTCGCCATAAGACGGCCAGGCCCACGCCTACGGTGGCTGGCTACGTGGCCCCCGACGCTCGGGGCGTCTCCCGCGGCGGCTGGGACGTGAGGTTCTTTCCCTCTCACGTCCCGAACATAATAAACCTGACAAAAGATTTATTATATTTCTTACAATTTCGTTATTATCAGCTAATAACCGATAAAAACCGATAGGCTGGCAAGTTTGCGGCGATGATCAAGGCTTTGGAGCTTGTTAGTTTTTCTAATTGATAATTTCGTAACACATTCGAAGACATGAATTGACATCCACTAACCAGCACTGAGCCAGCGCGGTGACCTTATACCTCTTTAGAGAGAGCATTGTGTCATTGCACAAGGAACGATTGTAGGCTGATCATGATCCTTCATTTTATAGCTATAAAGGGTGTAACAAGACCCTTAACGAAGCCGAAAGGCACTTGTAATCCCCGTCATTATGATATTTTTTTTGTTCTAGACCATACCTGGGAACCTTCTATTTACTGAGATATTTGGGGTATTGGGGTATTTTTTTAAACATGTTTTTAATGAAAGATTTTTACGAACACCGTACTATTCAATCCATCGATCAGCACAATGTTTTGAGTGCGTTACATTGAGTCCTTTCGTAAAACGTGATTTTTCACCCCAAAAAAAAGTCGTTTCCTTAGCAATAATTTTTGCGTAGAGTTACTTAGTTTGGTGAACATAATGCTTGGTGGAGGGCTTCACGAAGGGTCCGTTTACACCCTGTAGATATCTACATGTAGTGTAAGTAACATGGCCTAAAGAAAGATTATTCTCGTCATTTTGCCGATACTTTATAAAACTTTTTGCTTGGTAATTTAAAAAAGTTCTTGCCAATTCTTGGGTACCCCGGTTGCTTCCCGTTCCGTCCTAGATCTCAATTAACTGATTCAATGAAGTTTATGAAGAAGGGATTTCAAGTTCAGTCTTATTTGAAACGGAACGTTATATAAAACCTCACTTACAGACCCAGTTTCTGATTTAAGTATTTGGATAATACTTTCAATGTAATTGTTCGCGACAATTGTTATAATAGTGTAAAAGAATTAGTGTTATAAAAAGGACATTCGATAAAGCACGTGATTACAGTGTGTTTGTGTTTCAATTTCGAGTGTTTTCTGTTATTATTAGTTTAGAAGGTAAGTAGGTACATAACTGCCCGAGAAAAGTCTCGTCACAGGTGCGCATTCGCAACCTACCAACTTACGATAAGAAGATACGATTTTAAGCAGGAATGAGCGAGACAATACTATTCAATTGTGATTGTATCAGAAGCAGAAACGTCATCATTTTAGGCCGAATCAAACGGTATAAATATTTTTTACTTATTGAGAAAACTGAGGGTAATTCTGCTCCGTCTAGTTTTTTTATTCTATTTTTTTTTTCTAAATGAAGTTATCAACCCATCCAAGCGCAAAAAACTGCTCCGCAAAATAAACTAATTAAATACGATACCCGCTCAAACAGTGAAGAGTACTTAACTAAGTTAGTTTCTAACAGAATACTCCACCTACTCACACCAACCTCACATTACAAACACCAAACTACATAGGTACATACAACTACCGTAATAATTAATCAATCAATTCAGTCTTTCTGGAAGTAGGAACATAGGTGCACGGTTCGTTTCCTATGGAGAACCGGCAGGAAACTTCAGGGTTACTATTTTGAAAGGTTTTATATCGTTATTGTGTTAACAGTGTTAATACGTAAGTATGAGGACAGCGTAGGCCGGACAACAAGTGCGTACTTACTTCACGAAAACGTTAAACAAAAAAAGTTAACACATCTAAGAATCTACTAAGTACTGCTACTTTTTGTTTTGGAGGTTCGAAACAAAGTTCCAACATTTTTACAAGTTTAAAAAAATACAAGTTTTAATGTTATGACTTTACATTAAATGTCCATGACTCTTGTAGGAATGATGGCGCGTGTACATTATGTCGTTCACCGAATGCGGCGACCGCATTGATTCATCCAATATCGGGCTGTTTACATTAAGTCGGTCACTAAATACGGCGCCTGCATTCATAACTCGTGTTGAAAGCATGAACTTCGATTGAACAGTGAGTGGCGCGTTTCAACAAATCAGCCGTGCTCAGTCACCGAAAACGGTCAACCGAAAACCCATTTACACTAGTCGGTGACCGAATACGGGCTACAACCGAATCGGTCAAAACGACCTAATGTAAAGAAGTCTTAACTTTTGTTTTTGTCTCAATGCATCCATTAGCCAATGTTTTGAGAGTCACCAAAGAAAAATAGTAGTACGACCACTACACATGTGAACATAATTATGTACATACATACAAAAACTCACGCTTTTTGCCCATTGGGGTAGGCAGAAACTACAGAATCCTAATAAGATCCTTCCTTACATACTCCTTGTGCCTCGTTCAAGTTCATACATCTTACAAATGTGGAGTGGGGTGGAATAGCAAGAATGAATATCTTAATTAATTAGTTTCTTTGAGTAATACGCCATTTTGAAAACAGCGCCTTTCATCCTTTAATGAATTATATTCTTCTTCAGTTTAATAACTGTAATTTAATGCACTCTCCATTAAATAAAGTAGAAAACAGAGAGGACAATAAAACTTAGTGTTTGCTCTGTGATCCTTTTGAAGGCTTTTCATTTATTTTAATTGAATGTCAGTGTCACTTTGCTTTCACGGTCGTTGTGTATAGTGGGGTAATAATCAAAGTTCTTTAAAAAAAAAAAACAAAGTAATGGACGCCAGAGCTCGGACTCGGGTGATTATAATAATAACAACGATTTGGTGTGTGAAGTGTGTGTGATTGAAGTGACATGCGCGCGTCTTTTGTTTCTTTCACGTGAATGAAACACGTTTCTCATCAAGTCTCATCGCGTTGGCTCATGACATGCTCTTTTTAACAATTTTACTTAATTCATTAGTGTCCCCGCGGTAGCTGTAGCAAGACGCGTGCCGCTTGATCGCGTAGCCCGTGGCCAAGAAGATAGTCAATGTTTATACAAAATTAGAGCCGCCAGCAGTACTTAGGACATTATGCCACAAGCACGTTCTTTATATGACGCTCTCGTAAATTTATTCTTTGGTAATTAAGTGTTCTCACAAGTCATCAAATGATAAATTATACCACCACATTGTCGACATCATTGATAAACTTTTTAAATTAATTAATTACACAAGTTTTTTTTTTAATTTGATGGCACTTTATCTTTAAGGAAACTATTCCACTATGCTCGACAAGATTTTGACACATCAGCTGACTCGACCCGGTGATGGAAATTATGTCACGTAAATCTAAATTTATATGAACTTTTATCAGTCGAATTTAATGTGAGAATCATAATATTCTTACTTTTTTATACTGCTTGTGTCTAGAAAATATCTCCGACAATGTGTAAGCGCCTGTAAAATTAATGCTACCACTGCTGCATATATGAATCTAATCATTTATGCTACACCCATGTAAATTTCAAACGATTACCGTTAGCCTACTAAATCGAGTTATAGAGCTCGTTTTCATCCTGAGTTATAGAAAATTGAACACATAGAGCTATTAACTTTGATAAAATAATGGTATTTATTTCTATTTTCTGTATAAAAGCATCATAAAACGCTAAATAATACGCACCTAAAATTGCATGAAACTTATGATGACATTTATCGATCATAGTGAGAGGTAAGGTATCCTCAATGATATCGATAGCATTGCTGTTCGGTCTAAGGTTCATAAAAAAGTAACGTTATTTTTGTAGAAAAAAAATATGGTTAGTAAATTTTGTTCATTTATTGCAAAATAAGAAGTTATACTTACGATCCGACAGGTAACTACATCAAATATTGGCATTTATATTTAATTGGTGCGTTCAGGTACATTCATACTTCATTTATTATAAAATCATACAAATAACGCTACAACGCTCACGTTATTATAAAATTAGCCTATATTAATCGTTTTTTAACGATAAATACTAAAAAATTAATACTGAATTTTATATTTATTTTATTTAAGATGGAAGCGCCAGGGTAATCCGCGGAATTCCAATTTTCTTTTTTGCAATTTCGGGTCAGTGTCGGTTGTATGTTGAACAAAATAGTCACGACCGTAACAAATATTAGAATTAATTTAATCCCATTTTTCACGAGAAAGTCATTCAATGGGATTAAAATGAACTTAGAGGGTCGTATTAATGATTTAAATGATTACAACTCTCTGTAAAGCCATATTTGTTACGGTCGCGAATCACATTTTATCAGCATACAACTAACAGACCTGCAAATTGAGAAAAATTAAGAAAATTTGAATTTGCGCTGGCGCTTTTATTTATCTGATGATGGAATATGGAGTTATGTTGGTTGGAAGTCATAAATAAAACAGCGATTTGAATGTGTAAATTCCTTTATGTAGTTAATAATTTATACACACTTACCCGATTTTAGTAGCTTACACAGATTATTCAAGACTACTTTGTTTTAAATGAGCCCCACACAGTGATCATTTATTTGCGTAGAACACGGTACTCATACAATGTTGCAACATTTTATCCCTTGAACTACGTCTATGCGTAAACTAACTTTGTTTTACTGGGACAAATAAATAATTATATATTTCCATAAAATTTCTTGGCTTCGGAGATCTATTAGCAACAATCAAACAGTAATTGTTAAACACATGCAATAAATAATAAAAAAGAGGGACTAAAACAGGGGAGAATGTTAGGAAAATAAAGTAAGACGATGTTTGTAAAAAAGTATATTTTTGAAACAAAATCATTTATTTCATGCAGTTATGTTATATCTACACATGCAATAAAGAACACAATAAAGCTAGGAATTTACATTTGGCAGGACGTAGGTATTTTAGGCACAACATGAATTGGATCAAGACATGCAACTAATAAATTGTCAACAGGCAAATAGGTTAGCATTTACTTGAATAATTTGTTTTGGCCCAGTAATATAAAACTTAACTTTACGAACAATAGTTTTTTCGTTAAACACATGCATAAAAATATTATAAAGCTGGGACATTTTGGAAGGACATGGGTTTTTAGGCACAAAATTAGTCGGATCAAGACATGCAACTAATAAATTGTCAACAGGCAAATAGGTTAGCATTTACTTGAATAATTTGTTTTGGCCCAGTAATATAAAACTTAACTTTACGAACAATAGTTTTTTCGTTAAACACATGCATAAAAATATTATAAAGCTGGGACATTTTGGAAGGACATGGGTTTTTAGGCACAAAATTAGTCGGATCAAGACATGCAACTAATAAATTGTCAACAGGCAAATAGGTTAGCATTTACTTGAATAATTTGTTTTGGCCCAGTATTATAAAAACTTAACTTTACGAACCAAAGTTTTTTCGTTAAACATATGCATAAAAATATTATAAAGCTGGGACATTTTGGAAGGACATGGGTTTTTAGGCACAAAATGAGTCGGATCAAGCAAGACATGCAACTAATAAATTGTCAGCAGGCAAATAGGTTAGCATTTACTTAAATAATTTGTTTTGGCCCAGTAATATAAAACTTAACTTTAAGAACAATAGTTTTTTCGTTAAACACATGCATAAAAATATTATAAAGCTGGGACATTTTGGAAGGACATGGGTTTTTAGGCACAAAATTAGTCGGGTCAAGACATGCAACTAATAAATTGTCAGCAGGCAAATAGGTTAGCATTTACTTAAATAATTTGTTTTGGCCCAGTAATATAAAACTTAACTTTACGAACAATAGTTTTTTCGTTAAACACATGCATAAAAATATTATAAAGCTGGGACATTTTGGAAGGACATGGGTTTTTAGGCACAAAATTAGTCGGATCAAGACATGCAACTAATAAATTGTCAACAGGCAAATAGGTCAGCACATAGCATAACAAGTGTTACGATGAAGACTAGTAAATGAAAAATAAGTTCTTAGAACACTTTTTAGGTTGTTAACCGGTGAAAACCCATGTATAAACCTGGAAAGAAACCAAAATAAAAAAAAAACTGAAAAAAAAAGGATTAACAGACCGAGGAAGACCGATCATATCCTTCTGGCTTATCCCTCATCATTCTTTTTTACGTCCTCAAGCATCCATCTCCATGTAATGTCAAAAACAATACATAAAAATACTCTCCAATGGAACAAGAACTTACTATACTACATAATTATGTCTATATAAATAAAATAAAGATTTGAATACATAAACTATATAATACAGAGAATGATAAAAAGATAGAAAATGTAAAGGATAGGATTATAATAAATACGTATAATTTTATGGAATAGTGTGAAACTCCTTGAAGCAAAACTCCAAGCAGAGAGGGAGCCGGCACTCCGCACATTCATAGGCCGTCTTAGCATTATGGTTACCCCGTCGATCTGCACACCACACACATTTTCGACGGGACGACCTAGCTGAGTCGCCTTCTTTGTGTGCCGTGCGCTGAATGAAATGCCGCTCCGTTAAGCGACTGAGAGGAAAATATGAACGTCTACTGAAGGCGGTTGCTACTGAAGGGGGCACGGGAACATGAGGCAAATGGTGACTTGCTAAATCTTCCACTAACTTCAGACGAAACACCAAAGCCTGGTAAGTCTGTCCCATTGACTTCTCCAGTAGTACCCGACTGTTCTGAATAGTAATATTCAGAAACCTTTTAAATAACTTCCTGTTCCATTTTATGCACTGCTTTCGCTCTATCAAGTAGGGCTCAAGCATTTGGTCCAAACGATCAACTCCACCCATCCCAAGATTGTAATCAGCTATAAGTGTGGGCTTATAGACTGATATTCTACCAGGCTTAGGAGCCGTTTTAGTTTGAGCCATGTCATGGTACGTGGATATAAGGTTCAACCGCTTACGGTCTTGGTAAGCCATCACCATGACATCGCCAGATTGACGACCCATGTATTCGCCCTCCACTAGCTTGACTTTCTGAACAGAGGCTGGAACGTTTTTGCGACATACACGGAGTGTGCCAACGCAATCCGTTTTTCGCCTTTTCAAAAATCTTGCGAGTGAAGGGGAATTGAACCAATTATCCATGTACAAGACATGTCCAAGGTCTAAAAGCGGCCTCATCAGTTTGAGAACTGTGCTGGTACTTGAAGGCAAGGCAGAATTGGTTGTTCTTTTACCAAGATAAATGAAAAAATTCCAAAGGTAACCTGTGCTAGATTCACACAAATTAAAACTCTTAATACCGTAACGTGCGGATTTTGTTTTGATGTACTGTTTTATTGACAGAGGCCCTTTCCAAAGAATAAGGGATTCATCAATACAGATGTTCTGGCTCGGAGTATAAAGTTCCTGAAATTTTGAATTTAAGTGTTCTAAAATAGGCCCCATTGGGTATAAAACATTCTCAGGATCAGAAGGATCCTGAGAACCCCTGGCAAAATGTAGGGCTCGATTCAAAAGCCAATACCTTTCTTCTTTGAAAAGGTACCTGAACGCATCCGTTTTCAATAATGGTATCTTGCTAAAGCAAGATTTGACTGATGGCATTTTGATGATACCAATCATCATCCAAAATGCGAACAGCACCAAAATCTCATGCACATTCGTATCATACCATAACCTAGCAAATCTGTCACTCGTTCTCTTAATTTCATCCGCATTCCTATTGGTTTCTTCGACAATGTGACCTAAAATGCTGTCATCCCAAAAGGATCTGAAAGCATCATAGGCATCAACAAAGTGTCGAGAAGGACCAACGATATCGCGAAGAAAGCGCTCTTTCTCACCATGCCAGCCGTCCATCGTCTCCCACTTGAACTTTTCCAAATCTATTTCATAAAAAAGCGCTTCCTCCTCATTCACACTTTCACTTGCTGTCCTCAAATTTGCAGGTCTACTCGCATTCCTGTCATGCCTGGCCTGAACACGGCCAATTTCTTCAGCCAAATTTGGGGGGAAGTCTTCGTTGGAAGGATACTTCTCAACTAATTCATCCCCCCGACTCCATCCACCACTGTAGCTTCCTCGGCCTCTTACTGTTCGCCCACCGCGGCTGCTGGAGGATGGAAGTTCTCTCACAGACAGCGGGGCAAACGGGGCTGGATTGGCTGCGAGGACTTCACCAAAGTCAATATCCATTCTAAAAAAAAATATGAATATAATATCACAAAAACCTCACACATACATTATAGCCTAAATAAGTAATAAAACCTGAACCGGGGAACACCTTTTACATAAATGAAAATAATTATCAATATAAAATATGCGGTTCTCTAGTTGGTATAATAATACCATCTTAATAATTCGTCATTCTTATACACTGTGACTTTTTAGTCGTCTTACAACGGCAACCCACTTCATGTATGCAATGACTACTAAGCATTCATAAAAAAAATAGGTATTTATGAGATTTTAATAATTTAAAAATAAAAATATTATTCAATATTATGACGCCTGACGTAGTTAAAACACCCTGTTGTGAGCAATGATCTACTGGACTCGAGCGCTGGGTAGGTTCAAACATCATTAACAGGATGTTTCATAATTTTTTCTAATGTTTATTTATTTTTCTTTGTACCTATGTATAACGGCAGGTAAAAAAAAATCGCGCCTAGAATTATTTTATGTAGGGCACATTGAGACCACCTTTGTAAGACGACTAAAAAGTCACGTTGTATAATAAGTAGCTGTTGCCCGCGACCTTCGTCCGCGTGAAATTATTATCTATATAGCATATATTATACTATTTGGATCGGATTTCGTCATCAATTTCAAGGGTTCTTATTTCTATAGAATCCTAAACTTTTTTCTAAAATAAAAACAATATCAAGGGTTTTTTTTTGTATGGAACCCTAATCCTTTTTCTAAAATAAAAAAAGTCTAAGCCCCCTTAAAGTATCAGCTGTCTGCTAGTAAAAGCCCCGTCAAAATCGGTCCATCCATTTCGGAGATTAGCCGGAACAAACAGACAGACATACAAAATAAAAGATTTTTTTGTTATTAGTACTTTATGTACTTTTATATCACATGCATTCATTAAAAAGCTGTTATTTTGAAATTACAAACACACTTTAATATTATTTATTTGTATGTATGTATGGTAAAGGAAAAACGAAACTATTTCCAAGTATCCTGCGACATATACAAACTAAAGCAAAAGAAAAAACTACTCACTGCTCTTCTCCCTGGCCAAAATCCATGAAATGTGGCTGGCATGGGGTACATAATTGCTCTGGTGAAGTCGAGCATCTGGGAACTTCCTACAGGATAAAAAAAATAGTATTAAGAAATGAATTACAGAACTTCATTGTACAATGTACATAGAAGAAATTATTCTTCTTTCAAACATGAACTTCCATGGATTTATTAGGTGAACTTAGTTTTTTCATAATATTGGTTTTTATACATAATTTGAGGAAATATCTGTGGAATATTATAAATGCACAATCCAATGTCCATCCTTGATAAACAGTGACAATGCTTTATGCTGTTACTAAATCAACAATAAAGTAATCATTACTCTTATAATATTATGTAACTTGCTACAAAATATTTGCCTTGAAGTTAGTTGACCTCAACTCAAGCTAAATATGAGCAAATTCTTGCTGAAAATAATAATTCCCAGAGCCTTAAATGGATATAATAAAAACAAATATGGAATTTTATCTACTGACCATGTTTGACACTTCCTCCACATCAACACTTATGACAAAATTAAATGCATCTTGATGCCGTTGTGCCTGTTGTTCGTAATTGTCATATGTGAGGATCGGGTCTTCAGTTTCGTCCTCAGACTCCTCAAAGGGGTCTGGAGGGAAGCCCAGATCCACGGCTTCATAATCCAGTTCCTCTTCGGAACTGTATATATCATTAAATTCCCCAAGCACCTCATCCTCAAAATATTTGGGAATTGGGGAATTAGACTCACTTGATGCCTACAATAGAAAATACATGGGTATTATTTACAAAAATAAATACAGTTTCTTTATTTGTTGAATGATGTTTGGTGTCCAATAAAGTATATTCTATTCTAATGATACACTATAGCGGAAAGACAATTTACCCTTACTGACATAATGTATATTATTTAGAGTAGATTTTAGAATTCTCATAGCCTTGCCTTGTGGTTTTGGAGTTGGCGTTGGCGCGAAAATTATAGAGAACTAACCATATTATAATGGTAGACTATAAAAAACGCAATCTCGGTTGGATTGCATTTTTTCTAACCAAAAAGTTTTTAAATGATTACAAAATATCACATTCTCATCTGAAAATAGCGTTAAAAATCTATCGACAACATACTATCGAACATGCCCCGCAAATTTGAATATTTTTCGAATATGGCGGCGAATTTTCTACTCCTAATCAACTATGAAAACAATAAATTGCATATATATTGAGATCTTTGAGCATAATTAACGATGAGAATTAGAAACACTACTTAACTACATGAATTATTTTGCAGATTTACACCATTTAGTATCAATAAACTACGTTTTTACCTGTAATAACAATTGGATTTAGCTTAGTTGAGGAACAATTTTACGGAACTTTTTATCTTTTGAGATGGAAAACTTTGTCATTGCCGTATTTCTTCATTATATTATGACTTTTTTCAATGAAACAATTATTAGATAACACTTATTACTCACCATTTTAAAGAATTATCAATCCAAACACACACGTTTTAAAAATAATCACTGCAAGTACTTGACACTGCCGTCCGTCAAAATGGCGACTGAGTGAGTTTTGCAACAACAAACTTTAGTTGACGGAAATTCGAAAGTGGCGCGCGTTATTTGACAGAATAAATTATTGGAGCACAAGGGCTTTTTATCTAGTTGTTTTAATTTAGTAATGAATTTTTGTTTTCAGTATAAAATAACATAATTATTTTATTATTAAATAAGGATGACGTATGACTTAAACGCCGACCCGTTCGGGGGTATCTACGAAGCCAGCGGAGGTTTATGTGTCAGACCCCCGAAGGGGTACGTACCGAACTTTATGGTTAAACTAATTCTTCAATGACAGCTCTCACTAGTGTAGTTTTCCGTAAGGTGACAATTAATCGTTCCGTGTGTCTACACACCCCCGCATTGACATGTAGGGTAGTGATTGAAAGTTATAATTTTATCGATAATAAAGTAGTAATATCGACACTTTTAATTTAATTTGTAATGAAAAATATAAAATGAATATTTTTCTTCATTCTTTTCTGTGAAAAGTTACCGTACTTTTGCTTTTATACAAAGATTTTTATCTCGTCTTTTCAAATAATAACAATTCTTCGAAAAAGTTATTCCCGGTGTGGAAAGATAAACAGGAAATAAATAAAAAATAAAAGGAAGGATATAAATATTATTTTAATAAGATTGTAAATATTTATTGTATGAGATATCATTTTCCTGATTCAGCACCCATATATGCGTGACCTATTTATTTTGTCACGATGTTTTTGTTATTATTTATATATTTTTCTACGTTCATAACATCACGCCTGTATTTCCCTTAACGGTTAGGCAGAGGGCAAACTACTTGCGAAATATGGGTAAATTTCGCAAGTTATGTTTAAGACTCGTGTAATCGTGTACACATAAAACCCCGGGCTGTTAATGAAAAAATCCCATTGAAATAACCCAATAACACTTTGCCCGATCTAGATATCGAACCAAGGTTGTTTAGCAATAGCACTGGCAACCAATAGACCAACGAAGCTGTTATTTTGTAAGCGTATTTATATAAAAAAAAAAAAGTTATAAAAGTTCATTCCTGTCTGCATCGACATCGATTACCTGCAAAGAGAGGCACAGCCCTAATTCTATTTTTAAGGATTAAAAACTTTCGTTGTATTTATATCCGCTGGAGTTGGCAATGAACTTGAGCGATTGATTGAAGTGGACTAATTGATTGAAATTGATTACGACAATTTGTTTATTGAAGTCGTGTTCTCTTCTGGTGTTAACACGTTATACGAAGCTGTCTCATGTTGTAGTAAGCAGATTTGCTACCTGGTCAGTTTTGAAACGGGGACAAATTTTTACAAATTTTTTAAATGAGGATTTCGCTTCTATTGTATGTGACTTAAACATAACTGGCGAAATGTGGTTGTATTATTAGGTATACCTATGACTAAACCTTCGGGGATTACAGGCGTGATGTTATGTTTTTAATATATTCTAGCATCTTAGCTTGATTTTCAAGGTTTAAACAATCAATGAATAAGGTACAATTTGCTATAATAGATAATAACATAACAGTCAACATACCCGAAAAAATTGGCGGCCACTGTTCTGTATCCTTGACCTATACAGGGTGTGAACGAGCCCTTCACGAAGCCGTCAACCGAGCATTCAGTACATCAAACTAAGAAACTTTAGGCAAAAATTATTGCGGGGAAACGACTTTTTTTTGGGGTGAAAAATTATGTTTTACGATAGGACTCAATGTAACGCACTTAAAACATTGTGCTGATGGATGGATTGAATAGTACGAGGGTCGTGGAGGTATTTAAAGTTCTTACATAAAAAACATGTATTTAAAAAAAAACTTGTGAAAAAGTTTGAACTTTGACCCCCAACATCTCCGTAACTAGAAGGTTCCCAGGTATAGTCTAGAACTAAAAAATGATCGCAATGACTGGCAGAATAACTGCCTTTCGGCTTCGTTGGGGGTCTTTTTATATCAGTCAGATATTGATGTGGTTATTCTTTTGTTTTTTCCAGTAATTTAAAGGGAAATATTTTATTGAGTAACATTGAAATTGGTTCCGCAGATTTATCTTATAACATTATTGTCGTGGCAGACAGTGTGACAAGTGACGGTCGAATTTCCTAGGTGGATTATAGTTGTATTCATATCGGAATTGTACCCCGTGAGACGAAGTGTGCAGCCAATCTTTTAGCCACTATACCTATCACGTCGTCTTATATTTTATAGAAAAAGTTTGACCACTTGTATGAAAATGTAGTATTTCCGCATGAAAGGTTAACTCTGTGTTACTGAAAAAATACATTAACTTACTGTTTTGCCACGAGCACACTTAAGTGACACACGTGTTGCGACAGATACTGTGTAGATAACAAATGAAAATAATTACTAAGAGTAATATGCCACGAGTCGATTTGCGACGGTACTGTACTCACATGAAGGAAACAAGTGACACACGTGCGATTTGTTGGTCGCTAGTCGTATCGTCTGAGGTCGTGAACGGGGCGTTAAATGAGAAGTGTTGAAATCAGTAACGTACTATTAATAATTCTGAGTAAATAAATAATTACTATCCGGAAATTATCAAATTATACCCTTTTGAATGAAGAGAATATAATTGACGTATGTAGGTAATCTGCCTTTCACTTCCAAAAATAGAAAATGAAGTCTTTGCTTGAAGGAAGTAAAATTAATTTCTGATACCATGTTGTACTTTGTAACGTAATTATCATATCCGAGAATCATTACGGGAATAATCGAAGCGGCAAGAAAAGTGTTTTCTTGGAACTTTTTTTATTTTCTACGAAAGTCGTGTTTATGTTTACTTGTACTTATTCCTTAAAACGGCTTATCGACGCACGGGTACTGACTTAATGTGCTGCCAAACTGAGCGGAGAGTGGAGTAGCTGCGGACAGCGGACTTTGACAGATATTTCAGTACATTATCTGTCAAAGTCTGGTCTGGAATCTAGTCGACCGCACCTTTAGCTTCTTCACCTTGAATAAACCCGACAGGGTCCATAATTGTTTCTATTTTTTTTAATTTACCACTTTTTAGTGTACATTATGGATAAAGCAATAAACGATTTGAGATTTGAGATTTAAAAATGTAGGCGGGGTCGTCCCCTGCGAGCCACGGCCACGTTAATCATGAAAGTGTTGCTGGCAAACAAATGAATCGCACAGCTGAAGTGGCAAACCGTTCTGTAGTCACCCTGTATAATAGCAGTGGTTTTAGAATGTGTCGATTTTACATTACATAACATCACGCCTGTAATCCCCGAAAGGTTAGGCAGAGGTGTACCTAATTATAGTACAGTTATATTTTAAGTCCCATGTTATAGGGGGCAAGCCTATTGCCACCAACCGGGCACAAATCCAAACTTCGAGGCTGCGTGTGTGTGAGAAATTCCTCATAGAAAAACCCAATGACACTTTGCCCGACTTAGCAGTCGCACTTGCGATCACTGGACCAACGAGGCAATCAAAAATAGCTCGACTATCTGTATTGAAAATCGTGACTCGTGTCGCAAGTAGTGTAGTAAGTGCCTTTTCGTATAACTATGCGTATTTCAAGCTACTGTTTTACCCAAATATTTGTGTATTTCCAGCTTTATCTGGCGCCAGTCTAAGATCCAAAACATATCTTAGTATTCCATACCCTACCTAACCGAATATTCTATGATATAATACAATTATATTACATCATCGGTATGAACGAAAACAAATACGGATAGTAACATTCAATATTCTTGATTGAATATTCGGTTACTTTGTTACTTGCGAACGTAAGCAAGTCCTAGATCTTGAATTGCAAAAAACATCGGTGTGGGAAAAGAAATGTCATTAGGGCTAAGCACTACCTAGAGTTTTTGCTTCAGTACCCTAGTCGGGCAATCGGATTTTCCATTAGGGATTTCTTTGTTGCAAAAGCCTGGATTTATGCCTGATTGGTGGCAGTATTATGTGTCGCTTAACAATAACAGCTGCTCGGGTCGATCTTTAGGTTAAGCCGTGCTTGCCTAGGTTGATCTATGGATGGGTGACCACCCATTACATCCCGAGTTTCCTCCGTGCCTCGGAAAGCACGTAAAGCCGTTGATCCCGGCTGTCACTTGTAGATCTTTGACAGTCGTGATAGGTAGCCATTGGCTACAAATTCTGACAATCAGTCTTACTAAGGAGTATAGTATTACCCAGTACTAACTGGGTTGTGGAGATCAGATAGGCAGTCGCTTTATTAAAATACTGGTATTCAGCTGCATCCGGTTAGACTGGAAGCCGACCCCAACATAGTTGGTAAAAGGCTAGGCAGATGATGATAGCGGCAGTATTATAGTCTCACACAAAACTTAGTTACTAACGTTGGTAATGTAAGTGTTAACGAAGTTTATTAGCAACGTCTTTTTTACCTTCAACGTTTTTTTTCCTCGTTGGTCACAGGCGCGACTGATGAGAATGAGGTCTTGGGTACGATTTTCTTGTCAAAGTGTTATTGGGTTTTTCCATCAGGACTTTCTTAGTTGCTGACACGGAGACTGGATTTCTGCCCGGTTGATTGCAAAAGGCTCGCCCACTATTACAAGGGACTTAAACATAATTGGCGAAATATGGGTGCATTAATAGATACTACTCTGCCTAACGCTTTGGGGATTTCAGGCGTGATGTTATGTCTTTTCTTTAATTAGTGTTATTTTAGAAAATCCACCACATGGCATCCTATGTATATCTTACGGCTAAAAGCCGAAGTAAGGTTACACCTAGTTCTAGTCGGCTCTACCTAGGTGCGGCCGGGATAACAGTTAGGTGTATCCTTTTTATTGCTAGGACACACCGACCAAATGGATTAGGTTAGGTTAGAACTATGACCAAACGCGGCCGGCAAGCGCTACATCCAAATTGGTGCATCAAACCTCCACGCACCTAGGTATAGTCGGCTAGAACTAAGTGTAACCGTACTTCGGCTTTTAGCCGTAACATATACATCGATATTTCCTCTAGTCCCCCGTTTTTATTGGTACCTATATATTTTGTATGTTGATATTTAAGTTTGTAAACAAAACAAAATATCATCGAACTCCCTAAAAGGGTTTCAACCGATATCGTAAGCAATTTAAAAGTTCAATTTAACTTTTCACCACAAATATAAAGGGTTTGTAACCATTGTTTAGAAGGGGCAAATTGGGGTCAAACTATTGGCATCACACAATTTATTGGGGTCTGCTCAATAATCTGATAACAACGTCTGGCTGGTAAACCTTGATAGTACGTCTAAGAATGGGCGTAGACTGAGACAAGACTGTCTTTGTCAGGCTATTGTTATATGATAACAAAAGCCTATGAAATGTTTGATTTGTAAGATAAAAACTAAACTTACCAAGGTGTATCGTCTTACCCAGTAAAAGGGTAGTGAAGGTGAGATAGGCAGTAGCAACATGTACAATTCAGTTATACTGGGAGCCTATCTCCATAATTTTTTGCCGTCGATCTTTTTATCATGTCTTTTTCATAGTTTGGGGAGTGTTGACACCAAAAAAAGATAAAATAAATCTTTAGTGTCGATGTGTAGCGTTGTAATTGTGGTGGTGGGTGCTGATGAGATGCTGGTACGTTGGTGCTGAGGAAGATAAAATAAAACGGCGGACAAGTAAATTCACGTATTGGACCAGTGTCGCAGATGGAAGAGTGTTGCCACAGTTTACATGATAATTTACATTTTAATGTTGGAACTTTGGATTTAATTTTTACACCTTGTTAAGACGCTTCTATTAAATTCACCTGTAACTAATTATGAAAAAAAAAATTAGAACATAAATTGGACGTACTTCCAGTTCCCGGTTTCCGAGTGAGCTGAAATTTTGCATAGGTGCGAGCTAAGTGACGTCATTCTTAATCCAATATAGCGGACTCCCAAAGACGGCGGACTAGTTATTTTCTATGCATTACCATGTTATGGGTATCGAATGAAAGGGTTTGCTGAGAAGAATACGAAAAATAAAATGGCCGTCACTCTAAAGCGTTTTTTTGTTTTTGAAACTATACAATTTTATTCGTAAAGATGTTAGTGTCAATTCAAACATATCATATCGGTTGTTTATCTTTATAGTTAAGCGGGTTGTCAGGATTTATTCCGTTAGGCTCGTAACATCATGTGGGCAGAAGATGGGTTTCGTGCAATGAAAACACACTGGGTGCAATACAAAGTTTTTAACAAACTAACAAATTACTTGAAATTACAACTTAACACAATAACAAGGGGCACAATGAATCGGGTACAGCTCCAGGAAGTCTTAACTCCACTGCGATCAGACACTCAATGTTGTCCTCACCTCGAGCTGTAAACAACACGGCTCTGTATGGGTAGACTATGTGTCACCACTGGCGCGCTTGCGATTCATTCCAAGTCCGTACTAATGACCGGATTCGACAGATACATTACGTCTCTCGTTTTCCAGGATATGGGTATTCGGAAACCTTTAAACTTTCTATAGTTGGGACTCTTTAGAAAAATCATAGCCACGTGCTGCACGAAATCAGGTCGGAAATTCTAATATAATTGGGTCTTACGTCCTCCATTTGGATATCACTGTCAAGTTTTCGCATTACAACAACAACTGGAAAACATGTGTAAAAATGTATTGAAGAGGCCAACGAACCCTGATGGGGGTTGTATAGAAACATGTAGGTTAGCACAGGTAAAGAAAAGCCAATGTCGGGGCTGTGAATGATGATGAAGTGGCAGTTACGTATACAATTACCTACAAGTCTGCTTACCCTGTCATCATCTGCCTAGCCTTTTCCCAACTATTTTGGGGTCGGCTTCCAGTCTAACCAGATGCAGCTAAATACCAGTATTTTACATGGAGCGACTGCCTATCTGACCTCCACAACCCAGTTAGTACTGGGTAATACGATGCCCCTTGGTAAGACTGGTTGTCAGAATTTTTGAGCCACTGACTACCTGTCACGATTGTCAAAGATCTACAAATGACAGCCGGGACCAATGGCTTTACGTGGTTTCCGAGGCACGGAGGAAATTTGGTATGTAATGGGTGGTCACCCATCCACAGACCAACCTAGGCAACCACGGCTTAACCTAAAGATCGACCCGAGCGGCTGTTATTATTTAGTGACGAACTCCAAGTCTGCTTACCCTGTCTGAACAATAAATTTTCGTAGAAAAATATGAAGATAGTTTAGTTTTTCTATCTACTTAGGTGTTTGCGCATGCTTAAGTATTTACAAACGAAAAAGGGGAAACTCCTTAAGTGCCAAAAAATTCAAACGAAACTTTGTTTTTCAAGTATTTTTGTTGCCAACCGTATTTGTAGACGAAAAATATTTTGAAATGGCACTCAGAAATAACCTGAGCGAGAAAAGCTTTGAATTCGGGTGCCTCAATTACTTAAATCCTATTAGGTTTTCGTCGTTTTGTTCCTTTAGTTTTTATTTATTTAATTTTCTTATAATGTAAGTCGTTGCTATGCAAAATACTTTTTGAATACTTGGGTCTATACCAATGACGAACGCACTTTTTTATATTCGGAAAAACAATGATCATAAATTGTTTTATTTTGTTTCCTCCGTGTCTCGGAAAGAACGTTAAGCCGGTGGTCCCGGCTGTCACTTGTAGGTTTTTTACATTCTTACAGGTAGTCAGTGGCCCGAAAGTCTGATAACCAGTCTTACCAAGGGCATAGTATTACCCAGTACTAGATTAGATAGGCAATCGCACCATGTATAATACTGTTATTCAGCTGCATCCGATTAGACTGGAAGCCGACCCCAACATAGGTGAGAAAAGGCTAGGCACATGATGAGTACAGTTTACCCATTATGTTTTTCCTATCACTCAGTCGTCTTTCAGAACCGCAAACCTCATGCTTACTTCTTAGTAGCGTGTCTAACTGAATTCGGCTCAGCTATTCATGCTGACTCATACTCATCTATCTTTGTTTTTTTTTATCACCGTAGGTCGGCAGCATTCTTAATGAATTTAGAAAGTATCTTCTTAACTTTAGTAAATCAGGTTTCTGCCAAACAACTTACTTTGGTTTCTGCGTAGCAACAAGTCCATTAACTTCGTAAATACCAAAGGTAATTTAATTTCCTTGTATTAAAGGTGATTTCCACCTAACTGCTCGCATCGCAACGGATCGGAAAGGATACGAAGGGATGCGTCAGCCGATTGCGTCCGGCAGGATGTCAACGCATACGATCGGCTCCGTACCGTCACGAACGTATCCTTTTCTGCGCATACTCAAATAGTTTCATTCCTACCGCGTTGACAGCCGAAAGGATCCGATCGGATACGACGATAGGCGCGCGTCGCGGTATACTTTCGGCTACGATCGCGAGTTGCGGAAGACGCCCACAGTCAAACTGCTGTGCGCAGCTTGGTAATAAAAACTTTACTGTGTACAAGTTTTAATATAAAAATTGTAAAATTCGTTCCGATCCGATGCGATGCGAGCCGTTTGGTGGAAATCATCCTTTAATTTATTTCCTCTCTTTAGTGTGTTGAGTTAATGAAAGGGATACTTTCAAAATACAAAGATACATAAACTCACTCTTTTTTCGCATTAGGGTAGGCAGGAACTATAAAACAGCACCTGGTAGTGATCCTTACGTACTCCTTTCCCGTCTACGTAAACACATCGATTTTAAAATGAAAAATACCCGTTTCACAGATATATTTTCATAATTATAAGCTTTTATTTAACTGGCCTTGTCAGTTAGTTAGTTTGTTTGTTAGTATGTATTTGTTGAGGTAGGGATAGCTTTTTTAAAATTCAGTGGCAAGATTTGACCTAAAGAAACAAACAAACATACAAAAATTTGAAGTAAATAAAAGCTTGTAATAAAAATAATCAGCTGTCCAATATCAAAGTCTACTCGACCTAAATGTATATACACCCTGATGTGATATACACGCTGCAGACAAAAGATGGGGGACAAAAACCCCAACTTACCAGAGTGCGACGCGCTACGTACTACAGCAAATAGTAGCTTTAATCGGCCAAGTCATTGCCACTTAATCCTCCGTAGTCCGTTCATTGTCAGGGTCACTATTATCTAGATTGCGACAGCGAACGATGTACGATGCAAAGGATTATAGTGCGACAGTAAACAATCTTGGCAAATGGATTGATGAACAGAAATGGATCATTGCAGCTATGTATATCTAGTTATAGGTGTGTAGGTAGGTAGCTTATTCTGAGTATCGTTTTGCATAATATTATGCATTTTTATCCTGTGAGGTTTTACAACACCAAACAACTTCTAACAACGTACTTCTAAGTTAAGCCACGCTAGCGTAGGTTGGCCCGTGGATGGGCGACTATCCATATTGCATACCGAGTTTAAGTAAAGTACGTTAAGCCGTTGATCTTTGACAGTTGTTGCAGGTAATCAGTGGCCCTTAAGTCTGTCAACCAGTCTTACCAAGGGGTATCATATTACCTAGTACTTACTGGGTTGTGGAGGTCAGATAGGCAGTCGCTCCATGTAAAATATTGGTATTCAGTTGCATCCGGTTACACAGGAAGCCAACCCTAACATAGTTGGGAAAAAGGTAGGCAGATGGCGACACTGTCCTAGATCCTTGAACTACACACACAGCTCACATAACAGCCCGCCAAATAACTCGAGCCTAGAGGCTCTCACGCCTTGATTACCGTTCATTATAAAAAGGGTAAAAAGTATCCGACTTAAAAAAAATCCGATTCGTGGTCACCACTTAAAATACATCTGCCAGTTCGGTTTTACGAGTTTTTTTTTAAATAGTTTTTGTCTTGACCTTCTCTTGTACCTCGAAAAGAAGGAGCCAGATTGCACGGCCTCCTTTTGGCGATGAACGGACGCACTTGTTAAAATTACTGGTCCATTGCCATTTCATATTTATTTTTCTACAAGACGTGCTGCCGATGAAATTTTCCATCAGCAAAAATTATGCAAATTCCATAGAAATTTTAATTCCCCCTTTTTATTTCTTTTAAGGGATAATATCCCTTTTATCCTTTTCTTAACAAACTGGGTCTGCCAGTGCGTTGACTGGCAATGAATATATGAATTTATGATGAACAGCGTCGAAATATCGGGAGCTCAAAATAATGAACAATCACGGAAGATATCCCGTAAATGACAGTATAAGTTTAGTTGTAAACCGTGAAAGCTTAAGACAGTGTTTGAATTTATGATGTTTATTTGATAAATAGAAGATGACTAACGTTAACCATCGTTCGCAGTCACCTCATTACGGATTCGATCCCTGAGAGTTTCCAATTTCACATTAATATTAGATTATTCAAGTTTAATATACAGACGGGAATAGCCCAAAACATTTGTCGAATAAACTTGTACTGTTTATCAAAGTCGGCCAATCTTAGCCCGCGTCCTAACTAAAGCGATTTGTCGTACGAATACGCGATCGACGCGTTTTTTCTTTCTTTTCGTGTCGACGGTACATTTTGTTTAAACTCCGTAGATGGCCACGTTGCTTGTAGCGTCATTTAAGTAATCAAACAAACTTAGGAGATTTCAACCAAAATCAAAATATTTTTTTTCACATTAATAAACAAAATAAATAATTATTTATTTCAGACTCATCCTAAGATTACATCCATATTTGTTAGTAGAATTGCGAGCTTACAGTACAGACTAGTGTTAGTTATAATAAATTGATTCTCAAATCTCATACAGGCCTACATAGGCACTTATAAAATGTCGAGAAAAGGTGCACTGTTCGGGATGGTCCTATGGAGAAGAACCATGAAATTCCACGGTTACTCTTTTCAAATAATTTGGTATCACAATATTATCAGTTTAAAGCATTAGTAGCAGTAGCATCGCACTAGCCCTGGGTGTTGGATTAGTCATGAATACACCACTTCGTCAAATAGTGTTTGCAGTGGCCTACTACGCAATTGATTGAGAGCTTCACCGCCTAAATTGCGTTCACAATATTACAAATTTCTTTGAAAAATCGGAACGTTTGGGTTCGCTGAACAAAATGAATGCGATGCTCGCGAGTTTCCGCATCTTTTAGTTAGGACGCGGCCTCAGATATGTAGCAAGATTATTGTTGACTATAGGAACGTTGCTATTACGCATTCATGTATCTTAGTTTGCGTACATCTTATTGATACAGCATCTATTATTTAATGGGATTTCTATTACCTTTGTTTGTTTACAAGACGAGATGGCTAAGATGCTGCTTTGTTTTTGAAGAGAAAATAGTAGTGTAACATCATGCCTGGAATTCTCGAAGGGTTAGGCAGAGGTGTACCTGTCTGTAGTTCACCCACATTTTGTTAGTTATGTTCAAGTTACACGTAGTTAGGGATGAGTATATTACCATGAACTGGGCACAAATCTTTATGAAAATAATAGTAATGTATTGGATATTATCAAATTGAACCACTGTGTCATAAATTGAGGAATAATGGGAAATAATAGGAAATCAAAAATGCCTGAGAGATATTTCTTGACGCCATGTAAAGCCCGTGGGGGGCATAAAAACTCTGACACCAGGTTAGGCACTAACCACACAAAAAAGAAACGAAGGGGAATAATACTCGCTAGGGGTGAACTTCATCTGTTTCTCGCCTTAGCAAATGAGGGTTCAGAACGACAGAAAAGGATAGGAGAATGGAAAAGTGCGATGCTGGATGCGCAAGCTCAACCCTTAATTTACCAGTGTTAAGACGTCACTTCAAATAGCAATTCTTTTAATAAAGGGTATTACAAGAACCTAAACGAAGCCGAAAGGCACTTGTTTTCCCCGTCATCGCGATTTTTTTTTGTTCTTGACCATACCTGGGAACTTTCTAGTTTCGGAGATATTGGGGGTCAAAGTTCCAACTTTTTCCCAACAGCAGTTTCACTACAGTGTTTTGAGTGCGTTATATTGAGCCCCACCGTAAAACGTAATGTAAAACGTCACCCCAAAAAAAGGCGTTTCCCAGCAATAATTTTAGCGTAAAATTACTTAGTTTGATGTTCAGAATGCTTGATTGACGGCTTCGTTAAGGGTCTTGTTACACCCTTTGTACGGCCGAATTAATGTTAATAAATAATTGACCGCAGAGTTCGAAAGCTGTAGTCAGGCAAAGTAAGGGGCTTTTATCAAGCTCATATTTTGTCGAAACTACAATCATTTTAGTTTCGGATTCATACTAATATTATTGCGAAAGTAACAGTGTCTTTTTCACGCTTTTACGTCTAAATGGATTACGATATATGGCCATAGATGATGATCCGGATTAGGATATTGAATATTTATCGCGATAGTTAGACGTTTTTGTGGAATTAATTCTGACATCCACGCGGGCGAAGCCGCTGGTAAAGCCTAGACTTTAAAGACGTTATTTCAGTACCCAAAAACACAATTTAGGTAACAACGTAATGGCGCCAGTTGTATTTGAATATAAACGGCAATTGTACTATGTTCAATGGACCGACTAATTCACAGAGCGTCGTAAAAAATAATAGGTAAACAAAAATATAGCCAGTGATAAGATTTTCACGAGCATCTCTATTTGTCTGGTGCGTAGATTTGTGTAATGAAGAGCACTCAAATGGTTATCTTTGTACTAGTAATAAAAAAACAACCTTGAACAACCTATTACAACGCTTTAATCTCAAATGGTTAGACAGAGGTGTACACCCACATTTCACCATTTACGTCTTAAGTCCCATGTAATACTTGGCGTGCCTTTTGCCATCAACCGGGTACAAATCCAGACTCCAGGGCTGCTACTCAGCTAAATTCCTGAAAACACAATAACATTTTGACCGACCTCGGAACCGAACTCGGGACCTCATGCTCTGCAGTCACTAGACCAACCAGGCAGTAACATCGTGCAGGCCAGTCAAATATTATACTAGTTGTATTCGATCGTTCAAGCATATTTTAATTTTAATATGATGAGCGTGTGGTTTATTTGATTAGATTTTCATTCGTTTTTAGCCGAAGAAAACAAGTTTTCTTGAGAGTAACAAATAGTCTAAATTAACGCATAGCTTATTTTTCGGGTACCAGGCAGAAGAGTCCGATACACTAGCTAAGGACTTGACTTTTCAGCACACGTAGGTAAAAAATTACATACTAACATTTTTTCTGTTCTTTTATAGCTTTAGGTGGTCTAGATTTAAGGCCATTACGTTTTAAATCTAACTAAGACCTTCTTCTCCCTTCAAGGACCTTCTTGCATAGTATTGTCCGTCCAAACTAAAACAACACCCACTGGTTTAAAAGGAAATTGCTATTAGTCCGACCCTATTCTTTCCAATGTTAGTAGAAGTGAAATAAATGAAAGGCTACTTAGAAATGCAGTTCCGCATTGTAAGAAAACAATACAAAATAAAGGGGACGCAGAAGTTGTACTTCATTCAAGAGCAAGCACCCAAATGAAGATGAACGCAGTACAAAATTACTACTTAATAAAAGTTACATCTATTCGTAAAAAAAATATTCTCGTTTCCACTGACACTAATTAAATGACTCCCTGAATATTACTGTACTGTTGGAATTTCGACTTTCGGCGCAGGGCCAAGAGTTGTATATCCAACGTGCGTTATCAGTTATGTTGTCAACTTAATTCGACTGCGCTAATGCCTTTACAAACATTTTTTTGCCGTGGTTGAAATCCCGGCGCTTTGCTACGCCGCTACGAGCTGTGCTACGCCGTAGCTCAAAGAGTGCTACGATTGTGTAGCTTCCACGGCTTGCATTTGGATTTTAATTCAAATGATGATATTTTATCTCGTTTCAATAAAACCTGTATCGTTGTTGGAACTTCGTAGTTTTTCTTTTGTGTACTTATCTATACAAGGTCTAGGGCACGTTCCTAAGAAAAATACTCGTTGGAAAAGTGCAAAACCAAATAAATACCAGAACCAATCTACTTTCGAAGAAAGTAAATTGTTTTTATATTGAAGTGTTGATGCAAAATATAATTTTATAATGCCTCGTTGGTCTAGTGGTCGCACAACTGCAGATCATCAGCTTTTGGGACTATTCCGTATTAGTGCTATTTGATTTTCCATCAGGAATTTCTCCGTAGCAGCCGGAGTTTGTATTTGTGCCTGGCTAATGGAAATAGGCTTGCCCCTTTTACATGGTACTTAAACATAACTGGAAAAATCTGAGCGTACACATCTGCCTGTACCTCCGGGGAACGCAGGTATGATGTTATGTTTTGTTACGTTTTAAATAAAAAAAAGCATTTTTTTTAAGTTGTCTATTCTTAAAGCCCCACCTACCGCTAGGTCCTCGACCATACCGAGGGACACTCGCTCGCCCTCATGTACCGTGTGCATACATCGGCCATTTACTTATGTTATTGAAATCAGCCCAGTCAATACAGTCTGCATTTCGAAAAAAGCAGTTTTATTGAGTCGATACCAGCAGCATCAGAACTGGACCACATCACTCAGCAGTATCTGAACACTCATTGCGCACAATTCCAAATTGTGCATGCTTTTTCTGCGGACGTTTTTTAATAAGGTCCTATTAAAATAGATGGACTTTTAACACAGCGTACAGTAAGTCTAACCAAAGATATCCAAGCAAAAAAAAAACACTGATTTAAGTGATTTTATTTTGACCTAAAATATGAGTTGAACAATGAATGCGGCGGGCGGTGACGTAGTCATACACCTGCATATTTTGTAGTATCAGAATTATGAAATGGATGTGTTTGGGCATTGGGTAATCTAATGCGTTTTTCTTATTTTTTTACCATTTTCCTTATTTTGGTGGTCTGAAGGATTTCTAAAAGTTTGTCCAAATTTTTTTAATTTCTTAAAATTCTTTGAAAGTCTCGAACAATCTAGATTTGTAGTTATTAATATCCAATCAACATTGATTTGAATAATCCTACGTTCAAAGTGTCGTGTTTCAATGAATATTTAATTAAATCTAAGTTCTAATGCTCGTGTTGATCTCGCCCACAGAACTGCATAGTTTATGAAGAACTTGATACGAGACACGTGTCTTTTAAGAGCACTATTAATTAACTTTTAAATATCTGACTAATGACTAAAACTAAAACTACTGAGTTAATTAACGTCGTTGGTCTAATGGTCGCAAGCGTGATTGCTGAGCATGAGCTCCTGGGTTTGATTTCCAGGTCAGGCGAAGTGTTATTGGGTTTTCCATTTTTGAATTTCTGAGTAGCAGCCCCGGAGTCTTGATTTATACCCGGTTCATGGCAATGGGGTCGCCTCTTATTACATGGGACTTAAACATAATTGGCGAAATGTGGGTGTAGTACACCTACCTCTGCCTAACCTTTCAGGGATTATATACGTGATGTTATGTTTATTTTTAAACTTTCGTTCATACTAATAGTTGTCTATTTGAATTAAGTCAAATAGTAGGTATTCTGAGAAGATTCGAAGCGATTTCAATGTTATCGTATATTTAGGCTGAAGTTAAAATTAGGCCCTTCATTCGTCCGCTACCGAAATAATGTATTATGAAATAATGAAATTACGATGAAAGGTCAGCCAAAACAAGCATAACTAAAAGTAGACATTTTGAATTAATCGCATTGAATTTCAAACTGATGAATGACAATAGAGGCAATCCTAAAAGACAATAAGCCTTCAAGGACTTTGTATAATACACTATTAGGCATTTGATACATCATTTTAATATTTTACCCAGATAAGTTTTCTTCAAGATTATAAAAACAGATATAAGCAAATCTCTCTTCTTAGTGGTTATTCCGAATAGATGAGAGTTTCTAGGAAATCAGATCATACATCATCATCATTCTCCTGCCCTTATCCCAGCTTATTTGGGGTCGGCGCAGCATGTCTTCTTCTTCCATACTTCAGATCATACATTATTATAATATCATTTTATTTTTTGCCAAAAGGTAATCCACAGTTACCTACTTACCAAAATGCCTTGTTAACTATCGCATCAACAAATTAATATAAAATGTGTTTTAATTTTAATTTAACTCATATGTAATTTGTTAGAATATTCATAGCGCTAAGTGAGATTAAGAAAATGTTTGTAACAATGGCTTAATAAATTTATCCTTATTTGTCACATAAACTCACGCTTTTTTCCCATGGTGTAGGCAGAAATTATAGAACGCCATCTGCTACGATCCATACATACTCGTTTTGCCTCGATCGTGTTCATAGATCTGGTCATACACACCCACCGGTTGCTAGTACTACACACCAGATCTTTCTGAAAAACCTCACCAACTTAGATCATACTTATGACAATACTGAAATTATATTTCTCTCCCACAGAAACCACTCCAATGATGGATCCAACGTGAACAGCAAAACCAAAATGGCGCACATCACATTCTTCATCCTCCTCGTCTTGATAGAAATCGGATTATCCACCGAAGACGAAAACAAACAAGAAACAGAAATAAACAATATAGACTTAGATGCTTATATTGAATACAATAACAAAACTGATATATATGAAGTATATAACAACACAAACGAAGAAACAATCAAACCAGCGAGTCATAAAAAGTGTGAAGTGATTAACACTACGAATACAGATGATGCTGATTACATCCAAACGAATACTCTAAATTCAATATACTTGAACAATATTCATTCAAGCTTGACGTCAAATTTGATTGAAGAGAAACTGTCAGTCGATAAGATGGAGATAGAAGGAGTGAACTTGTTTGATATTGTGAACAGTGATTGCGGGGGCGCTAAGGTGTGTCCTAATGTGAGCGGGAATTGGACCAGTGATAAGACTATTACTGTTGGGTTTCTTGGAGCTTATGGGAGGAGCCAGGTGAGTTTCTTAGAATTTTAATTTATTTGTTTAAACTTCATGTACAATAGTGGTACATAGGCGGACTTAATGCCACAAGGCATTCTCTATCAGTCAATCTTTGGGTTAAATAGGACAGTATTGTGAAAGGGTACAATATAAATATTTAAAAAATAACTTCTTGCTTTCGAAAAGTGGTATACTTATAAAACTTACTTTCTTTAATCATATTTAAAGATCATCGATCTGCCTAGCCTTTACCCAACTATGTTAGGGTCGGCTTCAAGTCCAGCCGGATGCAGCTGAATACTAGTATTTTACATGGAGCTATTGCCTATTTGACCTCCACGACCCAGTTAGTACTGGGCATTACGATACCTCTTGGTAAGACTGGTTGTCAGACTTTTGAGCCACTGACTACTGTAACGACTGTCAAAGATCTACAAATGATAGCCGGAACTAGCGGCTTAACGTGCTTCATAGGAAACTCGGTATATAATCGGTGGTCATCCATCCATAGACCAACCTGGGCAAGCGTGGCTTTACCTAAAGATTGATCCGAGTGGCAGTTATTATAAGAAATCCTCCATAATGTTGAGACAATAAAATTCTCCTACTTAACATACAGATATATTGCTGGGAAGTTTTTTGCACTACTTCTTCTTCCGGGCGACACAAAGAAGTGTATTGGGGGCAGACTTATGTCATTTTTGAAGTTCAAAAAATGTTGATGTCAGCCTTTTTTGATTAAATGATGTAATGTTATTGTTGTAGGAGTGACCTTTGCTAATCAGTGCAAAAAACAAAAAAATCTTCTCGGCTTTCTGTTTTCAAGGTTTTGTATGGAATTTAATCTGTCGTATCTATAGCTTTTGCAGTTTTTTTTACATTTTCCTTTTAACATGAAATATTTGTTGAAGGTCAAACATGTTTTCTGTAACACTATTTTAAGCTTTCACGGTTTACAACTAAACTTATACTGTCACTTACGGGATTATCTTCCATGATTGTTCATTATTTTGAGATCCCGATATTTCAATCACGGAAGATATCCCATAGGTGACAGTATAAGTTTATGTTTTCTGTAAATTGAATCCAGAGAAAGTAGTTCTATATCTCAAACATCGTTAAAGTTATAACTGTACGTTTTTTATTTGTCTCTACAAGGTAAAGCCTTTTCATTTTTTTAAGCTTAATCTCATGTTACTGTTTTTTTACAGCAAAAACCTGTTATAATAAAACCTTATCTCTGGTTAAAGTTCATACGTCAGTAAAACATTATTTTTAGTACCTCGTTAATTTTAGAAAGCCTAAAGTGACCTCGCGTATTTATACTTACATAAGTTTTTTGCATGTGTTTTTTAACGTTCATTACGAGTAGTCGGCAGCGCGAAAGTCTGACATCTACTGAAGGGTTATCATGTTCCGCAGTAATTAGGTTGTGTGGCTCTGAGGTCAGATAGACAGTCGGACCATTGAAAAACTGGTATTTAGCTGCATCTGGTTAGACTAGAAAATTTTATTTTATTTATTTTTTATTTACAACTAATTATAGCAACAATACAGACCAAGTCCAATACGATGCTATAAGATATAAATTAAAACAATTTAAAAAAAAGTAAAATCACACCCAGTAAAAATATTAATAGCTATAGTTAAACATGACCAAGTTTATAGTTGCACACCTTTTTCAATTTTAATTTGTGCCCTTTGAACAAATGTCGGCAGGTTTTGCCCAAATATATTTTCCGATACCGTTATAATATTAATAATACGTGCGGCTCGCGACACAAAATTACCCCATCATTGTTGGAAAACTGCTAGGCAGATGATGATGCTCTTTAGTACCTGTTCCATCAGTAGCATTATTTGCTCAATAGCAGCATTCTGACTTCTGTTAACATGGTCATACAAATACATACTGGCTATTTCCAGCAATAACTATGCAGTCGTAAAAGTTAACAACCGGAAATATGGACCTGAAACGAACCGTATCATTAAAGCACAGATTAAAAATTGTGTTTACAGATTTTCGACCGAAAGGTTGAATCTGAAATAGGGAAATTGGAGTGGGAATCGTCTGAATGAATATTTCAGTAGCTACAGCGGCAATATCGGTGTCCAGTGAACTTGAGTTAAAAATACCTTAAAAATCGTCTGGGCTTAAAATATTTTCAAAAGTTTTGGTGTAACTAAAATAGTGAGAAAAAAGTTATATTTATAGCAAAAGCATTAATTCTTAAGTTAAAAAAACCATTGTTTCTAGATTAAGTGACGTACTACCGACGATAACTACGACGGCACAGTCAAAAATATTTGAATAATCTTGTTGAAAATCATCGTAAAAGTACGAAAAGTTTTAAAAGCGATACCTACTTAACAAGGCCCTAAAAATAGATGGTTATTTATTCACCACATCGTAGCTTTTCCTTGGGGACAGGATTATCATATAAAAGTTACGACTTGTTTGTTTATCTCTTAAAATACTACGCAGTAAGGAACAATACGCCGTATGGCACAATACGCCGTATGGCATAAAACGCCCGTGTTCCATAATACTACGCACCTGACCTTTCAAAAGGTCTCAAGGTAACTTCCGCCGTTTGACTTGCTTTTAACCTTCTCGGAATTTTCATATACGATGCGAAGTGTGAATGAAAATTCGCACTTCCTTTGTTGATAGTACCTATCTCATATGAGTTAAGAAGCGGCGGAGGAAGCGCCAGGGTAATGCGAAAGTCAATTTTAATTACTTTTTTTGCAATTTGCCTGATTTTGAAAGACTATTTCGTGAAAAAGTCATTCAATGAGATTAAATGAACTTAGTGGGTTGTATTGATGATTTTAATGATTATAACTCAGTAAAGCCATATTTGTTACGGTCGCGAATCATATTTTTATTAATATAGAACCTGACACAGACTTGCAAACTGCAAAAAAGAAAATTTGAATTTCACGGGCTACCATCACGCGTAGCATGACACCGTAAAAACGGGTTTCTTTGACGGAAGAATCGACAAAATGACAGATTGTGTCGACAAAATGACAGATTTCTTTTCACAATCTGTCATTTTGTCGATTCTTCCTTCAAAGAAACCCGTTTCTACGGTGGTTATGCTACGCGTGCTTAGCGCATCCATCCACCTTAAAGCGAATACGCTGAGGTAACCCGTGAAATTCAGTCGTGAAATATTCCTACTTTGCCATCATTACAACTGTCTAAGTAATATTTCGTCCTGAGTTTGTTTTGGTGTTTCTTCTCAGAGTAGATATGAAACTTCGAGCTCATTCAGTTAAAACAGTGTTTCAACAATCTTATTACAGCAATAAACAATTATTATTTTAGTGCAAAAATATCCTTATGAAGAAAGACACTTCTACTCCCCATCCATGCGATATTTTTTTTGTTCTGAACCATCCCTAGGACCTTCTTGTTACGGAGATATTGGGTGTCAAAGTTCCAACCATTTCACAAGTTTAAAAATATAAGTTTTTACGTTTAAACTTTACATTAAATACCTCCTCGACCCCCGTACCATTCAATGCATCCATCAGGACAATGTTTTGAGTGCGGTACATTGAGTCCTACCGTCTGATTTTTTACCCCAAAAAAAAAGTCGTTTCCCTGCAATAATTTTAGCGTAGAGTTGCTTAGTTTGATGTACAGAATTCTTGGTTGACGGCTTCGTGAAGGGTCCCTTTACACCTTATATTGAACGAAATTCTTCCTGAAACAGACCTCAAAATTGGTAAATACGTAAGAAAAGAATGTCGCTGACTGCCTTAATTAATGTGTACGTCACACACTGTGATTTATATGTTCGTAAAAAGCCTCCGCAAGTTCGATGTTCTAAATTTAGCTGCCACTATTGAAAGTCTCATGTCGGTTGTCTATGTGAGCAATCAATCAGCAATTATTTAATGGAAGCCGTCCGTCCGACTGTCCGTGAGGAACTGAGGGACTGACGTTACGTATAATGATCCTTGGGGAGTAGGAAGAAAGAAAAAGTTTTGAAAAAAAAACACAAATATAACGATTAATTTAAATGATATTTGGACAGATCTACATACTAATGAAAGGGTCTCTATTTTTAGTTTAAACATAACTCGCGAAATGTGGGTGTACTATTAGGAACTTACACCTCTGCCTAACCCTTCGGGCATTACTGCGACTTTTTTGTGAACATACATAAAATTGCTTTGAGAAGTTGCATAGAAGAAACAAGATGGCGCGATTAAGTAGTTCTAATTTAGGCCACACGCTGAAAGATCCTAGTACAACTATACTACACTACAACAATAGTGAAAATATTGCTGCGTCCATTCTCTTTGTCAAACGTCGCACGTGCCAAGTCAAGATAAAAGATATTAATCTTTCTTTTTCAGCTTTCATGAAATTCTTTTGATTTCAGGAATCATTACTGGCGCTCTTATCAACCTAGATATTTAGGAAATCGGATTTCTTATGCTACTTTAAAGATACTCTAAAGCAATGTGTCAAATATATCTATATTTAGAAGACTCTTCTTCAAGTAGTCCTCCATAAAAGTAATTGTAAGAAAAACTAAAGAAAATAAATGAACATAAGTGAATTGATATTCATTGGCCTTAAAAACAACTGTGTATTTTCAACATTTAATTAAGATCCTCTTGTAGTGTTATCGGGGATCTTAGGAGATGTTAAATGTGCCATTTAATTAGTATAATGAATGATTGAGGGCTCTACACGAAATTGAGATCGAGTGAAATTTCAAACTTGACTTGTAATACCTACATTTTGTAGGTTCGTTGTCCATCCATAGGCTCTCTGATAGACATCGCTAATAGCGATAAGACTGTCTTTGTACCCTAAATAGTAAATGAGCCTTGCTTAATTAAGTATTAGTGAACAATAAAGACTTTTGATTCACGATTTTTTACCCAGCCTATATATGTTGCATCCTGGTTTACAGGATCGTTTTCAGACAGTGTGGGCGCAAAGTTGGGATACGGATATAAGAGAGAAGAAAATTCATTTAAGTTCACACACGATGAAAATAAATAAATAATAGAGTCAATAATGAAGAAATAGTGTTTTCTAAACTACAATTCTTAACTGGTATTCTAAATCGAACTCAATTATAAACACTTGAGCAGTTCCTAAGCCAGTAGGTGTCGCGACCACGTCTCAACAATCTCTGTCCCTCCCAGCGACACCATACTCCCTAGGCTCAGCACAACGCTAAACAGAGGCGCTTGTGTTTCGATTATATTTCGGCTGCATCATCACAGGGTCCAACATATACTTGTCGCATCCTGGTACATAGGACCCTGGCCAGGACGTACTAAGTGACAAAGATAGTGTCAAACAGTTGTGGGCGCAGAATGGCATACGGGTAAACGAGAGAAATAGCTCCTTTAACTTGTACACAGTTTATTGTAACAGAGTCAGTTACTAACACTATTGTACTAACGAAATACTCTGAAGTTAAAAGGAAACACAGAGCAGTTCCTAAGCCAGTAATTGCGACCACGTCTTAACAATCACTGTCGCTCCCATCGACACCATACTCCCTAGGCTCTGCACAACGCCAAACAAAGCTTGTGTTTAATTTTAAGCACATACTCATCAGCATCCGACATATATCTAATTATCTATCAAAATCAAAATATTTTATTTCACATAGGCCTAGATGGGCACTTATAAAACGTCGGCAAAAACGTGCACGGTTCAGGTTGGTTGTTTCCCATGGAGAAGAACCGGCAAGAAACTCCATAGTTACTCTTTCAAATCATTTGGTATTACAATATTATTATGGTTACAGCATTTGTACTTAAGTGTCTACAAGTTTGTCTATGTTGTTAAGCTTATGTGGCACTTACCGAAAAATTGGTGACCATTCTTTATTTAATGCGGCCCGGCGCATTGGTGCATTGCGTCTGGTTTCTTTTAGTCAAAGGAAACCGTTTTGAGGGACTTTTGAATTGAACAAGAAACTTTTATGAATCCTACTTCCTACTATTCTATCAAACTAATATTGTAAATCCGAAAATTTGTGAGGATGGATGGATGTTTGTTACTCTTTCACGCAAAAACTACTGAACGGATTTGGATGAAATTTAGCACACAAATCGTTTACAACCTGGATTAACACATAGAATGCTTTTTATCCCGGTGGTACAATCCCGTGGAACAAATACGGAACTCCACGCGGGCGAAGCCGCGGGCATAAGCTAGTGATATTATATATCTCATCGACTTCTTTGAAGAACTTGTTTTCTTCAGCGCTTTATTTACATTTCAAGTAACACAAGAGCTTTCATTTTAAATCCCACTGGACTGGATCCATCTCGAGGCAACAGTCGGCTTCATTCGGGGGAAGTGTGGTGGCTTATTACTTCTATTTTTATATAGTTTTGCTTTTGTCTCTACTTTTTGGAGGTGGGTGTTAATGACTGCGACACAGTTTTATACTAATGCAGTTGTTATCGAACACTGAGTTTTTGTGAACGAGTTTTTTCTTTTTAATAAAATGTATTTATTGTATGATAAGATTCTGAGAAGGTGAGCAGTGGTGACCCGGGGCTGGCGGCCCCGACTTACCAACAGTAGGTCGTGGGTTCGAACCCAGGCAGGCGCATTACTTTGTGTAATTTATTTCATCACCACTGTTCTCAAAAACGGTAAAGGATAACGTCGTGATTAAACCGGCATATCCTAGAGCCAAAAAATTCGAAGACATGTGACATCTACCAATCTGCACTGGGCCAGCGTGGTGGATTATAACCCATTCCCTCTCTTAAAGAGGAGACCGTGTGTCCAAGATAACACCTTATTCACTAAAATCGGATGAATAGTTTATGCACTACGGAGGAAAACACATTAATACAAACATACATACATACATAAACTGCTAAAATCATAACCCTTCTTTTTGACTTCGCCGCAGTCGGGTAAAAACATAAATTAATATATGATTTTATTCGAGGTAAAGCCCGTTCGGCCTCCGATCTCCTGATTTTTATTCTATGAACATATATGTTTAAGCAATTGTAAAGATAGAACTGTTTTTTTTTTCAATAAAGCTCGATAAATTAAAAGAATCAAAGGTCGTTACCACATGACTATTCATGCGTGTCGTAAATGGGATCAAACAAATTGAGCAAAAAAGGACGTCCAATCTGAGTGTCCACATTTTTCGTACCACGGTTCATTTGGAAATTCAGAAGGGGACATTTGCGAGCTGATGGGTCATTATTCTAGATCTATTTGCAAAATGTGTATAATGTACATAGTAATGAATAAACAGAAAAACTTCAGTCTTAACACATTAACAAGAAAAAACGAATTAAATATTTAACTTTCAATAAAACTCAGTCAGTATCATTCTACAGGAATCAAATGGCCTCCTGTCAAATCAAACTAGTTTCGATTTTGTTTTTAATAGGTACAGTATCTCAAAAAACAATCAACAAAACCATCCCACCTGTCAATGTATTTCAAGCGCTGAAACGTCTGTGTAATTGTTCAAAAATATACGAGAATTTAGGTACATAGGTATTTAAAACAACAAAAAACAACAAGTTGGAGGCGTTTGTTCTGACTTTCAATACTGTTATAGCTCTTGAATATCTTTGCTAAAAATAAGCAGTCACAACATATAAAACTTATAAATAGAACAACATGTAATTAGGTCACATTATGGTAACAAGATATTATTTATTCTAAGAAAGTACAGCAGTGATGTCAACAGGACTGTGACTCCGAGTACGTCTGTAGGTCGTTGCCTCACGAGACAAATGGGGTAATTTATCTCTCATGATTACATTATTACAGTTCTGTGCCATGGGAATTATGTAGTGAATAGATCGGTCATAGACACACATAAAAGAGCACATCACGTCTTTAGATTTCGGAAATTAAATCAGCATCTGCCTAGTATTTTCCCAATTATATGGGGGTCGGCTTCAAACTTCGAATCGGATGCACTTGAATGCTAGTATTTTACAGGCAGCGACAGCCCATCAGACCTCCACAAACATGTTTCTAGGTAATACAATATGATATCACTTGGTAAGACTGGTTGTTAGACTTTCGCACTTTTGATTACCCGTGACGACTGTCGAAGAACAAATGACAGCAGGGATATACCGGGTGCGAGGGGCACCGACGACAAAACTTAAGCAAAAAAACAGAAAAACCACCCTGTATATAGGGTGACTGGTAATTAGTGACCGATACTTATACACGTAATTGTACTCATGATAACAAACAACTTTCCCAAAGAAACATTATTTTTTTATACTCATTCATTTTATCACAATAATTACGCGCTCCTGTGACCTATCAGCTGTTAGCCGCGTGACGCCGCTCTGTCTCATTAATATCGTACCGTGCAACAGTTACGGCAGGGAGCAGTTACGGAGCAGCTCGCAAGCCCGCTCCGTAAACGGCGCCTGCGCCCCAGTCCGGCCGCCACGTGCCGTTATCGAGGTATTATCCTCTCCCTCTCACTGTGGAAACATAGTATGCATTCCTGAATATGAATATAAAAATATTTCCCATTCAAGGAATAAATAGAAACGGTTCAGTGGGTCGTTAAGGGGCGATTTTTTTCTAAGTAACATTATAATATCATGTGGAAAAGCTTATATAGTCCCATAAGCTTTTGTAGTAACTAAATCCTTATACACGTGTACATATTTATAACAAAGTTTTCATGCTTGCCTTTATTTTATGAAGAGGCTCCTGTTTCGTCATATTTTATCACAGAAATGAAAAAGCAAGTGAGAAAATGTTTCCAGTTTTCTTTATATTTAAATAATGTCGCGCGAATATACGATTTATTTTTAATGAAAACCGTTCTCATAGTATAAAGTTAACGATGTCTCGTTTTCAGACGTGTTGTATATCATATTTTGTTAATAAAGATATTCTTTTGTTTGTTTTGGGTCATCTTAGAGAGAATAGAACTCATTTACATGCATTAGTATTCACTAAATAAAAATAAAATTCACTACTTTCGTTGAAAAATATTTCTCATTAGGTCACTATGATAGTCTTAAATGTTTTAATTAAAGTCAATTTTGCAAAAGACATAAAGACACATAATAAATAAAATAAAATAAGTATAAACAGACTACAGAGTAATAGAGAATCTAAGTATGGGAAAAGATATGCTGCGCCGACCCTAAATAAACTGGGATAAAGGCAGGAGAATGTTGATGATGATGATGAAAGAGGCAACAGACTATAGAACTTACAATTAAAAAAAAAACTCGGCAGTATAATTCTGACAGCGCTACAAGTGGCGCCGCCGTCTTTTCGTAACGGAGTTACAAGGAACCACCAAAGAGGTCGGATACGATACGATTGACACTGGCTGATGTCTGTCACTTTAGTGGAACATCGCAACGAAGACGGTCGGCGTTGTGCCTTCTGATGACCACGTCCCAAGAGGAATTGCTATAATAATATAATTCAGGTTATTTTGAAGCAGCTGTTCGATTTTATCTATGTCGTCATTTAGGTGGTTTTCACTCGACTCCGCTCGTCCGCGCGGTCAGTCGGATCTCTCGTCGCATTGTCTTGTATGAAATCCGTTGATGCCCAACACACGTACGTCGCCAGACGCGGCGACGTTATTGGCGCTCTTTATTGCAATATCCCACTATCCGAATACTATGTAACAGCAGCTTGGCAGCTTACATAGAACTCATCATGATCTGCCTAGCCTTTTCCCAATTGGTGATAAATATATATTCTAATTAAAGTGGCCAGAAGAAACTGGATAGCCATGACACAAAACCGCCAAAAGTGGAGAGATTTGGAAGAGACATACACTCAGCATTGGGTGGCCAAAGGTTGAAGAAGAAGAAGAAATAAATAACTATTTTGGGGTTGGCTTCCAGTCTAACCGGATGCAGCTGAATATCAGTATTTTACATCGAGCGACTGCCTATCTGACCTCCACAACCCAGTTTGTCTTGTTTAATACGACACCCTTCCTTAAGCTGGTTGTCAGACTTTTAGGCCACTGACTACCCGTAAGGACTGTCAAAGATCTACAAATGACAACCGGGAGCAACGGCTTAACGTGCTTGCCGAGGAACTGAGGAGACTATGGAACTTTCGAAGAACTCTTATACTATAAAAGCCATTTCCATGCCCTATCGGATGTTGAAACTATGTGGTAAACTATTTTACTGTGTATTCGAGGATCAAAAAAGGTGTCACTTTTCCGAAATTTCTGATAGCTATCAAAGAGCAGTAAATTTTATAAGTATCGACGCACGATTTTTCTCGGACAATGCCAAATGCGATTTTTTGCAGTCGCTAAGAAGATTAAAATCTCGTTGATGCTAGTCCAGACTTTGTTTCTTTTGTTCTTCATTTTCTGGGATAAGATTGTTTTCAAGAGAGAGAGAGACTATTGCTAAGAAGGCTTAATATCTATTTCAAGATCTGGTGTTTTTCGTTTATATTTTTTTTTTACATAATATTATATACAAAGAGATTTAAATAGCTAGTTATATTTGAATGTCTTTGAATATATACTATTATTTGTACTTATAATATTATAACGAGGTAGAGTTTTGTAAGGTAGGTGGATGTAGGCGGTAATCTCTGAAACAGCTTATCCGATTTCAAAAATTCTTTCACAGATGAAAAGCTTCACTAATTTTTCATGCGGATCGAAGGCTGGGCGAGGAACATTTCCTTTGAAATAAAGTCTAGAGTATTACAAAAAGTACATACCTATAGCATAAATTACCAGAAGCTGGAGTTCAAATTAGCTTTAAACATGCCGCAAGTCTGAAATTGTTAATAAGATAATAGCTAAAGAGAAGCCAAGACCGGTCAACGTGGAGACGCTCGGGGGAGGCCTCCGACAAGCAGCGGTTCTCTTTTGGCTGATATGACTATAATGGCCGGGGTATACATAAAAATAATGAAAGTCATCATCATCCGCATGCGTAGCATTCTCCCAATGTGACCATCTACTTGAACTTTATAGCCCAGTAACTGGGAAACACGATACTCCTTGCTAAGACTGGTTGGACTTCAGGCTTCTGACTATCAGTAACGTCTGTCACAGATCTGCTGACAACCAGGAGCAACACCTTAACTTCTTGGCCACAAGCTACTCGCTCAAGCGACACGCGGCTGCAAAGAAAACAAATGAAAGAACTAAGAAGTTGTGTAGAGAATTTCATGCCACCGCGACGTGACGTGCGGAGCGACGGTGCTCACACGAATGACGTGACGAAACAAGACAAAACAACTGAAGCATGCGACTCTTGACGCCAGTCGCATCGCCCAAGACTGCGAACGAGGCTATATCTATAATATAAAAATGAATCGCGAAATGTGTTGGTAAGCGCATAACTCAACAACGCCTGGACCAATTTGGCCAATTTTTTTTTTTAAATGTACGTTGTTGTTCAAGGATGGTTTTTACGGAGAGAAAAATTCGAATAATTGCCGGAAAAACCCTTAAAACAGCCAACCAAGGTACAGCCAAGGTAGGGTAGGTAGGGTAGGTAGGGTAGGGTAGGTAGGGTAGGTAGGGTAGGTAGGGTAGGTAGGGTAGGTACGGTAGGTAGGGTAGTTAAGTAGGTAGGTAGGTAGAGAAGGGTAGGTAAGTAGGTAGGTAGGGTAGGTAGGGTAGGTAGGGTAGGTAGGTAGGTAGAGAAGGGTAGGTAAGTAGGTAGGTAGGGTAGGTAGGATAGGTAGCTAAGATAGGAAAAAGATGCATTGCAACGCATGCCGGGAACAGCTAGTATTATATATATTTTGGTATGGGAAATCATCAAATACCCGCCCGCCCCCCGCTCGGGGGGGGGTGGAGTGGGAGGGGGTGTCAGACTTTTACTGACTAAAACCCATCCATGTTCCTTCTTTGCCCTTTGTGTTCCAGGGCCGCGGTATCTCTTTCGAACAGACCCGCAGCCCCGAGCGAACGAGGCTTTACGTGTTTTCTCAGAAATCACAATTATTTCTCACTACATCAGCGTCAAGTGTAATTGTAAGAATTACTGTCTTATGGAATATAATTACAGCTCGAATATTTCACAGGAAATCGTTATTCACGTTCATTATCAAGGTCGTGACGTTGAAAGGCTTCTGTTATCACCTATCAGCTTGTAGCAGACGTCCATTATTTGAGCATGCATGTAATTATTGTGGTTCAACCAAATTGATTAATGTACATTCGTAGGTAATGCATAAAATCACGCTTTTGTCTTTTGGGTGTAGTCAGAAAGTATGTATCGCCAGCTGCTATCTATACTATATAATATTATAAAGCTGCAGTGTTTGTTTGTTTGTTTGTTTGAACGCGCTAATCTCTGGAACTACTAGTCCGATTTGAATGATTCTTTCAGTGTTGTGTAGTCCATTTATCGAGGAAGGCTATAGGCTATATATATCATCACGCTACGACCAATATGAGCGTAGCAGCAATGAAAAATGTTGCAAAAACGGGGAACGTATATATATATACATCATCATCAGCCCACAGTCTTCTGCTTGACATAGGGCTCCACTTGCATGCCAGCTCGATCGTAACATACACTAACGCAAATTAACAAATTGATTCTTGTTCGTAAATTGTGCAGATGATTTTTTGAAAGGTGAACGCATGAACGCATGTTATCATTCCATTATCTTGGAGAACTGGTAGATAATTTCTGAAGTCCGCTTTTTTACGTATTCAACACGGCACGGTCGGCGTAGTGGCTGAGCGATTGACTGCTGCGCTTCGTGTCGCGGGTTCGATTCCCGCACGGTGCAAATATTTGTATGGCCTACAGGTACTTGTTCCGTGTCTGGCTGTTTGTGTATGTGAGTTTAAATGTTTGTAAACGCACCCACGATACAGGAGAAATTCCTAGTGTGGGGTAACGTTTTTCTTAAAAAAAAAAAAAAACATCTGAAATAGTTATAATAACACACTTCAATTTATTTGCTTATACTTCTTGCAAGACGTGTAAAGTGTGAGAATGTTTGCACGTGATTGTACTATGTGTATTGTTATCACGATTACTACTAACACTCCGTTATATATCGAATATTTAAAATGTCTCCCCATATGCTAGTGATAGGTACACTTCTGCCTAACCTTTCAGCGTAAACAGATTCACACACACATGTCTATAAGATCCACCCAACATGATATAAGCCTATGACCTACACCAATAAATTTTCCGTTCCACTGTTGTAATAAATTCTTGGTGAGGTCAATAGAGCCTGATTCTATTGAGTTGAGCTCATCCATCACTAGTGACGAATACGGGCTGGGGATGCCGCTTCATTACAGTATGTAAGATCACGCACTCAATTTGAAGTGGAAATATTTTTGTGTAGGCTTACACTGGAAGCAAATCAATATCTATACCTATATTAAAGAGAGGTAAAGTTTGTGTGTTTGTTTACATAAAATTGTAACATAACATAACGCCTGTATGCTCTGAGGGTGTCCGCAGATGTGTACAGTACAACCAGATTTGTTTGTTTTTGTTGACAATGTGAAATAAGTGCATAGGAAATATTAATTGTATAGGATATTACAACTAACAAATGGAAAAAGAAAAAAACTCTCCGGGATACAGAATTTTTAGCCAAGATTTTTATAAGCCAGTGCATCGAGCCTATTTAAAACGTAAACGGTGAATGTCAGAAGTCGGTGACAAAAAAACTTATTAAAGTTATTTTTCACTTTTTTGTGTTTTTAAAGTCAGTTTTATTCTTTGCAAAAAAAGTTCATTTATTTATTAATATAATTGTATTATTCAATAAGTTGCTCGTACTGCTGCAATTTATTAAACTAACCGCAGTCCATTGTTACAGCGATTTCGCATTCACCGTTTACGTTTTAAATTGGCTCGCTGCACTGGCTTATAAATATCCCGGCTAAAAATTCTGTATCCCGGAGAGAATTTTCAAATTGTTAGGGATTGAACAAAATCTTACGAACAAAACCACTTTTAAAGGTGCTCAAACTTTTGAAGAAAACAAATTGTCAATTATACAAGCCGTGGCTATAATAACTGCCACTCTGGTCAATCTGCACCACCCATTATATACCGAGTTCCTCCGTGCCTCGGAAAGTACGTTAAGCCATTGGTCCCGGCTGTCATTTGTAGATCTTTGACAGTCGTTATAGAAGTCAGTGGCCCGAAAGTCCGACAACTAGTCTTACCAATGGGTATCGTATTACCCAGTCTAACTGAGTTGTGGAGGTCAAATCAAATCAAAATCATTTATTTGCACAAATAAGGGACTAAGGGTTAGTAAACTGTACAAAATTGTTCTCTTATTCCGACTTTAATTTCGGCGTGCAAATATAGAATTAAGTTACAGATAGACTTAGTAGCTCCATATATAAAGCTACGTCCGTTTAGAAGCCGACTCCAACATAGTTGGGAAAAGGCTAAGCAGATGGTGATGACAAGCAATAGGCTTTACTTTTGCTTTTCCTTTGGACCCTTACCCTTATTTACAGCCAAATATCAAGTCAAGGAACTCGTAAGCCTTTTGAGAAGTATTATCATTTTACGACTTCGCTATTTTGGGATGTTTTGTATTACTTTTGGTTCACGTTTGTGCGTGGGAGGCATAATAAATCTACGGCCATTTTAGGATTACGATAAGTCAAGATATTTTATTTATATCGAATACAAGTGTTGATGGATGGAAAATAATAATAAAGGAGTACTCCTCGATACGGCCCACATTGTGAGGAGGTTCCTATCTCTGTAGCCCTAACCACCGCTGGTAGCTTGGCCCCCAGCTGAAATAAAGGAATAGTAACTAAAAAAATCAACTAAAAAAGCATCTAGCGACTAGCGTCAAATCAACACGCGCTTCACTTGTTTCCGTCGCGTGAGTACCGAAGTGGTGACTGCAGGCATGCTCCAAAAAACTTTTTTTTCATTTGTTTTTCCCGAGTCGACAAATCGCTTGAACGTGAAGGTTGTGGCAAAGCTGTAAAGACGTAGTAAGAAAATACTAGAAACGGAAAGAAGAAGAAGAGAAACAGACTTCATTGAATAAGTATTTCTTCGAACTAACTGAGACGAAATTGAATTCAAAACTTTAATTTCAAAAGGCTCCCAACTTGTTGAGTTTAGACGGAATCAAACCTTCGAAGTTTCCAATCGCTCTGAGGAAAAAAATTATGAAAAGCTGTGGCTTCCAGTAATTCTTGACTTTCTTTTATAGTTCTCGTAAATATTTATCGCGTAGACTCATTGAAAATAAATTTCCAACGAATTGTTTTCAGGTCCCTATTTTTTCCTGGGTTCGATTCCTAGGTCGGGCAAAGTGTTATTGGGGTTTTCCATCAGGAATTTCTCAGTCAGCCACGGAGTCTGGATTTGTGCCCGGTTGATGGCAATAGGCTCGCCCCGTATTACTGGGACTTAAAACATAACAGGCGAAATGTGTGCGCCTCTACCTAACCCTTCGGGGATTAAAGGCTTGATGTTATGTTATTTTTTGTGCACGTTTTCTTTAAAACTACGTGATACCAGAATGAATGCCTAAATAAAAGTGCTTCGTTTGATTTTCAAAGCTCTGCTCAGCGTAGAGGGTTAAAATGTGTTTTAATACAAAGGCATTCATTTAGGTGTCACTTAATATTAGTGAAAACAGACATGGGAGTTTTGACCTGTTGCACAGTTCCACAAATAATTCCACGAGGAATAGCTCGAAGGACGTCTAAATAAAACTAGATAAATTAACTTTAGACTACGAGTACTAGGACTAAGTGCAATACGTATCCGGGTCACAAGTTCTCACACAGCTTAAATTAAACCATGGGGTCCCACGAGGACAAGTTACAAGCGGTCGGAAAAGGTATTTAACAAACTTTTGATTGCAGTAAAATAAACAAACAGCTCATTTGTACGAGTGGAGTTTGTTGTAAGTCAGGGGGGCTAAAATTACCGTGCGTATTATTATAGCTATTAGTTGTTTAACACACTTATGTGAGTAGAAGAATCTATACTAATATTATAACAGTAAAAGAAGAAGGAGCACGGTCCATACAAAATTAACCCACGTTCTACAGCAACGAGAAGTATCTCAAAAAAATAATAACAATGGGTTTAAAAAGATGGTATACTTCCAATCTCCATAGTTTTTTACTTCTGTTTGCTGTTTGTAGGACGTGGGTTAATTTCGTTCCTTCTTCTTTGTGTGTGACTTTGTATGTAGGGGGTTATCTTCAAAACTACTGATCCGATTCCGAAAATGCTTTCAATAATGGGAAGCTAAATTATTCCCGGGTGTAATAAGCTATCAATAAAGCGTTTCCGTGGGATAATGTACGGCCATAAGCCGAGCAAAGTTGCGAGCAAAATCTACTGTAAGATATGTATTAACACGAGTCTCGCCAGGTAGTTGTTACACTCATCCTGTTTCCATTGAAACGAGAAACAAAAACTCGCTTACTAATACCAGTGGCGAAGGTTCCATACAACTCCATTCCTACTGGCTTCCCTTTGAAAAATGGCACAGTTAGTATTCTATTGACAAATAATATAATCACATTAAAGGTATGTATGTACTCCGGCTTACCTCTTACAAACATTGACTCTCCGCTACTGCTACCTATCAACTACTGATATCATACGAGACTCGTCGGACAATTTTCCCTGGATCCTCTAGGATTTTTGCTATACATAAGTACCTACATAAGTAATACATAAGTACGGACTAATTACTCAATTAACATTTACTAGTTTCTATGCTTTGTTGGACGCGAGAAACTCTTTGTTCTAGAAGTCTTTGAAATAGCAAAGCAGAAAACTTAGTATACACTGACCATACATTTCTCTGAAACATTGTGCAGCACAGAAACAAATATAGCTCGTTATTTACATATGCTAAAGCCATTCATACGGTGCTCAGAATTCAACATGGAATATATAGAACCAGGAAGCTGTAGTACGAATTAAATCCTGCCCTGGTTTTGAACAATAGGGGACACCTCACAAGGCTGATTGGTAGACTTCTTGACAATGGGCGTTTGTGAGTGGATGTCGTGTGGCTTTTCTGGATCTGAATTTAGACATGGAAATCTGGGAATGGGTGATACGATTGTAGGTTTTGTATACGTTACAATATATTTAATACCAGTGATGGATAGTACAAAGCCTTGGAGTTAAGCCAAGGAGCTCGTGGCTAAATAATAACAGCCGCTCGGATCAATTTTTAGGTTAAACCGCGCTTGCCTTGGTGGGTCTGTAGATGGGCGACCACCTATTACATACCGAGTTTCCTCAGTGCCTCGGAAAGCACGTTAAGCTGTTAGTCCCGGCTGTGATTTGTAGATCTTTAACAGTCGTTAGGTGGCCCGAAAGTCTGACAACAAGTCTTACCAATGGGTATCGTATTACCCAGTAAAAACTGGGTTGTGGAGGTCAGATAGGCAATCGCTCCATGTAAAATACTGGTATTCAGCTGCATCCGGTTAGACTGGAAGCCGACCCTAACATAATTGGGAAAAAGCTAGGCAGATGATGATGATGGATAAAAAACCTTGGTAGTCACTAGCTAAGGTTAAAGTTTTACTAAGTCATTTGACAACACGCACGTGATCCTGTGAAGTGGACCATGGCCCGCTCTCTCTCACAGAGGGGAGGTCTTTGACCTATTTAGTAGGCCAATTTTATAAGCCAACTAGCTTTTGCCCGCGGCTTCGCTCGCGTTTATTTAGAATTTGACAATCAAGTCGGGCTGCACTCTGCTTGTAATAATATAATTCAATCATGATTTGAAAGACATGTGGCGCCGTCTGTTAGCACAAGAATGTTATTTTTGTTTTCCTCGGGAACAGTCATTTTTTTCGGGATGAAAAGTACCCTATGTCCGTTTCTGTTCACCTGACAACGTATATGCAAAATTTCAGGATGATCGGTTCAATGCTTTAGGCGTGAAGAGGTAACAAACAAACAAACTTACTTTCGCATTTATAAAATTAGTAAAGATATATCTGAAAATAACAATGTCGGTTTTCGTTTATTGTTAACAACTAAAACCAGTTGTTAAAATACTTGTGTTAAGCTTATCAAAGTCACGTCTCAAACAATTTCAATACATGTTTGACACGCATTTTATACACGACTTGTTTTTGCCAAGTCCTAACAAGATTTGTTTAAATCAAAGTAAAACAAGTATCACAACTTAGGTGTAAACACGGGGTTGGAAAATAAAGTGGCACTCGGCTCCTCACGTAATTAAAACTGTTACGAAGGACATACGTGAGCCTCTCGAGAACTCAGCTGTGGTTGTGTGACCCAATTAAACGTATGGCTTCTGCGTCAATGCGAGATTCTGAGAAATGTGGTATCAAATTAACGTTTAACAGACACTTTATTAGACGGCTGCCTGTAGCATTAGGTCCTGGGTTTGATTCCCAGATCGGGCTGAGTTTTACTGGGTTTTTTCCGTCAGAAATTTCTCAATAGCAGCCTGGATTTGTGCCCGGTTGATGCAATAGGGTCTTTCCTGGCAACTGGCGAAGAATTGGTATATCTACTATTAGATACACGACAAATATATATATATATATACCTTTCAAATACATTCCATAGTGCACAACTGCATACTCTTGCACTACTCTGGTGAAATAAACATTCATTACGTCCATTTCGCGCAACGAGCTTGAACGCGACGTCTAACAGACCGCGAAACGTAACTATAATGGCGTGTTGTACTAAAGAAAATGAAGAATTTTTTATAAAAATAATATCAGCTACTCCGTACATTTATGATAATAATATACTTAACTTAAACAGCAGACTTTTTTCGCAATTTCATGATTAGCTTTATTTTAAAAAGTTGTCATTTCATGAGTACGACAAGCCCTTAAAGTAATACTTTTAACCAAACACCCTATATCGGCAGAAGCGAAAGTAAACTGAAAGTTTAAATAAACTATAGACAACTATGTCCTCAAGTATTTCTCCTAAGTAGAAAGAATAATCTAGGTAGTACTTACAAATACTACTTAGGTTATTCTTTGCTGTTCTATTTGAATAGCTTGTACTCAGCTTCGCCACTATTCTTTTGTTTTCTCAACTTTCTTTTGTTTTTCGAACCGCGAACCACACGAATAATAAAGCTGGCTATACACCGTAGAGAGATTGCGGCACGCCATAGTGCCACATGCTTCTAAATCGCAATATTCGCGCGACAAAGAAACCGCTGTGATGTGGCGACGTGCCTCAGATTTCCATGGTTAGTATCTCAGTACTAAGGACTTTTTGAGTCACTGGTCAAAAGACAGATGATGAGATTCTTTTACGTTGATATGAGTTGTAGTATGTATTCTGCAAAGTATTCTTAAAAAAAAAACAAGAAAAAGTCGTCTTTCGAGCACAAAAAATAGTCATCTTTCCTTCACCATCTCACCGAAACTCAAACTTTCACGACATGCGTCTGCCCATCTCGAGGCAAATAAATCACACTCCGGTGTCGATGCCAGTAGAGCATTCAACATTGCCAGAGCGCGAACCAAGCGTGACTAAATTAATAATAAAAAAATCCTAAATTACCCTAGTGGGTTTCCCATTAAATTAAGAATTTATGCGTTTCCAAGTGATACAATACAATTCAAAGGAAAAAGGACGCTCCATCGTTAATTACGGTAACTTGTCAAGCCGTCAAGCCATAAAGTAGAGGTTTAATGTTTTGTACGTGGCCGATATCGTGTGATGATTTTGAAATATGAATCAAGGTTAAGATATTTGCTTAATAATTAGGAGTACGTGACAGATAGTCACACAAGGGAGAGTTTTGAGAAACGTGCGTGGCTAGTGGCTATGCACCAATTTGCGTTCGTAATTTCGTTTCCAAACACGTAGATACTTTAAAAAAAAAAACTTTTTATGAAGTAGTTTTGAAGAATATACAAGCTGGTTACGTGTGTGAAGTTCTATGAACAATATTTAATTACTTTTTCAGTATTGCCAGTAATTCTAACAACACCTTAATCTACTTTAAGATAAAGTTGATTATTGTTTAAGTAAAAATTATGTCAATTGAAAACAAATATTTGGTTTTGAATATATTGTAGTGTAAAGCCAGCCTTAGGGACTGACAATTTCACGGTCAAGTTTACTATTGCTACGCTACAATCTAACGACAAATTATTGCAAAATACCTTCGACGCACGTTTGTGGGTCGGAATGCTCGGGTAAATTGCAATTTTGCTTTCGAATTGAGGTAGATGGGATCCACGTGTTTGAAATCCCAAAACCATTAACTACGCTAGCCGGTTAGTCTGTAAATCAATAGTGATTTGCAACCTTATGCCGTTGTAGTAACTTTGCTTATTCTGATCGACTGTTACGAGCTTTTATTTGAGCAATAGTCGTTTCTCTGTTTTGAAATTAGAAATGTATTTCTTTTAAGGGTTTCCTACCCAAGGGTAACTAACGGGGCCCTATTACTAAGCCTCCGCTGTCCGTCCGTCTGTCTGTCAGTGGGCTGTATCTCATGATCCGTAATAGGTAGACAGTTGAAATTTTCACAGAATGTATATTTCTGTTGGCGCTATAACAACAAAATAATAAAAATAAATAAAAATTTAAGGAGGCTCCCCCTACTACGATGGTACGGAACCGTTCATGAGCGGGTCCGACTCGCACTTCACGGGTTTTTTTTTAAGGTCTGTTTAACGATTGCCGTAAGTTAGCAATCTACGACAACGTACGCCCTGACCACGACCTCAGGCGATGCGTGTAACACGTGGCCAAGTGGACACTTAACTCGCAATTTCCCACACGTTCATGATTCCTCCTTAGCCAATTGTTAAGAAGTAATACAACATAATGTAACGCCTGATTTTCGACGACGGTTTAGACAGAGATGTGCCATAGTACAGCCACATTTCATGTTATAGAAAGCTGGCTATTGCCATCAATAGAGCACAAATCCTAACTCCGGGCTACTACTGAAAAATTTGTAACATAATAACCTAATAACCCGGCTGAGAATGTTACCCGTTTCGTAATTATAGTTGTTTTTTTTCTGAATAACTTAATTCCTGGTATTTATCCTTCTTCAAAGAAACACAGTAGTAAGCTGAGTGAACCTTGAATTTGTGGACATAAGATAAATAAAACTGTCGAATCGAAGAAACTGGCAAACACTGGAAACTGTCGATTTCACAAAATTGTCCAACCAGCGAAACTGACAAATCAACGAAACTGACGAATTAAACAAACTGACGAGTGAGGGAAACTGACCAGTGATACGCAGACTCCGTAGCGCTTAGCCACCATTTTGATTTTTTTTTTTACTTGATATGACACATTAAAAATCCTGTAAATATCTGAACAGTTTGAACTGCGCAGCCTATAAAATACGAAACAGTAAGTTTTCTCGGTAAACCTAAGGCTGGAGCGTGAACCGCAAACCAAAAACACGAATTGTTTTAAGTTTCAAAGGAACTTGTTAATTATATGCCTTAAACATTCATTGAACTAACTAAATATTTTATAGGCTTAGTCAACTTTGTCAAGACGATAGGTAAGTCTATAATTGTCCTTGTAATTGCTTGTTAATGTTGAATTTCGCAAGAGGTTGAATGTCATACGACAAGAGAAATTTTCATAGTGAGAATTTGTAATGTAGTATTACTTTTCAAGTGACAGTTGACAGATAGAGGTCGTTGACGTTCCTATTCTTATTTGAAACGCATTTTAATTATTGTGTAAATATAATATTAAATAGTTATGTAATGTGTGTGTATTTGTAATGCGTAGTGTTGTAAGATATTGTGATTAGTTATTTTAAGTTAGGTATATTTAATTATGAATTGCATAAAAATTATAAGAGTAGACTAAAGTAATAAGTAGACTCGTGATCCATTTCGGGAATGTATGAAAGTATATGAAAGTAATTTGTATGACCCTTGGAGCATTAAAGGGGTCAGCTGTGGGTACAATCACGAACATAATTTAAGAATATTAAAAGTTATGGCATATTTTTGTTTTTTTTTTAGGAAAAAAACGCTAGATGGAAAACAAAGATAGGATGTTTAGAAGATTTACAAATCTATCAATCCTTATTTAGTTCTTGTGCAAATAAATGATTCGGTTCATTGATATTCAGAATTATTCCTACCCTTTTGTAGACGTTGGATTTATAAGTCTGGTGCATCAGTATGCACGTCGTAAAAAATGGAAAAGAATTTCTCTTATTCTTTTTACTTTGCCCTGAGCTGCAGAAACAAGATTGTTATACAAATATTAATGGAGTATTTGTTAAAACATTGCTTAAGCATTTCTCATGATTTATTCATTTTGAATACACGAGGAGAAGAACAACAGTCACGTCAATAATGAAAATTATCGACTTAAAATATGCAAATCAATTTGAGATTGTGGCAAAATTTTCAGAGCCCCAGCATCTGAAGATTATTAACATAATATCACGTCTGTCATCTGAAAAGGGGAAGGAGAGAGGCCACATATCGCCAAATATTCATAACTAGCGGCCCGTCCCGGCTTTGTACGGGTGGACATTTATTTTTTAAACATTTTGGGTTAAAATATAGCCTATGTTACTCAGGGATAATGTAGCTTTCAAAGTGAATTTTTTTTTTGAAATCGGCACAGTAGTTTTTGAGTTTATTCATTACAAACATACACACACACAAAAATACAAATCTTTCCTCTTTATAATATTAGTAAGATAGTAAGATTATAGTATAACTTTATGCACAAAATCAAAATAACCGTACAAAGGCGGACTTAATGCCGGGGGCATTTTTTACCAGCCTGCCTTAATGCAGAGACCAAACATAGCAGGTGCAACATAATAGAAAAGCTTCCTAAACATATTTATATACATAGCAGAAAATTTTGTTCTTTTCTATAGACACAACTTATACATATAAAAATAGCTGAAGGAGTAGTAAAGATATGACAATATTAGACATCCAGCAAGGATGACTACCCATTGTGTATCGGGTGTACTTTTGAGCATCGTCACTTGTAGGTGCTATTTCAGTGCACCCTTTTAGAGGCACTTTTAACAAGTACCTATCGTGTACACTGTACACTCAACCTCGAAATTGTCTTATCACATTTATGCTTCTACAATTGTGATTATTCCAATCACGGCGAAGGGGGCAAGGAATCCATAGCACAGGGTATCCTAGTTTGGATTCCTGACTGCCACAAACCTTTGTACTTTCAATATTTGTAACACTTTTGTCAAAATTTCCAGTTACTTGAAAAACTTCAATAAGGCTAAAAGTATCATCCTGTAATATAGATACGTTTTATGACTGGAAAGTGACAATTATCCTAAGAGTGGTAAAGCCATTAAGGGTTCCACTGTACCAAGGTTAGGTATCCTTAAGTAAGAAAGACAAAAGGGTACCTAGAACAGGCGTATGTCACCTTTGTAAAATACACCGGGCAATAAAGAGACCTCCTACTGGCTGTTAGCTCAACAAGAAAAAAGTCTACCCCTCTGCGCAAAAGCTATTAATATCTACAGAATATAATGCCTCGATATAATTTTCTCATTTTCGTTTTGAAACAGAGAACGCACGAGTGTGTTTGCTCATTGCAACGGATGATTAAGTCTTCGTTTCCTCACGATGTTAGTCTTCTCAGAATGTCAGTATCAGCAGCCTAGCCTTTTCCGACTGAATACCAGTATTTTACATAGAGCGACTGCGTGCCTGACCTCCACAACCCAGTTAGTACTTAGTAATACGATACCCTTTGGTAAAATTGGTTGTCAGACTTTCGGGCCATTGACTACCTGTAACGACTGTCAAAGGTCTACAAATGACAGCTGGGACAAAAGTGCTTTCCCTTTCCGATGCACAGAGGAAATTGGGTATGTAGTGGGTGGTCACCCATCCACGGACCAGCCCAGGCAAGCGCGGCTTAACCTAAAGATCAACCCGAGTGGATGTTATTATTTAGCTAATAGCTCCTCTCATTATCACTGGGTCACCAATGCTCTCTAATTAGGTTCTAATAACAAAATATTAATAGATAATACGTCTACGTAACACGATATTGTTGTTATACAGTATGTTATTTTTGTTATCTCCAGGGGAGACACTACCTATCACTTACAGATATTATTGAAACATTATCTCACGAATATCATGTTCAAATTATTTATATAAGGACGACGAAGGTTATACAGGGCTCAGAGTGTAAATACTTGTATGATAAGATAATATTACTATAACAGTGTTGCCAGATGAGTAACGTAAACATAACACCACGCCTGTTTTCAGTAAATTGTGAGGCAGAGATGTAGGTCCTTTTAGTAAGTTCATTCACATTTCACTAGTTATGTTTTAGTCCCTAGGCCTCTTGCCATAAACCGGGCACATATCCTGGTAGACCCCGCCACTCCGAGCTGTTTCTGAACATTTTTTGAAGAAATGGGGGGACGCCTTTGCCCAGGTGTGTGACAGAACAAGCTAACAAAAAAAACTCAAGAACACTTTGACCCACCTGGGAAGCGAACCCAATGCCTCATGCTCAGCAGGAACGCTTGTAACAACAAACCAACGAGGCAGTCTTGCTTATAGATATTAGCCTAAACAATTTTGCTCATGCATAAAACAGAAGGGTTTTTTTTACACAATTTAGCAATATTTTCATCCCTAAAAGTTAAAATAAATGAATACTAACCACCCTACTTGTTTACAGACGGTGCTAGGCGCCATGCCGCTAGCCGTGGCGGCCATCAACCGGGAACCGAGCCTGCTACCCGGGCTGAAGCTGCGCTATGTCGCTGCCGACATCGGCCGCGGCCGACCTCACCTGCCTAATGATAAGGATAGCCTTTCTTTACGGTAAGTCAAAGACTACTTATCATTAACTCTAGAAACGGGATATTTACCATGTTTACTGACCACGACAGTTCGTGAGTCATATCATCTGTCCATCCATCGTGATTATTTAAAAACAATTATATTTTATTTATATTTAAATAACAAATGCTTAAACTGTAAAATAAATTTAAAACAAACAAAACGCTGATTAAAGCTCGTGTTTAATAAAGTTTTACATATAAAAGGTTTTGATTTGGGCTATTTGCACTTTAAAAGCAATTCCTCCAAAAGGGTGGGCTAGATTTCAAATAAAATTGTTTGTTTTGTTTACCACGCTCATATTTATTTGTAATATTGTTTGTTTCTTTTTTAATAAAACCTTGCCCCATACTAGGAAGTTTTCCTGTATCGTGGGTGCGTTTACAAACATTTAAACTCACATACACAAACAGCCAAACCCGAAACAACTACCTGTAGGCCATACAAATATTTGTTCCGTGCGGGAATCGAACCCACGGCACGCAGTGCAGTAGTCAATCGCTCAGCCTCTGCGCCAACCGCGGCGTTTCTTTGATCACTTAAATGTTTCAATTAAACATTGAGTAAAAAAAACACTACAATTATTATGAACTACCGAGCTAGACTGCCCCGTTATGCTAATGGACAAGAGTGAGATTTCTGAGCACGATCAAAAGGATTAAGGAAAAAAAAAAAAAATCGATGGATCCATAATAGTAATACTTACTATTATGGATAATCTATACATATAATAAAATCGTAAAAATCCAATTTTATGTTCCGACTTGGCTCAAAAACTACTGCATAGATCCTGTTCAAATTTTGCACAAATGTTCCTTACAGGCTTCTTCACATGTTAGGCTATATATTATCACGCTACTCGCTTAAGGGGGTGAGCAATAATGCATTATGTCAGTATCCTTCATTTGTTTGACGTTTCAGTCATGACAAGCACCAGAATGGCTATTTAAAGCTTATGTCAACAGAGAAAACAGCCTAGCGGGTTCTTGAACGTTCTTTAAGCTACTGGTCGCAAGTTCAAACCCCACTATTACTTTCACTTTTTTGTAATTTGTTGAATATTTTTTTGATGCTTTTAGATTTCCATTTTTTTTTTGTATTGACATCGTTTGCATTTCCGTTTTTCTCCTTTTTTCTTCAAACGTTTCTCCAAAGAGTAATAGAGAAATATGGAAGAAGGTGATATGCTGCGCCGACCCCGAAAAAATTGGGATAACGGCAGGAGAATGATGATGATGATTTCTACAAAAAGTTCTTGCTTTACTAGAAGTCAATCGCAGTTTGGAATTTTATTTTGGAATTTTATTGTTCTTTTATAGATTGGTATAGTGTTCAGAAGCGAGCATGAGGTCCTGGGTTAGATTCCCGGTCGGGCAATGTGTTATTGAGTTTTTCCACCAGCAAATTCTCAGTAGCAACTACGAAGTCTGGTTTTGTGCCCGGTTGATGGTGTATCGGCACTTTAAAAAGTACAAAAACAACAAATAACAAAAAGTACTACAGCGCCATCTATGACGCAGGTGATGAACTAAACATCGAAATACGTCTAAATTCTGCCTGGGTCAAATAAATCGCCCAAATAAAGTTATCCGCGACTTAAGACTATATAGCAGTACCCGACAACAACTGTTGGGCAGTTATAGCCCACCAGACATTACACCCGTCTGGTCGGACTATCCTCCCTTTTCTATGGGGGATGAAGAACCTTACAACCTGTTCTTTATACAAAATGGCAATAGGCTCGCTAAATATTTCATGGCAGTTAAACATAACTGACAAAATGTGGGTGTACTACTAGGTACTATATGTAACACTCATCTGTTTTCTCATTAAAATATGTATTAAAAAACAGATAGGTAATTTTATAACAAACACGATGGTATAACGTTTTGTTTTTTTTAATTAGCCTATTCTGTCCCACTGCTAGACAAAGGCTTACCCCATTTCCTTTCCAACTCTCCCGGTGTTTTGCCTTCTCTGGCCAATCAGTCAGGAACGAATCCAAATCGTCACCCAGCGTTCGTTGGGTTTGCCTCGGTGACGATGACAGTCTTCAGGTATCTACTGTATGACCATTCTGGCCCATCTGTCCTGACCCATTCTGGAAATGTGACCCGCTCAGTCATTTGAACCTCTTACACTTATCGCCAACATCGGCGATGCCTGTCTTGGAGCGCATTGTGGTGTTGCGTATTCAATCGGTGATTTTGATGTTTAAAATCCATCGCTCTTTGGCAAACCTTGAGTTTGGACTTTTCAGCCTCCGTCAAAGATCATGTCTGGGTACCATAGGTTAGGATAGGCAGGATACACAGGTCGACAAATTTACGCTTAAATGTGATTGGAAAGTATAACGTTGTCTAAGTAAAAGCGGTCAAGCCTAGCGTCTGTCGCAGTTTAAAATATTCTTGACTTAATGATTAGGCAACCCATTCGTTATAATTTTTATGTAATCTTTTTTTTTAGCCTTTATTGTCCCACTGCTGGGCAAAAACCTCCCCCATTGCCTTCCATTCTTCTCTCCGTGCGGTTTTCTTCGTCCAATCTGTCACAAACGCTTCTAAGTCGTCACACCAGCGTTTTCTAGACCTCCCTCGGCGACGACGCCCGTCTTGTGGCACCCACTGCGTGACGACTCTGGTCCACCGGTTCTGATGCATTCTACAGACGTGGCCCGCCCAATCCCACTCCAAACTAGCAATCTTATCGCCCACATCAGCGATTCCAGATTTTGAGCGTATTGTGGTATTGCGAATTCTGTCGCTGAGCTTAATACCCAATACGCTACGTTCCATTGCCCTTTGGCCAATCTTGAGTTTGGACTTTTGCGACTCGGTCAGGGACCAAGTTTGAGCATTACGGTGCTCAAACTTGGTCCCTGACCGGTTAGGATGGGCAGAATGCACATGTCGATGAGATTGTGCTTCAGGGATAAAGGTAGGTCACCCTTCATCAGCGACTTCATGGACCAGTAGCTCTTCCAGGCGTTCTCGACTCGGCAACTCTCAAACTCAAATGTACTCATCGACGTTATAGTGAATTTCTTGCCCATCTACCTCAACCCTACTTTTTATGCTATTGGTGATGACTTTAGTTTTTTTTATGTATATTCAACATATTTTTCATTCGGTGAACAGTTGGGGGGGGGGGGGCTGTATTAGGCATTTTTTCTATACTAAGCAGGCTTTATTTACAATTGTGGAGTGAAGAGAAATAACGAAAATAACTGAGATTATAACTGTTTCACTCGCGGCACGTCTTTAACGTTTAGATGTGGCTGCACTAGCATTTTAACTTCCGAGCAAAATATTAAAAAAATAAAAGCAAAAATATATAAAAGCGAAAGGTCACTCACTCATCACGAAATATCGAATCCGCTTGACGTAAAAAGATGAAATTAGGCAGGGAGGTAGTTTATAGTTAGTAGACGTCCGCTAAGAACGGATTTTGCGACAGGGCCGGATTAAGGGGGTCTAAGGGCTCTCGCAAGTTTATATGAAAGTCCTTCATTTTTTGTGCTACAAACTTGAAATTTGGCAGGAAGGTAATAAATAGTCAGTAAAAGTCTGCTAAGAACGGATTTTGCGGCAGGGCTGGATTAAGGTGGTCTAAGGGCTCTCGCAAAAAGTCTCTTAATGTTGTAAATTAAAAGCAAAATCTCACGACGTCTCACCAAGGGGAGAAGGGGGGGTTGAAAAATCGCCAAAATTGCCTCACGTAATTAATGGACGGGGCGTCAATTAATTACGTGACCTAACCTACCTAACCTAACCTAACCTAACCTTTTTTTTTTTTTTTTTTTTTGGTCTCGATGTGGAAATCCTCATGGATGTCCTCCGCCCTGGGGGAGAGCGGAGGGGTCTGTCAGACTCTTACTGACTAAAACCACACCGGTGTTCCCTCGCACACTTGCGTCGGGGGGCAGCGGGATCTAATGCGACTTCCGCTGCCCCGGACTAGTGCCGGCCCGCTTGATCTGCGGGCCACGTCCCGGGGGGGAGTGAGGTGTAAAACTCCCCCCGCTACGTCTAATAGAGGCGCGCGTGGAACACTACGCGCCGCCGTCTCGGGTCCAGTGTGATGGAGGGCGACGGATGTCCCCGAATCCGCCGCCCCTGGACCTATTTAGGGGGGCCGGAAGAGGGCGTTGTCCGCCCTCTGCCGACGCCCTGTGCGTCTGCTGCGGGATGGGCGAGAGGTCGTTATCTCCCTCTCCCTTTCCGCAGCTTCCTTCTGCGACATGACGGTTTCGCAGAAGGACATCACTGCGTCCCAGGACTCTGCGCTGCCGACCATCGAACGAACGACGGCCGGCAGCGACAGGTCTCCTCCAACCTCTGTTACGAGCGCACGGCGCGGCTCATCCCACGCAAACCTAACCTAACCTAACCCAAGCATCTCCTTGCTTAAAAGGTGATCTCCAAATCATGTGTGTCATAACTTTATGTATCTAATTGAAATAAACATTCTTTTTTTTAACACTTTGCCCGACCCGGGAATCGATCCCAGGACCTCATACTTAGTAGTCACGGTTGCGACCACTCGAGGCAGTCTTACACATACATACCAAAATTTCCACGCGAACGAAGTCGCGGGCAACAGCTAGTACTTACTAATACTTACTAATACTTACTATATGTGCCCGACCCAGTTCTCGAAAGTGGCTGTGTCACATTGTACTGGGATCGATCCATCATCACTGACAGGACTATTGTAGCCAATAAGCCTGATATAGTGGTGGTGGATCGATCAGAGCGGCGCGCAATGATTGTTGACATAACGGTCCCACATGATGAGAACCTCGTGAAAGCCGAGAAAGATAAGCAAATCAAGTATCTTGATTTGGCTCACGAGGTTGTCGACTTGTGGGATGTGGACTCAGCGATCATTGTGCCGATAGTTGTATCAGCCCATGGCTTAATTGCCAAGAGCTTCGACCAACATCTGAGGAGGCTCTCGTTAGGCAGCTGGATCAAGGGCTTGATTCAGAAAGCGGTACTCCTGGACACGGCTCGTATTGTTAGGAGGTTCCTCTCTCTGGAGCCCTGACCGCCGGTAGCTTGGACCCTGTTCCCGATACCGGTGGGCTACAATTTTTTATATTTTTAAATGTTTTTATATTGTTTTTTCTAAGGAATATTTAAAAATGTAATTATATTTGTACAGAAATAAATAAAGGAAATATTAATACTTACTATAATTCATACTTTGCAAGCATGATAAAAATGTCAGAATGCCTCTAAACCACTAGTCCGTGAGAGGATCAAAGCGAACCGCGGCACGAAGTCACTCAATTTCAGTGCGTTCGGTGTTGATATTTGGGCACTGAAAATATAAACTTTTTGGCAGTGGTGGGCACTAACTAAAAATCCCTGTGTTTTCCTAACTACAAACGTAACGATATAAAATATTGGCATACTTCATTTTTTCTGATACTCTAGTTGGTTATCAATGGATTTTGATTTATTGTGTGAACTTACCGATTACGAACAGTAATACTGTATTTACCAGAAAATTTCTCAACCTAAAAAACAATACCTAATCTAAAAAGTATTTCACACTAATAACTCTTCAAAATGGGCATATTACAAGACATTGAACTCAACCAAAGCTGAAAATTATTCATCAACATTATTGCCAAAACTAACATTTACAAACTTGATATTAAATTCAGGTAAACGTAGTAATTAAAGTTTAACTGACCTAAATTTCAACAAGACATCTGGGTCAATCGTAGCTTCAAATTCAGCCCTTACATTTCATGATATTTTTTTAGGGAAATTTTCGATCAATTTTAATGATTGTTAAACATAATAAAGCACTGCAGCACTGTTAAGGAAAAGTATTATGACAATGGGACCTGGTGGCCTACCATGACGTCTTAAAGCAGTTGTAATTCCAGCGTGGGAAAGAGATGGCGCTAGATGACCTGTATAGCTCTGTCTCTTTCCCAAACTGGAATTACAACTGCTTTAAGACGTCATAGTAACCCCCCTGTCATTTATAATAGAATACCTCATGGGTTTAAGGACTATTCTGTAAACATTTTTAAATCTAAGGTAACTGCACTACTTTTAGGCAAATATTATTACTCTGTGAAAGACTTTCTAAATGATACGAATTTATCCAGATTATGATTGTTATAATAACTAATTGCAAATTTGACCATGTAAGACTTATGTACCTGACTATAATATTATTAATTGACTTCACTTTAATTTCTGTTATGTTTTGTTGATATTATTTTGTTTGTATTGACATTTTAATTTATGTAATAATTTGCACGCCGTAAGGTAGACTGTAGCCGATCTTATTAATTAATGTACACCATCTTATACCTGTACCTACATTCAGAGCAAATAAAGTTCTGATTCTGATTCTGATTCTGAAAAAAAGTTCATTTTCGTATACAAAGGACGGTACTACGTAGTACTTTCTGACGTTATGACAAGCTAAAAAAAATATAAAAGTTTCCCTGCGTTGCGAGTTGGATTTCAATAATAATCTGTGTTCGAATATGAACATTTTGAATGACGGTAAATTATTTTTGGAGGTAAGCTTTTAATTTATTTTCCTTTTATGTTTTATGGACCAATCCTGATTGGAGTGTATTAATATCCTCTTTTCTCTTTCAATAAATGACCATGATATTTCCATCAGGGTTTATTTTTAAATTGTATTGTAGCGGCACTACAAAGAGTACTACAGCAACATATAACAAAACGTACTACAGCGCCATCTATGACACAGATGATGAACTAAACATCGAAATACATACATACATACTAAATCCTACATCGCGCAAGTAAAGTTATCCGTGACTTAAGACTATAATACAAAAGAACCCGACAACAACTGTCAGAGGGTCAGTGTCTCTACGAGGAAAGTGTATCTACGAGGAATAATTCATGTTTCCTTTACTTATTAGTTGCGGCATCTACCCATAGACAATGGCCCATCTTCCATCTTGCCCTATCACCTGCGCACCTGATGACATACTTACTGCATCAGCGAGCGGGATTCGCGTGGCTGAGTTTTGATCTTTTTTCCATCGACAAGCTAAGAAGTTGCTGAAAAAAATGAAATGACAGGGACGTGTCTACAGTAGACCTTGATTTTATGAAAAGAAAATGATTGCTCTTGAAGCATTATTCAGGAAGGAAAAGGGAGAATATTTTTGTATGGAGAATAGCAGCCCCTGTTCCCTCATAAGGTCACAGCACACATATCAACTCGGAAAGGGATCGGCACCGTATCGCCTTTCACCGCGTACCGCTTTCATACAGGCGTCAACCTAATGTAAGTTAGCGGATCAGCAGCTCCGATACGTCGACTCGGCTATGGCCGCCGCCGCCCTTACGGCTCGCCGAACGCCGCGCTTATTAGTTAGTATTTTGATACTTATATTTCTACAATCTAACCTACAAATTCAATAAAAACACGCGAGCTACACGACTGGAAGTTGCCCTGTGAATGACAGCACGTGTGGCAACAGTAGTGTGCGTAAGGGTGGACGAAGAGACGTAAGCTCGGGTACGGAAAGACGTAGGCGCGGGGACGACGAACCGTAAGCGAGTTGACCACGCACCGCACCGCGATTCGATTACGTTACGATTCCGATTAGTGTGCGTTGAAATAGGGAGTTTCATACAAAGAATACTGAACGGCTCGAGTTGATACGGTGCCGATCCCTTTCCGAGTTGATATGTGTGCTGTGACCAGTGACCTTAAACTAATATTTGAACCCGCGACACGAAGTCCATCTCTCATCCACTCCGCCACTGTTGCCGTGTCGTTTGACTCCACCCACGACTTAAGTAATCTTCTATAATGAAAGAAATTTCATTCATCAAAGAGAAACTAGCTTTCACATAGTAAGAAAGGACGTGATAATGAAAGAAAGTTAATAATAACACTCTGAATAGAATCCTAGACGTGAGCTAGATAACTATATTACTATCTTTGTAAGATTTTTTGTAAGAGGCAAGCCGGAACATTTCTTTAATGTGATTATATTATTTGTCTATAGAATACTGACTGTGGCATTTTTCAAAGGGAAGACGGTACAAATCGAGTTGTATAGAACCTTCGCCACTGCTAGATAGCAATCGTAAACACGTGTGACAGATTTAAATATTTTGAAAAAATCGCCTAGTATAGCAAAATCTGTAAAAAAATGTTAAGACGACATGGATACTGTGTGAAGCTCGTCATCTTCGCTTCATTATCTGTTTGCGGACTAGAAGCAAGGCATGGTTTCATTCGTACGAGTATACAGGCCAGGCAAGACATACCACTTTTTGCCACGAAATCTCAGTATTTTCGTCAAAAAAAGGAGGTTGCCTGGAACTTCCGATTTTGGACATAAAAACGTATTTTTTTGACGTTTTTGTATATATTTGCATAGTTATTCATTCCTTTAGTAATTTTAAGTATCAATATAGTAGTAAAGATAGTCGTAAATAAAATTCTGTTTGATAGCCAAGAAAATTATCGTTTTCTAAAGGTCAGACCTAATGCGCCACCTTACCTTACCTTATTAAATAGCTAATATTTTGCATTACCACATCTAATACTACGATCATCGATTGATCATACAGGAATCTAAAAAAAAATAAAAATACATTTTTCACTCTACCCTAATGGATAGACGTTTAGTTAGGTCTCTTTAAACTCTGATAAATTCATAAGAAAACAAGAATTTGTGTGGATATACCACACAAATTCGTATTTTCTGAGGAAACTCGGTATGTGATGGGTGGTCATCCATCGCCGGACCAACCCAGACAAGCGCGGCTTAACGTAAAGATCGACCCGAGCGGCTGTTATTATTTAGTCACGAGCTACTATTATTACCAGTAATGATTCTGATTTAAGGTTGGTTAATAATTTTAAACGCATATGGTATAGAAAACAGTATAATTTCAAGGACAAGTAAATATTATTATTTTCAATATGCATAAGTCAACTGAAATGTTGCAGTATTATTTCAGACCGGATATTAACATTCCTCTGCAATCCCCCGAGACCAGCAAATGGAATTTTACGTTGCAGTAATAAAATATATCTTGTTTTCCGACTTTAAAGCTACACTTTGTGTTTGCTAGTTGTTATTTATTTTACTGCCTCGTTGTTCGAGTTACAAGCGCGAGTGGTCGCAAGTGCCAGTGCTGATAATGAGGTCCGGATTTCGATTCCCGGGTCGAGTAAAGTGTTATTGGGTTTTTCCATCAGGAATTTCCCAGTAGCGGCTACGGAACCTGGATTTGTGCCCTGTTGACGGTAATAGACTCACCCCTTATTACATGGGAATTAAAACATAACTGGTGACATGTGGGTGTACTATTAGGTACTCCTCTGCCTAACCCTTCGGGGATTACAGGCGTGATATTATTTTATGTTTTATTTTATTTTATGTGTACCTAATTGAGTTACAATTACAATCAGTTATGGTTTTACTACGAGTACGTTATGTGTGTAAGTACTGCAACGGGATTGGTTCACGGTTAGAAACTATGAAAGTCTTCAAGATTACAAATCATCATCATTCTTTTGCCCTTATCACAATTCATTTGGGGTCGGCGCAGCATGTCTTCTTCTTCCATATTTCTCTGTAACTCGTTTTCTCTTCAGACACCTCCTTTCTTGCCATATCATTCTTTACACAGTCCATCTATCGTTTCTTTGGTCTTCTTCTACTCATATATCCATCCACATTCGTACTCAAAACTTTCCTCACGACATTTTCCTCATTTCTCCGCATCACATGCCCATACCACGACAACCGATTACCATACAACTTTTCAGTCACCGGCGCCACTTTCAGACTTCCTCATATATACTCATTTCTTATTTTATCCATTCGCGTAACACCACACATTCCCCTTAGCATTCTCATCTCAGCCACGTGCAATTGCCTTTCATTCATCCGTTTTGTGGGCCAACATTCTGATCCGTACAAGATTTCAAATCATTTTAGAAAATACGTAACGAAGTACTGATCTTTTTTATATAATATACGAACTTTATTTCACACCATCATCATATAACAGACACAGATCCGTATTTGTGTTAGTATAAGTACCGAAGAACTATGTTAGTAAACCACAAAAACAATACGTTATACTCTTCGCAGTGCAGTGTTCTAAAGTCGTGCGGTGATTCAGTTTCTATTCGCTTTCTCTTTATTAAAATTGATGTGTATTAACCGCGGACCGCGGACAATGGCTGACCAGATGTCTGCTTAATGTTCTTAGTAATCAAGATAAAAATGGTTAACTTATATCGTCTATTCTCTGTCTGTCTGTCTCGCTAGTAGTATAAAAAAAAACTTATCTTTTGTGCAGGGTTATGACGCAAATGCGAGACCTGGGAGTGGTGGCGTTCTTCGGCCCCGACGGTACGTGCCACACGGAAGCCAAGCTGGCAGCCGCATGGAACCTGCCTCTAATATCACATGTAAGTACTATGAATGTCACACTTTTGCTTTTGCCTGTCAGACCACTGGCACAGTTCACGATTTAGTTAGATGGGAACAAAACAATTGGTTTATCAATAGAAAAAATAAGGAGTAGAAGTACATTAAATACAGTACACTAAATTGTACAGTACGTACATTTGCTTGTTATCAGAGGTACTCCTCTTCGAAATGTGGGTAGCTTTTTATGCAATGGTGCTTGCTTAAAAAAAATACCATGTAATAAGAGGCCCTCCTTACAAATTCAGGACCCAAGCTAATACTAAGAAATTCCTTAAGAAAAAACACAAACACTTTGGCCAACCTAAGAATCGAACTCAGGACCCCACGCCCAACAGTCCCACTAGAAAGCACAATACCAAGAACGTATTAACAATAACCGATACAATCAAACATCATAATCGACAGATACTAATCGAAAATTCGGCTTACAATCATACCAGTCAATACCATGCAGTATCCATTGCTCGGTACATTGAGCATAATTAAGCAGATCGTTACATAACAACGCAGTGAATGCTGCAGTAATCACGGGTCTATTGCCAGCGATCATCCGCAACTGGAGAACGGTGTACTAAAGGTTAATTAGTCATGCGCAAATGAGGCTGTAGTATGATGATAACATGTTGGCACATATCAATTTAAAAATATACGATGTTCTTTTGTGAAACTGGCTAAAATTCAGTGATAAAAATCACCGAACCAAAAGTGTGGGTTTACACAAACAAACAAACAAACAGAGAAAGGTTTCAAACGTTATATTTGTCCCCACGTAGGATTCGCGCGAAAAGTTTCTGTACTGAGAAAATTAAGGTCATACATCCCGGATTGTCTAAACAAAACCGAAATGCAACCATATTTTGAGTCAGTAGAGCGAATCTAACGATTTATGTCATAGAGAATATACAAATTACCTAAATTAAATGGTCAACCTCCTATGTTAATTATTACTTATGTATCGTTATATCAACTTGAGACAGTAATTAAGCCACACATTTGAAGTGATGCTTAACAAATTAAAATTAGGTCAAGTACATAATTAAGCTGAAGCTGAACATTTGATGAATATTATCCCATTTCAATGCGTAGGAGTTTGTTTACGCCAAGCAGCGCGTAACCTTTTCCAAAAATGTCTACGGCGTAGGCCTTTGCTACGTAGTCTGGCTACGGCGTAGGCCCAAGTCGAGCTACATATTGGGTAGCTATTATTGTAACGTTGTTTGTACGTGACACCTAAAATGAATGCCTAAATAATAGAGCTCTGTTGAATTTTCAACGCCTATTTAGGCGTGAATTTAGGTGCCACTTAGTTTTAGTGAAATCGTGAATTCGTTTAAAATAATTTGAACTCTGCTCACCGCTTTGAAGAGCGAACGCAATGTGAATTCACTTTAAGGTTTAAGCATTTAACGAGTATAATAGAAACTATTACCATAATTCTTGATAGAAATATTTAATATAATGTAATGAATTATTTATCCGCGTGGGGGCCAAAAGGGGCCGTGTCACATTGTAAGCGGAGCGATTATGAAATTTAACCTGTTAAGGAGGTAAAATTTCAAATACTAGTTAGTACTTACGTTAGTACTTTTTCATCCAACGATGTGTAGAATTCAATTCTGACATGAAAGTTCAGAATGGTACTAAAAAACGAACATTGTCAACATAGTGATCCTCCATTATTTGAAAATAAGCCCTGCTACAAACAGATTAGGGATCATTTCACTCCGGACTTTTCCAGACCAGTAAGAAATGAAATGTTTGTAAAAGAATAGAAAACTCATTAGATTAATTTGAGGAAAACCGCGACATACGACTCCAGTGATGTTTATTTCATTTTGAAACACTTTCTAAAAAGAAAAATTAAATTCAAAGCGTTTCATAGGTGACTATGTGACGTGCACTTCAAAATCTTTCTTTAACCAAATGATATCAGAATATTTCATAGAAAGGCTTTCAAGCGGCACGATTAACAAATCTCAGAGATTTAATAAAGTAAATAGGATTATACTTATTTTAAATGGATTTAATGAAATGGAAATAGATTTAAACGAGGTAAATAATCCTGTGAATTCACTTAAATGGAAAATTTTCTACAGGAACGGTTTTTGATTGAATAAAATTACACCCAATCAGCACCCAGGCAGACGATCTTCTAGTATAAATACTTTTTATGAAAACCTTGTTAATATAAAATACGCAAAAAAAAACAAATAATCCTACATGGGGCACCTCTGACACGTAAGAAGCAAGATGCACGGTCCCAAATTGTCGTTTCCCATTTAGAAGAACCGACAAGAAACTCCATGGATAGTCTCCAAAAAATGTGTAAATTTTCATTGAAAAGAAAGTTCAAAATGTATAAATATAATAATTATCGGTTACTCTTTGTTGACAGAAATGTGCTGGCGCCCATGGGTCCGAGAAGAGCTCAGGTCTCGGAGCTACCTTCGCGAGAACCCTACCACCAGCATACAAAGCCAGCAAGTCAGTCGTGGCGCTACTGAAGGCGTTCGGATGGACCAAGTTCGCTATCATCGCCGGAGATGAGTTGACTGCCGCTGCTCAACAAATGGACGCTATAAAGGTGAGTTTATCTTAAAAGAAATGGCAAGTGTCTTTTATCGTCTTCTATGATGTGTTTTTAAAAACAAACATAAAAAGAGCCTGGAACAGTTCAAAGAGGAATTGAACCTGGGACACGCAGCGCACAAGCCATAATGCTTCAGCACTGCTCCAACAATAATGCAGACTCGTTGTGCCGTCACAAAAAGCTAGTTAGCTTAGATTGGATGCGTGGTCCATCATGCTATGATGAGTGATTGCCTAGTAAGAAATCTGCAAAACATAAATAAATTAAAATAAAAAGTGGATATAAATATGATAATTACAAAAAAGCTACCAGGCTCAAATGGGATTGGGCGGGTCACGTGAGCCGCATACATAACGACCGCTGGGCAAAGATCTCCACACGATGGGTGTCTGAGGATGGAAGGTGCCAGCGAGGCCGGCCTAGAAAGAGGTGGCGAGATGATTTAGACGCGCATCATGGAGGCTGGTTCGAAGTGGTGCAACAGAAGAGTACCCGGAAGCATATGGGGAGGCTTTTGCCCAACAGTGGGACATAAAAGGCCATTAAAAAAAATAGATAAATGAGCTATCAAATTAGAACCTTAATGAAATGGAAACCTAGAAATGGTTACTACATACTAATTTCTATGCTTGCTGAGCTAAATTACTTATGATTTTTTTACGAAACCGGCGCGACCTACTAAATACAATTTAATTTTTCGCATGATAAATTACAATGTTCCATTTTAGAGGCTTTTCACGCTCATAATAGGTATTCATAATGGTCTCGAAGCCTTTTATATCCAATATCTACCCAGAATCATTCTCGTTTTACGAAATTATTCACCGAAAAAATCTGCTCAAAACAGGTACTCTTTTATGATGTGATTGCTTGGTAAGAAGAAATCATTTTATACAAATTTGACACATTCATCGATTGAAATGTTATGTTCAAATTAGTATAAGCTTGTTTCAAAGTCAATCCAGGCAGCTTCCGTTAATTATGTGGTATTATTATGATTGCCAGTGTGAAAGCACAATAAGAAAAATGAAAAAAAACATCATCATCCTCCTGCCCTTATCCCAATTTATTTGGGGTCTGCGCAGAATGTCTTCTCCTTCCATGTTTCTCTATCACGTCATCTTAGCAGTAAAAAAACATAACTATTTTAATATTTAACAAATTTCCCATGCTTCTTAAGTGGAACTGAGACCCTTAACCGAATGCCGAAAGGTACTTTTGCTCCCCGTCATTGCGATATTTTTTTTGCCCTAAACCATACCCTTAAAAAAAACTTGTGAATAAGTTCCAACTTTTTCACAAGTTTTTTTTTAAATACATGATTTTAACGTAAGAATTTTATTGTAAGCACCTCGACCTCCGTACTATTCAATCCATCGTGATTTTTCACCCCAAAAACAGTCATTTCCCAGCAATATTTTTTGCGTAAAATTACTTAGATTGTTGTACAGGTCTTATTACACCCTGTATTTTAACCTTATCTTAAAGGGTTAAAAACTAAATTGGAACACATCGAGGTCAAACTCGTGACCTACTTCCATTTGTTTGTATATCGTTCAAAGGCTCAAGCCTATTTTAAGTTAGATTAAGTTTACCTAGTCTTCTTTACTAATCGAACTAAGAAGAAAGATACACTACTAAACTGAAGGTCGTAAGAGATACTTAGGACGGGTATAAATAGAACATAAGTGGCTTGTAACTTGGAGTGTTTTTTCTTACTTTTGTAACTTTTTGTGGAGGCTTCATATTTTGTTGGTTTATAATAGGAAATATCGTCGCAATCACCGCTCAAATTGTTCGGAAAACTGGCCGGCGCTGTCAGTCGGTGCGACACGTGTTTGGGTTCGCCGACAGACAGTACGTACGGCAACCAATCAAGCTATGCAAAATCAGTAAAAGCGGATCTGTCATTTTCCGGGAAATCTAGACAAAGCGAGGCCATGTTTTACTGGAAATGTATAGCTTGACATGTAGCCGTGTATATAAATGTGGCCGTCCCAGTAATATTTTGTTTAAAGCTAGATGCACACATAAAAATGAAACAAACTGAAATCGAAACAAAAAGTAAAACAACAAATCATCAACTAATAGGTGTAGGTTGTACTCAAAGAGGTTTAAAAGACTTATGTAGAGCGGAAATTGTGATTACAGCAAAAAAAAAAATAGATTTCGAACATTTTCGATTTTGACACATGAATGCTACCTGACAAGCGGGCGTATGACACTAGACAGACCGACTTGTTACAAGTATTGGATTACGATTTTCTTCGTCATGTTCTGTCTATCGCTTCTAAATCTTTGGTTGTACTCAATGGAACATATGAACATACTCACGACCACACGTTTTGATTAAAAAGTATTTAATAATGGTTTATGTTCTCAATGTCATCAGACAGTATGTGTTAAGTATATCATTATTGAAGTCCAACTTAACATCTAGATACCTTCACGATCTACCTTCACGTGGAAGCTTAGATTAGAGCTTCTGTAATAGGTAATACCATCCGCAAGTATTTGTCCTGCTAGCAGTATTGTGTGTTTGAGCAGCACGGTTGGGGCGGGGGTTGCAGCGCTGTGTGCCACGGGTTCGATTCCCGCACGGAACAAATATTTGTATGTCCTACAGGTAGTTGTTCCGGGTTCTGGCTCTTTGTGTATGTGGATTTAAATATACAGGAGAAATTCCTAGTGTGGGAAAAAAAAAAAATGTATTACATTATTAAAATCCCACTGGAAGCAGGATTTACACGTGGCAGCGTAGGAAGTAGTAAAATTTAACAATAGGCAGTGTTCAGTTTTCAGGCCATTGCCTTTTTATGAAGGACCATTAACCTATTCCCGGAGTCATCTTATTAAGGCAAACGAGGTGTTTAGTTGTCTTGGTGGGTGCAGTGGATTGACTTCTACGATAGCATTGGTTTCAATCCTTTACAATATAACACAAAAACAAGCTTATAAAGTAAAAAACCATTTTTGAAACAAGTTTTTAAATATGTGCATAAAAAATAAGGGAAATAATAAAGCTTCCGAAAAACAAATTAACTTCAAACGATCTGTGGTTGACTGTTGTTATAAGCTTGGTTAAAATGGGTTACCAAAAAATTTGTATAAAATTAACCGACAAAATATATTGTATTTAACAAACAAACATGAGCTTATTCAAATTACAATTCAAAAATTACAATACGAAAAATAATAAACTAAATTTCCAAATAATACCATGTTTACGAAAACATGTTCTGCTTAAATAATCGTTTTCTTAACCTCCTTACCTCCAACTTACGATGCAAGAGCGAGCTAAGCGAGCTCGGGACTTTGGGCACCTCGACTCCGGTTAGGTTTACTTTAAACCCTGCTGACAGAAATAGGAGCCCTGCGTTGCGGGGCTACGTCGGCTAAGCCTTATTACAACATTTTGATATTTATCTTGACTAAATTTATAATAGGTAAGTTACGATGAAAATGACTAACTGTAATTTTCGGTAAAACGCAATTTATGCTGGTGGAAAAATATTACGTCAGCAAATGCTGCATTGATTTTCGGAATTTCAGTATATTAAGGTTTCAGAAGTAAAACTTATTAAAGAAACAAACAATCTGAGACACGTTGAATAATTATTTTGACAACTAATGAAAAAAAGTAACCTACAAATCTGATTTATTTACATAACACAATAAATCAAAAATAAGACACCAATCACTTCGTTAACAAAAATAGCATGTACTTACAGGGCTCAATTGCACCTTTACCAACATAAATTAAATTACCAAACGCTTACAAATCACGTCGACAACCACCACACGCCAAGACTACCAATCGAGCAAATGGCCGATTCAGCCGCGCTCGCTGTCTTTTATAGACATAATTTCAAAATTGGAACCTATTCCCTAACTGTATCTTATTTGGTCGTTTGTTTGTCCTTTCAGCTGTCGGAAAATTAGTACATAAAGTAGTTTTCATTTTTTTTTCGAAGCTTTTAGCAAAAATAACTAGTCTGCCATCTTTGGGAGTCCGCCATATTGGATTTAGGATGACTTCACTTAGCTAACCATGCATTTGACATCAAAAACATTTGTGACCGTGGATTATCTCCAACCAGTTCGTCTGATAGTCTGCTCATCCTCTAATTTATTTCATTGGTTCCCAGGAGCTGGCCCAGTCCAACGGTATGGTGATAACAGCCGAGCATCGCTTCGCCGACTACATACCTCGCCACATTTCCGACATGGAGCGGATTGTTGATCAGACTTACTACAAAACTAGAGGTCAGTGGTTCTTTATTAATTATTTTTTATATAGGTAAAGCGGTAGAATTCTGAAGGAGCTTGATTGAAGAAGTATATATCTTCCACCATACATGTAAGCTGTAGTGTGAATAGTGAGATAGCAATAGGCTCGCCTATATTGCTATCTCACTATTACATGGACTTAAAACATAACTGGTGAAATGAGGGTGTACTATTAGGTACTTACACCTATGCCTTACCCTTAGTTCATTTATTCTTAGCCCGTAAGTAAGGTATTCAGTTGGGAAAAGGCTGGGTAGAAGATATATAGATTTGTTTGTTGCGCTTCTCTAAACATGTTTGTGTGTGTTGTTTATAAATTACGTGCATGGTATTAGGTACCTACCTAAATATTACAAAAGTTATCAATTAATGAGCTATAAAGTTTGAATTATGTTTGACATCATATTAACTTGACTTCAGTTCTCTATAAATCATAGCTGGCATTTAATAAGAAAAGTAAACAAAATCTTAAAAATCCCTGTTGTTGGTCTAGTCACCCTTTTTTCAAATCAGAAACTTCATATAAGAGTTAAAAAACATTTACAGAAATTCATGCAAAAACATACTTTCGCAGATCTGACTCCAGATTACTTCAAAATTTTAAATTGAAATTTCAAGTTCAATCTCTTGATGGAAAATTCTCGAAATTGGTTTCAAAGGTCAGGTGAAATTACATTCAATGAAACTGTCGAACGAATGATAAATGCTGTTTGATTTGTAAATTGAAATAAGTTATTTAAATGATTTTGAGTGGCATAATAAATGGCGGAAATTTTCCTGATTAACGTAAGTCAACATGCATGTAGAAAGGAAATACAGAAGATCAATTTTGCACGCTAACCGAGCTTAATGTAGACACTACTGCTTACCCAATTGAGACTATTTGTAATGCTGTTAACGAAATTGTTTAGTCATCAGCGCGTCTTGAATCAAAATTGTCTTGGTAAGTGTTTCTAGGTCGGCTGGACAGCCTCAAATGTTTGTCAAAATTGAAGACCCCCGGTCAATAAATCATTTTCCTATCATCGTTGTCGCTTATACGTATTATGTCACTTTTCAGTGCCCTTCTGATAATTTAAGAAATAGTACATTTTGACACAAGTGGGCAAAGTATTTTTATTTTAAACAATCATGTTCATTTATGGTATACTATGTATTAATATGATTTAAATATTCAAAACATATTTACACAGTAAAGGCATATATGCCTCTTTACTGAGAATAAAAAATACAACCACCGTCGGCTTTAGGTATTGAATGAATTTGGGTTTAGTTTGTAGTTATATCTGTGTTTTTTTTCATTTCCACACTAGTGAAAAACAATTAACCACGAGTGTGAAATAACCTCCATACTGAAACTGTCAGAGTGCGATAAGAGCCAGTTTTCGGGGAACTGTATTGAAAAAATATTATTCTACTATATTGTATTGAATTCAAGTGCAAGGCCAGTGATTCGCGTGCGAGCCATATTTATTTACTGGTCAAAGGTAAACGCAATTAGTAGTTATGAGGAAATACATTGTGTATTTCGGCACGAGGTGAATTTGCATATTGTTGATGATTTATTGGCGACTTGCACGTGCTTCGTTAATAAAGTTATTTTTTTATTTATTTTATCATTTATGTACACACAAGAGAGAACATAAACAAATAAACATCATACATAACACAACTTAGAGTACAAAGGCACAACAATGCACTTAATACTAGGCTATTTTTGTTTGAGCATGGATTCCTGGCTTTATTTCCAAGTTCGAGCTGAGGTTATTGGGTTTTTCCAGCGGGAATATCTCAGTACCAGGTCAGGGTCTAGAAGTTAGTGGTGGACAGACATACATACTGTACTGTCCTATAATGCCAGATTGCCATCCCATCGGACTTGCGGTCACAGTTGTGCACTATATCTAGTATATCCTGCGTCTAAGATTAGTCTCCACTGAGATTGGCCGCCATGACTGATATGCCTATCCAGAAAAAGGCGAGCGTTTATGTATGTATGTACCTACCTAAAGCGGGTTATGCATGACAGTTTTAACTGTGCATGCAAAACCTTCATGCAAAACCGAGTTCCATAGTAGTGACATACGTAACTGCTACACACGTTCAGTTTGACTGTACAGGAAAAACTGCACATGCATAACCTATTGTCTATGGCCGGCTAAATATAACGTAGTTTACTAGTGTGCAAGGTTAACCGGTTGGCTGGGTCACGGGCGCCGTTTTAATGAAGCGCTACAATTTCTACGCGTTTGTGTTGTACTGCGGGCTCGCGGCGATGTAGAAAATGGCGGAGGAATTAAATAGTAATAGGTGGGTGAGGGCTGCTACAAGCTGCTGCACGTTTTACGGTAGAACTCAAAGTAACGCACTCAAAATATTAAGCTGATGGATGCATTGAGTAGTAAGGGGGCCATGGAGACGACAGGCCGTGTCGACGGCGCGTTCGTGTTCCACGCGCGCCTCAAAGAGATGTCAGCAACCAGGAAGGGGCCCGCAAGGGCCGATACCTGCCGGGGCTGCGGGACTGTTTGAAAGAGATACCGTGGCCCTGGAACACAAAGGGCAAAGAAGGAACATGGATGGGTTTTAGTCAGTAAGAGTCTGACACTCCCTCCCACTCCACCCAGAGCGGGAGAAGTCATTTGATGATTTCCCATCCGTAAAAAAAAGGGGGGCCATGGAGGTATTTAAAGTTCTAACATTAAAAACTGATATTAAAAAAAAAACCTTGTGAAAAAGTTAGAACTTTGTACCCTCATATCTCCGTGATTACAAAATTCCCAGGTGTGGTCCAGAACAAAAATTATATCGCAATGACGGGGAAAACAAGTGCCTTTCGGCTTCGTTAAGGGTATTTATACAGCCGTAGCATCCCTAAGTATCCAATTTGCATCTGGTTCACTTTGTTAGAAAGCAATTTTCTTTTTAACAAAAATATGGAAGAATTATTGTGCCGGCAACCTTGCGGATTCTTTTCATGTCTCAGAATTTATTGATGGACATACACACACCAACAATTATTTAGAAATATTTTAATATGTTACAATGTTGAGTAGGGAAAATGTAGTGAGCCCCAAACCCACGTGGTGGATGAAGTCCCCTTCGCTCTCATAGAGAGCTTGGGGCTTGAGTCCCAGCAGTGGGAACATTGTAGGTCATGTATAAAGGGTATAAAAAGACCCTTAACGAAGCCGAAATGCACTTATTCTCCCCGTAATGGCGATCACTTTTTTGTTCTAGACCATACCTGGGAACCTTCTAGTTACGGAGATATTGGGGGTCAAAGTTGCAACTTTTTCACAAGTTTTTTTTAAATACTTGTTTTTAATGTAAGATTTTTACTTTAAATACCTCCACGACCCCCGTACTATTCAATCCATCCATCAGCACAATGTTGTGAGTGCGTTATATTGAGTCCTACCGTCAAACGTGATTTTTCACCCCAAAAAAAAAAATCGTTTCCCAGCAAAATTTTTTGCGTAAGGTAAGTTTGATGTACAGAATGCTTGGTTGACGGCTTCGTGAAGGGTCTGTTTACATCCTGTAGTTTTGTTCTCTTAATCAAACTGGTATTCTACTTTGTTACAGTATAAAGAGGTAAGAGGTTTTGTTCTTCCAGTCATTTTGAAAATTTTTATGTTCTCCTTACCCGGGAACTTTATAATTACGGAGATATTGAAGTGTTCTTAAATACAAATTTAGAATGTTATAACTTTACTTTAAACTACCTGTGCCCGCGGCTTCGCTCACGTGACCACGTATTCTTTTGTCATTTTCAAAGTTTATGATCTATCCTGGGTCCTAAAGGTTAATAGCATTAAAAACTAAAAAAATATCCTCTAAGTTTGGTTTTTCACCGTATTGTAGCGCATTCATTGCACACTTATAAAGTCTCTCCACTTTGTTCGCACTTCGTCTTATTTATGTTACTCAAAGTTTTGAACAGATTTGAGTTGTAAATCTGTAATAGTCTAACCATGGTGATACATAATAGGTATGTATTCCCATGGTTATAGCAGCTCAATTTGAATACGGGGCTCCCGACCAGACCATGGTCGACCATGCTAGAGTATCCAAAGTGTCCCTACACCTACGTTTTAGAGGGCTCACTGTCAAAAACGCTACTGACACGCGATAAACGTAGCCATCTGGGTGTTATTAATTAGAAAAGACGTACCATCGATTCGAAAGAAGAAAAACAGGACAATGATATTAGATCTCGTATTTCCGAAGATGACTATGATTGCCCAAGCGGATACTTTTCCAAGTACACTGATCAACGGGCAAAAAAATTGAAGAATAGACGCAGGTATTACGAGATTTTTCACACCAAAAAAAAGTAGTTTCCCAGCAATACGTTTAGCGTAGCGTTACTAGCGTTAGGTACACAGCCCTGAAACTGAAACATACAATTCTGTTATTAATGCCATCGTTCACGGCTTGCTCACACGAGCGTTACAATAACAGCCCATTATAATAATTATTCTTGTTCTTCTTCTAGAAAAAGAGTTATTTAGAAGATTTCGTTGAGCACTAAATGGCGTACAAAATGAGGCCTTTTCGCTTAGAGTAGGCTGGTATAAAAGTAAATTGACGATACTTTGTAGCTTACTAGCTGTCATCCGCGACTCCGTCTGCGTGGAATTTATACCACATAAAGGGTGTAAAAAGACCCTTAACGAAGCCGAAAGGCATTTGTTCTCCCCGTCAATGCGATCATTTTTTTGTTCAAGACCATACCTGGGAACCTTCTAGTTACGGAGATATTGGGGGTTAAAGTTCCAACTTTTTCACAAGTTTTTTTTTAAGTACATGTTTTTAATGTAAAATTTTTACACAACACCTCCACGACCCCCGTACTATTCAATCCATCCATCAGCAAAATGTTCCGAGTGCCTTATATTGAGTTCTACCGTAAAACGTGATTTTTGACCCCAAAAAAAAAAGTCGTTTCCCAGCAAAAAAAATTGCGTAAAGTTACTTAGTTTGATGTACAGAATGCTTGGTTGACGGCTTGGTGAAGGGTCTGTTTACACGCTGTATTTTTTGTTATAAGTAACCGTAACCTTTTCTTGATGCGGGGTAGTCTTCATGAATACCGTCCATCTGGAGAGAACAGAGAGCCATGTCTAACTTATATCGACTGAAACCCCATGCTTCCTACTACTACTACCATAATCCGGGGACCAGGAGATACTCGGGCATTCGCGTGGACCTCCGACTGCCGTACAAGTATGCTGGACCAACTTTGCCCGCGGCGTCGCTCGCGTTATGGTCGGAAATTATCCCAAGGGAACGTCCTGTTTCTTTAAATAAACCCTGTGATACTCAGGGATAATGTAGCGTCCCATCAGTGAACGAATTTTCGGAATCGGGTCAGTATTTCCTAAGATTACGCCCTACATCCAAACTAATAAATGTTATCTCTTTATAATATTAAGTGTAGATGAAAAGTGATCTAAGTCCACTATCGGCTAGCTCTCTAAACACAACTGAATCGTGTGAAAAGTTAACAGAACACGGACAGGACAGGGATACTTTGTAGTTAGTATGGATTTCACATAGATACACGTGGAATGGATAAAAATGTTCTGCCTAGAAAAGTATCATTTATAACTTACCCGAAATAGCTTTCTAAAAACAAACATAGTAAGGCCCCAAAAAGCCTGTGTATCACCATTATAAAAGATTTATTTTTAACTAGCTGTGCCCGCGGTTTCGCCCACGTGAGCGCTTATTCTTTTGGCAATATCAGGGAATGTTACATGGGAACGTGAAGTCGTAGTATATTTCTAATATCCTCTACAAAATAATATACTAATAAACTGACGTACTATTAATTTAAACTAAAACCTGTTAGTACGTCTTTGTTTTAAACAGTAAAGGAACTCGTAGTCAATTTCTAGGGGAATCAAATTAGATTGCCGTTGACACGCTAAGTAGAAGTTTATGAACGAACGCAAATAGATGCAATTCTTGGTCTATCACAGGTCGCAACGCTGAGTATCCTTAGTTTTTTTTTTAATCTTTCAATTCTGAGAGCTTAATCAGCCGATGGAAAACAAAAGTGAATATGCAAAAAACCCGGTCACAGAAAAATACTGTAAATGCTTGAATTTAATGTATTTAGTAATGGAACCAGAAAAAGTGTGCGCTTCGGGAATCTTCATGTTTCCGAATTAATACGAACGTCGGCCGCAGTGTGATCCCCACAGATGCATAGCTTCTAAGTTTGGTATTTCAACGTATAATACAAGGTCATTGCCCCTTGTCAGTTTCTCACTTCGCTCACTCAATTCTACATACCTACATGAATACCGGAAAATGTTCTAAATATGAACGGATGGAATTCAGTACGGTACTCAATCATTTATTGCGTCCCAAAATGTGTACTCTTGGAGGTGGTAACTTCTGACAGCATTATGGAGACTTTCGGGCACCGCACCTAGTGCCGGTGCCTGTACTCATATGAATAGTGCTATGGCTACTTTGGCTGACAATTCCTAGTTTTTTTTTAATGCAGTGAGCATCTTGGTTACATTTCAACGAGATGTAATCACCAAAGGGTTAGGCAGAGGTGTACCCAACAGTACACCCACTTTTCTCAAGTTGTTTAAGTATGACTTATAATTTTTAAAACAGAATATTTTTCTTGTCTCAAATGTATATGATGAGAACCTGTTTAGTTTTAATAAATACATCTTTTCATTCTGAAAGAAAGAATGCGTACTACGATGAATAATACATTTTAAAACTTTTGCGGGAAAAGTAAAATAACCTTGTTTTCATTGTCAGAGTTTCACAAATGAGACAACAAAAGGCTTTGTAACGTGCATACCTAATTATACATAACGTAACATAACATCACGCATGCAATCCTCGAAAGGTAAGGCGTAAAGGTAAGTGTACCAAATAATACACCCACACTTCGCCAGTTATGATTTTAAGTCCCATATAATAGGGGCGAGTCTATCGCCATCAACCGGGCACAAATCTGGACTCCGTGGTAGCTACTAGAAATTCCTGATGCACTTTGCCCGAGCGCTCAGCAGTCGCACTTGCGACCACACGACCAACAAGGCAGTTCCACGAAATTATACAAAGGTTAACTTTTCCGTTCCACGAAAATACAAATTTCATATCAGACGAAAGCCGTCCACTGTTGGATTGGGACCTTCCGGTAAATGGTCGCCACTCCAGAACTTTTCGGCCCTCCGTTCTGCGAACGACATTCCCAGGTCACGTACAATTTTAAGAGCTATATCGAGTACCTTTGGTTCTCTTTTGAATCTCTCCGTGTTCTCTTTCAGCTTTTCCATTTATTTTTGCCCGCGGCTTCGCTCGCGTTAATTTAGAATTTGACAATCGATTCGGGTTGTAGTCTGCTTGTAATAATATAATTCAATCATGACTCGAAAGGCACTTGGCGCCATCTATTATCATAAGAACGTGATCGTTGTTTTCCTCGGGAATAGTACTTTTTTTCGGGATGAAAGATACCATGTCCGTTTCTGTACCCCTGACAACGTATATGCAAATTTCAAGATAATCGGTTCAGTGGGTTATGCGTGAAAAGGTCGCTAGTGTTTTTTTGTTACAAACTCACTTTCGCATTTATAATAATACTTAGTTAGGATTGGTTTTTTTCGTAAATTGATTGGACTCTGTCGTTAGTCTAAAAGTCTCAAGCGTTATTGCGCTGAACTTGATGGCTTAGGTTCGATTCCCAGGTCAGGCAAAGTGCTACTCAGTTTTTTCAATCAGGAATTTTCCAGTAGTATTCCGGAGTCTAAATTAATGGGATAAGGCTTGTCCCCTATTCTATGGGACTTAAACTGGTGTATCATAATTACACCACTGCCTTACCCTGTAAGTATATTTTTATTGTACGTGTGATTTTACGTATGTTTGTGTAAATGAATCTTGTAAACTATTTCTAACCTATAAAAATAGGTGCACAAATGCACGGAGTTTCCACCGAGATTAGATTGCAAGTAGTACAGTAAAGTAGCACTACGTAGTGCTAAGTAGTTCATTGAATTGGTCCAGCGTTTGTGTGACCCACTTGAAGCTGGGGCGCATAAGAAAGCTTGGCTTGCGGCGTTCGTAAAGCGATGTGTAAGTGCGGGAACATGTGCAAGGGAAATGAGATTTTATTAGGTTGCAAAGTTCGGAGTTTGAAGGTTGTTCTTTAACTATTTTTGTTAGCGTGTTGTGACTGCAGGGCAAAGAGCTGCTTTTCGTCTATTTATTTTTCTCGCTTTTTAGCAAAGAACTGGGATTAAATATTACAAAATCTTAAGGCAGGAGTCCAATTCAAGACGTTTATGTAAAAGCACCGATTTTAATTTACTAATTTATTTTTGATATAAGGTTACAAAGTTCGTAGTTTGGAGAATTTTCTTTAAATTGTGTTACTGTTGTATACAAAATTAATCACACTCTTTAGCTATTTGATCCCAAATATTTAAGTAAGAGTTCAATTTGAGTCACGTTTATGTAACATTACCTATTATTTTTGATGAAATTGGGCCATGAGTTATTTCTCATTTGCCCATTAGGCGGAAAGATTTTTTTTTGTGTTCTTACTTATATTAAAACTTTATCTGTTTTGAAGAAAACGATTAGAACACAGGGATCGTACCTAAATTAAATCGATTATTATTTATTTTTCACCTACATACTGTTTTCATAACAAAAAACGAATCTCTCCACGATTTCCTTAACGTGCACAGAATTATAATTTAAAAAGCGTTTAGAAAAAGTCGACCTTATGTAACGTAAGATACATAGAGCGAAATATACATAAAGTATACCTACATTCAAGGTGGGTAAGTAATTGCTCAATTTTGAAGTAATCTGTTGTTGGGAATTTCCCTCGTTTTTTTGACTTTCAAGTTTATTAGGTACTCGTATAAACGTCAGCATCTTTATATTTTGAGATATCCATATACTAAAATTCAGGATAAGGATAACATTTCATTTGGACTTTATTATTCTTGTTTCTTCTGTAATTTCTAATATCTCTCTGAGATAGAAACTCGTAAATATTATCAACTTGCTAGCCTTAAAACATTCGAATTTGCTACTTTTTCCAATCGACTAAAACCTTCCTAAAACCGACTCCTCTTAATAAGCTTTACCCATTAACAGGAATCGCACCACCTGTCGTACGTAGGGATGTCGCACGCGCGATGGAAAAAAGAACCAAGTATCCGATTCCCGACATTATCTCTACGATTACTCAACGACCCCGGGTAGGCTTAATAGTCGGAATAGCTTCTTACGCTCCACGCAGGCTATTCAAGATTTGCCACCAAAGGGACAAGCACCCACCACCTCCCGATTTCGATAACCCCAGGAGCATTTGCCTCCGGATCATGATCTGCAGTGGTCTGTTTGGAAAGCACTTAACCGATTTGGCAAAATGGGGAATTAAAGATCCTTCCGACACACAGTGTGAATGCGGTGCTCCCGACCAGACGTTGTCCCACTTGCTGGAGTGTCCGAAGTGTCCCAAAATCTACACTTTAGAAGACCTAAAGAACGCCTCAGATGCCGCGATTAACATGGCTACTTACTGGGCCCAAGAAATTTAATCAAGTCGTACCATGGACACGAAAGAAGAAAAAGACGAAGCCAAGACTAGACACTATTCTTTGCTGCCGTTTTCTATTGTTAATATTGTGTATGCAAGAGATTTACTTCTCCCATTTAAATAAGATTAATATGATTGGGTACGTACCCAATTAAAGCAAGCACACAATTGTCAGGCCAAGGTACTATCCCTAATTAAGACATCTGTACATTGTTTGAATACTAATTTAAACTAAATCTGTTACTCTTTCAATATTTGCTATTGGATTTGCGACGTTCGGCTTAGCGCTGAAAGTTCAAATTTTAATGTCCCATTACCAACATCGTAAAAGCTTACATTGTCTTTTGTCCGCAGTCTACGTGTTCCTGGGGGAGCACATAGCCCTGGTAGACTTCGTGAAGGTGCTGCAGCGTCGAGGACTTCTCACTGAGGGGGAGTATGCCGTGGTGGCGGTGGATGACGAGATCTACGACCCCAGTACAGCTGCCATCACTCATGCAGGTGAACTAGTTTTTTTGTGGCTAAACTTGCTTCATACCACACCTTACGAATAAAATATGTTAAAAAAAACCCTGTCCAATCCGAAAGGGGCATATAGATATACCAATGACATTGCTAAATAGAATAAGAAAATAAAATATAAATGAATTTTAAAATGCATGATTTTAATCCCAAATTACCACCGTTTTCCTAAATTCAAACAAACTTTTAAAACGTGACAACATCTTCGGCATAAGCATGTTCGATCGTCAATTATTATGACGAGACTGCCTGAGAAGCGACCACCCCCAGTCACACCCCTTGTGTTGTCATAGAAGTTTCCTCATTTTAGTACCTACATTTCATTTATTTTTCATCGGGGTATTCTTATTTACTTGTTCTCCAAAAAGGATTACATAAATAGAATCTAATCTCGGTACATAAAAATACTCTCACGAATCGGACAGGGTTTTTTTTTAACATATTGTATACTAGCTTCTGCCCGCGACTTCGTACGCGGATCCTGTTGCTTATGCCAGCGACAACGGGGTCGTCAAAATCGAAGATCTGAAACGTCTGATGTCGAATTCTAAGAGCCCGGGGACGGGAAAACAACGGGATGCGCGAGACGATTCGAGACGTCCCTTTTTTTTTATTTTTGTTAGTCAGAAGTCGATGCGTAGATACGCTTGGAACTCAAGCGCAATTCTCTATCCGTGAACGTCTCCGACTCGCGAGACAATGCATGACGTTCACGATCAGCGGTCAGTCGCGCATCACGTTCCCCACTTGTCTCTAGAGACCTCGAAGTCGATGTGTATATACGCTGAGAACTCAAGCGTAATTTTCTTTCCGTGAACGTCTCCGACTCGCGAGACAATGCATGACGTTCACGATCAGCGGTCAGTCGCGCATCATATTCTTCACAGTTCTCTAGAGACCTGGACGTAGATGCGTAAATACGCTGAGAACGCAGGCGTGCTTCGCGATCCGAAGAGGTTTCCACGGAGCGAGTTGCAGCCTGATGTTCTGGAACAGTATCAAGTCTCTCCTGACGTTCTTCGGTAGATTCTTGGGATCTTATGATCCTCAATCTTTTAGCTCCATTGGAACATTTGGAAATATTTGACCTCTTTCTAGGCATGTTTATAGTTTTATTGTGAAGATACCTGATCAATTAAAAGCTAAGTGACTGCTCCCCTGCGTTCCCGGGTAGGCTACCGTGTCACGAAGATAAGTGGAAAAGGAATTTAAACAAATAACATAAGCCCGAAGGCATATTTATTCGATAAAATAAAGTGATAGCTTTGATTTCCACATCAGATGTTTCTGATCTTCGATTTTTATAAGTCAACAGGAAATGCCCATCAGACCGAACAACTTTTGCTAAGACGTCATTCCTATATGTGTTATGGTGTAGCTGGGCTCTTGGAGTTCCACAACAGGTGTTCCAGATCTTCGATTTTTATAAGTCAACTGAGAGTGCTCATCAGATTGAACAATTTTTGCTAAGACGTCATTCCTATATGTGTTATGGTGTAGCTGGGCTCTTGGAGTTCCACAATAGGTGTTCCAGAACTTTGATTTTTATAAATCAACAGAGAGTGCTCATCAGATTGAACAATTTTTGCTAAGACGTCATTCCTTTATGTGTTATGGTGTAGCTGGGCTCTTGGAGTTCCACAATAGGTGTTCCAGAACTTCGATTTTTATAAGTCAACAGAGAGTGCTCATCAGATTGAACAACTTTTGCTAAAACGTCATTCCTATATATGTTATAGTGTAGCTGGGCTCTTGGAGTTCCATATCAGGTGTACCAGATCTTCAAATTTATTCTCTCAGCAGAAAATACTCATCACGTGAAACAATTTTTGCTATGGTACCATTTTTGTATCTCTTATAGTTTAGCTGGTCTGTTGCGGTTCTGCATCAGGTGTTCAAGTTTCCAAGATAAATTATAGCCTATATGTTGCTCAGACTTAATACCTATACAACAACAAAAAAATCTTTCAAATCCGTCCAGTAGTTCCGAAGATTAGCATGTACAAACAAACAGACAAACAGACAAACAGACAAACAGACATACAGACAAACAGACAGAGTTTTTTTTTTGGATTCGTGCTCTATTACTGTTTCTAAACCCCCCTCAATTTTTTTTTTTAAAATATCTTCAATGTACAGACACAGTTTTTTTACTGTCTTATTATATGTATAGATATAGATAAGTTGACAAGTGTTGTAGCAACTTGTCACAAACATGTATCATACATGTTTTTACGTTGTTTCAGAAATGTTTAACTATTTGATAGAATTCATTTAACCCAGACTACAAGATACAAGTTTATTTTTTAAATATTCTTGACAAGTATTCTTTTTGTTTGGTTCTGCTTATTTTATTATTGTTTTTAATTGTTGTCGTTTTTAAGTTTTTAAATAATGTCGTAAATAAATAAAATACGTAAGGAATCTTACGAAAAACACAGTAAAAAAAAAAAATAATGCTTGTTTTGATTTTAGACAAAGTGAAAACCCGTGTTATATATTAGTTCTCCCACACCACCCTGCAACTTGACAGGAGAAGAAAAGACTGTGATCAATGAATGATTCATGGAGCGAATTTTGAACATACATATAAAATATTTTGAAAAGATCCATCCATAAAAACTAAGACTGACTGAACACAGTTACCGTAATCTTGAATACAAATTCAAGCTCTCGGAGAATATTATACTGTCTCAGAAGTCAACGTCAAGCCGAAATCAGGTGATAAGCCAAGTCATAATAGTTATTAGAAAAATATAAAAAACAATCTGAGTTATTAGCTGATTAGTAATTTATTATTACAGTATATTAGCTATAAATGGTAAAACAAGAAGCTTAAATATTAATCCTTCAACATTCAAATAAATCTACATTCATCATCGGCCTAGCTTTTTTTTCCCTACTATATTGTGGTCGGCTTCAGTCTAACCGGATGCAGCTGGGTACCAGTATTTTACATGGAGCGACTGCCCTCCACAGTCACTCCTCCACAACCCAGTTAGTACTCGATAATCCGGAGTAATGTAAAATAGTTGCCCTAAAAATAGATAAACTGAAAATGTACCTAATAAATAGTTCTGCGACCTACTAAAAGTGAAAAGAAATCTTACTTATTTTTTAACCCCTTGTCGTGAAATCTACATAGATAAACAAGATTTTAGCAATTCGAAAATCTGAGATCCCTTGATGTCTACCTCACTCGTGATACGTACGTAACTTTCGTTACTATACAACTGTCATTACTTTAATAAGTAAGTAAGTAACGAAAAAATTTAATAAGTGCTTTATAAGTAGGTCGTCTGAAGGTTAGGTTGAGCCTGTGCGGACCAAATTGCAGGCGTGACTGACACGATCACTACTGAAGAAAGTATTTTGTTGGTCCATACCGGCTTGAGTGCTCTCTTAGCCATGGCAGGCGTTAAATCATTATATTGTGAAGGTGGGTCTCGCTTACCTGGTCAACCTCACCTGCACCGGGGTTAAAACGAAAAAAAACTTCGAGAGTAGTTTCATTTTCTTTAAAATTCAAACTTGGAATACTTGACACCGATTACGTTAGCGAATTATTTTGTTTATGGAACAACACTGTATGTATGTACGTATTCTATAGCAAACAAAATATAGGTGCGAAGCACTCGCGTTCAGGGTGCATATAGGGTAGAAAAAGGGTAATTAAAAAAGACAACTGTTCCCTACAAAAGAGCTATCCCAAAAAAAATGTGCGTGTGTCAAAATGTATGGAAAGGCTGATTTTTTTTTAAAGTAAGTACCGATGAAAAATTTATATGTTGTTCAGAATGATGTACTGTCGCATTTAATATTTTCATAATTATAAGAATTTATGCGTATCTATGAGTGATACTGATTGTGCTTGTTGCAAACAATTTAACTAACATACTAATGGATTATTGTATTTTCGATAAAAAAATTGACGTGTTTACGTTATGATCTAAATGATGTACCGAATACGTGGTAACCGTTTTCGCTTCAAAAAAGCTCTCCACGAGTATTTGGGGAAATTACGACGTTTGTGTTGTGGCAACTCTATTGACTTTTAGTTTTGCTTTTACTTGGATGAAGAAACACATTTCCTATAATATCAGCAATGGTCAAGTAAAGGTTGATACTTTTACTGTTAACTTTAGTTGTCGATGAAGAAACTGGCTGTGAATATGCTAATCGCGCGGTTAACTTTAATATTGCGACGTAGGATAAATGTCACTTTAGTTCGCATATGACAGTACAGACGTCGCCACTTGTACTAAAAATGCGAGATTTTTTGTTACAAGTATCGTTGTTTACGTCACAAACTAACCTATATACTAGTGTATACGGGAAACCAAGTACGAGGTAAGCTTACCACAACTTTACCGCTTAGACAAAGCCGAGCAAAACTTGCCAACTTTGATCATTACCGCTTCAAACTAAAACAGAAAGCTTGATTTGGTTCAACGAATTGCTATAAACCACAATCTGACACTTTGATAACCACTTAATTTGTTTTGCTCAACTCATACATATAACTAACCAGCATTTTCCTGCTAATTTATTTAGGGTAATTAGAAGGCCTCGCACTAGGTAGACCGATGACCTGGTGAAGGTTGCGGGGATCCGCTGGATGCGAGACGCACGGGACCGGTCAATGTGGCGACACTAGGGGGAGGCCTATGTCTAGCAGTGGAAGTCTTTCGGCTGAAATGGTGATGATGCTGATGAATTATTTCGGGGTAAAAAGCCCGTATCACTCATCAGCTTATTAATTATCGATCCTCTGGTCAGTTTCTGAAAACCAAAGATGTGTTCTTTGGTTTTACATATTTAACTATACATATTACCACTCTATGTTTGTACGATTTGGCACAACATTGATAATTCTTTATTATGATTTAATACAAGTTTAACATAAATGCTTCATTCACTTATAAGCATTCCGGAATAAATTTTCTAAATAATGATTAGAACAACAAATTGATGTTTTGGTTTAGAAAAACTTAGCGGTAACACACGACGGACACGAAAACTGACTTTATTTTTTACTATTTATTGACTATTAGAAGTAGGCCTAGTGGTGTGACCGTCGGACTGCCAAGTCATGTGTCTCGAGTTCAAACCCAAGACACACACCTTTGATTTTTCAGATCCATGTACGTATTGTATGATCGTCACTTTCTACGGTGAAGGAAAACATCGTGAGGAATCCAAACCAGGATGCCTGAAAGATATTTCTCGACGGCATGTAAAACCAAGTCAGAGGCCCATGGACGGCATTTAAAAACTCTGACACCGGTTTAACACTAATCACCGAAAAAAAAAAGTAGTTGCATTCTTAACTTTAAAAATCAGTAGGTAGAATACAATCAAGTTCAAGGTTTACTTTTTTTTTTTTTTTCGAATGTGATATCATCAAATGACCCCCCCCCCCCCCCCGTTCTGGGCGGAGTTGAAAGGAGTGTCAGACTTTTACTGACTATAACCCATCTATGTTCCTTCTTTACCCTTTGTGTTCCTTGTCTGCGGTATCTCTTTCGAACAGTCCTGCAGCCCCGGCAGGGTCCCGCAGTCCCAGCTTACCAGTTTACTTGAAGACTATAATAAAGCCTTTGTCAACAGAACACCTGGGCCAGAACAGCAGCAACGACGTCTTAGCATTCCGAGCCGTCCTCAAGTTGACGCCGTCGTTCCCCACCAACCCGCACTATGAGTAAGTATCTAATTAAAAAGTTCTTAATTAAAAGTTAGGGTAGGACGTCCGACGATGAAATACTGATTTCATAAAAATAATTTCTTTAAAAGTGTAAAATGCAATTTTTAATAAAAGTTTGCTTATTTTTGAGCCGTGGCGGTGCACTAATGATGGCCCTGACTTATCCTCACCATAGTTCTTAAAACAGTGAAGATTTTAATTATTGCGAGGACCAACATTTCGAAGAAATGTGACATTCACATACCCGCACTTGGCTCTCGTGGTGAATAATGGCTCGCTTCACCAAGAGGACCCCTATATCCTAAAGAACATTATGACTGATCACAGGCCGACATGATAATTTGTGCAAGGTATTTGTCGATATGGATTTCACTAAAAACAGCTGTATTATAGAGCTCTTATCATCACCTGCCTAGCCTTTTCCCAACTATGTTGTGGTCGGCTTCTAGTTTAACCGGATGCAGCTGAATACCAGTATTTTACATGGAGCGACTGTCTATCTGACCTCCATAACCCAGTTCGTACTGGGTAATACTGTTACCCCTTGCTAAGACTGGTTGTCAGACTTCCGGGCCACTGACTACCTGTAGCGACTGTCGGTCCCGGCTGTCATTTGTAGACCACAAATGACAGCCGGGATCAACGGCTTAACGTGCTTTCCGAGGCACGGAGAAAACTAGGTATGTAATAGGCGGTCTCCCATCCATGGACCAACCTGGGCAAGCGCGGGTTTACCTTAAGATGGAGCCAAGCGGCTGTTATTATTTAGCCACGAGCTCCTCATTATAGAACTCTGCACACGGCCATTCTACGAAGTGGCCAAAATCCTGTTCGCTCTAAATATCTCCTTTTTAAATATAGCTACATTTTAACGATAATGTGTATTTTGCTTTATTTTATGTTATCTATTATCACGTATTTGAATTGATACATAATATCTTTCATTTACGAAGATTTTGCGCGTTTCCTGTAGACCAAATCACGTCCTGTAGACTGTTCGCGACATAGGTTACCGGGTCCAGAGATGTTTTAAAAATACTTTCTCATATTTTGAAGTGCCGTATGTGAACCTATCATATTGCAAATATAATAAAGTATATTTCCGTGTAATTTAAAAAAATTACCACGTTAACATTTCAAGTTACGAAAGATTCTACGGTGTTCGCAAAAAACTAATCACTCGTGTAGACAAACATGAAAAATCCGGTATTTTTTTTTTATATTTTGTATAACAACAATATTTAGTTTTGCTAGCCACAATTAACCACGTAGTTATCATCGACTGTCTGTTATTGCTGGCCATAAGACGTTATTTCCGAGTTATTAATAAGATTTGAGTCATTCTACAAAGTGTAAAAGTTGGTGCGTCACTTCTAAAATCGCCAAGAAACAGTAATTTCTTAATTCAAAATTACAGTTTTACTATGGTCTTGTTAATTAGCGGTAAAATTATCGAACGTGATGGAAGCCACGTTTTATAACTTCAAGTATTCCCCTCGGCATGGACTAAACTATGATTCACACACTTCTGTCGAACTCATTTCTGTCGACAACCTGACTACAGATGAGGCGTATGCCTGCAGATGTGAGACTCTTGCGAAATATATCTTATTGCTATTTGATAAAGATTAAAATTGATTTTAAGAAAACCTTTGTTGCATAAATAATTTATTTTTTAGCTCAATATATGCGGTTTATGCTGAGTTTAGTACAGAATACAAATTAGTATAAAGATGTGACGTATTTTTATACATTATATGTGGTTTTATGCCATGTATTACTACTGTATGCTAAAAATGATCAAAATTTTACTTTTAACAGTTCCCGCTTGGTTTACCTGAAGCATTATTCATCTTTAAGTTAATTTTCTGCAAAAAATCTGCAAATTACCATCGGTCTTTAGAAATGACGTCTGCTTACAGATTTGATTTGATGCTTTAAATTTTTTTCCCAAATTTTGATCCCAAAAATGGCAGGAAACAAAAAAAAATACTGAAGAAGAAAAGAAGAAGCGCCGTAAAGAACAAAAAAGGAGATTTATACAAAAAACAGGATAGAAAATGTCGGAATCTGAATTAGAGGAAAGGCGCAGAAAAGACAGGGGAAAATACCAAAGGAAAAAAGCATCAGGAGAGATCAAGACGGTTAAAGAACAAACCCCAAGAGTACAGCGAAAGATAAGGAAGGGATGGCGTGAGCGTGCCAAAAAAATTGCCCATTATAATATCTACAGAAGTGAAGTCACATCTGTAGACATAATTTATATATTTTTTATTTTGTAACTGTTGGTTATTTACATGATCATTATACCTAAGCAAGTGAGAAGGCACTTAATTTTTTAAGTTTATAACGTTGATATTTTCTAGAATTGTATTAATTTTTGTTATTTCGTAATATTGTCTATTCTGTCGATAATGGCGTCACATCTGTCGACAGAGAAAAATCTTAAAAGTGCCATAAATGCTAATATTGTGATTGATGATCTCTAAAACTATTTTTAGATTAAATTAAGGTTAATTTTAATACTTCCTACCTCAATAAAAACACCTGATCATTGAATTTGTTTTTATTAAAAAAAAAAAATAGGTTCGTAGAATGGCCGCACAAGGAAATTTTTCTTTTCTGCAGTTTTCTTTGGTGATTTCGGCTTGGACAAGTTCCTAGCAGTAGTCTGCCGACATAATATGGGCATACCATCTCCCACGAGTTTATTTCCTCAACAAAAGCTGACCCAGAAAAATAACCTGATTTTAAGATCACTATAATAGATATACTTTAAATCAGATCTTAAATATCTTGCATTCAAAATTTTGTTCGTTTTTGTCGGCCAGTGTTATGTATGCTTTTTTAATACAAGAATTCAGTCAAATTGCTCTGGTAATTCTCGTTTTAAATCTGTCATACCTACACTGTCTTGGACCGAATTATTTCGGACAGAATTTCAATCTCAGACATCTGCTCAGAGATTGGAATTCTGATCAAAATGTTTCTGCTTCAAACAAAAGTTTTGAACGCAATCTCTAAAATTATTGACGCTAAAAACTGGGAATTGAACTCAGGAAGCCACTTCCAGTATCTCGGGAGTCGCATTTGCTGACGCTACACCAACAATGCAAGTCCCAAAGTGAACAGTCATATAATGGAAAAATAATTGCCCAGTCAGTAGGGTTGGCAGCGACGTCACTACTGGGTTCTTAGAAGTTCTTGATGAATGGCGATTTTACCAACACTTTAATGAAGATAAATCGCCGTTGAGTGTGCTTACGGATTTAAGCTTTAGGCGCTGAGCTGAACGTTGTAAATTCAACAGCGGGCCTTATGTTCCTTACAGCATTTCATATTTTCACCATTTATTATGCATGAACAAGTCGTATGCCCAAATTTCCCCAAGGATTTCCCATCAACAAAAATTACGAACTTCATTGCCTTTTTTTCACTTTGCCCCACACTATGAATTTCTCCTGTGCCGTGGGTGCGATTACAAACATTTAAACTACACAAACCGCCAGACCCGGAACCTGTAGGCCATAAAAATATTTGTTCCGTGCTGGAAACGAAACCGCTACACGAAGCGCAGCAGTCAATCGCTCAGCCACTGCGCCAACCGCGTCGTTAGAAACACTGCACTGTGGGCAGAGAATTCTAAGAAACATTTGTGCATAATTTCAAGTTTTCCATCAAGTAGTTGTGAACATTGAACCTACCATAGGGAATGTGCAGCTAATATCAATTCTATTTCTGCATTTATTTCAATTATTTCACTTATTAATTTATTTCAATTAATTGAAATAAATGGTTTAACTTTGACTTTCACACTGAAGTTAAGATTTTCATTTATGATTTCTTTAGTCAAGACAGCCTTAAGTAAATGTAAATAAATGCGAATCACGTTTACCTTTCTACACAAAACATCACGAAATCCCAACAGATTACTTGATCCAGAAGGCTTACAAAATAATGGAATTTCAAATGAAGATTGAAACGAATTTCGTCTAAGAAATAACAATTTATTTATGCGGTGAAAGAGTAGTGGGTCTAGTACGACCGCGCAGAGTTTAGGTTTATTTAAAGTCAAAGTCAAAATTAGTTAAGATTAGTGTGGTACAAAAGATGGCACTGGTACGGACAAATTGCGGACACGGCTGCGGATACCGTTCTCTCCCAGATAGTGCACTAATGTAACTGTCAGTGTCCGGTCCGCAGCTGATCCATAGTCTGTGCTTAACAGTTTGACTGAACCTAAAAACCTAAATTAAAACTTTAAAATTGATAATACTCATTTTGCACATCATGATTTATGTATTATCTATTTAATAGTTAAAGCACACGTGAAGTACAGAAGGGGAATTAATGCCAATTTGATTCCCTACCAGCCAACCTTTGGGTGATGCAGAGACAAACTGTGGTAGTTGCAATTGAGAAAATTGTAGATTTCATATTTATTTACTACTAGCACTTCACCAGCAACTTTGTCCACTAAAATTGTGATAGCTCGGCTAATATGAATGATATAAATATAATTTATAGCCTATAGCACCCACTAAAAATGTAGCTATCTGCCAGAGAAATAATTTTTAGAATTGGATCATCAGTTTCGGAGATTACCCCCTACATACAAACTTACAAACAAATTTTACCTCTTTATAATATTAATATAAAAGTAAAGATAAAGTTAATAATATCATGACAACTGAATTCACCCACTGCTGGGTATAGGCCTCTCTTTCACACACACTTAATATTATTTACAAAGTTCTAAGGCTCATACGTCTATGGGTGATAATTATTTATGCTTGGCGCTTAAATTCAACTAAAATGCTATATGTACAGTTGTTTTACTTTCCATTCAAAACTCGTTCGAATTTACGTAACATTTCGGTGTCACGTCACAAAAACCACAGAAACAGAAACTAACGGTAAAAAATAACTAAAGTTGAGAAAAATAATTGCTTGTGACATTGAAAAGTGTAGGTTTGGCCCTAACACGTTGACTTTTTTAAACCTGTGTGATGTTTCTAGAGTCAGGTTCCAACGTTTTCAATATTCGTAATTTCTCCAGGAAAATAGAATTTGTTAGTATTTTTTTGTTTTTAAAAGTACCTATGTATGTAGGGTGACTGGTAATTAGTGACCGGTACTTAAACACGTGTTTGTACTCATGATAACAAACAACTTTCCCAAAGATATTTTTTTTGTATACTGATTCAATGTTATTACAATAACACAATTTTTATTTTTTTTAATAACCTGTACTATCCCACTGCTGGGCAAAGGCCTCCAGTGACTCTACCTACCCACTGTTGCACGGTACGATAATAATGAGACAGAACGGCGTCACGCAGCTAACAGCTGATAGGTCACAGGCGCATGCGCGCGAATTTCATACGGCTATTGTGTTATTATGATAAAAGTGAAAGACTATTAAAAAAAAAAACTTTGGGAAAGTTGTATGTAATCTTGAGTACAATCACGTGTATAAGTATCGGCCACTAATTACCACTCACCAAAAATTTATGTTACCCAAACAATTTCTTATTTTATTCTATAAAACTTCTAAGTTTAAATAAGACATTTTCTGCGTAAAAATAAAGTGAATCCCGACGGATTCTAGAGACAGAATAGTTAAAATAATAACAGCGGAGGCGTGTGGTTTATTACATGGAACTTAAACACAACTGGCGCAATGTGGGTGTACTGTTAATAAGTACTCCTCAGCCAACACACTTCTCAAGTAATATTTAAGACACATGTCATAGAGGGCGAGCACAACTGACATCAACTGGGCACATAATCCAGACTCCGTGGCTGCTACTGACAAATTGTTGATGGAAAATCCCAATAACACTTGCCCGACTTGGAAATCGAACCGAGGACCGCATAGAGGCAGTAATAGATTATCCAAACTTAAAAAATGTTCTACGCTTATTTTAAGAGATATTTTAGCATCGTTGATCCTCCTAGTGAGTATCTAAGCCACTCTGCGCCTTCCGATACGCGGTCGCTTCTGGAGTTAGGGAGTGTAATAGGCATTAAGTTTTAATTAAAATGCTTTGCCAAAAGTTGGTACAAGTAGCAGTTTGGCAAAATTGCAAGTATACGGAAATTAATTTGGTTCTTAACTTTGATATCCATTGTTGTAAACAGCGCTCCACAGCAAGAAATTTCGGAGTGTTTGTAATTTAACAGCACTATTACCCTTAAGAGTGCACAAGTCGGCGGCACGAACTAGTTGGTGGGTGGGGTTAAAATGCATGCTATCTAATCTGATATCACGTGCGGAAGGGATAGACGCTGTGTTGAGCAGTAAGAAGCTAGTGCGCGTACACACAAGCTGAGTGACGCATACAGGCGCGAAACGACCGCACGAAATTTTTATATAGACCTTTGGGAATATGGATATCTAGACAAATCTATTGAATGTATTTTATATTTCATTAATTATTTGCATTTTAGAACAACTAATCTATCCCTGTATGGTAACTATTTTGCAAGTTTCTTCTTATAGTATTTATTTCCGCCCAAAGATGCGTTAAAATTAGTGTTGAAATATGGAATCTTCGACGCTCATAACTTTCAAATTTATTTTTTCTTTACTTTTTTGTTTTCATACAGGGCTAGACAATGATGAGACAGATTGATATATATATATATATTTTAACGTACACCATCAAACAGTGGAGTAATCGCCATACCACGTTTGTATGGAAGTATGATCGACTAGTGTACCCTTATGGCTAGAACACAGAAATAGTACGTCATAGCTGAATACGCCTCTTCACAAACGATGAAAAATGTATGTCAAAGAGTGTCTACCAGTTATAAACATCTTCCATACCAAGGCATTATGAAAATCGAGGAGATGCGATCATGAGACAGTAAAAGCTGCAGTTTTCGACTTCCTGGTTTCATACAAGGTGTAAAGAAGAGACCCTTCACGAAGCCGTCAACCAAGCATTCTGTACATCAAACTAAGTAACTCTACGCAAAAATTATTGCTGGGAAACGACTTTTTTTTTGGCATGAAAAAGCATGTTTTACGGTAAAACTCAATGTAACGTAGGTACTCAAAACTTAGTGCTGATAGTTGCTTTGAATAGTAAACGGGTCATGGAGTGAATTAAAGTAAAGTTAAAACCTTTAAAAGCGGTATTTAAAAAAAAAACTTGTGGAAAAATTGGAATTTTGACCTCCAATATCTACGTAACTAAAAGGTTCCCAGGTATGGTTCGCACCAAAAAAAATGATCGCAATGACGAGGAGAACAAGTGTCTTTCGGCTTCGTTAAGGGTATTTTTACACCCTTTATGACCCATTTTTTTTTTACGGATGGGAAATCATCAAATGACTTCTCCCGCTCTGGGTGGAGTGGGAGGGAGTGTCAGACTTTTACTGACTAAAAGCCATCCATGTTCCTTCATTGCCCTTTGTGTTCCAGGGCCGCGGTATCTCTTTCGAACAGTCCCGCAGCCTTCTTATAACCCTTTACGTTACAAACAGGAAGAAGCAACGACTGCCGATAAAGTGGTGTATTACTATTAATAGCCAGTTTCCATAGCCCTAAGATATTTATGAAGTTGATGGAGTGGGGTCATTGAACTAGTGTCCTAGTTTTCTAGTAGATCCATCGCGGTCTGTTTGATTAACGGTGAAGTATTATTGTTTGTTAGTGAACGGATTTATAGGGAAATAGTTGTTTGTTTGAAGTTTTCTTTGGAAAATTGAGGTATTCTCGGTGTTGAGCATAAAAAAAAAGAATTTCTTTCATTAAATGTTATTTTACAAGCTTTTATTTAACTTGCAATGTATGTATGTTAGTCCAGGTGGAATCTTGCAACTCAATTTTGAAGCACATATCTTCAACCGATTGAGCTGAAACTTTGCACGCATATGTATATCGTAAGACAATGCAATATTATGATAACATGAGGCTGATCTGATGATGGAGCTGGAAGGTAGCCATAGGAATTCTGTAATGCATCGACGCAACCCATCGAGTTTATACTCGTTTGTTTTTTCTTGTACTTTGTCTTTAAATGGTATCCAGGGTCTGGTGATGGAGCTGGAAGGTGGCCATAGGAACTCCGTTACTAAACGACAAAACTCCATCGAGTTTGGGCTCGCATGATTCGTCTTCTTTAGTACTTTGTCCCTAGATGGTAACCAGGGTCTGATGATGGAGCTGGAAGGTGCTCATAGGATGCCCGTAATATAACGATACAATCCCATCGAGTCTGGGTTCGTTTGATTCTTCTTGTCGAGTAATTTGATCCTAAATGGTAACCAGGGTTTGATGAAGAAGCTGGAAGGTGGCCATAGGATCTCCGTAATAAAACTTCGTAACTGCATCGAGTTTGGGCTCGTTTGATTCGTCTTGATGAGTACTTTGGTCCTAGTATGTTGCCTCAAGTAGGGTAAAATCATTAGAAGGACTCCTTATTGAAGAGCTAGACTGTCCGAAATTAACCGGCAAACGACCATGCAAAAATGATGCGTTGAATGAGATGAACAGACTGAGAAACCTGATCAGCGATAACTAAAAAGTAAAAAATAAATTAAAAGTAAAAAAAACTTTTTTAAAAACAAGCTTTTATTTAAATGCGCTAAAAAGAATAAAATAAACTTTTCCTTTAAAACTTTTATTATCGTTTTATAACGTCATTACACAATGTATATGATATTAAAGCTTGTCGCGAGATTTACCTGTGTAGATAAACAAGTAAATCAAATAACTTGATCTGATTGATTTAATTTTTTAAAATATTCAAACTAAGTAAATACGAGTACTTAAATCTCGCGACAAGCTATTATATCATATAAATTGTGTAATGACGTTATAAAACGATAGTAAAAGTTTTAAAGGAAAAGTTTATTTTATTCTTTTTAGCGCATTTAAATAAAAGCTTGTTTTTAAAAAAGTTTTTTTACTTTTAATTTTTACTACGTTACCCTACTCCTTTTATTTTGGCACGTTAACAAATCATGTTACTGTGTACTATTAGATACCTACACCTCTGCCTTACCCTTCAGGGATTATAGGCGTGATGATTGTTTTATTTTATAGCTGTTGCCCCGCGACATTGGTTCGCGTGAAATTTTATAAAAACAATATTTTCTTATTTGAATCGGATTTTGTTAACAATTCCAAGGATTTTTTTTTTGCATGGATCCCTAATTCTTTTTCCTAAGACATTTCCTATAATATCAGCTATCTGCCAGTAAAAGTCCCGTCAAAATCGGTCCAGCCGTTTTCGAGATTAGCCGTAACAAACAGACAAAAACAAAAAAAAAAGTGTTCTTTTTATAAGTACAGTATATTCTTTCATATGCATTCAGTAAAAAGCTGTTATTTCGAAATTACAAAGAGACACTTCAATTTTATTTATTTGTATAGATTTAATCCTACACTCTGTATTGACATTAAGCACACCGATTATTTGTTAAAATGTACGGAAATTTAGTCCAGTCCAGATGCACTATTAGTGAATATGTGAGCAGTGTGCTAGGTGGAACACCGGCAAGAAAAAGTGCCCGAGGCCCACCCATGAGAATTAAGCAGGTGGATCACGACCGAAGCCCGGGAAAAAAATATTTTTCGCACTGTCTGTTGGAATTTCTTCAAAATGTTTTTTTATTCGAAATACAGCATGAAGCTTCAATTAAAAACACTTCGTAGTAATTTAGAGATTATACTTTGTTTATTTATTAAAACTTTATGCACGTAATGTACAAAGGCGGATTTAATGCCTTGGGCATTTTCTACCAGTCTAACTTAGGGTGATGCAGAGACCAACCAGTAGGGCAATAGTACAGAAAATTTCCAAATATACATACATACAAAAAAAAATACAAAGTAAAGAGATATAATAATACATAGATGAAGAAAAACAACAAATTAATTGTGAGACGAGTCTGCCAACTTCTTACGTAAGCGTTCGCGAGCTTTTACGTTGACTGTGAACCGACTGGTGGCCGTCCTGACATTCTGGGGGAGCGCATTCCAAAGGAAAACCGTCTGGACAAGAAAAGAGGATTTAAGAAAATCAGAGCGGTGAGAAGGACATCGTAGAAGACGATTATTGGGGGAACGAAAATTCTTGCTGTGCGCAGAGCATAAATATTGAAAGTGAGAAGTCAGATAGGTAGGAGAACTGGGTTTGAACTTTAGTAACTTAGATTCATCTTTATAAACTATATTCGCATAGTTCATCTTAAAACAATACAGAACTTCACAGAAAGGGTAAAAATAAATTTTGCATAATGCATGATAATAACTTTTTATTTAAATCGAATAAAAATAGAAAACAAGCATAATTAATGTGTGTAAGTGCCTTTTATATCATAATAGCATAGAAAAGTATGTAGTATACCATTAAGGTGCATACCCACCGCGGCGCACGGATAGGCCACGCACGCGTGTTAAGCTTCGCTTTGCACGAAAATGTATGTGATTGTGTCCACTGCAAACCACGGACACGCTATGCATCAATTGACGTTATTAGTACATGCGTGACTTGCTGTAATAAGGCGCTCACATAGCTCAATGCTGACAACGCCATGCACGCTGTGCATGCGGTACATACTATACACGAATATTAACCCACGACAATGCCGCGGTGGGTCACGCACGCTACAGTTGTACATAGTTGGGGTGTGTAGTGTATACTGCAGTGGAAACGTAGACCCACGTTGTCAAACGAATCCACGCACCTACGATGCGCCGCGTGCCCGTGCACAACATGCGCCGCGGTGGGCTTGCGCCTTAATACTCGCTACGTGTACTGATACGTCGTAGCACGCATAGGTCCTACGTTAGCTACGCCGTAGCAAAAGCGTAGCGGGATCACGTTTATGAAATACTAGCTTTTGCCCGCGGCTTTGCTCGCGTTAATTTAGAATTTGACAGTCAATTCGGGTTGTACTCGACTTCTAATAATATAATTCAATCATGATTCGAAAGACACGTGGCGCCATCTCTATTATCGTAAGAACGTTATTGCTGTTTTCCTCTGGAATAGTAGTTTTTTTCGAGATGAAATGTACCCTATGTCCGTTTCTGGACACCTGACAACCTATATGCAAAATTTCAGGATGATCGGTTCAGTGGTTTAGACGTGAAAAGGTAACAAACTAACAAACAAACCTACTTTCGCATTTATAATATTAAAATCAGATTTTGCTTATTTTTGATTGGCTGAAACAACGCAACTTCCAATTCTCTAGCAAACGGCTTCAAAATGTCACAACCGCCAAAAATTGACTTACGTGGTATTAGAACGTCAACCGACGACAAGTTGATCAAACTTAAAAAATTATTTACTTTTAAATTAATAATATCAAGAGGTTTCTCTACGTCCCTATTTCTTCAGTCTTGTCTCAGAGACTGATTATAACTAGTACTACGATATTATTATAATTACCCCTTCAAGGCAGATACAGGAAGTTATTAAAGTATCTCTATCAATATCCGGGATCATACTATTATTTACACTAAACCAAGATTATTTATAACCATGTGAATTAACTCTATGAACCACTTCCATAGGTTGTAGTAGATATTTTTGAAGCCGACTGTTTTTTTTTGTGTTAAAATTTCTTGTTTATTTTTTTTGATCTGTCCCACTGCTGGGCAAGGTTTTCCAGCAGTTTGGCAGTTTTTTTCTGTTTTGCTTGTTTCGAGCAATCAGTCATGAATAAATTCGAGAATAAGTTGACTACTTCTTGCTATGTGAATATTATAACGTCATCAACATGGACGGAGGGGATCAAATGGGACGGCACGGTTGGCGCATTGGCTGAGCGATTGACTGCTGCTTTGCGTATAGCGGGTTTGATCTCCGCACGGAATAAATATTTGTATGGCCTACAGATAGTTATTCCGGGTCTGGCTGTTTGTGTATTTGAGTATAAATGTTTATAAACGCACCCACGTTACTGAAGAAATTCCTAGTGTGGGAGCAAAGATAAAAAAAAAACTTCAAAAATTAATTTTACATAATTATATAAGACCACGGCGCTTCTTTTGCCAAATAACAAAAAAACACGTAAACAGAAATTGTCCCTGCAGACTTGAAAACAAACTTCTCACTTTTTGTTAGGTCAATTCATAACAACACGTTTATTTTAATAACAATAACAAAGGTGAATGAACTGTATGACCCAGTTCTACTGCGGATGAGTTCATCTGTGTTTGACAAGCTAGGATTAGATCCTATAATTTGTTCAGCACAAGCTTCCGGCTCAATTGGTTGGCATAGGAAAACTTTTGTTCAGCTCATACGGGATAGTGCATTTAAATTGAGAATTAAAATTGTTCGCTCACAAAACATTGACAGCATTTGTCTAATGGTCGCAGGCACTACTGCTGAGCATGAAGTTCTGGGTTTGATTCCTAGGTTGGGAAAAGAGTTTTTGGGTTTTTCCATTAGGAATTTCTCAGTAATAGCCCGGAGTTTGGATTTGTGCACGATTCATGGCAATGGGCTCGACCCCTATTACATGGGACTTAAACATAACAAACGAATTGTTGGTGAAAACTCAGCTGGTGTACTGTTAGGTAACTCTGCTCAACTCTTCGGAATTCAGGAGTGGTGTTATGGTAGCACTACACTTGGCACATCTGGGCAAATATTTGCTTTCTACCATTGTCTTAATGGTAAAGGGAACTTTATTTCAGTAGGTATAAAGTACATTTTGTTTCGATTCAATATCGCAAATTTTTTGACAAATACGCCATGTGAAGTGCCAGCATTATATACAATTTTAATTTCCATATTTGGCAACCTTTTTTGCCCCAGCAGTTGTGTTCCGTTGGTTAGGTGTAAGTGCTGATAGAAGGCACATGTGACATTTTAGCTTATTCCCTGGGAAGGCAATACTGCTGCTATGCCTTTAATATTGCAGATGGTGGTACGCGGTGGTGCCCACTTAAAGTGGGCCTTTTGCTTGTCTCCCTTCAAACAATAGCATATATACAAGATGGAAGGGACACCGACGCACAAACGGTTACCACGTATTCAGTACATCATTCTGAACCCCCCCACATAAAAATTGTTCATCATCATCATCATCTTCCTGCCCTTGTCCCATTTTACTTGGGGTCGACGCAACACGATTTCTTCTTTCATTCTCCCCTGTCAGATTTCACGCTATCATTTAGTCCTTTCTCTTTCATATCATTCCTCACACTATCCATCCATCTTTTCTTTTTCACTTAGAAATTGTTAATGGGTTATTAAAAAAAAACAGATTTTTCCTACAAAAGTGCAATACCTTTACGGTCAAAACGTATGGGCGTCTGTGTCCCTTACACCCTGTATAGATAGGCTCAAAGGAAAGGCAGTTCATTAATACATTAATACCCAGCAATGGATCAAGACAGGCCATGGCTAATGAAGATGACGAACGCAACATTTTAATGCTTATACTGTACTATGTCCTTTACAAAGTTTCTATCGACAAACACAAACAGCAAGGCATATGATAACGTTGAGTCACATAGACTATTGAATAACCCGTTTGAGCTTGTAATGAGCCTTATATTAAGCGTGCCGGTAGATTTTCGACTTTCGGCAATGAGCTGAACATTGCAAATCCAGCACTGCGAGCAATGGTCCCTATGGTATTTCAAATATACATCGTCGGGACACATACTGGCTGGTATTAAGAAACAGCCGTCACAAATGGCAGTGTTTAAGCCAAGCTAGTAAACTTGCTGACTGGCTTTTTTTTTAATTTTTTTTTTTCGGATGGGAAATCATCAAATAACCCCCTCCGCTCTGGGCGGAGTGGAACGGAGTGTCAGACTTTTACTGACTAAAACCTATCCATGTTCGTTCTTTGCCCTTTGTGTTCCAGTGCCGCGGTATCTCTTTCGAACAAGCTAGTAATCTTGCTGACTGGCTAATATTTTTTCCTGACACATTTTCTATAAATTAATTTACAAAATAAACTACGCTCGTCATCATTGAACCTCTCAGATATTACAAACATATTTGTTGTACATTTGCATAAAAGCCGTTGTTCCATAATTTTACGCATATGCATTTATTTTAAACCGTATGAACTGTGAGATCCTAATTTTTTCGGTTATCGTACGTACTACCGCGAAGTACCGGGTAAAACGGGGTGATTAGAAATGCAGGGGTGAATCGAGACAAAACTTTGAGAGGGATTTTAACGTTGAATTAATATGATATGTTACCAATAAGTAATCTATTTTATTTGCTTAATTTTAATTTATTATTTAGAGACCTTTTTGGCAACATACCATATTAATGCAACGTTAAAATCACTCTTAAAGTTTTGTCTCGATTCACCCCTGCATTTCGTATCACCCCGTTTTACGGTAGTTATAATGTTCGGGTAAACCATGGCTTTTTACCGATACTAGTAATAACTTAAATACATGTTTTTCCCACAGGATGCTCTGCCAAATGATCCGCGAGATGTCGGCGGCGCCTCCGTTCTGCGTGCCGAACTACCACAAGATCTTCGAAGACACATCGGTAAGTTACACGAGATCTTTGTTTTTGTGAATACGCAAAAGGGAATGTCCTTAATTACTTACTGACTGATTCAGCAACGTTTGTCGCAAACCTTTCGACTTTGAAGGTTGAATTTTGCATAGAGGTTGTATTTATAATATTGACAAGGAATAAGGTTTTATCGAAAACTTGGCGTCGGGAATGTCGGGAGGAGCTTGTGGTTAAATAAGAACAGCCGCTCGGGTCGATCTTTAGGTTAAGCCGTGCTTGCCTTGGTTGGTCTGTGGATGGGTGACCACCCATTACATACCGAGTTTTCTCTGTGCCTCGGAAAGCACGTTAAGCCATTGGTCCGGGACCAATGGCTTAACGTGCTTTCTAGACCTTTGACAGTCGTTAGGTAGTCAGTGGCCCAAATAGTCTGACAATCAGTCTTACCAAGGGGTATCGTATTACCCAGTACTATCTGGGTTGTGGAGGTCTGATAGGCAGTCGCTCCATGTAAAATACTGGTATTCAGCTGCACCCGATTAGACTGGAATCCGAACCCAATATAGTTGGGAAAAGGCTAGGCAGATGATGATGGGGTCGGGAATTCACGGTTGGATGAAGTAATTGACAAAATGCTAGTATCACTTGGAGCTTTTTTTTTAATAACACTAACCAACACTTGAAAAAAACTCCAGATTTGGGTCAACTTTTTGTAAGCTTTGCATTAAGACCTAAGTTCTGTGCGAGAATCGAAGCTACACCCGAACAGAGGAATCTAATGCCGTGGCTCGGCACGAGTTAATTCAAGCTCAAGGGAAGCCTTACAAGTGTGAGTATTAGATTAACGTTAATTCATGTTGGAAGCTAAGTTAAGTAGTACGAGTTATCCTGTTATTGTGTGTGGATGTGGATATTATTCTGCCCCGTCGTAACTTAACCTTTCGTGTGCCGGAACGTAGATCTACACGAGACACAATGACTTTTTAATTGTGTCTGTATAGGCGGCATACGAATGGTTAAGTGTGAAGCAAGTCGTGTAGATATTGACTTGACGGAACCTTGTCTTCAAAACTAGTTGAGCAGTATAATGCCCCAAAATGGTCATAACCTTATGACACAACGGTTGCCGTCAAGTTTGTGCATTTTATTTATCAGCTCACGTCTTTATAAAAGCTATTACAACATTAAAATGACTTAGCTTAATTTTTTCTACGACAATAAATGTAATGACAATAATTTTACCATTACGATCTACAGAACAAATCCGTCGTTTTTCTTGAAGTAGTATTTTAGCAGCCAGAAAACCTGCTTTCTTTCTGTTTCTATTACATATATAACCGCATCACATATGCTTAAAACGCTCCCCAACACACACGCATTTATTCTAAAAGCGCATAATACCAGCATTTCAGATCCCCCACAAATGTTATCACGCTGAAACATTAACAGATGTTTCCCCACTCACGCACACCACAATAGGGTAATACTTTGTACCACGCCGACTATACGGCGACTAGATATTATGGACGCAAGAGTCCTAAGTCTGACCTATTTACTAGGTCGTCGACCTGACCCATGATAGAGGAGTAGGGGTATCAATAGCCTTGAAACCTCTTTAAGTGTTCACCTGATACTTCCTGTATTGGTTCAGGAAACTTTGTATTGTTGTTGTAAGTCTTGGTTCTATTGTTCCATGTGCATTTGTATTTCTATAGGTAAAAGATTTCTGAATGAATGTTTATTTCCGACTATCTTTTGTCTGTTTTTATCTTCGTCCACGTGGGAGTCGGAAATTATCACCCGGGAACTTACTCACCGACCGAGATAAAAAGTATCGTATGTCATGGTTTATACGTGTCAATTTTCATCCGTTCATGACGTGAAACGGTAACACACAGACAGGTAGACAGACCGACGGGCACACAGACTTATGTTTACATCAACATTAATATTATAAAGAGGTAAAATAAAGAGGTTTTTAAGTTTAGATTCGGTTGAATACCAGTATTTTACATGCAGCGACTACCTATCCGACCTCCACAACTCTGTTAGTACTGGGAAATACGATACTGCTTGGTAAGACTGGTTGTCAGACTTTCGGGCCACTGACTACCAGAATAGAATAGAATAGAAATAATGTATTTGCATTGACTGTAGGTACATATATGAGTTGTTACAGTGGTAATTATTTGTTCCTGGTACATATTACCATTTGGCATGCAAAAATTTATACTTATAAACAATTCACAACAACAACAACCAACAACTTCAATTTACAACTTCAATTTAAACCCTTTCACAACAATTCAACAAATTATCTTGTAACAAAAAATCTAATCAAAATAAAGTAACACAGTATATACAGCTTTATTTTATCTGTTAGTAAATCTGATACTGAATAATAACATTTTTGTATTAATAACGATGTAAGCTGTTTTTTTTTTAAATTATCAAAGGTGATGTTATTTGGAACCGATTACGAAACGATTGTCAAAGATCTATAAATGATAACCGGAATCATCGGCTTAACGTGCTTTCCGAGGCACGGAGGAAACTCGGTATGTACAGAATCAGCCTATATTAGAACCAAATTCAAATTCAAATTCAAATTCATTTATTTTTGTGAACATAAGTAAACGGTAGGTGGTATAATATATAAAATTCAGAAACTATCTATGTCCCGCCGTTAGGCATACAAAATGTTTCTCCAATTAAGTACATGAAATTAAATTGTGTCAAAAAATAAATTAAATTAAAAAAATCAATAAATAACAATGCAATTTGGTTAATTAAATAATTAAAATCATCAAATAACACAGCACAAAAAACAACAAACGATAACATTACATAATTTTATGTCGTCTATGTCAATATTAAAATTGCATGCATTGAATGTCAAAGTTATGTCAATATAAGTAAGATAAGATACATTTTTATTTGTCAAAAACACGTGAAGGATTACAGTCAGTTGGAACGATTACAAAAAATAAATAAAGTTTCAAAATGTTTTCCCTAGAAAGGCGTACAAATACAATAATAACGAAAATGTCTAAATTACATCATTTAAATAGTCGGCAACATTATAGTAGCATTTATTTATTAAAAGTTTCTTCATGCTTCTATTAAAACTATTAATATTCAAATCTTTATATGCCTTTGGTACCTTGTTGTATAGTTTTGGGGCCATACAGAATATACTTTTACCCATGAGAGCTGTTTTTGAACTATGTAAACGAAGTATCCGATTATCACGTTGACTTCTTTCGGAACCATCTGAATACTTCGGAAACAGTTGGGGATTCTTTTTAACAAATAATACTGTTTCTAATATATACAAGGAAGGAAGTGAGAGAATTTGATGTTTCATAAAATATGGTTTGCAACTGTCTGTAATTTTAAGACCAAACATAGCTCTTATGCATCGTTTTTGCTTTCTAAATATAACGTCTTTATATGTAGAGTTTCCCCAGAAAATAATGCCGTATCTAAGGATCGATGCAGCAAGTCCGTGATAGGCAGTAAGCAATGTATCCGTATTTACGATTGGGGCGAGTTTATGCAATGCGTAGGAAGAACTACTAATTTTCTTACTAATTTCTTCAATGTGATCTTTCCAATCAAGTTTTTTGTCGATGGTTAGTCCAAGAAATTTGGCATTACCAACTCTGCAAATGGTGTGATTTTTATAGCTTAAGTTAATGTCATTTTTTACTGGTATTCTTTGGCTAAAATGCAAGATTTGTGTTTTATTTAAATTAATTTTCAGATTGTTATTATCCAACCAGTCAATTATAGAAGCTAAAGCATTATTAATGTCAAGTTCATAGGTGTCAGTTTTCTTACATGCTATTGTGACTGTGCTATCATCTGCAAAAAGAGTCATTGGATGCTCAATAGATCTCGGAAAGTCATTTATATATATGATAAATAATAATGGTCCCAGAACGCTTCCTTGGGGTACACCGAATTTCACTATACGTTCTTGAGAAAAATACGTAGTCGCTTTTTTGGTACGATCTATTCTGGAGATTGCTGTGATTTGCTTTCTATTAGACATGTAGGATTCAATTAATTTAAGAACATTGCCTCTCACTCCATACGAGTCAAGTTTATTAATTAAAATAGTGTGGTCAACGTAGTCAAATGCTTGTGTCATATCGCAAAGCACAGCACAAGTGGGAGTCCTTTCATCCATCCGTAACATTACAGTGTGTAGAAAATCATAAACCGCCATATTGATTGTCTTATTTTGTCTGAAACCTTTTTGCTCACTACAAAGAATATTATTTTTTTCCATATACGTATATAATTGTTTGTAAATGTATTTTTCAAAAATCTTCGATATAATTGGTATCAGCGCTATTGGTCTATAATTTTCGATTAGGTCTCTGTTTCCTTTCTTAAATAGTGGTTTGACTATTGATGTTTTCATACCATCAGGAAAGGTACCTGTACTGATACATAAATTCACGATGTGACTTAAGTGGCTGCATATTATATCACCAACTGATTTAATTATTTTGGTAGAGACACCGTCATAACCCACGCTGTTAGTATTTTTTAGTTGTTTTATAATGTTTAAGATATCCCACGGTAAACTTGGAGCCATGAAAATTGATTTTTGTCTGTTCATAATGCCTGATGTCACATTTTTTCCCGACTTTTGTATAGGGATAACTCTGTCAATGAAATAATTATTGAATTGATTCGCTATTGATTCTGGATTTGTAATTATATTATTATCAACATTAATTTGAAGTAAATTATCCCGAGGTGCATTTAATTTTTTATTATTTATTATTTGCCATGTCGATTTAGTTTTATTCTCAGCTGTTTGGATTTTATAATTATTTTGAGCCCTTTGGGTAAGTCGTATAATTTTTTTAAATAATTTACTGTATTTAATAAAATGAAATTTATTGGTTTCAGACGGTTTACGTCTAAATTTCCATAAGAGATGCCTCTTTTTCTTACTACAAATTTTAATACCACGTGAGATCCATTTAGCTTTTCTGCCTATGCCAAAAAAGGAGACATCTGACATCCGCAAACGCGCACTGTGCCCTCGTGGTGGATTTCGGACCACTACCTCTCACAGAGGCCTTCAATGGCACCTAGGAGTGGGGGAGCATTATAGGCTGATAATTGTATCTCACGCGGTTAATAAACGAATATACATAATATTTTTTTACATTTTTGTTAAGCTTACATGCTAAAACCATTATAATGACATTTAACTAAATTTGCTAATTAAAAGCCTCCACAGAGAAATACGAAATTAATACTTCCTGATAAAATAAGTTACTTCCTCAAAGTTATTTTCATTTAATTGTTACTAATATAAGCTACATTTCTCAGAAACACTTACGACATAAAAGCGAAGTTAAAATGGTGAACCACAATTATAATCCTATTATCAGGTTATATCGGAAGTGCAGAGCGTTGTCACTTAAGTAGGTTACCAGGCCGGTACAGCCAGGGTTCAATTCTATGGGATAAAGAGTTTATAGGTGTCGAGCTTTTGCTCGCGACCTTCGACAGCGTGAAATTATTGTAGAAATACTGTTTTCGCCGTTTTGCAAAATGTTTCATTGATGCTCTGCTCCTTTTGGTCGTAGCGTAATGTTATGAGCTTCTTCGATAAACGGGCTATCCAAGATTTTTTTTTTCAATTCGAACCAGTAGTTCCCTAGCGCGTAAATGAAATGAAATTAATAAATATTATAACCATATTCGGTGCTAAAAGTATGTATATTGGTAAAAATCTCATGTTAACGAAATCAGTTGTCGTCTATTTATAACTGATTGATTGAACCGAAACTTGCTATGTTTAGTAACCAAAGTAAGGCGTTGTTATAACAAATTTCATTTTTGTTTGTTGAAACTACGCCTTGACTGAAATCCTGGCTCATATTTGCTTGCCTATATTATTAATCTGCAAATTCAGGATTTTTAGGTCTTAATTTTATAATCTAAAGGGTGTAAACAGACCCTTAACGAAGCCGAAAGGTACTTGTTCTACCCGTCATTGTGATCACTTTTTTGTTCTAGACCATACCTGGGAACCTTCTAGTTACGGAGATATTGGGGGTCAAAGTTCCAACTTTTTCACAAGTTTTTTTGTAAATACATGTTTCTAATATAAGATTTTCACTTTAAACACCTTCACGACCCCCGTACTATTCAATCCATCCATCAGCACAATGTTTTTAGTGCGTTACATTGAGTTTTACCGTAAAACGTGATTTTTCACCCCCAAAAAAAAAGTCGTTTCCCAGCAATAATTTTTGCGTAAAGTTACTTAGTTTGATGTACAGAATGCTTGGTTGACGGCTTCGTGGAGGGTCTGTTTACACCCCGTATAATTCTTCTTCTTAGCGTGTCGATGGCAAAAAGTTCAAATGTTATGTTTAGCCCAAAACTCAGCCACGCGAACCCCACTTAATGATGCAGTAAGCAGACCTTCGAGTGCGCAGGTGATAGGGCATGCAGTGCAAGATGGAAGGTGGGCCATTGTCTGTGGGGAGACGCCGCATACGTACTTGAGGTCTGAGCCGTCCATGAACCCCCATCTGCAGAGATTGTGTTTGGTCCGGCCAACTTGGGTATCTATAATTAAAGCACAGATAAAAACAGGCTCTAGTGCACGCCCATTAATCCATTATTTGCAAAATAAAACTACAATTAAATCTCAGGACTCCGCTTTCAGCCGCTTTATGAGTTTAGCAGTTAAAACAGCTCAGGTCTATTTATATACAAAACTAGTAGCTTCAACTATGTACATAAATATCTGTTTTCAGACTCACAATTACTCGTAAACTAATCGGTTAGTAGAACAGGGTATACGTACATAAATTGTTGTTTTGTTTATATTGCAATACGTACGTTGTGCCAGGTAGTAAAATAGGACAAATTCGTTTACATAAAATCTCCTCATGTATACCGAATCAACATTGTTTGTCGCCTGAAAAATATCAAAATTGCTTTAATGATGTATTAAGTCAGCCTGCTGAAGACTTTTCGCAGTTAATAAAGGTATTTTTTTGGAAAATTGCTAAAAGTATTAACAAAGGGGATTCTCCAGATTGATGGTCACTATTTAATTTGTTTTTTTTTACACCACTTTTCAACTTTTATTCATTTACGTTTTCATAATTTTTCTTTTTTTTTCATCGCTTTCATTACCAGTTCATCTTTTCAAACCTTGATCAGGGCACCCTCTACAAATGTACATATTTTTACTACTACATGAGATAAACTGTGGTAAAATTACCTGATAAAATCTAAACGAATATTATAAAGAGGTTTTTGTAACTTTGGGTTGGGTTTAGAATCGCGTCCTCTGAATTCGAGGATTCTGTCACTGTGGGGGGGTCAAGGGGGTTTATCTGAAGCGCCCCCATGCGATTTTAGCTGCCGGAAATATTTAAAATTATTTTCTAAAAATATTGGTAAATCACTAACTAAACGTGAAACAGAATGAATATTTAACTAAAGTCTAACGTTTTTGACGTTACATCTGTCAAAATCATCTCAAAATGCGTAATAAATATTATTATGAATAAATATTATATGATTTTGAATGAAAAATATCGAAAAGACACTTTAAAATGGTGGAAGCTATAAATTATGTTTATAAATTAAAGTGTGTTTCGTGTTTGATTGAGTGCAAGAGCGAGCGAAGCGAGCTCGGGACCTGGGGCACCCCGACTCGGACAGGTTAGGTTAGAAGGGGATGGCGGGGTCGAGTGAGCGAGCGAAGCGAGCGATCAGACCCCGCCATCCCCTTCGTGGTTATTTTTTTTGTAAACCATTCAGAAGTAGGAGCCCCGCGAAGCGGGGCTCCGGCGACCGAGCTTCCCTCGACTTCGCCACGTTGACTGGCAACAACTAACTCAACTCTCTCCCCTGTAAATCAGGTTTATACTGTCAAAAATTTAATTAAAAAATTAAGCAAACATAACACCAAATTGAGTTTTTAAAAATTCATAAAAAAAAAACTATTCGCCTCCGGCAGGGGGGGGAAGTGGGGGGTGACACTACAACTCCCCCCCCTCCCCCTCCCACCTCCCACACCTCCCAATTCGGAGGACGCGATTCTAAACCTTACCCGTAACTTTGTTTGTAGGTGGTACTCTCGGGACTACCGATCCGATTACGAAAATAATTTCACGAATGGGAAGCTACATTATTCCCGAATGTCACAGGCTATATTTAAAGCGTTCCGTTGGGATAATTTTCGACCATAACACGAGCGAAGCCGCGGGCAAAAGCTAGTAGAAGCATAAAAACATAAAGACATCACATAACATCACGCCTGTAGGCAGAGGTGTACTTACCTACATAATAGTACACCCACATTTCGCTAGTCATATATAAAGACATCAAGTGAATGATAATCAAGTTGTGTAATTCCACTGCTCCATTTAGTCCGTGTCACCGTTCAGTTTACTCAAAAGCCTGAAGGCAATAAACAAAGATATATCCAATGTCACTTGTAGGTACTTCTCTCGTATTTTTCCAGCCGAGTTCACAAGTACCTAGATCACTCTCGTCGTGTCTTCGGGTGACAGTAAAAGTCATTGACACCATAAAAAGAAGGACTATTATGTCAGACTAAATTAAATTGCATTTTTGTTTATGTCTTCTCTTGTAATCGTTTGAGATTTGTAAGTCAAATATAAATCTAGTTAGGTGGAATACACACTTGCTTAGGTCGTCTCATTTGGTTTCGTAAAAGTCTGCAGCAATTACTGCACTTAATCAGGGACTGATTAATCGGGTTAACCGGTTAGATGATGTCTGATTAACAATTTCCAATATAGGTTAACCCTTAAGGGGGAAACACGTATCGAGTATAGGTATGGCTGCATGGCATAATTATTATTGCTTTTCCTACAAGTGCATATTTTTGCGGAAGGGAGGGCGATGCTGCATCCTGCATCCAGTCCTGGATCTTTTTCGCTGAATTAAAACTATATATTTTGCATAACATTGAAGGTTAACCCCTTATAATATATCGGTTAACCATTTAAATATTACCGAGCGCGGGCTAACTCCGTTACTTTCTTGCATATTTTGTAGGAATAAAAATAAACTCTGTACGTGAACCGGTTATTATAGCCTGATTAGCCCAATAATACGGGTTAACCAACGTACCCACGATATAGGATAAACTCGGCTTGGCATCGATTATCCTTTACTCAGGTTTTTTTCATCGGCAAACTTCGTTCGGTATCGAACCTATCTGTATTTTTACCGCCAAGCGGCGTTTTGCCGCACATTCGTATTTACCGCCCGGCTAGTGTTTACCACGCCTTACGAAAAAAAGCTCGTCGTAACCTATTTTTTTGGAAATAAATTATTCTAATGTCAGTTCTTCGTATCTGTCATTTGAATATTTAAAAGGGGCAGGACTAATAGAGGGTACGCATTGAATAGATTTCTATTATCATAATCTGTATGACATTTTATTTTAATGAACCATTAATGAATTATTTTATCTCAACATGAATGATGTAACCTAGATCTTGAAAAAATATTTTGATTGAAAAGAATGTCTATGGAGTTTCTTGCCCATTCTTCTCCATAGAGATCTACGCTTTGGAATGGGCAACTACAGTACTTTCACAAGTTATTATGCCTTGTGTCTGGGACTGTAGCTTCGCCTTCTTTGTTTTTCTGACATTCAAAAGTGCCTGTTATGGTCTAATTAAAATAAATGCTTTCAGTTTCAGTTTGAGTTTGAACATTATATTTTAATGATTTCTGCATTTATTTCGGCTGCTTGTTTCATATGTTGACAGAAAATGTGAAAATCAGTAGTATACAGTTAATTAGTTCGTACAAACTTTTCAAAGTTATTTACCCCTGATCAACAACCCGATGACAACCATATTTGAACTAAATAAGACTGTGTTATGACTAGAATACGTGTGAACACCTTTTCGCAGTGAACTGGGGGTGCATGTCAGATATGCAATTAAGACAATTTGACTGTATTTTGGTGACCTTGAAGCGCGTGAGCGTAGCCTAGCAGCTTCTAAAAATAGATATAAGAAATTCCCTTTTATATACGAATTCACGAAACAGTTTTTTTAAAACCTGTCAGTACCTGTAACTCAACACTCTAACAATCAGCAACATATTGTGAATCGAATTCAGAGGTGAAAATAATTGAATAGACTGTAGTATTTACATAAATAAACGTAACGCAGGACATTTTTTTAAAGGACCTTTTCGCTTTCATCATCTGCCTAGCCTTTTCCCAACTATGTTGGGGTCAGCTTCCAGTCTAACTGGATGCAACTGAATACCAGTATTTCACATGGAGCGACTGCCTTTCTCACCTCCACAACCCAGTTATAACTGAGTAATACGATAACCCTTGGTAAGACTGGTTGTCAGACTTTCGGGCCATTGACTACCTGTAACGATAACAACTGTCAACTGTCAATTGACAGCCGGCATCAATGGCTGATCACCATTTTTATTATATTGGCAAAATGTGAGCTGGTCATCTAGTGGCTTTGAAAAGAAAATTAACAACACTCTTCAATGGAAGGGTAATAAGGCCAAGTTGTGTCGGTAATATAAAACCGCAATGTTGTGTATAACTAATAAGACTTCACCACTAATTAATACAAGTTAACAATTAATATCCTTTTCAGTAACACTCTTTATGTAATTAAAACAAAGAGAATACATTTAAAACACACGAAGTAAAATGTATGTAATTGTATCAGTCGAGTTTGTGACTGCCGGAATTGTCCTAGTAACATATTAAGAGGACCACGGCCTGCGTGGAATTTTAAAAATAGGTATTTGAAACTAGAAACTATTGCCGTCGCACTGCGTCAAGCCTGGCACCGTAGATTGCGACAGGGACAGTTGCAGCTCAGACCGATTATATCACAATTTGACGAGATTGACGTTTCGTATTTCCCCTTTTTTATCCTCGAAAACTGAGCAGATTCAATTAATTTTGACATTGAAATGTTAAGAAAGAGTATGTCTAGGTTCGTACCAATTTCTTTTATGTTAAAAACTTTTCTAATTTGTCTGGTAGTCCTCTAATCATGGCCGTAAAATGAGGCATTTTTGTCATTTTTGGAGGGTCATATTTTTTTTAGTTATTAGTTACTGAAAAAAGGGAAATGACAGAGATGTGTCTACAGTAGACCTTGATTTTCTGGGAAAAAAAAATGATTGCTCTAGGGGTATTATTCAGGAAGAAAAAAAGGGGAATACATTTGTACCGAGAATCGCAGCCCTTGTTCCCTCTTAAGCTAGACAGACACAATCCTTTGAGGTAAGTAGTAATTTAACTGAGATACAAACAATGATTCATTCAGAACAATGTAGACAGTTGTTAGTGAATGTTAATGAGAGGAAGGTAGAGATAAAGGGATGCTGTACTCTGAGTAAATACGGTCTGCTGTATTTAAACTTGGCTTAGTATGAATGTTATCTGCCGGGGCTGCGGGACTGTTCGAAAGAGATACCGCGGCCCTGGAACACAAAGGGCAAAGAAGGAACATGGATGGGTTTTAGTCAGTAAAAGTCTGACACTCCCTCCCACTCCACCCAGAGCGGGAGGAGTTATTTGATGACTTCCCATCCTTAAAAAAAAAGTATGAATGTTATAAATGAGGTAGAAGGTAACCTTGCTAGCCTATAGTGCTTGCAAGTATGATTGCTTAGGCTAAGTAAGTCCTGGGTACGATTCCTAAGTCGTGATAATATTATCGCGTTCTTTCTTTTACATTATTATGACAATTCGCATAATTTTGTAAAGGACACTTTTATTTTAATTCGATTCTTACTTTTTTTTTGGTTTAGTGGTCAATATAACGGGCGAACTGTGCTTAGTGTGCATATCTGCTTACCGCCTCAGTAAAAAAAAAAACAAAACAAAAAATCCCCTCAGTAAAGCAACCAGCGTATAAGTCCCGTCACGTAAAAAGAACGCTGACCTCTTAAATAAACTTTCTCAATTTTTTTTATTCCAGCCTTTTCCAAAGTACTGAATAGCTAGTAAAGTACCTATTACGATTCTATAACGAAACAATTATACTTATATTATAAAACAATAGCTTAGTACTTAAGGACGCGACAGTATAACGTGCGCAAACACATCCCCTCCACTGTCGCTCAGCGTTCTTTTTACATGACGGGAATTATAACATCCCGTTCACAAAAGTTTTCAGTTAATTTTTCCCTTACATTCACGTCAGAAATATGCAAACAAGACCTTCTGAAATATTCTCCAAGCAACCAACAATATGTCAAATAAAGCTACAAACAAAGAGAGTATCAAAGTGAAGGCCGGACGTGATGTACACAACTACGAAGTGCAACTCAAATTGAGTTGCGACAGGTCAGGTCCACGCCTTGTCACAACCTTCGTTTTATGGAACACGCTACTGGAATCTCAAAGAGGGAACAGCCTTTTCTGATAGTCGTTTGTTCCTGTCTGTCACGTTTTACGTTTTCCGTACAGTCACGAGCAATATGTTGTATGTGTTTATGCTTTCATGTTTACTCATTGGTCGGAGGGTTTTGTTTGAAAAAGTAACAACCCTTTTCTGAAAGTCATTTGTTCCTGTCTGTCACGTCTTACTGGAAGTAGACATAAAGTAAAACTTTCTTAAAGAAAAGGTGAAAACATGAAAGAAAAGTAGCACGTTTTGCTCAAAGGAGATTTCATCTTGACTCAAAATTATCACGGTTGACTTCAGCAATATTTAATAAAATATTGGAATGTCGATTCTTTTACTACTTAAAATTAAAGTCGACTTGTTTGGTAAGAATTTTTATCACTAGAATTTAAGGATTAAGTCAGAGAAATTTATTGCTTATTTAACGACCTAAGTTACCCGTAAAATCAAATTAAAACTAGTATATTATTGTCTTTCGTATGAAACGGTTGAAATTCGGAAAATTCGCTTGAAGTTGACTTCAAAGTCTTTAGTCCTAGGAATCTTAGGTTCAAGAATCAAACTTTGTAGTTTGGTTCAAAGAAGATAATATCACCCTGACCGAGTTTTGCAAAACTACAGGAAAAAACTTCAAGAACTAAAGCAATACTCTCAATAAACTTTTGCCCAGGCTTCGCTCGCGTTAATTTAGAATTTGACAATCAATTCGGGTCGTACTCTGCTTGTAACAAAATAATTCAATCACACCTGGCGCCATCTATTATCGTAAGAACGTTATTGTTGTTTTCGTCGGGAACAGTATTTTTTTCGGGATGAAAGGTACTCTATATCCGTTTCTGTACACCTGACAACGTATATGTAAAATTTCAGGATGATTGGTTTAGTAGTTTAGGCGGCAAATGGTAACAAACAAACTTACTTTATATATAAGTAAGGAAATGAAGTAAAGATTTACAGAGGACTCGTAAAAGTAGGATAAAACCATTGTTGAATAAATAATACTATAGAGGGTACTGGAATGTATTAAACAGTATGATATAAATATAATTTATAATATATGTTACTTCTTGATAATTTAGCTTTCTATTGGTGAAAAAATGGTTAAAATCGGTCCAGTAGTGTCGGACCTTATTCGGTACAAACAAACAAACAAAAAAATCTTTTCTCTTTATAATATTATTATAGATTATAGATAGATATAGATTATTATATTAGTATTACTATAGAAAATAAACAAGCAATATTTTCTGAAGGTAAATATACAACCAGGGCGTCAACCCTTTCGTCGTACGTATGGAAATACGGAACCTCGCAACTAGAACGGAACATAGGTTGCGCCGTGATGTAGGTCGGGGCGCGAGAACCCGCACAAATGCCACATACAAACATGTGTTCCAATCTAGAGTTGCAGATGACTTTTGCATTGATTTACACTTTAATCATGATTCTGTAGGAGCGCTGACAAAGCATTTTGTATTCGTCGTACGCGCAGCACAAAATTTTTATACCATGAGCAATTAAAAAATGACACGCTTTTTCTTAAAGAGGTTGGTAAAGGAGGTCGTTGCTAAATAATAACAGCCGCTTGGGGTCGATCTTCAAGTTAAGCTGCGCTTGCCTAGGTTGGTACGTGGATGGGTGACCATTATGTACCAAGTTTCCTCTGTGCCTTGGAAAGCATGTTAAGCCGTTGGTCCCGGCTGTCATTTGTAGATCTTTGTCAGAAGTAGTCAGTGGCCAAAAAGTCTGCCAATCAGTCTTACCAATGGGTATCGTATTACCCAGTGCTGACTGGGTTGTGTAGGTCAGATAGACTCTATGTTTAATACTGGTATTCAGCTGTAGCATCCGGTCAGAGTGGAAGCCGACCCAACATAGTTGGGAAAGTTGGCAGATGATGATGGGCTGGTAGACCTGTGTCTAGTATAAGACTTGGACAATGATAGTGGGGGAAGAGAGTGTGCAGTTGTGTATGCGCACACACTAACTTTTGCTCTATAATAATCTTGGTTGCGGTGGACCATAATGGGGCTGAAATTCGGTCATGATATAATTAGCTTCCATGTTATAAGTGGCATACCTATGGCCAACGGGTCACATAATAATATACAGATTCCAGGTTGCTATTTTTATTGACAACGAATATTTACATTATATACAAACTACAAATCTATAATAGTAAGAAAAAAAATATGTACAAGTATCAAAACGGTTACAGGGTATCAAAAAATTTGTACACATTGCTGTCAACAGGAAAAGTGCCCAGAAGGCTGGCAGCATTGCCACGTTGGATGGCAATGCTGATTCTTTGGCCAAAAAATAGGCCCGCCCTCTGGTCACGTGAACAGTCGACCAACCGCTTCGCAATTTACCGAAATACTAGGTGGGCACTAGTGCGTTGCTATTGAAACATGTCTTTAAAAGGAAAGCATAACAATCACAGTCTCAGAATTTCCACAGAAGCAGGCAGCTAATATTTTAGGTCTTGACGTAAGTGTATAAAAATAAATCGTGTAATCAATCACGGGAATCAACCTTTGGTACTAGGTTAAGCTGCCCTCGTCATGTTTGGTTTGGTGACCAAAATTCTTTGAAAATATTAATTTGTAAACAGCCTTACTACCAGAAGCCAGAGGCGGTAATTTTATTTACATTATTTCATGGAACAAGAGAAAGGATCGTTACCCAAATTCCTATTCAACTTGTATTTAAATTCCTTCACAGAACAGACAAAAACCATTACCTAAAGGCAAAAAAAACAAGAACAAAATAAATGAAGTCTCGTCCAATACTCTTTGTAACCAAAAATAGATATACTCGTCAGTAATTTCCAGAATGTATGGCCTGAAATAGAACAAAAGCAATATAAAATAACAACAGGATAAGTAGGACAGTCGGGTATACCGGCCGTATTGCCGAGGTCACTCGGTAACAAGCTCTGAGTCAGTTACTGTTTGATAACCGTTTGTCGTACAAAGTAGTCCTGTATTGGATAAACTATATTTAGAAGTTGGGATTTTATGGGTCAACATCAACTTTGAATTGGTGCCTTTTGTGAGAAAATGGCTACAATGACAGGTTACAGAGAAATTAATTGTGAAGCTATTATTTAATTGCCAAAAGAAACTGTCCGTATATTTACAAAAACCACACACACACAACACATCTAGATTTTAATATGTAGATCAAGACAGAGAAGTGACAATATTTATGACATTTATGATATATTCTGTTTTCATAGACAGCTTTGAATGTTGTCATTTAAGCTAAATTCTCCAAAAAAAACTTTTCATACGTACTTTACGTTTTTATCAGCAGTCACTAATTAATCATTTATTTAATAACATGAGAATTTAGTAACATAAAACTTGTTGCGAATCGAATAAGAGGCTGACTAAAAAGCAAAGAAAACATGTGTTTCCAAAGATAGGAGGAATCTTACTCAAAATGGCTTAGATTAGATGGGACAAAACAGATAAAATATAGCAGCAATGTAAACGGCTTGTCTTGTAATACTAGGTAGCAAACGTCTCACGATGCTCACTATTACTACCAGCAAAATCATTAATTAGTATTATTATAGAAATTCCATTTTCTGTTGAATATGGTAACTCCATTGCTTCCGTCACTATTTCTACGTTTCGATATTACAAATGATTGCGTTTAGATGTTCAGATTTAGTCAAATATTTGTTTCTTCTTTTTTTACTTTGTGCAGCTTAGTAAAAAAAGATATTACATGGAAAGAAAAGCCCCGTAATTGCTTCATATAATGTACATACTTTCATTGATGAACGCTTCTGAAATTAACTGAGCCCTAAAAAACCGATCTTCAAAGGCTGGAAAACCTAAGTATCCCACTTCCGTTTTCATTATTGACTGTTATCTAATTGGCCATGGATCGGAAGAGCTAGAAGTCATGAGGAGAGGCCTTTGCCCAGCAATGGGATGACGCAGGCTAACAGTAACTTATATTTCAACAGGTACCCATAGAAGCAGCGCACCTGTACGATGCAGTGACACTGTGGGCGCGTGCGGCGACCGCGGCAATGCGCTCCGGGCTACCGCCGACAGATGGCGCCACGCTCATGAAACTCCTGCGCCCCACCACCTACAGATCTGTACAGGGATTTGACGTGAGTTTCCACTTTAACATTCACATACTAGTAAATTCTAGGCTTTTCTGTACATTTTCAGATTACGAGAGAGTTCGTAATTATCCAGACTCGAGCAAGTACGCAGAAATATAATTGAGCATGAAATGCAGTGGGGTCCGAGCGGCACATAACATAATATCAAGCCAGTATAGGGGGTGAGCCTATTGCCAGCAACCGGGCACAAATCCAGAGTCCGTGACTGCTGCTGAGATATTCCTGATGGAAAAATCCAATAACACTTTGCCCGACCCAGGAATAGGACCTCATGCGCAGCAGTCGCGCTTGCGACCAATAAACCAACGAGACAGAACCAGTGGTAATATAAATAAATAATAAGTTACTGGTGGCTGAAATAGGCATAAAATACCTATGTTACGGGTCACCAGACTCCCCAAGACTTCAGCTATAAAAAATAACTTAAAAGAAAACTAGTAATAGCCCTGATTTACGCGTCGTTATTCGTTGATTCGAAACCAGTTGAAAATTTATGTGATGCCCACTGCGTTCTACTCTAAACGAAGAGGAAAAATATCGCGGTGGAATTATCCCAATTCAAATTTAAAATCTTTTCATAATCCAGGACTATTATACAGGATGGAAGGGACACCGACGCACAAACAGTCACCACATATCCAGCACATCATTCTGAACCCCCCTTACTAACACATTAATTTGTCATAAAAAAAACAGCTGCAGAAGCATCAGCAGAAGACTAAAGTAAAATAAAAGAATACAGGGTGTAAACAGACTCTTCACGAAGCCGTCAACCAAGCATTATGTACATCAAACTAAGTAAATTTACGCAAAAATTATTGCTGGGAAACAATTTTTTTTTTGGGGGTGAAAAATCACGTTTTATGGTAAGAGTCAATGTAACGCACTCAAAACATTGTGCTGATGGATGGATTGAATAGTTCGGGGGTCGTGGAGGTGTTTAAAGTAAAAATCTTACATTAAAAACTTATATTTAAAAAAAAAAAACTTGTGAAAAGTCGGAACTTTGACCCCTAATATCTCCGTAACTAGAAGGTTCCCAAGTATGGTCTAGAACAAAAAAAATATCGCAATGACGGGGAGAACAAGTGCCTTTCGGCTTCGTTAAGGGTCTATTTACACCCTTTATACAATCATAATAATTTTGAAAAATACCCTTGTGTATTGCTCCAAAACTTTAGCATAAAACAAATTCAACACAAACATTACTTAGTCCAGTAAAGTTGTATCTTATCCCCCAAAAGGAAAACTTGAACGGATAACCCTTATCAATGTTAATGCTTTGTTTTTCTTTATCTTTCGGACTTAGGCACTTTTATTTATAGACCGACCGCTTAAATGATTCCTCCGCCTTGCCCCATCAAAGGCACAGTAAGCGTCCACAAAGTCCTAACAATATCCCACAGGTAATTTGCTTTAAAATAACCATAATCCATGCAGGTATTACGATACTAATTAAACCAATACGTGATCAATCTTCAGAATATTCCATTTAAATTGATACCTTCGCGAGGACTCATTACAGCGGTCGGTCTATAGTAGTTTAGGAGTTTTGTTTACTTTTCGGTCTAGAAAGTTAGTGCGAAGTTATGATTCTAGACAAATTCGAGGGTATTATGAAATGTCTATTTTAGTTGTTTATATTCTGTATTGTTGTTAAAAGAGTTTAAGGTTTGTAAGCTTGACAAGCCATTTACAAGAATAGCGATTAGGGTATATATATTTTATCCAAATGTATAAGTATAAGTCTATTTTACAAATTCTGGGCTAAAAAAAATTACCGTTTTCCTCGACTGTCATACTGAACTTCGAAATTTAAAATACCGATGCACTGAATTCGTAAACTTTAACAGAAAGTTTGCATTTATGTTAGCCTAAATGCACTTTTTATTATTGTATGTGTACAAATGTTTGAGCAATTAAATACACCGTGACTTTTTAGTCGTCTTACAACGGCAGCCCACTTCATGTATCCAATGACTACTAAACATTCATTAAAAAAAATATCATTTATGAGATTGTAATAATTTAAAAATAAAAATATTATTCAATATTATGACGCATGACGTAGTTAAAACACCCTGTTGTGGTACTGGACTCGAGCGCTGGGTAGGTATGTTCTCCCGTTTGACACGAAAACATTATTAACAAGATGTTTCATTTTTTTTTCTAATGTTTATTTATTTTTCTATATAATAGGTGCAAAGAAAAATAAATAAACATTATACGGTAGGTAAAAAAAAAAATCGCGCCTAGAATTATTTTATGTCGGGAACATTGAGTGGACCACCTTTGTAAGACGACTAAAAAGTCACGGTGTATATCTGACCTTGCTAAGATGAGTTAAATCGTTATTTTCAACTTTATGAACAGAGTAGATCGGTATTTTAGACTTCGGAGTCCGGTATGGTGGTCGTTTTCTTTAACCTCGAATGAACTAAGATCCCCTGTTCCACAGTCGCGCTCGCGACCATGTGGATAACGGGGCAGATTTTAATATGCGCAGCACATAATCTTTTTTTATTTTTCTACTCGAAATTATAATGATGGACATACAAATTCATTCTTCGGTACATATTTTTTTTTCTTTTTGAAATGATTATGTTGAATAAAGTCGCGTCGTTGTAAGAATTAAAAATAGCTTACATACTCCATTTTCGTAAACGTCGCCGACATAGACGGAGCATTCCATTATGTTTTTATATTTAAATGAGGTTGTTTTACCCTGTTATAAATACAAAAGATTACGGTAGATGAAATTATAAATATATTTTCCGTATTAAACCAAGATCGTTTGCAAAAAAAAAAAAGTAATCCATCCTGTCTTTTAATTATTATTATTTGTTCATTTACTTACTTTAGGTTATTTTAATTTATTAATGGATAATATACATAAACATAAGCTACCGTCACGCCTGTAATCCCCGAAAGGTTAAGCAGAGGTGTACCTAATAGAACACTCACATTTCACCAATTATGTTTAAGTCCTATGTAATAGGGGCGAGCCTATTGCCGCCAACCGGGCGCAAATCCAGACTCCGTTGCTGCTACTGAGAAATTTCAATAATGGATAATATTGTTATAAAAGAAATTCTAAAATAGATTAGACAATTACATGTAACTGTGTTATTAACTTGGTCGTCCATTTTTATTTTAGTGCAAGTAGTATCTATTGCAATTAATTTCCTGACTGTGCGACTACTATGGCGTACACGATTGTCACCGCTACGCAGCTACGAGGAATGCGGTAAACCGCTACGGCGCTACGCAGCCAATTTTCCAAGCACTGATTTATTGAATTATTCCGCCGGAACGCTAATATAATGGGCTAGAGATAATTTTAATATAATGGGCTAGTTTTGGATGATACTAAATTTAGCAGCGAACACACTTATAGACTCGGAATCATTTATGTCCAAGCAATAAATGGGAATAATAATACAAATCGGTATCGAGTCGAGAACGAGACGAACGACATCTGTTTCGGTAAATCCTTGTTTTAATGAAAATAGCCAGGTCAAAGAACTTGTATTTATAAAGTGAAAAAATCAGAAAATGCCACATACCTACAAATAGACGATATTTAATTCCTATATAACGCAAAATCCTGGCTTAAGTGCCTTGTTTTGCCTGGATTAAAAGTATCTCAATGCGTACATTTCCTTTGATATTTAAGGAAAACTACAAGCTCTCACTAATCCGCTGAAAGATGTTTTGATCGAAATAGATATTTTGCTTAAAGATAATCTTCTGTTCATTTTCTTTATCATAAACTTTTGTTTCAAGCTTTCTTTACTAGTAAGACGTTTATAATACATTTGAGTCACTTGTTTAATTTAGTATTTTACAATATTTTCTTACCTTTGTTAACCGATTGTTTGTGAATGTCTGAACATTGGAGGCTTTGTAGATTCCAGCTGCTTGTTAACTTTTTATTATTTTGTTTTACATCTTTTGTGTAGTAAGCAACGACTTATTGTCGGGCCCACGCTGTCCCCCCATACTTAAGTACAAATGCTGTAACATGATAATATTGTACTTCCAAATGATTTGAAAAGAGTAACCATGGAGTTTCTTGCCGGTTCTTCTCCATAGGAAACGACGCCTTTGTCGACGATTTATAAGTGCCCATCCAGGCCTATGTGAAATAAAATATTTTGATTTTGATTTTATGGTACGTATAAAAATACTATACTTCACACAATCACATGTGACGGAAAGAGTGATGAATATAAATGTTGATGGATGGAGTGGGAGAGGAAGACCAAGGAAACGATGGATGGATTGTGTGAGGAATGATATGAAACAAAAAGGAGCAAATGATACCGTGACGGTTGACAGAGGAGAATGGGCAAAACGTGTTGCGCCACCCCAAAAATATGGGGCAAGGGCAGGAAGATGATTATCGAGATAAAAATATTACATTTTGTTACGTTATCATCAAAATCTACTAAGTAAAAAATTAAATTCATTCACTCACTAAACCGCTGAATCTAGAAGCAATTTATCACAAACCTTCCTTGTATAACCATAGTGATCTGTAAGGATAGTTAGATTTATTGAAAATTCTCCCATTAAAAAGGGGATGAAATTTTGTCGATTGTCCTCATTTTTGGCGATGTCCTATAGGATATCGGTGTTCTATGGAACACCCGGCTTGTCTGATAACAAATGGATAAAAATCTATTCTCTTTATATTTGACGCAGGAGATAATATGAGAGAACTGCCTCCCCACGTAAAAACATAAACGTGAGTTATTGTAAGGAATTGAGCGTTCCCATGACCTTTTGAAGGAAAAAAATATCATCTTTTTATAACTGGCCATTTTTTTCTCAATCCATGTGTGAGTTCAAATCGGGTCGTTCGTTTTCATATTTGTCATTCTATGAGTAGATTTCTTCAATAATATTCTCATAGGATATAATTATGCTGGATTGTACTTGTACACTCGGCGATACATCAAGCTATACATTTCCAGTGTGACATGGCCTCGCTTTGTATAGATTACCCGTACAATGAGAGATTCGCATAAACTGGATTTGTATAGCTTGATTGGTCGTCGTGCGTACGTGGTACGTGATACTGCGTGCTCTATAAAAAACTGAGACTCTTGAGAAAAATTTAAGAAGGACAAAAAGACAGCTGTTTGTGGATATTTATTAGAAGTTGTTTACAACATTTAACCAAAAACTTTTAAATTAATTACCATTGGCAACATTGTGGTACAATTTTGTATTATAAGCTGGCAGCACAGCCACTTTGTTCCCTTTTTAAAACTTCTTTGTAACGCATGGATTGTTCCTTGTAAAACCATTACAAACTTATTAAAGAATTATAAGTGTATCCAAAACTTTTGTTTATCTTAGACTTAAACAAAATGGTGCCAAAACCTTGAGATATTGGATTATTGGTTGTAGCCGGGAGCGTAATTAATTATACCTTGGATGGTAATATTACAGGTTTTCAATACGATAAGGATCATCGTTACAATAGAATTGAACTCGATATCTATATAGAATTAATTAAAGATAAACTAAAAAGAAAAGTAATTACTAGGTACACATTACGAGGAATCTGTAAGTAATTATAAATGTTCCAGTTCCAAACTGGGATATAATAAGTGTCAAGTTGTTCGTTACTAAGCTCACAAAGTTATTTAATGAAGGAAATTAAAATCGAATAAGAATTTGCTTTTCAACTTACATCGAAGTTATCAAAGTTAAGCCAATTTATGTTTAAAAAATTATATATCGTTGTTGAGAGCTGAAAGTAATACATATTTGCAAAACGGAATATATTTGGGTAGAAACTGAAACATGATATAAATATTTAGGCGCCTGCTTGCGCCGTTTCTTCAAATGAAAGTCGGGGTCCAGATTGTATAATCACTATATCTCATCTATATGTTTGCATACACTATGCACCTTGATATGTTAGACATACAACAATATACGTAGCAGTTACCGATAGTAATTTACAGCAAAGAGTTTTACAAGGAAGAAACCTTTTCGTTCCAAGTGTAGGTGTTTTGTTAATGTCATCTCTGGTCTAGCCATAGAGTATCTAGACCAGTGTTGTCAGCTACAACCGAATTAACTCCGTGGGAACGATAGATAATAACTATGATTCGCCACAAATAGAATTAATTTGGGCGTTGAATGCACCTACTTTTTTCTGCATTATGATGTAAAATTATTTTTATTTCAACGTCTAGTATAACGCCAATATCAAAGAAAATACTGCTTGTATAGTATCTTACTAATATGTATTATAAATGCGAAAGTTTGTGAGGATGGATGGATGTTTGTTACTCTTTCAAGCCAAAACTACTGAACCGATTTGGATGAAAGTTGGCACATAGATAGTTTATAACCTGCATTAACATATAGGATACTTTTTATCCCAGTAGTAAGATCCCGTGGGACAGTTACCGAACTTCACGCAGGTGAAGCGGCGGGCATAAGCATTAATTATAAAAATATCATTATCCACAGAACAAAGGAAGTAAAATTAAAAGAAATGCAACTTCCTTAAAATAAGATCATTATAGATAGTTAATTATGCACCAAGACTGCGACAGTTATTAAGGAAATTCAACGTCAAGAGCGATACTTAAATAAATAAATGAGGTCGGTCGGTAGCTGACATCTTGTCAGGTGCCATGCTTCCTGTATCCTCTTCAAAACTGTTACTTTACTACAAAAGGCAGGTTGATGAATATCCGGGGAGCTATCCGTGATACCCGACTATTCACTTTGTGGCAGAGGTTGGTTATAGATATACTTAAATACCGGTTTTTTTGTCAACTTTGCCCCCACCCTAAGAGTTTCTCCTGTATCGTGGGTAACTCACATGCACAAACAGCCAGACCAGAAACAACTACCTGAAAGCCCTACAGATATTTGTTGTGCATGCTTTTGTCAGCTTTTGTCAGGAGCTCGTGGCTAAATAATAACAGCCGCTCGGGTCAATCTGCAGCCGCTCTTGCCTAGGTTGGTCCATGGATGGGTGGCCACCAATCACATACCGAGTTTCCTCCGTGCCTCGGAAAGCACGTTAAGCCATTGGACCTAGCTGTCAATTGTTGATCGTTGAAAGTGGTTACAGGTAGTCAGTGGTCCGAAAGTCTGACAACCAGTCTTACCAAGGGGTATCGTAATTCAGTACTAACTGGGTTGTGGAGGTCAGATAGGCAGTCGCTCCTTGTAAAATACTGGTATTCAGCTGCATCCGGTTAGACTGGAAGCCGACCCCAACATAGTTGGAAAAAGGCTAGACAGATGATGCTTTTGTCATATTTTCAAGATAAAAAATACCAAAAATAATTATATTCTACTCTTTTCAAACGTGAAAATATTGTAGACTTTAGTAATTTGTTCGTATCGCCCATTTATTAGGGATTAAAAACATTTGGGACCGCGCCTCTCCGCCCAGGGCTATCCCTAGACAGCGTTAATGGTGTTAATGGTGTGACTGTCTGTCACGTACTCCTAATTATTAAGCAAATAACTTAGCCTTGATTCTTATTTCAAATTCATCACACGGTATACGGCCATGTGCAAAACATTAAAACCTCTACTTTATTGCTTGACAAGTTCCCGTAACTAACGATGGAGCGTCCTTTATTCCTTTTGAATTGTAAAAACCATATTGCATCACTTGAAAACCCATAAATTCTTTACTGAATGGGAGACGCACTAGAGATAAAAGCTAGTTGACAGGCCATTCAACAAATTCTAAAGAAAATATAAAAGTAACTGACTTCTAAACGCATTTCTGAATACTGCAACATGTGTTTGCAATTTACTCAAATCTTGCGCGTTCGAAGGGCCCTTAAAACAATTGAGACATTTGGACAAAAAAAGGCCATAACACGAATTGAAGGATGACCCATGCGGGATGTGTTGAGAAAGACGGTTGGCAGGAGAAAGCTTGGAGGGAACTCGGGGAGTTGGTTGAAGATCGCGAAAGGGTCGACACGTGGAGACGAGTCGAGCTAAGTCAGGGCAGTTGGTTTTAAATCGCGGGAGAGTCCACACGTGGAGGCTGGACGACCTAAGTCGAGGAGTCGGTCTAAATCGGTTAAAAGTGCTAGGACGTCCTAGGTTCGGTTCGTGAGGTTAGCGTAATCTTGGTACCAAGATCGTCATGTCCCAGAGGACTGTCGCAAGATAGCGATTAGTATTTTATAAGTTAAATATAAGTAGTAGTAATAAGTCTAGTTAAAGTGAGTGACGAGATCCGGAAGGCGAGGCTGTGGCGAGACGAAACTGGTAATGTGTGCAGTACTATGTAAGTTAGTTGGAGACTAATCCTCTTCAATGAACAACGAACACGTGGTAAGTGTTTACTATATACCTGTAATTAACTCCTAGCTTAAGTAGCAGTTGAGCGGGTATCGCAGAGGAGCTAATAATAATTTATTTCAGCAAGACGGAACAGCCGCTTCATCATCACAATGTACTATCTATTATCTCATGTGTTATGTGTCCACCTCCTAATCCGAACCTTGGCGCATATTTGTCATCTGCGTTTGGTTATAGGGAGACGGCGAACGCCTTCGCACACTGTACACACATTTCATGCATACGACATGTACACTGTACACCAACACACCCGACTATTGACGAATGTTGACTTGAATCTGACTCGTCACAAAAGGAAGGCAGAACCGTGATATTCGCACTTCAATTAGAATGAACTATATTAATAGTCAGGCTATAATGCCGATTTGTACTCGTACTATAATTCAACCAAACGTTGCTGATGAATATTGCTTCCTATAAAGGTCTAGCTCAGAAACATTGCGTGGGGATTGTTGGCGCACATTTCGGGAGTGGGGTAGGCACCACGAAATATCTCAAACCACATTGATAACTCCGTTCTAAGGAACGCTAGGGACTGAAAGTCAAACACCCGGCTGTGTGTCTCGATAAACCAAACTACAAACCCGGCCGCTGGTAGGCCTATTACTGAATCGACACTATTTAACGAGACACGCACCCACGACATGGGGAAGATTAAGGAAATGTGAAGTGACGATATATTACCACTTCGGCGTCCACCAATAACAAACGCAATATGTTCTGCTACAGACTGAGTCTACGGTGCGCTTGTGCAAGTTGTGTGTTATCATAGTCAAGGTGTAGATTGCCGTAAGGGCTACTAACATGAACGCGTGTGTAGGAAGAACGACTAAAACGTGCCTTCCTCAATGACAGCAGGACTTCTCAGTACTCTGTCTTAGGATTGAGAAAGACATGTGAAAAGATGCTTAGGGAGCGTGATCTGTTAGAATTCGTAGCAGTGTTCTTAGTGGACCTATGCGCTTAGGTCTAACAGTCTCGTACTGAGGCAGTTATTGTAACCGGTTACATGCCATAGATATGGGTTCGTAGTACATTTGAATCATGAAATTAACGTTACTGTAAATTATGAATTTCTTAAGCGCAAGCGTAACGTTTCCTTTACCAAACATTTCAACATATCTTTGCGTCCTCTTGTCTTATTAGCTTCATCACTTATTGTAGCTTTGTTTTATAAGATTTGATATTATTCATGTATATGTCTTAACTGTCAATTCCCAATATTAACTTCACCTTGCATTCCCTCCCTGTCTCCTAGCTTTCTAAGTCGAGGCAGGGCTGTCCTAAATTGGGAATTGAGTCCTCTTAGTCGGCGGAGAGGTAGCCAGTCCGGAGTCGAGCTAAGTCAAGGCAGTTGGTTGGAAACCGCGAAAGAGTCGACACGAGAGGCGAGTCGAGCTAAGTCAGGAAGTCGGTCTTACACCGCTATAGGGTCCGGGCGATATAAGCTATTTTAGTTAAGTTAGGAGACGTTGTGATAACCGAGAGCCTATGTCCAAGTGGGTTATCGTAAGAGTGCGATAATTATTGAATAAGTTAATTATAGTTGGGTTACAAGCCCTGGTTAGACTAATCTAGTGTGTGTATGTGTGTTTGTTGGTGAGCCACTGGGTGAGTCCTTTATTACAATAATTATCCTAGGCTGATGTTGTAATTGAAGTTCTTAAAACTACACAGACAGAAACGTGTTGCTGGGGAGTTTGTTGCGCCACTTCTTCTCCTCAGCTCCAACACTAGGAAGTGGTGAAGGGCGGGCGCTTTTGGGGCTGTCTATAGGGTTTCAATAGAGTGTATCTCCAACTCTATTGCAAAATGGTTCTTGAGTAATGATATTAGCTCTATAATCTGTTAATTCTTGAATTATGTATTCATTAGCTCTAACCAACAGTTCAGCCAATTTGCCTTTTGAGTTTTGATTCTCAACCCTATTATGACCAACCATATAGTGATTTTAGAATAATATGTTCTTTATCTCTGATAAATGATTCGGTCAGGCTGACACGAACACGAGCCTTGCAGATACGCTAGTTGTACAAAGAGAGCACATGATCCATGGGGTGGGATTGGAATGGTTTGATACCACAACTATTATATAACCAGTCTATGGACTGTTAGGGACCATGTCTACTAGTTAGCATGATGATTGACGTTCTGCCGCTGAAAAGCCGCCCTTGTCACGTTCACCAGTTCGAAAGAGCTGCTAGGGACAATGCTCACTAGGAGCATGATGTCGACGCTTTGCCGCTGAAAAGCCGCCTACGTCACTTATGGAGGTGTTGCTCTGGGTGCTCCAGGTGTAGATGTGAAGAATGGTGTGAGTCACGACTGACCAATTACCTATTACGCTAGCGTAAGGGTTATTAACAAAAACTATTGGTTGGCATATGATTATACATTGCATCTCCCAGTTTTGTTTTACCCTTCTGAAACCACTTTCAATATATTTCATAAACTATGAATTCCCTAATCTAATTTACTATATCTTTCAATCCTTTCCTTGTTCTAATTATGATACGAGGCATTGGACTTCTTCATGTTAAGGAATTCAGTTCTCTTAGTCGGCGGAGGGGCGGCCAGTCTGGAGTCGAACCCCACGGTGTCGTGCGGAAGGTTGGGGCGCGACACGCTACCGACAATAATAATATATTATATTATATACTAATATGATTTAGGAAAAACGAAAATTTTATCAGCCTAGGGTAATTTAGGAACAGTCACATGTGGTGCCGTGACCAGGATTCTCGTCATTAAATGTACTGATATACTTCAGTGCAACGAGAAAGAACAATTTATGGGTTACTACAATAAAACACAACGTATTTTTATGGTTCTAGAAAATGTAAGAGACAGCTTACAGAGTTACAACGGCTAAAATAACATATTTTTAATTGATTGAGGTGTTTGAATTCTTCAACCACTGGTAGTGGGTTCAATTCCCGCATGATTATCAGTTGATATACTTGCACTCCATTTTCATGGATTTTGGGTTCGATTCCCAACTGAAGCAATAGTTGATAAGTTATTACATTCCTGTGTCACGGGTTGTGGGTTCAATTTCCGCGTTTTTGTTGGTTTAGAAATGGTTTTGGTTCCGATGTTAGTAAAAGTGGGTTCGATTCCCGTATACTATATTTATATACCTTTTTAAAGTGGGTAACAGCCCAAGAGGTTGTTGCTTTTATTCTAGTGCTACTTTAATTATGGGTTCGATTCCCTGTTGATGAAGGTTTAGTGTCCATTAGTACTCTTACAGATTTTGATACATGTTTGCAATTGAATGATTTGTATTGGTACGATTATGAGTGAAAGTAGTTATAAGACACGCCCCAACTGGGGGTAAACTTTATGTTATTACTACTTAGATGCCAAGAAGCATGGATTTTACAAAAAGGCAATCAATGTACTTAGAGATTAATTAAACTATTAGCATAGAAAGTTAACCTAAAACTTTCCAATTCTGTGTCATATAATTGGACAAATACTCGTGTGGACTTATCTCGAATTCCAGGATATTTCAAATCTTCGTTTGGCTGTCACTACGCTTTGTCTAAACCTTTCGGTTGTGAGTTGCGGTCGGGTCAAAGTTTCACCAAATTCAGCTGACATCGGCTGACTTCAACGGCAGCCGTAGTGTGGCTCCAGTTACGAAGCTAAGTTTTACTTTTATTAAACGCAATAGTTACCCGTTGTCGCGCGGTATGACGTCGTTATCTTAACAATATAATTATATTGTTCTGAGCTACATCAGTTCCAATATTGGAGTCTACCAGATAATATTCTTGCCAATATTTCAAGATCCAAGTCAGGAGATTGCAACACTGTGTCCTAATAAGCTAATAATTATTGTTTAAATAATCTATGGTATTTACATTTCAAAGTTTGTGTCAAAGTCTAGATTCTTATTTACTCAATGAAGGTGCACAAAATGTGTTGTGATTTTAATTTTAGATAGGCTCCTATTCTTGCAAATGATCGTTATTTCAAATTACATAACATTCATTTTCTAATACAACTTTCCAACTCTAGTTGGATTTCAGAACTGCTCTTTCCTCTTATAATCTGAGGGGGGCGACTAAATGGAATAAAGTCTAATATGTCTATGTGCGGACTATTTCAGCTACTCCTGGATACGACTACGAGCAGCTGACTCAGCGTTGAGGTTCATTGGGGAAGGCCTCTGTCCAGCAGCAGCCGCGGTAGGCTGAGTTTAAAACGAGGGAGCACCGTAGGTAGCGTCGCTCGATAGCACAAATACTCTTATGAGAGACTCTGGTATGTAAAACTAAATTATAAGCATGCACAGGTCTTCTGCAATTACCTGAACCGTGGTAAATGACAAAAGTATCTTGAGGGAGAATAATTTCAAATAAAATGATGATGTATCGACGAAACTAAGCAAAATTATAGCAGACGATGCATCTTAATAGATTGCTGTTCCAGTTGGAACAATTATATTAATCTGTTTAGGCGAACATAGCAGACGGATGTACTTAATGTACTCTTTAGTACTGTCATGGAACGGCGCAGTTTATCCTATTGTGAAAGCTCATCCGCTGTACTGCGTCACGCGTCTGATTTTCAGAGGGGGGAATGTGACTGTCTGTCACGTACTCCTAATTATTAAGCAAATAACTTAGCCTTGATTCTTATTTCAAATTCATCACACGGTATACGGCCATGTGCAAAACATTAAAACCTCTACTTTATTGCTTGACAAGTTCCCGTAACTAACGATGGAGCGTCCTTTATTCCTTTTGAATTGTAAAAACCATATTGCATCACTTGAAAACCCATAAATTCTTTACTGAATGGGAGACGCACTAGAGATAAAAGCTAGTTGACAGGCCATTCAACAAATTCTAAAGAAAATATAAAAGTAACTGACTTCTAAACGCATTTCTGAATACTGCAACATGTGTTTGCAATTTACTCAAATCTTGCGCGTTCGAAGGGCCCTTAAAACAATTGAGACATTTGGACAAAAAAAGGCCATAACACGAATTGAAGGATGACCCATGCGGGATGTGTTGAGAAAGACGGTTGGCAGGAGAAAGCTTGGAGGGAACTCGGGGAGTTGGTTGAAGATCGCGAAAGGGTCGACACGTGGAGACGAGTCGAGCTAAGTCAGGGCAGTTGGTTTTAAATCGCGGGAGAGTCCACACGTGGAGGCTGGACGACCTAAGTCGAGGAGTCGGTCTAAATCGGTTAAAAGTGCTAGGACGTCCTAGGTTCGGTTCGTGAGGTTAGCGTAATCTTGGTACCAAGATCGTCATGTCCCAGAGGACTGTCGCAAGATAGCGATTAGTATTTTATAAGTTAAATATAAGTAGTAGTAATAAGTCTAGTTAAAGTGAGTGACGAGATCCGGAAGGCGAGGCTGTGGCGAGACGAAACTGGTAATGTGTGCAGTACTATGTAAGTTAGTTGGAGACTAATCCTCTTCAATGAACAACGAACACGTGGTAAGTGTTTACTATATACCTGTAATTAACTCCTAGCTTAAGTAGCAGTTGAGCGGGTATCGCAGAGGAGCTAATAATAATTTATTTCAGCAAGACGGAACAGCCGCTTCATCATCACAATGTACTATCTATTATCTCATGTGTTATGTGTCCACCTCCTAATCCGAACCTTGGCGCATATTTGTCATCTGCGTTTGGTTATAGGGAGACGGCGAACGCCTTCGCACACTGTACACACATTTCATGCATACGACATGTACACTGTACACCAACACACCCGACTATTGACGAATGTTGACTTGAATCTGACTCGTCACAAAAGGAAGGCAGAACCGTGATATTCGCACTTCAATTAGAATGAACTATATTAATAGTCAGGCTATAATGCCGATTTGTACTCGTACTATAATTCAACCAAACGTTGCTGATGAATATTGCTTCCTATAAAGGTCTAGCTCAGAAACATTGCGTGGGGATTGTTGGCGCACATTTCGGGAGTGGGGTAGGCACCACGAAATATCTCAAACCACATTGATAACTCCGTTCTAAGGAACGCTAGGGACTGAAAGTCAAACACCCGGCTGTGTGTCTCGATAAACCAAACTACAAACCCGGCCGCTGGTAGGCCTATTACTGAATCGACACTATTTAACGAGACACGCACCCACGACATGGGGAAGATTAAGGAAATGTGAAGTGACGATATATTACCACTTCGGCGTCCACCAATAACAAACGCAATATGTTCTGCTACAGACTGAGTCTACGGTGCGCTTGTGCAAGTTGTGTGTTATCATAGTCAAGGTGTAGATTGCCGTAAGGGCTACTAACATGAACGCGTGTGTAGGAAGAACGACTAAAACGTGCCTTCCTCAATGACAGCAGGACTTCTCAGTACTCTGTCTTAGGATTGAGAAAGACATGTGAAAAGATGCTTAGGGAGCGTGATCTGTTAGAATTCGTAGCAGTGTTCTTAGTGGACCTATGCGCTTAGGTCTAACAGTCTCGTACTGAGGCAGTTATTGTAACCGGTTACATGCCATAGATATGGGTTCGTAGTACATTTGAATCATGAAATTAACGTTACTGTAAATTATGAATTTCTTAAGCGCAAGCGTAACGTTTCCTTTACCAAACATTTCAACATATCTTTGCGTCCTCTTGTCTTATTAGCTTCATCACTTATTGTAGCTTTGTTTTATAAGATTTGATATTATTCATGTATATGTCTTAACTGTCAATTCCCAATATTAACTTCACCTTGCATTCCCTCCCTGTCTCCTAGCTTTCTAAGTCGAGGCAGGGCTGTCCTAAATTGGGAATTGAGTCCTCTTAGTCGGCGGAGAGGTAGCCAGTCCGGAGTCGAGCTAAGTCAAGGCAGTTGGTTGGAAACCGCGAAAGAGTCGACACGAGAGGCGAGTCGAGCTAAGTCAGGAAGTCGGTCTTACACCGCTATAGGGTCCGGGCGATATAAGCTATTTTAGTTAAGTTAGGAGACGTTGTGATAACCGAGAGCCTATGTCCAAGTGGGTTATCGTAAGAGTGCGATAATTATTGAATAAGTTAATTATAGTTGGGTTACAAGCCCTGGTTAGACTAATCTAGTGTGTGTATGTGTGTTTGTTGGTGAGCCACTGGGTGAGTCCTTTATTACAATAATTATCCTAGGCTGATGTTGTAATTGAAGTTCTTAAAACTACACAGACAGAAACGTGTTGCTGGGGAGTTTGTTGCGCCACTTCTTCTCCTCAGCTCCAACACTAGGAAGTGGTGAAGGGCGGGCGCTTTTGGGGCTGTCTATAGGGTTTCAATAGAGTGTATCTCCAACTCTATTGCAAAATGGTTCTTGAGTAATGATATTAGCTCTATAATCTGTTAATTCTTGAATTATGTATTCATTAGCTCTAACCAACAGTTCAGCCAATTTGCCTTTTGAGTTTTGATTCTCAACCCTATTATGACCAACCATATAGTGATTTTAGAATAATATGTTCTTTATCTCTGATAAATGATTCGGTCAGGCTGACACGAACACGAGCCTTGCAGATACGCTAGTTGTACAAAGAGAGCACATGATCCATGGGGTGGGATTGGAATGGTTTGATACCACAACTATTATATAACCAGTCTATGGACTGTTAGGGACCATGTCTACTAGTTAGCATGATGATTGACGTTCTGCCGCTGAAAAGCCGCCCTTGTCACGTTCACCAGTTCGAAAGAGCTGCTAGGGACAATGCTCACTAGGAGCATGATGTCGACGCTTTGCCGCTGAAAAGCCGCCTACGTCACTTATGGAGGTGTTGCTCTGGGTGCTCCAGGTGTAGATGTGAAGAATGGTGTGAGTCACGACTGACCAATTACCTATTACGCTAGCGTAAGGGTTATTAACAAAAACTATTGGTTGGCATATGATTATACATTGCATCTCCCAGTTTTGTTTTACCCTTCTGAAACCACTTTCAATATATTTCATAAACTATGAATTCCCTAATCTAATTTACTATATCTTTCAATCCTTTCCTTGTTCTAATTATGATACGAGGCATTGGACTTCTTCATGTTAAGGAATTCAGTTCTCTTAGTCGGCGGAGGGGCGGCCAGTCTGGAGTCGAACCCCACGGTGTCGTGCGGAAGGTTGGGGCGCGACACGCTACCGACAATAATAATATATTATATTATATACTAATATGATTTAGGAAAAACGAAAATTTTATCAGCCTAGGGTAATTTAGGAACAGTCACAATGGCTTAATTATTTAATACCAGGGTCAATTTATTCTGAGTAGTTCTAAGCCTCATAAATCAAACAGTGTTACCTAAATATGCTTTTAGTGTTAAATGGCCGGACATGATCTGGTAAATACAAGGTGCAGTCTTACATCCTCGTCAAAATTCAGGAGGTTGTCACAAAAGACATAAATAATCAATTTAAATTACGGTACCTGGTCAATAATTAATAAAGCTGCTATTTTAAATTGTTTAAGTTTGATAGTATTTCAGAATAACACGAATACTTTTGTGTTTACATTTCAACAAAACAAACAGAATCACCCATCGCGCGATATGTCGCTGTGTGCGTGAGTGTGGACGAACTGTGCAAGCGGCGCGCCGCCGCTGCTGTCCACACTTACCGATTTCCGTAAATAGGAAAAAAATCTTACCCATTTTATTATTGATTCGGGTCGAGAATCATTAGCATAGATACCTCCTTGAATTTGACCAGGATGCAAAACTGCACCTTGTATTATACTTATAACTTAAGGCTATACAGGGCAGGGTAGAAGGGACACCGATACACAATACTATACATTTTGACCGTGTAGGTATTGCATTTTTGTTGGAACCTTCTGTTTTTTTTTTTAATTACCGATGAAAAATATCTATGTGGATGATGTATTGAACACGTGGCAACCGTTTGTGATTCGGTGTCCCTTACACCCTGTATGTATGCTGTTTTTTCTTTTTTGTTAATTCATTTAAGCCTGTTATACTTATTGCTCTTAGTAATCGTCTTTATTCCTAGTAACAGTAACGTTCCTACTTTTTACCCACAAAAAAGTAGGAACGTTACTGTTTTACGTTATTGGAAAAATCAACCTAAACGAACGAATTTGACATAGTCCTGTTTTTTTTTAATAATGTAAAATTACACCCAGCCTACAGTAGGTTATGTTAAACAAGCCAATTATTTTACAAGTTGTTTTGGATTAAGAAATAGGAGGGTGGGCCTATTTTTGGCCAAAGAATCAGCATTGCCACCCAACTTGGCAATGCTGCCAGTCTTCTGGGCACTTTTCCTGTTGACAGCGATGTGGACGAATTTTTTGACGCCCTGTATCCCTTTTAAATATGTTAAATATAATTATGTGTAATATTAGTTATTACTTTTAAAGGCGAAAAGAAATAAAATACCTTTATACACATAGGATATTATTGATCCCGGTAGCTCGATTCCGTGGGACACTTACCGAACTCCACGCGGGCTAAGCCGCGGACATAAACTAGCAGTAATAATAAGAGTAACATTCTAACATACACACATTAGAAATAAGGCAACAATGGCAGCTTTATCAAGTTCATCATCTGCCTAGCCTAATAAATATGTTTTCTTTCCTTCTTTCTTTCTTTCTAGCCTTTTCCCAACTATGTTGGGGTCGGCTTCCAGTCTAATCGGATGCAGCTGAACACCAGTATTTTACAAGGAGCGACTACCTATCTGACCTCCACAACCCAGTTAGTACTGGGTAATACGATACCCCTTGGTAAGACTGGTTTGTCAGACTTTTTGGGCCACTGACTACCTGTAGCTTTATCAAGTTATTGCTGATAATACCGCCAAAATCTCAAACAATACTGAAAAGCCTTAATTGTATGCCAATTTATGCCCGTCAGATATCATAGAACAATGATTGGCTGGCAGCGACACGTGTAACGCCAAATAATATGTTTTCGACGAAACAATATTTACGAAACAAAGGAAAAGGCGATATATGATACGCTACCGATAGAAAAACATTGATATGTTATTTAACATTGCTTAACATAACATCAAGCCTGTAATCCCCGAAGTTAGGCAGAGGTGTACCTAATAGTACACCCACATTTCACCAGTAATTCTTTTTTTAAGAAGCGTCTTTTTTTTTTCTTTTTTAAGAAACTTTGTCCCACACTAGGAATTTCTTCTGAATCGTGGGTGCGTTTACAAACATTTAAACTCACATACATAAACAGCCAGACCCGGAACAACTACCTGTAGGTCATACAAATATTTGTTCCGTGCGGGAATCGAACTAGCGACACGCAGCTCAGCAGTCAATTGCTCAGCCACTGCGCCAACCGCGCAGCATGTTTAAGTCCCATGTAATAGGGGGCGAGCCTATTGAAGTCCCATGTAATAGTGAGCCTGACTCCGTGGCTGCTACTGAGAAATTCTTGATGGAAAAATCCAATAATAATTTGCCCGTTAAAATATTCTAAATATAGATAAATTATGTTTACTCTACAAATTGGTTTTTACAAACACTTTTACAGGATGTAAGTTGAGTGCCACTTGGAATTTTTTGAGCGTGGCCATAGTCAAACTAACGCCGCCATCTTGTTTTTTGGGTTCCGTACCTCAGTCAACAAAAACGGAACACGTTTGTTTTTTTTTTCGGGTCGGAAATCATCAAATGACCCCTCCCGCTTTTGGCCGAGTGGAAGGGAGTGTCAGACTCGTACTGACTAAAATCCATCCATGTTCCTTCGTTGCCCTTTGTGTTCCAGGGCCGCGGTATCTCTTTCGAACAAGCCCGCAGCCAAAACGGAACCCTTATAGGATCTTTGTTGTCTGCCTGTCTGTCTATCAAGACCCCTTTTCTTAGGATGCGTAGAGGTGTCAAGCTGAAATTAATATCAAATACTAAAATCTGCTACTCCTTGGAGCAGTGAAAAAATCAAACTTGTAAGTCAACGCAATCAAAAGATATGATCGTTTATATCGCATATTTTGCGATTTCACAAGGGAATTAAAACCTATAGGGTAGTTCCCGTTGGCCTAGAATCATGAAATTTGGCAAGAAGCAATGTCTTACAGCGCATGGAAAAGAAATAATCTGAAAACCGTAAATATGTAGTATAATAACAAAATACATACAAGTTTATACGGAATCCTCGTTGCGAGAGTCTAATTCGCACTTGGCCGGTTTTTTCCAATTCGGTTTCCTTAGACTGTTCCACAAATGTTTACCTTCTGAAAATTTAATTCAAGCGCCAATGGTGCTATGCGTGCTGTAAGGTACTTTTGGTGCTTACCTAAATGACGTATGCGACAATAGCAATAATATTACCTAACTGCAATACAAATGAATATAATTTAAATGCCAATGTACTAGTAGTTTACTGAAGGTCGACCACTTTTCAACCTTATGACCTCAAAATTAAGGTTCAAAATTGGTCGACCGTCAGTGAGCGTAGTAGTACATATAGGTACAGAAGATGTTCATTAGCACTTACCACTAATGTACACTAGTTAACGTCCTAACAAACTTGATTAATTCTCCTCTGTACTCCTTATCAGGCATATTATCATGCAACACACGACCCGACTTGGAAACTCTGGACAACAGGTTGTGTTTTTGGTACACGTACGTTATAAGATGTGTGCACACCCTATTTGGACTTAGTCCTGACTTAATGAGCTACCCCATCATCTGCCTAGCCTTTCCCCAACTATGTTGAAATCGGCTTCCAGTCTAACCGGATGCAGCTGAATACCTAGCCTAGCTTTTACATGGAGCGACTGCCTATCGGACCTCCACAACCCAGTTAGTACTGAGTAATACGACACCCCTTGGTACTGGTTGTCAGACTTTTTGGGCCACTGACTACCTAACGACTGTCAAAGATCTACAAATGACAGCCGAGACAACGGCTTAACGTGCTTTCCGAGGCACGGAGGAAACTCGGTATGTAATGGGTGGTCACCCATCCACGGACCAACCTAGGCAAGCACAGCTTAACCTAAAGATCGACCCGAGCGGCTGTTATTATTAAGCCACGAGCTCCTCTTTAATGAGCTAACCCACGACGTCTTATTATTTCGGTTAAATACCTCAAACCAATCCCGCGAGGAGCTCTTGGCTCAATAACTAGGGCGTCAACCCTTACGTCGTACGTATGGAAATACGGAACCTCGCAACTAGGACGGAACATAGGTTGCGCCGTGATGTAGGTCGGGGAGCGAGAACCCGCACAAATGCCACGCACAAACATATGTTTCAATCTCGAGTTACAGATGACTTTAGCATTGATTTACAGTTTAATTATGATTTTATGCCATCAGCAATTGGAAAATGATACGCTTTTTCTTAGAAGGGATTGGTAAAGGAGCTCGTTGCTAAATAATAAGAGCCGCTCGCATCGATGTTCAGGTTAAGCTGTGCTTGCCTATTTTGGTCCGTGGATGAGTAAGTTTCTTCCGTGCATCGGAAAGCACATGAAGCTGTTGGTCCCGGCTGTCAATTATAGATCTTTGACAGTCGTTACAGGTAGCCAGTGGCCCGAAGTCTGACAACCAGTCTTACCAAGGGGTACCCAGTATAAACTGGGTTGTGCAGGTCAGATAGGCAGTCGCTCCATGTAAAATATTGGTATTCAGTTTAATCCGGTTAAACTGGAAGCCGATCCCAACAAAAAAGGCTAAGCAGATGATGATCTCAAACCAATCCCATGAGCCCCATACTTTCCAAAACGTAGACTCGAAACAAATTTCGAATTAAATTAGCTTTAACTACCCAAAATACAAATTACCTAAAATACAATTACTTCGGAAAACATTTTGAGAGACATTTTGATGTGTTTGAACATACAGGGAGTAAACAGATCCTTCACGAAGCCGTCAACAAAGCATTCTGTACCTCAAACTAAGTAACTTTACGCAAAAATTATTGCTGGGGAACGACTTATTTTTTTGGGTCCAAAATCACGTTTTACGGTAGGACTCGATGTAACGCATTCAAAGCATTGTGCTGATGGATGGATTGAATAGTACGAGGGTCGTAGAGGTATTTAAAGTAAAAAAATGTGAAAAAAGTTGGAACTTTGACCTCCAATATCTCCGTAACTAGAAGGTTTCCAGGTATAGCCTAGAACAAAAAAATTATCGTAGTGACTGGGAGAGCAGGTGCCTTTCGGCTTCGTTAAGGGTATTGTTATATTTTCGCAGAACTGCGCTCAATTTCAGTTGGGAGTGCGGAGGCTCTAGCACGAGCGCGCGGTGTGAACGTAATATAAATACGTCGATTGTAAAATTAAAAATATTCGTTTCACATATATTCATTTGATACACAGATTCGCTCGTTGTGGAATTGGGGTTAAGATTACGCTGTTTAAAGCGTATTACCAATCATTCTACACGAGCGGCCTGTGGGTAAGGCATACTAAGAGGTCGCTGGACGCCCTGCGTATTCAGTACTAGCTGTTGCCCGCGACTTCGTTCGCGTGGAAAATGTATGTGTAAGACTGCCTCGAGTGGTCGCAAGAGCGACTACTAAGCATGAGGTCCTGGGATCGATTCCCGGGTCGAGCAAAGTGTTAAAAAAAAGAATGTTTATTTCAATTAGGTTCATAAAGTTATCACACACATGATTTGGAGATCACCTTTTAAGCAAGGAGATACTTGGGTTAGGGGGCGTCCATTAATTACGTGAGGCAATTTTGGCGATTTTTCAACACCCCCCCCTCTCCCCTGGGTGAGATGTCGTGAGATTTTGCTTTTGATTTAAAACATTAAGAGACTTTTTGCGAGAGCCCTTAGACCTCCTTAATCCGGCCCTGCCGCAAAATTCGTTCTTAGCAGACTTTTACTGACTATTTACTACCTCCCTGCCAAATTTCATCTTTTTACGTCAAGCGGTTTTCGATATTTCGTGATGAGTGAGTGAGTGAGTGACCTTTCGCTTTTATATATTTTTGCTTTTATTTTTTTAATATTTTGCTCCGAAGTTAAAATGCTAGTGCAGCCACATCTAAACGTTAAAGACGTGCCGCGAGTGAAACAGTTATTATCTCAGTTATTAGTTATTTTCGTTATTTCTCTTCACTCCACAATTGTAAATAAAGCCTGCTTAGTATAGAAAAAATGCCTAATACAGCCCCGCCCCCCCCCCCCAACTGTTCACCGAATGAAAAATATGTTGAATATACATAAAAAAAGACTAAAGTCATCACAAATAGCGTAAAAAGTAGGGTTGAGGTAGATGGGCAAGAAATTCACTACGTCGATGAGTACATTTGAGTTTGAGAGTTGCCGAGTCGAGAACGCCTGGAAGAGGTACTGGTCCATGAAGTCGCTGATGAAGGGTGACCACCTTTATCCCTGAAGCGCAATCTCATCAACATGTGCATTCTGCCCATCCTTACCCAAAAGCAAAAGTCCAAACTCAAGGTTGGCCAAAGGGCGATGGAACGTAGCGTATTGGGTATTAAGCTCAGCGACAGAATTCGCAATACCACAATACGCTCAAAAACTGGAATCGCTGATGTGGGCGATAAGACTGCTAGTTTGGAGTGGGATTGGGCGGGCCACGTCTGTAGAATGCATCAGGACTGGTGGGCCAGAGTCGTCACGCAGTGGGTGCCAGAAGACGGGCGTCGTCGCCGAGGGAGGTCTAGAAAACGCTGGTGTGACGACTTAGAAGCGTTTCGGACAGATAGGACGAAGAAAACCGCACGGAGAGAAGAATGGAAGGCAATGGGGGAGGTTTTTTCCCAGCAGTGGGACAATAAAGGCTAAAAAACATTACTTAAAAATTATAACGAATGGGTTGCCTAATCATTAAGTTAAGAATATTTAAAACTGCTGTTGACCGCTTTTACTTAGACAACGTTATACTTTCGAATCTCATTTATGTGTAAACTTGTCGACCTGTGTATCCTGCCTATCTTAACGTATGGTACCCAGACATGATCTTTGACGGCAGCTGAAAAGTCCAAATTCAAGGTTTGTCAAAGAGCGATGGATTTTAAACATCAAAATCACCGATTGAATACGCAACACCACAATACGCTCCAAGACGGGCATCGCCGAAGTTGGCGATAAGTGTAAGAGGTTCATATGGGACTGAGCGGGTCACATTTCCAGAATGGGTCAGGACAGATGGGCCAGAATAGTCATACAGTAGGTACCTGAAGACTGTCATCGTCACCGAGGCAGGCCCAACAAACGCTGGTTTGACGATTTGGACTCGTTCCTGACTGATTGGCCAGAGAAGGCAAAACACCGGGAGAGTTGGAAAGGAAATGGGGAAAGCCTTTGTCCAGCAGTGGGCCAGAATAGGCTAATTAAAAAAACAAAACGTTATACCAGCGTGTTTGTTATAAAATTACCTATCTGTTTTTTAATACATATTTTAATGAGAAAACAAATGAGTGTATATAGTACCTAGTAGTACACCCACATTTTGTCAGTTATGTTTAACTCCCATGAAATATTTAGCGAGCCTATTGCCATTTTGGGGTATAAAGAACAGGTTGTAAAGTTTTTCATCCCCATAGAAAAGGGAGGATAGTCCGACCAGACGGGTGTAATGTCTGGTGGCTACTGCCCAACAGTTGTTGTCGGGTACTTCTATAAAGTCTTAAATCGCGGATAACTTTATTTGGTCGATTTATTTGACCCAGGCAGAATTTAGACGTATATCGATGTTTAGTTCATCACCTGCGTCATAGATGGCGCTGTAGTAATTTTTGTAATATGTTGCTGTAGTACTTTTTATAGTGGCGATACACCATCAACCGGGCACAAAACCAGACTTCGTAGTTGCTACTGAGAATTTGCTGGTGGAAAAACTCAATAACACATTGCCCGACCGGGAATCTAACCCAGGACCTCATGCTCGCTTCTGAACACTATACCAATCTATAAAAGAACAATAAAATTCCAAAATAAAATTCCAAACTGCGATTGATTATTGATATTTTGCAAATCGAGAAGGAAACAGACTTCTAGTACAGCAAGAACTTATTGTAGAAATCATCATCATCATTCTCCTGCCGTTATCCCAATTTTTTCGGGGTCGGCGCAGCATGTCATCTTCTTCCATACTTCTCTATTATTTATATATAAGGGAGAAAAATGGAAATGCAAACGATGTCAATACAAAAACAAAATGGAAATCTAAAAGCATCAAAAAATATACAAACAAATTACAAAAAGTGAAAGTAATAGTGGGGTTTGAACTTGCGACCCGTAGCTTACAGAACGTTCAAGAACCCGCTAGGCTGTTTTCTCTGTTGACATAAGCTTTAAATAGCCGTTCTGGTGCTTGTCATGACTGAAAAGTCAAACAAATGAAGGATACTGACATAATGCAATATTGCTCACCCCCTTAAGCGAGTAGCGTGATAATATATAGCCTAAGTTGTGAAGAAGCCTATAAGGAATATTTGTGCAAAATTTGAACAGGATCTATGCAGTAGTTTTAGCGCCAAGTCGGAACATCCAATTGGATTTTTACGATTTTATTATATGTATATAGATAATAATTGCTTCAGGATGCTGTTGGGGCTGCCGCGCTATTGTAGTGCGTCCGGTATGTTCGCGTCGGCACATGCTGATGATTTTTACGCTATAATGCGCAAAAAAACAAATTCTATTTTTTCAACAGCGCGGTCTAGTTCTAACGGCATCCTAAGTATGGCTATGGAGAAGTACGACGCACCTTGGTTGTCGCACGCTGTGAAGGTGCTGGTCAGAAGACCTAACACCTAAATTTTCTTTTTGTTTTTGTTTCTGTGTTTGTTACTAACAATAGTTTTTAAGAACAATGTTACTAACAATTGGGCCTAGTTGCCATAAATAAACAATATTTAATTTTTATATATTATTTTTTTTATAATTTTAAGAATGTATTCATATTTACGACGGATAGATTCTATGGATGATACTGATTGTGCTTGTTGCAAACAATGTAACTAAAAAGCTACAGGATCATTTTATTTTCGATCCAAAAATCGACGTTATGTAAATTTAATATCGCTTTTGACCTTAGCTGGGTCTGGACCCAAGCTAAGGTCAAAAGCGGTAGCAAATTATTTTTTGTCACAAACTAATATTAGTAATAGAAATAGTACATATCAAAATCTAGGCCCCGATTCTATCAAATTTATATTAGTAATTTCGCTTGTATTTACTGCTAGAATCCCCGTTTTGGAAATAATATATTTTCTTTAATAACCGCCATCTTACTTTATGCCTGTTGGCAAGGAAAAAGATATATAAAAAATATTAGCTTGTTTTTCCTTTTCAGATTTTTTTGTTTGTGAGATGAAGTGGAAACTGGAATCCTTTTTCATACCAATGAAATACAATTTTCAGTTATAGTGGCTATAAACTATTGACGATTTTTTCTCAGAAAGGAAACAGCTTGTGGAATATGGGTAAAGCTCTTGTTATTCTCGAAAAGAATATTTTCCTCTACGTTAGAGGTGTATTACGAGAATCCATATAAATCCCTTTGGTCAGACTTACAGCCGGGATAGGTTTTATAAATATTTAGTTTCTTTTTCACGTATTGACTACAACGTTGATCTTTGAGCTACTTCTAAAGCTTTGATAAAATGTTCAAAATATAAAGAGAAGTCCTAAGCTTCCATCGGAGGGTGTCAAAGTCGAAAAGACATTTTTTCTTATAATGCTCAAGACATATTTGATACCTACATTGTTTGCCTGAGATTCTTTTGATTCTGAATAAAGAATAAAGTAGGTTCTTGGAGTGATGAGGCCATACGTTACTACTGCTGGGGCATAAACTCCTGTGTATTGGAGGAGCATTGGATGTCAAGAGCTTGTGTCTCATTGTCGCAGTATTTAGATTTTCATCTATTTTTAGCCATTCTAATTAGGTCTCCTCAAATAACTGCCTCTTTGGTCTAGTGGCCACAACAGCGACTGCTGAGCATGAGATCCGGGGTTTGATTCCCAGATAAGACAAAGTGTTATTGCTTTTTCCATCATGAATTTCTCAGTAGCAGCCACGGAGTCTGGATTTGTGCTTGGTTGATGGCAATCAAATCAAAATTATGTATGCACGTTACTAAATCTTTTTGTAGTCTCCTTTGCGAAACTCTGACAATGAAAACAAGGTTTTTTTTTTACTTTTTAAAAGTTTCATCATAGTACGCGTTATCCTTTCTTTAAGAATGAAAGGTCAAAACAGGTAGTCATCAAAATATTTTTAACAAGAAAAATATTGTGAGGAAAGCTACGAAGAATTTAATAAAAAAGAAAAAAAAAACTTGTGAATTCAAGGACCACCTGAAAACAACAACTGAACTTTTGCCGCAATATGCCAGAACAAAGTTTTTGGGTAAATGAGTGAAGTTGATGAATGGTTCAATGTGAACGAAATGAGTCCAGTAAAGATTCGGTCAATACGGTACGAACAAATCGTAACGCGGTTCCGGACAGGGATACCTCCATAAAAAAAAAAGTATCAGTCAGTGTCCGGTGGTCGCAACTAGTCCGTAAATTGTCAGTGTCAGTTATACTGATCCTTAAATCAGCAGTATTAAGATGTATTTTGCAGGGTCACTTGTTTTATCATGTTTATTTTTTTTAAACATGGTCTTCTTAGCGTATCGATGACAAAAAGTTCAAATGTATTTAGCCCAAAACTCAGCCACGCGAACCCCGCTCATTGATGCAGTAAATGGATCATCAAGTGCGCAGGTGATAGGGCATGCGGTGCAAGATGGAAAGTGGGCCATTGTCTGTGGGGCGACGCATATGCAATTGAGGTCTGAGCCGTCAATGAACCCCCATCTGCAGAGATCGTCTTTGCTCCGGCCGACTTTGGTTCGAATCGGTTTAGAGATTTCAAAGTCGGCCACAAAACAAGACAAACACAAACATGGTGAAATCGCAAAATTTTAACAGTAAAAGATTTGTGAGATATCTTTTAATTTTTACTATATGGTAGAAAATTATGAAAAAATGAACGAAAGTTGGTTTGGAAAGGCTACGTCGCGTCGTCTGTTTTGAGATAAGTGTGGGAAGTTTTCGGATATAAAAACGAAGGAAATAGTATATTCAATTTAAGTAAAGATACCTTTAAATAACAGATCGCCACGGAACCCTTCAATGTGTTTTTAACTTACGAGAGTAAGTTAAAAACACATTGCATTTATTTCAATTAGACCTTTGCAGGCACTCTTGAATATCAAAAACAAAAGGGTGAAGATACAGTCCCAGTCACGAGGCATAATAACTTGTCAAAGCTTTGTAGTTGCCCATTCCAAAGCGTAGATCTCTATTAAGAAGAATGGGCAAGAAACTCCATGGACACACTTTTAAATCAAAATATTTTTACATGATATTTTAATAAACTCTCCCTCCATATTTTGACTTCACGAATCGTTGGTCTAGTGGTCGCCATTGTAAGTGCGACTGCTGAGCCTGTGGTTCTGGGTTCGATTCCCAGTTCGAGCAAAGTGTTATCAGACCCATAACAGACACGGAGTCTGGATTTGTGCCCAGTTGATGGCAATAAGCCCTCCTGTAACATAACTATGAAAAATGTAGAGATTCAGCTCTGCCCAACCGTTCGGAGATTTCAGGCGTGATGTTAAGTATGTTACATCATAACTTCTGTAAAAGTTTAACCCAAGTAAGAGTAATTACTTTTGTTCTGTAGGTTGACACAGAGAGTACAAAGTCAGCACAAATGGTGCAGCGGCAGCTGAGTGTACTAAGCCGGAAGTGACGTACTAATCAACAAAGCTCTTAGGGACCTTACTCTAGACCTCGTTGATTTAATACCTCTGACCTTCGTTGGTGACCTTCAAAAAGTCCAACTGCGCAGTACTCTCAAAGTGTGCGTTTGGGGAAAACTAAGTTATTCTGTGTTCGCATTTATGTTTCCAAATTTGACAGAGTACTACTCCTCGATGGTTACACGTGGAGTTCTGTAATTTTTACCGATCCCCATGGGAAAAGGCGTGGGTGTTTTCAATCGATTTTGTACATTATGATGTGGATGTTTAGAGTTAGATTAGTTTAACTTAAAGTCGTGCTGACCTCTCTCTCGTTGTGTTTAAGTAAGTCGTACTAGGGTATGCGGTATGCCTATCTGAGCTAGAGATTATAGGTTACTTATCATGTACTGTGACTTAGCTAACTGACTGCATCGTTGGACGAGTAGTTGCAAACCCGACTGCTGACTGGTCACGGGTTCGATTCCCGGGTCGGGAAAAGTGCTATTGGGTTTTTCCGTTAGGAATTTCTCAGTAGTAGCCACGGAATCTGGATTCGTGCCCGGTTGATAGCAATAGGCTCTCCCTTTATTACTTGGGACTTGAAACATAACTGGCGTAATGTGGGTATACTAATAGTTACACCTCTGCCTAACCCTTCGGGGATTACAGGCTATATGTAATGTTTGACTTAGCTAATTTCACGACTGTAAAATGGAAACATTTTTAAGTCAAACACGAGCTAAGTAACGTTTATAGATCTCTGCTTAAAATAGAGCAAGTCAGTGGAAATGACTTTGATATACAAATCAAAGTTACTACGAACTGAATATGGGTCAGACTTACTTACAAGTCTGACCCATATTCAGTCTCTGGATATTCAGTTACTGTTTATATAGCTGTGGGTTCCATATTTATACTTTGGAAGTTCAGCGTATCAAGCTGCTGTGTATTGCCAGTATAACATGGCCTCGCTTTATACAGGGTGTAAACGGACCCTTCACGAAGCCAACCAAGCATTATGTACATCAAACTAAGTAACTTTACGCAAAAATTATTGCTGGGAAACGACTTTTTTTTGGGGGTGAAGAATCACGTATTACAGTAGGACTCAAAATAACGCACTCAAAACATTGTGCTGATGGATGGATTGAATATTACAGGCTTTGTGGAAGTGTTTAAAGTAAAAATCATTCATTAAAAACATGTTTAAAAAAATGTGAAAATGTTGGAACTTTGACCTCCAATATCTCTGTAACGGTATATATCTGGTATGCCTTTCGGCTTCGTAAAGGGTGTTTTAGATTTGGGGTACAATGTGAGATCCGCTGACAATAGTTTTGCATAGTTTGGTTGGTCGCCGTGCGTATTGACTGATAGAAGGCGCGTTGTTATTTTAAGGTAGAACAATAGGGGCGTTTCAATTGAATTTTATTCGCGGTCGCAAATATTCACCTAGAGCTATTCGCAACCATGAAACAGAACCACTTTTTTTCTAATATAACTCTTGGAATTTCAATTTTTTTTATCTTTCTTATACAATAATGCTGATCAGTTGATCGCGTCAATTTTGTACAGAAAGTCCATTTTTTGTTGCGAATTTCAGGATCTCTAAGAGCAATAGTGGATCAGTGCCATGGTCCGGGGCACCACGCGAAAGTTCTTGCGTTTCTTATGTTACACCGTGTATACGCTCAGCACCAGGTCGAAATCAGCTCACCCTGATGTTTATTCATTTTTACTAGTTGCTCCCGATCCGCTGTTACGGTGTTCATATTTTTTATGGATTTTGTGTACTTATTTTAAATTTTAATTTTTTAAAGAAATGATAATGATTATAATGTTTTTTTTTTGTATGACATGTTTAAATATTTCAATGAATTTTTATGCAGATGATTTTTATCGAGTTATGTTTTTTTGATTTTTTATGTAACACATTCAGACACAATGTAAATTGTTTATTGAATAAATAAAATGAATCATAAAACAAAATGGTGAACGGTTTGAGTAGAGGCAATGCTGACCCAGTGCCCTTGTTCCTAGTGCCTCGAATCTTACTCATCTGGCCATCTCCTTTTGGACCCATCTATTTTTATTCATGTTAGAAACTGTGTTTTATTCCCCAGGTGAACATGGACAGCGCAGGCGACGCCGAGGGTAACTTCACAGTCATCGGGCTGGTCGCCGATTCTGGAGTTCCAGGGGGTTGGAGCGCTCGACCCGTCGCCACCTTCCGATACGTCAATTCTTCGGATTTTCTACCAGTTAGTAACCTACAATGTTGTTAGGAATTAACGAAAATCTTGAATCAACCTAGCTAAAGTCCCTAGCTTTTTTTAAATAATTTCAAAGGTGGGTTTCCGATTAACCACATCTAAAGCATTTTACATGGAGCGACTGCATCTGACTTCTAGATACTTATATCGTGATACGTCTGCTAACACAGTATATCACACAATACATTTTTTCAGGAACGTTATGGGAATCCAATAAATTTGATTTGTTTTATTTCCCCATACGCAATGTTTCGTTACCATGGTAAAACACACGTAGCGAACGGCAAGCCCGACGTCGAGTTCGATGACCTCTGTAGCTAGGCAGGAAGTGAACAGCTGATTTCACGCGTCGTTTGTTAGAGTACCTCAACATCAATTGATGTTTTTATTTTTATTTTAGCCATATTATTTTCATAAATGGAGTGCTGCGAACAGAGAATAAAATTTTACATTGAAATGATATCCGAAAAAAACGATAAAAAATGAAAATTTTCCTGAGAAAAATTCCGGTTGAATATGATTTAAAATAAGGAGCTGAATGCGCCCTGTCAATTTGCGGAGGGCTGTTCCTTATACCCTGTACTATTAGCTACACTTCTGCCTAAACCTTCGGGGATTACAAGTGGTCTTATATCATTATCAAAACTGAACACTACCTGCGACCTTTATGTCCTGTCTAGATTAGTATACTTTTCATCCTTAAGAGCCAATTTTGTAAGTCAGTAACTGCAAAACTGAACGGTCGCAGTGCGCCACTCTGAAATGCAGATTTTTAGTGGTCGCTCTGACATCAGTTCTGCTGAAGCAATTTGCCTGGTAATTTGGAATTAGAACACTCTGCATTCATCAAATCATTAGAGATCTGAGTAATTAACTATACTATACAATTTTGGACTCGTGGCTAAATAATATCAGCCCCTCGGGTCGATCTACAGGTTAAGCCGCGCTTGCCTAGATAAGGCCGTGGATGGGAGACCACCCATTACATACCGAGTTTCCTCCGTGCCTCAGAAAGCACGTTAAGCGATTTGGATGAAATTTGGCATATCGATAGTTTATAACCTTGAATAACACACAGGATACTATTATTTATTCTGGTGGTACGATCCCGTGGGACATTATCGAACCACGCGGGTGAAGCCGCGGCCATAAGCTAGTTGTTATATAATTTTAGACGGATGTAGATCAACAAACAACAGAAGCATATCTACCAATGGCAAACTAAATGTTCTTAATTTTTTTTTCTTTTTTAAAAAAACGTTGCCCCACACTAGGAATTTCTCCTGTATCGTGGGCGCGTTTACAAACATTTAAAAACTCATATAATATATACAAACAGCCAGACACGGAACAACTACATGTAGGTCATACAAATATTTGTTCCGTGCGGGAATGGAACCCGCGACACGCACCGCAGCAGCAAATCGCTGAGCCACTGCGCCAACCACTCCGTCATATTAATTCAATTAAATTAAAGTTCCCTAGCGATTAATTTCAACAAATTTGTCGAAATGGATTGCGAAAACTTTGCTTACTTCGTTCGATAGAATTTCTAAGTCACGTAAGCACTTACCGGTCTGTATCAGGAACTAATTAGCAACTTTGGCAGCTGATGTTAAGTAAGTATATACTTGTCGGGTTCAAGTTCTCAGAGCAGAACTTAATATTGACCTTGAAAATTGGGTAATTAATATATAATTAATATACAAAGTTCCTTGTTAGGCACTTTGCTGATTGCAATGGTATATTTAGGTAAATTACCTTTTTTATACATTTAAGCTTCAGTGCTCTCCTTACTGTATCACTGCTTGCCATCAGAAAATATAGTAGTCAAAAGTAAGTTTGGACTCACACCATCGTTGTGAATGTCAGTGATAAACTTTTTCCCTTAAATTTTCTACTATACAAGGTCAAAGTGTATTGTAGCTTAAATTTTCGTACTATACAAGGTCAAAATGTATAGTTGCTTAAATTTTCGTACTATACAAGGTCAAAATGTATAGTTGCTTAAATTTTCGTGCTATACAAGGTCAAAGTGTATAGTAGCTTAAATTTTCGTGCTATACAAGGTCAAAGTGTATAGTAGCTTAAATTTTCGTACTATACAAGGTCAAAGTGTAGGTAGGTAGCTTAAATTTTCGTACTATACAAGGTCAACATGAATGTGCAGTCGACTGTACTTCGTTTTATTTTCGCCAGTTCTTAAAAATATATTTCTGCCACATTTTCCAAACATGTCACTTCCAACCCAGAACTTCTTAACAATTCAGTCGAAAAAAGAACCAACAGCCAACACAAATATAGGTAATGCTTTACTGACCAATTTCTCAATATTTTCCGCTTTCAAGGATATTCATGACTATTTCGGTACAAAATAACTGAATGGCTAAAGAACCTTGCTGAAAACATGTTTACTGGACAAAAAGAAGGTTGCTAAAGTAATGTGTGTTTCTTTAAAAAATCAGTATTTCTGTCAATATGTTACGATTACAGATGGTTGTAAAAATAAACTTAAAATTGATCGCATGTCCGCCGTTGCATTAAGGTTTATGTGGAGTTTAGCCGGCTAATCTTAAGTTTAAGATTATCTGCTACGGCTTAAGATTTAAGCCGTAACAGATGTAGTACTGAATTGGGGTAGCTAGAATATTATTACTTAAATGTCTTATAATAACGATTATTTTTCGAATCGTCCTCCTTAAGTCGTACTCCTTATTACTGAGGGTCGTAATCCTCTCTTAAAAACATCTTTTTCTTGATGATGTTCCACCATCTCAGTCTATCCTTGGCCAAGTGAAGCGCATCTTGAAATTTCGTGTCAAGAGAAGAGCTTAAAGAAGAAGAGAAGAGGTTTGTCGGATAAACTACCGTATAAAATAGATTTTGCCACGGACAAAAATATCATTATATCCGGAGATAACCTTGTACTAAGAGTATTTACTCTTAAAAATTTATTATGAAAATTCCATTATATAGGATATCAGTAAAGTAACGGCTTACCATCAAGTGGAAGTTTCCAAATAATTTTCACACAAATCCTATTATTCTTGATCCGCTTGTTTTTTAACACGCCCACATCAGTATTGGGATCATGTTTTGAAAATAAATAACCTTTAATCCACCGCTAGGAAAACAAGAAAAACAGTTGGTAAACTTTTACCATCTTGATGATATATAAGCAGAAATATAATAAACGTAAGACCTCCCATGTGGTCTCTCGGTCCACGAAACTGTACAACTTTTGTTCCACGATCAACATGTATGGTAAAACTAAAAAACTCATAGAACAAAAATTGCTCAATTTCATCGTCTGAGACACCACACGAGAGGCCTTGTGTTTATTATATTACACCCTGTATAATCCCTAATGACAACATCATTTTAATGATCTGCAAAAATAGAACCACGCTCATTAACAACCCTGTCAGTTTGGAAGATGGATAAATAAATAAAGTCTGTTTATGAGAAAATTCCACTATTAACTACTCGATCACTTTTAGCGAAAGAAAAAGACAGTCCATAGCATCCATTTATTATGTGGCCAATTTACGTCATTAATTAATTAGTGTTTAAATTCAAACCTACATTGAAATTAAATTACCTGTACCTGATCTATTTTAGACTACGGAATGCAACTAAAACACATTATTCTCTTACTTTTCTCACACACTATTGTCTACATTTCTTTTTCATTTCTCCTTTTACAGGTCTGCTGGCAGAAATTTCTTAAGAAATAAGCAGTACCTATGTACACATATATTTTAATGTTATTTTCCTGTGTTTTCTACTGTGTGTACATAAATAGCAAAATAAATAAATAAAACATAACATTGTTCACAGGAACTAGTAGGAGCCAACAACATAGCCTGGATCGGAGGAAGTCCACCAGTCGCCGAACCAGAGTGCGGCTTCGACGGCATCAAGTGCTCCTTACCTCACGATCCTGGGGTCTTGTCTGCAGCGGCAGCAGTTGCTGCAGCGGCCATCTTGGCTGCAGCATTACTGGTCCGTCACTATAGATATGAGCAGAAGTTAGCGTCGGTGTTGTGGAGGATTGAGGCCAAGGATCTGACCTTTATCTCGGCGTATAACGCGCAGAGTACTGATAAGGTAGTGTGCGAAGTGAGTTTTGGCATTATTCTATTAATATACTTGTAGTTTTTCTTCTCCACTTTTTAGAAGAGGAATGGTAATGATATTGTGATACGATTTTGATGACGACACAAACCGCTTGGCCACGATCTACATGCTCAGGGGTCAACGCTCGCGTGCTGCGACCACGACTGCGGGAAAAACAAATGGGAAAAATTACTTCGGCTGAGGTCGTGAGCGGGCCGTAAATTATTAGAAATATTTTCTCCCTATTGTTTCTTAAAAAACCATGTCATTTGGAAATGATTATCCCTTTACATATATCATGTTTGAAGGTCGATGCTCAGTTAGATATCGTACCCACTATTATGTTCTTTGAGTATAGGATTAATTCAATTGAACTGTTTGTTGCTCCTACCACAGATATTTGGATAGTTCGGATTGAGGTCAAGGCTGTCCGATTAATGGAATCCCAATTTAGCTGTACGCCCACCATATGTAACTTACCTATGTAAATCCTTCCATTCGAATAAATCGCATCAGAAACCAAATACTGTACGAAATGTTACGGCGTAAATAACACATTTTTGTAGGTAAATGGAAGACACCCGAAAGTAAATATTTCACACATATTATGAGCTAGAAAATGTTTACGTGAAATTGTAAATTGTTTCCATAAACTACGCAACTTTCTTATTACCTAAAGCATCTGCGCCAGACAACTCAAAAATGTTGTTGTAAAAGGAAATAATTACGAGCTTTACTCTGCACACGAAAAACGTATGTTCTATATTACTTCACAAAATGTTAATGTTAGTCTAGCTGCACGGATAAACTGCAAGACTAAAAGTATTATGTACACTGATGCAAGACGAAAATATTATGCACACAAAATTATCCATATTTTGTACAGTGCTGCAGCATAAATATTGTGCATCGGCAAACATCGGAAACAATCTTAGTGTATCTTACAAAAATGAGTACTATAAAACACTAGCAATTTCATCTATATCTCAAACAAATAAATGTCAATTTCATTTCCAATATGTGTGTCTATTTGTATTTCATGTTATGTCATGCTCAATATTTGTCCATTGCAATAACATGTTGAATCATAAGGTTAGGTTGCATCTTTATTAGATGTCTATGTTTAGTACTACATTGTATGCAAGGTAAGGGACTTAAAAGACTTCATCAAAAACCGATTAAAACATTGTCGTTTATTATAAGGGATATTATCTTATGTTATTATAAAGGGTGTAAAAAGACTCTTAACGAAGCCGAAAGGCACGTGTTCTCCCCGTCATTGCGATCATTTTTTTGTTCTAGACCATACTTGGGTACCTTCTAGTTACGGAGGTATTGGGGGTCAAAGTTCCAACTTTTTCACAAGTTTTTTTTTTAAATACATGTTTTTAAAGTAAGATTTTTACTTTAAACACCTCCACGACCCCCGTACTATTAAATACATCCATCAGCACAATGTTCTGAGTGCGTTACATTGAGTCCTACCGTAAAATGTGATTTTTCACCCCAAAAAAAAAAGTGGTTTCCCAGCAAAAATTTTTGCGTAACGTTACTTAGTTTGATGTACAGAATGCTTGGTTGACGGCTTCGTGAAGGGTCTGTTTACACCCTGTAGAATCTATTAGAGACAAAGTAACTCTGCACTATACTATGCATAGTTACAGTTTCTACAAAGGCGATTTAAGTAAGTCCATCGGCTTAAGATTGATATTTCAATGGACTGAGTGACAGCTTAGATAGCTTTGCAACTGGAAGTAACGACCGACGAATTATTACATTACATAAACAGAGAGTAGGCACAAACGAAGTGAGTATTTTCAAAGAAAATATTCGCAATAATTTTGTAAGGCATTTTTTTCAGGGCATTTTTGTTATACTATTTTAATTTCAATAACGACTAGCTAGTTATATGTCATTGTTTAGCGGTAGAAAGGTCAAACCTTTCTTTTCTTTAACAAAATCTTGCTAATATACTAACAGGAAAAAACTAGACTTATTATTAAAACAAGAAGGCCCGAAATAGACACTGCTCTGAGTAAATATTCGAATTGAAACATTATAATATCAAAATATTTTCTTTACGCAAAACGAGCTTAAAGAAAAGTAAAGGTTTCTTTGGGCCTTATTTTGAACAAGAGCACTTTCAGTATAAGTTTTCACTGTTGATGAAAAATTCTATCAAATTAGTGATTGAAAAACTACAAGACTCTTTTTACTCAAATTTTCGCAAGTTTTGAAGTTTTCGTATTCATGAGTGTCTGATGTTTGATGATGAAACCTGCTTGGTGTTGGTAATTAAAATCACCCCCAACCTGGAAAGAGGAATTAAATTTATCATTAAGAACGACTTCCAATATGGCACGAACCCTGAAATCGCGAAAAATAATAACTGTTCTATTTTTATGTTTACATAATATGTCGAAAACATAATCTATACTTATATAATATATAATAATATTATAAAGCTGAAGTGTTTGTTTGTTTGTTTGAACGCGCTAATCTCTGGAACTACTGGTCCGATTTGAATGATTCTTACAGTGTTGGGTAGTCCATTTATCGAGAAAGGCTATAGGCTATATATTATCACGCTACGACCAATAGGAGCGTAGCAGCAATGAAAAATGTTGCAAAAACGGGGAAAATTGTATTTTTAATAACTTGACGCGGACGAAGGTCGCGGGGCACAGCTAGTGGAACTATAAATACTTTTTCAATTACATCTTGTATGAATGCGTCAATGCGACAAACGTTTTAATATTATTTTCATTACATTCGTACAGATACAAATGTATGCGCGCAGTTTTTGTTTATAAAAACGGATAAAGCTTCAGCATTGATTGCAATTCTCTTTCCTTTCATTGGTTTATTCCTATTTCCTAGAATATACCTGTATCTAATAAAACATTCGTTGTAACAACTGCGTTTCCAATAGCCGGAACATCCTCTTTTATCAGAATTGTGTTCACAGCTGCAGGTAGCTAATTCCACAAAGGGTTATTGGGGCTAGGTTAAACAAATACTGTAGAAACACAAAACATTTATTGGACTCGGAAAGTAAAATACGGGCGAAAAGGCATTTGGGAAATAAAAGTGCCTGTATTAGGTATGAAAATGTCCATCCCCCACACCGAAGTGATATTAAAGGCAAGAGGTAGTGGTACAGGCCCAATAGCCCTAGCACGAGCGGTGTGAACGGTGCGGTGTAAAAGTACCGTAAATACGTCAATTTTATAAATACTCGTTTCACATATAGGGTGACTAGTAATTAGTGACCGATACTTAAACTCGTGATTGTGTTCATGATATCACACAACTTACCCAAAGAATTTTTTTTTATACTCATTCGCTTTTATTCTTTGCCTTTGTGGAGCGACGTTCATAATTATTGTTTCGAAAAAACGAAAATTACCGAAGCGCATATATTTTCTGGTTTAATTCTACCTACTTACTTTAACCTTTTTGGTGTTGAACAATTAACTTATTCGTATTTCTGTCCCCTTTTAACATCAAACTCAAACTCAAAGCATTTATTTCAATTAGACCATTACAGGCACTTTTGAATGTCAGAAAAACAAAGAAGGCGAAGCTACAGTCCCAGACATAAGACATAATAACTTATGAAAGTACTGTAGTTGCCCATTCCAAGGCGTAGATCTCTATGGAGAAGAATGGGCAAGAAACTCCATGGACACTCTTTTCAATCAAACATTTTTACAAGATCTTGGTTACATCATTCATGTTGAGATAATACATATATGTGAGAACGATGTAGACAGACGTGCACATTAAGAGCGTCCAGAGTAAAAGATTAGATCAACAATTTAAAAACAAAGTAGTTAATCCATCCATCTTTCTTCACGCAGACTTCAATGCAGCATGACATGGAGACCCGACGCGCTCACACAACGATAGCCATGTACAGAGGCAACATTGTCGCCATCAAACGTCTCCAGAAGAAGAGCATCGATGTCACCCGGGCCATCAAGAAGGAACTGAAACAGGTAAGAGTATTACTTAATGGGCTATCCCTAATCAATAAGCTTTATGCTGAATTGTAACATGTTTCTATAATATACAGGACTCTAACGTCTCGCCCCTACATCGCACGGCGCCATCTATCGGGTCCATTCTATATACACATTCGCAATTTTTGCTGGTTTCGGAAATTTGCGTGTACAAACAGAGTGACATGTGATTTTTATTTATTAAGGAAATGATTTCTAAGATCATCGTGCCATATAGCAAGGAGTCTTTTTCTTGCCTTCCCTAAGGCCACTTTAAAATAATTTTTATTTAGCATGTGTTTTGGCTGAGCATTATTGAGTCGGAAACATATTATGTCTAACAGCCTGGCTACGGCAAAATTCGCTGCAGCAAAAAATTCGCATGTCCCGACATTTTCTTGCCTTCCCTAAGACCACTTTAAAATAATTTTTATTTAGCACGTGTTTTGGCTGAGCATTATTGAGTCGGAAACATATTATGTCTAACAGCCTGGCTACGGCAAAATTCGCTGCAGCAAAAAATTCGCATGTCCCGACATTCGCCGCTACGATAGTACATACTTACATTTGTTTTAGTCACTAGAGGCTCTGCCGTTCGCACTGCCCGAATTTTCGCTGCAACTAATATCCCGTGGCCAGGGGGTTAGGTCCTGTTTTACGATTCTCGGAACGCAATGAAATTCAAATATGGAACAGAATTGGTATTACATTATTTTCCAAGTAAGGTAGTGGGAACTTTGTGTGATTGAGGAATTTTACTTTTACTTTTTCCTCCAAAATCGGCATTCTACGAAATGGTATATGGACGAGCAACATTGCCCATATACATCGGTGGACAACAATATAGCCTGGCCTTGGCCCACATTTCAACAACATTTTCTACCGTAGGATTTTAGAAACGCTAGTAAAAGTATTCCATTTTTAATTTTTTAGCTACAGGTAACACTGGCTGTGTTACCTGTAGCTAAAAATGGAATACTTTATAACTGGTCCATTAATCTCAGATTAATGAGACGTGAACTGATTTCGGCGTGTTATCAATCATTTAATCTTTATTGTATCTATAGTCTGTTGTTGAAGTTTCAAGGTTATGATATTTTTATGGCAAAATGATTTCCTTTTTACCGCTTGGGTTTGTACAAGGTCAAATTAATTTTGCTAGCGAAACTAATATGATGGGTGGGCAAAACATTCAGGTCTAAATGCAAAAGTAGCTCTATCAGGTAGACCATGAGGTAGGTTAAGATATGGGATACTTTTTATCCCAATAATACCTGTCGTCGATCATCACTGGACGCCAGTCGCAGGAAATCGCCGTCGAGGTAGACCGCGGCGAAGGTGGTGTGACGATCTGATCTCGTTTGCGGGGTGCACATGGCCAGATATCGCACAGGACAGAGAGGTTTGGAAGGAGAAAGGGGAGGCCTTTGCCCAGCAGTGGGACACTCAAACAGGCCAAAAAAACCAGTGTGAAGGATGATATGGCTAGAAAGAAGATGACTGCTGAGATGACGAGTAATAGAGAAGTATGGAAGAAGAAGACATGCTGCGCCGACCCCATAAATGGGGATAAGGGAAGGATAATGATGATTATGATGAAACTTGCCAATGAAGGAAGTTTCCAACACGCGAAGGCTAGATGGTAAAACCTAGGAGCTTCACATACATAATTTCAAGTAACGTTTGAGAAGACGGTGAAGTTTTGCCGGTGTTTATTTATGTTGACCTAGTGTCTTGGGAGCGGCGTCGTTTGTTAGTAGAGTTAGCGGTTACTTCATGAATAAGCACGAGTAGCTAGTTGTGTACTAGGCATGTTCGGATATGACAAAGGGTTTTTGTGCAGCACAATTTGTGGGATCCTTATGTCCATATAATATAGTACTGGGTTTATATGCTTAACACGGAAAGGAAGTTGTTCTCTGTACAAATAAGACGCATATTTTAAATGTTAACGGCACTGTTGGCGCAGTGGCTGAGCGATTGGTGCTACGCTGCGTGTCGCGGGTTTAATTCCCGCACAGATCAAGTACTTTATGGGCTACAGGTAGTTGTTCCGTGTCTGGCTGTTTGTGTATCTAATTAAAATTAAAAAAAACCCTAATGAAAAACTGCCAAAAGCCTATTCAAGAACCTCCATAAAAAAAAAGTTTGTACCCGTTTTTTTTTTTTTACTTATTCTTTAATAGCGTAAAATAATAATAAATAGATAATAAATAGGCTTATTTATGATTAGGTATTTCTGCGTAAAATAATATTGAACATTATTTTCCTTACATCTTCAAAGATATCTTAACCTTTACTTCCCATCTTTGACTATAGCCTCAGAAATAACATTACATTTTTATGTAATTGCCCCGAGGTTCAGTAGCAATGACAAACCAGCAATCTTTACTCGTATCTATGGTAGTAATAGTTCGTCCTTTATTTGCAAGTAGTCCATACTATCACATTTTATGATAGCACTAAAGTTTATACCCATAGTAAAATATAAGTCGGAACCTTGAATCTATCCCTATCTTACAATACCTACTATAGATGAACGGTTATAAGCTGCCAAAACAATTGAAAGTCAACTTGTACCAAAAACTCGCAATTAAAAACTTATTTCATGCGTATCGTAATACAGGACCTGTGTATTATGATACGCGTGCGATATGATGTAAAGGGTGTAAATAGACCCTTAACGAAGCCGAAAGCCAATATTGTTCTTGCCGCTATTGCGATATTTTTTTGTTTCGGTATTGGGGGTCAAAGTTCCAACTTTTTAACAAGTTTTTTTTAAATCCTTTTTTTAATATAAGACTCCCGTAATATTTAATCCATTCATCAGCACAATGTTTTGAGTGAGTTACATTGAGTCCTACCTTAATTTAATGTACATAATGCTTAGTTGACGGCTTCATGAATTGTCTATTTACACCCTTTATAGTCTAATTTTACACCCTGTATAGCGAGTTAGTACGGGAAGCGATACATATCGTTTACAATTGCGTGTTTTTTGGTACCAGTTCACATTCAATTGTTTTGCCTAGTTAAAGCGATTTTACTATAACTTTTGTAGGTTAGAAATAGTCTTTATTTTTAACACGCTTTTATTATTAGCTTCACCTGTAACTGTGTAAAAAAATCTTAGAAGTTAAATTTGACCCACTTCCCGATTTCGTTTTTCGTGTTTCGAATTTTGTATACATGTTTAGTTTGGATGACAATGCATGGTTAGCTAAGCGGCGTCACTTTAAATGCAATATGGCGGACTAGTTCTACGTCGTAGTACGTAGTACAGGAGCAATTTCGTTTTTTTTCTTTTTTCTTATGTTTACTTTTTATGTCCTTTTGTTTTATTGTTAATTTAACCAATTTGTTTTGTTTTCTACTGTGCAGACTAATAAATACTTTTTCTTTCTTTCTTAGAATTTTAGGACTTTACTTTTAATACCTTCACGACCCTTGTACTATTCAATGCATCACTCAGCACAATGTTTCAAGTTCGTTACATGACGCCCTACCGTAAAACGCGATTTTTCACACCAAAAAAGAAAGTCGTTTCCCAGCAATATTTTTGCGCAGTGTTTTTACTTAGTTTCATGTATAGCTTGCCTGGATGACGGGTCCCGTTACACCCAGTACAGTGAGATAAATTAAGACTGACCCCAAATGTTCTAATAAATCTAAAATTCGGCCCCCACCGACTCCTACGCAAGAAAGTTTCCTATATCCTATACCAACAAGATTAATACTCGTTCCACGAACACAGTGAGACTGCTGTTGGAATTTCATCGCTCGACACATTGACGATAGTTGAAATTCCAACAACGCAACAATATTTAGGGATTCCTTTAGGTTTGATCTAGTGTACACTGTAAAGGGTATTCTAGCCTGAAGGGTAAATAATTGCTAGTAGATGACGTGACTCTTGAATATAAATTCCTACCAAAGTCAAAGTTTATTCATAGATTTCATGGGCTGCGTTGTAGATACAACGCCTTTGTCTCTTTCTAGCTAGACAGCTAGAAAGAGACAAAAGGTTTGGGAATTTGGGATCGACCAGTGGGATCTAAGTCAAGAAGTTTGCTAATGACTTCTGAATTTGCGTTATGTGAATAGAAAATTTGGAAATAAGGGGAGCAGAGGTGGCCTACTAATTACGGCCCCAATTACGTGTCGTGGATTCAATGTCGAGCTTTACTTTGTGTAATTTACTTTAGAACTTCAGTTCTCAAAAGGGTATAGGACAATATTGTGAGGAAATGGAAGGGATGGCATAAAACAACAAAAAAAATAAAGAAAAGTGGAAAATACGTTTACCTTCGGAAGTCGGTGACTTTTGGTTGTCTCATAGACTTTTTTGTCACCGACTTTCTAAAGTAAAGCTAATTTCCACGTTTTTTTTGCAATTTTTTTGTTTTACACTTTTTAGTTGTGGTATCTCACACAAATCCCTGTCAACTATCAAACATTAGGTAAATACAATTAATATGGGACCACCGCGCAAGCTTATTCTACCAAATGAAAAAAGAATCACTTAAATCGGACAAGTACCTCACGTAGAAATCGGTGTACAAAAATGAAAAAAAAAATGCTGTTAGAATACATAACCTCCTCCGTTTTAAGAAGTCGGTTACAAAATAATCAAAGCCTGCTGTCAATTCTCGCGGGGCCCACGTAATCGATCATGGCCCACTCCTTCCAGTGAACATGCCTGTAAACCAACAATAGGAGAGTTATATACTGATAATACATAGATCAACGAAACAATAAGCTAATGTAAATAATTAGCAACACGCTAATTACTCATCTAGTAATTAGGTACTGCGGCCTTGGATTGGATATTAGTATCGCTGTTTCAGATTAAATGGCTCACTGGCGTTGATTCTAATCGTACCGGCTGATGCCTTGGACCAACATAATTACATAATTATTTGCCAAACATCTAGAAGCTGGGGCCGTCCTTGGCCTAAAAATGGGATAATCTCTTCGGAAGCGTGGGATGGAGGTAGCTCGTGCGTGTGCCTGTAATGGAATCCTCCGCCAATTATGATAATGACAGTACATTTCGTTTTTTTTATTTAACTCAGGCTGGACATTTGTTGCTATGAGAATAGCCTCACTAACGATAACAAAACTTGTAAAGCATTGTTTCCAAAATATTATTTTGTGTGGAAAGATTTTGCTGGCAACATTGCGTAGAATTTATATTTCCAGACACCTAAAATCATACCACTGTATTGCACATTTTCTTCAAGTTTTACTTTAAAACAGCGTTTGTGGTAACTGATAACCATAATCATCATCTGTGTAGCCATTTCCCAAGTATGTTGGGGTCGGCTTCCTTTCTAACCGGATGCAGCTGAATACCAGTATTTTACATGGAGCGACTGCCTATCTGACCTCCACAACCCAGTTAGTACAAGGTAATACGATACCCTTTGGTAAGACTGGTTGTCAGACTTTTTGGACCATTGACTACCTGTAACGACTGTCAAAGATCTACAAATGAAAGCCGGGACCAACGGCTTAACGTGCTTTCCGAAGCACGGAGGAAACTCGGTATGTAATGGGTGGTCACCCATCCACAGACCAACCTAGGCAAGCACGGCTTCACCTAAAGATCGACCCGAGCGGCTGTGATTATTTAGCCAGGAGCTCCTGATAACCACGACACTAAAATTAATTATTTCTTCACCAGATCCGCGAGCTTCGCCACGAAAACCTAACAGCCTTCGTAGGAGTCTGCGTAGAAAGTGGCTCCGCATGTATCGTCTCCGCCTACTGCTCCCGAGGGTCTCTAGCCAGGGTCCTCGCAGACAGGGATCTGCATCTCGATGACATGTTCGTGGCAAGCCTGGTAGCCGATCTCCTCCGAGGACTGACGTATTTACACGATTCGGCCGTGATCTCCCATGGGAACCTGACTTCGAGCAACTGCCTAGTGGATAGCCGATGGGTCCTGCAGATTGCTGATTATGGACTTCATAATTTGAAATGTGAGTATTTTCTGTCCCTTTATTTAATTTTAGCTAGTAGACGTACGTGGGTGGAAATGGGTGTATAAGGTCATATGTATTAAAATAGATGGACAAACTTTTAGAAATAATTCAGACCACCAAAATAAGGACAGTGGTAAAAAAATATAAAAAAACGCATTAGATACTTACAAGAAAAAAAATCAGCTAACGAAAATACACTAAAAATGTTAGCCAACTGAAAGTTACTAAAGTTAAATACAGAATGATATTAACAGAACTGACTGGGTACCTACTTACGAGAACGCGCTCGGCGGGGCGCGAGTGCAAGTTTCTACCCATAATGGATGTGTTTAATCTAGAGTGCCAGTAATTTATTATTTTAGGTCAAAATAAAACCACTTCAATAAGTAATATAAGCGTTTTTTTTTGCTTGAATATCTTTGGTTAGACATACTGAACGCTGTGTTAAAATTTGTCCATCTATTTTAATTGGACCTTATATTTAAATGTCAAGTTGTTGTTGAAGAGTTTTCGCACCACGTGCTTGTATTCTCAGCTAAGTGTCGAAAGGTGGGCGTTTTGGAGTCTATTGACGTCTTTTATAAATATGACGAGGATCTCAGAGTGTTAATTCTTAGTATAATTTCAATGACGTATTTGTGAGTAAAAGCGTCTCCAGTAATTTTGAGTATAAGGATTTGGCTACATATTACTTTAATTATACAATTTGCAAGTATCCAGAAATGAGCATAAAACTAGTGTTCCGATTGACGAGCACACAATTCAAATCAAAAACAATTTAATATCGAGATGAATAAGGCTACTGGGTCAGTTAAAATGGATTTTTTTCATGCCAATCAGAAGTGAAAAAAACCCACATTTCATGTTGTGTGTGTATTTGGTGTGTCCAATGACCGAGTTTTCATGCTACCCGTATTTCAACCAGGTATTGACGTCTGATAGGTTTACTGAGCCTCGATTTGCCTACAAAACTGTTTTTTCGGAAATATATGACAGTCACTGTTACGTACGAATTTTTTCAAGCGTTTAATTTCAAAGAATATTTACATTATTTAAAAACTACAAATCTATGACAGTAATAAAAATATGTGCAGGTATCAAATGGGTTACAGGGCGTCAAAAAATTCGTCCACATAGCTGTCAACAGGAAAAGGGCCCAGAAGGCTGGCAGCATTGCCACGTTGGATGGCAATGCTGATTCTTTGGTCAAAAAATAGGCCCGCCATCTGGTCACGTGAAGAATCGACCACCCGCTTGACAATTTCCCGAAATACTAGGTGGGCACTCGCACCCCATGGCCCTAGTGTTTCAACCCCAAACGGTTCAAACACATTACTACAAATTAATTACCTATTGAAAAACATTCTCGCTAAAATAAAAAAGGTTCTTAGTAAATTACCTGAAGCCTTAGTTTTAAAACGACAAAAATCGCACACACACACAGTTAACAGTCATAAAAATCTAAATAATTGTAATCTGATCATTCGGGTTTTCTTGTCTTCATGAGAAAAAGCTTTAGCTTTTGCTGTACATTCAGTAAGTTAGAGTCAAACATAATTGTTGGTAATTGACCACGTATTTACATTCCCACTTTTGATTTGAAACTTTACCAAGGTTTATCCTAATATCACGGGTATACACGAAACACAAGTGGCTAAATAATAACAGCCGCTCGGGTCGATCAATAGGTTAAGCCGCGCTTGCCTAGGTTGGTCTGTGGATGGGTGACCACCCATTACATATCGAGTTTCCTTCGTGCCTCGGAAAGCACGTTAAGCCGTTGGACCCGGGTGTCATTTGTAGATCTTTGATGGTCGTTAGGTAGTCAGTGGCCCAAACGGTGTGACAACCAGTCTTACCAGGGGGTATCATAATGTATTACCCAGTACTAACTGGGTTGTGGAGGTCAGATATGCAGTCGCTCCATGTAAAATACTGATATTCAGCTGCATTCGGTTAGACTGGAAGCCCATCCCAATATAGTTGGGAAAAGGCTAGGAAGATGATGACCCAAAAAAACTTTTTTGCAAAAAATAAAACCGACTTCAAAAACACAAAAAAGTGAAGAATAACTTCAGCAAAAATAGCTTCAGAAGTCGGTGACTTTTGTTTGTATGATACAGTTTTTTTGTCACCGACTCTGCGTACCTCCAGAGCATACAGGCGTGATGATGTTGTGTAAACAATAAACATTCAAGCGATTGCAGCAATCACGACAGATTTGCTGTCTATTATTGAAGAGTTCCATTGTATATCTCCGAAGATCAGTATCAGATCTTGACCAAATTTAAATGGGACCACCAATATCCGTCCAAACAAAAAAAGTATAATCAAAATCGGTTCACAATTGGCGAAGAAATAGAACATACACAAAATAAAAAAAAAATCAGACGACTTGATAACCTCCTCCTTTTGGAAGTCGGTTAAAAAGACAAGTCGTATGACGTGCTAGAGACATTCAACCAGAGGAGAGTAAAGCAATTTCGAGGTTGACTATCCAACTGTCAATGCTGTACTTACATACCTAATAGAAATTATTAACGTATTGGTCTGGTAACCATGACCGAAGCACTGAAGGTGACCTACGCTATTTCATTTCCATCATGTCATATGTAATCAAATTAATGTGATTTATTATAGGTGCTATTTCAATTTGAAAATTCTCATAAAATCATAAAATAAATTAATCTTTCATCTTGTTGTAGATATTGTTTTTTTTTTGAAGATTTATGTCTCTCAATTACACAATGTACATACATAACATCGCGCCTGTAATCCCCGAAGGGTTAGGCAGTGGTGTATCTATCATATTCACCACTTATGTTAAAGTCCCACGTAATAGGTGGCGAGCCTATTGCCATTAACCGAGCACAAATCCAGACTCCGTGGCTCCGACTGAGAAACTCCTGATGGAAAAACACAATAACACTTGGCCGACCCGGGAATCGAATCCAGGACCTCTTGCTCAGTAGTCGCGCTTGCAACCACTAGACCAACGAGGCAGTCATATCTGAGCCGAGGTCATAGATTTTCTATAACATTTATTTTCTCTCTACAATTATTATCTTTGCACTTCTTTGAATTGAAGCTGCTTGTGGTACGGCTCCAGGTTTGAAAACTCGTGCCAAGTCCTTGAAATCCGAGAATTATTATAGAGATTCCTTTAAGTTCACTCGAGGAAGCTCTTAAAATGCACCCGAATACTCCTCGACTTTTCTTAGAATATAACTGGTAGGATTACTGTGAACTGCATAACACGGACGGAGGTTTATAGGGACACAATGGTAAAGGCGCAAATCCACCGCGGCGCACGATTAGGCTACGCATGTGTGTTAAGCTTCGCTTTGGAAGACAATGCTTGTGATTGTGTCCACTCCAAACGCTATTCTGCATATGACGTCATTAGTACATGCGTGGCTTGTTCCAATAAGGCGCTCACATAGCTCAACGCTGTCAACGCCATGCACGCTGTGCATGCGGTACACGCTATACACGAGTATCAAATCACGACTATGCCGTGGTGGGCCAAGCACGCCACAGTTGTACATAGTTGAGGGTGTGTAGTGTGTACTGCAGTGGAAACGTAGACCCACGTGATCAAACAAATGAATCCACGCAGCTAAAATGCACCGCGTGCCCGTGCACAGCGTGCACCGCGGTGGGTTTGCGCCTTAAATCGGGACAGAACTTTGGAAAAAGTCTTCAAAAAAAAAAATTTTAGGCAAAATTCATTCAATTAACGTGAAATTCTCTTTCACAGTTTTGTCTTGTTTCATCTTCGCGTCCCTATTTGTATACTAAGTACGCCAACGTTCTATGCAGATATTCCAATATATTTTCCTTCACCAGATGGGTGTGCCGATGCTGAAGATGCCTTGCGAATGGAGCGTCGCATGCTATGGAGGGCACCAGAACTCTTGAGGGACCCCAACCCTCCCCCCAGAGGCTCACAGAAGGGAGACGTGTACTCCTTCGGCATCATTCTGTACGAGATCCTTGGGAGGAATGGACCTTGGGGAGATACTAACCTTACTAATGCTGGTAAGTGATTATGTTTAGTAGGGTCCTATTTATTTTAAGTGGAGGGAAATAGGGGAGGCCTATGTCGCAAGACAGCCTGGTAGCTGATTAGTTTTGAGCTAATTTTAATACTTGTTTATGCATTAAGAAGGTCAGAGTAAAATGAAGGCTATTTTCAATTTTTTATTTTATTTTATTTTAAGTAGATAAGATATAAGAAAAAAAAATGAGTGGTAGCCGCGACGACGCGCGACGATGAGACTCGCGCGCGGCGCGGATCAAACAGCGTAAACGCTCTCATCATGTTTGTGGCACACCAAAAAACAAGTCTATTTTTGTATTCAAAACTGTACTAGTTCAAATAAGGGCAGCTTTAAAAGCACCTATTAACCACAAACTTCGTAGAATGCAATAACAGTCAAAATAGTGAAAAAAATCAGTTCCCTTTCCTCGACTTGATTAATTTAGTTTCAACAAATACTGGAGCACCACTAGTTCCTAGTATTTAGTCACTGAGTGGTTTGTTTCCAGATAAATTCAAACTATTAATCTGTTGCTTTCGTTTATTTTCATCGTTTTCAAATTAATCGGGATTATGTCTACATAATCCCGATTACCCGAGGCAAACAAACGATAACTGAAAATGTTATAACGTAACGCCTAACGTTTTTTATATGTCCGACTGCCAAAGAATGGTTATGTTTTTCGCGCGAATCTTGTATGTTTGTTTCTTTGTAAATTACTTCGTATGTTCCAAATGGCTGGATGGATTTCGACGATTACGGTATCATTAGATTCGTCTCAAAAACCCAAGTGTCCTTGGATAGGCGTTAAAAAAAAAACAAAATGGTAGATTTTTGGCGCTAAATTGTTAGTCGTTAATATTTTTTTTTCAACCAAACCTAAGTAGGGTGTATAAAGGAAATAAAGAAGAGATTACAAATATAATTATAGATAAAGGGTGTAAAAAGACCCTTAACGAAGCCGAAAGGTCATTGCGATCATTTTTTTGTTCTAGACCATACCTGGGAACCTTCTAGTTACGGAGATATTGGGGGTCAAAGTTCCAACTTTTTCACAAGTTTTTTTAAAAATACATGTTTCTAATGTAAGATTTTTACTTTTGAACACCTTCACGACCCCCGTACTATTCAATCCATCCATCAGCATAATGTTTTGAGTGCGTTACATTGAGTTTTACCGTAAAACGTGATTTTTCACCCCAGAAAAAAAAGTAACTTCCCAGCAATAATTTTTGCATAAAGTTGCTTAGTTTGATGTACAGAATGCTTGGTTAACGGCTTCGTGAAGGGTCTGTTTACACCCGGTATAGGTACATAATACAGTTTGTAGTTGGGTTTTTTGATGCTTTTAATTAAATGTTACTTGTTATAATCACTAATAGGCCATGAAATGATTGACTAAATCAAAGCTCCCTATGTAATTTTCAACTTAAAGTCCTGAGTTGAAGGTAGATATTCCAACGGCACTAATTAGAAAAACATAAGCCTGTCGAAATAATACGAGCAGACGCCGTAATTTTCATCGTTGCTGAAATTCACGAATGAGCATCGTAATCAAATTGGGCCATAGACAATGTATGCCTTAGTCCGTATTTACTTTTTAATTCCTTTGCTTTATTTCTGTTAAAGCAAAAAATAAAATAAAATATCTCTTTTTATTTTTCTTGTCAGAGTTTTTATGCCGGCCATGGGTCTCTTTACATGCCGTCGAGAAATCTCTTAGACATGCTGGTTTGCTAAATATCTCTGGTATTAGCAACACAATCAGTGCATATAATAGCGTTCCCACTTCTGGGACAGAGGGCCTTTGTGAGATGGAGTGGGTCGTAATCGTATACCATGTAGTTGTAAGTATAAGGCTCTATTGTGTAACTACAGTGTTGCCCGTAATTAAAGACGGTCGAACTCAATTCGAAACGTCGGACCGCGATAGTACCTATATTTACTCATTTGAAGCGAAAAATGTAAATCGGTTCTCGAAAATATTGGAAAAGTTGTTTGCAATGTCACTCTAATAACATTCCAAACAGTAAAACTAGCAATATTCCTACAATTTATTTAGAACAGAGAAACAAACAATATACATATAGGATGACTGGGTAATTAGTGACCGATACTTAAACACGTGATTGTACTCATAATAACAAACAACTTTCCCAAATTTTTTTTTTTTATTTTATACTCATTCACTTTTATCACAATAACACAACAGCCATATGAAACTCGCGCGCGCGCGGTTTTGACCTATCAGCTGTTAGCCGCGTGACGCCGTTCTGTCTCATTACTATCGTACCGTACAACAGTGGGTAGACAGAGCACCCGCGCGGCTCGCAAGCCCGCTCCGTAAGTTGTATTGTGATAAAAGTGTAAGAGTTAAAAAAAATATCTCTTTGGGAAAGTTGTTTGTTATCATGAGTACAATCACGTGTTTAAGTATCGGTCACTAATTACCAGTCATTCTATATTTAAAAAAAAAAAAATAGAACATCAATATTATAAAAATACACTTTGTCACCTAACTTAGAGATAATGAACGGGAAAAGACTTCCTCTTTAACATTGCTGCGAAGTAGTGTTCCGGTTGTCAATGTAATCTAATCGCAGACACATAAAACACTAGCTTATTCCACGGATTCGCCCACATTGAGTTCGGTAATTGTCCCACGGGATCTTACTGCCGCGATAAAAAGTGATTTCATTTGTGTTAATCCAAATTTCACCCCAATCCGTTCAGTAGTTTTTGCGTGACAGAGTAACAAACATCCTTCCAACCTCACAAACTTTTGCATTTATCATAGTATTAAAGAAGGTTTTAAGCTGTCACGGTTTATAACTAAAGTTACACTAGCACTTACGGGATATCTTCCGTGATTTTGAACTATTGTGAGCTCCCGATATTTCGATGTTGTTCATCCCGCGACCTTGGCGCTTGCAACAGCGTCGAAATATCGGGAGCTCCGAACATACAAGATACGTGCGAAAAACATAACCCTTCCTTGGCAGTCGTGTAAATAAAAAACGTTAGGCGTTACTACGTCCCATAAGTGACAGTGTTAGTTTAGTAACAAAGATTTTACCTCTTTTTTACATCACTTACAAAATCACATTCATCTTTTTCCTCGTCACCAATGCTCTCTCTGCAACTGACAAGTCTGTCAGAATGGTTTTTATCGTCGTAACAACAAGGTTGTTATTAGGTCACAATGTAAAAGGTAAAACAACAGAGAAAAATGTTGACAGGACTGTATTAACATCTACGATGGAAATTTAATTTTTCGTTAAAAACATCTTATCATACTTTTTATCTCCAACAGAGATCATAGGCCGAGTGCGGCATCCAATAGGAGGAGTCCTCTTCAGACCACCGCTTGGAGGGCTAGTGGCTCGACCGGCGGTGCTGGCTGTTCTCAACGCGTGCTGGAGCGAGCGGTCTGACCGCAGGCCGGACTTGAGACTCGTGAGGCTAAGGCTCAAGGATATGCATGCTGGCATGTGAGTACTTTCATACATTATAAATTGACCGAACTTCTCGAAAGTAAAAGTCCGACACAGTGTCGAGTTGCGTCGTCGGAACGAATAGAGTTGAATGGCGACTTCGTCATTGATTGACTCAAGCTGATTCCACATCGATAGGTTTGGTCACTTTTGCTAAGCCACGACGTGTGTTAACTTCGTTTCGCGTGAAAATGTAGTCGAGATCGTCTATTAGACTATACGACTACTTATGACTTACTTTATGACTGCGACCCACGGCCACGCTTCGGGAGAAAGCGCGGCTGACAAACAAATAAACTGCGCACGCGCAGCTTACGTATCAAACTCCTCGGTAGAAGTGGATGATCAAATATACAAGGGCTTAAAGAAATAAAGAAAACATAATATTTATTTGGCACATGCCACAAGTGCACACAACAAAAATTGAAAATAAAATAAAAAACTTTAATCTAAACAGAAAAAAAGACATAACAACATTTTGTGTCTCACGACTGCTCCAAATAAGTCGTTAGATATTGATACCTCTCACGTCTGAGGCATTTCGATAGTTAATTTAATTTGACCGTTGTATGTGATTTGTTGTGTGAGTCTGTGTCGGCACGAGATAAAATGAAAACCCTCGAATATTTTAATGGTGACTGTAGTAGTGTAGATACAGGGTGGAATTTAGCCGGGTCGATTCCCGAGTGTGGCAAGCGAATTTTCGAAAATCTTTGAATGCAGATTTATTTCTTTTTAAAAATAAAGGAATGTTTCCTTTGAGTACAATTTTCTATCTTCATATCTCTCGGTATTTAGAGTACTGCCCCTCCAGGTGGCGTTGAAAAATTCTACCCTGTATAGGAGCGCTCGTTTAGTCTCGGTGTTCCTCGGCGAAGGTACAGTCACCTTTAGGTCTGCATAACATTTAACAGGCAGTGGGCGTTTGAGCCCGTAGGCTTTGGGAACGTGCCAACTACAATCGATCCGTAAGAAAATATTGGTTTATTGTAAATTTTTCAAGGTTATTAGATCCGTCCAAAATAACTGTAATTTAGAGCTCTAAAAATGGATATAAATAATAGGACACATTTTGTTTTAAAAAGGCAAAAGGATACTGCTCAATATTTCTTGAACTTAATTGTCTCATCCAGTTCGAAGTCAAAGTTTGTCTTTGGTAAATATGGTTGTAAAAAAGAGCACAAAAGATAAGCTTCATCTTTGTACTATTTTTTTGTTCCTTTCAGTACTATTCTTCTTTGCTGTGTTTAGTGTGTACATTAATTGTTAAATAAATAAAAGAAATACAGAGATTTCTATGTTTTACCGGCGAACAGATATCAAATAAATACAAGTATATTACAATCAAGTTAGAGAATTCATAAGTATTATTTTAGTATTTTATTTAATATTTTTGTAATTTCTTATGGTAGATATGTTTCTTTTAACTATGCAATAGCTTACATTTGTCTGTTTTGTTGAACATCATGTTTTCTCAAATAAATCATCTGCCTAGTTTTCTGCCTTTTCCCAACTATGTTGGGGTCGGCTTCCAGTCTAACCGGATGCGGCTGAATACCAGTATTTTTCATGGAGCGACTGCCTATCTGACCTCCACAACCCAATTAGTACTGAGTAATACGATACCCCTTGGTAAGACTGGTTGTCAGACTTTTGGGCCACTGACTACCTGTAACGACTGTCAAAGATCTACAAATGACAGCCGGGACTAGCGGCTTAACGTGTTTTCCGAGGCACAGAGGATACTCGGTATGTAATGGGCAGTCACCCATCCACGGACTAACCTAGGCAAGCGCGGCTTAGCCTTAAGATCGACTCGAGCGGCTGTTATTATTTAGCCACGAGCTCCTCAACAAAAGTTATCAACACTAAATTATATCCTAGAACCAAAGTTAGTCGAATAAAATTATACTAGTAGAAGTCCTGCCCAAAAACAATGACGGCATATGTTAATATGCTGAAATTTTTATAAAACAGACGAACAAGCGATATAAACGTCTCGACTCATCTTAATTAATATAAATATTTTAACATCTGCAATCATTACTAGTCTTGTCTAAAGCAATCTGTCTAGACATGTTGAAGAAAGTTAGACTGACTAAAAACTATAGTTATTTAAAATTCCATTGTCCGTTGAGGACTTGAATCGAAGTTATAATGAATGCATTTCTCTTGATAGGAATAACAAACTATAAAGGGTGTAACAAGATCCTTAACGAAGCCGAAAGGCACTTGTTGTCCCCGTCATTGCGATATTTTTTTGTTCTAGACCATACCTGGGAACTTTACAGAGATAATGGGGGTCAAAGTTCCAACTTTTTCAGTTTTTTTTTAATACATGTTTGGAAGATGTTTATTTTAAACGCCTCCACAGCCCCCGTACTATTCAATCCATCCATCATCAATGATTTGAGTGCATTACATTGAATCCTACCGTAAAACGTGTTTAAAAAAAAAAACTCGTTTCCCAGCAATAATTTTTACGTAAAGTTACTTAGTTTAATGTACATAATGCTTGGTTGACGGCTACGTGAAGGGTTCGTTTACACCTTGTATAAATTGATCAATGTACAATGTACGTACATATACATCCAGTAACTTCTGAAACTATCAAGATTTGATCATGACAAATCGTAATTTAGCTTTGGAAATTGGGTCCGATATTCTCTGACGGACCCAAAAACATTCAAATATTTACGAGCGATAGACGGGACAAGACGAAGAAAATCGAAATCCAATACTTGTAACAAGTCGTTCTGTCTAGCGTCATACGCCCGCTTGCCAGGTAGCTTTCGTGTGTCTAGAAATATATAATAGATATTCGTACCCTATTCATACAATCGCCTAACTTGTCGAAAATTGACTATTCAGAATCTGACAAAATATCTTTTGTTTCGTGTGAATCCTGAGTAGCCCTCAGTTGAGTAACCATAGGTTATGCCCCAAACACAAAAGCGTTGTAATAAAATTAAGTCATTTGTTACCGATTTTTTTTTACCGAGGTGCTCGTGGCTAAGTAATAACAGCCGCTCAGATCAATCTTCAGGTGAAGCCGAGCTTGCTTAGGTTGGTCTGTGGATGGGTGACCACCCATTACATACCGAGTTCCCTCCGTGCCTCGGAAAGCGCGTTAAGCCGTTGGTCATTTGTAGAACTTTGACAGTCGTTACAAGTAGTCAGAAAAGACTAGGCAGATGATGAATTTGTTACCGGAATCCTGTTATTTAATTTTTATCAATTATTATTAACACATAAATTATTTAAAACAAAATTATGAAAATTATGGAATTATCTACTCTATAAATATAACAAAATGCAAAATTTATAAAAAAAAATACTTTCATTTGTTCAGGAAAACGAACATATTCGACAACATGCTAGCAATGATGGAGAAGTACGCTTCAAACCTGGAAGCCATCGTCGCAGCCAGGACTGAACAGCTGCTGCAGGAGAAGCGAAGGACTGATGATCTGCTGAACAGGATGCTGCCGAGGTAAGAGTTATCCTACGACCTTTTTGAATAATCGTGAAGCTTGAATTTCCGAAAGAGATGTAGTAGGAAATGTTGGTATGGATCTCGTAATTGCTTAATCAACCTAAGACAGATTGGTTCTTGTCTGGCAAATTCATAATACAGATATATTATTTTTATGCCTCATGTAAAAGGGTGCTGACCATCAGGAACCGTTTTTTTTTCTCGATGTGGATATCCTAAATGGATGTCTCCGCCCTGGGGAGAGCGGGGGGGTCTGTCAGACTCTTACTAACCAAAACCACACCGGTGTTCCCTCGCACACTTGCGTCGAGGGACAGCGGGATCTAATGCGCGTTCCGCTGCTCCGGACTAGTGCCGACCCGCTTGACCTGCGGGCCTCGTCCCACGGGATCATCATAAACCCAGTGCAACCCGAATTTTAAATATTCCAATAATACTGCCTGACCCGGAAACCAGGATAAAAGACGCCAGGAACGCTCAGGACCGCTTGTATCGCGTTAACGTGTAGTAGAAGGTCACTGAGGCAAACTATTTTAACACCTACAACATAAATATCACAGCTCACATAAGAGAGGCTTCATTTTTGTTTCATTCCACGTTGGACATAGAACAAGGAACCAACATAAAAGGAAAGGAAAAGTTCCGAAATACGACTTCGTTGGATCGATTCATTTACTAATAAATTCATTTGTCACTTTTGTTGATTAATTTTTTTGACATCACTTCCAGAGCAGGATGCTGAATAAAAGATATAAAATTAACAAAAGCAAAACATTTAAGTTAATTGCGTTACTTTTTTTTATATACTAACTATCACATAATTTTTCGCCTCAATAATTTTATCTAAATAAACACGCTTCAATTAAGTTCAAAACTATTTTTCTCGTCGAAATATTTCAAACATCAGTGCACGCAGTGATGAGCAAAATTTCTGAAAATTTTATAGACTTGAAATGGGTAACATTTCAGCTATGTCGGATCACAACTTGCATCCATTATCTAGGTATTTCAATAAATTTATCGGACCGAGAAATAGTTTACCCTTTTACCAAAAATATTTTAATATTTTGGACATTTTCATGGTAACATGGGCATGAAAGGGCAGTCATGTTTATAGCGCACTTTAATAAAAGTTGATTCAAAATCGTGTGTGCGAACTTTATATGGATAATAATTTATACTGCAATGCGATAGGTCGTTGACATTAGGACTCAAGGGGAATTCACATATGATTTATGACGGCCGTCCTTTGACAGTTTGATCTCATAATTTGACTTCGTTCGTTGTTTATTTAGTTAGTAGGGTTACTAATACTTTGAGTTCTTTTGTGGTTAGTTTGTGCACAAATAAGATGCTAGTTCGCCAAAGTAGTAAAACGCCAGAGTAGTCCGCGAAATTCAATTTTTTCCATGAAAAAGTCATTCAGTGGGATTAAATGAACATAGAGGGTTGTATTGATGATTTTAATGATTATAATCCTGCAACTACATACGTGCTACGGACGCGAACCATATTTTGATCAACATACAACCAGAAACTGACCTGCAAATTGCAAAAATGTAAATAAATTTGAATTTCCTAAATCAGAAGTGCGTGTCTTGGGTTCGAACTTGAGACCAATGACTTGGCAGTCCGCCGGTCACACTACTATGCTAGACTAACTAAAAGTCAATTATGGGTGATGCTACATACGGCCTTCTGCACTTAACCTCTTCAGCAAAAGTTTAAAATACTTAGAAGATTTATCTAAAATTCTTTTTGTTACTGTCACTGTAAGATTATAGATCATCCAGTTATAACATTCAATTTTCTCGATGAATGCATTTGATCACCTTTTTAGCAAAATATCCATTCCAAATTATTAGTTTCAAATACTTTGTCAAAATATTTCTCAATTTACTTATTTTTCTACACCAGGACCGTAGCAGAAGCCTTGAAGCGTGGTGAAAGGGTACAAGCAGAAAGCTTCGACTGCGTCACGATATACTTCAGCGACATCGTCGGATTCACCAAGCTAGCGGCTACTAACACTCCTATGCAGGTAAGCAATATTACAGGCTTATGCCTTAGGACTTGAGTCAAAACAGGCGTGCGCTTCATACCATGCCGCAACCCGTCAGTAGTCGCGGCGACTTGTCAGTCAGTACAGTCACTTTGAAATAATACGCGCTAAATCGTCGTTACGGATGTCGCTATCGCAAAACGCGCGTCGCTTGAGCTTGTAAGTCGTGGCCAAACGGTAAAGGCAGGACTACACTAAGACTTAATGCCGTTAAATTAACGTGTTAAGGAACACCTATTTTCAACGCAGAGCCTAAACTACTGTAGCTACAAACATGATTTATTAAAATTAGGTTTTTTTTATAATGAAGCCGCTAAGAATTTTTAAAAATTCCACACCTTTCAAATCCGATATTTAGTATCCAATAATGCGTTAACTAACGACGTTAAGCGTTAGTGTAGCCCCTGCATAAGACCGCGTTCACTGCACACCAAAGGTATAGATGGCCGCCTCGACTTGTGAAATATAAGAAAAACAAAGGACAGTCGGCTGACGTTGTTTTTCATAATGTTATTCTAAACGTGACGGTAAAGTCAGTCGGTGGCTGACTTTTTAAATGAATGGCGTAAACACGGCCCTAATTCTAAATAAATTGGTAACGTAGACAAAAAGTAAATATTGTAGACGAGGGACCAACATTTCCATTTTGAACCAAAATCTCATAAAAAAATAGATTGAGTGGATCCCTTTTTTTCGGCTCCTAAATTGTTTAGACATCTTGTTTCGTTCACGTGATAAGAATATATGAATATTTTTGCTGTTTTAACCTAGTTTTAGACTTTGTGGAAAATAAATGGCTGGAGGTAGTTCAAAACGTTGAAAATGTTCATTTTACTCCACACGGAACATGCCAAAAAATGTAAAAACACATAACATAACATCACTCCTGCGATCCCCGGAGTGTAAGGCAGAGGTGTACCTAAGAGTACTACCACATTTCGTCAGTTATGTTTAAGTCCCATGTAATAGAGGGCGAGCCTATTGCCATCAACCGGCACAAATCCAGACTCCGTGGCTGCTACTGAGAAATTCCTGTTGAAAAAACCCAATATCACTTTGCCCGACCCGGGAATCGAAACCAGGACCTCGTGCAGTCGCGATAGCGACCACTAGACCAACGAGGCAGTCAATTATGTAAAAAATATATACTATTTCATTTTTAATCTTTCAGTAACGTAACTAACCGATAGACAGGCATGCATCTAGCTTTAACGTACGTATACTAATATTATAAATGCGAAAGTTACTCTATTTGTATGTTACCTTTTCACGACTAAACGGCTGATCGGATCGCAATGAATTTTGCCAAGGAGATAGATTATATCCTGTGGCTTTCCCTAGGATATAATAATAGGCTATCTTTTGTCTCAAAAAACAATAGATTATAATTATGTAGGTATGTGAGTCAGACGGATGGATGAAATGGTCTTACGAAACAATTTAGGTGTTCAATTACCTGTGTTGTATTGTATGAAAATTAACAACGTACACCAAATTAGATGAAAATGTTCGTAGCTGTCCTAAATAAATACCTTTTGCTTCTCGCAGATGGGACTAATTTCTTTGTTGTTTTTTCTTTCTTTTCTTCGTAATACTAGCCTGTCTCATAAAGGTAGATACAATTTGCTAATCTTTATTAGGAATCAAGCCTAATAACCGTTTTCACTAAAATTAGACAGTCACCTATGTCATGCCTAGTGTGAACAAAAACGGGCATAATTCCATTAAGATTGGTTCAGTAGTTTAGTTCTTCAGCTATGGAAAATTAGAAATTCGCATCTCATTTGCATTCACGATGTTGTCTGAGAAATAAGGAATGATTTATGTAAACCGGGTCCGAATTGTAGCACGTACGTCGTACGGAGCACGGATAAACCACGTAAAAGTAGCAGCATAAACTTTTCGTACAAAGTGCAAATTAAACACTGCACCAAGCGGTTTTACGGACACGCTAAAATATACAGCACCCTGTACAATTTGGTCACTTTTGCTAAGGTGTATATATGCGTGGGTTTACTAACGTAAGCGGGGCACAATTCGAAAACAACGGACTACAATTGAGAAATTCCTAACGCTTAATAACACTTTCCCCAACCTGGAAGTCGAACCGCAGACCTCATGCTCAGCAGTCGAGCTTGCGACCACTACACAAACGGAGGTGGTCTAATCACGAGGTGTAGGACAAAAAGACACATAAGCCTGGGTCACCTTTGCCAAGGTGTTTAAGTGCGTCAGGGTCCCAATTAACGTTGGTATCTGAAGGAAACGCGTCTTGGCTGAGATAAGGCACATCCTAGCATAATATATTCATCCTAAACTCTACCTTACTTAGCATAATTTATCAATCTTCAAAAAAACTGAAGAATGTATTTAAACCGTGTGCAATAGGCAATGTGTATCAATATTAACCGAAGAAAAAAAAAGAGGAGGTTCACTTCGACGCGTTTATATATTTTTGCACTTCATACTACACAAGCGTGTGCAACAATTATAAATTGGCAGTGAAGATGTCGACTTGCCAAGCCAAAATGTGACGGTAATGAAAGAATCCACGATTTCTCACCGTAACAAAATATTCATGGCTATAATTTAAAAACACACACTGCTAAAGCCCACCGAGTAATATTTTAAATATTGAATGTTCTGTCGGCGTTACTATTTCTCGGGAACAGACTGCAGTTTCCACTGCAATGGCGCATGAATTCGCCGCTAGAGGCGTGCGTGTAGCGTGAGGTCTTCAAAAGCGTTGCGCGCTTTTTTATCACGTATTTTTACTAATAATTATGATTGTGGTCAAGATTGGTCATTCCTGAGGAATTATGACTTGTAAATTTTAAGTAGCAACTTTGGATCTTGAATTTGGAATGGAATTTGTTAGTAATTGGAGGAAGAATGATTTTAAATGTTATATGCTTGCTAATTTTGGCGAGAATATTGTAAATATATAATATCTGAAGTTTACACTATGTTGTTATATGTAATACAATAAACTTTTTATGAAGAACTTTTTTCACAAACATCAGTGCATTGCGGGCTTTGTATGAGGCTCTTGTGAGGAGTCATCTGGAATATAATGCGACCGTCTGGAGCCCAAGTGAAATAAAATACAAACATATGGTCGAACGGATACAGAACAAATTCGTCAGATTTATTTATTTAAAGCTGTATGGGAGATACCCGGGATACCCGTTACTGTATCCTACCCTATTCTGTCTCGGTATGGTGGGCTACTACAAATTAGAAATTAGGCGTGGAGTGGCACTGGCAACGTATCTTTTCAAAGTTTTAAGAGGTAATATACAAAATTCAGGTGTACTATCGGAAATAGGGTTTAATTTACCGGATAGGTACGTGTCGCGGCGGCGCAAGCCGCAGCTGCTGGTGGTGCCGAGTGCGCGCACTAACCTACTGGAGCGCGCACCGCTAACTCGTGCGCTGCGCACCCTCAACACGGTGGCGAATGCCATATACATATTCACCTGTACACTGGGTGAATTCACAAGGGCCACGTACTGTGTAGCATGTAAGGTATAGTTAAGGATATTTTAAGTTACTTTGTCGCATTAGATTTTTTATCTGTAATGGCAAAGGCAACATGTCAGGTGAATAAAAAAAAAAAAAAAAAAAAAATGAAGTTATTGGTACTGTAATTAAAGTATAAAATAGAATTAATGACAGGACCTTACTCGACAATGGCGCCATCTGGAGAACTCAAAAACGATACCCCTCATTCATCGACATTTTAAAATTTTCCTTGTTAATCGAACGACTTGTGCTTGCAATAAGAGTTACAGAGAAAAATGGCTGCAAAACACGAGAATTTTCCGTTTAATCTGTTACGAGAAGATAACCAAAGCGTGATTCATTCACAATACCACATAAATACATGTATACCACATAAATAGATAATTCATGTATAATTTAATAATATAAATTACCTATAGTTTTGTAAATGTATAATGTTTCTTTTTTTTTTGTTTTTCTCTAAATTCTAATATTTCAACACCGGCAACGATAGTATATGTGAACTTATATAAATTGTAAGATCTTTATGTACCTACTGTATACTCAGAAATAAATGATATTCTCTTCTATTCTATAAAATTCACCTGAATTACCTCCACACTGACGTGATCTTCACTATCTTCGTTATCTTCGTATCTCTATCACTATGCTGTCCTATTTGACCCCAAGGTTGACTGGTAGAGAATGCCTTGTGGCATTAAGTCCGCCTATGTACCACTTTTATACATGAAGTTTAAATGAATAAATAAATAAATAAATCTTATAAATTTTCGCAGCTTTTCCTTAATGCAGTGAGTCGAACATTATTAATTTCTCTAGCGAGTAATTGCAGAGGCAGCGGTACACTGTTGCCACGATACTGATTAGTCAAGCGTGAGTCGTGACACCTCTCGTGGCGAGACTCGGTTGCTTGGTCCTTTTGCTTCGGAGCACTTTGTCTTTGACTTTGTGTTTACTCTAGACGCTGGCTTGTGTTTCGATTTATACCCTTGTCGTCGATTGTGGGTGATGCAAGATATTGTATGTCCTTGTTCTGTGTACTTGAGTTTAGGTGCTGATTAATTATATCTACAGGGTACAGGGAACAGACCCTTCACGAAGCCGTCGACCAAGCATTCTGTACATCAAACTAAGTAACTTTACGCAAAAATTATTGCTGGGAAAGGACTTTTTTTTTTGAGGTGAAAAATCACGTTTTACGGTAAAACTCAATGTAACGCACTCAAAACATAGCGCTGATGGATGGATTGAATAGAACGGGGGTCGTGAAGGTGTTTAAAGTAAAAATCTTACATTAGAAACATGTATTTAAAAAAAAAAATGTGATAAAGTTGAAACTTTGACCCCCAATATCTCCGTAACTAGGGGGTTCCCAGGTATGATCTAGACCAAAAAAATGATCGCAATGACGGGGAGAACAAGTACCTTTCGGCTTCGTTAAGGGTCTTTTTACACCCTTTATGTATACAGGGTGGAATGGATACCGATGCACCGACCATGGTTTTTGACTGAGTAGGTATTGCATTTTTGTAGGAAACTGCTGTTTTTTTTAAAATTACCGATGAATAATTTCTATGTCGGGTTCAGAATGATGTATTGAATACGTTGTAACCGTTTGTGCATCGGTGCCCTTTCTATCCTGTTGTCCATATAACAAAAATCAAAACATCACGCTTGTTTCCCCGAAGGGTCCGGCACAAGTGTATTTATAGTAACTAAACACATTCATTTCGTCAGTGTAATAGGGGGCGATCCTATATCTATCACCAACCCGCACTGGGCCCGCTCGGTGGATTATAGTCCATTACTTTTCTTAGAGTGGACGCCTGTGTTCCAGTAGCGGGAAAATTAGAGACAGATTATTATATGATATCTATGTACTTATTACAAAGAAAATACTTTATTGTGTAAGTATGTCTGTAACAAGCTTGTCGAGTTCATCCGCTTGACCGCTCCGAAGTGACAAAAGTCCCTTTTTCATTTTGACAGTTGATCGCTACTATCTAAACCTCATTGGTTAACTGATCCATTTTTTTACAGGTGGTGGAGATCTTGAACGACCTGTACACCTGCTGTGACGCTATCATATCATATTACAATGTTTACAAGGTAAGTTTAGATGTATGCTGGTTGATTACCTACTATGCTTGAATGTTTAGATTCCGTCAGGAACAAAACTTACAATGCCACTTACGGGTTATGTTCCGTGTCACCATCCACCCGCATTCTTCAGTCATCTCGCAATCATGGCGCTTGCAACAGCGTTAAAGTATCGGGAGCTCACGATAGATGGAAATCATAGAAGATATCTCGTAAATGGCAGTGTAAGTTTAGTTACCTATAAATCGTGCAAGCTTAAAACAGTCCCCCAGTAACAATTTATTTGGTAGGTATGTATATCTAGCAACAATTTTAGTAAAGGGATACTAATAATATGCAAACCAAATGGATATTGGTCAATCAAAACAATTAAACAACAGCTTATAATTTCCAACACGGAACGAATGTGCCTACGTTTTTCATTAGAAATTACGTAGGCAATCAATTTTCTATCCAATAAATTGCCTAAACTGTCTAATCTAAAGCAGATGTGTCAACCCTAACTGATTGATTGCCCGTAATAGCCCGTCGTATGTTTGCCGTAATAATTTGGAACCGGGCCAGTGTGATTGTTACGAATAGTCAGAATCCCGAAATTCTGACAACCAGTCTTAGGCTGCGTTTCCCCTAGAGATGGGCGAGGATGTGCAGCGAGAGATGCGCGTAAAACTAACCAACCACATAGCCAGCTTGGCTCAAAATATGAGAAAGAAGCTTTACTATAGGTTAGTTTCGCACACATCCCTCGCTACTCATCCTCGCTCATTTTATCTGGAAACGCAGCCTTCATCATCATCATCGTCATATCAGCCCGGAATCACCTACTGCTGGGTATAGGCCTCCCCTTTTTTCTGCCACACTTCCTGGTTCTGTGCGCAGAAAAAAGGGGAGGCCTATACCCAGTAGTGGGTATTTCAAACGCAGCCTTACCAAGGGGTATTGTATTACCCAGTTATTGGGTTGACGAGGTCAGAGCAGGCAGTCGATTGATGTAAAATACTGGTATTTTCAGAAAAGGCTATTCCGATGATGATGCTTATGGTGCGTAAATAGACAAGTCCTTGACAGAATTGAACTGATCCATCCGATTTCTTAGATATTTCACTTTTTATTTGATACAGGTGGAAACAATAGGTGACGCATACATGGTGGTCGGTGGTCTACCAGAGAGGTGTTCCCGCCATGCCGCTGAGGTGGCGTCTTTAGCCCTGCATGTACTGGATGCTGTACCCAAGATCAGGTCCAGGCAGGTGCCAGCCGCAAGACTGCATATTAGGATAGGTAAGCCGTGGTTACTGTCTGTAGCAGCACTACAGCAAAATAGTACAAAAAGTTCTACAGCGCCATCTATGCCACAAACGAAGAACTAACAACAAATTCCTAAATGGCGATATTAAAGTTCTCCGTGACTTAAGACCATATAGAAAAACCAGACAACACCCGTCTGGTCCGAGGATCCTCCCTTTTCTATAGGAGAAGATAAGTTTACACACAATTTTTTATCTGTTACATCATTTCAGCCGAGAATTACTTTTGAACCGACCCTCTCAAGCGTAACTACTTCGACCGATTCTGTGCATTTGGTATCCAGCGGATTCTGGCGGCCTCCACAAGGTCATCGGCCCACCTTGTGGGAGGTCTTCCAACGGCTTTCAGTTACGCGGTTGCCAATCCATAGTTTTTCGCGCAAGTTATAGTTAACAAGTTATGTTGACAGAGCATGACGACGAATTGCAAAAGAAATCGAGATGATATGGAAAGAGAGGAAAATAAAACTGACAACAGGTCCAAAGTATAGGTGTAGGTTGGCGAAAAACGACAAAGGTAGGTTGTTGTATTTTTTTTTCAAATTTCATCCAAGTACATCTTGACATAAGCGAGGTGGTCGACGTGTGGGATGTGGACTTAGCGATCAGTGTACCGATAGTTGTATCAGCCAATGGCATAGTGGCCCAGAGTCTCGACCAATACCTGAGGAGGCCCTCGCTAGGCAGCTGGATCAAGGGTTTGATTCAGAAAGCGGTACTGGTCACGGCTCGTATTGTAAGGAGGTTCTTCTCTCTGGAGCCCCGGCAGCTTGGACCCTGTTCCCGATACCGGTGGGCTGCTTAAATTGTCCTTCGCAAAATCAACAGCCGTCTATAGACGCTTTATATAAACAATGTGACGGATTACACCATAAAAAGACTTTACTGGGATGAGTATTAAATACTCTACTAGCAATTAATATGACAATTTCCCTTCGGAGATCCGGGACTTCATTTGTCACCAAGATTGGCACGTGGAAATCTTGTTCACTCATCTACATACTAACTAACCACTAGGCAAACTTACTCAACTAAGTATTACCTGTTACTACGTAAATTATATAATGGTAGGTCTAGTTACCTACGCCGAACACCAGTAACCGCACACCGCAACAGCAGGCCGCTCAATCCGTGCCAATGTCTTCAGCAACCCCAAGGAAACGTCAACAGGCAGCAATGCTCAATGCAAGAAGCAATTATACTTACAATGCGTTTATCATTAGAGTTACATTCAAGGTGTAAACGGACCATTCATAAGGTTAGAAAGTTCCCAGGCATGGTCCAGAACAAAATACGGAACCCTAAAAATTATCACATTGGCGATAAGATCAAGTACCTCTTAGCTTCGTTAAGTGTGACTTACGCCCTTCAGAAACGATTTGTGTCGCTGCGGTCTGTCGTAGCGATCTGCTGTCGCCTTCGAAGGGTACCTTTTCATTTGTACATCGAACTATATTGTTAGTCGGTTATTCAACTATAAAACAAAGCTGTCCAAGTATATAACAACTAGCTGAACAAACAATTACTGTTGAGAAGCCCAACATATTATTATTTCCATTTCATCATTAGTAAGTTTAGGCTGAACATTATTCGGTATATGTTATTAATTTCAAAGTTCTCTCTACAGTATCGTTATTACGTGCCCGAGCGTAATGGTTGGTAATATTTCTAAACATTAAGTACCTACCTAATACTAAAATTTCGGGTTCATTTACATTCTGGTTATTTAACCGAATACCTCACCCCTCGAGGCTGAATTACGAACATACTTTGAAAGGGATTTTCATGCTAATTAAATGGTATAGATTGCCTGAAAAAATAAAATTAACATGTTCAATGCCTTGACGCCTGAAGGTGGACATCGCCGACGAGGTCGACCGCGGCGAAGGTGGTGTGACAATCTGATAATGTTCGCAGGGCAAACGTGGCCAGAAATTGCACTGAACAGAGAGGTTTGGAGGGAGAAAGGAGAGGCCTTTGCCCAGCAGTGGGACACAATGTAGGCTATCAAAAAAAATGCCTTGATAACCACTTTGTTAGTCCCTTTCAAAGTTTTGTCCACAAGAAATCGGATCCTCGCATCCCTATTCTTCTTCTTCTTTATTATGTGGTTAGTGCCTAACCTGGTGTCAGAGTTTTTACGCTGCCCATAGGCCTATGACTTGGCTTTACATGCCATCGAGAAATTTCTCTCAGGCATGCTGGTTTCCTCACAATGTTTCCTTCACGGAAGCAAGTGATAATTATCGCATCCCATAATTATGTATTCCTTTTCATCCCGTTTTACGGTATTAGACTATTAACAAAGTTTTTAGTTCTTACTGGGGAGAATATTGATGATGTTGACATCTTTTTAGGTGTCAGAAATCCTGTACTTTCTTTTATGATCTTAACACATGATTAGTTTTGACGGACATAAAAAGATACTTAAAGGCAGTCCTTTTAATTGCAAAGTGAAAATAAGCACGGGTTTTAAATTACCTGGAAAGGAGAATGGGCATCGATGTATAGGCATCTGCCCCAAAGCCCAATAGCCATAAGGTACACATAATTGAAAAGAGCTTTTTAAGGAGAACATTTGCTACTAACACGACTTTTGGCAATTCGCAGTACTTTCGGAGTTATTGAGCTAAACAGGTAACTAGTTGGACAACGAAGTTAAGATTTTCTTGGCAACCAATTAAGGTCTTCTGGGTAACCAGTAGTAATAACATATAATCCATTGCATAGAGCTTTTCTAGGAGAACGTTTGCCAGAAACACGACTTTCTGCAATTCGTTGTCCGTTCGGAGTTATTGACCTAAATAGGTGACTATTTGAGCACCGAAGTTAAGATTTTCTGGGTGACCAATAGCAATAATATATATACCATAGCATAGAGCTATTCAATGACAACTGTTGCAACTAAAATAACTTTTGCTAATTCGCAGTCCGTTCAGAGTTATTGAACTAAATAGCTGACTATTTGGACACCGAAGTTAAGATTTTCTAGGCAACAAATAGCCATAAGATATACATCATTAGATAGAGCTTTTTAAGGAGAACCTTTGCCACTTACAAGACTTTTGCCAATTCGTATACGGTTCGGAGTTATTGACCTAAATAGGTGCCTATTTGAGCACCGTAGTTAAGATTTTCTGGGTATCCAATAGCAATAAGATATACACCATTGTATAGAGCTTTTCAAGAAAAACCTTTGCCATTTTTTGACTTTTGCTAATTCGTATTCCGTTTGGAGTTATTGGCATAAATAGCTGACTAGTTGGACACCGAAGTTAAAATTTTCTTGGCAACCAATTAAGGTTTTTTGGGTAACCAATAGTAATAACATATAATCCATTGCATAGAGCTTTTCAAACAGAACTTTTGTTACTAGCATCACTTTAACTAATTCGTATTCCGTTCGGAGTTATTGACTTAAATAGGTGACCATTTGAGCAACGAAGTTAAGGATTTCTGGGAAACCTATTGCAGTAAAATATATACCATTTTAGAGAGCTTTTCTATGAGAACTTTTGCTACTAACATAATTTTTGCTAATTCGCAGTCTGTTCGGAGTTATTGACCTAAATAGGTCACTAGTTAGACACCGAAGTTAAGATTTTGTTAACAACAATTAATAGTTTACGGGCAATTAATAGTCATAAGGTATACACTATTGGATAGAGCTTTTCAAAGAGAACTTTTGCTCCTAGCACCACTTTTGTTAATTCGTAGTCTGTTCGGAATTATTGACCTAAATGTGTATCTGATTGAGCAGCGAAGTTATCATTTTCTGGGTAACCAATAGCTATAAGACATACACCATTCGAAAGAGCTTTCAATTATAATATTTGCTACAATACAACTTTTGCTAATTCGTAGTCTCTCCGGTTTCATTGATCTAACTAGGTAGTTGATTAGGCACCGAACTGTAGCTCCTCTCTGACTCTGAACAGAGAAAAGTTGTCAAAGCAAGAAATATTCTTCTTGTTGAGATCAATCCATTAATACATATCTTAACGCTATTGAGCGTTGGGGTAGTATTAACGATCTGTCCAAGATACTGTTACTGTAAGGATTTGCTCCTAAAATGGCATTTTAAGATGTGAATGTTTTGAAAATGACGTTTATAGGCTTGTAATATGATGTTTGAAACGTACAGTATTAATGAAAGTTAAAAAATTGACGAAATATCAGTATTTAATCTAATTTAATTTCTCAACAGTAGACCTCTGTAGCTCCTCTCTGACTCTGAATCGAGAGAAGTCGCCATAATAAGAAATGTTCTTCTTAAAGAGATCTATCCATTGGTATATATCTTAACGCTATTGGACGCCAGGGCAATTCCGCCCTTTCTCCTTTAAAACTCCGAACTTAATCATCACATTTTTAAAAAATAAACTAGTTAGTAGTAAAGTAGCGAAGTATCGCTTTGAAGTATGCTGTACTCAGTACTATGTACACATATAAAGGGTGTAAAAAGACCCTTAACGAAGCCGAAGGGTGCTTGTTCACCCCGTTATTACGATCATTTTTTTGTTCTAGACCATACCTGGGAACCTTCTAGTTACGGAGATATTGGGGGTCAAAGTTCCAACTTTTTCACAAGTTTTTTTTTAAATACATTATTCTAATGTATTTTTTTTTACTTTAAACACCTTCACGACTCCCGTATTATTCAATCCATCCATCAGCACTATGTTTTGAATCCGTTACATTGAGTTTTACCGTAAAACGTAATTTTTCACCCCAAAAAAAAAAGTCGTTTCCCAGCAATAATTTTTGCGTAAAGTTACTTAGTTTGATGTACAGAATGCTTGGTTGACGGCTTCGTGAAGGGTCTGTTTACACCCCGTATATATGAATTTTGTATGAAGGACCTAAGCTAGTCATTCTGCTGTACATTCACGAGCGCCAATATGCATACACTTTCCTAAATTTGAAAGCAATTTTCCCGAGAAATAACTTTTACATAAAAATATGAGTTACAAAATACTATGTTAGTAACAACATGAAATTTTAATCAGAATAGTAGGAGAAAAACCTTTTAAAAGTTGTTAAGTGTTTACATATTGGTGCTCAAGTCCACTTGCCTACTTAACTCTACCCATGTGAACGAGCTTTAAACGATAAACTTGACTTTCAGCAAGTCGGGAACGACATAAATTGCGACACATATTGTGTCTGACACTTGTGCAGTTGTGTCGTAATATTTCGCAATTTGTCTCAGTTGTGTCAAAGAATACAGCTGTACCAATTACTAGTTATAAACGTGTAACATTTGGACTTTATTTAGTTACCTATATTTTTGTTGTTGGGAGTATAAAGTATTTTGTCGTAGGGGTAAGTAGGGTAGGTAGGGTAGCTAGGTAGGGTAGGGTAGGTAAGTGGGCTAGCGTAGGGTAAGTAGGTAGGTAGGAAAAGGTGCATTGCAACGCATGCCGGGCACAGTTAGTATCCTAATATATTTGAGCGCTCTTAGACATTTTATGTCCTTTTTCTTTTTTTCACAAGCTTTTCTTTACAAATAGGCAAAATAAGCCGTATTTCAATAATAAAGGACAAAAGAAAACCTAACAAATTCGAGGAGGAGGACAAACATTTTCAAGCTCGCTACGCTCGCTTTTAAATCCATTTTTTTTTCGATTGATTGGCTTTTCTGTATAGGAGATCGACAATGTTATTCCTTGAATCTCACACATCCAAGGTGGGGTACAAAAATTTCGAGCTATTTTCATGGAATTAAAGGTGCATCTCCCTGGAGAAAATCCTGCCAGCGCCAATGCTAGTGCTGTCATATTCGAGCTGCTCATTTAGGGTTTGAGTTCGAAACACATTACTTTAGAGCTGCATCATGGCCAACGGACATTAAGGCATTTTTCTGAGTGAGACCGGCGCCGGTCGCGTGCGCCGGTCGGGCCTTTCGTTACGTGCGATATTAACGACCGCTGCACGTCGAACAGTGAAAGCTATTATACCAGCCAAGGATATCAAAACGCCGGACCGGCGCACGCAACCGGCGCCGGTCTCACTCTGAAATAGGCCTTAGACCTCGTTTCCACCAAAACGGAGACGTCCAAGAATCAACCAATTACAGGAGCGACGAGAGACGCAATGTGATTGGACGTTTTTTTCTCCGCTCCGCGGCTGATCTCGGCTTTGGAGAAGACCGGGCCTTATCTGAATACATTATAGTATTGCAAACTAAACAGAATCTCCTTCTCCAGGTATACACAGCGGCCAATGCGCAGCAGGCGTCGTAGGAGTGAAGATGCCAAGGTACTGCCTTTTTGGAGACACAGTCAACACTGCAGCCAGGATGGAGTCCAGTGGAGAACCCCAGAGGATCCACGTCAGCCATGACACCTACCTGCTGCTCAAACAACATGGAGGATACCATTTCAAGGAGAGGGGGATTGTGAATATCAAGGTGAGGGATATCAGTTTGTTGGTATCTTTTTTTTAAACGAAGAGACTTACCCCTTTCTTTCTTCATTCAGCATTCACGTGAGCATTTTATCATTTTTCCGCACGAGACATTTGTCAATAATGTTTTTATGTTCCCTCTCTGTGCAGGGCAAAGGAGAAATGAGGACGTGGTGGTTAGTTGGTGAAGACCATGAGAGGAGAAAAAACACCATGAGTAGATACCGTAAGTATTTATATTTCTGGTTGTAAGAACGAAGTGATTAGACTGAACTGAAAATAATAATTGTGACAGCATTTAAAAAGCATCTTGATTATGGTGCTCTTCCGAATGCGACTGCTACAGCAAACCGCAGCGGCAACGTCGCACAACCGCAACGACAAGTCTGGCTTCTATGTAACTATGAAAATGCCTCCAAACGCCGCCTAAATGGCACTTTTGCCGTTTGTGCAGACTTGCAAATAGACGTCTTCGAAAGAGCATCTTTATCAATCAATCCAAAATATTTTTATCTAGTAAGTTATCAAAACTATATTGTACTCCACAGAACCAGGTCTACTCCGAAACATGAACGATGAGAGCGAAGACTTATGGGGCCTGAACCGCTCCATCCTCAACATCCGCGACAGGGCCCGCCTATCCTGCGGGGGGCTCGCGGGCCCCGGGTCTGCCCTCTCCTCCCCTGGGCCTCCAGCCTGCGACTGCTTCATCCCCAACCGAGACCACCACTCCGCCCCAGTAGTCCTGTTCTGCGACGAATGACGTTAACAAAGCTCCCTTCAATATTTCTGGTTGAAAAACGATTGTGATGTAGATGTACTAACCGAGGTGAAGGTTGAAGGTGTAGAAACTGTAGAAGATAGTTATAATGATTTTAAGCTCGTGTACCAACGTGGGGCTAAGGTGGTTGATGATGGTGTGGCCAGCAGAGCCAGGAAGCTGGCAGCTTTGAGGAGACTGTATAGTGTCGATTATGAGGGTGGTACATGGTTGTAATTGTACGGAACTGTTAGGTTATTTTGTAAAGTGGTATGGGTAAGGTAATTTGAAGTAGGTATATGGTCAAATTTTGAAGTACTTAGAATTGGTTTAATTGGCCAGCGAATTTTTTTTTATAGAAGACTCGTTCTTTCCTATTTCTATTTCTTTTATAGAATGGTTATTTATTAGCTTGCGTAACCCTTTTTTTTCTTATTTCAATCATCTCGTCTGTTTTTTCTTTTTTCTTAAATGATTTTGTTTTACACAGTCTAACTTTTTTCCGATATTTTTTTCGACCGTCTTTAATTCTCTTTCAATGGAAGAAGTTGGGTCTTTTCAAGATAGATCGAACTATAATTAAAATACTCGCAATTACTTTTAAAGCTTCAAGACTTTTTTTAATTATTTGATTAAATACCTTTAAAGAAATGAACGAAAATATATATACCTGTAATATAATATGTATTATGTGGAAGAAGAACTTTAGTGAATAGGTAAATAACAAAGTAATGTCGTATGGTAATCTACATTTCGGAAAAATGCTGATAAATTTAAAATAAGATAAATATTGTGACTTTGCCATTTAAAAAGTTAATGAAATGAAACCCCATATTATTATTATATGTCTATGTATTAAATAGAAAATAAGTAATTTCGAATTAAGAGCACTTATATTATCATTGCCCACGTACCTAGTAGAGTTATGACATTATAGGACGACATTATCAAACGTGTTTTAGATGATGATAGACCTACAATGTGGTATTCAGCTGCATCCGATGAGACTGGAAGCTGACCCCAATATAAGGTTCCATTAAAATAGATGGACAAATTTTAACACAGCGTTCAGTACTGTCCCGAGTCTCACCAAAGATATCCAAGCAAAAAAAAAACTAATTAAAGTGATTTTATTTTGACCTAAAATAATAAATGCACTCTAGAATAATCACATCCATTATGGGTAGGTACTTACACTCGCGCCCCGCCGCCCGCGTTCTCGTAAGTAGGTACCCAGTTCTGTTAATTTAATATCATTCTGTATTTAACTATAGTAACTTTCAGTTGGCTAACATTTTTAGTGTATTTTCGTTAGCTGATTTTTTGTGCTAAAAAAAACAAAAAATCAGCTAACGAAAATTTTCTTATTTTTTTACCATTGTCTTTATTTTGATGGTCTGAATGATTTCTAACAGTTTGTCCATCTATTTTAATGGGACCTTATATACTTTGGAAAATGGGTCGGCAGATGATGATGTACAGTGTAAATGAGCGAATAATCCACATGGCAAGGACGTGTGCACATGCTAACATCACGCTACGAAATCATAACATAATTTTCACCGTCAATTGCCGCATGCGGCTATGTCACTTCTTGTACCTAGCATTGATATGTATAATTACCTATATTTAGTAACACGCGACAGCACCTGTAAGTACTTAATTCACCGTCTCACATTGTTCACATTCTTAATTGGATGTCATTAAACTCTATAAGAACACAATATTAAATTTATCGTGCGTTTGACGTCTTCAATTCCTTATAACTGCGCAATTTAAGAACGTGTCTTTGCATAACTGAAGATACTTTTGAAATACAGGAATTATCCTTCAGCTCAATGTATTGAAAGCCGGTATTATCCTTTAATACCTTATTTGGTACTTAGGTTTGTAAACGGGGTGAAAATTGTTTTTTAAAGCTTTTCTAGAAAGTTTTTTGAGGGGCCAGGTTTAAGAATTTGGGTCATTCTGCAAGTATTTTGAGTAAGGAAATGTGAAGTTTTGATTTTGTAAATAGATACTTTAGAATAATATGGCCAAAGATAGTAATAAAGATTTTATTCCATAACATAAGACGCTCGAGTATAGTATTTCAAGTTACTACTGACAATGATATAAAATACGCCATTTTGTTAAAGACAACGCCATTTTGTTTTTAAACACTGTGTTGCCGCTTTTCCAAGACCAACATAAGGCGTATGAACCTAATTTTTTAAATTATTATCGATCAAAAACGTTTCTATTGTGACGAAAAGTCTGTATAATCGAATAGATGTTAATTGTTAGATAATAAAATCGATAAATGTGATAGGCACCTATTGAAAGGTTACATTATTATACGAAATTGAGAATGACTGACGGGTAAGGATAGATAATTGTATATAATTATCTATGTATATTAGTATCTAAATTATATTGTTTTGATATGAAGTGTATTGTAACAATTTTGTAACGGACCTAATAAAATGTACCTATGACCATATTGTTATGTAAGTTTTTTGTATTATGTCTCTGTGTGTAAATGAATGTTTATATTATATGTATGTGTTGTGTGATTTTGACCAAATCCCTGCCAATGTTGTTCTTGTAATATTTATCGAAATCGATACACTTAATAAGTACTTATTTCCTACTTAATGAATTCTGAAAGTTTTTAACGTATAATAACTGAATAGACCAAATTAAACGTTTCCATAATTTAAAAAAAAATTAGACTTAAAAATTCATGTTACAAGCCAGTCACAATAAGAAAGCACACGAGTGTATTGCCACAAATCTGGTCCTAACCCCCAAACTAGGCCTGGACGGGACCTGTATTGTAGGGTTAATTGATTAAATAATCAATATAAATACCTAATAAAGAAATATTGCTCTAGCATTAAAATATTCCTTCTTCTCTTAGCGTGTCGATGGCAATCTAAATTGTGGAGGCCCAGAATCGAGCCACAACTAAAATATAAGTTTTTTTTTTTTCCCATTAATTATTTTTCTATTTTCAAGATACGTACTGACCTGCTAAAAACCATGATGTTTCTTTAATCAATCTTTTATTAAATACATTGTAAGCTGAACGAGGTACCAAATTACCCGAACTTAAAAAGACCGTTGGGAAAAAGGACCACTTACTGAATGTATTATTACTAACCATTCAAAATACATGACATGGTCCTATTTCCCTCTGAGTGGTTGTTTTTATAAGTAGCTGAAGGGTTAAAAGGGACAAATTGCTCAATCGACGAACAAGGCTTTGCGTAAGTTGCTTGTTTTGTTTTTTATATACACTGTGGTTCAACACCGACGCATAAACGGTTAGCACGTATTCAGTACCTACATCATTCTGAATCTGTAATTTAAAAAAAAACTGCTGTTTCCTACAAAAGGGCAATTCCTAAACGGTAAAAATGTAAGGTATTTTAGTTTTTTTTTATTACCGGTGAAAAATTTAGATTTTCGGGTTCAGAATGATGTACTTACCTGAACACATCATGGTAACCTTCTATCCTGTATAGAGGAGTAACATTTCAAACGAATTGACAGATTTAGCGTAAACTTCTGTTTAAAATTTTCAAATAAATTCAATCGGTAAGTACCTAGGTCAAACAATAATGTTATTAAAATAAGTACCCTAGATAGCTAACTTAAATTGATAATTTAATCAATGTAGGATCTAACAGCCATTGCCCCTAACATGTTCAAGCCTGTGAATTGAAAATATAACTATCTACCTTTTATGTAACTAACTATATGTAACGATGTAAATAAGCTATTTTTGAAATCCCACACATACTTAGCAACATAAAATAAATAGATGTTCACGTTGAAAATTAATACTGGCACTAAGTACGTATATTAATAAACATACCTAAAATCTAAATGTAAATACCTATAAATAAATATCTAATAAAAAAATACCTCAATGTTAGAAAAATCCGTGCTTCTAAATGTTCTAAACGTCTTCTAAATAAATTTTGTCAAGAATATTTTAATAAGTAGGTTCCCATATTGGGATGTAACTGAAAAAATCATTATGAAAACCTCCAATTCACTGGCCTGGGAATCAAACTCAGGACCCGACAGCAGCAGTACCTAGTATAGCAGCGAACACAGACCAAGGAAGAAGTCAACTCACAGCATAATAATCCTATAATGCTCCTACTGCTGGGAATTAGGCTTCCAGTCACTGGCGTGTCTAGGTGCCAACAATACGACAAGCCCCTAGGCACACTGTGTTGTATGAAAGTACCGCCACTGGCTTACTCGATGTGCGAAAGAGTGGGCTGCAATACACCACGGACCAAGTGGGTGTTGGTTTGATTTGTAAAATGTAGCATATACAGGGTGTAAACAGACCCTTCACGAAGCCGTCAACCAAGCATTCTGTACATCAAACTAAGTAACTTTACGCAAAAATTATTGCTGGGAAACGACTTTTTTTTTGGGATGAAAAATCACGTTTTACGGTAGGACCTAATGTAACGCACACAAAACATTGCGCTGGTGGATGGATTGAATAGTACGGGGGTCGTGAAGGTGTTTAAAGTAAAGATCTTGCATTAGAAACATGTATTTTTTTAAAAAACTTGTGAAAAAGTTGGAACTTTGACCCCCAATATCTCCGTAACTAGAAGGTTCCCAGGTATGGTCTAGAACAAAAAAATGATCGCAATGACGGGGAGAACAAGTACCTTTCGGCTTCGAAAAGGGTCTTTTTACACCCTTTATGTGTGTAAGTACCTAATTAGTGTCGATTTCGATAAATAGTGCCTATTATTTCTGTGTCAAATGACTGTCCAAGCTTATTCCAATGTTGTAAAATAACTACGCATAGATTATTAAGATTTAAAATTTTACCGAAGACTTGTTGATGGATGCTTTATTTAGAAATCAAATCTACATGGACTAATTATACCTAAATGTACTTAACTGAATATGTATTGCTGTTGACTGTTGATAAAATAAAGAGTTTTTTAATAAAATTGTTCTTTTGTTTCCTTCACGTTTTCACAAATACTGGGCGTTACTTAAAATAATGCCTAAATCAAGGCATACTGTTGGGACTTCAACGATAGATCCAGACAATTGAAATTCTAGCCGCACAATCATACATGCTGGAAGGCACAATAAAACAAAATTTGCTGTTTCCTCATCATCTGCCTCGCCTTTTCCCAACTATAATGGGGTCGGCTTCCAGTCTAACCGAATGCAGCTGAATACCAGTATTTTACATGGAGCGACTGCCTGTCTGACCTCCACAACCCAGTTAGTACTGGGTAATACCCATAGCTGGGCCACGGTAATATTATAATATTACCGTGGCTGGGCATTAACTCGTTAATCCGTTAATCGTTAATTAACGAAGTTAACATTTTGATATTTTTTTATTTTGAACTTTTAAAAATGTTAACGGACACGTTAACTTCCGTTAATATGCAGAAGTCCGTTAATCCTATGCCTACTATTTACCGCACGGCACCGCGGCGCGGCGCGAGAAACAGGTTCAGACTAGTATGAAACGACAAGTGCCGGGCGGCGCGTGGCGGCGAGTGAAACAAAAACATAACTAGATAAATTTTGCAGGCGCGTGCGAGTGAGAAAACTGCGAAGAAATTTGTTTCGTTTGATCATTTCATTACTTAGCGCCGGTGCTTAGAGTGACGAGTATTTTGTTTTGTTCCTAACCTGTTAACTTCCAGAACCTTAACCAACAGGTTTTATAAGTTCACTAACGCAACAATATAAAAATGCAATTTTACACATATTAACGGATTAACGATTAACTTTAACTTGCGTTAATTCTTCCGAAATGTAACGCTTTAACGTTTAACGAAGCTAACTTTTTTTGTAGCGGAATAATAATAATAATAACGAAGTTAACTATGTGATTAACGGTGCCCAGCTGTGGTAATACCCCTTGGTAAGACTGATTTTCGGACTTTTTGGGCCACTGACTATCTAACAACTGTCAAAGATCTACAAATGACAGCCGGGACCAACGGCTTAACGTGCTTTCCGAGGCACGGAGGAAACTCGGTATGCAATGGGTGGTCACCCATCCACAGACCAATCTAGGCAAGCACGGCTTAACCTAAATATCGACCCGAGCGGCTGTTATTATTTAGCCACGAGCTCCTCCAAAATTTGCCAAAAAAAAGCAATCTCTCGGTCAAAATGTATGGAACAGCAGATTTTATTTTTAATTGCCGATGAAAAATTCCTATGGGGGATTCGGAATGATTGACTGAATATGAGGTATTCGTTTGTATATATTTAGGTTTGATTTAGGTATTCGTTTAAGTCTGCCACAGTGTTACTAAATAAGGGGATTAGTATTGTCGGAAGAGAATTTCGGTAGTTAGGTTGGTACCCATCTAGCTTACAATACGTAGATAAACCGTAAAAGGGATATCGTGACACAAACTTTTACCATGGAGTCAGTACAATCATGGTTCTAGAACCACTCTAGCATTAGCACAGAATATAATTATAATTATTTAATACCTATGCCGTATACATACCTAATGCCTAGGGCATTAAGCCCGCCTCTATACTTTGTGCTTGAATAAATAAATAATAAGCATTAGGAAATTTAAGATTTTCTTGTTCTTTTATACAAAAGGTCATACTCAAGCTTGAACTCAACCGATTTTTTTTTTGTCGGTTAGAAAAAACCTGCAGTAGATACATTTTTTTGTTTGTAGATATACAGGGTGGAAGGGCCACCGACGCTAAAACGGTTACACGTATTCAGTAAGTACATCATTCTGAACCTGAAAAAAACAGCTTTTTCCTACAAAAGTGCAATACCTACACCGTCAAAATGTATGGAACAGCTGTTTTTTTTAAATGACCGATTACGAGGTAACCGTTCTAGCGTCGGTATCCCTTCCACCCTGTATATCTACATGTTCAAAATGTGCACACTGCAGGTTTTTTCTAATAACCGACAAAAAAAAACTCGGTTTGTTAGGTCCAAGTTTGAGTCGCGATGTCTTTTACACCATTATATAGGTACTTTTTGTAAAACAACAAACGGCTCTAAGCCTAGACACATGTAGTATCTAAGGGCTTGTAGGTACAGACTAGACTAGGTAGGTACAGACATTTACGTCAACAGTCAAGATATTTGACCTGTAAAGGGCGACAAAGTGAGTTCATTATTTACGACGTTACGCAACGATTACCTGCCTACGTTAGTAATATATATCTAGTGAGTAGGTAACTAGTTCAAAGTTGAAGATGAGGCTCAGGTTTTGATAATTGGGTTATGAAACGTTGGTATAGGTAGGTAGGTACATATACATATTTAAGTACCTAGGGGGTTGCCCTATCTACTTATTTTCAAAGTCAAGTCGAATTCAAAAGAGCGACGAAGAGAAAACAACGAGCTAGGGACCTGCCTTGTTTAACCATTTGACTGCCAGAGCATAAAAGCACGCGCGTGTCCTCCAAGCCAAGCCATAATTTCACCTACCATTTTCCTTCCATTTTTTTTGGTCATCTACCGTTCAGCCTAACCTTTCGGGAATAACAGGTGTGGTGTTGTTTTCTTTTACTAAAAGGTTAAATACGGAATTAACATGCAAATTATGTTTTTGAAAGCTGTAACCGTGCTTCTTAATTATACAGACACGAGGGTAAACAGAACGCCGTAGCATAGATAATAAAACTTTGTAATAGACGGGTGAAAGGAATGTTTTGTAATAAACACTGAAGTACCTACGCATTTATTAAGCCCGGACTCCACCACCAAAGTGGAGACGAGAGGAGAGATGTGTTGTAAACCACCAATAGAATATTGTTATTTATACTTCTGGACTCATCTTAGATTTCATGGAAACGGTTGAGCAGAGAGGAGAGGAGAGATGTCTCGTTTGTTTAGGCCAGCATCCGCACTCGGCGGCCAAGCAGGCAGCGATGCACAACGGGGACGAGAAAAGACGTGAGTGGCCAGCGGTGAGCGGTCTGTGGCGGTCGCTAAACATGGGTGTAAGTAGTCTGTACACACAAATCTCTGCTCTGGTCTAACCAGTACGCATCTCGGCACAGCGTCAGTGGTAAAACCTTAGCTCCTAAGCCTCCGTTTCGCACATCTCCGTAAGGCTCCACTCTTAGGCCGGATTTGAATATAACGAAGTACTCAGCCACTGCCGCACTTTGCTAGTCGGGAGGGATAGGAGCTTATCCTGATGGAACCCAAATCATGGGTATCAATTATTTGGGGACGTTTTTACTCGAGTGTGGCGAAGGGTTTTAAACTAATGATTTTGACAAAATAAATAAAATTTAAAAAAAACAATCAATTCAAGTAAATTTTCATTAATTACGGTACTCTTATCTTTAGGAATTTGATGTTGTCAATAAAAGTTTGTGATTATTTTCCTCAACACGTTTGGGCCATGATCGGAGGGGCCCCGCATCATTGATACGGCGGTATTTCCGCCCCTGCTAACAGCAGATCGGGGAATCTTGAAAGAAAATACTGTGTTGATTTTTAACAAAAAACATCTATTCAGTCATTGTAGAATTACCTAGTAAGAGTAATATCATGAATTGTAATAACTATTTGATAAGTATACCTACAATAAACCAATAGTTACTTAATATTTATTTTATTTTTTGTACAATTTAAATAGATTTTTAGAGAAAACAACAATAACAATAAAAAAATAATGAATTTGTTTTATCACAACGAAATTTTTTAAGCTACTTTTGTACAATAGTTCTTTTATTTAAACAAAAGAATGTCTATAGCTTTTGCAGACAAAAAAAACCACTAAAGCATTGTTAATAATTACCACTAGCTAAATTACGCATTTTATTATACCTTCTCATTTAATGGAATGAATGACTGATAAATACATGGAATGAATGAATTCTATCACAATAAGTTTGAAAAAATACTGATGATGTGAAATTGAGACTGAGGGATGACAAATAAATAAAAACTTGGTTGACATTAGTTGTGTTCCGTGATGATTGAAAAGGTATTTTCTAAATACTGGTGCCTATTGCATATTCGTACTCATGAAACATGATAAAGAATGTTCTACAATTTGTACTCCTGCATATATGTCGGTCCCGTCACGTAAAAAGAATGCTGACCACTCAAATAAACATTCTCAATTTTTTGCCAGCCTTTTCCAAAGTACTAAGTAGCTAGTAAAGTACCTATTACGATTCTACAATGAAAAATTATATTTATATTATAAAACAATAGCTTAGTACTTTAGGACGCGACTGTATAAGGTGCGCAAATACATCCCCTCCAATGTCACGCAGCGTTCTTTTTACGTGACGGGACTTATACTAACACACTACATTTGCAAAATTGACCAGAAAATGTTGCAGAATATTCAAACTACAAAGCATAAATCTACAAAGTTACTATCTACCCTAGAAATACATGATCATTTCTTTAATCCTCGTATCCTAAGTTCCATTTCTAGGTATGCTTTCATGTTGGGGTCATCAACCATCTTAAGTATCTTCTCACTAACTTCAGGCCCAGCATCTTGCATCTTGGCTGATAGGGCTTCCGCCCAAACTATGAAGACACAGTTTGAGCACCCGGATTGGCAGCAGGATGTTGGAGGTTCGTCTATGCAGGCCTGGAATTGAAATGAGGTTTTATTTTAGTATTTTTCATCAAATTGATTGTGTATTCTGCCAGCACAGCTTAGGTAGTTTTTTGAATATAATATTTTAGGTTATAAATTCAGAATGATCAAATTACTGATGGGTTTATGATACTAGAAGCCCTGATTTTTTTAAGTTAATAGATGAATTGTTTTGTAATGATAGGTAATATTTATGATTGTTTACATAACATAACATCACGCCTGTAATCCCCGAAGGGTTAGACAGAGTTGTACCTAATAGTACACCCAATAGTTTACAAAAGTGATTGTTTTCATCTGTTAATAAATTACATTTTACATGTCAGTCTCAGTCTCCAATACAATGAAAAAAGGAATAACAAAATTCAACTTACATCTTTAGCTATTCTCTCCAGCTCCTTCTCTTTTTCATCATCTGAAGCTTGCGACGTAGTTGTACAAGGTCTCATAAGATAGTCCTGATATCTTATTAAAGCTGGGAGTCGCGAAATGTTTAATTTCTGAAATCAAGGTAACAATTTGTATTTGTTATTGGAAGAGGTCAATTAAAGGACTTTGCGGAGAATTGAGATACTTACAAACATTATTTTATTTTGTAGTACAAAATATTCGTAGGTCAAATAGATTTCAGTCCATTTTTATTGATGTAGAAGTGATGATTCGTTACGAAATAACATTAGGCTTATGTTACAGTATATTATTTATTAATAGCTATAGCCGAATATTCTTAATACTCTTCACACTTATGTATTAAATATAATTGAATAAGAAAGAGATAATTGTTGTTTTCAAGTCGCATCTTTGATTAATCCGACTATTCTTGATTTTGATCGTCCAAATTCAACAATAACATTGGAGTCGGAAAACAACATTGACAGTCGTTGACAAGCTGTCAATTTTGACATTTGAACAAAGACAATTCATTGTTTTCATTGGGGATTGAAACAGGCCATTTTGGCACACTCCACAGTTAACTTTAGACGGTCAATCCAGTAAACCATTAACCATCATTTGCCTAGCCTTTTCCCAACTTTATTGGCGTCGATTTCCAGTCTTATCGGATGCAGCTAAATACCAGTATCTGACCTCCACAACCCAGAAAGTACTAAGTAAAACGGTATACCGTAATCATGATTAATTCATCGTGTTAACGCGTGTTACTAGATTAGAACTGGAACAGATCGATTTTTCATCAGATTGACAAAGGATTAATGATTGAATTGATGCTGATGTTGGGAAAACTTTATTGTTAAGATTATTAGTTTGGTCAATAGAACTAACCGGAAGAGTAACAACGCAAATTATCCATAAACAATAGACTACACCGGATGTCTCTCAGACACAATGGTTTAGTCTGGCAACACTTGCTAGGTATTGGCATCTCTTTTTAGCGTACTGGAAACGACTGAGAGATCATAGTGAGTGAAGTGAGATAGAAATACTCGAGATGCCAGAGTTGCAAATGTCGCACATCCATTTCGGAATAAATTAATTTTGAGAGTTCGATGACCGCCCGGAATCGTTTTGTCCGTCATTTTTGATCTATAGATTTTACAAATCGCAAATTTTCGTAAGTTGTTTGTCTTTATTTGGTGCTAATTAGTGCTTGTTACGATTGTGCAACTACAAGTTATTGATTTTGTTTTGTCTCACCAGCATATTCTATTGAAACGTAAGTTAAATCCAAGTTTTACTATGAATGTCGAGATAAGGCCGCGTATGAAGCTGTATTGGGTAGCAATAACGAAGCCGCTTAATTCTGTTATTGTAGGATGTAGGCAGTCAATACGTGTTGCAAAGCTGCTTTATTTTTAAACAAATTCAATTTAATTCACGGACTCCGTAGCCAATAAGTTTCCGATTTTTAGTTTTTTTGGGCGGTTCCACTAGCGGGCTTAGGTATTTCTTTTTACATGTAGTTTCACGGCAAGCTGGTTTGAATTATTCTTTATCTATGCGTCTCGCGTGAATCCGGTCTGAGTGATAATTAACTGGAAATATATTTTTATAAAATTTTAAGCAAAACTAAGTGTAGAGGTTATGGGGGACTATGATTCATACGATTCTATGCGACGATCGCATGTGACATTCGACTGCAAGTCACTTCTTACTGCTTTAGTTTCTTATTGATTGATTGCAGTGCTTTTCCAAGCAATTTCTCCTGCTGATAATGACTTAGATTGAATGCTTGTAGATTGAGAGTTAAGGCATTTATGGTGTTATTATTACTCTTTCATAGCACATTTTGAGAATTGATTTTCAAGTCACTTGTAACTTATCAAGTTATCATAGTAGCTCAAGGACTAAAGCCTCTGACTGGCATGTAGCTTCTGTATGTTAGCTAGTATCTTGCATGAAGATCTTTCAGCACCTATATATTCTGTACCTACCTATCATGCAGAGTTGAAATGCTATATTATTCTATGTATATTAAGTACTGCTACTTAGCAATCCTCAAGTTGAACTTCATGTTACCAAAGTAATGATACCTAGACCAATTCAATTTAATAGTTCATTTGACCTTGAGCAATATAAATATTGATCACTGATCAATCAGTTTATTAGTCATACAACACAAATAGATCTGATACCTTTTTAACCCTTTAATTCGCAACGTCAGCTATACTTAACATTCACAATTCAAAAAATCCACGGAGAATATTATCGGTTTATTTATCGATTTTATACTTTTAGTAAGTGAAGGATATCCCTATGCATCAATAGCAAAATATAAGATATCATTATAATGTCAATTTTGATAGTATTGTGCAAAATGGCTTTTCGACCACGAGCTGCTCCCGCGCAAAAGGTAAGAAATATTTACTTTTTTAATCAAGGTTCCTATTTCATGTAAAAATAACATATTATTTATGTTTTTATGATTGCATTCTATGACTTGTCAATAGCCATGTTACAAATAATGCAAGTGAGTGTGCTCTATAACTTGTTGAAGTTGAATGTTAGCTATAGTTAACATTGCGAATATAACGGTGAGGTGAGAGTGTAAAAATATTATAAAAATAATAATATTATATATATATTTTTAAATATATTTAATAATATATATATAATATTATATTATTAAATATTATATTGATATTCAGAATTATGATTTACTCCGAACTGCTCTCGAAACAGCGAACGCCTAGTCGTACGACTACATCCTTAGAAAATGTTCAACAGGCTAAATTTGAAAAAAATCAAAAGCCCGCTGGGCCAAGGCCTACTGACGCTATCCGCCGTGACAATATTGGTCATACATATGACTACACAATTGCTCCGGGTAGGTGTAAGTCTTGTAAGAAAGGGATGACCAATGTAATTTGTGTAAAATGTAATTTAAGATTATACTAATGTTAATTGTAATTGTTTTAAACAATTCCATGAACAGTAAACCTTTTAACATTTTATCTGTAATTTCTTTAAACATTTGCTTGCATTTTAATAAATTTATATTATTATTAAACAGTATTAAGTTTTATTTTTAATTAACTGCACATTTCGCAATGTTAAAAATACATAACATGTATCTTTTAAACTTGAACATTGCCTATTTCGCAATGTTACGTATTTTTAACATACGATTCCTAAAAATCTGTTTATTACAGATTTTTCTTTCTATTTTTTTTAGGTATATAGTTTTATTATTAGACAGAATTACTAAAAAAAAAAAAAATTTTTGATCATAACTTTTTCTGCGAACTAAAGGGTTAATATCATCAATTAGATCCCATATAGGATTAATTAAACTTTTTGATTTATGAATATGGCTCAGCTATAGTCGTAATATTATGATAATATGTTTACCTGACCAAGGAGGGTCTTTATTTATTTTCTTGAAAGAAAACGGCCCCTAAGACGACCCACTCACCAAATTCCATTTCTAAATCCATCAAATAAGTGTGATCAAGAAATCTTACTTTTAATATACTGCTGCAATTTAGTCTGATCAGCTAGACTGACAGTTAAATAAATATTTAAGAGTACTGCTTCAATACCTCATTAGATTTATAAGAAACTAGCTGACCTGCGCAACTTCACCTGCGTATTGAATTTTGCCTGTATTTGCAACATATTTCATTAATGCTCCGTTCCTATTAGTTGTAGCATGATGTTATATTAGCCTATATCCTTCCTCGATAAATGGGCTATCCAACACTAAAATATTTTTTCAATTCGAATCAGTTGTTCTTGAGATTAGCGCATTCAACCAAACAAACTCTTCAGCTTTATAATATTAAGTATAGATAAGTATCAATAACTAGACTGTTATGGTGGCAATAACATTGAAATGCGTTATCAATATGTCAAAAGGCAGTGCCTACAGTCAATTGTGATCTTTAATTGTCACTCATTACTACTGATAAATATGGCTTCAAGTGGTTTGCATCATGCATTATTATCACTTGTCATACTGATCACTAGTGATCACCATAAAATATATATCATATTTGTGTTCAGGGTGTAAACCGACCCTTCACGAAGCCGTCACCCAAGCATTCTGAACATCAAACTAAGTAACTCTATGCAAAAAGTACTGCTGGGAAAGGACTTCTTTTTTGGGGGTAAAAATCACGTTTTACAGTAGGACTCAATGTAACCTACTCAAATATTGTGCTGATGAATGTACTTAATAGTATGGGGGTCGTGGAGGTGTTTAAAGTAAAGTTATAACATTAAAAACTTGTATTTAATGAGAACTAAGAAAAAAAATTGGAACTTTGCCCCCCAATATCTCAAGAACAAGTGCCTTTCGACTTCGTTAAGGATACATTTACACCCATTACTTAACACTTCAATAGGTTTGCCATATCTTCAGGTTTTTATGGATTCCTGGTCCTTGGGGGCCATTTAAAATTGGTCTTTTGGACTATTCCGTGAAAGGTGTATCATTTAAATTACATTGACTGGGTGTAATTTCTGTCATATATTGATTCAAACTTCTGGACAAGTATTTCATATTTCCCATTTCTTTCATCAAAATAAAAAAGATCAACTGAATTCTGGTCCAATCCTTGCTTATCAGTAATTGCGAAACATATGATTAACCAATACTATTTATTTTTAGCATACCTATCATGTCTGGAGAACCTGTAGTGACCCGCACTCCCGAAGAGGAGGAAGAAGAAGAGATCAAGTCCTCGTACAGGCCTCCTCCAGAAAAGACTATTGACGAGATCCTCGCTGCAGACCAGGAAGATGAGTCCTTGAGGAAGTACAAGGAGGCCCTGCTGGGAGAGGCTCAGGCTGGTGCAGTGGTTGTTGGTAAGATATCATACATAGTTTTTATTATTCTGCCTAGCCTTTTGCCCACCATGTCGAGGTTGATTCCCTGACCATCAAAATGCAGCTGAATTCCAGCAGGTACTTTTACATGGAGGAGCAGTTACTCACTGTACGGGTAAGGGTAACAAGATACCTCTTGGCAAGGCTGGTTGTTCCAACTTGTACACTTCTGACTACCCTTATATACTGTCAAATTTTTATGAATGACACCGTCACACAGTCACCGTGTGTAATATGCTTCCCAAGGCACCAAAGGGTCTCACTGTGTAATGCATGGTCACCCATTCAGGGACCAACCTCGGCTAGCGTTGCCTAACCTTTATGATCGATCCATGTGTCAGTTATTATTTACAGACGGCTAGTAATGTTGTAAATGTACTTGTCAATGAAAACTCGGTCAGATAAAACTATAAAAGCATTTTAAATGACCTAGAACAAATCAAAAGTATGAACTATGTTTTTACAAAAATTCTTTGTTGGTGGCATAGTTTGATTACAACTTGAATAGTCTGGTTAAGCAGAAGCCAGCCTCATAGGGTTGACCTGCGAGATGCCATCAAAAAATATAAAGGGTGACTGGTAATTAGTGACCGATACTTAAACACGTGATTGAAATTTTTTTTTAAACTCGTTCACTTTTATCCCAATAACACAACAGCTGTATGAGACTCCCTCCGTGCTCTGCCTACCCACTGTTGCCCGGTACGATAATAATGAGACAGAATAGCGTCACGCGGCTAACAGCTGATAGGTCACTGGCGCGCGCGCGCGAATTTCTTACGGCTGTTGTGTTATTGGGATAAAAGTGAACGAGTAGGAATAAAAAAAATGTTTCTTTGGGAAAGTTGTTTGTTATCATAAGTATAATCACGTGTTTAAGTATCGGTCACTAATTACCAGTCACAACTTGAAAATTCTGTCTTCAGAAGCGTGTTACCAAATGAAGGTAGATACATGATACATAACATGTGTGATGTCTACACAAAGAGCCTCTCTGTGAAACTTATAACATGCAAAGCAGTTGCCATATAAAGACGAGCTATTCATTATCGATTCTCAAATGAAACATGACAATCATGCTTTAGATATTTGTTAATGTTAGTCATATCGTTTATGTATGCAGGAATCTAAACCTTACGTAAATATATAAGTTTATGTATGTCCTGACGGTGTGGAATTTGTAAATAGTCGACCATTGTGCTCTCTCTAGTCCTTAGGACTGTTCCTAAATTACCTTCGGCTGATAAAATTTTTGTTTTTCCTCAACCATGTTAATAGTAGTATTAAGGTCGGTTTTCCATTCGGGCGAGATACAGAATACACATTTTATCAACGCTTGCCCGCATTCGTACACAAATTATATGAACAGTAAACGTCATCATCTGAGGGATCGCATCCGAAACGAGGTGATCTGGCAGAGAACCAGAGTTGTCGACATAGCTCACAGAATCAGTAAGCTGAAGTGGCAATGGGCCGGTCATATTAGCCGTAGAACCGATAACCGTTGGGGTAGACGTGTTCTTGAGTGGAGACCGCGAATCGGTAAAAGTAAGGTGGGACGCCCTCAGGCTCGGTGGAGTGAAGATCTTCGCAGGGTGGCTGGTAGCAACTGGATGAGATTTGCTGAGAATCGAGTTGAGTGGCTTGCGATTGAGGAGGCCTATGTCCAGCAGTGGACTGCTATAGGCTGATGATGATGATTAATCATCATCCACAGCCTTTTCAATTCACGATTGTTTCTTTTCATCTCACAAACCTATTTTTCTATGAATTTCTTCATTCGTACAATAAATAAGGATTACACTAATTCCGTCGCACCTAAGAACATTATCAAGCTTTCTAGAATGTGTTATCAATGTCATATCAATAGCGGTTGATACGCACTAAGTACACGATTTATCTAATCGTAACGTTGACAAACAATATTATGACGGTGATATCCAATGCGCCGTTTTCCTTAGTTGCGCAAGCGACTATTAAAAGATTGTTTTTTCCCACTTCCCGTTAAGTACATAGATAGGTAGGGCATGATGTGCCGTAAATGGGTGGCTTTTAGGTAATTTACGTTTAAAAAGAACACTAGAATTAGAATGACTTGCATTACTAAAATTAGAAACCTGACGACGCGGTTGGCGCAGTGGCTGAGCGATTGACTGCTGCGCTGCGTGTCGCGGGTTCGATTCCCGCCCGGAACAAATGTTTGTATGGCCTACAGGTAGTTGTTCCGGGTCTGGCTGTTTGTGTATGTGAGTTTAAATGATTGTAAACGCACCCACGATACAGGAGAAATTCCTAGTGTGGGGCAACGTATTCTTTAAAAAAAAAAACAATTCTTTATTTATGAGCAAAATTGTAACCACTAACACACTAGAAGTTGACTAAATAACAAGGATAATACATTTGTAACATAACTTGTATTACAGACGTATTCGCATATTCTAATTCTGTATTAGGTTCAAAAGTTAACGTGCGTAGTAATGCAACAGCCGTAAAATGACGAAAAACAAGTGGACGGGGCAAAAAGAGAACCATCGTAGTAGCACTTAGTTCCCGATTCATCTTCTTTGAGTGCCGATAGACTCAAATAATACCCGACCAGTATATGGCCACCTGCACAGCTCTGACGTTTGCTTTGTTTAAATCTTGGAAGGTGCAGGTGGCTGTGCAGGATGGGCAAGAAAGGAGGTGGGTCATATCCTGCAGAGGGGCTCCACACTGACTTTGTGTTTGGGACGGGTCGATGATACATCCATACAGTTCCCGATGTACCCGACGATACATCCCGTTGGAAAATAGCAATAGACGATTTATAGTAACTACCACTGGTTCTTCCCAGGCCAGTCTCAAGCGTACGGTTTTCTAGATCAGGTCAACGTTTCAAACTCAAACTCAAAGCATTTATTTCAATTAGACCATAACAGGCACTTTTGAGTGTCAGAAAAACAAAGAAGGCGAAGCTACAGTCCCAGACACAAGGCATAATAGCTTGTGCAAGTACTGTAGTTGCCCATTCCAAAGCGTAGATCTCTATGCAGAAGAAGGGGCAAAAATGTTTCACTACCAGAATCTTTTTCTAAATGCATCGAAATATAGAAAAGTAACTTCACACTATCCAATTTACATCAGATTCTCTCAGTTCCGTGAATATTACATGACGATGACATACACCTGTCACTAATGTCAAGGTCGTATGCTTCCGCGCATGACATGACCTTGAAGCGTAGGTCGGCCAAACAACCTGCATTGCACGACACCGTACGCTGAGCTCGTAATCGATACCTAGTATGTCATTGATATGGTCGGGTAGAAGACTGAAATCGAATAAGGTTAATTCGATTTTGTCTCGATGAGTTTAATGTTCGTTTTCACACATGTATGACACCTTATGCTTGCTAATACTTACCAACAATAGGGTATTTGACGGAAAAAGTCTATTTAGTCCGTCAGTCAGATTATCAAAAAATATTGGACACGTATTTTTTCTTTTGTCATGTAAACGAAAAATGACGCGTTGAAATCTCGCGTGACGTCGAAAATCGTTGAAATTTCGGTTACTTTTTTCTTGAACTTTGATGCGCTGTATCGTCGTAATTTTTTTATTGTGTGTGACAAAAGAAAAAATACGTATCCAACATTTCTTGGTGATCTAACTGACAGACTAACTTTTTTTTTTCGATGTTTTCAAATAGCCGATTGAATTACTAAACAAAATTAAAATTCAACATCTTGGTTGGGTTTTTAACACCCTATGTGGTGCTTTTCCCTTATGGTGCTGTGCACTTAATATCATGTCCTGCGTGTTCTGTTGTTTGTTCACTACAGGAACTGATGGACTTTACCGAAAGCGCCAAACTAGTAGCTCAGTTCAGGGCCGACACAATTTAGATTGCCATTTACACGCTAAGAAGAAGAACGCACTATTCAGCGCCAAAAGTCCTGGGTTCGTTTCCCGAGTCGTGTAAAGTGCTATTGGGTTTTTCCATCAGGAAGATCTCAGTAGCAGCCACGGAGTCTAGATTCGTGCCTGGTTGATAGCAATATGCTCGCCACCTATTACATGGGACTTAAACATAACTGACTAAATGTGGGTGTACTATTAGGTACACCTCTGCCTAACCCCACGAGGATTACAAGCGTGATATTATGTTTATGTAAAAAGGAAATTAGAAGATCAAATCTTTTTCTGTTGGATTTAACTGTGACGAAAAGTAAAGCGTTAATTAAGAGATCAGGAGATGTTTCTATAAAAAAGAGAATGTAATTACTGAAGTGAGTAGTTCATTTGTCACGGTCTTGTCTTTTTAGTAGATTTAGTTAATGGTTTTTTAAAGAAACGCACAAAAAACGAATCTTAATGAGATAATCATTAAGACAAATAAATAGTGCTAAAGTTTCTTTAGTTTAGGTTCTATAAAGATCTCGTTAACAAACAACTTTCCGAAGAAACATTTTTTTTAAACGGCTAAATGCTGATAGGTCACAGGCGCGCGCGTGCGAATTTCATACGGCTGTTCTGTTGTTGTGATAAAAGTCGTTTCCTTGGGAAAGTTGTTTGTTATCATGACTACAATCACTTGTTTAAGTATCGGTCACTAATTACCTGTCACCCTATACATTCTTACGCGGATATCCACAACCGTTCTACCCATCGCTCTAACTTCCTCCCCGACACACACATATTATCTGAAGCCCTACTATTACCGTCGTTTGCGGCCGCATCAATTTCCTTTATGGCCAGCGTATCAGCTGTAGCTAATACTATGACGACAGTGACCTATTTGTGCTGACCTACTTGGTCGAGTGCACTTCTGTAACGTTGCATCCTGTTTGAGAGAACATGATTTGCGATAACCGTCTTGACTCGCGTCCTGTGGGGTTAAGAGGTCAAAGATAATTGGCAAAATCATCACAAACAGCTGCCTAGCTTGCATTTATCAGCAATGCTGGGGTTGACTTTCAGTCTACTCGAATGCAGCTAAATACCCCTTATTTTACACTATCTTTTGCCCGCGGGTTCGCTCGCGTTAATTCAGAAGTTGACAATCAATTGGGGTTGTACTCTGCTTGTAATAATTCAATCATGATTCGAAAGACACGTGGCTCCATCTATTATCATAACAACGTTATTGATGTTTTCATCGGGAACAGTACTTTTTTTCGGGATAAAAGGTACCCTATGTCCGTTTCTGTACACCTGACAACGTGTATGCAAAATTTCAGGATGATCGGTTTAGTGGTTTAGGCGTGAAAAGGTAACAAACAAACATACTTTCGCATTTATAATATTAGTAAGGATGGAGCGACTATCTGATGAACCCACAACCCGGTTGCCTCTTACCTTTATTTTTGTTTCCAAATCTACACCAAGTCAAGCATGACTAAAGGAACCAATGAAGTCTCGTTACCATCTGAAGAGTATGTCTCTTCAGATGGTAACGATAGAAGAAGAGTATGTCTCGTCATGCTTATTATTGCCATCCTACTTCCTACTAATATTATAAATGTGAAAGTTTGTGAGTATGTATGTGTGGATGTTTGTTACTCTTTCACGCTAAAACTACTGGATGGATTTTGATGAAACTTGGCAGTAATATAGCTTATATATCAGAATAACATATAGGATACTTTTTATCCCGATAGTGCGATCCCGAGGGACATTACCGAACTCCATGCGGGCGAAGCCGCGGGCATAAGCTAGTAGTTATCATGTTTCCGCCACATACACCTTTTCAAAGCCTGTTTCTACCCAACCAGATTAGTTTATATTTATTTGCGAAGTCAGGAACATTCAAAACTTCGCCCTTTCTACAGAACTTTGGTCGTACGAAACCAATTTGATTGTTTGGCAATTCTATACGGCTTCACATAAACTTCATGAGTTGTTATAAATTTTCTATAGAATGCTTTTGGAGAGTTGATTCAAAGGAAGCCAATATAATTTGTTAAAGGTTACGTAAGGTATTTCATTCTACAAGGGGCAAATTTTCTAATAGAAACTCGCAATAAAAACCACGTATTCCGTTCCCAGTCTTCCGCCAGCATAATCTTGCGTTTTTTCACCATAACGAGCTGTTCTTGCCTTTAAAAAAATTGTTTCGATCTTTTAAACAACATTCTCGAAAATTCTATATCTTAGTGCTTAAAACTCGTTATTCTTTTTCAAATATCGAACCGTTGTTGAATAGAATCTCATTCAGGCCCGGTTTGCACCAAAGCGGAGATGTGGAATCGACGAATCGTTTCTCTCATCTCCTGTGATTGGTCGAATCTTGAACGTTACTTTCAGCTCCACTCGTCACCGGGTTGGTGGAAACCGGACCTTACAGGCTCATCTCATCTGCCTGTCTTTTCCCAACTGTATTGGGGTCGGCTTCCAGTATAACGGGATGCAGCTGACTACTAGTATTTTACATGGAGCGACTGCCTCCACAACCCAGTTAGTACTGGGTAATACGATACCCCTTGGTAAGACTGGTTGTCAGACTTTTTGGCCACTGACTTACCAGTGGGCTTACCATGAGTTTGAAATGTATTATTCGTTATCGAATACTATCACCCTGTCTCTTTCATATTCATCGACTGTTTTACGACACGAGAAGTATATCCGATAGTTTTCGAAATCGAGAACAGTTTTTTACGAACTCATGGTAAAGGCACTGTAACGACTGTCAAAGATCTACAAATGACAGCCGCGACGGGCACGGAGGAAACTTGGTATGTAATGAGTGGCCACCGATCCACAGACCAACCTAGGCAAGCACGGCTTAGCCTAAAGATATACCCGAGCGGCTGTTATTGTTTAGCCACGAGCTCCTCCAGTCTTAGCCGCCGACCTTAGACCTTACACGCTACAGCTGTTTAATTTTAATTCATTTTCTCTTTTTGATAAATTGTTCTTCCTCCACTGACGTCGCATATGAAAGCTAGCGCAAACTACAGTCTGAACTAGATCTATTATTATACCTAATATCATCGTTCGATTAAATTTAGACCCGTGAGCAATGATCTTATATTTGTTTTTACTTCGATATCATAAATAATTTAAGCGGCACTCTGCGTTGCTTGCTATGAATATTATCATCGCTTAGTAATATAAAACGGTTTAGGACAATTTAAGCTTCGATTCGGAAAGTCGTATGTCTATCTCGCTCCCTTTTGTTATGCCAAAAAAGATAGACATACGACTTGTCGAATCGAATCGTTTGTGAATAGCTATGCAGGTTCATTCACGATGTTTTTCTTCATTGTTCAGCACGGGTATTTCGGCGTAAAATGATTGTATTAAACGGTAATTTTCGGCCCGAAATTACCTTCACAGAAAATTTGCTTGTTTTCTATTATTAAGTATTTAAATTACCAGTCCTTTGTAAAGTACTTTCCTCCTTTCCTCTTATCTTTCACAGCTTTGTAATTTTAGTGGACACTTTCGCTCAAATTAGCTTATAACCCTAGTCGACAATTAGCCGACCTTGTCAACCAATTAGTCCGCCCTATAAACTTTGCCGCCCCCGTGTTACCCTTCGCACTTTGGCTGGGCTTACTTTGGCTTAAGTGATTTCAAGTTTGCTGTTTAAATACAGACATACAAAGTCAACTATGTACTATGTAGTAAAATTGGAAGATGAGCCGGGTAATGCATGATTGAATTATTATATGAGTTAGTATTGTCTCTAGAATAACTGCAATCAATGTGTGGTCGGAATTTGTAGGTGAATTGCGTGCCTTTTATTTATATTTTATTTATCATGCAACTTTAGATGGCCAAACAAAGGCCCTTAGGAACCGAAATGACATAATTAATGAACGCACAATACCATAAACTCAAGATGGGCTCGTGGCTAAATAACAACAGTTGCACGGTTTCTGGTGATGCCGCCCTCTTTCTGACTTGGCTTTACATGCCGTCAAGAAATATCTCTCAGGGATGCTGGTTTCCTCACGATGTTTTCCTTCACCGAAGCAGGTGATAATTATACAATACGCACATGAAACCGATAAATCAGAGGTGCGTGCCTTGGCTTCGAACTCGAGACCTATGACTTGGCAGACCGACGACATTGCACTGGGTTAACGCTTTCGAAGGTCGATCCATGGGTGAGTGACCTTCTTTGGCATACTGAAAACCTTTGCATGGGAAAGCACGTTAAGTGGGTCTCAGATGTAATTTGTAGATCTTTGATCTCTTTGGTCGTTATGGATTTCCAACATGTGGACACAGGTGAAGCCGCTGGTCAAAACCAGTGCTGAATTAACTTTAACAAAATCTGATAAATATTATTTTTTGTCCATCAGATCCCAACGACCCTCGCCGAGTTATCGTCAAGAAGCTCGCGTTGTGCGTCACAGGACGCGATGACGTTGAGCTAGACCTCTCCGGGGACCTCACTGATCTTAAAAAGCAGGTATGTACTCCTCCACAACATATCCAGAACATCACGCCTGTAAGCCAGGTGTTGGTACTCCCGTTGCCAGTTATAAAAAGTCGCATGAAATAGGGGCAAGCATATTTCATCGCGGGTAAACCCAGCAATGGGTGAATTCGAGCTGATGATGATGATGATCATATGCAATCAATCGAGCTCAAATCTGACTCGTTAGCAGGAGTTAGAGGATACTTACCCTCAAATGTATTCGTATAAAATTTACTTCATTTTCTCTCGTGTCGCCACGCTATGTTATAAACGATAGTGGTTAATTAGGTTAAAACAAATATGTTTGCTGTTTTAATTTATTGCCGTAGATAAAGTCGTACCTTAAAAATAGTGTTATTTTGGTAAATACTGAAAATATAAAAAAAATATGGTCATGTATGAGCCCAGTTAGGCAACCGAGTCACGATATAACTCCGAGCTAAATATTTTAGATTTGTTTTATAGTGTAAAATGACTTTGTCTTTCTCTTTCAAAAATATTCAATAACCCTTATAACTAATGTAAGTAAATTAATAATAAATTAAATTAATTAATTAATTAAATTATTATTTAATTAATTTTATAAATTTGGGATGCTGTAAGAAAACCCAATTCTGGGTTAAGCTCGCCATTGTACATAAAGTATATTATTGCAATTTGTATGTATATTTTTTTGTTGTTTTGTGTGCAATAAAGAATAAGAATAATGTCGTCCAGTGAAAAGAAAATAAATCGTAATAAAATACGCCTAAAATCAATTGAGTTGGCCATGCTTTGCCCTAGATACCGACCCAAATTCCGTGCTTGGATCACCAGTCTAGCTTGTCTTTTAGTTCATTTGGGTCCCATTGGACTCCACCACAGTACCTGAGTAACTCAGTTTGTAGACCGGATTTGAAAAAATCAAGTTTATTTGCAGTTTCTCTTGATGAATTAGTGAAGATTTATGTTACGATTTTTTAAACTACACTATTACTAAATTCTAAAAATATTATGAATACTTGAGTTGGGTCCAGTGGACCCACCTCAGCAGTAACGCATTTTTAAGTCACCACATAAGTTAAGGGTAATAGGGTACTTATTTTCATTCTGAACCACAATGATTATTTCTAAATAACACTAACTCATGGAGATGTAAATAGGTTAGGTTTATATTTTCATTTCATCATTTTCCTTGACCCTTCAGGAAATAACGGCATTAAAATCAGTAGTAGGTAGCTGTTTTCCTGTATCCATTAACGTCATTATTCATTATATTCTAAAACTAGTGGGATAATAGGACTGACATTGAAAAGAGTTATAAAAGCTAGTTCTAAGCCCACATGGTCTATTTGGTCAACATCGCAATTTCTGTTTGCAAACAGAAATTGCGCTCCAAAATAATTTACTGAGGTTGCTCAAAAAGCCGCTAAGCTGGAGTGGGACTGGACTGGCCACGTCTGCTGCATGCCCAATGAGCTGTGGGCCAAAATAGCCACTTTCTAGAGCCCCGACACAGCCAGAAGGCGTCGTGGCAGATCTCGTAAAAGCTGGCGAGACGAATTGGACTAATCCAACGACCATGCAGTGATCCACATTAGCCCTGGTTCGAAACAACTGGAAATCATGACTTTGCCCAGCAGTGGGGCAGGCTAACAGTATCAGTAATAAGTAGTTGAGTAACTAAAATAAGGTTATTTACATAACCCACTTATGAGACTAATAGTGTCCTCAATGCTGAGACACAGGCCCCCTGACTGCGAGAGGGACAGGCCATAAATCCACCACGCGGGCCATGTATTGGTTGGTGGAGGTGACACTTTGAATCGATGGTTGTAGGACATGCCAGTTTCCTCACGATGATTTCCTTCGCCGTTTGAGGTGCTTTAGTGTTAATTTAATAACACAGTGATTTACAAAGTCGATTAAGTAGTTATTTGCATTATTGGCTTCATCATCATCTGCCTAGCCTTTCCCCAACTATGTTGGGGTCGGTTTCCAGTCTAATCAGATGTAGCCAAATGCCAGTATTTTACGTTTTTAGCTTCATAACATCCGAACGTAACATGTTATCAGCATCAATGGCGAAGGTACCATACAACTCGATTCCTACCGGATTCCCTTTGAAAAATGGCACAGTCAGGATTCTATAGACAAATATAATCAAATTAAAGATATGTACTCTGGCTTACAAAAATTTACCCTTCGCTACTGATCATCATGGTTTTGTCCCATTGCAGTACATGCCTCTCCCTACATGCAAATAAACCTAGACACCGGTTATATCCATAGTCACCATACATGTATCCCAATTCACTTGATACATAAGAACCATACCTAAAAAGTTTTCCTCAAAAATTGCTTTACCCACTTATAAATATTCCAAAATACACCTTAACGACCTAGTTTTTATGATCAATATCCGGGAGCTACAGTTTATGGTGTAATTTGAGGTTTTACTTCGTCTAATATTATATCATATTGATTTTACTGTATTGCTTTTAGTATGAAGGAAATGTATCGAGATTTATTTCTGAGCATGAGGTCCTGGGTTCGATTCCCAGGTCCGGCAAAGTTTTAGTCGGCTTTTGCGAAAGGAATTTCTTAGTAGCAGCCATAGATTCTGGATTTGGGCCCGGTTGATGGCAATAGGCTCGCCCCCTATTACATGGGACTTAAAAATATAAGTGGCGAAATGTAGTGGGTGTACTATTAGGTACATCTCTGCCTAACCCTTCAGAGATTACAGGCGTGATGTTACGTTTATATCTGTTATGTTACTTATATTTTTACTAGTTATACATAGTTAAGTCCACTTGAGGTTTCAGATACTTAAAAAGCTTTATCTAACAAACACGATTCCACACTTATCAGTAAATGCAATTGTACATTACTTGCTTTTGACAAAATCAAGGTCAAATTACACAATATCATAATTATTTAGACAAACTCATCACGTCAGTGGCGTTACTCCTACTAGCTAATTTATATTTGACCTTATATCGGATCAGTGTCGCGCTATAAGTAGGTACTCTAGTTAGTCATTTGAAAATTATAAAGGGTGTAAAAATACCCTAAATGCAGCCGGAAGCGATAATTTTTTTGTACTGGACCATACCTGGGAACCTTCCAGTTACGGAGATATTGGAGATCAAAGTTCCAAATTTTTCACAAGTTTTTTTTTAAATACTGGAGGATGAAGAGGTTTACACCCTGCTCCACATATCCCTAAAAGACCAGGGAAGCATGATACCAAAGACAGCACGCCTGTACTTAACAGAGGGTGGAACCAGGCTCCCATGCCATTGATAACATATTTTGCCAAAATACTCATTTACTTGACAGGAGGAGCTCGCGCCTAAATAATAACAGCCGCTCGGGTCGACCTTTAGGTTAAGCCGTGCTTGCCTAGGTATATACCGAGTTTCCTCCGTGCCTCGGAAAGCACGTTAAGCCGTTGGTTCCGGGTTTCATTTGTAGATCTTTGACAGTCGTTAGGTAGTCAGTGCCCTAAAAAGTCTGACAACCAGTCTTACCAAGGGGTATCGTATTACCCAGTACTAACTGGGTTGTGGAGGTCAGATATTCAGTCGCATGTAAAAATACTGGTATTCAGCTGCATCCGGTTAGACTGGAAGCCGAAAAGGCTAGGCAGATGATGACTCATTTACTTGACAAGGCTTGCTATTGTCATAGCAAGAAAAGTCCTCCTTTCTTCCTCTCCAGCAAGTATGCCACTTTTATGTATTAGATGATATAGGGGCTTGTACATAAATGTCCTCTGAATCTAGTACATCAATAGCGGACGTCTAAACAGCGGAACTTTACTAGCCACCACAATACGTAACGGACGCCTATTTGCTACACCACAGTTCACGCTTGCTACATCGCACATATGTTGCGATGAAAACGTGCTTCGCTCAACACGTACGTCTTCAGTGGGTCTTAGCTTCAAGATGACTGTGCACCAGTTCCATAAGCATGGGCGTACCCAGCATTTTCTAAGGGGTGGGGCAGAAGTAAATAAACTAAGATTCTTCAATATTAACCTGTGAGTGTTCTGGCTAAATCTAGCAAAAATTTCGTTTTCAAATGTATGTTGTGCTTCCAGAACCCTCTTTCTATGCACACTCATAATACAGAGGCCAACAAGACGGTTTTCTGTCATTGTTGACCTTAACCAAGTTTTTATTTTAATGTGAAAAATGTTTAAGTACCCAAATGAATATAAATATTCATTTGGGTACTTAAACATTTTGTCATTATATTAATTTTGCCTAAAATTTCTTACCTTCGGGTCAGAGAGCAAGGTGGGGCAAGTGCCCCACCTGCCCCACCCTGGATACGCCCATGTCCATAAGCCCATCTGGCGTGATGTAGTTATTGTTGGCGAACAAAAGATACAGGAAGAAGGTAGAAATGGCTCTTATAAGATAAATATACCTTGCCAGTTTGCACAGTGATTCAGTTGGGACTATTTAACACCTTCAGTGCTGGAAACCCACCTGGTGGGTTCACTCAAGTCGCACTTTTGATGCCGGAAACCCACCTGGAAGATCCACTACTCCACTTGGAATATGTAAGGTGGGATAGCACATGTGCTCTATGAAACGGGGGTGGACTCGAATGTGTTTAAGCCGCTGGTCAGACATGTTGGTAGAGCAGTGTGATAGGTGTCAGATGCTGACCTGATCTATTGCTATCTAGGTTCGTCCGCGTGGTGCCCGGACAACAAGGAGCCTATGTCCAACCGGAATAACGTACCTTTCCAATGGTGAAAGAATTTTTCAAATAGGTGCCCTGGTTCCGGGGATTACTCTCCACATAAATACAAACTAGTGAGCGATATAAGTATAGAAGTATACATTTTCAAACAGCCACAAAAACCGACGTTAAAACTTAGTTGAACTAAAACTTGCATCAAGTTTAGAAAACATTATAAGAACACGTGTAAAACATGTCGCGATGAGGGATCATATTATGTAAACTATTTCCATTACTCAAAACATACTCTGTCTCTCTCTGATATAGTGTGTTATTAAAAGACGATAATATACTCATAATTTACACACACGGCGCCACATAGACTCTCCACCATTAGTCGGCATTATATCAAATATTATTATGCCAGCAATAGGACAGAAACAGACACACCGGTTCACATAATTCACATCTTACGAATTATTTACAAAACACTAGACATATTCGCGTAGACGCCTGCGCTCGGCTAATAACTCTCTAAATGATTTACGATGCAACGTATCATTTATCTTGTCCGTACGTCTGTACTATGCTTATACGTAAGACACCTGACGTCATGTGTCGCGTTGATAATGCTTGAGGGATTTACGGTTGTAAGCGAGTATAATTTTGTAGTTAATTAGTTGTTGATTTGGGTCGTTAGAGATTATCTAGTCTGACAATCTATTAGACCTTTGGTTTTGGAGAAACGCACCGTGAAAAGTAATGATTTTGCTTCGCTTTAAGAATTACCGGCACCATACCTTGAAGAGCAAGCCTAAATGGTTAGTTGGGCTGGTCTGATGCAATTAGTGGCATCCGATTCCTTATAGTATGATAAGTTTTTTTTTAATAGCCTGTTCTGTCCTACTGCTGGACAAAGGCCTCCCCCAATTCCTTCCATGTGCTCTTTTCTCGTGCCACCTCGATTCAGCCCTCGCAATGTTCTCATTTATAAATCAAAAACGGATTATTCTATGGCAACCGGCTTTGCGACTGCCATAGACGGAGATGGCGGGATGAGTTGGACTCCTTCGATAAGGAGTTAAGGATTGACTTAGACAGAGAGAAGTGGAAGGAGAGTTGCGTACCTTTGCCTTACAGCGGAACATTACAGGTTATAATAATAATAATAACATAGCCGAGACAGATAAGCAAATCAAATATCTTGACTTGGCTCGCGAGGTTGTCGACATGTAAGATTTGGATTCAGCTATCATTGCCGCTAGGGGCTTAATTGCTAAGAGCCTCGACCAATACCTGAGAGACTATCGGCAGCTGGATCAATCCCATGATTCAGAAAGTTGTACTCCTGGACACGGCTCGTATTGTTAAGAGGTTCCTTTTCTCAGGAGTCCTGACCTCCGGTAGCTTGAACCCTGTTCCCGGTACCGGTGGGCTACTATTGTTTTATATTTTTCATTTTATGTAGGCATACAAATGTAAAAAATAAGGAAGAAAATGAATATAATAATATGTAAATAATGTAGGTAGTCTCCGACGAAGACAGTTCGATCTCGACCCATTGATACGTCCGTCTCAATAGGTCCACGAGTTACCGTTTGGACTACGGACTGTACTAAAAATATCTTAAATACAAAATGAACTATGAACAAACACATACATCACTTCCGCTCTTTAGTATAGGCGCGGAGTCGACGTAGCTAAGATCTAGTGACGTCTAAAACCACGTGAGTTTGTTGCCAGAGCTGAAAGATACGATTGTTTGTGTTTATCTCTTGTCTAGATGGTTTGTTTATTACCTGAAATACTAGTCAGTTAGTGCTTGGTGGGTATTCCTCGTCTGGGCTGAGGCTAGACTATCTGGCTATTATTTGCCAAGGTTTTGTATGTTTGGTTGGAGGAAGACTCCGAAACAACTGAACTGAAACAGGAACAGAGCAATGACTTATTAGCAGCCAAATTAAAAATAGTGGTAGTTCGTAGTTGGTTAGTAAGTAGTGGTAGTGACTGCCGCAACTGTCGCAAGCGCGACTGCTTTGCATGAGGTCCTGGGTTCACCATAGGGTATCGTAAAATTTCCTGCCGGGGCTGCGGGACTGTTCGAAAGAGATACCGCGGCCCTGGAACACAAAGGGCAAAGAAGGAACATGTTTTAGTCAGTAAAAGTCTGACACTCCCTCCCACTCCACCAAGAGCGGGGCGGGTAATTTGGTGGTTTCCCATTCCAAAAAAAAAAAGAGTATCGTATTACCCATTACTAACTGGGTTGTGGAGGTCAGATAGGCAGTCGCTCCATGTAAAATAATGATATTCAGCTGCATCCTGTTAGACTGGAAACCGACCCCAACATAGTTGGGAAAAGGCAACTCAGATAATGACTTCTTCAAAGATTCTAATAGCCATTTCTCATGATATCATCCACCAAAACTCCTGTATCCAAATTGGGAACAAATCACGGGACACCTTTCACTAATCATCCGTGTGACAGGTGCAAGTTGATCGGTGCCCAATAAGTCGCTCAGTCACAATTATCGCGGTACGCCCGACCTGGCCGTCTGCCAATACCCCGGACGTACAGGATGTTTAGATAGAGTACAGTTTTCTAGGTTTATTGGAGTTTTTTCTTGTGAGCCGTATATAGATTTTGTTTGGAAGAATTGGAGCCGTGTTTCAAAGGGACTGGTGGATCTGTTTTTTCTTAATTCGGACATCAAACAAGAATTTGTGTGGTATACTACAACTAAAAAACCCGACGGGTTTACCAACAAGGTAAAATCGACTCCTCCTATTGTTGAAGTCGGTTAAAATGTAGCCTATGTTACCCGGGCAATAATAACAAATCGATTGACACCTTATTCATCAAAATCGGGTGAATAGTTTAGGCGCTACGGAGTTACATTCGTAAATACAAACATACATAGACTGCTAAAATCAAAACCCTTTTGGCTTCGCCGTAGTCGGGTAAAAAGGCGTTCATAATTTAGAAGTTGAAAAGTTTTTAGGGGACCCATTAAATATTTTCCTCTTTTCTTAAATCTGATCTTGTAATTGGACTCTCTCAGAACAGAGTGCCTACTTCGTAATCTTATAGCTATTTTGTTGAGTTTTCGCAATATTACTTTTCTTTTTATTGAAGGACTAGCGACCCGCCCCGGCTTCGCACGGGTAGCCCTAATCTATAGCCGATGACTTCTGAAGGATGGATGGGTGCTGTTATATAAGAAAGTTTTACCAGATATCTATAGGTTTTGTGGAGAGAGGGGGAAGGGGGGGGGCAGAACATCAGGCTTTATTTTTAAAATAAAAATAAATCTGGTCTTCTTCTCCTGCCTCATAGCTAGCTACGCGTCGATACCTAAATTCAACGCGTTCAGTACCAGTATAATTTTGACCACTGAAAACGAAAAGTGCTCACCCAAATAAGTATTCCACTTTATCGCACTGGTGGGACAAATTGGTAGGGCTTAAGATCCAGGTCGATTTCTCATCGTTGAAATAATATCATGGTAATAGTTTCCCCTCGCTGCTGCTGGTAAAGCCAGTCCACATCCCGTCATTACACTCAGGACTTCCTTATTTTACACGCATCTTTTCCTCATATATTTATAACGGATATTTGTGACTACACTGATAAGAAGTTATACACTTGTGAAGATTGTTTTAATAACTGTTTATCGATGTTTGCTTATTGACTTATACTGGCTACTTAGCTTAGACTCTCACGTCAAATTAACCCTTGATAGCAAAATCTGCTATCCGCTCTTGCTGCAAAAAGTTCTTGGTATCTAAGACAACCGATTAACTTCATGGAGATTTGATAGAACTAATACATAATGAAGTCAAAATCAAACCATACATTTCGAGTATGTTAATCAAAGGTACTTTTGGATGACAAATGTTACAAGGAAATAGAAATGATCCTGCCCCCCTCGCAAATGTAGTTTTGATTGGAGAAGAATAATATTATTAACTAGTTTTTGCTCACGGCTTCGCTCTTGTTATGTACTGAAATTAACCCACAGAAACGTTTTAAATGTAGCCTATGACCCTCTGGGATAATGTAGCTTCTCGTAAGTGAAAGAACTTGCGGAATCGGATCATCAGTTCCGAAGATTACACCCTTCATACATACTTACAAATATATTTTACCTCTTTTTATAATATCTGTTCCTATCGATTACACTTATTAATAACTACACAGCATATTCAATCAATTTATAAATTTTTGTAACCCACTGTATCAGCCTGCGCACTATGATTTATGCCAGCGCCGACTACAATTCGGTGCACGACCTAAAAACTTCGCGCCGGTGTCGTAGCGGGCTCGTGTCGTTACGCTCGGTTTAATAGCTATTTCACGGTTTACTCTGCCCGAAACAGATGGCTTGTCGCCGGAGGAAATTGTGCAAGTAATTGGTATATTGGTATGAAGTCGAAGTGAACTGCGCTTGAGTGGTGGATTACAGCCCACTCCCTCTCATAGAGATGAGGCCTGTATCCCAGTAGTGGGAACAATGTGCTTATTATGCACTCTTTGGTTTTTATCTGCTTTTAAGATGTTGGAGGATATAAACAGTCTTTTGGTGTGACGCCATGTCTTTTTACTCTGTGAATGACAATTTGGAGATTCATATGCCCCTTAAAATATAACCGCATCATCATCAGCCTATAGCAGTCCACTGCTGGACATAGGCCTCCTCAATCGCACGCCACTCAACTCGATTCTCAGCAACTTTCATCCAGTTGCTACCAGCCACCCTGCGAAGATCGTCACTCCACCGAACCTTAGGGCGTCCCACCTTACGTTTTGCCGATTCGCGGTCTCCACTCAAGCACGGTTATCGGTTCTACGGCTAATATGAACGGATATAACCCCATCTTGTTATTAAATTCTCCTTTTCGATACACCATCTTAGATATACCAACATAACATAAGGCCACTGTTGGACTCCGGATCTCAAAAGTGGCCCCACCTGATCCACACAGAAACAACTTCTAACCAGATTCCCTTAACTTTCCAGGTGTTCGTGATAAAGGAAGGTGTACAGTACAGGATAAGGATCGACTTCATTGTGCAGCGGGAGATCGTGCACGGACTCAAATACGTGCAGAAAACTTACCGGCTCGGAGTTCCAGGTAAAGATACCACTTTTGTAGCGGGAATAATGATCACTGTTATTTTGACAGATTGGTCAGTGGTAGCATTCAATTGGAACCTTATTATGACGAAAACAAAGTTAATTTTGATTTTGACAGTGATGCTAAGCCAGGTAAAATAGGTATCTATGATTCGGGGATATCGGGGAAATAACTCTGCTTGCGGTTTTTGATCACGGCATGTAAAGCCAAGTCAGAGCCCCAAAAAATTCGGCGGCATAAAAACTCTGACACTAGGTTAGGCACTAACCACACGATAAAGAAAGAAGGTCACTGTCTCTTCTACGGGATTTTATTAAACTCGTGGACGGTAGCCAATTAGTACAGCTGTCATTACATGGTATTGTAAAACTGGAATAATAGCAGTAAAATCCTAAGTTATGCCAGTAATAATTATCCATACTAATATTATAAATGCGAAAGTAACTCTGTTTGTTTGTTTGCTACCTTTTCACGACTAAACAAATGTTCGGAGCGTAATGAAATTTGGCGAGGAGATAGATTATATCCTGGGGAAGGACATAGACTATCTTTTTTTTCCCTCACTCATACTCATCAAAATTACCACGCGAAGTCGCGGGCAACGGCTAGTAGTCTATAAGTAGAAAAATCTTTGAAAGTAGTTACTTATTCCTTAAAGACATGGACACATACGCCATAAGAAAAAAACCTGTTTATTCAACTGTCCAAATAATCTTGTCTTCATAAAAGTAAGCTCTAAACTCTCCATAAAATGTTTTATTAGGTTTTCGAAACGGATTGGTCTTGTTATTTTCCAAAACAACTAAGGATTTATTACATTTACTAAAACATGTGTTTTACATTTACTGGGATATCATAAGATTGCCATGAATCAGGTTTTACAAATTATTTTGTGATTATTTTCGAATTAATACACCATTTTTAAGCCGTATTCTGGAGCAACGTACAAGACGTTTGAAACTAGATGTTTGAATCCGTATCTTTTGAATGATGCTTGATCAGCGTTCTAGAATACAGCCACAAAGGGCCAATTTCACCAAATAAATGAACGCGATCAGCAAGCCATGTTCATTCTAAGCCATGTTCAAGAGCTGTCAGTATCTATATTCCATAGCACTTGAACGCAGGACAAATGTGTTGATCGCGTGTCTTTGGTGAAATCGGCCCTAAAATGCGATTTTAATATAACTTTTATTCATAATTTTACCTCTTGTCTGATTGCACTTTGTATTTTTTCACGCGCCCCCCTCAGTGCCCGGTACGTATCCGATTTTTATTCAACCTGCATATGACGCCTTGTGTATTCAATGTCGTTATGTATCGTATTGTATTCAATATCGTGACTCAATGTGATGGAATTTTAATATAGTCTTGTTCCTGATTGATGATTGATTGTGTCTTGTGACGTGTGATTGTTGTGTTATACAATGATATGCAATTAACTACATAAAGGGATTTTTAGGGAGTCAGCGCACTTATTTTGAGACACTCAAAAAGAGCTATACAAGTGGAAGGGACACGTATTCACTACATCATTCTGAACCTGAAAAAAACAGATGTTTCCAACAAAATCCTAAAAAAATATTTTTTTTATCGGTAATTTAACAAAAAAAAACAGCTGTTCCATACATTTTGACCGTGTAGGTATTGCAGTTTTGTAGGAAATAGTTGTGTTTTTTAATAACCGACGAAATTATATTATTATTTTATTGTCATAGATATTGTTACACACTTGTTAAGGTAGGACATGGCTTAAAGAAATTCTGTTGTATGTATAACCTCATGTACCTACCCATATTCATGCAAATAAATGATTTGATTTGATTTGAAAAAAATCTATGTGGGGGGGAAATTATATACTGAATACGTAGTAACGGTTTTAGCGTCGCTGTCCGTTCCGTCTTGTATAAACCGAAAAAGACGCCATTCGCGTCGTTTTGGTTCGGACGACACGATTAGACCCAACACCACACTAAATGCGACGGTTAATTTTGTGATACGTTATTGGCTCAAGCCGATTTTGCGTCGATAAGTGTGGTTGCTCCTATACTCGGATTTTAAAAGCTGGAACAAGTCTTAAGTTCTACTTCTGTAGTCAATAAACTTTAACAAACGTATGTGTGCTCCTGCGATTTGTTAATTCGACTGGAACCGAGGTCTACTAGCGGTTTGACAATAGGTTTTATAGGCTTCTCTAGTTCCTATTTTATTTTTTTTCCTAGGAATTAGGCATAATAGTACAATTTGTGATATAAAAAAATGACACAAATGAATATTCATTTAAATAAATTTATTGTAATCCATTTATTCCATCTGCATCTTGATCTGGTTATATTCATATAATAATTTTTAAATATTCATTTTATTAAAAAATATTTTTTAACAAAGATATTCAAAATAATAAATTAAGTTTTCTCTAAATGATCTACACCGTCCACTGGACATACGCCTCAAGCCTCGACCAAACCAAGGCCATTGATATAAAACATCATTTTAAACTGCCCAAAAGACCCCTTTCAAACGAAAAACACTTAATCTAAATAGATTCATCCGTTCAGGAGCTATGGCGTCACAGACAGATACACACTTCAAACGTACATTATATCACCCCCCTTTTTGGGTTGGAGGTCAAAAAGTGGTGCATAATAAAACAATTTTCAATTCCACTTGCAAAATAAAATAAATAGTTCACCTTTGCAGTAAATCAATATAAGCTATAACTATTATTACCACACCCCTTTACCACCCTAAGCCGTCTAGAAAATCGATATCCTCATAAATTATTCTTCAGCCTAGAGCTTAAAACTTCGACATTTCGTGGGAAACTGCAGTACAGTACAGTGCAGTCGCCACAATGATAGTCGTTTACATTATCACACTTGAGATACCGGTAGTGAGGATCAGGAATCTGGAGTATGGCATAGGGATCCGTATTGTGATCATTCGAGTCGAGGAGCCTCCAAGCATTACATATTATTAATATCAGTGTTGTAATGTTTTTCGGTGTATTTTATTTTCATGTTAGTATTATTTCGAATGCGTGGTTTTATATGTGAAAACTAGCAAGAATTTAAATTGATGAGTAATCTAGCCTTTTTTTGCTTGCTTTCAAATATAGTCCTTATGAATTACTTGAGTTTACGTTAGATCTTCTGATTTTATTGTTATTTTGTACACATTCTTAATATGCTGTTTTGCATCCCTAATGTTACTGGTTCTAACCCTGTTTTCTATGTTTCTCAAATACTTAAGATAATTCATTGTCTATGAAATTTTTGATCAACCAATGAAAACAGCAACTTTATAGCAGATTTACACTAAACCAGTATATGGGGTGGAAGGGACACCGATGCGAAAACGGTTACCACGTATTCAGTACCTACATCATTCTGAGCCCCCCATGCATATAAATTTTTCACCGGTTATTAAAATAAAAAAAACTGTTCCATACATTTTGACCGTGTAGGTATTGCACTTGTGTAAGAACCCCCTTTTTTTTTTAAATAACCGATTAAAAATGTCTGTATGGGGAGGCTCCACCCCGTATACCAGTGTATTTTGTTTGTGATTTATGTTTATATATGTTTTAGTGAGTAAGTCGTTGAAGTGCCATATAAATAAATATCATGTACTAAAACACCTCTTTCTCATTTACAGTTGACAAAATGACCCACATGGTCGGCTCTTACCCGCCAAAAACCGAGATCCAGTCGTACACGACTCCTCCCGAAGATGCGCCCTCAGGAATTGTCGCCAGAGGTTCGTACTCCGTCAACAGCCTCTTTACTGACGACGACAAAAACGTACATCTCCAATGGGAATGGTGCTTCGACATCAAAAAGGATTGGAAGGACTAGGCTTGGCTGTTTATTATTATGAAAAGACCGACTGGGTTGGGCTCTGTTCTCAGATTACTCTGTGCCATAAATATCGGTTAAGCTCGCTCTGGTATAGTCTGTGGTGAATGATACACAATCACAATAGTTTTTATACATTCAAAAGGCATTGCGACTGTTCCAATTCTAAATCTAGTGTAGCGTTCGATTTTATTCTGTTGGGTGCTCGGAAATCCAATATGGCGGATCAAATTCGGCGGGAAAACTAGTGTAGTAACTAACCAAAATGCCTTTATCGATAAAATAAGCCTTACTTTCACTCAAATGCTAAGAGCTTTAAAAATAACAAGAAATTGGATGATATTAGAAAACGCACAGTAATAGTTTATGCAGTGGTCTCCATGAGCCTGATCCAGTTGCAAGTGTCGATAATGGTGGCTGACTGAGAAAACCTATTGACAAATTAGTGTAAACGCTTCGTCAAACAGAAATCAGGAACGCGATAGTAAGTTCGAGAGAATTTCATTAGAAATTTATAGAAGTTTTAAAGTGATATTGAGTAGTTGGTGTAGATATCTCACACTAATATTTTAATATTAAATTGCGATGTTATCATGACTTATAGAAGTATATTTTCATACTTTTTCATACAAATAAAATGAATGTACAAATATATCGCATCTTAGACATGAACTTTTTTATATACTGAAAAGAAAAAAGGTCTGATTGCTTAGAACGCTAATCAAATAAAAACTTTTTCAAAAGGCCTTTTTGAATCGTAGTCCTCAAACTTTTTGACGAAGCCGAGTCATTAGTAATACCTACCTATACATAACAAAATATATAATTATGTGATTGTATAATCGTGATGATTTTATTTCCTAATGTATGTACTTTTTCAGACAGATTTGTGCTAAACTTAGCTAACCAGTGATAATAGAAAACTTAATGACAGACCTTGATAATAATTAAATAAATCAGCTTTAGATATACTTACCGATTTGTAACTAAAAAATAAATAAAATAGAATTTCTTAAAATCTGTGGAATCGGTTACATTTTGGTTTACCGCTGTGAAAAACAACTAAGATGAAAGGCAGAAAATACATTTATGAAATCTAGACAACTAATTATCGTGACAAAATTGAATTGCTTCATAAAACAACGTCTTTTGCTTAGGCTGTTAAATTTTTTCACGAATATTTTGATTGCTAGTTTTTTTCTTGTAACACTTTTCCCGCGGTAAACCAGTGTTGCCAGTAAAACAGTGTTTCTATTAATAAGGTGAATCAAAAAAAAAATGCAATGTATTTCCATAATTTTTCATACACTTACTTATTACAAATTAAAAGATGTAGCAATATTATTATTTAGATTGTAATTAGCTTATTATTTTAGTGATGGTCAATGCAATTCTTGGTAACTGGCGATTACCCTGTAAAGTAGGTCAGTTCACTGTCATCCCTCGTCGGCACTGTATGCTTACACCGGCATTCCTCAGAGCATTTTTGGGCCAAGCTAACGATTTTGATGTCTTTAGTTTCCGTAGTTTATAAATACCGATAACTATAGATATTAAGACTCTATTCTGATTGAATAAAATTGATATTTGCGCAGTATTATTGATGTTTAACTAAATTTTGTAATAATGACATGATTGTCTATTTTTTTTTTTAATAATCCTGTAAAGGGTTGCAAGAAAATAATAATACTGCTCAGTGTTGCTATTAATTTGGTGTTAAAAAGGTCCGATTCCAAAATGTATCATGTATACTTTTATTTTTATTTTAAATAAAATTGAAAATATTGTCTATGATGTATTTTTATTTTATTTACAACTATAGATTGTGCTGTTTGACTATGGTATTATTATTTTTTAAATATAGAGTAATCAGAATAGGGTTGCCAAACTTTAAAATAGTTTTAAATAGGTATTGTCTCAATTTATCTTTTATACGTTTCTTTTAATATAACCTTTAATTAACATAAAGGCACAGTTCTATAGAAAATCATCATGTAAGTACCAAAATATAGTATTATAAAAAATATATAAGGGTATAGGTGCACCAATTCAAAGAAGAATCTATTTTTAATATTTCACATATTGCTTCCTATTGTTATATGAGCAGTGCCAGTGAAACCGTGGCAATAATATATTAAAAGAAAAGTATTATCTATGTTCCCCTAATAGAGTAAATTAGGCGTTAAGGAGTTTGAAATAAAGTACATTTTTAACAACTAAAAATCGATACTTATAGAATTGTTCCCTACATCTAAAGTAAAGTATTCCTGATTGAAAAGATCCGACAGTAAAATGCTTTTAATCGGATTGAAATGGCTTGCGAAGCGGTCTTATTAATAAAATCTATACTGCCAACTATCATTAATAAATGTCGTGAAATTAGTACGAACGTTAGTATTTACAATAATATTGATAAGGCTTGTCGCATATATGTGACATCGGTGTATGTAGTGATTACTGCATGGATCTTCTGGCGCTTGATTGACGTTGACACTCATTTGTGCAATAACTTATCCAAGATGGCGGCGATAGTTGTGATTTTGTCCTCGCGCTAAAAGATCCTTGTACATCTATGTCGGTTGACCCGATTGCTACGGCCAGGAAAGGGCGGGAGAGCTGTTAACGGCATTTAAATATCGAGCAAAGATATAGCTTAAGCGAGAAAAGATAGAGGGTGCTTCAGTATTAAAGCTGGGTGCTCTTCCCCTAAAATTAAGGCTTACCTTTTATAAATTTTCTAGAAATAATAATTATCCCCCTTTTTTAAATATACCTACTTTGCATATTATTGGGCAGTAGATGGACCCAATATTTAGTTGTATATTCCTGGAAAGTAAATAGATTTTAACCAAATATTGGGTCTTAAATTGAACCTACGTCAGTTTGTGCTATATTTTTTTATCGAATTAATTTGTTACATTTAGTAATGATTTTATTTCAATAGGTGTGTAAAGGTTAATGAAATGTAATAGTTTGGCCAAAAATAAAGCTTATTTATTCAATTATTGTTTTATTTTTTTGTGATTGCAACACCCATTAGGTACAGACGTGTGTTGCCACACATCTAAACTTAAAATCATCAAAACTGTTTCCCAATCAACCTTGAACCTAATGCTTTAGCGATAAAGTTGAAAATCGCTTGATGTGCTGTCGTCTGTGACTTAATACACATTCTTTTCTTATATAAAACAATTTCTCAGAAATTAGTTTGATTGGCATAATGGAATGAAATGTGTCTACCTAGATGGATTACCAAGTGCTCAAGACACATTACACACCGTATTTTATAAACTTCAAGTAAATATGTAATAAATCTATATTATTAATTCATAGACTTGCATATTTTTGTCACAATATTCTGGAAAAAGTGTCAGTCTTAGCAAGGAGTATTGTATTGCCCAGTAGTCAGATAGGTAGTAGCTCCATATAAATACTGGTGTATACAGCTGTATCTGGTAAGACTGGAAATCGACCCTAACATCGTTGGGAATAGGCTAGGTAGATGAATGATTAACCCCTGTTTCGTCTAAGAGAGGCGCGCGAGGAACACAAGCGCCGTCTTCTCGAGTTCAGTGTGATGTGATGAGGGGCGTAGGATGTCTCCGACCGAATACTTACGACTAGACTACAAGTTAAAGGGGAAAAATAAAGAAATAGGTGAATAAACAATTTATTTGAAACTATAAAAACAGTTTTGCGGCTTTCTCTCATTCTAGTCGATTTAGTTAGTTCAACTGAAGAGTTGGTCACTTGGTAGGTATTGAATTTCGCCGTGGCGACGACGGCAGCAAAATGCACAACACCAGACCACGTCACTCCACATGTTTATGGATCTTCGCTGGAGCCGATTTTCTTAATAAAACCTCTGTTAAAAGTTTCGGCAGAGCAGAGATACGACAACTAGCGAGAGCACAAAAACCATTGGAGCAGCAACATTCACATAAATTATTATAAGCTGACATGAGCAGACTTCTAGTCCTTTAACAGTTATTTTACAGCAATCCAACATACCCAAACGGTAATAAAGATCATTTTAATTTGGACAGGCTTGTCAGTGACTTCAACCTTATAGCTACGAAAATAAAGATTAGTTGCTGATTTTGACAGTGATGCAAAGTTGGAGAACTGAGAAAGGACTATACTAAATGCAATCTAATGGGTGTCAAAGTAGCCTTAACAAAGCCGAAAGGCACTTGTTCTTCCCGTCATTGCGATCATTTTTTTGTTCTAGACCATACCTCGGAATAACGGAGATATGGGCGGTCAAAGTTCCAACTTGTTCACAAGGTTTTTTTTAACTAAATGTTTTTAATGTTATAACTTGACTATAAATACCTCCACGACCTCCGTACTACTTCAGTGCATTCAGCAGCACAATGTTTTGAGTGCGTTACATTGAGTCCTATCGTAAAATGTGATTTTTCAACCCAAAAAAAGGTCGTTTCCCAGCAATGATTTTTAAGTAGAGTTACTTAGTTTGATGTACAGAATGCTTGGTTGACGGCTTCGTGAAGGGTCCGTTTACACCTTGTATAAGTCCCTACTAATGTAATGAAGCTGAAGAGTTTGTTTGAATGCGCTAATCTCTGGAACTACCAGTTGGTTTTGAAAAAATATTTTTGCCTTAGCCGAATTCTTATTAACTTTACGCTAAACCTTTACGTGCCGACCATAAAAAACGGTATGAACGCTAAGTGAACACGAAGTAATACCGCGGGCTGGCGAGTGACGCGGTGGGTCGGGGACCGAGGGCGAGTGAAACCATGGGGCACAGCTAGTATAAAAATATATAACCGTTCGATATCAGACGCGTTGTTTGCACGTGCTTCTGCCTTTATAATAAAATAGAAAGTTACGGTCTTAAAATCTCATCTAAGTTAACATCATACAGTCGACTACTGGGCAGCTGCGTGTGTGTTTGGACTCCTTTCCTCAGAGCCATTACCACGGAGAGATCTGTCTTCGCGGACGGACAGAAGGCAGTCAGGCGAGTCGGCACGTAGGCTACGTTCAGCAGTTTCAGAGGCATTGCTAAGGCCATGCAACCATGATCTGAAATTAATAGAAATAATAAGGATGGATTTGATTTGATTTCTAAATAATAACAGCCGCTCCGGTCCATCTTTAGGTTAAGCCGTGCTTGCCTAGGTTGGTCTATGGATGGGTGACCACCCATTACATACCGAGTTTCCTCCGTGCCTCGGAAAGCACGTTAAACCGTTGGTCCCGGCTATCATTTGTAGATCTTTGACAATCGTTACAGGTGACCAAAAAGTCTGACAACCAAACTTACCAAGGGGTATCGTATTACCCAGTACTAACTAGGTTGTGGAGGTCAGATAGGCAGTCGCTCTATGTAAAATACTGGTAATCAGCTGCATCCGGTTAGACTGGAAGCCGACCCTAACATAGTTGGGAAAAGGCTAGGCAGATGATGAATAAGGATGGATTTGATAGTGCATACAGGGATAATAATTGGTTTGCGGCACATTCCATTTGAAATGCCTTATGGGCCTGTGCCATTTGGCTTCGGCCTCAGACTTGCAAAGGATCCCAGAGTCCCGAAATATCTCAAGATATGAATATTATGTAATAATCCTTTAGACCGAGTATCGGTCACGGAAGCCAATCTCAACGTAGACTAGCCAAGCTCCTACGTAAAGAGTAAAGGGAGAGAGAGATTGATTTGACGGCAATCCGACACAACCGCGAAGAGATCATGCGCAGGATCAAATCTTGCTTGACCAGAGCCTGTGACACAACCCACTATTTGGTTGCTTCGGGCTACTACTTTTTTTTTGGACGGGCAATCATCAAATACCCCCCCCCCCCCGCCCCGCTCTGGGTGGAGTGGGAGGGAGTGTCAGACTAAAACCCATCCATGTTCCTTCTTTGCCCTTTGTGTTCCAGGGCCGCGGTTTCTCTTTCGAACAGTCCCGCAGCCTCTACTACTGAAGTAAACATTTCTTATGAGTAACACGTCATTGGTGTCCAATCACAGCACCAACAAAGCATTCTTTTTTTCTTTAGTCTTTACCGCTGTCTGTTCTGCACATCAAGGATAAAAATAAAAAAGGTAGTCAATTAGCAATTTCGTTAATCGCTATATCACTGCACATGATTAATACGTGACTGTGGCACCTGTCCAATACGTAACTGTAATTATGATAACCGTCAGTAGCCAAGAGTAGGTAGGTACCTAAGGAAGTGCTAGCTGTGATGATCTGTCTTTCCCTTGGCAAAAGAAAGGCTCCTGCACATTTTTTATCGATCCTTGACCACTGACTTATCGGAGACAGACCGGCTTCTTTCTGACCGTTTGCTATACATTTGAATAAACAGCAAATCTTCAGGTGATGCGACGTGCGTCGAGTGACTTACGCGTGCGGCACTTGTTTTCTTCGCGCGTACCTCGTGTCCAAGTGGTAGGTATAAGTTATCGAGCACCTGATTTGTTGGGAGAGGCAGAGCTCAGAGGGTTTTTCCAGCAAGCATATTCACCATGAATACTTGATAGCTAAGCAGGTATGGTGAGATGAGACAACCCTATTACCTACTTATAATTGCAATGTTTTCAGTTTTCAAAAAGGGACATAAACTAGCAACGGGCTTTTCAGCAACGTTGATTTTCATCTTGACTGCCTCGTTGGTCTAGTGTTCGCAATCGCGACATATAGCATGAGGTCTTGGGTTCGAATCCCGGGTAGGCCAAATTGTTATTGAGTTTTTCCATCAGGAATTTCTCAGTAGCAGCCACGAAGTCTGAATTTGTGCCCGGCTGATGGCAATGTTGTGTGTTACAAGCGATGAAAAAACAAGCAATAGGTCCTTAGTCAAAACTCACCCGGCATTTTCCTCCTAATATGCACATTTTCAATCATGTAGACTCCACTCCTGCCCAGCACGTTGGAGACTGTTCTGCTGGTGAATTCCCTGGTCTGCTCTGACTCGAGGGTCGGTGTGTCGGTAGCTACGCCAACCACGCGGGTCAGGTTCGCTGATATCCACTCTGCTAGCTCGTAGCTTATTCCTGGAATAGAAGATGAAGTTTATGAAAAGCCTGATTGATATATCCTTCTGTTTTGACGTGGTTTCTCATCTTAAGCTTTGCACTTTATGCGGCCTACCCAAATGTCCTTTTTTTGGTATTGTTCGTCGTGTCGATGAGCTCCTTGGATTATGAGTAGAGCTACACGATCACTGACAAATGCTTGCACTGACTGGACAGGTCCACTCAAATCTGTGTGGTTAGTTCTTCAAAAGACAATCTCAGACATTAATCTGCATGGTCCTCATATGTCTCGATCAATGTCTGGACTTTAAAAGAGACAGTGACCTCTGAGTTTGTTTCGGATGTTTCTTCTCAGAGTAGTCAGGTACGAAACACCGGCCCCATCTAGTTTTAAAACAACATGATGACATGTAAAAGTGTGTTGGGACTCAGGCCCCCTCTCTATGAGTACGAGGGTGATAAACCACCACGCGACGCCAGCCCAGTACAGATCTACCTACGGGTTGGCGGTTGTCACTTGTCTTCGACTCTTCGATGTTTGGGTTCATTACAAATAGGTACTTCACATGACGTAACTTGATACGCTATATTGTAGATAGATAAGAAATTAATTATCTCGATTAAACCGCGATCAATCATAATAACCAGATGACTTGGAGAGATTTCAAATCATTACTCAATTGAATAGGTTATTAAATGACGATGGCTAATAGGATACGTATCGTGGTAACATACAGGGTGGAAGGGACATCGACGCACAAATAAACGATAGAAATAAACAGCTGTTCCATACATTTTGTATTTTAGTATTGCACTTTTGCAGGAAACAGCAGATTTTTTGTGCATTTCCGGTGAAACATATCTATAACCCCCTGAGGATTTGGAATGATGTACTGAAATCCGTGAATGCGCGATAATCGTTTGTGCGTCGATGTCCCTTTCACCCTGAATGTAAAAGTAAAGTGGACGGCCCGGTGACTATCCGATCCATGCCATGTGATGTCACCTGTCGCTAGGGATTGATGTGTCCCAACTATGTTGGGATCGTCTTCCAGTCTAACCGGATGCTGCAAAATACCCTGTATTTTATATGGAACAACTGCCTATCTGACCTCCAAAACCCAGTTACTATTGAGTAACACGATACCTTTTGGTAAGACTGGTTGTCAGACTTCAAGGCCTCTGACTTCCTATAAAGAAGATCAAAATTCAGCAAATGACCACCGGGACCAGCGGCTTACCGTGCTTTCTTAGGCACGGAGGAAACTCAGTATTTAATGAGATCTTCTACTTAATAAATTTAAATTCCCTGACGGACATCGCACAACCTTAACCGCTGGTAGCTAGTAGGGGCTAGTAGCACGGAATTTTTTATTTAAGACTTCCTTATAGGTGAAATGAAAGTTTGTATGGATTACCCCATTGAAAATCCAATCGGACAAAACTTTTTTATCAATATCTCTTTAATCCTGGTGGTAAAGGTGACTAAACTTCCAAAGTCATAATCTATCGGTCAAGGAAAAGTGGTGCAAATAATAAAAGCAAGGATTATCGTTCAAAGCGGTTCGATCGAGATAGTGCGTCAAAATAGTAGTAGGAAGTTCATTAGAAATATTAATGAGTCATAGATAATAATCAGTCTAATGACTCTCCAACTAATTAAGATACAAATCAATTGGCTAGATCATATGAGAGATAGCTACCGTGACTAAAAAATACATGGCGGTGAAATCTTAAGCTGCGTCTATACTGGGCGAGCCGAACACGAGCAGAGCACCAGCGGAGCACTAATTCCCTTGTCGGGAGTGCTCGGTCGAGGCGAACACGGTTAACTTTTAGCCTTATTTGCGGCTGATTCTAATTAGACTGCTATCGGCCAAAGAGATTTAAAACAATTAAAATATTGGTATGTCTTTGCTATCGGAATTCTTCTTCTTCTTATGGTGCCGATGAACTCAAATTGTGTTAGACCAATATGTGGCCACTTGCACAGCTCTAAGATTTGCTTTGATTAAATCTCGATAGGTGCAAGTGGTCGTGCGGGATGGGTAGGACAGGAGGTGGAGCATATCTTGCAGAGGGGCCACACTGGCATTCTGTTTGGGATGGATCGAGGATACCCCATTTGGCCAGATTATATCTACAGCGGCCAACCCGGGTTGTTGTTGGTTCGCAGTCGGTTAACGGCCGTTTTCTATAACTTACTTACCTATCTCTAGTAGCTATCGGTGTTTCTATAAACAAAGACAGGTTTCCAGATCGGCAATTCATTATGTTACGATAAAGAAAACGTTTCGATTCTAAAATAGAATGGCGATGGAGACAAAGGTCAAGCCGAGGAGAATCCAACTGATGTTGTTTTGACAATTGAATAACAATGAGAAGTTTGTTTGAAGAAAAAAAAACAAAAGTCAATGGCTATGTGAAAATAAGCAGGCCTAAGCAAAGATGAATGGAATAAAACAAAAGGAGGTTAATTGTTATGGTTAAAAAAGAAGTTAGAAACATAATTTAAAATCACGCTTGTAATCTCCGAAGGGTAAGGCACAAATAGCCAGTTATATTAAGTTCAAATTAATAGGGGGCGTGCATATTGCCATCATGCATAATCAGCCTATAATGTTCCGACTGGTGGGATACACGGTCTCCTCTCCAGAGAGGGAATGGGCTATCATACACCACGAGGGCGCAATGCAGCTTGGTAAATGTCACATGCGCCTGCCTGGGTTCGAACCCACGACTTACTGTGCGTAAGTCGGGGCCGCCACCACTGGGCCACCGCTGCTCTCATATCGCCATCATTCGAGCAGTTCCCTAGTGAAGGTTGCGGAGATCCGCTGGATACGAGTCGAACGGGACCGGTCAATGTGGCGACACTTGGGGGAGGCCTATGTCCAGCAGTGGACGTCTTTCGGCTGAAATGATGATGAGCACAATTCCAGATTTCGTGACTGCTACTGAGAAAGTCTTGACGAAAAAACCCAACACCAATTTACCCGACAAGGGAATGAAACCAAGGACCTCATTTTTTGCAGTAGCGCTTGAGGCCACTAGATCATCGTGGTTAGAAAAAAAATGAAGTAAGTATTTAGAATCTCTCTTTTGAAATTGGACAGGTACCACTTTTGTCTAATCAAAGCTTGTCATATGTCTGGTAGATAACGCTATTGCGATAAGATGCTAATTAACCTCTAATTAAACAAATGTATTAGGTGTCGATGATTTTACGATAAGTCCTACACTAAAGCATAATATTCACCTGGCTGCCTATTTTCTCTATGAATACGTTACGAGTCTAGCCATCTAAAGATCGTAAGCACGATATCCTTTCAAGACACCTATTGGGTTTTTCTTTCAGGAAAAAAATGTATCAGTAACCTGAAGACTAGAATTATGCTTCATTTTCTATTCTCTTCTAAAGTGGCACAAGAAGACGATAATATCAGCTAGTGGTACTAATAAAGGGTGTAACAAGATCCTTAACGAAGCAGAAAGGCACTTGTTGTCCCCGTCATTGCGATCATTTTTCTGTTCTAGACTATACCTAGGAACCTTTTAGTTACGGAGATATTGGGGACTAAGTTGCAACTTTTTCACAACACCTTCACGACCCCCGTACTATTCAATCCATTTATCAGTCCAATGTTTTGAGTGCGTTACATTGAGTCCTACCGTAAAACGTGATTTTTCACCCCAAAAAAAGTCGTTACCCAGCAATAATTTTTGCGTAAAGTTACCTAGTCTGATGTACATAATGCTTGGTTGACGGCTTCGTGAAGGGTCCTAGGTAACTTGACGCAAAAATTTTTGCTGGAAAATGACTTTTTTTTTTGGGGTACAAAATCACGTTTTGTTTTAACCGTAACGTTTTATCTATTATCTAAGTAAAGTCTGACTCACCAGGCACCTTACAAACACAGTTAGCCACGCTGATCTGCTGGTTATCCTCCTCCGTCCATCCGAACTTGAAGAGAAGCAGCGTGGGTTCCTTGGGGTCTTGCTTTAGTGCTGCCCATTGTAACGCGACGTCAAGAGTTAAGACTACTGTGGGATTGGTCGAAGTCAGCGTACTTACGTCTATTATTGCCACTAGAACCAAAAAAGTAATAACTACTAGTAAGTTAATTAGGGAATCTCACACCCGCAGCAGAAACTACGCAATACAGTATTGTTTTTGCCTCATGAATGTCCCCCGCCCAGGGGTGGGTGAAAGGTTATGTCAGACTCTTACTGACTTAAATCAAACGGTGTTTTTAAGCTCCCTTTTGCCGCACATACATACATGTAGACCCAATTACACAAACATCTTAGTCCTTATGACTAAAAAATCGTATATCGTTTCGTAAAAGGCAAATAACAGGCCGTCAAGTGAAGAAGTCGTAATTTCTGGGAGTATACTGTAGAATACTGAGTTGGTGATTTGAGTGCACAATGTTCAATGCTGATGAGAACAGCTGCTGGCTGACGTACTTACATCGTGTCAATAAGTACTCGGCGGGCACAACAGCTGGGTGCATGGATCCTGTGCTTCCTGAATGCTCCAGGTGTATTCCAGTGCCCAGGTCCGGGGCTCCGCAGTTGATACACATTTTCCTGAAAACACCATATACCGGGTATTATACACAAATTACCTGGTGTTTAGAAAATGTAATGGTTTTTACATTTGCAGACGGTGTCTATCAGCACCTAAAGAATCTGTTAAAAGTATGGACAGTAGTGTGTTTCCTCCCCAAATAGCAACACATCAGTATGACTCCATAAATAGCCGAGTCAAGGGTGGTCATCATCACGGGCCTGTGGACGGTGAGTAATGGGCTAGCTCGCCGTCCGTCCGTCTTACGACGACAGGCCGTGTTGACGGCGCGTTCGTGCTCCACGCGCGCCTCAAAGAGATGTCAGCAACCAGGAAGGGAAGATGGCCTGCCGGGGCTGCGAGACTGTTCGAAAGAGATACCGCGGTCCTGGAAAACAAAGGGCAAAGAAGGAACATGGATGGGTTTTAGTCAGTAAAAGTCTGACACTCCCTTCCTCTCCGCCCAGAGCAGGAGGGGTCATTTGATGATTACACATCCGAAAAAAAGGGTGGTCATCATTGTTGCATTCACGAATCGATGCTGGAATTCATTTTGATTGACACAATGAGCGAAAAAGTTACATTGCTGCCCACAAACATTTTGAAAACAAAAAGACGACTTCAGAAGTTGAAGAAGGCTTAAGAAGCGTTATTTCTGTTAGTGGCTATTAGAGTAGTAGAAGAAACTATGCATAAACTGTATAAAGATGATAATGGCCGGAAAAGATACATCAGGGTCAGGGTTGCCTAGCCTTTTCTCAATTATGTTGGGGTCGGCCTCCAGTCTAACCGGATGCAGCTAAGTACTAGTATTCTACATGGAGCGACTGCCTATCTGAACCTCAAAAAACTCGGTAGTACTGGGTAATACGCTACCTTATTATTTATTTATTTTATTAACTTATAACGACTGTCAAAGATCAAAGAAAATGGCAGCCGGGACCAACTGCGCGACCTACTACTTACCGTGCTTTCCGAGGCACGAAGAAAACCCGGGATGTAATGGATGGTCACCCATTGACTGACCAACCCTGGCAAGCGCTACTTAACCTTGAAGGTCAACCTATGCGCCTGTTATTATTTAACCACAAGTTTCACTGGCTAAAAAAGGTTGGAAAAGGTTGTTTGGTTGATAGGTTGGTGGAATGGATGGCGCTGGGAAAACGGCAGGGGCACAGACATGTTCGTGAGTAAAATTATTACTTAAAGTACGACTTACCAATGTTTCTCTATGGCACCGTAATACATAGACAAGGCTGCCCAAGTGGTAGGTTTCGTCATATCATCCACCTCTATGTGATCAAAATCTTCTTTGCAATAGAAGAAATGTGACATTTGAGTAAGAAACGTAACGAAGAAAATGTGTTTATTCATTTTAATTGACTCGATTATCTTACAATATGTTTGTAATTTTGTTTAGATTTTTTTTGAGAAGCGTAATTTTAATGGTGCTTTTTCTCTTGAACTTCGTAGTCAGGACCGAACAGTTGTTTATTCTTCTGACTTCTTTTAATTAAACTATTATATTTATCGACATCGACGTGGCTTCTTGAAGATTTATTCCAAATTGAATGTCGTCCATCCTTTGAATCCCTAATAATTTCTTTCTTAGGTTTTATCACTTTTCTAGTTTTTATCATTCACATATATTTTTATTTAATTCTTTACCTATTTTCTACTGGCGTCTAATTGAAAATGGTGGTATGCATCATGACCATTCTTATTTGTATCTGTACGTTGTTATGGGCATGTGTTTGTTTAGAGATCGAACAAAGGGTTCTTTGATAGAATAGAAAGGAAAACACTCGCGAGCAACGAAATCGACTCAACTCATAATAGCGCATAAATATATGTATTTTTCGAGAAATGCATTACTTACGTGCCTTGAGGAATTCCGTCCCACTCCTCTTATAACGTAAGTGTTCGATGGGATTCATATCTGGACTGAGTGCAGGCGGACTGGCCTGCACTCAGTGTAGACCAGTCCATCGCCCGCATATTCACTTCGTCCAGGAACTGCCAAGTTAAGCGCCGTGTGACACCGGCCATTGTTGTTCATTAATACGAAGTTTTTGCCGACATATCCTGCGTAGGGAACAACGTAATATGCCGATCAGCGGTCAGCCCTCCTCCTCAGCTTACCTCAGGCATGAAAACGAGCCCGGTTCTTCCCTGTAAAAAGATACCAGCCCAGATCATGCAGGAGCCGCCGCCGTATGCAACCATTTCAGCGATACCGCACTGTTCAAATAGCTCGCCTGGACGCCTGTAGGCCCGGCCTCTCCTTTCAATGTCACGCAGACACATTCTATATTCGTCATTGGTTTTAAATGGACATATGGTTCTTGTAAACAAAATATGTATTTTCGGAAAAATACAAACTTACCTATAATGGGTGTAAAAATACCCTTAACGAAGCCGAAATGCACTTGTTCTTCCCTTCATTGCGATATTTTTTTTGTTCTAAATCATACCTGGGAACCTTCTAGTTACGGAGATATTGGGGGTCAAAGTTCCAAGCTTTCACAAGTTTTTTTTAAATACAAGTTGTTATAGTAATAATTTTACTTTAAATACCTCCACAAACCACGTACGATTCAATGCATTCAACCGCACAGTTTTTTGAGTGCGTCACAATGAGTCCTATCGTACAACGTGATTTTTCATCCCAAAAAAATTTCGTTTCCCTGCAATATTTTCGGCTTTGTCAAGAGTCCGTTTACACCTTGATTATGCGCGCTTATGGTTTGAGTCGATTTCGTTGCTCGCGAGTGTAGAATGTTTTATTTACAAACTAGGTGACCCGACAGACGTCGTTATGTCAAAACCTATTGGACTGTGGCAGTCCTGCAAACTTATCTTTTCTGGTCAAGTTCTGGTGATTGTGTCGCTTAGGTTGTGCACAGTAGGTCACAATGACACCTTTGTTTAAGTTATGGTCACCAGAACAGATAAATTTGTGATACTGTATAGCCACAAATGTGTAATTTAAACAAAACAAATAAAAAAATACATAATTCAGGGTGTGCACTTTATTTATTGACTATAAATTATTACCGTTATAAACTTAAAAAAAAACTACATATTCCTAACTACGTTACACCTACCAACAATAAATTTGCATAGTGTTAATACAGGGTGTAAACGAACTCTTCACGAAGCCGTCAACCAAGCATTATGTACATCAAACTAAGTAACCCTACGCCAAAAATATTGCTGGGAAACGACTGTTTTTTTCGGGGTGAAAAATCACAAAACTCAATGCAGCACACTCAAAACATTGTGCTGATGGATGCTTTGAATAGTAAACGGGTCATGGAGGTTATTAAAGTAAAGTTATTACCTTAAAAACTAGTAAGTATTTCAAAAAAATATATATACCTAATATAATGTATGGTCCAGTATAAAAAAATATCACAATGGCGGGTAGAACAAGTGCCTTTCGGCTTCTTTAAGGGTATTTATATACCCTTTATACTCTTGTATGTTTTTTTTAATGTCATAAACAACAACTACTTACAAAATCAATTTTGTGTTTCGAACTCTATACTTTAGTATGTAATAACATATTGTGTTAAATGATATTTTTTGTTTGATTACCTGGAGCGTAAACAAACAAAGCTCTTGGTTTTCCAATACGGGAACAGGCAACATAGAATTGGGCATGGGCATGGACATGGTTGCTTCGATCACATTGTTGAAGCGGAGCGAGCGACGCCGTGGCAGTGACCAGCAAGCTCTACCTCCAAGTTGGATGCGTATTTTAAAGCCGCTCACAACATTTACCGTGTCTCTGATGTAAAACTCAAGATTTATCAAGTAATGAGGGTTCGAAATGATCGATGATAACAGAATAGTAGTAATTAGTTCGGAGTTTAACCGTTAAGAGTTGATAAATCTTAGGTTTTACTGCAAAATCTTAGGATTTACCGTAGTCCAGGCTTTCACAGTAACATATAAATTTCAATGCTCGTGATTGTACACTATAATCCCACTAGATAACGTAGCTAAAACACGTTCTGCGCCAAATCAACAAATCTAATGGAAAATCATTATGCCTATGACTGCGTTATTGATAACGCCATAGATTATGGCATGATTTTTATTATTTCTAGATAAGTAAATCCCGAGCCCCCAGCTATCTTCACGGCTTAGATTCGTGTCTAAAGTTAAGCTGTGTCTAATCTATTTCTAATATACTTATTATCCTAATTCTAAGTAGCTACCTAATTAAAGTTTTATAAATGTGAAAATGAGTTTGCTTGTTTGGCGTGAGACTGCCTCGTTGTCTAGTGGTCGCAATTGCGACTGCTGAGCATGTGGTATCGGGTTCGATTCCCAGGTCGGGCAGTATTTTTGGGTTTTTCCATCAGGAATTTTTCAGTAGCAGCCCCGGAGCCTGGATTTTAGAGCCACCTATTACATGGGACTTAAACATAACTGGCGAAATGTAGGTGAACTATTAGGTACACTTCTGCCTAACCCTTCGGGGTTTTCAGGCGTAATTGTATGTTGTATGTATGTAAGTTTGCTTGTTTGGCGTGCTTTCACGCCTTAACGGCTATAGCTGATTCAGGGTTGAACTTCATCTGGCAGCACAACTTTTCAATGATTGTAGCCTTTTCTATCGCTCAGAATTGTCATTTGCTAGAGAGAGTATCAGAGCATACTGCCGAGCGCACCGTGCATGCTGCGTTCGATAGCACACCAATCAGACTGATGACGTTCAACCCCTATTCTGCAAAACGTCGCTGCAGCTAACACCACCGGAAGTAACTTTACAACAGAGTGAAAAAACTGCTTAATTATACCTTGGTAACAGTACAAAACCTTTATTTAATTTGTGTCCACTTCAAATTAGATAGAGACGTTGGTTGTTTCTGATTGGCTGAAACAACGCGTCTTTAGATTCTCTAGTAAACTCCATCAAAATGGAAAAACCGCCAAAAATGGGTTCCCTATTTGAGTTCGAAATACTATTCTGCGAAAATTGTTACATCGATGACCATATATCGATGCATTGATAATGCGACGTTATGTTTTAACTACGCCTTTTTTGTTCACTGTTTCTTAATATCGATAACCTTACATCGAACTCTTGTGGTTTCTTCGACGTAAATTGACTTACGTGCTGTTAGAACTCCAACGACGACAAATCGCATTGTGAAAATTTTGTTAAAATCTTTACAGAATAGTACAACAGATTTCGATGTTTCGTGCACAGGTAGACCTGAGTTGGAAATAGAATACTTTTAATGCCGGCAGGACGTTCCTCATCATCTGCCTAGCCTTTTCCTAACTATGTTGGGGTCGGCTTCCAGTTTAACCGGATGCAGCTGAATACCAGTATTTTACATGGAGCGACTGACGGCAGGACGTTCCTGTGGTATTATTTCCGAAAACCACGCGGGCGAAGCAAGTGACTTCATAATTTATAGCTCTGTGTTTTAATCGAGGAAAAATCCTCTTGATTTCTCTGTTAACCAACAGCGAGTTTATCATAATTTGGCTGTTTATCACTAGTGAAAAATAGTTTTTTAATTCTTTTATTGTACCTATGATTTACGACGAGTTATCAGATTTAGATGTGCGAATTAGAAAATGTTGTGTGTTTTTTCACGCATAGGTACCTTCTTAGGTATTATATACATATGTGTATAAATATCACCAAGTGATGATAGTGGCAAAAACAACGCACAGGTTAAGCTAAACCATAATAAATAATTAGATATATACATAGATAACGAGAAATTGCTTTTAAAACCAAAATATGTTAATTCAAATATATACAGGGTGGGTACATCGCCCTGTTTCTTTTGATCCACGATTTTTTCCCCTTGATTTTTTGAACCCTGTATACAAATGTAGATTCTAATAACCTTAATTAATAAAACTTATAACTTTAAACTAACCTTTAACAGATTTAAGTTAGTTTTTCACTTGTTTTGCACGTCTTTTGTTTAGTTGGCGAATCGGGAAAGTTACCAAACGGGTTGTAAAAGGCGCAAACCCTACGCGGCGCACGGATCTGCTACGCACGTTGACGTGTGTTGAGCTTCGCTTTGCAAGAAAATGTATGTGATTGTGTCCACTGCAAACCACGGACACGCTAAGCATCAAATGACGTCATTAGTACATGCGTGGCTTGCTCGAATAAGGCGCTCACATAGCTCATCGCTGTCAATGCCATGCACGCGGTACACGCTATACACGAATATTAACCGTCGACTATGCCGCGGTGGGCGACGCATGCCACAGTTGTACTTAGTTGTGGGTATGTAGCGTGTACTGCTTTGGAAACGTAGACCCACGTTGTTAAACAAATGAATCCACGCAGCTAAAATGCGCCGCGTGCCCGTGCGCAGCGTGCACAGCGGTGGGTTTGCGACTTAAATATTAGCGATGAATCAGATCGACTTACATTTTTATTGATAGTAATTTCTGGAAAGTTCGCATGATTTCCAGAAAATACGATAGTAAGACCTCCTGCGCACATAGATATCAAGCAAATAATAATAAAACATTTAATGTTTATAGCAAACAATAAAATTATAGAAACTACGATTCCATTAGGTACCTATTAACAAAAATATCTAATCTAGTAAATAGTAAATTGTGGTAATAAATTAACAAAACGCTAATCATAAACAGTTTTATAGCTCTATTTGTGAATTGAAGAACAAGGTAGTATGTTGAACTATGAAGATGTTTATACGCCTTTATAAGCCTTTTTGTACCTATCGATAAGTAGTAGCATGACCACCGAAGAAACGGGTTTTGTCGACGGAAGAATCGACAAAATGACAGATCAACAAAAGAAATCTGCGCTACGCGTGCTGGAGAGAACGCAGACAGTGGCGGCTCTCGAATGCAATTGTAGATTTGTGTTTTATTTGAATAATAAATTTATCTACTCGACACTGTTCGAGATTTTGTTGAATTTACAGAATTAAAGTGTTTTAAATACAGGGTATAAAGGACACCGACGAACAAACGCTTATCAGTACAGCATTTTGAAATCCCACACATAGAATTTAAAAAAAACAGCCTTTTTATACATTTTGACAGTGCAGGTACTTTTGTAGAAAACAGCTTTTTTTTTAAATTACTGATGAAAATTTTTCTGAAATCTGTTTTGAAATACACGGATTAAGGCAAGGCTAAGTAAAATATTTGACAAAACATGACTAAGTAAATATGGCCCGTGATTTAGGTTCTTTTTTCGTTTTAAAGTATTATGCAAAAAGTCGATAAATTACACAAACTTATCGTAATACGTCAATAATTAGTGTTTTGTTACTTATATTAAATCTTACTAAATCCCGTAGATATAACAATTAATCAGTCACTCTAATTAGGTTAATCATAGCACTTAGGTACACGTCATTATAAAACACAACAATGCTGATGGTAGGTACTACGGAGTTCAATTACGGTCGACCACTTTTCAACCTTATAACTAAGGGTGCAAAGTGGTCGACCATCAGTGAGCACGGTAGTACCTAAAGGGTGTAACAAGACCCTTAACGAAGCCGAAAGGCACTTGTTCTCCCTGTCATTGCGATTTTTTTTTGTTCTAGACCATACCTGGGAATCATCTAGTTACCGAGATATTGGGTAAGATGTAAGATTTTTACTTTAAACATCTCCACGACCCCGTATTATTCAATCCATCCATCAGCACAATGCTTAGAGTGCGTTACATTGAGTCCTACCGTAAAATATGAATTTTCACCCCAAAAAAAAATCGTTTCCAAACAATAGTGTTTGCGTAAAGTTACTTAGATTGATGTATAATGCTTGGTTACCGGCTTCGTGACAGAGGAGGACAGAATAAGAGGAAAACATATCGTGACGTAAGTAGTATTTAATCAGATATCTATTAGGCGTACCTCTTGTTAATGGTAACCACTGTAAGGGATCAACATAGCGTCAACTCGAGTCGTTCTATAAAAGCATCGTCACGGCATAGCCTTTTTTTTTGGGTGGGAAATCATCAAATAACCCCTCCCCCCCGCTCTGGGCGGAGTGGGGGCGAGTGTCAGACTTTTACTGACTAAAACCCATCCATGTTCCTTCTTTGTCCTTTGTGTTCCAGGGCCGCGCTATCTCTTTCGAGCCCCGGCAGGCATCGGCCCTTGCAGGCCCCTTCCTGTTGCTGACATCTCTTTGAGGCGCGCGTGGGTCACGAACGCGCCGTCGACACGGCAGAGGAATTAACCCTCAGAATTATAAAAAAAACGAATACGCTTGTGAAATGGGTGGAGTCATGAATCATAAATGCGACTAATACAGATATAATCCACAAGCATTAGTAGATAATCGATAAAATAATAAACCTATAAGATTAAAATGGGTTGGTAATGGGAATGAATCATAAATAAAAACTGGTTTTCATAGTCGCCGAGAAACGAAAATACTCGTATATTGTCGATACTTCAATTACTGCAATTTTAATTAAGTACATAAGAAGTACTCGTGTCGTTGTCGTGGGACCTAAGTCCTAGCTCGACTAAATGTAAAGAGAAGCTGGTTTTTTCGTCGTATTTGATGATTTCACTTCCCAAAAAAAAAGGGTCAATTCCTCTTATCTAGGGAAATACCCTAACATAGTTGGTATTTCTTGCAGAAATTCAATATAAAGTCAAAATGTCCTGTAAAGGATTTCCGGAGGAGCTCGTGGCTAAATAATAACCAGTTGGATCGATCTTCAGGTTAAGCCGGTTGCCTAGGTTGGTCTGTGTATGGGTGACACTGACCACCCATTTCATACCGAGTTTTCTCCGTGCCTCGGAAAACACGTTAAGCTGTTGGCTGTCATTTGTAGAAATTTGACAGTTGTTACAGGAAGTCAGTGACTTGACAACAACACACGTAAGCTTGTAAGACCGCTGGGGTCGTGGAAGTTCAGAGTGGGCACTCTGCTCGCCTACCGAGTGACCTCAGAAAAGACGGCGGCACTGTGGTTTTTGCAGTCTACTCATGAACGTGCCCTAAAAGACGTTACTCAGAGGGGGTTCCGGACAGGTCTTTTAACGGGAAATGGTGCCTCCTTTCCTGTGCAGACTGTGACCTCCGGGATAGCAGTACCCGGTCTCAACGGTCTCCCTAAAGCAAAATGCTGTTATCTCTTCACCGATATGCATTTATATTGCTTTCTAACTGTTGACTCGTAGGTATTCATATATTATGATGAAATTACCTAATGAAAAAGATAATTCCTGGTGAAATATGATATGGGATTTTTTATTTAGAGATAGGTACGCATTTTTATCATGTACAAGGATAAATATTACATATACGACTAATGATTAATTTCATCATCATATTACATTTTCTCGTAATGTGCAAACATGACAAAAATAGACTATCAGCGTTAAATAATGCTGATAAAGTCACTTTTTATCATGTTTTTGCAAAAAAGAGCTTTAGGGATATTAATTAGGTGTCTAAAATTAGGCGTAGGCTAAAATTTAATTAGTCATGCACTCAAGATGGCACTGATATTGATTTAATCATACTTCTATCTTCGATAGCCACCAGAACTGGCTTTAGTGTCTTAAAAAATGCGATATTTACATTGAGGTAGGTTTCATATTTATATTTTGATACCAATACAGACACTGACACGTAAATACCTAGTACCTACATGATAATATCCATAAAAATATAAGGACCATTGACCTTTTGATAGATATTTTTATTGAATAGAAGCTTCAAATTGGACGTTATTAAAAACAATAATAAATTATAAAGAAATCCACATTAATAGTGAATACTACCCGTGTAAAGTTGAATGTGGATGACCACCTTTACAATATGTGTAAAGAGGCACATGCGGCGCGCGCGCATTGTCAGCGCCCGCACCCAGAAGCTGGGTGAGCGCGCGCAGCAACAGCAGTGTCGAGTGTGCGGCGCGCGTCACAACGCAAGCAAGTGCAAGTTCGGGCGTTATGTTTGCCGAGTTTGTAACCAAGTGGGACATTTGCGACGTATATGTCCCAATTCATCGGAACACTACAGGACATGGACGTGCTTCAAATAAGGAATTCCAACGAAAGTGATGATGCGGGGAGTGATGAGGTAATATTTGTAGATGTTTGTAAATTTTAAGCGCGCAGTGTAGGCCTATTTATGTCGAACTGAATGTAAATGATGTTGTCATTAAAATGGAATGTGACACCGGCAGTGCGGTGCATAACCTGGGAGTGCTATAGTAGATTGTTTAAGGATGTAAAATTTAAGCCTAGTAATCGACCGCCGAGTCGAGAACGCCTGGAAGAGCTACTGGACCATGAAGTCGCTGATGAAGGGTGACTTACCTTTATCCCTGAAGCGCAAACTCATCCACATGTGCGTACTGCCCATCCTAACCTACGGAGCTCAAACTTGGTCTCTGACCGAATCGCAAAAGTCCAAACTCAAGGTTTGCCAAAGGGCGATGGAGCGTAGCATATTGGGAATAAAGCTCAGCGACAGAATTCGCAATTCCGCAATACGCCCCAAAACTGGAATCGCTGATGTGGGGAACAAGGCTGCTGGGTTGGAGTGGGATTGAGCGCGCCATGTCTATAGAATGCATGAGGACCGATGGGCCAGAGTCGTCACGCAGTGGGTGCCAGAAGACGGGCGTCGTCGCCGAGGGAGGCCTAGAAAACGCTGGCGTGACGACCTAGACGCGTATATGAGAGATTGGCCAGAGAAAACTGCACGGAGAGACGAATGGAAGGCTATGGGGGAGGTCTTTGCCCTGAAGTGGGATAAAAGTGGCTAAGAAAAAAAAAATTAATACTAAAGTTCTGGTGAGAACTAAAAATACAATTGCCTACAGTAACCTATGATTGTAATAGTAATGATATAGTGATGTACAAAAATAATGTATTTGATGTAGCTGCTTTCAGTTCCAAATACTGGGAAGTGTTTGTGGATGGCTGGTGTTAATTTCGCTGAATTTTTTTTTCCAATTACGAGCCAAGACATTAGGAAAGCGACGGCTGTAGTAATAAAGTGTTAAGTAGGATTTTAGCTCCGAGTGGCCTACAAACTGTGTAGATGAAAGTATCAAACCATACTTTATGAGGCGTAATGAGTAATATACGGAGTGTATTATGTGGGGTTATCGTATGATTATACCAGTTCTATATTGTGTTCTCTTTTTTATCCATAATCTAAAGTGACATAATTTTTTATTGTCCTAATCATCATTTATCCGAATGATAACTTACCCGAACTTAATATCACATGCCATAAAATTAAAATCCCTAAATGCAATATGCCCTAAATCCTTTTGTCATACATATTAAAGAATATGTGACTCGTGCTCGCTACGCTACGCTCGCATTTTACATTACACACCCACTTTCTGATAAATAGCGTCATCAATCCGCTGGCGCCGCGGGTCCTGATACAGACTTCATTTACTGCGTACCAGCCCGGTCACCAAAGACAGAGTCCATCAAGCCCAGAGACGACAAATGGAATTCGCGGGGGGAACAGACCGCAGTTTCAGAAATGGTAATTCAGTTTGGGCTCGTGAGTATGGTGTTAATGATAGGTGTGTGAAAGGTACCTTAGAACGGGTAAACAGTGCCCGTAGATACTCAGTGGTAAAGGATAATGGTCAATCACTAAAAAGACATGTAGATCAAATGCGCCTCAGGTCACGTTTATCTGAAGTTACCTGTCCAGAGACAATACATATCATGGGGGAGAGAGTGTGGTCGAGCTACTTAGCGAGGGTTTAGAACGAGTAGTAAAGGTATTCTCACCAGAGGCGACTACCAGGAATAAGAAGGGAAGATCAAATCCAGACATTAGTACTCCTGAAGATTCGCTGATTAACTTGCAGCCACAACCTCCGCCGCCGGAGAGCCGTGCCCCTAAGCGAACACGTAAACCAGTAGACAGATTCAAAATTGTTTATTATTATAAGCCTAATTGTCCCACTGCAGGGCAATGGCCTCCCTTCCCTCCTTCCACTTTTCGCGATCTAGTGCGATTGTAGGCCAATCCTTTGCGAAGGAGTCCAGCTCATCCCGCCATCTCCTTCTGGGCCTGCCGCGTTGTCGTTTCCTGCTAAACATTAAAAATGTTAAGAATTATTATCAGTTTATATTAGGTTGTTCTTGTTGTGTTAGGTTTGTTTATTATTGTGTTATTATATAGATATACTGTTGTATTTAATTGTGGTGGAGGTATGATATATTTGTAATAGTGGGTATTTAGTATTAAGTTATTTGTAAAGTTGCAAACCGCGCGACAGTCTTCGAATATACGTCTATTAGTAAAGTCCATGTTTGACTGTGCTCCCAGTAGTTCCAGTAGGTCCCATATCTTTCAAAGACTTGCTGTGCCGACCCCAAATTAATAGGGATTAGGGCAAGAGAATGATGATGATGTAGAAGAAAAAGTTGTCCCGGAAACCAAATAAATTGGGATAGGAGGAAACTAACGATCGAAAAACTGCACGCCTTAGTTAAAACATTTATCATTGTTCAAATATTTACTACTAGCTGTTGCCCGCGACTTCGTTCGCGTGGTAATTTTGAATTTTTTCCATACAAACCAAATTCCCCCTTTTCACCCCCTTAAAGGTTAAATTTCCAAAAACTCCTTCTTAGTGCTCCCCTACATTATAATAGGAAGCCGTGTATAAAATTTCACATTCCTAGCCCCAGTAGTTTCGGCTGTACGTTGATATGTCAGTCAGTCAGTTCTCCTTTTATATATATAGATAACGTAATTGAAGAACGATAAAAATGAAATTATCGATTCGCCATTGAACTTAGCCGATTAGCGATAATCTTTTAAACAAGAAACCTACACGTGACATACGTGTGTAGCTGATATTATTATCTTGATAATTTATTTTATTGTAGGGTTGAACAGTAGACAGTACATAAAAATGCTTTCATGATGATCTGACAGAAGGAAATAACGTATTAAATGGGATTTAGGAAATGTGGGCAAGTTTTGATGACAGAGTGTTTATGACGATTAACTACTGGAGATTTATTGTAAAGGACATTGACCTGATTCCTAGAGCGACCTATTTTTTTTTTCATATATTATTTTTTATTGAAAAATTTAATTAATGTGTATACAGGGTGTAAACGGACACTTCACGAAGCCGTCAACCAAGCATTACAGACATGGTGAAAAATCACGTTTTACGGTAAAACTCAATGTAACCCACTCAAAACTTGGTGCTGATGGATGCTTTGAATAGTAAACGGGTCATGGAGGTAGTTAAAGTAAAGTCAATATCTCCGTAACTAGAAGGTTCCTAGGTATGGTCTAGAACAAAAAAATGATCGCAATGACGGGGAGAACAAGTGCCTTTCGGCTTCGTTAAGGGTCTTTATACACCCTTTAGATATGCAAAAAGGAAAAATAATAATAAAATCCATACAATATCCTCAACAAAAATCTTCACGGCAAACTAATCTATTACAAAAATGTATGATAATCTTGATGACAAAGAGATAAGACGGCTACAAAAGACGATGGGAACAGTTAAACGTTATCAGTAGATCACTAGCGTGCAAAAATGGTGCTTAAATTTACACTTATCGTCGCGTTAGCGGTTTCCGTTATATCAGCTAGAAAGGCTCCCAATGCCGATTATGCTAGAAGCCTCATTGCGGCCGATCCGGCGTTGCGGATGTCATCTAATATTGAAGAGGATACACAATTAGATGTGGTAAGTGTCACTAATTAAAAATAGACATTCAAACCAATTAGGGTTTTTTTTTAATACAAATGTCTCAGAAAGCTAAATTGTACAAAGGAAGTGTATTCCAAATTTGTCCAAATGTAATTGGGACTAATTTCAAAAGACTGCTAATTTATTATTATACACAGTTTTGACATTTTGTACTAATTACATAGTTCGTGAGACTATGATTGTAACATTTCCGGCCACCGTAGGCGCGGGCCTGTGGACGGTGAGTAATGGGCTAGCTCGCCGTCCGTCCGTCTTGTGACGAGGCCATGTCGAAGGCGCGTTCGTGTTCCACGCGCGCCTCAAAGAGATGTCAGCAACCAGAAAGGGGTCCGCAAGGGCGGATGCCTGCCGGGGCTGCGGGACTGTTCGAAAGAGATACCGCGGCCCTGGAACACAAAGCAAAGAAGGAACATGAATGGGTTTTAGTCAGTACAAGTCTGACACTCCCTTCCACTCCGCCCAGAGCAGGGGGGGGGGGTCATTTGATGATTTCCTATCCGAAAAAAAAGACCTAATACTTCAAGCTGAATTTGGTCATCACCCTTTGATTTTACTTGGCCTTTCACTACGTCAATGCGTAAAGCTTTCAGATGAAAAATACAATACTTAAGTTAAATTCCAATAATTCGACAAAATTAAGTATAGCCAGAAATACACTTAGTTTTGTTTAAGAGGGCTATCACAAAATAAAAGAACTCAGTTTAGGTAAATTAGACGGCGTGCGGTAGCGGATGCGCACGTGTGCGTCTAGCGAAGTACGCTACGTACACATGCAAACAGCTATGCCTCGGATACCAGGAACAAACCAACATGAGCCTTTGTCACTTTGCTTTCGATAAAATTAAATTTGGTACTGTTATTATAGTTCATGAAATATTATTTGTACCGATTAATGTTATCACCTAAAACGACTTATATGAGTATGTATATCTAATATAGTTAAAAGTATATTTATTATAGTTGCCAGCCTCTCAGAAAGCGATCGCGCCGCTACTTATAAAAATACTTTTTTAAATACGTACCTACATTTTTTTCGAAGTTTCTTTATACGGAATTTCAGTATTATTCAGTCCTTGAATGCAATGTGATGTTGTTTCTACAGTTTGAATAATTCTATTTCTACAGTTTTTGCCGAAGGCCGAAGCTTCGGTGGGAGATTATTGAACCAATAAAGGAAAAATAATATAAACAAATAATAAAAAATAATAATAATTCTTAATACAAACTACTATATTTACGTATATGTTTATTTTCTATAATATATATTCGCATTAGAATATCATAAGAAAATACATTCAATACAATAATCTATATACATTACAATCAGATCATAACTAAATAAAAAAAAATGTTAACTTGTCTCAAGAAGGGTTAGTTGCGCTATATTCTTGGCGAATTGGTAATATTACGCGGCGCACAAAGTAGCAACAGCGAGCGATACGTCCACCCTCAGTAAACGCTTCGCGCGGACTAAAGCTCAGGACCGCCCGTTCCGAGATTTATATTGATTTTTATCATTACATAAAACAATTGTTTAAAAATATTATTTTACTTTTAAATGGACTGATTATTTTTTTCAATCAAGGTAACATAGTAACCTTAGTTATTAAATACTTTTTGTTTGAATTTGGATTATAAATTCATAGATAAAAAATATAATTTCGGAAGAAAAATTGTCAGTATCTCTCTGTTTTTCGGAATTATTTTTGGTGTATTACTGTATGAAACATAATAAATTGAATTGAGCATTCCCAAGTACAACATTCAGTTGTACCATGGATATTTTTATATATTCTAATATTACTATATCTTCCATGTAACAAAGCATCAAAAGATGCCCAAAAGCAGAATTCTACGAAACATCCTTTGCAGAGACAAGGTTTTTACTCATTTATGTAAACAAATTAAAATATTTATTTAGAACACTCCCAAGAGAAATAATCAAACTTTCTCGAGCATATTTTTTTTTTAAGTTTGTGGCCATATCTAAACCGTAATCAAACATCAAAACTCGAGTCAAACGCTCAAATTCAAGAAAAATTGTGATAGCCCTCTTAAGTGCTTACTTAGTGCGTAATGAGTACATTATCTACCAATTATAATTATCTATCAAAGTCATTGCAAGTGTGTTGCGCAATGACGACTAAAATATTTTTGAGAAGCCTGTGCCGAGTTTCTTATATTTCGAAAACCAGGACTGTTTTTGAAAAAAAAAAAACAAAAATTCGTTATTGAATTATCAGGCACATTATTCCTAAAATATCTTTTACTTTGCAGCCCGGCCTGATCGCCAAATACGGCTACCCTGTCGAAGTCCACAACGTGGTGACCTCTGATGGCTATATCTTGGAGGCCCACAGGATCCCCCACGGCAAATACGAGAACAATGACCCCAAGGTCAAGAGACCCGTCGTCTTTTTGATGCACGGAATCTTGTCTTCTTCCGCAGACTTCGTCGTCTTAGGACCTGGCAACGCTCTTGGTGAGTTTCTCTTAAAAACTTGTATACCTTTTAATGCAAAGTAGCCATATTTTTTTGGTTTGTTCCTGAGCATGTTATTTTGTTTACACTAGCGCAAGTAGTGGTTCCTTTTGCAACATCTTCTACTTAAACTTTACTTAAATATGTTTTGGTATTTCCCATTTCTAAAAATGATGTCTCTTTTCACAGCTTACTTGCTGGCTGAGGCCGGTTACGACGTATGGCTTGGCAACGCCCGCGGCAACTACTACTCCCGCAGACACACCTCTCTCAACCCTAACAGTGGTCTCTTACAAAACTTCTGGAGGTTCAGTTGGGATGAGATCGGCAACCACGACCTCCCTGCCTTCATCGACTACATCCTCAGGAACACAGGACAAAAAAAGCTCCACTACATCGGTCACTCTCAGGGCGGAACTACTTTCTTGGTTCTCAATTCTTTGAGACCAGAGTACAATGACAAGTTCCTCTCCTTCCACGGCTTGGCTCCTGCTTCGTTCTTCAAACACAACGATGTCCCTATGTTCAATGCTTTGGCGTCTCTTGAAAGTACCATAGAGGTAAATATCTCATCTCGTTTTATGGATAATTCATCATCATCGTCATCATCAAGACGTCATAAAGCCCAAAAATTTTAATATTCACGTGTCATTAAAAAGAGATATTAATGCTCAGGATAATTTTGGTAATTTATGAAATAATCATTGCAATCAATGAACAATAGACTGTTATTTCCACATGTTCATATTTTAATCATGTTTTTTGCTCATTTCGTGTTTATCCAAAACTTTTGCCGTGATAAGTTCAGTCTGATCAATTAGCGACCTTATTCAGAGTCATTCTTACCATATCGCTCTTTAGGCGAAATTTGATCCATTCATGCCGCTCTTACTGTCGTTGGCCATATCCAATTAGCTTGGCAATATGTTTCAAATTTGATGCCAGACGAAACAGAAACACGATCAGGTTTTGATTTACAGATTTAAGACATTTTCCGAATGTGACGTAGTTTTGGGATTTTGGATTCGAAATGCTGCGGGACGTAGCACGTTTCTCATATCACTGTTTCTTCCACAGACCACTGCCTTCGCTTTGGGACATGCTGAAATCTTAGGCCAAAATCGTCGCGTGAATTGGTTCCAAGACAACTTCTGCTCTGGAATCTTATCTATCGCTTTCGGTGCTCTCTGCAATATTGAATTGTTATCCGGCCTTACAGAGAGAGAGTATTACAATGCTGTGAGTATCTTTAATTTCAGTTATATTATGGGACATCGTCATCATTGTTATTCTCCAGTCCTCTCCTGGTTGGAGCAGCATGTCATCCCCTTTCTAGCCGTATCATCTTTCAAGCAGTACATACAGCCGTTTTTTTTTGTAACAGAATGTAAATCTGCAAAAATTTCAGTCGCATTTTAGTTTTAGGCTTTGTCAAAAAAAAATCAATTCTAGCTATCAAGATAGTTACTGAAACATGTAAATTTGAACTTAAGCGCAATTCACAGTTCACTAATAGCAGTACACTTCTGGAAATATCTTTCTCAAACTAAAAGCTAAACTAATTTGAAATAAAGTTTGAATTTTGGGTCAGCAATAAAAATTTAAACTTTAAAGGCTACCCCCCAAAAACTTGTAACTTTATTAATTTTCTCTTGTTCTAGACCATGGTTCCCCTGTTCCTTGCTCACGTACCTGCCGGGGCCTCCATCCGCCAAGTGGCCCACTACGGGCAGTCCATCCGCTACGATGCCTTTCGTCGGTACAACCACGACACGAGTGTTCAGAACTTGATTGCCTACGGAAGACTCCGCCCTCCAGCATACGATTTGAAGAGGGTCACCGCGCCATCATACCTACACTACGGCCAGGCTGACAGTGAAGTCCACTTCAAGGACCTGCTCCTTCTTGCTGACGCCTTACCTAACGTACAAGGTGTTTACAAAGCTGAAAGGGACTCTTTCAATCATTTCGATTTCATCTGGGGTATCGACGCTAAAGAGCAGATTTATTTAAAAAATCTGATTCCTTTGTTGAAGGAAACTGATAGACGGCAGTGATTCGGATGATTATTGTGTATGGTGTAAATATGATTGTAATATAAGGATTCTGATGCTCAAGTATTGTTTTATTTGTAAGCATTTTCGAAACCATGACGAATAACTTTTAGTTTATTAAGTAGTATGTCTTTCGCTGCGTTTTAGTGATATCCAAGTTTTCTTGTTACGTTTTGTTTATTAAATTATTAATAAAATTAATGTGAGTTGTTTAATTGTCGATTTTCCTTCTGCCAGATCATCATGAAAGCATTTTTATGTATTATCTACAGCTGTTCAACCCTACAAAAAAACAAATTATCAAGATAAGTATATCAGCCACACACCGAATGAAACTAGTTCTTGTTTAAAAAAATACCGCCAATCGGCTAAGTTCAATGGCGAATCGATAATTTCATTTTATCATTTTTCAATTACGTTGTAGTAAATATTAAAAAATCAAAAATGCATGCATTTTTTTTGTAAAAAAAGGCATGCATTTTTTTTGTAAATTTTGTGGCACATTTATTTAATAAACTAACAATACAAAATGGAAAAGATACGCTGTCCGATCCGAAAGGGGCATATAGGTATGCCAATAACTTTACCATGGTCCTTCGAGCCGGATGTTCAATGTAACCTTTGGACATTGACTCAGCACGCCCATACTAACATCCAAATAAAATCTAAAATCTTACAAAATTTTAAAACGTTACAACACCATCTTCGGTATTAGTATGTTCGATCGTCAATTGTTTATCTATGACGTCACTACCTGAGTAGCGACCAGAGGAGTGTCGCCGCACGCACCCGTGTGTCATATATGTTTCCTAATTTTAAAGGAACTAAGGATTACATAAACAGAATCTAATATCGATATAGTAATAGTACCCTCACGGATTGGACACGGTTTTTTTAAACATATAGTATAACTGTGTGGGGTGTCTATTGAAAGCTCTTAAAAAATGATAGCGAGCTTCCTAAAACTTTTTTATTAAGTCAATGTTTACTGAGATATTTGCTTCTAAAGCCAAAAAAATTGTTTCCCTCCCTCTAATATCCAAAGTACTCACGACGGCCAATCAAACTATACAAAACCAGTTTATGCGGACCTCTCATTGTATAGTAAATGTATAACACGTAGGACTCAAAAAAAAACTTCCAACGAACATTGGTTTGAATTTTTTCGTGAAACTGCAGTAGTTTTCTTTTCATAAACATATTATGAAAATCAGTTTATCTGTTGAGTGTAAATTGACCGATGAATGATCGATAAAAAAATGGTTATTATGTTGTTTGGTGCTACGGAACCTTTTATGTGCGGGTCCAACCGTATTTATCCAGTTTTTTTTAATAACAAAATAAGTATATACAAGGTGTAACATAATAAACGCACAGCCTCTCGTGTCGCGTTTCGGATCGTGAATCTAAATCACTTTTGTTCTACGATCGATTGTTTGCAAAAAAATATTGGACTTTCTATAGAAATTGACGGAATAAGCTGATCAACATAGGTAGAACTAAAAAAAAAATTACGAATTTCCAAAAGTCTTAGAACAAAACTTGTTCAGTATCATGGCCTGAGTCATCACTCGAGAGGTTGTGCGTTTATTAAGTTACACCTTGTATATAATTTTCAATGGTGATGGTATTGTTCTTTTCATTTACTTATTTAAATGTTTTATGACATCAAGAAGGAGAAACGTAAGAAGGACAATTGGTGTTTATCCTTTAAGTGCCTGTTTCTGTATTGTTATCAAATTACGAGCATGAAATAAGTACTTACCTCAATGAAAAACCTACTCATCGTCTTTTTTTAAAACACAACAGATAAATCTGGTGACTATCGAAGATATTAATAGAAATGTGATTAAACCAATATCAGTGCGATCTTGTGTGCATGACTAATTTAATATTAGGCCTACGCCTAATTTTAGGTACCCAATTAAGCTCTCACGACAAAAACTCACTTTAGCGGCGGTGGAGAGACTGCAGCCTTACCCCTTTTGGTTTTCGGGGGAAACGTTTTTTTCAAAGGTGACCGATTTTCGGAGCTAAGACTGTGGAGTGCGGGATTTTTACCTCATTAAAACTACCCCGGAGGTCACAGTCCGCACATGAAAGTAGGCACCATTTCCTGGTAAAGACATGTCTGGGAACCCCTCTTTGCAGCGCCTGTTAGGGCACATTCATGGAGATACTGTTAAGAGGTCTCCCCTGAGGCGCACTGTGCAAGTGTGCACGGCAGCACGTGACCACTGCGCCACCGTCTTCTCTGAGCTCATTTGGTGGGAGGATAGTGTCCTCTCTAAACGTCCGCGACCCCAGCAGCCTTACCTATTTACCTATTTACTTGTGTTCTTGTAATGCGTTCTGAATTTCGCATTAAATAGATTTTTTCATTCACACGGTATTATCAATCATTCAACCCCTTCGGCAATTTGTATAAACATTACAAAGATAGTCTGGATTTTTAAAGCATGTTCAGTTACGAGCACCAATATGTAAACACTTAACAACTTATAAAAGTGTTTTTCTCCTACTGTTCTGATTAATTTCATGTTGTTACGAACATAGTATTTTAGAACTTATATTTTATGAAAAAGATTCTATCTCCAAGTTACAATCGTTATTTCTCGCGGAAATTGCTTGTATTTTTAGGAAAGTGTATACATATTGGTGCTCTTGACTGTTTATTGATGAGGATAGTATAAAATTCAATTGTTTTACTACGTGCCATTATTGTAAGCAGATTATTATAGCATACCATATTAGGTGCCAATTTATTGAAGATTATCTCTGTCGTAATCCAAATCAAAGTACCTATGGTTAATTGGAAAACTCGGACTAAAATTGTTATTAGAATTAGTAGTAAGTTTGTTACATGTATAATAGAATGGAATATACGGTCTGTATAAAAAAAGGGGTCATATTTTAGGGAACGGTTCCTGTAAACACAATAGATTTATTGTCATTACACGCATGTTGTGGCTGTCAATCGGGAGCAGGGTCCAAGCTGGCGGTGGTTAGGGCTCCAGAGACAGGAACCGCCTCACAATGCGGGCCGTATTGAGGAGTACTGCCTTCTGAATCAGGCCCTTGATCTAACCGCCTAAGGAGAGCCTCGAAAGATGGTAACTCTATTATTATTTTATTAATTCCTTACAAATTTAATTTCTGCAAGTATGGATTGTTTAACTTTATTTCTAAGTTTTTGCGCCTTTGTTTTTTATAGCTTTATTTCTAAATTTTTTGCGCCTTTTCATTTTTTTTTTGCTGCTTTTGCTTAAATGCAAAAATTAATACCTAAACCTTTTCTTTTCAATAACTCTAGTCTCATAATTGAAACTAAGGTTATGAGGGTCTAATTCCGAAAGATAATGAAAAATAACAGTAGCTATATCTTAATAGGTACATAATAAAGGTATATAACCAGGCTTTATGTAAATATCTTCCTAGTTAATCTATAGATAATTGATGACGAAGCGATAAGATGCCTACAAAAGACGGTGGAAACCGTTAAATAGTATCAGTAGATCACTAGCGTGCAAAAATGGTGCTTAAATTTACACTTTTCGTCGCGTTAGCGGTTACCGCTATATCAGCTAGAAAGGCTCCCAATGCCGATCATGCTAGAAGCCTCATTGAGGCCGATCCGGTATTGCGGATGTCAACAGACATCGAAGAGGACTCGCAATTAGATGCGGTAAGTTTCAGTAATAAAAATTGAAAAATTGTTTTGTGCCAGAAAAAAATATAGGTACAGGGTTTTTTGGGACAAATAGTTTTGTGTCCGAATGCTAAATTGTGGAAAGTAAGTGTATTCAAAACAAGTCCACAATTTTAGTTTCGACATTTTGTTTGTAAGACTTTAAGTTGAAATTGCGCATCACCCTTTGATTTTTTTGAGCCGTTTGCTCTAACGCCTTTTGCCTTTCAAACGATTACTACAATATTTAAATTGAATTTCAATCATTCAAACAATATTGTTGTTTATTCGTTAAGCTAGAAATATTTCGTTTTTATTTAAAACGGTGCCAACTTAATGTGTAATGAGAACATTACAGACTAAGTTCGATTAAACACCTATTTGAAGGGAACAATTTTTTATTTTCTCATTTCGTACAATTATAAAACGATCTTTGTGTTCGAAAATTCCAACAGTCACTGTTGAATTTTACGTTGCTTGCTTGACGGAAGACCACCAATGAATTTTTTGTCGCAGTATATTTAAAGCATATTTTACTTTACAGCCCGGATTAGTCGCCAAATACGGCTACCCTATCGAAGTCCACAACGTGGTGACCTCCGATGGCTACATTCTGGAGGCCCACAGGATCCCCCACGGCAAATACGAGAACAATGACCCCACTGTCAAGAGACCCGTCGTCTTCGTGATGCACGGACTCTTGTCTTCTTCCGCAGACTTCATCGTCTTAGGCCCTGGCAATGCTCTAGGTGAGTTTTCTGTTAATTACCCTATTAATTTCATCATTATTCAGTATGCCTTAGAAGTGCCCATCATTTTTGAGTTGGCAGTATTTGTTGAACAACAAAGAAAACCCGAAACAACGACTAGGTTTTACTATTCGGTTCGCTCCGTGGACAAACACGTTCGGCATCAAATTTTATGGTTTGTGTCTGAGCTTGCTTTTTTGTCCATATTAGCACAAGTTAGCTGTTCCCTTGTCCCTCAGAGATTTTCCTTATGCAACATGCCTTATTATTGGTATTCTCTATTTCTTAAAACGATGTGTCTTTTTACAGCTTACCTGCTGGCTGAGGCCGGTTACGACGTATGGCTGGGCAACGCCCGCGGCAACTACTACTCCCGCAAACACACCTCTCTCAACCCTGACACTGGTATCTTACAAAACTTCTGGAGGTTCAGCTGGGACGAGATCGGCAACCACGACCTCCCTGCCTTCATCGACTACATCCTCGAGAACACAGGACAAGAGAAGCTCCACTACGTCGGTCACTCTCAGGGTGGAACTACTTTCTTGGTTCTCAATTCTTTGAGACCAGAGTACAACGACAAGTTCCTCTCCTTCCACGGTTTGGCTCCCGCTTCGTTCTTCACACACAATGAAGTCCCTATGTTCAAGTCTTTGGCGCCTCTTGAAAGTACCATTGAGGTTAGTATCTCATCTCGTTTGGATGGATAATTCATCATCATCATCATCATCGTCATCATGAGCCTATTTCGTCTCACTCCAGGGTAAAGTCCTCTCTTCCCTTTTTTCACTGATGGATAATTAATTAGTTAAACTTAAAAGTTTTTAACAGGTCTTAGAAAAATTTACGATTTAATCATGTAATCATCTCGCTATATCCGTCATTGATAAAAAACCGTCTCGCATAGATTACAAATAGTAAAACGTAAAACAAATTAGTAGACTGCCATTGAAGATTGAGAAGAATTATAAATATTAGTTGGAATATCAACTGCGTAGGCAATAAGAAGGTTAGGTTTTAACAATTAAAGAGTCACATTGACTTTGATTAGAATCATTTAATAATCATTAATGATAATGAATGGCGAATGTACTAGGATGTGAGAACAAAAACCAAGATTTTTAATATTCACGTGTCATTAAAAAGAGATATTGATGCTCACATGATATTTTTTGTAACTTATTTTTTTTATTATTATTATTATTATTTTTCAACAAAGCATACACCAAAAATACATGTTTAAGAACTCCTTTTACATTTAACATATTATAGTGTAGCCTTAATTAAAGGCTGCCACGGCATGCATTTAACATTAGAAAATTGGCATGCAGTGTTTCTGCATGCCAATTTTAACAGATTAAATCAATATAATCATAATAATCAATTTTAACTTATGAAACAATCATTATAATCAATGTATAAAAGACATTTGATATTTCCATAGGTACATATTTTAATATTGCTATTTGCCCCCTTCGTGCTAATCCAAAACTTTTCCGTAATAAGTTCAGTCCTTTCAACCATACGACCTTGGGCGAAACTCAGATATATTTATGCCGCTCTAACGACCCTAACTAATAAGCTTGGCAAACGGTGGAGTGGTCGCAGCGAATTCTTGACCAATGTGATTCAAATGTAATGTCAGACGAAACAGAAATATGATCAGCTTTTGACGCGGTAGCGCGACAATTTAAATATTTGCCGAATCTACAGATTTTAGACATTTTCCGAATGTGACGTAGTTTTGGGATTTTAAATATCGCGGGACATAGCAGGTTTCTCATATCATTGTTTCTTCCACAGACTGCTGCCTTCGCCATGGGCCAAGGTGAAATTTTCGGCGAAAATGATTTCGTGAGCTGGTTCAAAGGCAACTTCTGCCCTGAAAACCCAGCTGAAGCTCTCGCTGCTCTCTGCGGAACCGATATCCTATCTGGCCTTACAGATAGAGAGTCTTACAATGCTGTGAGTATCTTTAATTTCAGTAATATTATCATATCTTAATTCTCCTGCCATTATTCCAATTTATTTGGAGTCGGAGCAGCATGTGATCTTTCAAACAGTGCATTCACGGTTTCTTTGTAATATAATGCATATCTACAATAATCTGAGGTAAATTTTAGTTATGTCAAAACATCTCAATGCTAGCTGTCAAAATAGTAACTTTTTTTTTCTAAGAATTTATTTATACTAATACATTTTTCTCTTCTTCTAGACCATGATTCCTCTGTTCCTTGCACACGCACCTGCCGGCGCATCCGTCCGCCAAGTGGCCCACTACGGCCAGACCATCCGCTTTAATGCCTTCCGTCGGTACAACCACAACTCCATTCAGAACTTGGCTGTCTACGGTAGACTGAACCCTCCAGCATACGACTTGAAGAAGGTCACCGCGCCAGCATACTTGCACTACGGCCAGGCCGACAATGAAGTCCACTTCCAGGACCTACTTCTTCTTGCTGACGCCTTACCTAACGTACAAGGTGTTTTCAAAGCTGAAAGGGAGTCTTTCAATCATTACGATTTCATCTGGGGTATCGACGCTAAGGAGGAGATTTATTTGAAGAATCTGATTCCTATGATGAAGGAAACTGACAGTCGGCAGTGATTCGGATGATTATTATGTATGGTGTAAATATGATTGTGGCATAAGGATTCCGATGCTTAAGTATTGTTTTATTTGTTAGCCTTTTTCCGAACCATGACGAATAACTTGTTGTTTACTATGTTGGCTAAAGACCTCACGGATACACTGGTGTTCGCTGTTTTGGTGATATCCAAGTTTCCTCGTATTACGTTGTGTTCTTTAGTTTCAAATGTAAGATTAAAGTATTAACAATAATAACCAGAGTTGTCTTATTGTCTATTTTCCTTGTTGAAAGCATTTTTATGAAGAATAAGAATATCAGCTACATCCTTTTATTATTGTAAATTACATCAGAAATTCACTATACTTTGTAACTGTTTTATTTTTAACATCGTCATTTTCCTACTATCCCAACTATGGGGCCTCCCGCACTAGGCGGCCTCGACCACCACTTATCACCATGACTGCTCCGGTTCCTTGAACAGAACTGGTTGTGCGGCCAAACTTTCTTCTTGGTAGAAGCTTCTGCGGTCAAAAGTTGTGGTCGTGGCCTTATAGTGTGCGAAGGCTCTTATTTGCATTTGGTCTTGGACGCCTCTTCCTTCTAGATCTAACAACATCTCTATTAGTCGTCATACCATATTTCCTACCTATTTCCATCCCTCTCTTGATACTAAGGATGGATAGGCCATGTTGACTCTGTAAATATTTTCTTCAGTCGGTCCCTTTTCATAGTTTTCATACAGGAAGTCAATCTTATTCATACTTTACACTTCCTTTTTTAATTTACTATTTGCAGCATTTTTATATTGAAATAATAAAAACCAATACCGTTGCCAAATAGCAAAAATGGAACCCATATATGATCATCCGGTCCGTATGTCAATCTGTCTGTCAATATGTCAAAGCCATTTTACGCCGAGACTGTTGGCCACACAGTTCACACCGATCACCCAGTTGAAAAGAGAGGTTTCTTTTACGCTACACAAAAGTGATGTGAAATGATGAACTGAAAAAAAGGGTGGCCCTCCTTTCTAGGGATGTTACGGAGCTTCAACTCTGACCACAACTGATAAATTATAATTGAAACTTCCGATTGATAAATGATTACACCTCTGATTCCCACTTCGGCTCCGATACTTTTAAATCAAAGGTTTTGATCGGAGGTCGAAGCACAGCGGACAGCGGCGGCGACGCACGGCGTCCGCGGTGAACCTGTACAAACAGAGTAATGCATGTCGCTCGATGAATCTTTCTCCCCACGCCCTTTCTGTCGTCGACTACTCTTTCACTTGTTGCTCCGCTATATAAAATAAAATAAAGATTATTTAGGACAAGCAGTATCCATAGAAGGTTAGTAAAAGAAAACCTATAAACTATGTTAGTTACAACTTATTATTTATTTAGACACAAGCTTGTTATTCGAGATGCTTCTACGAACAATAACCCCAAATATCGGGGAGTCGAACCTCTCTGATGTAGTCTTGGAGGAGGAGGAGGATGGAGTTGGAGCTGGCCCGTACTCTGCAGAGTAATGACGCAGATTTCTTCCTAATAATCGCGTGAAAGTCGTCGACGAGTGCCTGCGCTTATATACCAGATGCACTGCAGAAACGGGAGAGCCCCATCAACATCCTGAATCCAATATTATACTGGACCCGTAGAGCGCTGATGGTCCGCTGAGTATAATTGGTCCACAGGATGCACGTGTAGAATACTTGGCAATAAGCTTTGAAAAGCGTTAACTTGCTTACTGCAGCGAGCAAATCTTTTTTTCAAAGCCGAAATGGATTTCGGCTTTGAAAACACCTTGTACGTTAGCGTTAGGTAAGGCGTCAGCAAGGAGAAGTAGGTCCAGGAGTCTTTCAATCATTTCGATTTCATCTGGAGTATCGACGCTAAGGAGCAGATTTATTTAAGCAATCTGATTCCTTTGTTGAAGGAAACTGACAGTCGGCAGTGATTGATTATTGTAAATAGTGTAAATATGATTGTGGTATAAGGATTTCGATGCTTACGTATTGTTTTATTTGTAAGCCTTTTTCCGAACGATTACTTTAAGATTATTATATCCTGGAGGTCAAAGACCTCAATGGTACATTGATGTTCGCTGCGTTTACGTGATATCCAAGTTTCCTTATTACGTTTTGTTCTTAAGTTTCAACTGTAAGATTAAAGTATTAACAATATTAATCTGAGTTGTCTTTGTATAGTACTTTATTTGCAGAGTTACTTACCTATGTATCTATCTTTTTTAATTCCGTAAGTTATCAATATTTATGCTAAGGAAAGTTGAGATTAGCAAAATTTTCACAGATTTAGATTGTTAATTCGGCAACAAAGCCAGACTGATATTATAATCCTTCTAGAAATGTTGACGCTTTGGAACTCGGGGACTCCCACTTAAAAATAACCCCGTACTAGTCAATCCATCCATCAGCACGATGTTTTGAATGCATAACATTGAGTCCTATTGTAAAACTTGATTTTTCACCCAAAAAAAAAATCCTTTACCAGCAATAATTTTTGCGTGAAGTTAATTAGTTTAATGTACAGAATGCTTGGTTGACGGCATGAAGGGTCCGTTTACTCCCTGTATGTACCAGATGCACTGCAGAAACGGGGCAGCCCCATCAACATCCTGTATATAGCTAATGAGCTGTTCATTAAGTGCTCTGACGGGTGAAGTCAGCAGCACCATGTCATTTGCGTAACTAATATTGTTGATACTGACGTCATCAATGCGAAACCCGATTCGCTTACTGCTGAGCTCAACAAACAGATCGTTGATGTAGAGGTTAAAAAGCTTTGGCGATATTATCCCTCCTTGCCTTACCCCGCACTTTAAACCATACCATACGGAGAGCTTATCGGCCCATTTCACACAGTTAAGCTGGTTGTTGTACCAGTACTGAAAGAAACTCAATGGCTCTGCCGGTACTTTCCTCTTATGCAGTTTGTCCCACAAAAAGTCATATGAAACCATATCAAACGCACGGCACAGATCCACTAAACAAGCATACACAGTCTGACGTTTTGTGTAATATTGCACTGATTTGTTTTGTTTAAAGCAGCGTTTCAATAACAGTTACCTACCTGTTTTTTTTATTTGAACAATGAAGCCAAAATCAAGTATTATTTAAGTGAAAAGCAATTTCTTAAGTGAGGAGGAAAATTCTAAAAAAAAGGTTGCCGTAGAAGATTTAATATTTAGCTTTTGAGATATAGGACATTTTCATCAAACTGCAGCAGTAACTTTGTTTTTCATTAACATACTATGAATATCAAATTAAGTTTTGCTGTTGAGTGCAAATTGACTTATGAATGAACGCTAAGAATGTTAATAAAGTGAAACGTAAGAAGAGGAATTGGTTTTTAGCTACTTATTAAAAAATAATTTTCGAATACTAAATAAAAATACTTAATCATCGTAATTTTTTAAAACACAACAGTCCAATCTGGTGGCTATCAAAGATATTAATAGAAATGTGATTAAACCATTATCAGCGTTATTTGTGTGCATGAGTAATTTAATTATATCCTAAGCTTAATAATTGTAGGTATCTATTTAAGCTCTTATTTGCAAAAACGATAAAAACTCACTTTAGCGGTGGTCCTTACCCCTTTTGTTTTGATTTCGCATGGAGAGAAACCTTCAAAAGGCGACCGATCTTTGGGGATGAGTGCGAGATTTTTATAATCTCACTAAAACTTACAGGACTAACTTAAGTTTGGAAGTATGAAGTATCTAAACACCCTACATGCGTCAATAATTAAGGACGTCGTGATCTTTCTGCGTCATTCAAATCCGTTCAGTGGTAAATGCTTAGTTAGTAGATAGTACCTAAGTCGGTCTCACATACGCCTTATTCTTGGGGAATTACAGGACTGATGTTAAGTTATAGGTAGGTACTAGAGATTTTACGGAAGTTCGATTCCGATTCTGAAAGTACGGAACTTCCGATTGATTTTACACCTTCGATTCCGATTTCGGTTGCGATAACTTTTAATCGGAAGTCGATGACCAGCGGCGGCGACGCCGCGATTAGCGTGTACAAACTAGTTTATACTTGGACTTTTGGAGTCCTTCATTTGATTTAATTTACTACTAGTACTGTTCCAGATTTTAAATTCAGATGTTTTTATTTTCAACACCCAGGTATACCTGTATTAGTTTTTGAACTGATTATAAGAATATAACTTTACTGATGAATGATGTGTGTAATTTTATTTCATTAGACCTGCCCTTAACGCATCGCTCTTTTGCCTACGCCTCCGATTCCCGTTCCGGTTCAGAAAAAACAAATATAAAACTCCATTTCCGAATTCGGTTCCGATATAACCACTTCCGTAACATCCCTAGTAGGCACCATTAGTAAGGAGGATCGTTCATTATTACAATAGATTTATTGTTACGACCCGCATGTTGTGACTGTCAACGATTTAAGGAAATGCCTGCATTTTCATAATTATTAATAACTCTATAATTATGTTGTTCATACTTTACAAATAGCACTTAATTTGTTTTTATAAAACTGAACATTTAATAGATATTTTACTGATTTTTTTACTGACTTTAGTAAGCATGGATTGTGTACTTATAGGTTTATTTTTACATTTTGCGCCATATTTATATTTTAAGAAAAGGTGCTTGTTTTAAACGCATACCAAAATAAGTTCAAACTATAAAAAAATACACGTAACCATATTATCTTTCTAATAAATTTTGATGCATGTAGATCTAATTTAAAAAAAAAACATCAAAGTCAAAAAAAAAAACAAATCAGAATCAACCAATAATAATAACACCCGTGCAATTTCCTCAACAAAAAAATCACGGCTGGCTAATCTATAGATAATATTGATGACGAAGCGATAAGATGGCTACAAAAGACGGTGAAAAAAGTTAAATATTGTCAGTAGATCAGCAGTGTGCAAAAATGGTGCTTAAATTGACACTTTTCGTCGCGTTGGCGGTTACCGCTGCATCAGCTAGAAAGGCTCCCAATGCCGATCATGCTAGGAGTCTCATTGAGGCCGATCCGGCGTTGCGGATTTCAACAGATATTGAAGAGGATTCGCAATTAGATGCGGTAAGTGACAGTAAAAAATGTTAGAGATTTTCGAAAAACATATTTGTGCCAGAAAAAAATATACATGGTTTTCTGGACAAACGATTTTTTGTCACAACGCTATATTGTACAAAGGAAATATATTAAAAATAAGTCCTTATATTTAGAACTAATTTCAAAAGACTCAAATTAAATTACAATTTCATCATTTTGTACTAATTACATGGTTTATGAAGCGTGACACTTCAAGTTGAAATTGGTCATCACCCTATGATTTTTCTGAGACGTTTGCTTTAACAGCATTGTGTTAAGCTCTTAGATGACAAGTAAAATAGTTATATTGGATTTCAATAATCCATTTCTTATGGATTAGTCAGGGTAGTAGGCAGAGCACATAGTTTTGTTTCAAACGTGCCTCCTTCTTAGTGCGTAATGAGTGCGTACTTACTTCATCTACCAAAACTTTCAAAGTCATTGCAAGTTTGTTGCGCAATTACGACTAAAAATATATTTGAGAAGTAAAATCTTGTACCTAATTTCTTATTAAGTACTAGTAAAAAGCTTTATTAAAAAAACAAAAATTCACTATTGAATTTTCAGGCACATTATTCCTAAAATACTTTTTTCTTTGCAGCCCGGCCTAGTCGCCAAATACGGCTACCCTATCGAAGTCCACAACGTGGTGACCTCCGATGGCTACATCCTGGAGGCACACAGGATCCCCCACGGCAAATACGAGAACAATGACCCCACTGTCAAGAGACCCGTCGTCTTCGTGATGCACGGACTCTTGTCTTCTTCCGCAGACTTCATCGTCTTAGGCCCTGGCAATGCTCTAGGTGAGTTTTCTGTTAATTACCCTGTTAATTTCATCATTATCCAGTATGCCCTAGAAGTGCCCATCGTTTTTGAGTTGTTTGTTCGGGTCAGCTCGACACAATTCGAACTAAACCGAAGTTCCAATCTATGGAGGCAGACAACGATACCCAGGAGACTAAGGCCCGGCGCCCACTATCGGTGGGCATCGGTGCGGCTCGGTACAGCTCGAGCGCTTTACGCCGGCTTCGAGCGGCTTAGGGCGCCTTAGAGCTCCTTCGGGCGACTTCGGGCGGCCTCGGCAGCCTCAAGTATGGCTAAGGATGCCGAGGCGGTCTTCGGGTAGCTCGGGTGGCATTTTCGGATCAGACACGTCGCAGAACAGTCATTTCGATCACCGCACGCGCCTTCATTATCGTATCGTACAAGGAGACGCAAAATACTTGGCAGTCCTGAACATAGGCTCTGCGAACTTCTGCGCATGTACATTCGTAAAGAAAACTGTTATTGGCATTTTTTTTTAACCAAAATAGGTACTAATAAAAATGTCCTAATACCAAGTAAAAATAAAATAAATATCAAAACAATTTGAGACTAAAAGCTACAAAAATAACTTATGAATAAACACTTAAACAAAAACAAACTTAAAAAAAAACTAAACAAAACAATATAATAATCCCAATCCACCATTATAAATACACACACATAACTGTTTTCACGGAACGTTACGAGTGACTGCTCTGCGATGTTTCTGCAGCCAGAACTATTCTTAGGCTACCCAAAATCAGCTACGGCGTCCTTAGGCGTGTTTACGACTGCCGAGGCAGCTCTCAGGCGCCCAAAGCCGCCCGAAGTCGCCCGACGCAGCTCTAAGGCGCCCAAAGCCGCCCGAAGCCGGCGTAAAGCGCTCGAGCTCTACCGAGCCGCACCGATGCCCACCGATAGTGGGCGCCGGGCCTTAGACTAAGCGAGATTCTGTTTGCGATAAGGATGACGGAAAAGTTAAAAATGTATTGGTTTGTATTGGTTGGATTGATAACTAACGAAAATCTTATTTCTGTCCGGTTAAAAAACATTATACAAAACCGAAACGCATTGATATCGGTTGTCACTTGTCTGGGCCCTGGTTCAACGGTCTGTGTAACGTTACAAGACTGAGATAATTTTACTTTCCTTATTATTTTTAGGCGTCTAATTTTTACAATATATCTATTGTAAAAAATAGACGCCTAAAAACTCTACATCATCGTTCGAAAATTGCAAGTAAGCTTGATTTTTCAAAGTAGCCAAATCTATTAAACAGATAGTTCAAAAACGTTATCCTCCTTATGGATTAAAAAATGATGGCATTATCACAATAATTACCCGTACAAAGTTTAATAATAAAAAATAAAAAAAACCCGTATCATTATGATGACAATCACGATCAGACAGGATTATAAACAATTGCAAACTTAAGCCGTGAACACGTTTAAGCTTGCAATTGATTATGATTATTAATTGGCTATCATTTTCTTTTTCCTTTTGATAACAAACCGCTTTAAAAAAGGAAGAAAAGCGGCTGCATGGCATGATACAACAGCATGTGTTAAACCACAAACCGAAACCGCAAAACCGCAGCAGCAATGCTGGAGTCGATGTGAATCCCTTCAATCAATCAAAATGAAGTCACTTTCGGGAATGTAGAAGCTATCGTTGTTGTATTTACGACACTCAAGGCCAGCACAGAGCATTTAAGCTTTACCCCACATAAATGAATACGTAGCTACTGGTAATGAGATGCAAATTCCAATGTTCGACGCCGCGAAGTGAAATCCCCTTTGATATATCTTGCAGTCGATCTCTAAACAGTGGAATGGATGGGTGTTAGGCAAAGCAGCACTTTTGGACGCCAAAATAACGACAATCCCCCAAAACGCCTGGTCATTAAACATGATAACGCCATTTACCCCGAAATATTTAATTGTGATGTTTGATCGTGCATTGCCCCTTGCTTTTGTCTTTTAGCTTTATCAAAAAATAAAAAATGCATTAAAACAAATACCTAAGGCCTAGGCAACGTGCCATTTTTCCAGCGATAACGATTATAGAAAAGCCAAAAATGTTTGGAACTGACATAAGCTTTCGAAACGTTATGCCAATCCTGTTCAAAGTCTTTGTAGAAATAGTAAAAGTTTTGAAAGCGCTATTACATGTTTTTTTATTGACATACTTATGGCAGAAATCGCTCTTTTAATACAAGGTACCAGTTGTTTAGATCACGAATAAAAACTAAAAAAGTACATGACTCATTCAATCAGCCATATTTTATCCACTTCACCACTCAGACTTACCCAAACAAACATTTACCGGAAACGACAAACACGTTGAAATTAATCAAAATGAAATGATCAATCTAATCATCAATATATATCAACTAATAATCGGTTGCTATCATCGTCTATACGTGTTGATTGAGATCGATCAACCAAGCACGGACAGTAGACATTTTGGCAAGATTGATTGGGTTTCTGATTTAAGATATTAACTATTCTGTAGGAAGTTATCCTTAAAATGTGTACCTTTGCTGTAATTGTAAACACATAAACACATAAATGATAAATAATTCAGGGATTACTTTTTTTACCAAACAGCTAATTGGTAAAGCGGAGTAAAACCACACACAAAATTTGCATAAATTAAAACGTTTTTAGACAGACATGAAGTTCTAAATGCAGGCTCATTGATACAGTATTTTAGCAGTCGTTGCTGAACTTAAATTGAAATTGCCACGTTTAATCTTACTTAATATTATAGTTTTGCTCTGAAATAACTTGTGCCTTTTAGTGCATCGTAGCCCTAGTATTTTGGTTTGTGTTTGAGCATGCTATTTTGTTTACACTCCCTTGTCCACCAATAGAGTTTTTCCTTATGCAACATGCTGTGCTCAAACTTCCTTACTTTTGGTTGGTATTTTCTATTTCTTTAAATGATGTATCTTTTCATAGCTTACCTGCTGGCTGAGGCCGGTTACGACGTATGGCTTGGCAACGCCCGCGGCAACTACTACTCCCGCAAGCACACCACCCTCGACCCTGACGACAATGGTCTCTTACAAAGCTTTTGGAGGTTCAGCTGGGACGAGATCGGCAACCACGACCTCCCTGCCTTCATTGACTACGTCCTCGAGAAAACAGAACAAGAGAAGCTCCACTACGTCGGTCACTCTCAGGGTGGAACTACTTTCTTGGTTCTCAATTCTTTGAGACCGGAGTACAATGAGAAGTTCCTCTCCTTCCACGGCTTGGCTCCCGCTTCGTTCTTCACATACAACGAAGTCCCTATGTTCAAGTCTTTGGCGCCTCTTGAAAGTGCCATTGAGGTTAGTATCTATCTCGTTTTTATGGATAATTCATCATCATCATCATGAGCTTATTTTGACACACTGCAGGGCAAAGTCCTCCCTTCTGAATTTCAACTGAACCATAAAAAACCATATTTTATTAATAGTATTACCATTAATTGACTATAATTTGATCAGTCGGAAAAGTTGTACGATTTTATCACCTAAACATCGCTGTACCCGTTATTGGCAGATTGTCTGATTGATTGACTGGCATAGATTGCAAATAGTAAAACGTAAAGCAAATTAGCAGATTATCATTGGAGATAATTTTGTGTTATTTTGAATATCAACTACGTAGGCAATAATTAGGTTAGGTTTTTGCAATTAGAGAGTCACGTTGACTTTGATTAGAATCAATTAACAATCATTTATGATAATAAATAGCGAATGAACCAGGATGTTTTAAAAAAAAAACCCGAATGTGGTTTTGGGATTTGAAATATCGCGGGACAGCAGGTTTCTCACATCATTGTTTCTTCCACAGATTGCTGCCTTCGCCATGGGCCAAGGTGAAATCTTCGGCCATAATGATTTCGTGGATTGGTTCAAAGAGCACTTCTGCTCCGGAACCCCAGCTGACGCTCTCGCTGCTCTCTGCGATGTCGATATCTTAGCCGGCCTTACAGAGAGAGAGTCTTACAATGCTGTGAGTATCTTTAATTTCAGTTATATATGGGACATACCAATCATCGTTATTCTCCTGCCCTTATCACAATTTATTTGGGGTTGGAGCAGCATGTTACCCCTTTCTAGCTATATCATCTGTCACGAAGTATCTTCAGCGTTTCTTTGAAACATAATGCTTCAAAAAATCTTAATGCAAGCTGTAAAATTAGTAACTAAAGCATGTTAACATCAGCGCCACCACCACAGTTCACTTTTACCAGCACACTTTTGGAGATGTCTTTCTCAAATTGGAAGCTAAGCTAATTTAAGGTAAACCTTTAGTTTTTTGTCAATAACCCAAACTCTAAGAGACTCTCCAAAAACTTGTAAGTCGTTCACCACACTCATTTTCTCATTTCTCATTTTTCTCTTGTTCTAGACCATGGTTCCTCTGTTCCTTGCCCACGCACCTGCCGGGGCCTCCGTCCGCCAAGTGGCCCACTACGGGCAGACCATCCGTTTCGACGCATTCCGTCGGTACAACCACAACACGCCCGTTCAGAACTTGGCTGCCTACGGTAGACTCAGCCCTCCAGCATACGACTTGAAGAAGGTCACCGCGCCAGCATACTTGCACTACGGCCTGGCCGACAATGAAGTCCACTTCCTAGACCTACTTCTCCTTGCTGACGTCTTACCTAACGTACAAGGTGTTTTCAAAGCCGAAAGGGAGTCTTTCAATCATTACGATTTCATCTGGGGTATCGACGCTAAGAACGAGATTTATTTAAAAAATCTGATTCCTTTGATGAAGGAAATTGACAGTCGGCAGTGATTCGGATGATTATTGTAAATAGTGTACATATAATTGTGGTATAAGGATTTCGATTCTTAAGTATTGTTTTATTTGTAAGCCTTTTTCCGAACCATTACTTTAAGATTATTATATCCTGGAGGTCAAAGACCTCAATATGGTACATTGGTGTTTGCTGCGTTTAGGTGATATCCAAGTTTCCTTATTATGTTTTGTTCTTTAGTTTCAACTGTAAGATTAAAGTATTAACAATATTATCTGTTTGTCTATCTTTATTGTTGACGAAGTACTTTATTTGCAGAGTTACCCATCTATCTTTTTTAATTCCGTAAGTTATCAATATTTATGCCATGGAAAGTTGGGATTAGCAAAATTCTTACAGATTTAGATTATTGATTTGGCAACAAAGCCAGACTGATATTATAATCCTTCTAGAAATGTTGAAGCTTTGGGACTCGGGGACTCCCACTTAAAAATAAAAGGGAGTAATCCATGACATACAAAGTCCCCAGCACGAACGCCAGACGTAAGCCTAATGTAAATTCTAAAGATTTTCATTTGAAAATGTAACTATTCTATGCTACAAGCCAAATTAGTATTGTTTATAGATATGATATTAGAATTTTCGTAACTTGTACGACTCACATTCGAGTTAGGCCCACGGATCCACTCATCATTGGCAATTTTTCGGGCTACGTCGGTAAACTTGGTTCTCTTACGGATATCCTCATTTCTGATTTGATTACACAAGGAAACAATGAACATTGGCCTCTCCATTGCCTTTTGGGTGACGTTAAGCTTTCTGATGAGGCTCATTGTGAGCGACCACGTATTGGTAATCACATCCCGTACGTAATCACTGGCAACATACTGGTCATACACTTTCATCTTGAGACACTGCGGTAAGTTGGACGAGAAGATACCAGGCAACTTCCCGAACGCTGCCCAGCCGAGTTGGATTTGACGATTGACCTCTTTCTCGAAGACAGATCGAGTACATTGACGTAATTTTCTGCATGCGATTTTATTAATTTGCAAAAGCATATGCCAATATGTATCGTTAAATTAATTTTTCAATATAATATGTAGAACTAAAGAGAAATTATCACCACGTGTGTAAAAAAGCCTTATCTTTGCAGAAAATCATGAAGCCACTCCTTTGTATACTAATTATCATTACAATGAATCATTCGGCGTAATGAAAACAAATCGTGACATTACATCAGTTTTTGCAATCAGGGTTTCCGATTATAATCGGTTTTATATAATCTACTGTAATACTTTTGTATTAGTAGACATTCTTTTAGACTGAGTCGTACCACTAGGTTCATAAGACCTAGGAAGATGACCTCTTTGACCATTTAGGCCGTTCCAAACTGGAGTGAAGCCCGCGTGGTATAGTTACAGGCCGCAATGTGTCAGCTATAACGTATGGAGGTGTTTAAACTTTGGCGCTGGACAAATAGCCGCGTTCCTAATCGCCGCATGTGGCCAATCTCGAGCAGGAACTTAATTTAATTGCAAAGTGAGACAATAAGGTGCTGCGTGTAGATCCCAGTTAGACCTTAGCACGTACGTAATACCTGCCGGGACAGGACTGTTCGAAAGAGATACCGCGGCCCTGGAACACAAAGGGCAAAGAAGGAATATGGATGGGTTTTAGTCTCCCTCCCACTCCGCCTAGAGTGGAAGGGGTCATTTGATGATTCCCCACCCGAAAAAAAAACACGTACATAATAGGATCCCATTTTCGCACTTACCCTTCGAAAAATCTTGCATCAAAAGTTTAAAACAGCGCTGTACTATTGAAACACTGAGAAGCCAGTGTGTCTCTTTCTTCAATAAATAAGAGGAGAAAAACAAAGAAAATAAAAAGTTATGCTTACATGTCTTTATTACAATAATAATGTAAATACAAGAAAATGCTACGTTTTAAATTGATAAACAGAGTTATTTACAACGAGTAAATAAGGTAATTTGAGAGTAAACCAATATGCTTATTAAATAAAAATATTAAACTGAGGTATAATAAGTCTTATGTGACTGAGGAAGTAATGGAACTCTGCTAAAGGTAAGGGTTCGCGCAAACTCGTCCGGCAAATTACGAACCGGTTGCCGACCCCGAAAACATTCAGATAGAACCTATGGGAGCTGTTAGAGTCCGTTGTACGAAGATTTTTCAATATCGAAGTAAAATATTGCGAATTGTGATTGGTTTTTCGTGAACAGAATATTGCATTTTTAATAAAATAATCAGTAATAAACTTGCAGCAGTGACATCGTGATCTTAAGCCAATTTTGCTTAATAACAAAATTACCAAGATACATAATAATTAATCGCTAAATAACTAACAAATAAATTAGCAGATGAGCCTACACTTATTCAATTTTGGAAGGTCGACAGTTAATTCAACAACAATAAGGTTTCACTCATTCTTAAAATCCTTTAAAAATCAGCATTGAAAAAACTCTCAATTCATTTTCAACAAGGAAATACAGATGAAAGTGTAATTTTGATTCATGACCGACCAAAAACTGAATTTTTAACTAACACGTTAATTCATCCTAAAGGGCTATATTGCACTAGTCATAAAATTAGGTACGAAACACTTAAATTAGTCGTTGGTTCCGAAAACATACAATAGAAGCACCTATTAGTACAATCCTGAAGGCATATCAGTTACTTTATGAGTACCGAATTTGTTTGAATTCGACCCAATTGGAGAAAGAGTTCTTTTCAAGTCTGCATGACTGTGGGTGCCAGTGACTACAAGACTAGTCATGCTGGCAGGAGCGTCTCTAAGCATATGAGGTCCAGAATAAAAACCAGCGTTACTATGACCCCGTTTCACCAGAAAAGTGGAGCTATTGAAACCAGTTTGGTCGATACCAGCGTTCAGCTTAGGCTGGGTCTTGTAAAATTTCTGGGAGTCTATTTTGTGAATATCGTCCTTCAGACTGGATCTCCTGTCATAGCGATGGATGTCGGCAAGCTTGCTGTTTGATCTTGTGACAGGGATCAAAGGGCTCTCATTTCCTCCATCACTGCTGGTCCTAGAACAGGACCTTTGTCTCCTCTCGTACGGCCATATGGGCTTTCTGGGTTCATTGAGCATCACAATATCCACCATTGAGTTTAGACCTTCATCGATCCTGTCTAAACTTTTAGTTAATTTCTTAGACTCAATCAAGTTGACTATTTCATCAACACGATTGCATTTAGAATTGGATCTTTGTAAAGCAGACAATGAACCGATTATGGGAGTGTGCGTTTCTGCGTAAAACATACTGTCGATATACTCCCGTTGGCGGGATCCCTTCTCTGAAGTTTGAAAGGACTCACTTCGTTTAATAGACGTCCTCCTACTTTCTTCCCTTGAACGAGTTCTAGATCGCTTAGTTCTACCTTCTTCTTTATTTCTATCAGTAATAGAGTTGAATACAGCCCGACATTCTTGAAAATCGAAGCTAGAACCAGAAGGTTTCTTGGTAACTGGCTTAGTATATTTTGAAGCACTTAGTAAAGAATCAGATCCTTCGTCACTTGAATAGAAGTTATCATCGTAAAGGTCAGGAGGTTTGTAAACCAATCCTTGGTCTACTACTGGTGGGACAAATAAATGTAGCAGGCTCTTAGCCTTTCTAGGTGGGTGGGGGACTATTTTGCTTGGAACTATTTCAGACTCTTGGTCCTCTTCAACACTATCGTCCGGGAAATCTTCTTTTCCTTTGATCTGTATGCTATGTCTGGTGCTAGTAATAGAATCTTCTTTTTCATCCCTATGCTTTTTGCATTCTAGAGCGTTGATTGGAACGTTGATTTCTGACGTCTGATTACATCTGGATGATCTATCATCTATGAAATCTTTAGCATACTGCTCCGATTCAGCGTGATTGACTATGTTTCTTAATTCTTGAATAACTTCATCTATTGTAGTTTCATCTTCTTCGTCCGAGGATTTTTTATCATTCTTCTTGCATTCTAGTTTTTTGTGCAACGTACGTTTGTTTCGCATTAAATCGAATGTTTCGTTTTTGACGTTGAAAACTTCGTAGACCATGGACTCTCTTTGAGGATCACCTTCAGGGCTTAGAGATCTCTCTGAGGAACTGATGCCTTCATCTTCTGGTGGTGACGATTCGTCTGAAAAATGAACACAGGAACATGGTTAGAGCGACTAATATTAGAAGAACGAACACTTGTTATACGAAAATGTGAATCTTGATTGGACAAGCTAAGTTCGAATTTGACGCGCACAATAGTAGTGTTAAAATTACCTCTATTTTTATGAACAGAGTTTTTCTTCTTCATGGCAAATGATTTCTTCCTGTTGGAGTTGCCATGTTCAGACCGTAGTGAGCACACCTCCTCTTGGAGCTCGCAACACTTTTCCTTCAAACATTTCTCTAAAGACAGCAGGATCCCTTTTTCTTCTTGAAGAATCTGTAAGTGTAGATAAAGAAATACATTAGAAGAAACTTACCTAACCTTTTTTATAATCTAAAAGGGTTGGCCGTGATAAGATACAAAATTGCCTAGAGAGATGCCGAGAAGATGACTCATCGAAAAGAAAATTCGAAACGCACCATTGTGCAAATTCTCAGTGTCAATGTATTTTCTCTAGAACATAGAAAACACGTCGTTGCATATTTTTCTAGTACCGCTCCAAATACTAAAGGTTGGCCATTCATCAGGTTTCGTCTGGCATATTGAGCTTACCTTTACTCTCTTCTCAAGCAAATCCAGCTTGTGCCTCAAATCGTCCTTCTCTCTCTGCGCTTCGTTCGCCTTCTCGCTCAGCGTGTCGATGTCAATCAGCTGCTTCTCGTAGTCGTCTATCTCTCTTGTCACTTGGTCGTTCACACTCGGCAGCTTGGCTACCATCTGGAAAATAATAAGAATCTTAAGTTACTGAAGGCAATTGGATTAATAAAGAAGATTTCAGATATTCAGATGATTACGATTCCATATAGAGCTAATATTGAATTGTCTCTGCTCTCTGATTTTACTTAATTATTTGGAAACTAAGTATCTAAAGGTCATCAGACGGAGGGTAATATTAAACTTGTACAGTCATTACCGCGCATAACCTGATGTTTTCTTTCTTTCTAAGAAGAGAAGAGAAGAGAAAATGGAGTCAAATTATACAGGGCACTGATTCATCATCATCATCATCATCATCATCATCATCATCATCATATCAGACCGGAATCACCCACTGCTGGGTATAGGCCTCCCCTTTTTTCTGCCACACTTCCCGGTTCTATGCGTCCCGTATCCAGGTGTTTACCACGACTTTGACGGGCACTGATTGAGCTACTTAAAACATTTTAGCAAATAACAAAGTCACGCCCTTGACTTCTGCTTAGAAACAATTCTGTTTCGCTTGCTTTTCTTACCTTTTTCAAAGTAACAATATCAAAGCCAGCCTGTTCCAGCTCAGCTTGGATGTACAGTTTCCTTTGCGGAGTTGGAGCACTGCTCAACAGCGCATTAATGAAGGCCAGTCCTGCTGCCTGCAGGTCACCAGAGCCTCCAGAACTTTGCAGCATTCCCACTAAGAACCTGAAGCGAACTGGTTCTCCGTATCTGAGGCGAAGGGTGGATAATGCTTCGGAAACCATGCTGTGGCCTTTGGCTGGTGGGTAGCAGGCTTTTGTTAGGAGCTGGAATAGAAAATAGGAGGTTGTGAAAAGAGGACCAGTAAAAACATAAATGCCGTCTCTGATATGACATTAAGTTAGCTAGCTACTATTGAAGAATAAACGCACTGGCTCAAAATAACTTGGGAAGAAGGCAGAAGGGAAATATGACTGACCTGTAACGCCAGAACCCTGGACTTATTGACAGTGGACATGATGCAGACGGTGAGGGTGTAGACTCCGTTGGAGCCAGACACTAGCCTCCGCACGCAGTCAGGGTACCGGCTGCAGCAGCTCCATAGGCATTGCCTGGAAAGAAAGAGGCATTTGAAAATATGAAAGGTTGCAAGAATCAGAAATTTTCAGGGTGTTAGAGGCATCGACGCTTTCAATCACTAGACCAACGAGGAAATCAATCGGAATGTTACCTGTAAGACAAATATAGATCAGTCCAAAAAACTTGATTTTTGCCATTGCCATTAAACTAACAATACTTACAAGCAGGCCAATTCATCTAGTAGTGGTCTTCTCCTCACAGCGGGTGGTCCTCGCGCGCCCTCTCCTGATTGGCTGAGCTGCACGTTGCGCAGGAGTTCAAGAAGCAACGTCACGCCATCTAGCGGCTCGCACGAGAACTCTTGGACGAAACTGGAAGGAAGAAAGATTATTTTTTAATACATAATCGATGTTTTTGGAGTAAATGGTCGGGATCGGGTCGGAAGCTCCTTGGACACGCTTTAAACATAGAAATTAGATAACTAGACGAAATGACATGGTCTGCAACACTTTAGTATAGATAGCCAACATAGTTATATTAAAGAAATTTTGTTGATTTTCAATTCTATAGAATCCATGTAAGCTTATTTGCTAAACCAGAGGGACTAATCTAAGCCCTGAGATGTATTATGAGAACTGCTCCAATTAAATTGAATTGGGCACTCGTGTCACCGATAGGTGATACACGTACGGAGGCCTTACCCTCGCTTTTATTATCAACAATTGCATGGGTGGTATAAGTTTATAACATAACTAAGACATTGGGATGAGAAAGATATTTTTTTGCGAGTCTGTTAAGTGTAAGCCGCTGAGATAAAAACTAATGAGTTTGCTATTAGAAACACTCTCAGGGTTGTCGAGAACTTGAAAGTATCTTGTACATCTTACAAGATACTTTCAAGTTCTCGACAACCCAGTCGGATCACTTTTGATTAACCAATTTCATGAAAGGAAGAGGTACTCATAGCTAAAAGCTCAAAACTCAAAAATTTTGATTGGATTGCCAGAAAACTCAACCAATGTCAACCAATAGTTGAATGCGATAGCTTTCATCAGCCTTATGAAGTTTTCAATGTCCTCCAATGATATCTTACACATTGGTGACGTCGATTAGACATATTTCTTGAAATTCCAAAACTTCTACTACATCTATAAAGCCGAGTCGTTCAGAAAGGAACAGTTGACAACCCTACATACAGCTCCCAGTAATAAACTCAGAGGTATAATTTGACGACATAAAGAAAAATTATAGTAACAATTACCCCCAGGATTCACGGGAACCATCGCAGTTATTTGAAGTACAAAAACTTTAAATGTGTGGCCATAAAAGGAGCGTTGCAGCTAAGTGGGATATAAGCCAGTTGCGTTTACGTTTCGATATTTTATTGAAGTTTTTTTTATGTGAAACTAAAGTCTGTTTTTTAATCTCGGAGACTAAATTGACAAGTACAAATGGCAAACTGACATAGATTTCAATGGCATTTAAGTCAGTTTTGACATTTTCACTTGTCAATTTAGTCTCCGAGATTAAAAAACAGACTATAGCTGTCGTTCGCGTGGAAATTTTGATGTGTAAGTGCAAAAAAAAAGCTGTGCTATTCGAGACATAATCTATATCTGTGCCAAATTTCATTCAAATCCGATTAGCCGTTCTGGCGTAATTGAGTAACAAACATCCATAAAGTCAAAAGAGCGAGATAGAAAAAGAGATTCAACATGTTTGTTGTTTCACAATGAAGCAAGCAAAAGTGTGAGTGTGAATAATTACACAATAATATTTTATATTACAAGATGTTAAACCTAACAAGGTACAGTTACATTTACCGTTGAATCTAATTTAGAAGATTACTAGCAACGGATTGCTGACTTCCTATGGCACAGTTAATTGTGTCATTTGTATTCTACAACAAGTTTACGACGGAAACAATTAGTTGAAGTAGTAAAAGGGCTGTTACAGTTATTAATTTAATCTTTGTGTGTGTCGTAAGGGATAATTATGTAAATCCAATGTTCTGTACGACATTTATTTCAACTGTTGTCGTCGTTCGTATATAGTAAGTAAGTATGTATATAATGTTAGTTTTGTGCCATTTCGGTACTATTAGATACTCCCGTACTTGGATATTTATTACAGGGACCCACAAAGGGCCCTTCGTCAATTTGAATCGGTCAATTTTAGTATTTTTTTTTACTTATGTCAAGTTTTTTAAAATTTTCTTTTGGTTCCACATAAAAAATACAGTACTAGTATTTATTTCATATGTATATATTGGTATGTATGTTTATTTATATAGGTATACCTATATAATTGGAACTAAAAAAAAAAAATGTGTACATTATTATTTTTAGTTCCAATTTAAATTTTCCTGTTTTGTCTTTTCTACACACTGTCATTTCTAATTCAACTTTCCTCTCGCAGGTCTGCTTGATATTTATATAAAAAAAGTAGAAAGCCATGTTCTCAACAAAAATGAGTACGGATGGTCACATCCGAACATCCTTTGAACCGATCACGAGCTATCTAAATCGCTATCGCCTACGTTGATGGCCCAACATTTACAAGCCTGTCCCTATCCGGTGCGGTGGCGCGACGTAACCGACACGTAATTACTTGCCGCCGTCGCACTTTGTTTCTTTTATTACATGGGATTCACTCACCGTTTGCGTGTGTCCATAGAAAATTATAAAACTTTTTCTATAAAAATGGAATAAAATGGGTATTTACCTCTTTTATATTTCTAGTATCGTGTTACTTAGTACTTAAGTGAAAAAGGGCATTAGACTTTAATACCCATCGTATCTAAACCCAATCTAACATAAGGGATGGTTATGTTAGAGGTTTAATCAGTAGACTACACGGCAATGATCAGTAGTCAGCCCTAAAGCACTAAAGTCTGACAACCAATCTTACCGAGGGGTTTCGTAATACCCAGTACTAACTGGGTTGTCAAGGTCAATTATTAAGTTTCTGGAGGGCAGATAGGCAGTCGGTCGATGTAAAACACTGGTATTTAGCTGCTTCCGGTTAGACTGGAAGCCGAGTCCAACATAGTTGAAAAAAGGCTTGACAGATGATCTCTTTTTTAAGAATTTTGGTATACAGGTTTGAATTCTGATGACTGGATGGATTCAGGGACAAAACGAATAATATAAATGGTATAATACAGGGTGTAACAAGACCCTTAACGAAGCCGTCGACCAAGAATTATGTACATCAAAGTAAGGCAAAAATGATTGCTGGGAAACGGCTTTTTTTTGGGGTGAAAAATCACGTTTGACGGTAGGACTCAACGTAACGCACTCAAAATATTGATGGATCGTAGAGGTGTTTAAATTAAAAATCTTACATTAAAAACATGTATTAAAAAAAAAACTTGTGAAAAAGTTGGAACTTTGACCATATCTTCGTAACTAGAAGGTTCCCAGGTATGGTCTAGAACAAAAAAAATATCGCTATGATGGAGAGAACAAGTGCCTTTCGGCTTCGTTAAGGGTCTTTTTACACCCTTTTTATCTACTACGATATTATTATCTCGTAAAATTGGATTCTACCATTTAGCAAGAATCTTAACCTAACTGAGCTGTTAGGTGACTTCTTTGTTGCTATCTAAACATATTATAAGATACTTAAATATTTACAGGGTACATAGTCATTAAGTTAAAAGTTTTAATTATTTGCAGTCATAAAGTTATCAACTTCATAAAACTTTTATAGCTTACTTTCCGATAAAGACTTTATGCTTAAAATCGGGTTTCTTAGCTTAAGTAGTCTTAAGCCAAAATAAAAGCAGAAAAAAACATCTTTTTATAGTTAAATAAGATGGTTTTTTCTGGTTTTATTTATGGCGACGCGTTAATTTTCGAATGCTATTTTTAGAACACCCTTTATGAGGTTGCAGTTTAGCAGTTGTGGTGCAAGTATGAAGCGGGTAGCGATTTTAATGAATGAGCATAATACGTTTGTTCCGAAAATACTGTGAAAATACATTTGGACGCCACTGTAAATGAAGATGAAAAGGTTAAAAGAATTGTGTGGAAATTAATCATGTTGATTGATGGTTTTGATAATATACTTACAAGCAATTAATATCCCATCATTGCTTATGTATTGAAAGTCTTTGCAGGGTGAATGGGACAAACGACTTAGTGAATGTTGATGGAGCAGTTACAGTCGACGTAGCAATGCTTGGAATAACCAATCTCAAACATTTAACGTCATTCGGCTAAAACTTTGAATGACCCCGATAAAATCCTTCATGGTTTGACCATGCTCCAGAAACCACGTTATTTAAAAGTTTTCAATTGATGACACCCGCTTCAGCTTATGCCTTGAGCCGTACCTTTGCAACATTGTAATAGACCATAAAACTAGTAATTTTAGTTGGAGAAGCTACCGGTTAATACGTATAATGGTGGAGTGTCTCACAGCCACACTTAATGCGGTCATTCTTTTAGCTACGTTTTATTTGCACATGTCAGAGTGTGATAAAAAGAACGTAAAGAATGTGATATGCGTGAGTACTTTTATAGAATGGTTGCGAAATTGTATTATGCGATTCAGCGCGGTTGGTCGGAGTCCGCGAAGCAAATTTTATGATGCCGCGCGGAGAGGCGGTGAGCGCCGCTCGTCTGCGCGAACGTTCAGTGAATGTGCGGTAGGCTTGTATTTCATACTAGCAAAAGTGACGTGAGATTCGCTTCACCACCCGACCGCGCGAAGTCGGTGTCGTGTGAGAATTACTATTTTTTAGAGCTTTACGTTCTATCTTAATTTGCTGTATTTATCTCTGTGCAAATTAATTACATTTTTAAATATTCCTTAAAAAAACACAATCTTAATTATTAATATTTTTAACCGGGAACGAATCCTGACTCCGTGGCTGCTACTGAGAAATTCCTAATGGAAAACCCCAATAACAAAACTCAAAAAAACTCAAAACTCAAAGCATTTATTTCAATTAGACCATTACAGGCACTTTTGAATGTCAGAAAAACAAAGAAGGCGAAGCTACAGTCCCAGACATAAGACATAATAACTTATGAAAGTACTGTAGTTGCCCATTCCAAGGCGTAGATCTCTATGGAGAAGAATGGGCAAGAAACTCCATGGACACTCTTTTCAATCAAACATTTTTACAAGATCTTGGTTACATCATTCATGTTGAGATAATACATATATGTGAGAACGATGTAGACAGACGTGCACATTAAGAGCGTCCGGAGTAAAAGATTAGATCAACAAATTTAAAAACAAAGTAGTTAAAATAAACCGTGGCAGCTAAGAGACGACCAGTCCCAACTGACAGCGCCCGTTCACGAACATTTATTTTTTTTTTTTTTTTTTTTTTCCCTTATCCTAGTGTTCATCAAAATGATGGACCCTAATCTTATTACAATCTAGCCTTGTATATAGACTAATAAGTAATTTAATTATAACTTAAACTGTTAAAAATATTGTCTTTACGTACTAAGAATGTGTCCATTGGCACTTTTCTTATTGTCTCTATTAAGGCGAATACACTTTTTCTTGTGTTTTTTTGGTAACACTTGTGCTACATTTCACTAATCACTAACACTAGCACTAAACACTAACTCGAACGGTTTTGTTCTTTTTAGTCTTCTAACTATGTCCGTGTGATCGAGAAGCTGGATCGCCTCGACGTTCACATGCTGATGAAGTCTCTTGTCGTGAGCTTCTGCAGATTTTTGTATCACTTTATCGATGAACTCAACATTTAGGTCCCGATGGAGGTCATCATTTCGTACGTACCAGGGTGCATTTACAATTTCCCGCAGTACTTTATTCTGAAATCGTTGAATGATTAATGCATTTGTCTGTTTGGTGCAGCCCCACAGCTGAATACCATAAGTCCAAACTGGCATCAGGACTTGTCTGTATAGTAACAGTTTGTTCTGCACGGACAGCACGGAGTTTCTTCCAAGCAGCCAATACATTCTTTTGAACCGTAGGTCGAGTTCATCTTTTTTCTTCTTCGCGCGTTCACGAACATGACGCATGGATCAGCACCATTCAACTCAACCATTTTGAAGGGAACTAAATGATCCGACACACCCGCCACCATCAGCGAGACATTTGAGTGAGCATGACATTCTCTCAACCGCCAGGGCAAATTCGAGTCAATGAATGATAACTAAATGTAAATGGTAGCTTTACAGTACATAGTACTCACACATGCGCTATGCAATTATATAATACTAAGTGATTGAATCTATACAATGCAAGGATATTTTTACAATCTTCTGCAGCTTCCACAATAACTTCACATGGTAATCAATTAGTTTGCCCCCTGTGGTTGTGGAGCAGGACCAGCATTGAGCCAAGCATTTCTATCATCAATGTAATCCCCCAACTTGTAGTATGCTTGCCTACATAGTGTGCGTTTAATACAAGATTTAAATTTCGTCTCATTCAGTTGTAAAATGTGGGGAGGTATTTTATTGTAACATTTTAAACAGTACCCTATGAAAGATGAGTCTACTTTAGCTAGCCTGAAACCTGGCTGTACAAGTTGGTCCCTGTTTCTAGTACTATAGTGGTGTCTGTCACCTCTTTTACTAAATAAATGCAGATTTTTTCTAACGTACATGATGTTTTCATATATGTATTGACAAGGTACTGTCATGATGTTAATTTCCTTAAAAAGTTCCCTAAGAGAATCGCGCCCACGAAGATCATATATGGCTCTGATGGCTCTTTTCTGCAGAATAAATATAGACTCGATGTCTGCAGCCCGTCCTCATAGTAAGATACCATATGACATAATACTATGAAAATAACTAAAATAGACAAGCCTCGCGGTATCTACATCAGTAAATTGACGGATTTTTCTAACAGCATATGCTGCTGAACTCAGCCGTCCTGCAAGAGATGTTATATGTGGACCCCATTGTAGCCTTGAGTCGAGCGTGATCCCCAGGAAAACAGTATTTTCGACGAATTCTAGTTTCTCTTGGTTCAATACTATGTCACTATCACTACTTTTGACATTCGGTAGAGAAAATCTTATGCACTTTGTTTTTTTCCCATTTAATACTAAATTATTAGCGGTGAACCAATTATGAACCTGAAATAGGGCGTTATTTACGTCGTCGAGATTTGTGGCACGTCTGTTTACCTTAAATATTAAAGAAGTATCGTCGGCAAACAACACCATTTGTGGTTGGTTTTTAAATAAATGGGGTAGATCATTAATATAGACCAAAAAGAGGAAAGGACCTAATATCGACCCTTGTGGCACACCCATACTTACTTTTAGACCCATTGAATTGACACCATTTATTTGTACTTGCTGATGTCTATCGTTTAAATACGATTTCACTAACCTGAGCGCAAGTTTCCCTAAACCGTAATGTTCAAGTTTTAAGAGCAGGGTTCCGTGGTTAACGCAATCAAATGATTTCGAGAGGTCACAGAAGATTCCTATGGCATCTTGTGCCTCTTCCGCAGTAAATATGTGTTTTAATAAGGTGACACCGGCGTCAGTCGTACAACGTCCTTTGGTGAAACCATACTGTTTCTCATGTAAGATTTTATTGGTGTTAAAGTGGATGAGCATTTGATTAAGCATTACCTTTTCAAACACCTTGCTGAAAACCGACAACACGGATACGGGTCTATAGTTATTGGCGTCTTTACTGTCCCCGGATTTGAAAAGTGGTATTACCTTGCTGTATTTCATAAGGTCCGGGAAGACTCCTTGGTCCACACACAAATTAAATATGAAGGCTAAGTATGGTGCTATAGTCTCAATAATAGCTTGACAAACTTTAATCGACATTCCCCATAGATCTTCGGTTAATTTGATTTTGATTTCCTTAAAAGCTTTAATGACTGCTATGGGGTTTATGGGGCAACACTTCGCCCGACCCGGGAATCAAACCCAGGACCTCATGCTCAGCAGTAGACATTATTCATCGGTTATTTAAAAAAAACTGCTGTTTCCTACAAAAGAGCAATTACCTACATGGTCAATAGGTATGAAACAGCTGTTTTTTTTTTTAAATAATCGGTTAAAAATTTCTATGTAGGGGGACTCAGAATGATGTACTGAATACGTGGTAACCATTTGCGCGTCGGTGTCCCTAACACCCTGTATAGTATCTCATACTTTTTGATAAAATATAAAATAAGGAAGTTTAAACGCCATTATGCAGTTACTGCTAACTGATATTAAATTTGCAAATCTTCAATAAAACAACATAACATTTAAAAAAAAATCCGTTGATAAGGTAAAAATGTCGAAGAGCTGGAAATTACCAAAATAACAGATTGTTATACAATAAGGAAGTTTGTCGTAAAATGTCGCAATTTTCTGCGAAAAGATAGATTATTGTTATCAGTCATAATTTGCAATTTATGTATATTATGTAAAGATTGATAAAATTACGCAACAAGTTTATAAAATTACGTATAAATTGCGGTTTGTCAGGAAGTAGTTTTATGATCCATAAAGGTTACATCTGAATAAAAAAATATCGCTTATAAAATTGTCCCTTATTTCTTTAAACATTTAATAAATCATGACTATTTTCAGAAATAATACCGGGTATTGAATTAGCTGCAACACACAGCGAATTCAAAGCGATGCCTAATTCCAGCAGTGAAAGCCTAAAGCTCTAAATCGCTTACGGTTAGGACACGGGGTTAAACATAGTAGTGTCTGCGTGCAGCAGAAAAATTGCCTTCAATTATTATTCTTCATACAATACCTGTAAAATACTGGTATTCAGCTGCTTCCTCTAACAAATGAAAAATTAATCACGAAAATTGGAAAACATACATGAAAAAAAAGGATGCTTGTGGAATACATAACCTTCTCTTTTTTTAGGAGTCGGTTAAAAATATGGATGCTTACCTTGGAAAAGACAATCGGAGATCAGCCCTGAGCTTAGTCAGCAGTTCGCTGGGTGTCCCAAACTGACGCAGTGTCATCTCCTCACCCGTGCCCAAGCACGGATTCCTGAGAAAGAGTATTATATAATTATAGATGGGATACATAATCTAATATGTATAATAGAGAAAAGTTCGATATAGTGGAACCAGTCTTGCCCAGTTATAGTTTTACCCAGTAAAGTCTGGTTTATGGAGGTCAGACAGGCAGTCACTCCATATGAAGAACTGGTATTCAGCTGCATCCGGTAAGACTGGAAGTCAACCACAACGTACTTGGAAAAAGCCTAGGCTAAAAAAACGTTTATAACACGACGATAAAAAGGAAAGAATCGAATTGCATTTTTAATAAATAAATAATACAAAATGATTGCTGGGAAACGACTTTAAAAATAAACACGTTTTACGGTAAAACTTAATGTAACGCACTCAAAACATTGTGCTGATGGATGCTTTGAATAGTACGGGGGCCGTGGAGGTGTTTAAAGTAAAGTTATGACATTAATTGTAACTGTATTCTAAAACGAAATTTGTGAAAAAGTTGGAACTTTGACCCCCAATATCTCCGTAACTAGAAGGTTCCCAGGTATGGTCTAGAACCAAAAAAAATATTGCAATGACAGGGAGAACAAGTGCTTTTCGGCTTCGGTAAGGTTTCTGATACACCCTTTATATTACTTTAATTATAACCTTCGTCATCATGATTTTTGTTTGAAAACTGCTATCTTCTAGATAACAGGAAGATACTTAGCTGACGTAACCTTAAACGTTACGTGTACGTTTAACGTCTTTAATTGTACAGTACTTATTACCACATCTTAAAAGGTTACCTTTTGTTTTTCTGTCACACAAAGTGAAAATTACGAGGACTGTTGCTTTGACCACTGGTCAAAAGAAACATTTCCGTGAAAGTCAGGGAAGTCATTCGTTGTTGAAACGTTAACTAACTTTTATTAAGTACTGAGCCTGGGTAATGATGTTCTTTTGTTTTCAGTTTACGTTTTAACTGACGCAATCGGTGACTAGTACTTTATAGCAAAACCAAGTACCTAGTTTTTTTATTCAATTCAATTCATTTATTGCATGAAATATGGCCTACATGAAGTTCTTTAAAAAAATAAAATATTAAGTAACACACATTTGGCCAATATATTATAGCATGCAATACTACAAGTTTTTACACTTAAGATAACTAGGTAACTACATTTTGTCGATTTATGTACATATCTACTTAATTGTTAAATATGTCTATGCTTTAATGTATAAAATTTACAGGGGCCCTTTTGAAAGAACTCATCTATCGAATAAAAACACTTTTGTAACAACCACTTCCGCAACGCAACACAAAACTTATTGAAGGGTAGTTGAATAATTGACCTAGGCAAAGCATTGTAAATAAGCCATTAAAAATTTTTTTCACCTCGCTAGGAATTTCTCCTGAGTCGTGGGTGCGTATACAAACATTTAAACTCACATACACAAACAGCCAGACCTGGAACAACTACCTGTAGGCCATGAAAATATTTTTTCGGCGCGGGAATTGAACCCGCGATACTCAGCGCAGCAGTCAATCGCTCTACCACTGCGCCAACCGTCAAAAGCTTGTAGCTTAAGCTCATTGTAAATGAAGTCATCCGGGGAAGTACTAACACTATACTTATTGCTGCCATTAAGCAACATTTTACCTATTCTGGCTTGAAGGAAATGAGCTCAATTATAGAACATGTCAACGCTTCGCAAAGCTTCTGTAATTGATTGGTGTTTGAGGTTTTCTAAAGAACCATATATAAATAAGCTCTACCTGTTTTAAAAATTGTTTTTTTACAGGGTTTAAACTGATCCTTCACGAAGTCGTCAACCAAGCAAGCTGTACGTCAAACTAAGTAACTCTACGCAAAAATTATTGCTAGGAAACGACTTTTTTTTGGGGTGTAAAATCGGGATCCCTTCTATTTGCATAATATTCTTTTTCCTAATATACTTTGGCATAACAATTTTGGCATACTTTGTTTTGCCATAATAATACTTTGCCATATTTTGTTTTGGCATACAGTTTATGTTGGCATAATTATCTTGGAGACTAATTTATTTTCGCATAATAATACTTTGCCATATTTTTTTTTGGCATACAGTTTATGTTGGCATAATTATCTTGTAGACTAATTTGTGTTGGCAAAAATTGAATTCGCAAAATGTTACTAGGCATACTGACTATTAGCGTAATTAAAATTAAAATGTTGTCTTAAAAATTCAAAAGTCAAAATCGAATCGCTGCAAAACCGACTCCACGTAGTCTTGTCTGCCCTACCCCTAGAGTGTAATTTAAGCCCGCGTAGGCGCGGAGGGGCGAGGGGGCCCGCGAGCTGAGGAGCAGGTGGTTTTAACGCTCGCTGCCGCGGCTGAGGCTGGCCGGCTTTGCCGGCCAGCAAGCCGAAGCTGCGGTGGTGAGCGTAAAACACATCTGCGAGGATAAGCTCGCGTGGGACCGCCGGAGCCCCGCAGCGCCGGAGCTGTGACAGAAACCATGCCTGCTGCATGTTGCATGCTGCATACTTGCTTGCATGCTGCATGCTTGCTTGCATGCTGCATACTTGCTTGCATGCTGCATGCTTGCTTGCATGCTGCATGCTTGCTTGCATGCTGTATATGGTGTATGCTTGTTTGCATGCTTCTAACAGGGAAATAAAAACCACATAAAATGTTCACAATCAACTGTTTTATAATGATCAATGTTTTGATTGATTGATTTTCTGCCGTTTAATGACTCGATACGAAATGTATGCCAAAAAACGACTCTACGACAAAACGACTGTGAACTTTCTGCGATAAGATGGTTCTACTTTAAAAAAATAAGTATTAGTGTCTAACATTTTAGGAGTTAGTTATTATTTTGCGTTCTTGTTATGCCTATAAAAATATGTTTTAATATCATTATGCGTAAATAAATGTATGCTTTAAAATGTTATGCTTAATCATTATTATGAGTAGAGAAATTATGCTTAAAAAATTTATGCGTAAGCTGTTATGCGTAAGTAATGTTATGCGAAAATATAATTAGGTTAAACAAAAGTATGCCAAGTCATATTAGGTCTTAAAATTTTATGCAAATGGATAGGGAACCTGTAAAATCACGTTTTGCGGTAGGACTCAATGTAACACACTCACACATTGTGCTGATGGATGCATTGAATCGGTCGTGCAGGTGTTTAAAGTAATGTTATAACTTTAAGGTGGAAGCGCCAGGGTTGCACGCGAAATTCTAATTTTCTTACCATTTTTGCAATTTGCATTTCAGTGTCAGGTTGTATGTTGATGAAAAATTAGTCGCGCAAGTAACACGTATCGTAATAAAATCATAAATCAAACCTATAATAACCATTTCTTGAAAAAGTCATTCAATGGGGTTCAATGGAATTAGAGGGTTGTATTGATGATTTGAATGATTATAATTCTGTAACTACAGACGTGTTACATGCGTGACTCACTTTTCATCAACATACAACCTGATACTGACCTGTAAATTGCAAAAAACGTAAGAAAGTTTGAATTCCACGGGAAACCCAGGCGCATCCACCATAAAAACTAGTATTAAAATAAACTTTGTGAAAAAGTTGGAACTTTAAACCCCAATATGTCCAAACCTAGAAGGTATGGTATAGAAAAAAAAACACAATTTCGGAGAAAAAGTGCCTTTTAGGCTTCGTAAAGGGTACGACTACACCCATTATAATTGCCACACAATCAGCACATTATAAACATCGAAACTGCTAATAAACAATCTCCGAAATCCTCATTCTTCACCAAAACCTAGTACTTTTTTGCTAGAATTAAGATACATACCTGAAGTCCTTACTGCCCTGTGTAGGCAGAGTCCTGGATTTGTTGGCATCCTGACCTGCCTCCAGGTCATACAGGCTGGCTCCACCAGTCTTCTTGCCCCATTTCTTCAAGGAGGTCGCGTAGTCCTCTGGGTTGTAGATAGGAGGGCGCTGCTTGTCCTGAAAAAAAAACATGTTAAAAATTGGAAAATCCAACGTTAGCAGAATCATAAACTGATGTAGAGGAATTCCACATTGTCATGTCTCTTTGAATATCTGGTTGTAATACATGTCGATTTCGTCAGTTACATATAGAGTGACTGGTAATTATTGACCGATTCTTAAACACGTGATTGTACTCATGATAATAAACAAGTTTATACGGCGAAAACGAGAAAGTTTATACGGTTGTTGTGTTATATTGAAATAACATTGAGTTATCTCACTAACACAACAGCCGTACGAAATTCGTGCGCACGCGCCTGCGACCTATCAGCTGTTAGCCGCGTGACTCTGCCTTCCCCCTGTTGCACGGTACGATAGCAATTAGACAAAACGGCGTCACGCAGCTAATAGATGATAGGTCACAGGCGCGTGCGCGCGAATTTCATACAGCTCTTCTGTTATTGTGATAAAAGTGAATTACTATAAAAAAATGTTTCTTTGGGAAAGTTGTTTGTTATCATGAGTACAATCACGTGTTGAAGTATCGGTCACTAATTACCAGTCGCCCTATATAATTCCTTTGGTTGTCATTCTAAACCCCAAGTATATGCTGTGCCAGGAACTTAAAGAGGTAACTGATGAAATATCGTACTGTCCTACCCTGCCAAACACTTCACAGAACACAGGCGTGATGTCTTTGTGGTTTTTTAATTTACATAGCAAAAGTCACTTTGGTATATCATCATCATCATCATATACAGCCTGTCTTCTTGTGTTCTCTGTCTCTGTCTCCGCGACGTTCCTGTACCAGCCTCATCGAGGACATACACGGGATGGCGGCCATATGTTTTTAACACTAAATATAGGCTTGCGTTTGGCCGCAACTCGCCTGATGTGAAGCTATCATGCGGCTTAGGGCACGCTTGCCTAGAAGAAACCGATTCACTGGAACTTTGAAGAGATCCAGATTATAATGATCGGGAAACAGAGAAGTCGGTAGTAAATTCCATAGACACAATAAATGTGGAAGCAAAACTCTTTGATTAACATCGTGTTTTAAAAGCCTTCACACCTAAGACTTAACCACCATCAAAACATAAGGAAACTATGGTGCCCATAAAGTTAATGACCCCTATTACAAGTTGATCTGATAAGTTTATGTTTTTATAATTTCCCATGGAAAAGCAGGTGTAACCACAACAATAGCTTACATTACATCGGGCTGTTTTTATTTTATGTAATACAAATTGGTTTAATTTGCGCTCACAATGGCGCCCTGCCATTTCATTTTTATTAGTAGTGGGAATATTGTATCTACTGTCTAATGTGCTTAGTTCAAGCCCTGTGTTTCGTTTTGAGGGCTCAGAAGACTTTGATGGATCTTCCAAATTGTGTTGATTATAAGTATCATGAAATATGTCTAAGGCGCGAATAAAAAACACAGAAACGGCGTAAGATGACGGTACAGCGCAGGCGTGAAATTTATAAGGAAACGAAAGAACGGCGTGCCTGCGCCGCGCCGCTTGAGTGTAATTCACGACACGTCGCCTACGTAGGTACATTTGGTATGAAAACGCTTTGAAGCGGCATCATGCCTGCGCCGCGCCTTCTCCTTACGCCGTTTCTGTGTAAATCGCGCCTTTGACGCTCATTTGATTTTTAACATCTTGAGATCTACATTATGGTTCTACTCTATCACAATTTATTTGAGGTCGGAGCAGCATGTCTTATTCTTTATGTCTATTCTCCAAAGATAAAGATAAAGATAAAGATATATTTATTTGTAAACAAGTGTAACATAATACATATAAATGCAAATGTGGATGTAAAAGTGAAAATCTGTGAGTTTCAACATGTTTTGCCAACATTGGCGTACAAAATAATTTATAGCCACTTGAAATATGAACCAATTAAGAAAGAAAAGAAAAAAAAAAAAAAAGCATAACAAAAATTAAAATATAACACAAATAGATTAGAAACTATCATTTAAAAAATCTTTAACATTATAGTAACATTTTTCAGTAAGTAACTTCTTAAGGTCTCTTTTGAATAAGTTTGGCTGGTTTATATTTTTAATAGCCTCTGGAATCTTATTATATATTAAAGGTGCCATACAAAACACGCTTTTATGAAGGAGTGCTGTTTTCGCAGAGTGAGGCTGTAAGAAGTTCTTATATTTAGTACGTCTATTTCTAGTGACATTGTCTGACAAAAGAGGAAACCAGTGAGGATTGCTTCTAACAAATAAAGCTATTTCCAAGATGTATAGTGACGGAAGTGTCAGTATATGGTATTTTATAAACATTGGCTGACAGCTGTCGGTATTTTTGATCCTAAACATAGCCCGAATACAACGCTTTTGGATTTTAAACACCATGTCGGTGTTTGTCGAATTACCCCAAAATATTAGACCGTATCTAAGCACCGATTCAACAAGTCCATAATACGCCATGAATAATGCGTTTCTACTCACTCTTGGTGCCAGTTTGTACATCGCAAAGGATAAACTACTTACTTTTGCACAAAGGTCTTCTGTGTGACATTTCCAATTGATTCTACTGTCAATTTTTAAACCGAGGAATTTGGCTGTTTCAACTTGATTTATTGTTTTATTATCATATATTACTTTAAATTTAACTGAATTTTGAGGTCTTTGACTGTAGTTCATTACATTTGTTTTATTTATATTTATTTTTAGATTATTATTGATTAGCCATGTTATTATAGATGTTAGTGCTTTATTTATGTCATTTTCAAATAGATTTTTATCATTACATGTAATATTTACTGTGCTGTCGTCTGCAAATAATGTCATAGGTTGCACAGTTGCATTAGGGAGGTCGTTGATGTAGGTAATAAATAACGTAGGTCCCACTACGCTGCCCTGGGGAACACCATATCTAACAAATCTTACTTTGGATTGGTATTGTTCTTCTTTTTTAGTTTTTATGTTAAATTTTGTAATTTGTGTGATTTGTTTTCGATCAGTTAAGTAAGATCTAAATAGTTCTAAAACGTTTCCTCTTATACCGTATGCCTCCAATTTACTAGCCAATATTTTGTGATCCACATAATCGAAGGCTTGTGTCATATCGCAGAAGATAGAGCACACAGGGGTAGTTTTATCAACCGCAGTCATTATATTTTTTAAAAACTCAAAGATAGCCATATTTATATTTTTATGTTTGCGAAAGCCTTTTTGTTCGCTGCATAAGATATTGTTATTTTCTAAGTAATTATTTAATTCTGTATTGTAATAAGTTTCAAAGATTTTAGAAAATATAGAAAGGAGAGCAATGGGTCGATAATTTTCAAGTAATTCTTTATCATCTTTTTTCAACAAAGGTTTAACAATTGCTAGTTTAAGATCCTTTGGAAATGTGCCATTTGTTATAGACAGGTTAATAATATGACTTAAGTGATGACATATCTGACTATTTACTTCTTTTACAATTTTTGTAGAAATTTCGTCATATCCGACACTTTTTGTATTTTTTAGGCCATTTATTATCTTAAATACATGAAGAGGTGTGCTTGGAGCTAAAAACATTGAATTAGGTCTGTGGTTAATTAGGGATGTTACTTTTTTGCCAGCACCCAAAATTGGTTTAACTTTATCGACGAAGTAATTATTAAATGTGCTAGCTATTTCTGTAGGATTTGTGATACTTATATTTTGTATTTTAATTTTTTCTATGGATTCTCTTGGTAGATTTGGCCGTACTTTATTAATCATTTGCCACGTTGTCTTTGGTTTATTACTTGACATTTTAATTCTGTAATTATTTTGCGCACGCTTCGTTAGTGATATAATTTTTTTTAGTAATTTGGAATAATTAATATAATTTTGTTTGTTCGTCTTTGTTGCTTTTTGTCTAAGTTGCCAGAGCAATAATCTTTTTCTTTTACAACAAGTTTTTATTCCGCGTGATATCCACTTTGATTTATAATTAACTTTCATCTTTAAGCTTTTCTGCGGGAAGCACAGATTGTAGAATAATTTAAAATTATCAATGAAATATGTATAGGCATTGTCTACATCCTTAGTTGTGTAAATTTCTGAGAAAGAAAAATTATTCAGGCAAATTTTGAATTTATCAATGTTTTCTTTACAGTAATCTCTTTCCGTTTTATACCAGTATTTAAATTTAAAAAGCTTTTTTATTGGAAGTTTTATTAATTGGGCCGTGTGATCTGATAAACCAAATTCCAACACTTCAGTCTTACACTGTTTTTTGAAATCATGGGCAAAGTTATCTAAACAAGTCATGCTAATCAGTCTAGTAGGTTGTTTTAAAGCAAGCTTTAAGTTGAAATTTAATAACAAACATTCGAAATCTAGGGATACATAATTACTTTTTAAAATGTCAATATTAAAATCTCCAGCTATTAAAATATTATTACAACTTATTTTTGTAATGAGCAGAAGGACTTTTTCAAGTTTTGAAAGAAATGTTACCAAATTTTTTGAATTCGGTACTCGGTAGACACAGACAATAATAATTTTGTAATCAATAAGTTCGATAGCACAGCATTCAAATAAATTAGTTATAGTATGTTTCTTAACTTCTGGAATTTCCCTCCATTTATGCTCCTTATTAACTATGATACACGCTCCGCCTCTTTTGCTATTTTTTCGACTAATACAACTAGCTAAAAGTCAACTTTTAAACCAAATCATCTTTTACACATTCCTGTTCACCTATTTTATCTTCTTCTTAGCGTATGGATGACAATTTAAATTGTGCCCAGAACTTGAGCCACGAGTTTGGCGACTTCAGTTTCTGTTATAAACAAACAACAGGATGCACACGACACGAAATAACGTACATTGAGTGTAACCCCATTGTTTGTGGAACAGCACCACATTTACACTCCAGGGCAGAGTCATCAATGTATCTCCACCTGAGCAGGTTTTTGTTGTTGCGGCCAACATGGGTCCGAAGTCGAAGGTTTTAACTGAACTGCAATGAACCCATTTCGAGAAAAGTAAATAAAATCTGTAATTTTTCTTCTGTCTAAGTCAATAAAAAAATATAATGATAGTGTGAAATTAAGCTGTGTCACAGCAAAGAGTTTTAAAACATATAGAGCGGACATTGAGAATACTGTCAGACAGTAATTTTCATTCTGAATATTTTCGATTTTGTCACACGAATGCTACCTAACAAGCAGGCGTATGACACTAGACAGACCGACTTGTTACTAAGTAGCAACAAGTTTTGGATAACGATTTTCTTCATCTTATCCCGGCTATCACGTAAATATTTGAATATCTTTGTGTCAAACCAAGTCTAGACTGATTATCTTCAAATCAGATGACTTGAAGATAATCATCAATTCAAGTAAAAGCTAGACAATAAGCAGATTAAGGTTAGAGTAACCGATAAGAATGTTCATTAAAGTGCTGTTACATTTAAATTAATTAAAATTTACTCTAATCACGCAAAAACAGGGTGATTTTAAGATAACGTAGCCTACAATTTTGTTTAGAAACGATGACCCCGATTGTGACAGACACGGGCAAAGTTAACACGCAGTTTCGGAAAATATATGAGTACCATAAAGATTAGGTGGCCTACCATGTGTGGGAAGGAGATGGCGCTAGAAGACCTGTATAGCTCTGTCTTTTTCCCATACTGGATTTACTCCTGCTTTAAGAGTCATAGTAACCCCCCCGGAAAGCCACCATTTTGGACACCGCCGTGTTAAACACTAGGTTAGGAGGGGAACGATGGATAGAATGGCTAGGAGCACCTCTACACAATAACAGCATGCTTTTTACATAACATAACATCACGGCTGTAATCCCCGAAGGGTTAGGTAGAAGTGTTCCTGATCGTACACCCACATTTCGCCAGTTATGTTTTTAAAGTCCCATGTGGTGGCGAGCCTATTGCCATCAACTGGGCACAGGAGCTGCTACTGAAGAATTGCTGATGGAAAAACTCAATAACACTTTGCCCGACCCGGGAATCGAACCCAGGACACCATGCTCAGCAGTGTCAGCCGTCGCGCTTGCTACCACTAGACTAACGAGGCATTCAGCCTAACGACATTAGGTATAGACACCTAATCGAGAAACTGAACCCAAGACCTCCAGGCTTCGCAGTAGCACTTGCGAGGTAAACTCCTCAGCTCAATAATGTATCCGTTGGTTTATTTAAAAAAAAAATGTGATGCCTCTATAAATATCTTGGAGTTTCACAAGCCAAATACTCAATATACGGGGTGTAAACAGACCCTTCACGAAGCCTTCAACCAAGCATTCTGTACATCAAACTAAGTAACTTTACGCAAAAAATTTTGCTGGGAAACGACTTTTTTTTTTGGGGTCAAAAATCACGTTTGACGGTAGGACTCAATATAACGCACTCAGAACATTGTGCTGATGGATGGATTGAATAGTACGGGGGTCGTGGAGTTGTTTAAAGTAAAAATTTTACATTAAAAACATGTATTTAAAAAAAAAACTTGTGAAAAAGTTGGAACTTTGACCCCCAATATCTCCGTAACTAGAAGGTTCCCAGGTATGGTCTAGAACAAAAAAATGATCGCATTGACGGGGAGAACAAATACCTTTCGGCTTCGTTAAGAGTCTTTTTACACCCTTTATACTCGTACTATCTCTTGAGATAGCAATTTGTTTAGTTACGTACTACAAAATCTGGCACGTCTCGTTGTAACAGTCAAATTCGTTCATGTGCGTAAAAACGAGTGCTATATAATTAAAAAGATCTACGTCGAAACACTTTCTCAAATGTAACGTATTATTACAGTTACGTTACACGTTATTTTATCCCCTTGGCCACGGGCTACACGATCAAGCGACCGAACCGGAAAAACCGAGTTCCTTAGAGGGCGCATACGTTACTGCAAGCCTATTGGTTGGCTTGGCATCACCGGCAGTACACGACAATACGGTTGCTTTAGTGGGTTTATGACTCGTTATAAAAATAGAAAACAAATGAGAACTGAGAGTTATGCAAGCGGCCTGTAACACACGCTAGGTTATGCCTGCGCATCTATTTCGATATTTTTTAGGTTGCATGTGGAAAAATGTACATATCTATTTCGATATTTTCTAGGTTGCATGTAGGTACAGGACAGGATAACTGAACAGTTTTCTCCTACACACGATTATGCATGCCTGCACAGTTTGACTGTACCGGCAAAACTGCACATGCATAACCTGTCGTTTATGGCCAGCTTTAATCGCGCGAAGGATACAAATTACTCGCACTCACATAAAAAACGCGTCGCAAGTCGCATCGCTCGAGGCCGAGAACGGGGCGTGAAATAACGTAACCGTTTCAAGTGTTGCCCTGCCCTAACATGTTATTAAGATGGGGTATTTTCTACCAAATAACTATTGTGTTGTAAAACTGTGGTGTGTATTTAGAGATCGAAAATTGAGTTGTTAGGTGATGTAATGTGGGCATAAATATTACATAGTGTTTAATTTAGGTGTCCGTAAATATCTATTGTTACACACGGTTGGTACCTAGTCCAGCCTCATACACCAATGAATTTGCCGCAACGTCATAAGTGATGATGGCAATATTTATCATTCTTGAGATCAGCAGGAAGATTGTGTAACACACTCTAGCGCATCCATAGCTTTTTTAACGTTGTCATGAGTCAACGGTGTAATTTTTTAAACATAATTATGAAGAGATGTATAACGAGTTTCCTTCAAAATGTGGGTGGCGCGATTTTTTCCTACAATTTTCTTCGACAGTTCAAACGTCCGTGACTGTTGCGGCCATTCATGCCATGTTATGTGACGTTATTTACCTCTATCTGCCGTGTTTCCATCAAATTTTTTACCCTTAATATATTAATTTACTAATTGTATGTGTTTTATTCAAGCAAACATTGCAATAACAATATTATATAAAATCTAAGTGAAACTTTAAGTACTTTTCAAATAAAAGTGTTTCTTTGATACATAGACTTTGACGTCACTACCGGCGCTATTGCGAGACGATGCGTTTTGAGTTTGCGTTCCGTTTCATCAAAAACACGCTACGTAACATATTAAATTGTAAAATAAGTGTTGTATTAGAAAATTAAACAAGTGAACCACAATGTTTTCATTTGCTAATACAAGGCATTTTTAAGAAATAAACAAAGTTTTGTATTTCTTGCATATTCCCTATTGGGGTGCAGAGTCATCTATCTTCCCAAACATTGGTTGGTTGTGTACATTTTTATTGTATTCTTTTATAGAATTTTGCGTACTGCAGAAATAAGCTCCTTCCTATTTTAACGAAATAGGCTGTTAGTGTTAACTTTATCTTACACTTACGAAAACTATTTATTTTTAAACCCTTTATGGTCACTATAAACAAGAAAAAAAATCGCACCATTGAATAGCCAAAAGAGAAATAATGCTAAAAGTTACAAATGTAAAACAAAAATTCTCATGTTGTAATAACTTCGTGTTCAGTGTTACATTTTGAGTTATATCATAATTACGTGAAATAGATGATTAATTAAGATTACGATTTGTGATTCAATGGGTGATTAATTAAATAATTAGCTAAGATTTTTTGAGGAAATGTACGTTTTATTAGGAAGTAGTGACAGCTAGATGTTTTTACGACTTCATCTTTCTGTAATATGTTACATTCGAATTCTGAGTATTTATTTTTACAGAAATAGGAGGTACATAGACGGACTTATTGCCATCGGCGTTACATAAAATACAAGTTGAAGAAATGATATGGTTATTGGAGATACGATATCCTCTACAACCTCATTTTTAACCCCCGACGCAAAAAGAGGGGTGTTATAAGTTGGACCGCAATGTGTGTGTGTGTGTGTCTGTCTCTGGCACCGTAGCTCTTAAACGAGTGAACCGATTTGGATGCAGTTTTTTTTATTTGAAAGCTAGTTTCTTCGTCATGATTCTTAGCTACGTTTTATTAAAATCGGTGCAGCCATTTACTAGATATGGGGGATGAAAGTGGGTATGAGAAATCGAATATTTTCAAATATACTCAAGTGGGGTATCAAATAAAAGCGCATGATGTTTATCTTAAAAGTAGACATGTTTTATCAAAATCGGTGCAGCCATTGACTAGATATGGGGGATGAAACTGAGTACTTTCATCTTTTAATTTTTTCGTTGGGGGTTTTTTAAATTTTAAATTTAATTTTAATTCGTGTTCTTTTTAGTAAGGTCCTTGTCAAATTGTGTCAAGTTCGGTCTTCAAAATAAGATTAAAAAATAGCCCGTAGCGTGGATTCCCCAGTAAGGGGCCTCCCCACATGACAGGCCGATAATATATGAAGGTCGGAGAAATCACCTGGATGCGAAAAGCAACGGACAGACGGTAGTGTACTGCCTGGGTTCCGCAATAGATATTTTTCAGCTGAATTACGATGTAACAGCCAGAATAAAAATCAATTTTCCTAAAAAAGGATACTGGTTATCATCATCTGCCTGCCTTTTCCCAACTATGTCAGCTTCCAGGCTAACCGGATATACCTGAATACCAGTATTTTACTTGTAGCGACTGCCTATCTGACCTCCACAACCCAATTACCATTGGGTAATATTTCTAAAGACTGGTTCTCAAACTTTCGGGCCACTGACTACCTATAACGACTGTCAAGGATCACCAAATGACAGCCGAGACCAACGGCTTCACGTGTTTTTCGAGGCACGGAGGAAATTCAGCATGTAATGGGTGGTAACCCATCCACAGACCAACCTAGACAAGCGCGGCTTAACCTGAAGATCGACCCGAGTGGTTGTTATTATCTAGCCACCAGCTCAAAGCCTAAACAGGATACTGGTTATATCTACAAAACATCGCAATTCTGTGCTAGCAACACACGTAATTAATTAATCACCTCTAAGCAACGGTGAACGTTCGCAAATACAATATAACACTAAAAAGTTAATTACATAAGTAATTCAGGAATGCATCATACTCGTTAATTGTTTGAAGAAAGTATTATTGAGTTCAACAAACGGGCCACGTTTACGTACAGATGTTTAGGTTGTGGTCCAAGTGATGAGATATTGATTGTAAAATTCCACCGCTGGAAGAGGCCAGGACTGTAATGATGAGTCAAGGAATGTTTGTACTTATTGCCATCAACTAGCATTTTGCTGAAGTGTTCACATTCGCGTTTGTACATCGTTCTCACATAAATGTATAGTATCCACATTAATGACGTAACCAAGATTTAGTAACAATATTTTGATTGAAAAGAGTATCCATGGAGTTTCTTGCCCATTCTTCTCCATAGAGATCTACGCCTTGGAATGGGCAACTACAGTACTTTCACAAGTTATTATGCCTTGTGTCTGTGACTGTAGCTTCGTTCTTTGTTTTTTTGTGACATTCAAACGTGCCTGTAATGGTCTAATTGAAATAAATGCTTTGAGTTTGAGTTTGAGTTGGGGTATCAGAAAAGTGGTGAAACAGGATGTAGTCTTCTCAATGAACAAACAAACAAAAGATAAGAAGTCTTTTAGCTGAGTCAAAGACCTGTGCAAGGTATTCCTTGTGGCATATTTTCAGTTATGTGGTGATTTCTCCCCTCCAGTTGCCATTTTATAGGTCTCCATAGTAGTTTCGACTGATTAGCTTCATAACCCATTGCCTTCCCCCGATTGAAGCTCTACGGCATCATGTTTCCTCAACTATATTCAATCTTAATTTTCATAATTTATAATGGTGCTTAAAAAGTTGGTGCTTTCTGAAGCTATTCGACCGCCAGTAGCTTGGGTCTGCTTTTATGTCACTGTTTTATACGGAACTATGTCAGTCAATTTAACACAGACATTTTAAAATTGGTGCATTCTTGTCTCTGTTTCCATTATCTGTGTCTAAATTTAGATTTTTGATTTTAATCTAGATCATTTTGATTTGATATCGATTAGGGGATTTTTAAGCAATTTTTTTTGTTTCTGTCTACTGATTGCTACTGATTGTAATTTTGATTACTATCAATGATTTACGCGTATTTTTAGGAAAAGTAGAAAGGTGACATTATTTATACCTAACACAAAGGAGGTAAGGATTTAAGTTCAGTCGTTTGTTCCCCACGGCCCGAACTTCAAGGTAAAGCATTGTTTGAAGAGGTTAGTCGGCGGATAGGTGACGGTATCTACACTAATATTATAAAGAGGTAGAATTTGTTTTATGAGTTTGTAAGTACGGGGCTATCTGCGGAACTAATGATCCAATTCTGAAAATTCTTTCACTGACAGAAAGCTACATTATTTGTGGGTGCTACAGGCTATAAATTATATTTATATCATGCATATCATCCGAGCTATCACAATTTTTGCGGATGAAGTCGCAGACAAAGTGCTAGTTTCTTCTTTTGTAGAAGTCAGAAGCTCAAAAGTCTGTCCACCAATCTTACCAGTGAATGGGTTGTGGAGGTCAGCTATGCTGTTAATTCATGTAAATTACTGGTATTCAGCTACATTCCATTAGACTAGTTAGGCTAGAAGCCACACTGACTCTGATGCTGTGAGACGCATCATCTTACCACTTGGACCAAACGACAAAAGACAGAAAAAAACATAAATTCCGTATAATATGAATAAAACTGTAACAAATAAGTGTCGAGATGATAATCTGTCGGTGGTAGGTGGGTGCTCGGAAACGGACGGTAATTGTACGGTAATGTTACGAATGGAAAGCCGGTTACGGTTTGTTGTTTAATATTTAACTGACGACTGGTAGATAGTTTATTTAGACATGAGACAGAATGTAAACAAAAAGAAGATTAAGTAATTTAATTATTTCTGCTATAATAAGCCATGCATCACTTGGGCGCGAATTACACAGAAACGGCGTAAGGCGTAAGGTGCGGCGCAGGCGTGGAATTTATAAGGAAACGAAAGAACGGCGTGCCTGCGCCGCGCCGCTTGAGTGTAATTTACGACACGTTGCCTACGTACATTCTGTATGAAAATGTTTTGAAGCGGCATCTTGCCTGCGTCGCGCCTTCACTTTACGCCATTTCTGTGTAATTCGCGCCTTATAGTTCGAATCCTTTATTTTTCGGATGGGAAATCATCAAATGACCCCTCCCGCTCTGGGCGGAGCGGAAGGGAGTGTCAGACTTGTGCTGATTAAAACAGATCCATGTTCCTTCTTTGCCCTTTGTGATCCAGGGCCGCGGTATCTCTTTCGAACAGTCCCGCAGCCCCGGCAGGCACAGTTCGAACCCTGACACGGACCTCTGATTTTTCGGATTCATGCGCGTATTATACAGGGTGAAGGAACACCTATGAAAAAATTCTATGCTCAGAATGATGTACTGAATAACGAGGTAACCGTTTTCGCGTCGGTGTCCCACCTCGTTATCACTTGCTTCAGTGAAGGAAAATATCGTGAAATCAAACTAGTATGCCTGCGAGGAGAGAGAGATATTTCTCGACGGCATGTAAAGCACGTCAAAGGCTCATGGGCGGCATAAAAACTTAGAGTCCAGGTTAGGCACTAACCACACGATAAAGAAAGAATACATTTTCGACTTTTCCATCATTTTTCTTCAACTGCAACGATGCCCAGAAATACCTAAGCCGACTTTATAATATCAGTATGTGAAGTAAGATCTATTAGAACCAAAGAGATTTAAAACACATATAGAGAGGACATTGGGAATATTGTCAGGCAATAATTTTCATCCTGAATATTTTCGATTTTGACACACGAATGCTACCTGACAAGCGGGCGTATGAAACAGATGACACTAGACAGAACGAATTGTTACTAAGTAGTAACAAGTTTTGGATTACGATTTTCTTCGTCATGACCCGTCTATAGCTCGGAAATATTTAAATGTCTTTGTGTTATATGAATGCGACCTGACACTGATCGACTTGTTACTAATTTGAAACAGGTTTTGGAATTGTCAGTTTCTTGGTCTTATCCCTTCTATAGCTAGTTATATTTGAATGTCTTTCATTAGAACGAATAAAATAGTACCTAAACTATTAAAAGTTCATCAAAATAAACGACTGTCAATCACAATATTCCATGCTCATAAAGTTTCGTAATTATTGTCGTTGAACTTTAAGTGAACAAACACGATGCCTAATGGTGTGTCAACACAAACATCATAAAGTATCGGATTTGTCAATTCAGAATGTAATGTCATTCATTGTGAAACTTGATGAGCGTGAACAGTTCCAAATATAAATTGGACGCTGTCGTTCGTACGTCATAATAGTATTTATTTAGATTAGACGAGATAAAAATGTCTGGCACCGGAGTACCTACATACAACCGCAATGCGCAATGTCCTTTAGACAATCTGTTTACTAAGTTATATCCGGTAAGTGCCTACTGTCAACAATCAGTGTATCTATTTAGTATAACAATATTTTGATTTAAAAAGTGTCTATACTAAGTACTGAGTAATACGATACCCCTTGGTACGACTGGTTGTCAGACTTACGGGCCCTGACTACCTGTAACGACTGTCAAAGATCTACAAATGACAGCCGGGACCAACAGCTTAGCGTGCTTTCCGAGGCACGGAGGAAACTCGGGATGTTATGGTGGTCACCCATCCACGGACCAACCTCGGCAAGCAAGGCTTAACCTTGAAGATCGACCCGAGCGGCTGTTAGCATTTAACCACGAGCTCTGTCGACCTCACAAGCCTCCTCTCTATGAGAAGGAAAATATGGAATTCTGGACATATTTTGATTCCTGTGTCTAATAACAGTGATAACTTTCCTGCATGTTTCTATCATGAGTAGATTATTTATTATTGATAGGTAGAATGTTCTTTATTGCACACCAAAATAACTTAGCCCGTACAATATACTTTAGGCGCGAATTATAAAGAAACGGCGTAAGGTGAAGGCGCGGCGCATGCATGATGCCGCTTCAAAACGTTTTCATACAAAATGTACGTAGGCCACATGTTGGGATTACACCCAAGCGGCGCGGCGCAGGCACGCCGTTCTTTCGTTTCCTTATAAATTCCACTCCTGCACTGCGCCTGCGCCGCACCGTCACCTTACGACGTTTCTGTGTAATTCGCGCCTTAGGCTGTCTGTTAATGGCACAAAGGGACACGTTCTTCTAATTCAGTCGTTACAGGAAGTCAGAGGCCCGGAAATCTGACAACCAGTCTTATCAAGGCGTATTGTAACACCCAGTACTAACTGGGTTGTGGAGGTCAGATAGGCAATCGCTCCATGTAAAATACTGGTATACAGCTGCATCTGGTTAGTCTGGAAGCCGACCCCAACTATATTGGAAAAAGGCTAGACAAATGATGATAGTGTCCTGTGTCCCAGCAGTGCGAACATTATGGGCTGATTTAATTATTTATTCAATTCAATTCAATTCATTTATTGCATCAAATATGGTAGGTACATGAATTTCTTATATTTAATATTTAGAAACACACATTTGGCCAATATATAGCATGCAATAGTACAAGTTTTTACACTTAAGATAACGGTTAAATAAATCTATGCTTTAATGTATAAAATTTACAGGGACACTTTTGAAAGAACTCATCTATCGAATAAAAATACTCTTGTTACAACCACTTCCGCAACGCAACACAAAACTTATTGAAGGGTAGTTGAGTAATTGACCTAGGCAAAGCATTGTAAATTAGGGGAGCCATATAAGCGTAGCTCCGCCGAAAAAGTTCTAGCTTTGGAACGGGCATTTCAAAATCTAAATGTGTATTTAATATAATAATATAATAATGGTGGTTATTTTCGAAGTGGGTCTCACGGACAGTTGAGGTTTGTATGCGAACAAAGTGTAGGTATCCTAATTAGTCATTTGTGCCTAAAAACATTAGTTCACGCCTATGTCTGCATAAATAACCTATGTTTTGTGTCCACGAAATATTGCCTTCTTCATGAATTGATTGAGAAAAACTATGCGTAATCATTTATGTAATGTGATACTGAATCTAACTTTTTCACGTGTACTGTATGTAGGGTGAGAGGTGCAATTACTGGGAGTGTGCAGTATGCATACGTAATTGTTGCGCTCGTCCTTATTTTTTTCTAGTTTTTATTATTATGATGATGCCTCTCATAGCGTGCACTGTCTGATGTCATATTCGATATAGATTCTGGATTGTTTCGACCGACTTTGGTAAGAAACCTACGTTACGATTTTACGTTACGTTGCAATTTGATATCAAGTTAATGAAATAAGAAGTCGGAATGATTAATACACATTATACTTATAATTTATTAAATAATTTGGTACATTCTTCGTGACTTATTATCGCTGTAGATTTTAATTTGCTAAGGCAAGCCAAGGCACTTTTTCTCGGCTCTTGAAACTAATTATATAGTGAGTTCAATCAACAATCCCTAGCAACCTCACATTAACAACTAATCCAACACAAACAATTATCCTAAACACTGCATTTTCCTCATGGACGTGAATCGGTACACCCACCCCAACGTCTCTGGTAATTTATCACCGGTCGGTCGCACGCTCTCGTTTTCTATGAGTTTTTGTTAATTTCGACATGCGAGCTGTTTGGAGTCGAGACTAACTAAATTAATGTTTGTGAACTACAATTGTTACAACTTTTAAAACATGGTAATTGTATGGAAAGATAGACTTATAGAAATTAGACAGAAAGTTCACTGATTAATGGTGGTAGCGCTGCGTTGTAGAAAATAGTTTTTTTTTTTGCGATGTATTTTCACTATTTTTTCCATGCATGGAAAGAAAAAGGTAACCGCTGACTTTATCGTGTGGTAAGTGCCTAACCGGGTGTCAGAGCTTATGCAACCCGTGGGCCTCTGACGTGGCTTTGCATGCCGTCGAGAAATATCTCTCAGGCATACTAGTTTCCTCACGATATTTTCCTTCACCGAAGCAAGTGATAATTATATATACAATACGCACATGAATCCGAAAAAACAGAGGTGCGTGTCTTGGGTTCGAACTCGAGACCTATGACTTGGCAGTCCGACGGTCACACCACTACGATTACTAGACTAACACTGTCATTACCATTAAGCTAATCTTTAATCAAGCGATAACTTTGAACTCATGAACAGAACTACAGCGGCATCCTCTTATCTGCTAAGCCTGTTGAGAAGATAGAACCAGTTTTCTTTTCATTGTATGACACCAGAGGAACACTGTTGAAGCAATAAGCGCTATAAAGGTTGTAAAAAGACCCTTAACGAAGCCGAAAGACACTTGTTCTCCTCGTCATTGCGATAATTTTTTTGTTCTAGACCATACCTGGGAACCTTCTAGTTACGGAGATATTGGGGGTCAAAGTTCCAACTTTTTCACAAGTTTTTTTTTAAATACATGTTTCTAATGTAAGATTTTTACTTTAAGCACCTTCACGACCCCCATACTATTCAATCCATCAATCAGCACAATGTTTTGAGTGCGTTACATTGAGTTTTACCGTAAAACGTGATTTTCCACCCAAAAAAAAAAGTTGTTTCCCAGCAATAATTTTTGCGTAAAGTTACTTAGTTTGATGAACAGAATGCTTGGTTGACGGCTTCGTGAAGGGTCTGTTTACACCCGGTATGTAGCCACGCTCGATGAGCCACCATCGACTGTCGAGTTCAATCAGAAGTCATATGCTCACCATGGTCTGTTGGGGTCTCTTTAAGTTTGAAGTATAATTATCATTAACACTGAAAATTGGATATTTACCATGTTCACTATTTATTTTGAGTTTCCGATATTTCGGTGCTGTTGCAAGCGCCGTGATCATGGATAAACATAAACATGGGAAACATGGTAAATATCACGTTTTCAGTGTTAATGATAATGTCAGTTTAGAAACTTATATTGAAGTATAGGCAATGTCAGTGTTTTTGACTTGTTAGTTTATATGGCGTACCTAAATAATAAAAAGTAGTATATTATACACTAGTTGCGAGAAGCACGACTCATGGTGATGATGATGAGTCCTTTCAGACTAACCAAATATTATTATTTTTTTATTTTTTGAAATCGCATCTCGCAGTTCAACCTAGGAGGTTGTCGTCTGCTTAACCGGACTATCCTGAGGGTGCCTTGAGTGTAAGGCCTACAGCACACAAAGGGCAATGAAGGAACATGGATGGGTTTTAGTCAGTAAGAGTCTGACACTCCCTCCCACTCCACCCAGAGCGGGAGGAGTCATTTGATGATTTCCCATCCGTAAAAAAAAAGGCCTACAGCCAGGGCACTAACCAAATGAAATTTAGCATCAGTATTTATACCCAGCACGCCTAATTCTTGTCTCAGTAAGTGTAAAATACGTCAGATTCTCAGCGCGCACGCACGCGCTACTTCGCTAGATTAATAGATAACTTTTTAATCCGATGTAATTAAATAGATTTCACGTCGTAAATTATTTTATACAAGATTATATTCTAATGACTAGCTAAGTCGAGTGGAATGCGATATGATCAGGTGATTGATCGCACTCGTAGTCTCGTAAAATGTTGTGAAAATTTGAAGATTTAAGTGAAACTGTTAATAAACATATGTGTCAGGTTTACAGAACTGCATTATGAAGATGATCAGATTGGTTGCAGGTTTATACGCTTACCAATATCCTAATCTAGAAGGCATCAGTCTGTAACTTATCGGCCTAATACCACAGGGTACCAGGGTATCAGCCTGTATAAATATACAGGGTGCTTGGTTAAACGTGGACAAAATATTATGGGACTGTAGCACTCATGACTATGAGCAACTTTTACTATGGGACTAACCACGAAATATGATTAAAAAAATCTGCTGTTGCCTATATTTTTTCGAGTTACGCGACCAATGTTTAATGATCTTTTTTTCATGATTTTAAGGTCGGTCCCATAACAAAAGTTGTTAATTTTCATGATTACGACACGCCCCTAAAGTATTACCAACGTTTAAAAAGATACCCAGTATATTTGTTGATGATACAGGGTGAAGACATTAGGATAGTTGATAGTTTGCGAGACACCACCTCTGAGTATCCACAACCTGTCGTTCCGTCGACATAACCCCACTGTATGAGGAGAATTTGTTGCATGTCTCCTTTTGAGGTACAGTTATACCCAAGTAAGAGCCCAACTTTAAAAGGGATATTTCTGCATGTGTCAGTGATATGGCTATTAGTTGGTATAAATAATAATACTATGCAAAAGTGTACCTTAGAGACGGGCTCCTCGCTCCAGCCTCCGCAGTTCGCCATGCCCTCCAGCAATGTGAGTTCACTGTAACAAACAAACATTTTCTATTAGTATACAATATTATTTAATACTAATATACAGAAGGTGGCAGTGGTGCAGAACCGGGACCTATGGATAGAAGGAAGTGAGGTCTTTGTCCAGAAGTGGGAAACTCCAGTTCAGTTTAGCAATGAAAATAATACAGCAAAACCCTGTTGATACTTAAAACTACGATAACATTAAACAACGCTGGCATTTAATGAATGCTAATAAATAATTAGATAAACGATAGTTTGATTTTGTATGAGACCCTACAGAACGTTTGTTGTTGATGAGCTATAAAAATAAAAACATTATGACAATATGACACAGTCGAATCACAGCTTTACTAACTTTAATAGACACTTAGCTTCATGTATCAGGGCTCTTATGCACGGTATTCTATTATAAACATCCCCGTGACAGAAGCTTAATATTAGCATGTATAACATTTGAGACAGCGAACAAAGTTAATCATCATAGGCCTAGCCTTTTCCCAACTATGTTGGGGTTAGCTTCCATTGTGATCGAATACCAGTATTTTACATAGAGCGACTACCAAAGAGTGCTGCCTAACTGACCTCCACAACCCGGTGAGTACTGGATAATACGATACCCCTTGGTAAAACTGAATGTCAGACTTTCGGGCCACTACGACTACCTGTAACAATTGCTAAAGATCTACAAATGACTTAACAGCTTAACTCGGTACTCGGTTTGTAATGAGTGGTCACCTAACCCCGGACCGACATAATCAAGCGCGGCTTAACCTGAAGATCGATCCATGCGGCTGTTATTATTTAGCCACGAGCTCCTCAGCGGACACAGTAGATAGTTCCTCTAAAAAAATTGAACCACTTTCCTACACATTCCTCAGCCGTTCTCAATACGCGATCTAATTCTCGGCAATTTTCATCGCTCGAAAAGGAAATCCACATGAAAATTTATAACTAGCATTCTGCCTGTCCCACTTTCATCGCAAAACATAGTGCAGTATCAACGTTTTATTGAAGTCGCCCGCGGAAAATAAGATTTCTAATAACTGTCGCAGAAATAATTAAAGATCTCTGGTTTAGAACAAGATGTTGGTGATCAGGGGTCTTGTTACGTTGGTTGTAGTAAATTGATGCCATTTAGCCGAGGCGTGATGTCTTGTCAAACGGATTAAACATTGGAAAATGTTATTATGTTTGGATTGGAGTAGTTTTGTGTTATTTTCTTGTAATTTATATGAGTGTACAGAAAAACAATAAAATTGGACGTAGTTCTGCCAAAATTAGTCAATCTACATATTTATTCACAATCTCTTGTTTAATTTACGTCAAAGTAATCTTACATTATAAAAGATTTAAATTACTATCCAGTAAAATTAGTCCCATAATAAGTCCAGACGTATGTTAAGAAAATATTTAAAAAAATAGTTAAAATCACTTCTGAAAATGGGAGATCCTATACTGTGTATCCTAGCCTATGAAGGCACTATTTTATTTGAATAGCGTTTTATTTTAATGTTTATTTTAAGATGTCTGTATGCCCCGAGTGGCTAGGCAGAAATGTATCTTATCTACGGTAGGAAATCAACACCCAATTTGCGCCAATTTTCAGAGTAAATTAGCAGAAGTTGTAACTGGAGAGGCTCCGGATCTTTTACGTAAAGGCATAAATTAAAATAAAACAGTCTAAGAAGAGTCCTCTCCAGTCATAATCAATGTTGAATACACCTCAATAGGTACTTTCTATAACTAACTACGTGATAAAAATTTCTCCAATAATCACAAATCATTATTCCATAAAACGTAGATTAACTTCATTTAAACGAGTTCATTTGAAATTACCATAATTCACACTTTCCCATAGCGGATTTCCGTTCATATAACACGTGCGAATCGATTAGATTTACCGATTGCGCAACAATCGGTAACGTCTCGGAGAATCGAGAAACGGATACGTAAATCGATTTTAGGAAATCGAATGCGAATGTGTGGAAGTTGTTGACTACCGTAACGCCTAGTTGTGTTAATGATGTAAGGAACTGTCAGAAAATGAAAACACCGTGCGTCAGCTGTTAATTTTGAGTGAGTTAAATGAGCACCTCATTACCTCATTGATTGAGCACCGTATTTAAATGATCTCATTTGAGAGATCTTTCTTAATGATGCATTTACATAATGTTACATCACACCTGTAATCCCCGAAGGGTTAGGCAGAGGTGTACCTAAACGTACACCCACATATCGCCAGTTATGTTTTTTAAAGTCCCATGTAATGGGGGCGAGTGTATTGCCATCACAATATTTGAAAGTCAACTGGTCGAGTCATCGCAAGCGCGACTGCTGAGCATGTGGTCCTGGGTTCGATTTCCGGGTCAGGTCAAAGTGTTATTGAGTTTTTCCATCAGAATCTGATTCTGATTCTGAGAGTCTGGATTTGTGTCCGGTTGATCGCAACAGGCTCGCCCCCTACTAAATGGTACTTAATACATAACAGTCGAAATCTGGATGTACTATTAGGCACACCTCTGCCCAACCCTTCGGGGACTGCAGGCGTAATGTTATGCTATTTGAAAGTCCAATCTAAGATAGAATCTGATGTTAAACGAGTTATCTATCTGGTGGTTAACCCCTTAAACTTTGCCTGGCGATCTACCTAAATGATTTTTATAATCAGGGGAAAAAGTGCGAGAGTTCGTATACCAAGCCCTAGACACGATCTAAAAACTGCAGCTTGAGTAGAAATAATTTTGCCTTACACCACCTGGAGTCCATCTATAAACTACGTCCCTCCATATCTCGACAATTTAAACCTCACCTACTAACATCAGAATATTTAATCACACCTATAAAATCTGTTGGCATGTTATAAGATACGTAAATTGTAGGTTACTGCCGTGCCCCTTGCGGTCGCGGCGTGATAAAGTCATATACCAGTAGCTGCCCCTAGGGTAATACGGTAAATGGCGTGTGGGGCAAGTTGGAAGAAAATACCTTCAAAGATATTAGAATTTCAATAATAAAAGCATCAGAAAAACTCGCTTCATCATCTGCCTAAACTTTTCCCAACAACATTAGGGTCGACTTCCATTTTGACCAGATGCAGCTGAATACAAATTTTAGGAAGCTCCATCTAGCATAAGACCCTTTTGCTATGTTTGCCGATACGCAGTCAGAAAACCATGTAAGGAGACCAGCACGTCCCAGAAAGAGAAAATCGAAGACATCCACCAACCCGATCTGGACCGTCGTGATGGATTACGATCCGGTGCCTCTCACATAGAGAAGGCCTGTGACTGTGCGTGACAATCGAGCCGTCTGAAAGTCTGAAATCTCTAAATAGACTTCGAACCCAAGTCGGCCGTAGCAAAGAAAATCTCTACAGGGGGTTCATGGACGGCTCAGATCTTAAGCGTGTATGCATTGTGTCTCCACAGAAAATGGCCTTCCATCTTGCGCTGCATACTCTTACACCTGTTCAATTGACAATCTTATAACTGCATCAGCAAGCGGAGTTCGCATAGCAGAGTTTTAGGCCAAATATCATCATCAACATCATTTCAGCCGAAAGACGACCACTGCTGGACATAGGGCTCCCCCAAGTGTCGCCACATTGACCGGTCCCATGCGACTCGCATCCAGCGGATCCCCGCAACCTTCACCAGGTCATCGGTTCACCAATATCTTTGATGAAAAGAAGGATGGACAATGAGACTTTAGTAAGAAACATGGTCTACCGAGAGATGACTCTTAGAACTCTGCTCATCCCTATAACATAACAAAATCCAATCTTTACCTAAGTGCCTCATGACTCCACAAATAACACAGATGATAAAATAATACAGACATGATATAACAGGATAGGTAATAACATTAGCGGGACCCGATGCGAGACGAATGGCGTCCCCGATAGCGTAGCGGGTTCGATTCGCAGCTGATGTTATTGTTATCGAGAATTATAGGCTTTGGATTGTGGTTTGTCTGAATTGTATGTATTGTTGAGATGGTATTTTTGCTTGAATTGGTACAGTCAGATTTGTAGTTTTCCTAGCTAACAAGTGGTTACCTATACGGGGTGGAATGGAAACCCACGCGAAAACGTATACCAATTATTCTGTGAAAAAAAATCAGCTGTTTCCTACAAAAGTGCAATACCTACACGGTCAAAATGTATGGAACTGCTGATTTTTTTTAAAAATAACCGATGAAAAATTTCTATGTGGGGGGCTCAGAATGATGTACTGAATACGTGGTAACCATTTTCGCGTTGTTGTCCCTTCCTCCCTGTATATGCCTATAGCTTATAGTTGGTCAAACTATCTTTATAGTAAGGTCATCAGCTCACACCAATTATCATTTACTACAAGACTACAACACTATTGATCTAAAGCCATCGTCTACCCATTCCCAACTATGTCAGAATCGTCTTCTAGTCCAACCAGATACAGTGGAATATTTTTCATAGAGTGACTGCCAATTTGACTCCGACTACCCAGTACCTGGGTAACACGATACCCCTTAGTTAGACTGGTTATCAGGTCTCCGGGCATCTGATTATTTATATATCAAAGGTCTATAAATGATAGCTGAGACCAAACTATATGAGTATTGCTCTCACTCGTTTCCATCCAAATGCGCATATCCATGTGTCAATGTCACACATGTTTGTACAAATAAATGCATTTTTATCTTTATAACATATTTTCAGTAGCATAGTATATTACAAGTTCCGTATTCTAGAAGAGGCTTCAAAACATACCTAGACATTGCGTGGTCTGAGAGCTCGTCAGTCAGTCACGGAACTCAAGTATGCTTGTAAGATAGATTTATTTGCCAAACTTGGGCATACTTCATTATCTCTCGCAAACCTACAAAAAGTTGATGCTGAGTAATTTATCAACTAACGTTAATATGTCTCCAACAGTAGCTGCAGGAACTATAACAAGATACAGCTGCCTGTCAGACTGTCCTGGCAGTAAGTATTAGACAAACATCGATCTAAAGCATAGGTTTAAGTTGGAAATTAAAACTATTTTATTCTACTTTGCAGTTATTGAGGAGTCTTATGAAATATCTCTCACTGGATCGACATAATTAAAACCTCATTTCGTAGAATTAAATTAACTCATAAAGCCAAACTTTGATGTAGGACTTTTTCTTTTTGACAACACTTGCCATGTCAAAATTGACAGGCGCTGTAAAAACGCTGCTAAAAGATATAAATACGCAACAAACCAGGCCAATCTTAGGACGCGCACAGTTGAATCAATAACTTGTCTAATTAATACTCAAATGTTACAATAACAACTTGCGATTCAACACACGCTCTAAGGAAAAGAACATGTCGAGACATACACTCAGGACCATACTTTTTCATATCAAACAGTTAATAAATATATAACTTATTATTCTCTACACGTACAAATGGTTATACGAGAATCGATTTATAATCGTCTGAATAATTCATGTTTCAAGAGACTGTAATCGATTGACACGTTACGATCGAGTATCGTTTTGATCGATTATAGTATCGAGTCAGATGTCTGTCAGTGTTCGAATGAGTTAATCTTTCTTTGTGACTTTGTACAACGAATCGTACCAATTTTGTCACAAAGAAAACACGTTGAGCTGTTGGTCCTGGCTGTCAATATTTTGTAGTATTTTGACAGTCAATATTCAGAACCCCGGAAGTCTGACAATCAGTCTTATCAAAAGCAACAGGGTCAGAGAGGCGGTCGCGCCATGTAAAATACTGGAGTAGCAGCACTAAAAAAAGTACTACAGCAACATAGTACAAAAAGTACTACAGCTCCGTCTATGACACAAATGGAGAACTAACATCAAACTTCTAAATCGCACTATTAAAAATATCCGCGACTTAAAAGCATAATAATTATGGAAAAACCCGACAACAACTGTTGGGGAAGTAGCTCACGAGACACAACACCCGTCTGGTCGGAGGATCTTTCCTTTGCTATGGGGCAAGATCAACTTTACGTACCATGTTCTTCATACTCTTATACTGGTATTCAGCTGCATCTGGTTAAACTGGACCCGACCCCAACGCTGTTGGGAAAAGGCAAAGCAGATGATGATCAGCCTTGCCTTTTCTTGATGATAACCGTACCGCATCAAAAAATGAACATTTTGCAGCTTCGTTGACAATGACATTTGAATAATAAAAATTATAACAAAAAGTTACGACTATAGCGAGCTTAATCTTCTCGGTGGAAACATTTTCGTGCAAGTTTTGGATGGTGAGGGCATCATCATTCATTCTAAATCATAAATCATATTTATTTCTGTAAATTGGTTTTACAAAACACTTTTACATGTCATCATGTTATGTTTTAAAACTAGATGGGGCCGGTGTTTCGTACCTGACTACTCTGAGAAGAAACATCCGAAACAAACTCAAGAGGTCACTGTCTCTTTTAAAGTCCAGACATTGGTCAAATCATATGAGGACCATGCAGATTAATGTCTGAGATGGTATTTTGAAGAAATAACCACACAGATTTGAGTGGACCTGTGCAGTCAGTGCCCTGTCATTCTCCTGCTGTTTATTCCAATTTATTTGGGGTCGGCGCAAAATGTCTTCTTACGGTGTCAATATCTAACGATTTTATCATTGTAACACGTAAGTAGGAAGTAAAAATAAGCAAAGTAAAGTAGAAATAAGTAACTTAGGTAATGAAACGATTAGTAAGCAGAGTGCAAGTAAGCAGACACTACTTAAGCCAAGCTTTGGCATCTGACCAAGTTAGACGCACGTTCTTGAATTGAAACAACTTAGTATGAAATTATGAACTTAACATTGTATGAGGAAACAGAGTTGTGATTAACAGTGACGATGTGGGTTGGCCATAGATAATCAAGTGATATTTTATCAATCGATTATGCGAGTGAAATGAACCGTGAAATGTCACAATGACGTCTGGAACTACGAGTTCTATTTTTTCTGCATTCGATAGCCCAATTCTTGAGGAAGGTTGGGGCCTAGCAAGAAGTCAAAAATCGCGCGTGAAACCGCGGGTAAAACTCGTTAAAAATATATGAGGAACAAAAAGATTTTAAGTATGTAGCAAAAAGACTAAATTTTTTTTTTAATTTATTTATTTCAGACACAATGAATGATCCATAATTTTGTTAGTTAGGTCTAGGTACACTTAAAAACAATGTTAGTAATTAATTAATTAATATTTTGACAATCTAAAATGTAGGACAACAACTTAACGGTTGTATCCAGATTCCTTGGAGAACATGAGTTGATTGCACACAGATTGAACAGCATTTCAAAAATGCTGTTCAATCTGTGTGCAAATCATCATCTGCCTAGCATTTTCCCAACTGAGTTGGGGTCGGCTGCCAGTCTAACCGGATGCAGGTGAATACCTATCAGTATTTTACATGGAGCGACTGCTTATCTGACCTCTATAACCCAGTACTGGGTAATACGATACCCCTTGGTAAGACTGTTTGTCAGACTTTTCGGGCCACTGACTACCTGTAGCGGCTGTCAAAGATTAGTATATTTGATTTGAAAATTTGAATGGCAGCAGGGGCAAACGGCTCAACGTGCTTCTCGAGACAAACTCGGTATGTTATGGGTGGTCACCCATCCACGGACCAACCTAGGTAAACACGCCTTAACCTTATGATGGAGCCGAGCGGCTTTTATTGTTTAGCCACGAGCTCCTCAATCTATGTGCAAATACATCCTTTAAAAACATTCTCAGTTCATGATAATACGGGGTGGTCTATACTTAGGTTCACGGTAAAAATTCCTGCATAATTTAATTACCACAAAGCCTAAACATTATACCATCTTTACAGCTTCGTAGTCAGTTAAAGTCCGCATTTAATTATGTAAGATAGACCTGCACAACACTATTATCGTACCCAGAACTTGATATCGATAGAATGTCAGGGCCATTAGAGATGCGCGCAAAATTAAATGCCGCTACAAGTTTTGAATTTAATTGGTGTTGTGTGTAGGGAATGTTAGGTTGACTGTCGGCATGAATAGAAATTAGGTATTTAACCAATAATAAAACTATGTTTAAAAACATAGTTCTAAAGTATGATAGGTGACTGAAAAAAGATGTAAGTATTAATGAAGTACAAAATCAAATTATCAAGTCTTGGGGCCGGACTCCACCGAAGTGGAGACGAGACGAGAGGAGATGAGATGTGTAACCACCAGCACACGTAGCATGACTACCGTAGAAGAATCAAGAAGAATCGACAAAATGACAGATTGTGTCGACAAAATGACAGATTTCTTTGAAGGCAGGAGATTTCTCATAATTTCTAAGCCAGCGTAGACTCGAGCACGAGCGGCATGCTGTGAGCGGCGGCGGCGTACCGCTTTGCACATCAGTCTCCTCTCCACTCCGCTTAGCACATCTCCGCACAGCTTCAGTGGATACACCCTAGATTTACGCATATCCTCTCCTGTCCGCTTCGCACATCTCTGCTCGTCTCCGCTTTGGTCCTGGCCTTAATGGTAACCGAATTACTGATTGCAATTTACCAGGTGGACATTTTTTTTTTTACCTACTTGACTTTATTCATCCCCCGGGTGGTTTTTATGAAACCCACAGATGATCAAGACTATCTGTGCACCCTATAAACCCAGATACCCAAATACCTCTAATTTTCTTTATTTTTGTTTTGGGACTAAAAATCGTGAAAGTCCATCAATTTCTCACGCCCTTTGTAAGTAGAAGTACCGCAAGGTGTATTTACAAAAATAATAAGAAAAGCATAACAAATCACGATTCAGGAACGTGCTTAAGTTTAGACAGGGAGGGATTTAGGCAGCTTACTTTTATTCGGGATCCGTTTTTCTGACGTAGCTAAGAATCAGTACTTTTTAACTGAAATAAATTTGGTAAATAAAGTTAGAATTTAAAATGTTTGTTCTAAGACGCAGAATATATTTCTTAGTTCATGCGCATTTATTTCTTAAATTTATTATTTTGAAAAAGCTTGTTAATTAACCTTATAAGAAAAATGTGAATGATTTGAACCCTTAATGCACCCTTAAAGGTTTAGAACTTTTTAAATTCTGAATTTTGAACGCTGAAGTTCTCGTTAGCTTCATAAAAACACGTGTCTTTTATGATTAAGTATCGAGCATAATCGTGATTTTGCATGTATTTCGTATTTGATTTATATGATTGGGGTGTCATGCACCCCGTGACCGTTTATGTAACTTTTTAGGAGCGACCAATTAAGGTTTAAAAGAGGACCTAATAAAAGTATTGATTAGGTAATTATAAATAATGCCCTGAAATAAAAATAATAAAATGTATTTAATTTTAGTACATCAAAGTCCGTACCTGCAACGGCGACAAAAATTCGCGTCTATACGGCTATTAATCACAGTCGTGCGTACCTTGTGCTTGTGGTAGGTCATGTTTGAATAGCGGTATCCCAATGCACGCGGTTTATTTATATTCACGAACTTTTACCTTATAGGGGGCCGATAGCGAGCGACATCGGTGCTGTGTTCAGGGTCCTTTCTCACGGCCGATGTTGTTTATTATTAAATTATTATAATAATACCTTCAGTTATTGACTTTACTGTACCCCTACATAAAAAGGTATATTTATTATTTAAGGACATAGGTGTGAAAGCATTTCTTTTTTCGCGGTACTTTTGATACTGCTGTCAAAATTAGAAAGGCATAGCCAAATTCCTGTCAGGTAGATTTTAGTCATATCATATTAAATTATAAAAGGTGTAACAAAACCCTTAACGCAACCGAAAGGCACTTTTTCTCCCCGTCATTCTGATATTTCTTTTGTTCTAGACCATACCCGGGATCCTTCTAGTTATAGCTAGATATTGGGGGTCAAATTTCCATCCTTTTCACAAGTTTTTTTTTTTAAAGTACAAGTATTTAATGTAAGATTTTTACTTTGAATACTAGTTTAATAGTTATAACAAAACAATAACTAAATATTGTAATTTAGTAATTCCAATTTGCAAGCATGGTATAGCAACATCCAGATAAGTATAATTTTACTTGTAAAAGTGTTTGTAAAAACCAATTTAACAAAAATATAATTGACGTATCATTTCTGAATCCTTATGCACATTTTTCTAGCCCCAGCTGTCGAGTCCGTCCCTGCGTTGAGGACAAAAATGCACCTCTATTGAGCTATAAATCCGAGTCGTGCTCACCAGCGGTAGGTCATGTCTAGCTAGCGGTATTCTAATGTGCACACTGCTTAACTTATTTATATTGACGGTCCACCGTTTAGAGGGCAGACTAATGGATAAAATTATCTTAATAGACCCAGGATTTATTGAAAACGGAGCGGTATTTTCAGTAGAGTTACGACTGTGATTACTTGTGTCTATTTGGTAATATATTTGTGTGACGGGAATGAGATATTCGTGTCTTCGTCTTTCAGTAGGGTTCCGGGGGTCAGATAGTAAGTCGTTCCGTGTAAAATACTGCTTTAGACTGGAGTCGACCCTGACATATTTCGGAAAAGGCTTGGCAGATGATGAGGAGCTATTTCCAGGAGAGTGGAAACTAATGTCTCCGTGGAGTCAAAACGTGCGAAAGTAAGTTTGTTTGTTACCTTTTCACGCCACTGACCCGATCATCCTGAAATTGCATATATTATGTTGTCAGGTGTACATAAACGGACATAGGTTACCTTTCATCCCGAAAAAAACTACTGTTCCTGAGGAAAACAACAATAACGTTCTTTAGATAATTTATAATAAATGGCGCCAAGTATCTTTCGAATCATTATTGAATTATATTATTACAAACAGAGTACAACCCGAATTGATTGTCAACTTCTAAATTAACGCGAGCGAAGCCGCGGGCAAAAGCTAGTCAACATATAAATATTAAAGAGTGTTCCAGACGGTCCTGGGTAGTTTGTACTCATGCAAGGTCGTTAGCAAATCGTCAGTGGTTACATTAAACTCCTCAATAAAACTACCTTCACAGTAAAATATAAAGTAGAGATTAAACTCCAGATAGACTGACACACAGACAGACAGGATTCCGATTTCCCGTTCACGAATTTTAGTACAGAATACTAAATATAAAACTTTATCGGATACATCTCGAAAACCTGTATAAAACCCGTTGTCGGCTTTATACTCAAGTGAAAATAAAACGACCCTGTTTTGCAGTATTTTGCAGACATAAAAACTCTGTATTTTTTACGTTTATTCGTGTTTTAATTGTTGACGATTTTTAATGTTGCAAGATTTCTTTTTTGACGTGTGCTGTCCTGCCTGTCTTTGGTTACTTGCGTCCTTTCTACGGAAAAAGTTGTATGTAAAGAAAGGTGTCTTTCGACTTACAATTTTCGCACTCAAATAGGCGTTAAACTGAGCTTGAATGGAATCATTGACCTGAGTTTTGTGTTTTACTTTCAGCACTTTACGTTTTTCACACGTAGTTGTTAGTTAAGACGAGGTATTTAACTATATGCCAAACTGTGCATGAACGTGTTAGGTTCTCACATTAGCCTGTTATGCTGATGTTGAACTTGGGTCCATTGAAGGCCACGAGAATTATATTCTTGAAATAATATTTGTGTCATCTAAATGCCTACAGCGAAAATAGTTAACATTAAAATTCATAGTACCCTTCTTTGCCGTAAAATGACGGCACGGTTGCCGCAGTGGCTGAGCGACTGGCTGCTGCGCTGCGTGTCACGGGTTCGAACTCCGCACGGAACAAATATTTGTATGTCCTACAGGTAGTTCCGGGTCGGGCAGTTTGTGCATGTGAGTTTAAATGTTTGTAAGCGCATCCACGATACATGGTGTGCTGCAAAGATTAATAAAATGCCTACAGCGACCATAACTAACATTAAAATACATCTCTGCCTAACGTAATTACAATTAATTGAAGTTTATTTTCAACTCCCATTGATCTCTTGCCAAGCGTGATTAGCTAATAAACTAGATACTAATGTGCACCTAATAGCTAATTTCTCAAAATTTTCTGAAAATAACAGTATTTAAAGCATCACAAGAATCAATTTACCATAACAAGCTATCCAGTCACAAGTATTGTATAAATCGAATATGGTAAGCACCGTAATCAAAAATGCAAGAATGATCGCAAGGCAAATCGCATTAGAGGAACGGTACCTTAAGCTGGGTAGCCACGAGGAATCAGCAGCCCAATACGTAAAATAATGTGCATTATATTCCTATTCCAGCTTTGATTTGAGGTCCAAGTTAGGAGCTGACGGAAATATATCTAATCTTCTCTTTGTGTCGCTGGCAACTTTGCGACATCCATGCGTCGTTGGTGGCAGAGGTCACTTTGGGGCTAAGAGGGCAGGATAGAAGGAGGATAGGAGGATAGGATAGGAGGTGGAACATGCAATGTATCTAATAAGACATAGGTTAATCATATTGAATAGATGTAGGCCACATTGCATATGTTACTTCGTGCACTAAAGAATAGCCATATCAAAGATTATCTTTCAATTTTTTCACATGGATTTTGCTGCACATAAGTACCTACATAAACTGGCTCTTTTTGCCATGGGAATGGACCAGAAAGTAGATCCTTACGTACTCCTGCCCTTTCAGAAAAAACCTTTGGAGTACCTAAATTATTTAGGTACTTCAAAGGTAGTCAATTGAACGTCATATTTAGGCTAAATACGACGTTCAATTTAATACATCTAACTTGTTAAAATTCTAAACTGAAACGACTAAACAGCTTTCATCTTGGACTGATACATTCACAAATAATCGTTTTTCCCCGCTGACTTCTTACATATTGCACCATCCTATAAGAATTCCAAGCAAGATTTCTTGCTACTATTTCCTTCGACTACATATTTCTAACTTAGTATGCGGAACCTTTTTGTCACGGGCTTACAGGATTCGTTCGACAAGGTTGCTTAGTATATAACATTACTCTCCTTGCAGACTGGATCCAATGGTTTTTGAGGTAAGTAACATATTTTTACCTCTAAAAAGTTTTATTCATTTTTACGTTTGTAGAATTCTAGTCTATCCTTCTTTATTTTGCCACTATTAGCTTTTGCCGCGGCTTAGCTCGCGTTAATTTAGAATTTGTCTATAAATTCGGGTTGTACTCTGCTTGTAATAATATAATTCAATCATGATTCGAAAGACACGTGGTGCCATCTATTATCAAAAGAACAGTTCTTTTTTTGGGGATGAAAGGTACTCTATGTCCGTTTCTGTACACCTGACAGCGTATATGCAAAATTTCAGGATGATCGGTTCAGTGGTTTAGGCGTGAAGAGGTAACAAACAAACTTACTTTCGCATTTTTAATATTAGTTAAGATTATATCCTAGACATAATAGGCTGATTGTTGGTATGTTTTGGTGAGGTCATTTAACCTCTTCTTTTCAATTCTGTTTATGAACATGGCGGAGCCACTGGAAAACCATAAATATATTTATTCTATCGAGACAATAGTACCCGCCTTTCTGCGAAACGATGACTACAGCGTTAAATATTATGGAGTGCGGTACTTTAATGGTGCTTTGAGCCCGTATGGTTTGTTCTATTGTCAGGAAAATTACTATGGATTCCTTCGTATTCTAGGATTGTGTATTCTGTGTTAACTGGGGACTTACGGATGGTGAGGAGTTTGGAAAAGACCAAATGTGTTTTTTACTTCTGTTTTAGTGTGGTCAGTGCCTAACTTCGAGTCAGACTTTTTAAGACGCCCGTGGTCCCCTGATTCTTATGGTGTCTTGGCTGGTAGGCATGCTGATTTGGTTTCCTCACGCTGTTTTACTTCACCGAAGCAAGTGATAATAATTATACAAGACGGACATAAAGGGTGTAAAAAGACCCTTAATGAAACCGAAAAGCACTTTTCTCCCTGTCATTGCGATCATTTTTTTGTTCTAGACATACCTGGGAACCTTCTAGTTACGGAGATATTGGAGGTCAAAGTTCCAACTTTTTCACAAGTTTTTTTTAAATACATATTTTTAATGTAAGATTTTTACTTTGAACACCTCCACGACCCCTGTACCTACTATTCAATCCATCCATCAGCACAATGTTTTGAGTGCGTTACATTGGGTCCTACCGTAAAACGTAACTTTTTACCCCAAAAAAAAGTCGTTTCCCAGCAATAATTTTTGCGTAGTTACTTAGTTTGATGTACATAATGCTTGGTTGACGGCTTCGTGAAGGCTCTGTTTACACCCTGTATACATAATATTTATGTTTTTACTTAGGTATGTGCCTTTTCATATGATGAAACAAAAAGAAAATTGTAATGTCAGGTGTGGGGTCTTCTGACCAGCACCTCCACAGCGTGCAACAACCAAGGTGCGTCGAACTTCTCTATCAACATGCTTAGAATGACATTGACAGCTGTCGTTTGTTTATAAATTAACATACATGCAATATTGGAGAGTTTTCATGAGAAATCATCTGTCAAAAATGAGGATTTGCCAATTGTGGCGCAGAATACGATTTGGGCGTTTATGCGTTGTCATGACAACCGAGTCTAACTCAGATGAGCAATTGACTTAAGACGGGTCTTAGAATACAAGTGTAAGACACTGACAGAAACTAGTTCAATATTTAAAATTCGAACACAGGAACACAGCCTAATCAAGTTGCACCAGTTTCGTTGTTCTGTCCGTAATAATAATTATTAATAGTGCACGATTATCGATTAGATTGCCTATCCTGTACCGCAGAGATTGTAACAAATTAATAGTAACAGTACTTTCACGTAATTTCCGTTCGCTGTAATGTTTAGTTTTTGTCGAAACAATGACGGGAACGAAATATAATTATTACTATGGTTGAAGATCTTGATTGACTCTTTGACCTACTCCGGATATTGTTTTTGGTTATTTCTTCTCTCTTTCGAGATAGTAAAAATCTTCCAGAGACGGCGGGGAGCTCAAACTCAATGGATTTAATTTATGAAACCATTTACAGATACTTACTTTTGAAATTTCAACGTAGATATCCATGGAGGAACGGACCAGAAACTCCACCTAAAACCAGGTGTTATAGGTAAACCAGGTTGGGGACGTGCTGGCAACAGTGGACTGCGTTGGGCTGAGTTTATGATTATCTTGCTACTTTTGATTTCATAGACTTTTTACGCTCAAAAGTTTGTTACAGGTGTGACTCAAGACGAACCTTAGTACATAATTGGTCAACCAAATTACTGTATGTAAATCTTGCAGCTGATAATCTCGAAAGCCGAAGTAGAAGGATAAGGTGCAGTAGCGAAGGGTCAATTTTGTATTAGATAAGCCGGAGTACATATCTTTAAAGCGATTATTTTATTTGTCTATAGAATACTGACTGTGCCATTTTTCAAAGGGAAGCCGGTAGGAATCGAGTTGTATGGTACCTTCGCCACTGGAGGCGTAACCCTACAACCATCATAATCATCTGCCTAGCCTTTTCACAACTGGGTTAGGGTTGACTTCCATCTGCATGCAGTTTAATTCATCATCTGCCTAGCCTTTTCCCAACTATATTGTATTTTAAAACAATACTTCGTTAATCAGCTCTGAAAGAGAAACCAAACAAAAGAATGATGGGACTGTACTAATCCCTATATAATTGGTATAATATATTGTTTGGAAAGGCTATTTAAGAGAAAATATGAAAGACATAGCACATACAGCAACTTATGACTGGAGAGATGATGAATTTGGTGGACAGAAAGTGAAAAGATGGAGGATGAAATAGCGTTGACGCTGTTTTGATACGGATTAAGCTAATTTAATAAAAACAGACGTAAGATTAGAATAAAAAAAATAAAAGCACAGGACGCAAAGCTTCGATTAAAACCATTTAATACGGATTACTGAAGTTTATATTAGAGCTCTTATGAGTTTACCTGGAGAATGTAGAAGTTTGGAAACCGTTATCGAATACTAAATAAATGAATACTAGCTTATGTCCGCGGCTTCGCTCGCATGGAGCTGAGTAATTGTCCCACGGGATCGTACTACCGGGATGAAAGTATCCTATGTGTTAATATAGGTTAAAAACTATCTGTTTGCCAAATTTCATTCAAATCCGGTCAGTAGTTTTTGCGTGCAAGAGTAAAAAACATCTATCCATCCCCACAAACTTTCGCATTTTTTAGTAGAAAGTAGGATAAAACCTTTTACCTTGTAGTTGAAAAATTTAACGATAGTAATACAGTTGATCTTATCGATTGTATACATATAGACAAAGTAATTCATGAATTGCTATCATCCATGGGCAATTGCAACATTGCTCGAAGTTAGAACTGTGTCAGTGTCATATCAATTGTATAACACAGAGAACCTCCAATAAACATAAAAGCTTTCTATTCAAAGACTGTAGTAGTACTACTAGATATCTTCAAGCACAGAACTACACCAGAGTACTGATCGTGATAGTAACTAATAGAGAAAAACCGTTAACAAGTTGAAACACACGATTCTTGGCAACAAGAGAAGATAAAGAAGAGAAGACACCCAAAGACGAAAGACAATTGAATAAAGATGAATCTTCTAAAATCGATCTTTTCCATACAAACTATCATGTGTATTCGTCTAATTTGTGGCTTGTACTACAAAATAAATTCAAATAGATTGTTAACATCATTGTCAAAGATGTATTGTGTGTTTGTCAGCATGATAATAATAACAAATGTTTTGGTATCAGTAGTCGAGCACAGTATCGATCAAATTCGGTTAGGGCTGCAGGTCACCCTATACGTGGCAAACGTTCTTGTCAATATATGTTGTGCCTCTGAAAATTTCCCAGCTTTGTTAAATAAATTAAGGGAAATAGATGATTCGCATGACGATCTGACACTAGACGATGAAATACCCGTCTCTAGAATTCTATTTATCGTCTCATTAGCGATAAGAATATACACACATTTGGTTTTCTGTACTACTTCACCGTATCCTTGTTTCTTAAGAATTCTGGCTATTGACTTAATGACAATTACATCTCATTTTACAAGAATCATGATGTTCGAGTCACTGTGGCATCGAATGAAATTGATTCGCAAACGATTTGAAAAGGAATCAAGAATACGCAGGTGGGACAATGATGAAGAAATAACTGTGCAGAGACTGAAGAAATATATGAAAGCTTATAGCGATTTATTGAATACGACTCAGCTAACCCATGCAGCGATGAAGCCTCTGGTAAGTGTTACTTGGTTTAGCTTTTACAATATACTTACTCTTTTTACGCCCTAGTATGGTCAAAATACCAACTCATCATCTGCCTAGCCTTTTCCCAACTATGTTGGGGTTGGGGTCGGCTTCCAGTCTAACCGGATGCAGCTGAATACCAGTATTTTACATGGAGCCACTGCCTATCTGACCTCCACAACCCAGTTAGTACTGGGTAATACGATACCCCTTGATAAGACTGGTTGTTAGACTTTTTGGGCCACTGACTACCTAACGACTGTCAAAGATCTACAAATGACACCCGGGACCAACGGCTTAACGTGCTTTCCGAGGCACGGAGGAAACTTGGTATATAATGGGTGGTCACCCATCCACAGACCAATCTAGGCAAGCACGGCTTAACCTAAAGATCGACCCAAGCGGCTGTTATTATTTAGCCACGAGCATACAGTTTAAATACAGTATTTTATACGGAGTGACTCCCTATTTGAGCTGCACAACCCAATTACCGATAATATGAAGAAAAATACAAAATTAAATCTTAGCCAAGCATCGCCAAAAAGGAGAATTCACATATTATTATTATAGGTATGTCCATGAAGAAGATACTTTCATTTAATTTCCTTTTGACGTAATTCGTACGGTGTTTATAACCAAAACAATGCAGGCAGTAAAAAGTTATAATTGTACGCCTAATGTCAGACTTTCACTGGTTTAATTTAATATCTGCTATACATGTATAATATCGTTGTTATTATGTGGTCAGGCTGCTGTTCCGATTTTCATTTGTTTTATCTTGAGCTATCCTCACTGTTCTACATACCCGCACAACTACAAGCTTTGTTTCCTTGATCCCTAATCAGTCAGAAATGTATTTTAGTACATCCAAATCTCGCGCGAATTATACAGAAACGGCGTAAGGTGAAGGCGCGGCGCAGGCATGATGCCGCTTCAAAAAGTTTTCATAAAAAATGTACGTAGGCAACGTGTCGTGCATTACATTCAAGTGGCGCGGTGCAGGCACGCCGTTCTTTCGTTTTCTTATAAATTTTACGGCTGCGCTGCGCCTTCTCCTTACGCAGTTTCTGTATAATTCGCGCCTCTATCATATGTGGTGCTATCAACCGGGCACAAATCAATACTCCGGGCTACCACACTGAGAAATTTCAGATGGGAAACCCCAATAATATTTCACGGCTTTCTTGGTTGGGATACAGGTTGAACAGAATTCTAGACACAGGTAAAACAGCTACTCATTTTGTTATTGAATTTTTCGTTTCGTAAAACGGTGATATACTAATTGATTCTTCTCAATGATAAAACCACTAAAGTGGACTGTGGATCCTTTGAAGATGTTCTCGGGATGAGATGGTGGTTGTCATGTCAGTAGACACCCCTTGTCTAGCTACCTATGTCATCTTTCTTAAAGTTCATTCTACTAATATTATAAATGCGAAAGTTTGTGAAGATGGATGGATGTATTTCACGCAAAAAATACTGACCGGATTTGGATGAAACCTAGATCAACACATGGGATAATTTTCATCCCGGCAGTTCTATCCCGTGGGACAATTACCGAACGACACGCGGGCGAAACCGCAGGCATAAGCTAGTTTTAAAGCAACCAACAGTCGCAGACCCTGCATAAATAAATAAGCAGTCGTACATTTTGTAGTTACCTCTCCCATATCTAAAGAGACCGTGAAATGTCCCCAGTTTAAACGTTTGTCGTTGCAACGGCAAATAAAATGTAGGTTCAAGTAACCGGTTCTGTAAGCCCCCAGCCACCTCAGGTAATACTTAGATAACTGCAAAAACATATAAGTTATACCGCTGTCTTCAGAGAGTAGGAAATATTGATGTTACTGTTTGCGGCTGTCAGTCGACCGTGACACGATTGTCAATCGAGGATGGGCTATGCGATCGAAGATTGACAAATTGTCAATCACTTTGCTGTTTCGATGATACATAACATTTTATATCTTTATGCTACCTTATACAACTCATTTTTTCAACAAGATTTCGGTAACTCTAGGGGACACGTAAACCTAATACCAAAATATTATTATTGCATGTTGGATCTTCAACTCTCAGCCTTTTCAGAGTTAAAAATCTAACAATGCGCTTCTATTTAGAAACAATTATACATTTAGGATGGCCGATGGAGCCGAAAAGTTCTGGAGTGGCGACCGTGAACCGAAAGACGTTACGTTGGAAGGCCTCCCACTAGGTGGACCAATGACCTGTGAAGGTTGCGGGGATCCGCTGGTTGCGAGTCGCACGGGACCGGTCAATATGGCGACACTTGGGGGAGGCCATGTCCAGCAGTGGACGTCTTTTGGCTGGAATGATGATGATGATACATTTAGCTGTTCCTTGTTGGTAAGGAAAAGGGGCATTTGTCCTATAAATTAATTATAGATGGCGACCAACTGAGAGGCAGAGAAGTTTATTACGGTACAGGACTTCATGTAACTAACGAGTCACTAAGCTTGCATTGCATCCAGTCTTTTATTAAACAATTCGGTATAATGTTCAAAAATAATCACGCAAAATAATAATAAAGAACATATAACATCACGCCTGTAATATCCGAAGAGTTAGCCAGAGATGTACCGTACGCCCACATTTCGCCAGTTATGTTAAAGTCCCATGTAATAGGGGGCGAGCCTATTCTCATCAACCGGGCACAAATCCAGACTCCGTCCGTGACTGCTACTGAGAAATTCCTGATGGAAAAACACAATAACACTTTGCCCGATCCGGGAATAGAACCCAGGACCAAGACCATGACTAGGAAGGAATTAATAAAGAAGTTTTTAAAAATGTCATCAATGAAGAAAACTACGCAAGAACATATAAAATAAAAGAAATGATAATTAAAGATGTTTATCAAATACTTGATGACGCGAAAACAATACTTCGTTAATCAGCTCTGAAAGAGAAACCAAACAAAAGAATGATGGGACTGTACTAATCCCTATATAATTGGTATAATATATTGTTTGGAAAGGCTATTTAAGAGAAAATATGAAAGACATAGCACATACAGCAACTTATGACTGGAGAGATGATGAATTTGGTGGACAGAAAGGGCAAAAATGGAGGATGAAATAGCGTTGACGCTGTTTCGGTACGGTTTAAGCTAAATTAATAAAAAACAGACGTAAGAGTAGAATTTAAAAAATAAAAGCACAGGACGCAAAGCTTCGATTAAAACCATTTAATACTGATTACTGAAGTTTAAATTAGAGCTCTTATGAGTTTACCTGGAGAATGTAGGAGTTTGGAAACCGTTATCGAATACTAAATAAATTAATACTAGCTTATGTTCGCGGCTTCGCTCGCATTGAGCTGAGTAATTGTCCCACGGGATCGTACTACCGGGATGAAAGTATCCTATGTGTTAATATAGGTTAAAAACTATCTGTTTGCCAAATTTCATTCAAATCCGGTCAGTAGTTTTTGCGTGCAAGAGTAAAAAACATCCATCCATCCCCACAAACTTTCGCATTTTTTAGTAGAAAGTAGGATAAAACCTTTTACCTTGCAGTTGAAAAATTTAACGATAGTAATACAGTTGATCTTATCGATTGTATACATATAGACAAAGTAATTCATGAATTGCTATCATGGGCAAATAGAATATTGCTCGAAGTTAGAATCGTGTCAGTGTCATATCAATTGTATAACACAGAGAACCTCCAATTAACATAAAAGCTTTCTATTCAAAGACTGTAGTAATACTACTAGATATCTTCAAGCACAGAACTACACCAGAGTACTGATCGTGACGGTAACTAATAGAGAAAAACCGTTAACAAGTTGAAACACACGATTCTCGGCAACAAGAGAAGATAAAGAGGAGAAGAGACCCAAAGACGAAAGACAAATTAATAAAGATGAATCTTCTAAAATCGATCTTCTCCATACAAACTATAATGTGTATTCGTCTAATTTGTGGCTTGTACTACAAAATAAATTCAAATAGATTGTTAACATCATTGTCAAAGATGTATTGTGTGTTTGTCAGCATGATAATAATAACAAATGTTTTGGTATCAGTAGTCGAGCACAGTATCGATCAAACTCGTTTAGGGCTCCAAGTCTCTCTATACGTGGCAAACGTTCTTGTCAATATATGTTGTGCCTCTGAAAATTTCCCAGCTTTGTTAAATAAATTAAGGGAAATAGATGATTCGCAAGATGATCTGACACTAGACGATGAAATACCCGTCTCTAGAATTCTATTTATCGTCTCATTAGCGATAAGAATATACACACATTTGGTTTTCTGTACTACTTCACCGTATCCTTGTTTTTTAAGAATACTGGCTATAGACTTAATGACAATCACTTCTCATTTTACAAGAATCATGATGTTCGAGTCACTGTGGCATCGAATGAAATTGATCCGCAAACGATTTGAAAAGGAATCAAGAATACGCAGGTGGGACAATGATGAAGAAATAACTGTGCAGAGACTGAAGAAATATATGAAAGTTTATAGCGATTTATTGAATACGACTCAGCTAACCAATGTAGCGATGAAGCCTCTGGTAAGTGTTACTTTGGTTTAGCTTTTACAATAAACTTATTTTTACGCCCTAGTGTGGTCAAAATACCAACTGTTACTACATAAAACTTATTCTACCTTTGTATGGTTAAAATAGAGCTGGAATTTGTCTTTTGTTGTTTCAGATATTATTGACTACAATGGCGGTGTTTCCAAAATTATTGAATATTATTCATGCAGCAATTTCTGCTGGTTGGACTTACGTATGTATAATTATTATTGGTAACGAAGTAGAAATGATTCGTTTTTAGATTGTATCAGAACAAGTGTGTTGTCTCAATTTGACCAAAATGTATTAGGACATCGCGACATCAATCGGTTATCGTGTGGTACGAACATGTGATGCAGAGGAATGAGGAAAATGTAGTGAGGAAAATTCTGAGTATGAATGTAGATGACTATAAGAGTAGAGGAAGACCAAACAAACGATGGATGGACTTTGTGAAGCTGAAGGATGATATGGCTAGAAAGTATGTGACTGCTAAGATGACGAGTAATAGAGAAGTATGGAAAAAGAAAACATGCTACGCCGACCCCAAATAAATTGGGATATGGACAGAAGAAGGATGTATTAGGATACTGCATTTTGGGCTGATGTAAACTTATTCCATATCCAGTGGAGTGACTAAACATGATTGATATACCATATATCGTCATACTCCAACTCCTAAACACCTTTAAACTGGCTTTGGCCCGTGAGTGGCATGAAGCTCTGATAGCAGGTTAGGCACTAACCACGCGAAAAGAATGAAATAAAGAATTTCTCACGACGACGTTGACAACTTTCAGAATGCACCAATTTAAGCATCACAATTGAGTAATTTCGATATCCCCACTACAGATCCACCAAAGAACTTTGAAAATGTTACAGAGACATAAGACAACCATCTTGGAAGGGTTGACAGACTTCACAGTCTCAATAGCACCAGCTGCTGTGGCCGAGTTCATCAACAGCGAAATCGACAAACTGAAACAATGCTTCATTAAGCAGTTGCTTTATTGTAGAGGTAGGTTTGTAATCTTTTCTAGAGCGTCATAATCTTTGAAAATAGCCCATGATGTGGTCCCAAAAATTTTAATTCATGCTAGCTTGCCATTATCGATCGATGGCGGCACTATTTATAAAGGAATCCTTACTTCCTTACTAATATTACAAATACGAAAGTAAGTTTGTTTGTTACCTTTTCACGCCTAAACCACTGAACCGATCATCCTGAAATTTTGCATATACAGGAGTACAGAAACCGACATAGGGTATCTTTCATCCCGAAAAAAAGTACTGTTCCCGAGGAAAACAGCAATAACGTTCTTATGATAATAGATGGCACCACGTGTCTTTCGAATCATGATTGAATTGTATTATTAATTTCTTCTTTTATACTCAGCAAAATTAAGCCGGTTGTTCAATATTTCAGGAGAAACAACTCGACACGCTATAGAAGACGCCATGATGTACTTCCGCCAGCATCCGTTCAAGTATACAATATGGCGGATGTTCACAGTGGACATCAGCATGATACTGAGTGTGGTCGCTTTGCTCACCACGTACACCGTGGTTATGGTGCAGTTTTCGCATTTCTTTAACTGATTGTATTTAACTATTCGTATTGTTTGCTGTTTTCAACTAAATGTATTGTGATTTTCTATACAACGTGTACAGAAAAATTAACATTTTTGTTCAGGGGACCAACATTGTAATTGCGAAAAAATAATCAGCTGTCCCGTACATTTCACGGGACGGACGAGCATGTTTGAAATTTTCTATGGGCTAGCTGAATATGTTTTCAAGTTTACCATATTTGTTTCATAAAGTGGTTCAGTTTGATGGTCACTTAACCGTTTGCGGACCCAGGTTGGCCGCTGTAGAAATAATCTGGCCAAGTGGGGTATCATCGACCCGTCCCAAACACAATGTCAGTGTGGAACCCCTCTGCAGGATATGCCACACCTCCTTTCTTGCCCATCCAGCACAGCCACCTGCACCTTCCAGAATTTAAACGAAGCCAGCGACAGAGCTGTGCAGGTGGCAATATACTGGTCGGGTATTATTTGAGCCTATCGACACGCAAAGAAGAAGAAATTTGATGGTTTCCAACACACCCTTAAAAATATGACCGCACCTTTCTGACACACGCTGTATAGGAGAGTTAATTTACAGCAATTGATATGTACACAAACCGTGTTCAAAAATGTATTAAGCTAATGAAAAATGTATTAATAGAATAAGCAAAAGCCTTGAATGATAAAGCCACGTCACTATCATGTTGTTCATTTAGTCCAGTTAGTTAGTAGTTAATTTCTACCATGGATAAAATAAGGAAAAAGTGGAAATCAGTTGTTTCCATAAAAACCATTATGTTAGTTCGGCTTCTGGGAGGTTTTTACTACGAAACTAGTACCCATAAACTAGTCAATATCCTAGCCCGAGCTTATTGCGTGTTAGTTGCTACAGTAATCCTCACAATAAACTTCAAACTGTTTCCTTTGGTTCCCGGTCCTGCACAGATACAGTACGCACTTCGAGGCACACTATATACCGGAATTTTCGTTACAAACTTATATTACAACGGCGAAAATTTCCAAAATTTCTTGGAGAAAATTAACAAAACACAAAGTACGAAACTGGATGATAAAATTCCAGTTTCTCGTCTCATATTCATGTTATCAGTCCTTGGCAAAGTGTCCACTTATACATTCGACATTTATTTATTGGGGAATAATTATGTTTTGATTTCTCTGGGCACGTTTTCATCCCTTTTTGCTACGATATTATATTCATCTTACTGCGCTAGAATAATGATGTTTGAATTAATTTGGCACCGAATGGCAATGCTCCGCAAACAAGTTGAGAAGGACTTGGCAATCGCGCGCAGATTTGAAAAACGAGAAGAATTCATGAGGAAGAAATTAAGAACTTGCATGAAAACCTACAAGAATTTATTACATACGACTTGTGAAACTGATACACCAATGAAGTTAATGGTAATAATACCTCACTAAGTTATTAATATGAATTAAAATTGCAAAGAACAAATTTTAAACTTACAGACTGCAGAGAAAAACATTTTTGGAATGCGTGAATATTCTAAGAATACGTATTAATTTTTGGGTGTTTCTCACAGTACTCTTCTATTTCAGATATTGTTATCCGTTGTAATCTTAGTTCCTAAGATATTGAACAGTATTTATGCCTACATTGTTTTCAGCACTGCGTTCGTAAGTATATACATTAATTTATGTTTTTATTCACTGACTATTATTTATTACTTAGCCTGACTAGTTACATCACGACAATCGAGATGTATTTACTGGGGAGATTTAGTTGGGAATAATATCCTGATCTGGAACTACTATAATAGCTGTTAAGGAGAGATTAAAATTGAGTATAACTTGAGTATTCATGTTGAAAATTGGTTTTAACGTTAAAAAACAATTTTCAAACCAACTATGAAACTATGAGGAATAGCGAAAAATACTCAAAGGAGTCTCGAGCGCGATTTTGATGAAAACTAAAACTGCATTATTGGATTATTGCCAACACAATATTCCTAGTCAGGACTCAAACTGGTTGATTTAGAAAAAAAAAACACACTGTATTGTTACACCATTCGATAGCGTCGCTATTAAGGATCTAATTCTAGGGGAAGTAATCACATATAGATATATAATGATGTATAGTTGAATCAAGTTTTCATTACAGAACAAAAACAATGCAATTATTCTTGAAGCTTTAGTCGAGTTCATGATAACATTATCACCCGCACTGATAGCAGAAATGATCAACATTGAAATAGATCAAATGAAACTCTGCGTTGTAAAGCAACTACTCGTATGTAGAGGTAACATTATTTTTCATCAAGAATATTTGTGTGTTATAATATAATAGCTAATTATAAAGGTGCTCTTATGAAGGCGACCGCAACCGCAAACCGCAGCGGCAACGTCGCCTCATAGCAATGACAAACGGCAGCGACAAGAAACAATATCATCGTTTTTTGATTTTTTTTCCGTTTTTTTTTTGTGCCCTTGTGGCATGTGCCAAATCAACGTATTTTCTTTTCTTTCTTTTTTTTCTTTCTTTTCTTTCTCTTCTTTCTTTTTTTTCTTTTTTTTCTTTCTTTCCTTTCTTTCCTTTCTTTCTCTTCTTTCTTACTTTTCTTTCTTTCTTTCTTTTCTTTTTCTTTTCTTACTTCCTTGTTTATTTCTTTCGGTTTCTATGTTTCCAAAGGAAGCGGAAATAGCCAGCAATATCGTAATCTACCAACTGTGTCGCCCAGGTCTGTCATTGCGATTGGATGGCCAAACGTTACTGCATTGGTTTGCGACAAAAAAACTAAAATAATATATTCTAAAAAAACTAAAATATTTCAGAAGAAGCCACTCGTCAAGCCATAGAAGATGCCATGATGTACTTCTTCCATCATCCGTTCAAGTACACAATATGGCGGCTGTTCTCAATGGACATGAGCATGATGCTGAAAGTGGTCGCTCTGCTCACCACGTACACTGTGGCTATGGTGCAGTTCGCGCATTTCTACAATTAACTGAATGAGATGAGCACCATCATTTAATTATAGCATTAGTCGTTTATTAGGAGAGCCCTGATTACCCTGGGTTTGTATCTGGATGACAATACTCTGGCCCTCTAGTTAACTTGGCACATTTTGGTGTATTTTAGGTCATCATCATCTGCCTAGCTTTTTCCCAACTATATTGGGGTCGGCTTCCAGTCTAGCCGGATGCAGCTGAATACCAGTATTTTACATGGAGCGACTGCCTATCTGACCTCCACAACCCAGTTAGTACTGGGTAATACGATACCCCTTGGTAAGACTGGTTGTCAGATTTTTTGGGCCACTGACTACCTAACGACTGCCAAAGATCTACAAATGACACCCGGGACCAACGGCTTAGCGTGCTTTCCGAGGCACGGAGGAAACTCGATATGTAATTGGTGGCCACCCATCCAAGGACCAACCTGGGTAAGGCTTAACCTAAAGATCGACCCGAGCGGCTGTTATTATTTAGCCACGAGCTCCTCACCCTCTAGATAACTAGCTAAATATTGGTGTATTTTAGGTACTTCTGCTTATTCCTTGGGAGAACGCAAGCGTGTTTTTGTATGATGTTGTAATTTGGTTACTACAATAAAGAATTTTGACAGTGTTCCGTTTTTAAATTTAATCTTTTCCAAACTACAAGAAAATCGTTTACAGAATACTTAACTGCTCCAGGAGAATGAAGAATGAGCACCTTTTCACATGATTATGGATCTGAGGGGTTCCAGGAAATAACAGGAAAGATATTGTTCTATAAAGGGTGTAAAAGTAGCCTTACCGAAGCCGAAAGGCACTTGTTCTCCCCGTCATTGCGATCATTTTTTGTTCGAGATCATACCTAGGAACCTTCTAGTTAAGGAGATATTGTGGCTCAAAGATCCAACTTTTCCACAAGGTTTTTTTTTTGATTCTCTATTTAATGCACCAGCACAATGCTTTGAGTGCGTTACTTTGAGTCCTACCGTCAAACGTGATTTTTCACCCAAAAATAAAAGTCCTTAGCAATAATTTTCGAGTAGAGTTACATAATTATGATGTACAAAACGCTTAGTTGACGGCTCCGTGAAGGGTCCGTTTACATCCTGTATACTAAATATTCAAAAGCTGATAAGTAGCTATGTCGGTGTTTTGGGGTATTCCTTAAAGTGCAACTATTTTTAAGCGCAACCAACTAAGCGCAACTATATTATTCCTCGAAGCGCAACCATGATGAAAAATAGAAATCTGTATGATGGATTCATTAACGATATTTTTCATCATGGTTGCGCTTTGCTTGCGGTGTTTTGAACTTGTGACTTTTGCTGGGGTAACTAGTCGACGACATTATGTTTACTTCTAAAGATGACTATCTAAAGTTAAATTATTACAGATTCTTAGAAAATAATCATATTTTTAATTTGTAATAGGCTTCTTTAGCAGCTGATTCGAGGCAACGCTCACAATCCGCTTTATTAATCTACGGAAGTTTACGTTCGTTTAGTGGCTGGGCAGTATAATAGGTACAGTTTAACTTGTGAATAGCGCTTCATAATTTATAATCAGATGGGGCGGTTGATACAGGCGTTTGATAAATATGTGCAGGCTGGAAGAGGTAGGGTAGGTGAGTAATAGTTATACTTGTATAATTATGCCAAGTAACGTAAAACTCAAAGTGAGAAAGGGTCTTTGATATGATTAACAAGTCTTTTTTAATGAATATTCTCTATGAACCGCAATCCTTATCCTTACTAATATTATAATTGCAAAAGTAAGTTTGTTTGTTACCTTTTCACGCCTAAACCACTGAACCGATCATCATGAAATTTTGCATATACGTTGCCAGGTGTACAGAAAAGGGCATAGGGTACCTTTAATCCCGAAAAAAAGTACTGTTCCCAAGTAAAACAACAATAACGTTCTTATGATAATAGATGCCGCCACGTGTCTTTCGAATCATGATTGAATTATTACAAGCAGGGTACAACCAGAATTGATTGTCGACTTCTAAATTAACGCGAGCGAAGCCGCGGGCAAAAGCTAGTTTGGAATATTATTGAATTTCGAATACAATCATGATGTCGGGAACAGACTTATTTTGTGATTTACAAAATAATTGTAAAATCAAAGATAGAAACCTTTTTTTTAAATTAACGAAAAGACCCTTAACGAAGCCGAAAGTTACTTGTTGTCCCCGTCATTACGATCATTTTTTTGTTCTAGACCATACCTGGGAACCTTCTAGTTACGGAGATATTGGGGGTCAAAGTTCCAACTAATTCACAAGTTTTTTTTTTTTAATACAAGTTTTTATTGTAAGATATTAATTTAAATACCTTCACGATCCCCGTACTATTCAATCCATTCATCAGCACAATGTTTTGAGTGCGTTACATTGCGTTTTACCGTAAAACGTGATTTTTCACCCCAAAAAAAAAGTCGTTTCCCAGCAATAATTTTTGCGTAAAGTTACTTAGTTTGATGTACAGAATGCTTGGTTGACGGCTTCGTGAAGGGTCTGTTTACACCCCGTATATCAAATTAATGTTTCTCTTATTAGTCTTAAACGAGATTGTGAATAGCATATTCTTCAACAGATTATGGCAGCCCTATAATTGTAATCCTTTGAAGTAATTAATTTATCGATGCCCCCGCGCATGGTAGGTAGGCTCTGCCGTAATAAATATGATTCTACTCCTTGATATTGTAATTCAAAGTTATAAAGTTAAAACGAAATTCTTTATGGCACTTTTGAATATAAAGGGTGTAAAAAGACCCTTAACGAAGCCGAAAGGCACTTGTTCTCCTCGTCATTGTGATCATTTTTTTGTTCTGGACCATACCTGGGAACCTTCTAGTTACGGAGATATTGGGGGTCAAAGTTCCAATTTTTTCACAAGTTTTTTTTTAAATACTACTTTTTAAGGTTCTAACTTTACTCCAATTATCTCCATGGTCCGTTTACTATTCAAAGCATCCATCAGCAATAAGTTTTGAGCGCATTATGTTGAGTTTTACCGTAAAATGTGATTTTTGACCCCAAAAAAAAATTTCGTTTCCCAGCAAAAATTTTTGCATAAAGTTACTTAGTTTGATGTACAGAATGCTTGGTTGACGGCTTGGTGAAGGGTCTGTTTACACCCCGTATTTGCATTAGCTTGGTTGAGAGCGGAGTTCACCGATAATAATGATCGCGATCAGCGTAATATTATCTGGACACTACATAATATCACGCCGGTAATTCCCGAAGAGAGTAGAAGCAGAGGTGTTCCTAATAGTACACTCAGTTATGTTTAAGTTCCATGTTATAGGGGGCGAGCCTACTGCCATCAACGGGACACAATTCCAAACTCCGTGGCTGCTACTGAGAAATTCCTGATGGAAAAACCCAATAACACTTTGCCCGACCCGGGAATCGAATCCATGACCTTATGCTCAGCAGTCGCGCTCGCGACCACTCGACCAACGAGGCAGTGACTAAAAAAACATAAATATTACTCAGCAATTATGCCACTGAAAAGTCTGGAACGTGGTTTAGATGTTGATCGCGTTCAGTAATCGGTGAAATTAGGTTGTTTAAAAGGCCTCGTTCAGTATAAACACTTGAATTTCAACCGCGAAAATTATTGCATTAAACTAAGGTATTTTGAATTTGATTTTACATACAATAATACAACAATATAATACAATAAATCGTCGATATGTAAATATTTTTTATTATTGCATGAGTAATCCTTACGCCAGACATTCTCTTATTATAATTTCCGTCAAGTTGTATGAACTACAACTACATTGTTTTAATAATTAAATTCATACAACGTACTGATATTGATTTTGTATGGAAATGTATTCATGCTGCGATGAAAAAAGATGGATAGGGTGAAGTGCCCATTTGTTGGTCCAGCTAATAGTCAGCTACATTACTACGTTAAAAAGTTAATTTAAAATATACGAAAACGCAGTTTAAACAAATCGATTTTTTATTTATACTTATTCTTTTTGTAATTAATTTTTGTAACAAAACATGCTATAAAACTTGTAAAGCGCGGTGATTTCTATGAAGATCATTTAAAATCAATATATCATGCCTTCTTTCTCTATTCATATTAGCTATACAAATCCAAGCAACAAAATTTATGTTTTTTTTTTTGTAATCCACTTCTATATTATTATATTCTACAATAGTACGTAGTCTAACTTTATAACCACAGCCAATCATTTTCCGTAGTTGACACGCTCTGTTTTCCCGCATTCCCTGATCGAGATGAAAATAGAAAGTTTCATCATTCATAAGTAATGACAAATTGCTTATATTATTATGTAGACACTGAGAAATTGCAAAGCAATCGACTGTATCGGATTGGGCTGTGCAATATAGTTTTTTTTTTGCTACTGGCTTTAGCAATTTGCTTGAGCTATTGGTTAATGTGAGCTTTTTTATTTTATAAGTATGAGTTTGCGGGGCTAACATGGCAAGTGATCGCATAGGATAGTGAGGTATGGAAGGAGAAAGGGGAAGCTTTGGCCCAACAGTGGGACATGATGTAGGCTATTAAAAAAAGTATGAGTTTACAATAACGTGCTGGTGATATCGCTATTAAATATATGCTTGAATCTTTAAAAAATAGATATAAGATAAGATCAAGAATACATGACCTTTTACCATCTCTACAATTTGAATTGTGAAACACGTTATTTCTTTTATTTTTAAATTGCGAAGCGTAGGTCGACTACCGGTGCTAACACCTGAAGTAAAATGCAGTTTCGCTTGAATTTCGTCGGTGGCATGTTAAATAGCGCGCGTGAATTTTAATATGTTTTGTTATTGTGTTTACGATGAACTTTATAGAGATGTTGTTTATCGATACCTAGAGGAATGCCTCTGGAGACCGAACCACATCACTAACATACGGTATACAGAAGACATTGGACTTTTGAAGTACCAACCTAAAAAGTAGTCGATTAAAAACCTTTTGCCAGTAAAAGTGTATCGTATATTACTGCAACCGGTACTTTTACTTACCATTACTTACTAAAATTATATGATACTTCAAACATTGATTAATTTCTGAACTGAATACAATGTAAACAGTAAGCGATTTTTCAATGTTTTATTAAGTGCGTATTTCAAATCAATCAAATCAATTTTTATACTGAATACCGAAGAATTTGGTTTGACTTTTTCACTAAAGTTTTTGATCTTTTCCAAAAATTACGCAACTCAAAGTACCATCGATACTCGATACTTTTGGACATCACTACAAAGTCCCTATCAAGGGCCGCATCATGAGATGGTAGCACATTATTCACATCAAGTTTTATGATGATCACGCGAAGGAATGCTTCTCATTTGTCCCTCCGAAGATGCCACTGCAAAGGGTCTTATTTATTTACGTCGTACTCCTTTATTACGTCGTTATTTATTTGTGAATAATTCAGAATTACTTAAATAAAATTAAAAGAAAAATAACACACACGAAGCAAATCTTCTGCCTTTATGGTTTGAAAAAGTTCCTTGGCCACGATACGCGTCTTGTGACAAAGTAAAAAAGGTACTGTAGCTGCGGAGAAAAAAGTTGCTTAGACATAACCACAAGTCACCACGATGCAACTTGTGGTCCGACGGATGTAAACAGATGAAGCGCGCTTTTCGTTCGACACAAATCACGTCACCCCGGGTCGTGAACTGGCAATAATTGATGTACAAAGTCTTACCATCATCTGCCTAGCCTTTTCCCAACTATATTGGGGGCGGCTTCCAGCCTAACCGGATGCAGCTAAATACCAGTATTTTACGTGGAGCGATTGCCTGTCGGACCTCCACAACACAGTTATTACTGGGTAATACGATACCCCATGGTAAGACTGGTTGTCAGACTTTTTGGGCTACTGACTACCTAACGACTGTCAAAGATCTACAAATGACAACCGGGACCAACAGCTTAACGTGCTTTCCGAGGCACGGAGGAAACCCGGTATGTAATGGGTGGTCACCCATCCACAGACCAACCTAGGCAAGCACGGCTTAACCTAAAGATCGACCCGAGCGGCTGTTATTGTTTAGCCGCGAGCTCCTCCATTAACAAAGTCTTACCATTTTCCAAAAAGAAAAAACTAATAATTGCACAGCACAATCAATCAACGATCGAGCCATTTCGTCAATAGTTAGGTAAGTACTTGAAATTATGATTGTTCCCTTTGATTGCCATCTAAGTAGACCAAAGTCTTTATTGAGACGATTCATCTGTGAACAATGATTCTCAAACTACTTAAATTTCGCAATTTATTCGGTGAATTTCACATTTTTCGACACACGGCAGAAGGCGACGCGGCAGACCTCATAGAAGATGGCGAAAGGGGTATAAGGCTTCCTCTCGTACCTGCCGGGGCAGCGGGACTGTTCGAAAGAGATACCGCGGCCCTGGAACACAAAGGGCAAAGAAGGAACATCGATGGGTTTTAGTCAGTAAAAGTCTGACACTCCCTCCCACTCCACCCAGAGCGGGGGGAAGTTATTTGACGATTTCCCATCCAAAAAAAAAAGGGGTTTGACAAAACCAACGACCACTGGCCCCACATTAGCCGAACCGAAAGGGCTCGAAGTCATGTTGAGAGGCGATTGGCCACTAATGGGATACTGTAGACTAACAGTTACAATTTGTTGTTGTCTCCATTAAGGAATATATTTGCCACCAATCGGACATAAATCCTGACTCCGTGGCTGCTTCTGAGAAATTCCTGATAGAAAAACTGAATAACACGTTGACCGACCAGAGAATCGAACCCAAAACGTCATCCTTAGCAGGCACACGTATAACCAATACACCAACGAGGCAGTCCGGATCTACGTGTCGAGACATAATATTATCAAACTAATTGTAATGAAACTTTGATTAATACTTATAGTTTATTAATACGCCGACGACGGTACCTGCTATATGCCAATATCCTGTGTTAATAAGCCATTAAAATGCCTAGCCCTAATAATAAAAGCCTCGATAACAGCTAAGTCCCGTACGACACTTATTTAACGATATTATCTCATAACACCATTAAAATCTTAACCTTATCTCAATCACATAGAAGACAGTTTTGAGCGTTAGATGCCTAAGTATAATTCTCAAAGATAATGAAAATCGCGTAATCTAACTGTATGGGGTTTGATAGTAAAATCTATATGGTTATTAATGTATCGTTTTACCTACTACTAGTAGCTTTTTTATGGCTGAACTGGGTACTTTACTATGTTTAGTGTAATCAGGCATCCGTGAGGTTGGTTTTATTAATAGTAAATACTAAGTAATGTAAACCTAGATAGTATAATCGGGTAAAGCAGAGAGGTTTCGCGGACCTGTGGACGGTGAGTAATGGGCTAGCTCGACGTTCGTCCGTCTTATGACGACAGGCCGTGTCGATGGCGCGTTCGTATTCCACGTGTGCCTTAAAGAGATGTCAGCTAAAGGAAGGGGCCCGGAAGGGCCGATGCCTGCCGGGGCTGCGGGACTCTTCGAAAGAGATACCGCGGCCCTGGAACACAAAGGGCAAAGAAGGAACATGGATGGGTTTTAGTCTGTAAAAGTCTGACACTCCCTCCCACTCCGCCCAGAGCGGGGGGGGGACCAGTCAGGGTTTAAAAGCCAGCCCAATTCAGTGAACTACAGATACAGATAACTTCCAGTTAATCTAGCAACAACAAAAGTAACAAACAGTTACTGTCAACGGTCTCGCCTGGTAAATATGTAGGTAAAATAGTGCGATTACTTACTGAGATTGTGGGGATCCGGTTGCGAATAGCTGTTCTGTTTTATTAAGTTATCTTGGTTAACCTACCTCGTTGGTCTAGGGGTCGCAAGGGCGGCTGTTGAGCGTGGAATTCTTGGTGTGATGGGTCGAACTTACTTTGTCGAGTTTTCCATTAAGATATTTGAAGTAGTATCCCGGCTTTTGGATGTGGGCAGATACTCCTCTGCCTCAAAAAGTACGTCAAACCTTAACTAACCATCAATAGTTCTTAGCCTGTAGTTCCCGAAGGGTTAAGCAGAGGTGTAACTAATAGTACACCCACATTTTGCCAGTTATGTTTAAGTCCCATGTAATACGGGGCGAGCCTATTGCCATCAACCGGACACAAATCTAATATCATTGGTTAATTTCCGCAAATATTGTCCGCCATTTCCACAAGTCGATCCGCAAATGTACTTATATCTCTGCGTACCGCTTTGGGCATTTACTGGCGTTATGTCAATTTCTAAATCGAATAAACTAATAACACTTTGCCCGGGAATCGAAGCTAGGGCCTCAGGCTCAGTCCTGAGATGTTATTTGAAAACCGGAACGGCTGCACCCCGCCGGCGGTACAACCGGCTGCCGGGAATAAAACCTATATAAACAGCCGTCAACCTATTTCTCTTTCATTTATCTTATAAAACAGGCCGGACTGGTTTCCTGCCATTTCTTTTTTATGCAGTGTTGGTACTTTAGATAAATTACTGCAAATAGGGGACTCTGTATATGAGGATCGAAATAATTACTTGCAAAAATGTTGGAAGCACTTTCGAAGACATTATGAGTAATAAATAGCTGCTTGTTGGAGAGCTCATCCAAGGAAGAAATACCACCAATACAATTATGTTAAATAGAATTAATTGTGTCATTGTTTTTGCTATAGGAAAGATCATCATCTGCCTAGCCTTTTCATAACTATATTGGGGTCGGCTTCCAGTCTAACCGGATGCAGCTGAATACCAGTATTTTACATGGAGCGACTGCCTATCTGACCTCCACAACTGGTTGTCAGTCTTTTTGGGTCACTGACTACCAAACGAAACGTGCTTTCCGAGGCACGGAGGAAACTCGGTATGTAATGGGTGGTCACCCATCCACAGACCAACCTAGGCAAGCACGGCTTAACTTAAAGATCTGCCCGAGCGGCTGTTATTATAAAGCCACGAGCTCCACTTTTTGTTATAGGAAAGATACAATACTAAAATAAGCTATAATACGCTGCCTACATTTCTTGTATTGACGGTGAGAATATTTACCAATTGATCTGAAATACTGGCTGTTTTAATTAGCTACACATTCCCACATAAAGCCATTGAAATCAAGCAAATCGTCACTAAAAAAACAATTCACAACTGGAAAAATACCGACCATATTTTATAAATAACTGCAGTTACAGACCTATCGAAACCTTACGTAGTGTGTAATCGAATTATTCAGCCACTGTATCGACAAGTAATTCTTCTTTAATCAATTTACACCTGTCGTTTAACTCAATGCTGACTTGTCACACACATCCTTCTTGGGCATAGAGGTCGGTAAAGCAGTCACAACAAATCTTCTAAACGGGCCAACAGAGTAATAGCTACGCCCCACACTGGCCCAGCATCGTCCATCATTTTAGAGTAACGGTACCCAAGGTGGGAAGGGGAGTATGTTTGCAACTATGTAAGTAATTCATTGGTGTTAATTGTTTATTTGATTAATAGTTTTACAGGCTCGGAGGGCATTGAGGAATGATTTAAAGATGTGTTGGAAAGTGGAGATGAGATGCTTGGGAATGTAATTTAAATGATTAGCTTTATCATTAACACTGAGGAGCTCGTGACTAAATAATAACATCTTTAGGTTAAGCCGTGCTTGCCTAGGTTGGTCTGTGGATGGGTGACCACCCATTACATACCGAGTTTCCTCCGTGCCTCGGAAAGCACGTTAAGCCGTTAGTCCCAGGTGTCATTTGTAGATCTTTGACAGTAGTTACAGGTAGTGAGTGGCCCAAAAAGTCTGACAATCAGTCTTACCAAGGCGTATCGTATTACCCAGTACTAACTGGGTTGTGGAGATCAGATAGGCAGTCGCTCCATGTAAAATACTGGTATTCAGCTGCATCCGGTTAGACTAGAAGCCGACCCCAATATAGTTAGGAAAAGGCTAGGCAGATGATGATGATTGCAGCTTAGTATTAGTGAAAACTATTAGATTCCCAACGGTGTTGACTGAGGTTTACGCAGTCTCACAGAAACCATAGACTATTTCAATCATAACATTACCAGTCATGTTAACGATTGTGTTATGATGCTGTCATTTGTAGATCTATGCTAACGAGTTCGTGCTATGATCTCTATGGTGAGCCATTATCTGGCAGGGTCTCACGGCAAATGAACCTCGGTGTTATTTGATCTAGAAAATGTGGAGATGTTTCTTTATTTGTGATGGATGTGATATTAATGTCAATGGGTTGCTATCGCGGGCGATTTGTTTTTCTATTAACTGAACGTAGGCAAAAAGGCTGCCAGGCTCAAATGGGATCGGGCGGGTCACGTGAACCGCATGCATAACGACCGCTGGGCAAAGGTTTTAACACGATGGATCATCATCACGCCTTGTAATCCTCGAAGGGATAGGCAGAGGTGTACCTAACTAGTACACCCACATTTCGCCAGTTATGTTTAGGTTAGTTTTATGTAATAGGGGGCGAGCCTATTGCCATCAACCGGTCACAAAACCAGACTCCGTAGCTGCTACTGAGAAATTCCTGAAGGAAAACTCCAAAAACACTTTGTCCGACCCGGGAATCGGATCCAGGACCTCATGCTCAGCAGTCGTGCTTGCGACCACTAGCCACCACACTAGCTACCTACCACATAGACCACCTAAGGAAATAAGTACCACAGTAGCAACTCAGGTGATCAGAAGTCTAGCTCAATTTGCAACTAGACATCAGTACAGGATACAGTTAATATGCAAGAACATTATATGTGTGCAGTTTGTGCCGCCCTTTTCCCTTCTTGAGTAAGTGTAACTTGGAGTAATAACGATGTAAGGCAACTTTAATGTCATTTATAACTGCGAACGTCCCACGCTTTTTCTTGTTTTTTATGAAAGTGTTGATTAAAATGTGAAAATTTGAAAATGAACGCAGAAAATGGAAAAAGTTAAGAGCGTTAACGACTTACAGCATTTCATACAAACTATCAAGTCCTTTGTTTTCTAAATGATTGAACCAATTTTAATGAAACTTCATACGCAGAAGCAGGATACATAAGTCTAAAAAGTTGTCAGAGAACTTTTCGAAACGTCTTTAAAAAAAAAAGATAATTGGACTGTTTCTATGAAAAATCTAAAATCGGTCTCATTTAGCTGTACTTAACACTATTTTCCGAAAATGTTCTCTAATATTTTTTAAGACCTATGTATCCTGCGTAATTGCGTATAATTCAGTTATTTCGAAAAAAAGGACTTGAAAGTTTGTATTAAATGCCCTAAGTAGTAAACGCTCTTAAAGAAATATAATTATTTTGTTTAAAGTTGATAGAGACCGGATTTACCCAGAATTGCATTCGATTTGGATAAGTAGAATAGGGATAGGAGGCAGACGACAGCATAGTAAAGAAAGAAACAAAGAAAAAGTATTGATTTTTCTCGCAAAATTATATAAAAAGTAAACATAAGAAAAAAATAAGACATCCATTAGACTAAATTGGTTCTGTATGAGGCCAAGAAACTCAGCATCAAAAAACAACAATTATGACAATTTATGGAGATGCAAAACAAAACGATAAACAAAATTAAATTAAAAAATTTCTGCAAACAGAAGAATATACTTGCAGAAGCAACAGTTACAAAAAGTAATAAAACATTTCAAGACTTCCAACCAGCCACACACGCCATTTATTTCACTATCAGGCAAACAAATCATTACTCTTTGTTAAACATTTAACTATAAAGTAGCAAGCACAACAATAAATAATAGTTTATCATGGCATGCAGCAGCTGTGGTCAGAGGAAATGGCTGATGTAGATAACTCTATTTAATGTTCAATGTCGCAGTATTTTTATACCACCTGCCGTTGCAAGACTGTTATATGGGACTTATTCTTGCATTGAAGGTATGAAAATAAGTTGAATTTAGTTTGAATTGAATTTAGTGGCAAGCCTAGTGTAATTCAAATGGTATTCTTTTATAAGGCGCGAATTACACAGAAACGGCGTAAGGTGTAAGGTGCGGCGCAGGCGTGGAATTTATAAAAACGAAAGAACGGCATGCCTGTGATAGCATACCCTTATGTATTAAATATGACGATATTTGACTGTTTAATAACTATTGACCAAATTAATAACGATATAATGTAGCAACGTCTGCTGTCAAATGTGGAATAACATTGACGTATGGCGACGTTGCATTTCAATGATAGCATACCCTTAAGTATCAAATATGACAATATCTGACTGTTTAATAACTATTGACCAAATTAATAACGATATAATGTAGCAACGTCGGCTGTCAAATGTGAAATAACATTGACGTATGGCGACGTTGCATTTCAAGAATATTGCTAAATTAATAATCATCGTAAATTAATATCTTGAGAACAGAAAGGTTCTAATTTCAAATAAACCTAATATACATTTTCCTAGAGATATTTCATAGCCCGATGTATTTAATAGAAATAGATTTAATTGTGACCTAAAAGGCTTGGTTTCCGAACGAAAGATAGTTGTTATATTTGAATAATCAAGTTAAATGTTTATTTACTATAATATATTGCTAATAAATGAATTAGTAATAATTAAGTGATATTTATAATGTTTGCTAGATTTTATCTTGCAATTTCAATATATCAAGTTGTTTCAATCAATTCTCTGAACTATCAGTTGATGTTCATATTTTATCCGATTAAACACAAAGATTTCAAATAAATACATATTATATTGGTAAATTATCTAATTAAGTTTTAAAATAGGTCCCTTACATAAGATTTGTTAATTATTATATATGTTATAAGATATTAAGCTATAATGTATGACCATTTGCCATTGGCGGCCATCTTTGATGTACTGAGTGTGATTTGACTTGTATAAAAATAGATGTTGCCGCCAATTTGGGGGCTTTATGCTGCAAGTGTTCTAAGGGTTAAGACATACCCTGAGTGGTATATTGTGTGTGCCATGTGTATAGTATTACGTTTGTAAGTGACTTGGTAATGGAGATACCAAATGTGTGAAGCTGGAACCTTTTTGGATTACCCTAAGGTCCTACAATGTTAATGTAAGTTATTTGATATTACACTATGAATATTACTGATAACTATGTGCTAGAACTATGTTTTATAATATGGCTCATATTGCTTATTGTTTATCTAAACTGATAAATTGCTATAACTTGAGAATGGTTCAGGACAACGTATAATTGTCCTGGCATAATACTTTAAAGATGTTACCGTGGAGTTTCTTGTCCATTCTTCTCCACGAAGACCTAGGTTTGCGAATGGACGTAGCTTGATAGGTAATTGATGTTACCTATAAATATCTGACAAGCCTAAATCGAAATAAATGAATAGTCTTGTCTTTCTGTGCTTTTCTTGATAAAAACCCTTTTCCCTGCACACCTTTTAGAGATGCTATACAACAAGTAACCATTCTGACACTCAAAGCTTGATAATCGGTGGATATTAATACATATATACGTGTATGCTTATATCCATTTTTCTAACATCAGAAGTGGGATTGTGCTCTCCCTTACTAATATGATTTCTAATGGTCTTCACTTTGTTATTTTCATGATCAATGTTGGAGCTAATGGTGTGATGCTGAAAGCTGTGACGTCTGCGGGTCGTCGGTTCGATTCAGCAAGGACGATAACTACGTGCTGCTGACTCTGACAGCGGAACTGAAAACTGCTGGAACAGTTTTTAAGCCACGACATGGATTAAATGGAGTAGCAGTACCAAATAGCTAATGTCGGTAAGGCCTTTAGAGGCTCTGCTTTAATATGTTATTTGAAAAAGTTAGAAATGAAAGATCCTAGGGGAAACTACTGCAAGTTATAAACTTGGACAATTTGACAAATTACTGTGTTTTAATAGTTAAGCTTCAGTTAAAACTTTTGATGCCTGGTACATGTATAAAAAAAAATTGAATTTACAGTTTGTAGAAAAATAAGTACCTGTCTTTAATTGAATTAATGAGATGACAACGTTGAAGATTGTTAAATATTTAAAATTCGTTTTCTTGATAATTCTTGTTCTCACAAAAAAGTGACTGAGATTAGGTTTATTAGGATTAAGAAAGTACCGGGAAACGATCAATAATACAGAAAACGTTAGTTATTCATCCAAAGTTATAATTTATTGCATAAACAATTCTTACATTGTATCGAAAATTCATTAAAAACTAACACGACGCGGCTTATAAGGATTTCATTTCAAAAAAAAAAATTTAATTGTACAATTAAAATACGATTTCAATAAAATAAACCATGTTAATACAAAAATAAATAATGTCAATTAAAGTTAAATCATTTTAATCAAAACCATGTTTAACCGTTTTGAATGAAATTTTAGTATCTCTTCTCGGCCTTTTGGCTAAGATCAAAGTGTAGTATCGCTTAAATATGTTGAAGTGAACCAAGTATATTAAAAAATATAAATATATTATAAACTCACTATTGAGTATTTAAAAAAAATTTGACTGGTAGAGAATGCCTTGTGGCATTAAGTCCGCCTATGTTCTTTTGTACATAAAGTTTAAAGAAATAATCACACCCTAATGGGGATTTATAATTATTAATAAATGATATATCATGACTTATGTTTATTGACTTAGGGTTATATATTTATGACTGTTGACATATGACATGACTTACTGCTGGACGTCCTGACGCTAGGTGTTAGTCTGGATCTCATGCACAGCAGGTGGGAGCCCTAACATGCACAGGTCAGAGACATGTTACTGATGACTAATGATTTATCATGACTTATGTTTATTGACTTAGGGTTATATATTTATGACTATTGACATATGACATGACTTACTGCTGGACGTCCTGACGCTAGGTGTTAGTCTGGATCTCATGCACAGCAGGTGGGAGCCCTAACATGCACAGGTCAGAGACATGTTACTGATGACTAATGATTTATGACTTGTTTATTAGCGTAGGGTTATATATTTATGACTGACATATGACATGACTTACTGCTGGACGTCCTGACGCTAGGTGTTAGTCTGGATCTCATGTACAGCAGGTGGGAGCCCTAACATGCACAGGTCAGAGACATGTTACTGATGACTAATTATTTACCATGACTTGTTTATTAGCTTAGGGTTATATATTTATGACTGTTGACATATAACATGACTTACTGCTGGACGTCCTGGCGCTCGGTGTTAGTCTGGATCTCATGTACAGCAGGTGGGAGCCCTAACATGCACAGGTCAGAGACATGTTACTGATGACTAATGATTTATAATGACTTATGTTTATTAGCTTAGGATTATATATTTATGACTGTTGACATATGACATGACTTACTGCTGGACGTCCTGGCGCTCGGTGTTAGTCTGGATCTCATGTACAGCAGGTGGGAGCCCTAACATGCACAGGTCAGAGACATGTTACTGATGACTAATGATCTATCATGACTTATGTTTATTAGCTTAGGGTTATATACTTACGACTATCGACAGAGACATATTACTTACTAATACTAGTGTTAGTCTGGATCTTATGAACAGCAGGCGAGAGCCCTAACATGGGAAGGTCTGAGACTATAATACAAATGACTTAAGACAGTTCTTTAAAAAAAAAAAGACATATGTGACTTATTACTATTGAACTTACGACACTGTACAACAATGATAAACTAGCTTATTTGCAATGATATTGTCAGATTGACCGAGCGATAACTTTTTGATTATGTAAATGAAATGTTATTTTGATTGTACAGTTGAATATAGCATACCAAATTATGATTTAGGTACATTTTATCATTCAAGTGGTTGGTCCTTGGTTAAATCTAAAGTCAAAAAGTATAGTAGACATAGTCAGATAAAGCAAACGAAAAGGCAAAAGCCGAAAACAAAGCCAACGATAAAGTCAAAGTCAGTCAAATAAAGGAATCAAAATCAAAAAATAATCAAAACTGTTTACCAGCTTATAATTTATTTTAAAATGAAATATTGTAATCTGTCGAGATAATTTCAAATGATAAACAGATAATTGATGTAGAAGAAAAAGAAAAGTAGGATTTAGTTAACATATTCAATCAATCAGTCAATCGTTTATTTTGTTAAACATAGGTATATAGTATATTGTCTATTGTCATATAATATATTGTCTAAAATATGTGCACTATGTTTTGCCAATATATGGCGTACAAAATGGCGAACAAAATTAATTATAAACAAGCAATTACAATTAAAGTGGCATGTCAATAAATTACATTAAAAAATAAAAATTCAATTTAAAATACATATGTCAGTTAGGTAAACATGTCATTACAATTTTAGATAAATAGGAACATTATACTTAGTCAATAAATAAAATCATAAGTGTTTAGTTGGCAAGTCAGAATCGTCATACGTCTGTTTATCAGTAGTAAATTCAGTGATGGAGTAGTAACATCTATCTAAAAGAAATTTAAACAAAGACCTCTTAAAGGATCCCAGACACTCTTTATTTCTAATAGCTGCTGGCAGACTATTATATATTTTAAGGAGGTTTTTTATTATATTGTAAGGAGTAACTTCAGATTTTGCTGTAGCAATTCTGAACCCTTTATATATAGGTTTATTTTACTATCGTTTTCTCCCTGCCTTATAGAATAAAGCCCGATAGAAGCTAGCTAAATGCTAACTAAAATTTATTTGACCCTTTTTCTGAAGTTTATTAAGTTTAATTCAAATTCTTTATTGCAAACTAAGTGTACAGTATTTTGAAGATGTTAACAATAGGTAGGTTTGAACTTAGTTGCCTGTTAAGGTATTACAATTTAAATGGTTTAAAAAAAAAATACCTACTTAATATTCCAGTTTACATTATATTTTATTAATTAACATTATTCTTACATTTTATATAACAACATACTATTCTAATAATTTATATCTTATAATTTTAAGTATTACAATCGTATTAAATAATTATTTTTTTCCAAGGAATTCTTTTACAGAATAATATGCCTTTTTAATCAAGAAGTCTTTTAGCTTTCTTTTAAAAATACAAATTAATTGAATATCCTTAATGTCTATAGGTAACTTATTAAATATTTTTATACCCATACAAAAAATACTATTGCTATATACTGAAGTATGTTTTATTGTGTAATATATTTCTAAGTCTACTGCTTTTTAATGTGTCATAGCTACTGATGTTTGATTTAACAAAAATTGTTTAATTTCGAATAGAACTTTTTTTTTTCTGTTTGGCTTCTGGCTACTATCTAATAAAAGCAGTATCCTTCGAGTAGTAAAAAGATATTGCTTTTTGAAAATGTTGATTTTGATTGTGATACTTCGAGGACGAAGTATTGTCAGTCCGGCCGTGATAGCATACCCTTATGTATTAAATATGACGATATTTGACTGTTTAATAACTATTGACCAAATTAATAACGATATAATGTAGCAACGTCTGCTGTCAAATGTGGAATAACATTGACGTATGGCGACGTTGCATTTCAATGATAGCATACCCTTAAGTATCAAATATGACAATATCTGACTGTTTAATAACTATTGACCAAATTAATAACGATATAATGTAGCAACGTCGGCTGTCAAATGTGAAATAACATTGACGTATGGCGACGTTGCATTTCAAGAATATTGCTAAATTAATAATCATCGTAAATTAATATCTTGAGAACAGAAAGGTTCTAATTTCAAATAAACCTAATATACATTTTCCTAGAGATATTTCATAGCCCGATGTATTTAATAGAAATAGATTTAATTGTGACCTAAAAGGCTTGGTTTCCGAACGAAAGATAGTTGTTATATTTGAATAATCAAGTTAAATGTTTATTTACTATAATATATTGCTAATAAATGAATTAGTAATAATTAAGTGATATTTATAATGTTTGCTAGATTTTATCTTGCAATTTCAATATATCAAGTTGTTTCAATCAATTCTCTGAACTATCAGTTGATGTTCATATTTTATCCGATTAAACACAAAGATTTCAAATAAATACATATTATATTGGTAAATTATCTAATTAAGTTTTAAAATAGGTCCCTTACATAAGATTTGTTAATTATTATATATGTTATAAGATATTAAGCTATAATGTATGACCATTTGCCATTGGCGGCCATCTTTGATGTACTGAGTGTGATTTGACTTGTATAAAAATAGATGTTGCCGCCAATTTGGGGGCTTTATGCTGCAAGTGTTCTAAGGGTTAAGACATACCCTGAGTGGTATATTGTGTGTGCCATGTGTATAGTATTACGTTTGTAAGTGACTTGGTAATGGAGATACCAAATGTGTGAAGCTGGAACCTTTTTGGATTACCCTAAGGTCCTACAATGTTAATGTAAGTTATTTGATATTACACTATGAATATTACTGATAACTATGTGCTAGAACTATGTTTTATAATATGGCTCATATTGCTTATTGTTTATCTAAACTGATAAATTGCTATAACTTGAGAATGGTTCAGGACAACGTATAATTGTCCTGGCATAATACTTTAAAGATGTTACCGTGGAGTTTCTTGTCCATTCTTCTCCACGAAGACCTAGGTTTGCGAATGGACGTAGCTTGATAGGTAATTGATGTTACCTATAAATATCTGACAAGCCTAAATCGAAATAAATGAATAGTCTTGTCTTTCTGTGCTTTTCTTGATAAAAACCCTTTTCCCTGCACACCTTTTAGAGATGCTATACAACAAGTAACCATTCTGACACTCGAAGCTTGATAATCGGTGGATATTAATACATATATACGTGTATGCTTATATCCATTTTTCTAACACCTGCGCCGCGCCGCTTTAGTGTAATTCACGACACGTCGCCTACGTACATTTTGTATGAAAACGTTTTGAAGCGGCATCATGCCTGCGCTGCGCCTTCACCGTACGCCTTTTTTGTGTAATTCGCGCCTAATACGGTAAGAAAATAGGTCTTGATAAGTATGGCAAATGCTAATTGGGTTTTTCATTTTGAATAAATTTCCTAAACTTTGATGTCAACAAGTTTAAGATCGAATGTCCGAAAGTACTTACATTTAGAAAAAGTTTTGTTATAGCAGAAGATTCTCTTTGAAACGCTTTGATAATAATTTAGTATATCTTATGGTTTATTGAGTCTTGTCGCAGTTACCAATAGTTCTTTGCCCATTCTCCTTTTTACTTGTAGCCCAGTGTTTTACTTGTGCCCGGTTATAGGAAATGTCTCCACATTTATAAAGGGACGAGAACGTGGTGTACTAGAGCCAGCTGTTACTGACCAACTTTGGCATCCATTAAAGTAACATGAATCAGCAAGTCGAACGAATTACATGAAGGTACAGTACAGTACGATGAATAAGACGTTACTCTTACAAATTAAGTTCCATCTCACTGAACTCGTTAACCAGTACTTTAACCATCCGACTTTTACTTCTAATAACAATCAGTCCAAGATTACTAAAGGCACTTTGAAAACGGATAATTATATCGAAACTTTTAGAAAGTGTAAGAAAGCTTCCGTTAAACTGTTCGGTGATAATGATTCTGAATATTTAAGGCTCATTTTCTGTATTGTCATTTTGTTGCTTTCTGAATGACTTTTGAAGGTCCGAGTCGTTTCGTTGAAAGAGAAATTGGGATGACTTTGCTGTCTGTTTTTGTTTGGTTAGAAAAATACAAACATGCACCTGTAGAGGTCAATACAAAAAAACTACAGCAACATAGTATAAAAACCGGCCAAATGTGAGTCGGACTCAAGCATGAAGGGTTCCGTACCATCGTAGTAGGGGAGCCCCCTTTAATTTATTTTTAGTTGTTGTTATAGCGTCAACAGAAATACACATTCTGTGCAAATTTCAACTGTCTACCTATTACGGATCATGAGATACAGCCCGCTGACAGACAGACCAACGGACGCACACGGACGGCAACGGAGGCTTACTAATAGGGTCCCGTTGGTTATCCTTCGGGTACGGAACCCTAGAAAGTACTACAGCGCCATCTTTGTCACAAAGGAAAAACTAACATTAAAATTCTAAATCGCGCCATTAAAGTTTACACCTTATTCTTCATACCCTTATACACTGAACAAACCATAAAGGTTGAGTCAGATTTTATTTCGGTAACTATTTTAAAAATGGCTTGTTTTGAATGAATACTGCTGAACAGGATTAGGTATAAAGTATAGCAAAAAATAAAACCAATACCATTTTTCATCGTATTTTTGTCACATTCACATCCTTAATGCTCTGCGTGTTCCATGGGAACTTAATATGTAAATAAATAATTAAACGTCACACCATGTTATTATCCATTTAAAATGCATCGGTACCAAGCATTTGAACATTAATAATGAATAAATATCAAGAAGAACACATTGACTTTGCACCCCACCATGCATATTAATGAAGCTAGTGATGCACCATGCACCCAACTTTCTTTTGGTATCGATGATACCAATTACTTTATACGGATATTTAATCGATTATTTCAAAGCGAAAGTGTCGTAGAAAATTGTAATTGATTGAAGCGTTGGGTGATAAATAAAAGTGAGTAATAATTTTACGGTTTGTTTTTAAGATAATCGTTAATTGAACGTGAAGTAACCCATCGATTTGGGAATCTGGAGTAAAAGGGAAAAGAGAAATTAGGTAGCTCATCAAACTGAGAGAGTTTTTTGAAACTAACTTTAAAATGCAGATCAGGGAGTCGATACTACAAAGTGACATTTTATTAAATTATTCAAGCAATAACAATTACGGAAAAGACAAAAAAAAATGGGATTTACCGATATATTAAGATACCAAAACCTAATGTAAATTCTGTGAAAGTCATCATCTGCCTAGCCTTTTGCCAACAATGTTGGGATCGGCTTCCAATCTAAACGGATGCAGCTGAATACCAGTATTTTACACGGAGTGACTGCTTGTCTGATCTCCACAACCCAGTTAGTACTGTGTAATACAATACCCTTTGGTAAGACTGGTTGTCAGACTTTCGAGCAACTGACTACCTGTAACGACTGCCAAATATCTACAAATGACAGCCGCGACCAACGGCTTGACGTGATTTCGAGGCACGGAGGAAACTCGGTATGTAATGGGTGGTCACCCATCCTTAAACTAAAGAGCGACCGGAGCGGCTGTTTTTATTTAGCCATGAGCTCTTTAATCCTGTTGAAAGTCATTTTAGAAATTGGGAACGCTTTGAAAACGGTTGCCACTTATTAAGAAAATGACCTAGGCGTCCAGGTGAATTTGAAATAAAGTTTTAACAGCATTAAAATTAAATTATAATAATAAATATCATCTATAAAAAAAGACACTGCACGGCAAACTCAAAGAGATCTGTTTTATTTAAAATGAACTGATAATCTACTTTTTTATAAGAGTCTCAAGTAAAGTATATTTAATAGTTAATTAACCAGCTAATCGTCTGTTAAATGCTACCATTTAAGAGCTTAATTAAAAGGTCGTAATTATAATTTATTGAAGTATTTGTTTTATCAGATGAATATCTCATTCATAGCCGCTACTGTACCTACCTAACGGTTTTTATTTGTGGCGATGGAGAAAAAAGTAACATCTTCGTACTTGAGAAAGATTGCATTTTTGTATGAGCTGGTATTACCTAAAATAAAAAAGTAGATGATGATAATATTATTCCAACCGATACCTACACGAAACTTTGCAAAGCATGAAAATTATTATTTTTTCGAAAACTGATCACTGTAGGTTTTCCATACTGGCAACCAGGCAGTGGAGGCTTACCAAAACAAAATACAACAAATTTGAAAAGGAAAATACGGTAATTCAGAAAACCGTATTTATTTAATAACAATATAACATCACGTCTGTTTCTCCAAAGGGTTAAGCAGAAGAGCATACCTTTAGTACACCGATATTTCGCAAATATATGTAAATTCTTAAATCCTGTATAATAAATTTTAATAGGCCTTTTAAAATATATTTTGCATCAGTAAATGCCTTTTATTCACACCGAACACGTAGTAAAACTCTTTTCTCGCTTAATACTTGAGAAAAAAAAACAACAAAATAATCTCGATACATTATAATTAGCACGTCCATCCCTAGTGGTTCTCATGGAATGCTTCACGCTATGCGCACACGACGCGGCGTAAGCAGTTATTAGCAAAGGGCAATGCTTTAAAAAAACAACTATCTACGTGGTAGATCTTTAGCATTCTTTTTATTCACCTATGCAGGTATTTCTTGGTTAAGTATAAGGAGCTCGTGTTAAAGTGAAGAATCAAGTTTTATATTTTTTGTTACAGTTTAACGCTATTATAAAAATAATAATACTCGTACCGGTTAATAAATAGAATAGGTTCATAAAATTTTAAGAATATACCACAACCCTAAATTAAATAATAAATGATTTTTATATTACAAACTAGTATCTATAAATGACTCATTTTTTAACCGACTACCAAAAGGAGGAGGTTTCAATTCATCTGTTTTTTTTTATTTAAACAAAAGAATAGGCTACAAGTTTTGTAAATAAAACTCTATTATTTGGTTTCGACACCCACACACAGCCAAAGACTTACATACATTACAAATACTTAGAATCGGAACTAAATTTGTATGCCATGCACATTGTTATTATGTATTTGGTCCGTGCGAATATCGATTCTACGTTCCTTTCACAGAACATCAATCGTTTGGGTCAATAAGGCTGAAAAAAGCCCAACGTCCTTTGTTGAGACTTTAAATTGATTTTTTGAAGATTACTGAAATGCGGTGGGTATTTTTTTACATATGAAGGAGGAACGTAATATTTTTATGCATTTTGATTTTATGTTTACCGATTTTAACCAATCAATTATTGAAACCACTGGAATTAAATAAACTAAATAATGAATTGAAATCCCTTTTGAATCTAATCTATGACATATAAATATAATATGCTCTTTAGTTATTGTTGTTGTTGGCTTGCTGCGCGCTTTGGCGCAAACTGTAAGTGCATCAAGTATCTGTATAAATAAATGAAAACAGGGTTATAAAACAAGCGCCATTTCTCTTGACAAAACATAAACATCGAGGCCTATTATCAATTTCAACAACACAACTAGACATTTTCTATAACAACGTCAAAACAACACCCATTCATGCTTCAACAACTAAAGTTTGGTAACCCTACTACCATTATAAAGAACAATGGCGAATTAAAGTAGGAAGTGTCGTTTCGCGGTACCAACACAATGGGTGGTTCCTGGGACACCACAATGACGATCGTTACCGATTCATTACCAGAACAATGTGTACCGAGAATCGAGTCGAAGGAAAATCGATGCCGAAATAGATCTGGTATCGGATATTTGGATCGTAGTGATGGGCGCGGTATCTTTCGGTAACGATACCAAAGATATTGTTAAGTTTGATTGACAATGAAAGGCTTGATTTTATGGATATGGTAATGAGTGAGTTGTTAGATGATTGATTCGCTGGTGTGTTTTTGATTGATGACTTGGCAGATTGATTGAAACTCTAAGTCGAGTAAAAGGTCATCAATTATTGATTGTGATCTGCTAAAATTACCGTTTTGTAATGGTTGGTGAGAGTTCCAAAGTGCTTTGGTATTCTTTCAAAAGTAAAATATTACGATAGATTTAGATTGGAAAAAACACTCGGTTAGGCAGAAGTGTGCATGTAGTAGATCCACATTTTGCCAGAAATATTGTTGTTGCCTTAAACTGGTAACAAATCCAAAGGCTGAAACTGAGAAATTCCTTTATTTTGTCCGACCTGGGAATCGTACCCAAGACTTTATTCTCAGTAGTAGCACTTGTAGCCACTTGGTCAAAGAGGCAGTCATCAAACTAGGTCTAGGAAGAAAAACATCAATAAAATAAAGCTCGCAATAAAAACGATCAGTTGAAGTTGTAACAAAGATTGATCACTTTATTGTTGTTACAATTGCCGTGCAAAAAGTAATCACAAATACGTAACGGGACATTCATCATTGTTTCTGTGATTACAGATTATTTAGTGCTTTAAGATTATTATTAAGTTTTTGTAAATAGTCTACAAAGGTAGAGTGGACTGTTGGGACATAGGCCTAGTCTCTGTGAGAGTGACCGGATCATAATTATCCATGCGGGCCTAAAGTCTGTTTCTTTACTCTCGGAGACTAAATTGACAAATGGCAAACTGACATGGATTTCAATAGAATTTAAGTCAGTTTTGACATTTTCACTTGTCAATTTAGTCTCCAAGATTAAAAAACAGACTTTAGTTGTGTTGTTCTTGAATTTTTTTAATGTTTTCAGAACATGATATTGGTTTCCCAACAAGTTTTTCCTTAACCGTTTCATAGCAGTGGTAGTGTGTTGTGGTGAAACAAAGTAACATGTCTGTCAGCGAATTTAATCAGAAAAGAATAGCTGAGGAGTATGAAAAAACATTCGCGGGTTCATTAAAAGGTGATAAAATGATATCCAAGCTTTGCAATAATTTTAAGTACTCAGGGTGAAAAATCACGTTTTAGGGTAGGACTTAACGTACCGCACTCAAAACATTGTGCTGATAGATGGATTGAAAGTACGGGGGTCGTGAATGTGTTTAAAATAAAAATCTTACATTAAAAACAAGTATTAAAAAAACTTAAAAAGAAAAAGTTGAAACTTTGACCCCCAATATCTCCGTAACTAAAAAGTTCCAGGTATGGCCTAGAACAAAAAAAAAATCGCAATGACGCAGAAAGAAGTGCCTTTCGGCTTCGTTAAGGGCCTTGGTACACCCTTTATATGCAGTTCATGCAGTTCTGTCACACGGTATAATTCCAATGAAACCAATGTTAGTTAATTGTTATGTAACACGTACCATATATACCATAAATATTAGTGACCTATTCAGTACATCAATAAAAATTCATAGTTCTTTTGTCGGTCAAAATGTAGGCCAATGGAATTCAAGTTCGGTATTTTAAATTATGTAGGAACACCAACGTGATGTAGTTCTATAGAATTTTAAGAAGGTAGGCAGACATTTTTATTTATTCGAGTTCGACTGGTACTCGTAGTAAGTGGAAACGATTGAAAAAACTTGAAAAATACTATTAAGTTATTATAAAGGGTGTAACAAGACCCTTAACGAAGCCGAAAGGCACTTGTTCTCCTCGTGTTGAGTTTTTTTTTTGTTACGACCATACCTGGGAACCTTCTAGTTACGGAGATATTGAGGGTCAAAGTTCCAACTTTTTCACTAGTATTTTTTTAATACATTTTTTAATGTATTAGCTTTACTTTAAACACCTCCTCGACTCCCGTACTATTCAATCCATCCATCAGCACAATGTTTTGAGTGCGTTACATTTTAGTCCTACCGTAAAACGTGACTTTTCACACCAAAAAAAAGAAGTCGTTTCTCAGCAATGATTTTTGCGTAAACTTACTTAGTTTAATGTACATAATGTTTGGTTAACGGCTTCGTGAATGGTCCGTTTCCACCCTTTAGGTACTTATAATTATTGCAAAGCTTGGAGATAATTTTATCACCTTTTAAAGAGCTTCGAGAAGGGTCCGTTTACACCCTGAATAGCTTAGCAATAGTATTTGCGACTACTTGTCTAACGAGACAGGCATCCCGTTGTTGCCCAATACCCTTTCTCTTCATCTTCTCAAAACAGCAAAACGTAATGCATTCCCACGTAATAAAATAACTGGAGCTCTCGAAAAACCGTTGCGTGAAGCATGCACGTTGATCGATATGAAACGAGATCAATTTTGTGGGGCGATCACGAAACCAGTTTTTTATCGGTCCCGATAGGAAGTTGGTAATCATAATGTTGAGTGTTGGTATTGGTATCGAGATACCAGATGTTAATTATGGTTTTCCCATCACTTTTATGTGTGAAGGCAATTTATCATAGATGCAATTGATTAACCAGGAATATTTATTGCTTTACATATTTTAACTATGTTTTTCTTCAAATGATTATGATTGGCAAATGAGTTAAGTACTAAAAATAATTATCAACGGTAATTCGCGCAAGATTTTATGATCGAACATTGTTTATAATGTAGGTACTGTTACTATCTAGTAGGGAAAGTAGAAAGGTTTTCCGAGAGAAATCAATGCTGATGATAAAGTGGAAAACATAAATCTAACCAGACATTAACACCAAGATATTAAAACCAAGTTCCTTTAATTTTATCGACCAACACGCACTGGGTTCGCCTGGTGGACAAGACGCCTGGGTGGTTGCGTCCCAGCAGTGGGTTGAGTTTACCCCTTATAATTAGGCCCTTTTTCGATCCTCTTTCTTCTGTGTCCCATTTTGTATGGCAATATGAACTGGTATAGAATAGGGCATACCCCTTCTCAACCATGTATGCGATTGGCAGCAATGGAAAACAAATTACGATCATCAATGGTCTTTTCCACTTTGACAAACAAGCACTGGGACTGTAGCTTCGCCTTCTTTCTTTTTCTGAGATTCAAAAGTGCCTGTTATGGTCTAATTGAAATAAATGCTTTGAGTTTGAGTTTGACAATTGATCTACAGATCTCTCAGTAAAAGTATGCGCTTCGGCAATCGTCGTCTATCTTCGGAAATATGAACGCGTGATGATTTATTAGTAGACTATGAATTATAGTGTCGTTATAATCATGGAAGTACCTGTCATATTGGATTGCCATCGTTATTTTTCGTCAGTTTGTAATATAACTAAAAATCCTCTTTTTCTAATTTACTTCACTACTAAAATGTTAAATTTAAAAATAGACTTTAATTTGTCATATTATAAGCTCTGAAAGATATCCTCCCGCCCACCTCTAGTACCAGGACAATATAAAAGATAAGAACTAAGGCTCTCCCGAAACAATAGGCCAGCCTCTAAGGTCACCAAACGAATGTCAGCCAGGACAGAACATCAGACACAGACTGCCGAACAATGGCTCTTTGTCAAATGTTCCCACCCGGTAATAGTATAACTGTTTTTGTAATGGCGGGTAGAAAAGTGGTTAGTAGAAATAAATTAGCTTAAGAATTTGATGAAGTGTTGTAAATTGGTGATTTGATTTTTAAGTGGGTTAGTTAAATGATTACTAGTAAACGTAAACTGGTAAGGTAGTAAGAGCTCAGAATAACAGCGCTGCGGCATTTATTTTAAACTAGCTTTTGCCCACGGCTTTGCTCGCGTTAATTTAGAATTTGACAATAAATTTGAGTTGTACTCTGCTTGTAATAATATAATTCAATCATAATTCGAAAGACACGTGGCGCCATCTATTGTCATTAGAACGATATTGTTGTTTTTCTCGGGAAAAGTGCTTTTTTCGGGATGAAAGGTACCCTATGTCTGTTTCTGTACACCTGACTACGTATATGCAAAATTTCAGGGTGATCGGTTCAGTAGTTTAGGCGTGAAAAGGTAACAAAAAAACTTACTTTTGCATTTATAATATTAGTAAGGATGGCATTCATGCTGAGATAGGGGTCTTTTGGCCTCGTAGTACAGGACCAATTTATGTCTTTTTACCCATCTCATTTTTTATTACTATTTTGGTTTTATTGTAAGTGTGAGTCCTATAAATATTTTTCTGTCTTTCAACTCAATAAAATCCCAGATATTTTGTGAATTAGAAATTATACGTTCAAAGTATCCATTGAAAAATATTGTTTTTGTTCCAGACTTTGTTTAATCAGATCAGGATATTATGAATTTCCTTAATGACTCACTGAAAATCTACTGTACTTTTTCCACTGGTAGCTGTAGATGGACCCCGTTTAGACCATGATCTCCAAACAGTTTAAAACAAACTACAAAAAGAGAAAACAATAAGACCGCTAATGTATCGTTGTCAATTAGAGTTGCTAGTGTAAAAATATAGAACGAGAAAAGTGGGTCTACTCAGTTACATAGGAAACCCATTATTTTCGACAAGCTTTCATGTAATCCTGTTAGTTTTCACTTGGGAAAATGTACAAGTTTAACTCGTTCACCTAATTGCAAACTTAATTACAGAGGAACAGCTGAACTAGTTGTGGCTGGTTGGTTTTTAAACGTATATTCCTCGCAATTACGTCAGCTCTCAACTACATTGATATCCTCCACAAAAAATTTATTACTTGGTTAAAGATGGGCAGATTATACAGGGTGTTTGGTAGATGGGTGCAAAACCTGAAGGGGGTGATAACTTAGACCATTTAGAACTTATTAAGCTAAACTTGTCTTAGACGAAGTCTGCTCCTTGTATTTTTTTTTTAAAGTCTAAGGTTTTTAACAATAATACCCATTTTTTTTCAATTAATTGTTAATAGTGTCCAGTAAAAGCTGTTATGTTATTATTTTTTATTTATGTAATGTGTGATTACTCAAACAATATAATTCCCAAGCATCTGTGTCATCAGAGAAATATTCTACGCCATATTCAAGTTTCGGAAACTTTTAAAAATCAAGACAATGTGATGTTTACGGCATAATAAAAAAATTAAAAAAATAGCCTCAGTTGTTCAAACCTTTTTAAAAATATGCTTGATTATTGCCCTTTCTTTTGAGGTACTATTTACGCAGATGTCTCATCAACTCTTGGAATTAGGATGTTCCAAGCAAATTGAGGTCGAATATTTAATTTTTAAACAGACCAAAATAATACAATTTTTTTGTTAAAATAATTTATTGTTCATGTTCAAAATGTTCACCGCGGTTTCTTACACAAGCGCGTGCCCGTCTTCTCACTCCTGTAGTCGTGATTTTTTATTTCATCTCCTGCTTCATGACTTGAAAAGCCGTTTGGATTCTTTCTATTAATTCTTCTCTAGTTGAATTTCAACGTGCATGTAGACGAGCTCCTTGGCCCGTACCCAAACGAAAAAATCCACAGGAGTTAAATCGGGTGATCGAGGTGGCCAAGGGATGGGCCCGTCTCTGCCAATCCAGCTCTCTGGGAAACAATTATTTAAATGTTCTCTCACGTTTAGGGTCCACTGTGCTGGATAACCATCTTGTTGAAAAATCATTGGTCTTCTCATTGCCAATATTGGTATTAAGTGGTGTGAGTTATGTGGTGGATTTAACTCCTGTGGATTTTTTCGTTTGGGGACGGGCCAAGCAGCTCGTCTACACGCACGTTGAAATTTCAACTAGAGAAGAATTAATAGAAAGAATCCAAACGGCTTTTCAAGTCATGAAGTAGGAGATGAAATTAAAAATCACGACTACAGAAGTGAGAAGACGGGCACGCGCTTGTATAAGAAACCGCGGTCAACATTTTGAACATGAACAATAAATTATTTTAACAAAAATGTTGCATTATTTTGGTCTGGTTAAAAATTAAATATTCGACCTCAATTTGCTTTGTACATCCTAATTTCAAGAGTTGATGAGACATCTGCGTAAATAGTACCTCAAAAGAAAGGGCAATAATCAAGCATGTTTTTAAAAAGGTTTGAACAACTGAGGCTATTTTTTTAATTTTTTTATTATGCCGTAAACAAAACATTGTCTTGATTTTTAAAAGTTTCTCAAACTTGAATATGGCGTAGAATGTTTCTCTATTGACACAGATACTTGGGAATTATTTTTTTTGAGTAATCACACATTACATAAATAAAAAATAATAACATAACAGCTTTTTCTGGACACTATTAACAATTAATTGAAAAAAAATGGGTATTATTGTTAAAAACCTTAGACTTTAAAAAAAAAATACAAGGAGCAGACTTCGTCTAAGACAAGTTTAGCTTAATAAGTTCTAAATGGTCTAAGTTATCACCCCCTTCAGGCTTTGCACCCATCTACCAAACACCCTGTATAACTAAAATTATTTCTATCATACTTTCACTTATTATTTAAAAAAATCTTTATCTAAATCCAAATTTTCCAACAATTATCGACACACATGTTCTCATCGAAAAGGATAAATTTTCTATGTCCAGCTCACCCTGGTCAATAATCTACGCTATGCTAACTGACTGATTTTTGTAAAGAGAAAAATAGCTAACTCCTATACTAATTATCTAAAACTAATTCGAATGATAGAGCTTATTATAAGTGACATACAGTCTGTGGATCATACACGATCCGAAGATCGCATTTACGTGGATCTAAATGGTGTAAACAGACCCTTAACGAAGTCGAAAGAAATGCACTTGTTCTCCCCGTCATTGCGATCATTTTTTTTGTTCTAGACCATGCCTAGGAACCTTCTAGTTACGGAGATATTGGGGGTCAAATTTCCAACATTTTCAAAAATTTTTTTGACATGTTTTTGAGTTAAAAATCTTAGTATTTTAATACGGCTACTATTCAATCTTTCCATCAGCACAATGTTTTGAGTGCGTTACATTGAGTCCTACCGTAAAATGTGATTTTTCACCCAAAAAAGACGTTTCCCAGCAATAATTTTTGCGTAAAGTTACTTAGTTTGATGTACATAATGCTTGGTTGACGGCTTCGCTAAGGGTCTTGTTACACCCTAAATAAGCGTCTTAGTACGAGATGCCACCAAATATAGTAAAGATGGGTTAATTCCGTTACCTTTTCCCGTTACATCTTTATATTTATTGCCAAGAATCCCTTCTAGGAGACTCACTAATTACCAAGAGCGAAGAAACAGTTGGATTAAGTAAGTAATTAAGCAACTTTTTCTTCAATTCTCACTTCGAAATGCAACTTAAAGTGGTAATAGCTGTTAATTTATTCTAAGCGGTGTTGGACAGGTAATAAAATGTCGGAAAAAACGAGTTGTAGTACTAACTACATGTTTAGTAGGAAGGTACATATAAATGACGCTCGTCTAATGTCATTTACCCATAAAAATGTAGCAGGTATTTAAGGTTTTGGAATATTGACGATATGAATCGAAGCAGATGAACTCGTCAATGTTATAATAATGAGAGTCCACCAATTAGAATCATTAGAAAAAGATTATCAGGAGAAGATATCAAAACCATAAATATCTAAAGAGTCCATCCTAGAGCATCAAACAGAACCTGCTATCAAAGTAATTTGCATGGTTCTCATAATGACCTGACCAAATTATATCTGGACTTGAAAATATACTGAGCCTGAATTTATATTATGATAGGAAACAAGAACTTTGAACTTTCGACACTAAACTGAGCGTTGGAAATCAATTAACAGTTCCCATTCATTCTGGCATTGCCGTTAATAGGCAAAAATTGGCACCAATTTAAAATTTCCTTTCAGAAAAGTGAGTGAATTTTAGCCGCTTAACTGAAGTGGGACTGGGCTGGCCACGTCTGCCGCATGCCCAATGAGCTGTGGGCCAATATAACCACTTTGTGGAGCCCTGATACATCCAGAAGGCGTCGCGGCAGATCTCGTAGAAGATGGCGGGATGAGCTGGATAAACTCAAAGACCAGTGGTCCACATTAGCCTTGGATCGAAAAAACTGAAACTCATGGGGAGAGGCCTTTGCCCAGCAGTGGGATGACACAGTCTAACAGTATCAGTATACTCATTCAATTTTATCACAATAACACAACAGCCATATGAAATTCGCGCGCGCGCGCCTGTGACCTATCAGCTGGGATAACAGGCTAACAGTATCAGTATTTAGACAAGTATCACTAAGAATATTTGAAATTAAAATCGAACCACTTTCCTCCCCGACTGTATGAGAATGAATCCAATATAAGTTGAAACCAAGCCGCGCTATTGGTGCGCCCGCGCCGTATAGTTTTGATTTAACTAACAAGACTTTACAATTCCCCGCAATTCTGCCCGAATCGCACGACACACGCTATTGTATTAATTCATTTCATGTTCCGCCTAATTGAATACAGAAAACTTGTATGAATAAAATATTTGTGTGTATGTTTATTAATAGGTAAAGTTTGGATATAGGGGGTAATCTTCGGAATTAATGACCCTATTCCAAAAATTCTTACACTAATGGGAAGCTACATTATTCCCGAGTGTTATTGGATATACAGGGTGTAAACGGACCCTTCACGAAGCCGTCAACCAAGCATTATGTCCATCAAACTAAGTCACCCTACGCAAAAATTATTGCTGGGAAACGACTTTTTTTGGGGTGAAAAATCACGATTTACGGTAAAACTCAATGTAACGTACTCAAAACTTGGTGCTGATGGATGCTTTGAATAGTAAACGGATCATAGAGGTAAGTAGTATTTAAAAAAAAAGTTGTGAGAAAATTGGAACTTGGCCTCCAATATCTCCGTAACTAGAAGGTTCCAAGGTATGGTCCAGGACATAAAAATGATCGCAATGATGGGGAGAACAAGTGCCTTCCGGATTCGTTAAAGCTCTTTTTACACCCTTTATTTAAAACGTCGTAGAAGAATTTCCGACCATAATGCGAGCCGCGGGCAAAACCTAGTGAGTAAATACACACAACACAAACAAATGTTTATGTTATGTGTCCTTGTGTTTGTTGCCAGTCTACTGACGCATAATAGCTTGTTTGTTAGCTGTTAACTGAATGGCGACTTCCTTTGTAAATCTCTGGGAAATACGGGAGAAGCCGTGAGGCATTTAAAAGAGCTTGCAAGTGACGATATTTAAGTGCGTCCGGTTTACTCTTGGCTGTCAACCTTGGTAAGAGGCTCGTTGACTGGTTAATCCTATGATCACGGTATTAAGTATTTTCTTGACACTTTGAGGTGATAAAAGAGGAGTCAACCGGTTTCTGTGGTTTCTTAATCGGGGTTTACCTTTTCGATATTATAACATAGTATATTGCCAGGGCCGTCCAAGAGCGCTGGGTTGACGATATCGTCAAAATCGCGGGAAACATATGGATAAGGGATGCACAGAACAGAGAAGAGTGGCAGAAAAGGGAGGCCTATTGCCCAACAGTGGGTGATACCGCGCTGAAATGATGATGATGATGATATACATATACTGCTATTGGTTCGAGTTTATTGAGGATATTGGTGTTTTTTTTCCAGCTAAAAAAACCAGGAAGCAGTTAAGGGTGGGCATTTTGGGAAATTATAATTTTCTGACGCTCAAAAAGTGCTGATTATCAGTTTAATTTGAATAAATGACTGATTTTGGTTTTGACACCAAGCAACAAAAGCTCAAGTTTCATACTAAATGTATGAGATCATAGATGAAGTTGTAATATCAGGTTATCATTCTTGCTTCATTCATTCTTGAAAAATGTCAAGGTGAACTTTTGAGAACGTATTGAGGATATGCGTTTCCTTCCATCCAATTTTTGGCGTTATTAGTTGGAATAAATATGATTCATCAAACTTTACTCCTCAAGAAATTCCATGATTCGGCGAGTGATTGGTCAAGCATAATATTGATGGTTTTAAACAGGTATTCGTAGCGTGTCGATTGCAATCTAAATTGATTCAACCCACAATTTGGCGGAGGGTTTGGCACTTTTAGTGGCGTATCAGCTCCTCCTTCATGAGCAAACAACAGGACAGGCTGGACACGTTACCAAGTATTCCATCGTTTTTGGAAGGCAGGTTCTCGGCAACTCTCATCCAGTTGCTACCAGCCATTCTGCGAAGATCGTCGCACCACCGAGCCTGAGGGCAACCCACCTTACGCTTGACGATTCGCGCCGCGGTCTCCACTCAAGAACACGTCTACCCCAACGGTCATCGGTTCTACGGCTAATATGGCACTTCAGCTTACTTATTATGTGAGCTATGTCGACATCTCTGGTTCTCTAACAGATTACCTCGTTCCTGATGCGATCCCTCAGAGAGACTCCAAGCTCCACATAGCTCGCTGGGATACGTTGAATTTATGGACCAACCGTAGCGTGAGTGTACAAAAACCGTTATAAAACTGATTAAATAGTTCTTCTGTAATAGCATCTACGTCTATGAGACTACTACTAACTAACCTAATTATATATTTCAACGTAAGTTTCCAAGTAGACCAAATCAATGCGCCCCAGATATGCTTTCCAAATGACATTCCGTAGAGGTAATGACATACCAATTGCAGTAATCTGGCGAATTATGCCAACAGACGGATTCTTAGATATATGATTTGCAAGTACCGTTCTCAGATTTAGAATTAATGTGCGTAGTAATTTGGTAGTTGAGGAAATTGGGTTAATTTTAAGGCGGCTAGATATTAATTGAACCGCGAAGTATGGTCTAATTATAATGTTCCATACCTAGATAAATTTTCCCATGGACAAGTTAGGCAGAAATTACACAAAGTCAAAATCCTACGATCGTTACGTGTTCCTTGGTCACTCGTTGACATGCACACCGGTTGCGAGTACGATCTACTTAAGTAGTTCCAGGATAATAAGATTGGTCTGTGATTGTCCTACTGCTAAAGGATTCTTCGCTTACAGAGAAGAAACGATCTTCAACTGTTATTTTGGTCAAACAACTCGTGGTAATATAAATCAGCCACTCAGATAGACCGTGTGTGTGAAAATGAGCCAGCAATGGCCATCATGGACGATTGTGTACTATTATGTATTCTATGCTCCTACCATCTTGAAACGGTACTAGTGACTTCTTAGAACTCCTTCAGAAAAAAGTTGCATCTTTCTAACTTTACCTTTTTGCTATTAAATTGATGATCATCATTTACGATCGAACCATCAAAGGGCAAACCAATTTAGTTATTAAAAAATTCAATGATCGTAACAGTACAGGGATCGTGACGTTTTTTTTTCTAAAGCAAATAACTACACCCGTTACCAGGCGACCATAATATTGTAGGAGGTAGATGACCGTTACAAAAACAAATTGAACTGTTACCTTGGCAATTGAAATTGACCTTTATGGCTTTGAAGTTAAGGTTTGTGATGACCGTATATTGGAAATTGGTTGACAAAGTTAGGTTGTGTAGCTTGAAAAATGAATTGATGGAGTGTTTTTGAGGGAGTGAGAGCAAGATTGACAGCAAAGTTAAGTTTGTCTGAAGTAGAATGCTTCTGTTGACTCGCTTCTTGTGGGTTCAACATAATGGTGTGTCGAACGGGGCAATCTGAACTTTTTTATATTGTTTTGTTTAGTTTTTTAGGAGCATTGTATGAGATAGAGACATAAAAACATTCATCTTTATCAAGTTTGCAAAAGATAGAAAATTATAAGTGAATATTATCGATGATTAAGTTGTTTGAGAGTTTTTTTTACTCTTGCATCTAGCGTGTTTTTGCAATGCCAGTACAGTGACATCATTTTCATCTAGGTATAATATAAGATTGGATGGACGGGCTTTGCTTGGAGGCTCTCTGAAGAGTCGCTTCTGGAACGAGGTGATCCGACAGAGACCCAGAGTTGACGACATAGCTCACAGTATAAGTAAGCTGAACTGGCAATGAGGCGGCTATATTGGCCGTAGAACCGATGACCGTTGTGGTAGACGTGTTCTTGAGTGGAGTTCGCGAATCGGAAAGCGTAAGTGGGACGCACTCAGGCTCGATGGAGCGACGATCTTCGCAGGGTGGCTGGTAGCAACTGGATGAGAGTTGCTGAGAATCGAGTTAAGTGGCGTGCGATTGAAGAGGGCTCTGTCCAGCAGTGGACTGCTTTATGCTGATGATGATGATTGGATATTTTTCGTAGAGTGAGAGTTCTATACATAGAAAACGTATAATCCCTAGATCATAAAAACCTTACTTAATGCCATAGACAATCAAGATTCCACGCCATATTAAAACTATAATTAAAATTAAAACCTTCCAGCAATCTTATTACAAGTACTAGGAAATCAGGAGACGGTAGGCTGCATTTGTAAATATTTTCTAAAAGTAATGTGGATAGCATTGCAGGATGTAGCACTTCAATGGTGCCGTCTGCGGTTGCGCACTTTCCGGGGTGACATAACGATGCGTGGAGGTACGCGATCGGTGCCTTTATATCACTATGGTGTACCAGGGAGTCATGATGGGGAGAAAAATGGGTGATTAAACGGTAAAAAGAGTATTAAATGACATAAATACTGAACATTATAAGATCGTTTTTCGCATCCATAAAGTGCATAGCGATAACAACGAAGAAAAAAGAGTAAGGAGCGATCAAGTCAAAGTAAAAAGTGACAAACTTTACTGTCAAGATTTTTTTCCTTATCATGGCTTTATCAATGCCCTAATACAGATGTATGGCGGACACTAAGATTGGGGACAAAGTGAGGAAAATTACGCTGGAATATCAGTTTCAGAGTTATCTATCTTCCCTAACTGTTAAAGATTCGAATCTTTACCATCCTCAATGTTTAAATCCATTGGCTGGGTCTTAAGATTTTAGACTTCCTTGCGTTACAAAACAATGTGGTCTCATATCTTCAGATCAATTTATCTTCAGAAGATTTTGATAATGCACCTTACAAGAACTATTTTCGGCACTAATTGCCATAAATAAATAAAACCGTTGCTTAAGGGATGCGCCTAATCTTCAAAATGTGATTCTTGCTGCTAAATGAAGTGCGACCCTTATACGGCCAACCATCCGTTCTATAGCCTACGACATAAAGGCACTGTCAAAGATCATTTTTAACCAACTTCAAAAAAAGAGCAGGTTCTATACTTTTTTACCATGGGCATTTAGTTGACTGTACTACTTAGATAGTTATATGACCGTACGTGACAGGTGCGCGGGCGCAGGCGGCTTTTTTGATCTTGCGACACCGTGAGTACGTCGCGTCGGTGATACTGTCATTTTAATTAGATTTATATTGAGTGTGGCAACATTCGTGATTGTACCTTTTTGTGATGGGCTTTTTCTAAGTATTTAATTGAATTTTGTGCTTAGAATTTTAATGAATTCTTTTAATGAAGTGGTTGCTCGGATAAAAGGTTCTGTACAGGGTGTAACGCTATCAAGCACTCTGTATTTTGTCACATAATTCTAATGGGTAATGTTATAGCAGAAAAAATAGTGGAAGCTACGATGGCTGTCAGCTGTTAAGCTGTAGGGATTCTGTTGCGGTTTGGTTCTTCGTGGCGCTTTTGGGTGTATTTATAGTCATTTAATCATTATTATTTTATCGGTATTAGTTGTGTAGATAATTTCATTTGACATTGTACTTAAACGTGGAGAATTATTTATGTTGAATGTGGATGTAATGTTGGTACTCTTCTGCTTGCCACTTCGTGGAATGCAGGCGTAAAGTTATATTATGTATTCAGAACATACTGAAATTCACACGAGAATTAATACATTTATTGTTTCTTCTTAAAGAATTATCGCTACAAATCTTCAATTTCAAATGTAGAACGAAAGTCGGTATCGAATGTCACACTGTTTTGCTTTTCCTGTACCACGAGATTGGAGTTCACACAACACTGTTCTTTATTTCAAATCCATTGCGTACCTCTTTGTGAATTATCGAAGTGTCGTGCGAAGTTATGCGGTAATGTATTGCATATTATACAGTAAGGCACTTGTTAAACGATTCTAATCGAGTTCCATAATCCAATTAGCGGTTTTCGCGATCGCGTGCGCATTCGAGAATGCGGAATGAGTGAAAATGTGTGTGTTGCTGAAAATGCAATGTCATGTTTGTTAGGGGTAAGCAGGATAGTAGGTGTAACTGTTTTAGAAAGTAGTTTTACTGTAGGTAATTGATTATTTTAAATAATGTAACTGCAGTTTATCGACGTGTGGGCATTACGGACTAGCCTAGCCTTGGTAAATAGATTGGGGTGTCTAGCCATTTACAATAAATATCACATGTATACCTTTATTGGGAGTAATAGTAGTACCGTATCGCCCAATACCTACTAACTGGGTTGTGGAGGTCAGATAGGCAGTCGCTCCATGTAAAATACTGGTATTCAGCAGTATCCGGTAAGACTGGAAGCCGATCCCAACATAGTTTGGAAAAGGATAGGCAGGTGATGATGATTGGGAGTAATAATGAGGACCTGGTGTCCTAAAATACAGGCCTCGGCTTTATTTAGGCACCAGTCTCCCACAAATAAAATACTTTTTCCTGTAGGTATCTATGTTATATAATAAGTACTGCTCGTCTTTATTTGTGGAAGAGAAATATGAAAATTTTTATTATTCACTAGCTTATGCCGGCGGCTTTACCCGCATGGAGTTCAGTAATTGTCCCACGGGATCGTACTACCGGGATAAAAAGTATCCTATGGGTTAATCGAAGTTATAATGTGTCTGTGTGCCAAAATTTCATCCAAATCCGGTCAGTACTTTTTGCGTGAAAGAGTAAAAAACATTAAGACACACATACACAAACTTTCGCATTTACAATAATAAGTAGGAAGGATTGACAACGGGTTTCCAAAAATAAGTTAGATCAATTATGCCAATTTTCAATATAACTTTCCGATACCGAAACGTGGGCTACTACTGTTGCATCAGCGCTCAATTCCAGCACAGAGACTTAAAAAAAAAGTGCAACGACATTCAGGCGTCCATTTAAACTTCTTTATTACTAACCACGTGCGCTGTCAATCTTATTTTTTTACCAAAAATCTAATTTGTATCACATACAACGTCAATGTACCATAAACCTAAGTACTACCGCGTTTACTGACAGTCGAATACTTTCAACCTTATTACTAAAGGCATAAGTATGAAAACTGGTCGACCGTCAGTGAGCGCGGTAGTACGCACGACGGCCAATCAAGCTTTACAAACCAGTTCATGCGGATCTCTCATTGTATAGGAAATCTATACAAAGCGAGGCCAAGTTATACTGGAGATGTACAGCTTCATGTCCCGCCGTGTGTACATTAACAGTACAACCTCAATTACTCAATCGAACGACCAGACGGTTCAAGAGCACTTTTTGTGCCAATATTTGAATAGCACAAAAACCACATTGATTGATATACCGGTGTGCTTATAATAATACTTTAGTTTTTGCTCCAGTTTGTAGTCTGTAATGTAACATCACGACACGACATGAGTAAAAAGATTTGAGGTTACATCATTTGAGGAATATGGTCTACAAGAAGTGTGGCCGATGGAATTTCTATCGGTAAAACATTTACTTCTGTACAAACGTTCATCTCTTATGAAAATTTGATCCCCTAAGGCGCGAATTACACAGAAACGGCGTAAGGTGAAGGTGCGACGCAGGCGCAGTGCAGGCGTGGAATTTATAAAGAAACGAAAGAACGGAGCGCCTGCGCCGCGCCGCTTGAGTGTAATTCACGACACTTCGCCTATGTACATTTTGTATGAAAACGTTTTGAAGCGGCGTCATGCCTGCGCCGCGCCTTCACCTTACGCCGTTTCTGTGTAATTCGCGCCTTAGAGGACGAATTTTCAAAATTATTTCTCAGTGCTTATCTTAGCCATTTATGGAACTCGTGTATCGACACGCAAAGAAGAAGAAGAAGAAGGAACTCCTGTGCAATAGTTTATCTTCCTAAGTCCAGCGGTTTAGGCTGTGTCTATGTTGTCTGTCAGAATCTCCGTGACAGACATTAAAATTAATTCGATTAATCGATTTGATTCAAATTAATAATTTGAGTGACTCGATTGGCGCGGTGAATTATTAATAATTTCAAATTATTAAGATGAATTCAAAAGTCGAGCCTTAACTTGAGAATTTCTTGATTAATCATCTAGGTAGGTTAGTAGGTACACTTTATGCACCTTGACTAGGACATATTTAAACCGGAGTTGAGCGGAAAAGTGCAGAGAGTCGTGATGTGGATTTCTACCAATTTAATTGGTTGAATTCTGCTCATCTCTGCTTCCATGGAAACGTACCTATAAGCTGCCAAATAAATACCATTCCCAAAGTTATAAAGGGTATAATAAGACCTTTAACGAAGCCGAAAGGCGCTTGTTCTCACCGTCAATGCGATAATTTTTTTGTTCTAGACCATATCTGGGAACCTTCTAGTTACGGAGATATTGGGGGTCAAAGTTCCAACTTTTTCACAAATGTTTTTTTAAATACTTTTTTTTAATGTCACCCCGTACTCGATCCATCAGCACAATGTTTTGAGTGCGTTACATTAGGTCCTACCGTAAAACGTAATTTTTCACCCAAAAAAAAAAGTCGATTCCCAGTAATAATTTTTGCGTAAAGTTACTTAGTTTGAGGTACAGAATGCTTGGTTGACGGCTTCGTGAAGGGTCTGTTTACACCCTGTATATAGATTATGTTTATGTTATGGTCACTTGTTCATGAACACTGCTTTAAGCTTAGTTAATTGTAGTTTAGTTAAACTCTGCTAAACCATAATTGTTGTGATGTTCAAACTCTGTTAGCTTAACCAGCGTTAATGAATGATCCCCTTAAATTCCACCAAGAAATGTTTAATAAACATAAGTTACCTAGGTTCTCACGTGAATATTACGATATGTTTAAACATGACATTCTGACGTGACGTAATCTATTGTTACGTCCATCAATCATCAAGTATAGCCACGATGTTGATGAAAGACGAAAAGGTTTTGCATAGATTATCATAACATATTTGTATTAGCTGTGCCTCGTGGATTCACCCGCTGTATCGGCCGATTACTTCGTTTTCGCTAAGCGTTCTTTCTATTATTGCTTGGGTCCTAAGGGCCGCAGCGTGATATTATTGACTAAAACCTTCCTCAACAATTGGGCTGTATGGCTTATACAAATGCAAAAATATTTTTCAAATCTTACTGGTAGTTCCAGAGATTTGCACGTCCATCATCTGCCTAGACTTTTCCCAACTATGTTGGGGTCGGCTTCCAGTCTAACCAGATGCAGCTGAATACCAGTATTTTACATGGAGCGACTGCCTATCGGACCTCCACAACCTAGTTAGTACTGCGGAATACGATACCCCTTGGTAAGACTGGTTGTCAGACTTTTGGGCCACTGACTTGTGATATTAAACAGCCTAAAACCTTCCACAACAATTGAGCTTTATGGCTTATACAAATGCTAAAATATTTTTCCAAATCTGACTGGTAGTTCCAGAGATTTGCACGTCCAAACAAACAAACAAATTCTTCAGCTTCTTTGGTAAAGATGTTTGTATGGAATACTTAAGAATGTATGGAATTAATCAATAGCCTATTCACGTTTGAGGATCTCTTAGATACTATTTGTCATAAGTTGCATACAAATGTATGACAGATGTATTTTGAAGACCATAGGAATATTAATTTAGAATGTGAAATTGCATTTTGCATGACTGTATTTCTCGACAATCGAATTGGCACCGCATAGAGATTATTTCTCAATATCAGATAAAAAATATGTAAGTACATAAATTCAACATTTTAAACAATGGTAGTCCAGTGTATCGGAGTAATGTATTTCATCACCACTGTTCTCAAAACGGTGAAAGAAAACATCATCATCTGCCTAGCTTTTTTCCAACTATATTGGGGTCGGTTTCCAGTCAAACCGTATACCCGTATTTTAATGGAAGGACTGCCTGTCGGACCTCCTCAATCAGCAGAGAGCAGATGAGGGCTGCCAGCTGTGCCAGCTTACTCTCTATTTTATACGAAATAGTGGTTATTTCTAAATATGCTATAGTCGTGAAGGTCGGTTAGCAAAGCCATTCGGAAAAACCTCAACAGTACGGACTGTAATAAAAATAGATCATCATAAAACAAATTATTCATTCAAAATTTATTTTATAAGACACAATTATAATGATCGATTTTAACGACACAATCATGTCTTATTACTAGTTACAAATAAAGATTATTAATTAAATAACATAGAAACTGGTCCAGCACTAATAAATTCCGAATTTTATTACTTGTCAACTTAGGGTTGCCAAGATCACGTACTTGGCAAGTGGGCGATGGTTCGCTAAACTAAAAGTTATGTAAATATGACTAAATTAACTGTAACCTCTAAGTTTACCGAAGAATGAAGTGTTAAAATTTTAATTTGGGATCAATAGCCGTGGTTCCAGAAATAATAAAGATTTTTTGGCTGCTGTTATTGGATTATTCCAATATCCATCTCACCAGGAGCATCGGATCTTCTCAGTAGCAGCCATGGAGTAAGTATTTGTGCCCGGTTGATGGCAACAGGGTCGCCCCCTATTACGTGAGCTATGGCGAAATGTGGGTGTATTATCAGGTACACCTCTGCCGAACCCTTGTCGGAAATAACAGGTATGATGTTATGATAGTATGTTTTTTGGATGCCTTGTTGGTCTAGTTGTCGTACTGTGGTCCTAAGGTGCTAGCACGAGCGCACAGTGTAAACGTAATGTAAATACGTCGATTTTAAAATTAAAAACACTCTTGTCACATAGTAATATTTCCATAATTTTAAGAATGTTACTGATTGTGCTTGTTAAAAAATTAAATAAATAAATAAATAAATCTTTATTCAGAATCCTAGAAGGTCAAATACAATATGAGTCTAAAACTAACAATCTAGGTATAATAATGTATGATGCCTGTACTAGGATAATCCTGTATCACAGGCTGCAGGAGCTCTAACAATATTAGTAGGACAGTACTTCTTTCGTTCAATATTTAACATTACATAATGACAACTCTTATTTTGTTTAACTTAAACTCTATTAACTTAGAACTAAACATATATTTATTACACGAAAATATTTGCGTCAACAGAATTTTAAGCTAAGCAAACAATTTAATTAAAATGCTGTAGGATTATTGTATTTCCGATTCAAACATCGATGTATAATTTACTTTACGTTTACGCGCGCTCGTCTTAGGGCCTCCAATTCGGAAAACGTAAAATATGAATTAGAGAATAACGCCAAGTCGAACTGCCTGCCTACAGATATAGGTATAGAATACAAACTAATAATAGGTTAAGTTTTTGCGTTGAAATTAATCATCATAATGATAGAACTACTTCTAGGAACCTGACCTTCATTATAACAATATTACAAAAAGTTAATACCCATATAGTTTTAATTTCGAAGACGTCTAGCGTGGATGTAGACTATCAAATTAGTTTTTTTGGTGACCCGGATTTATTAATAACCTATACTTATCGTCTGAATCTTGTAATAGGGTTTACAGATTAGAGAGGAGCTCGTGGCTAAATAATAACAGCCGCTCGGGTCGATCTTAAGGTTAAGCCGTGCTTCCACAGACCAACGTAGGCAACGTTGGTCTGTGGAAGGGTGACCACCCATTATATACCGAGTTTCCTTCGTGCCTCGGAAAGCACGTTAAGCCGTTGGTCCCGGGTGACATTTGTAGATCTTTGATAGTCGTCAGGTAGTCAGTGGCTCAAAAAGTCTGACAACCAGTCTTACCAAGGGGTATCGTATTACCCAGTACTAACTGGGTTGTGTCCAATCCCAAAAACCAAATGTGTTGTACAGTCGCTCCGTGTAAAATACTGGTATACAGCTGCGTCCGGTTAGGCTGGAAGCCAACCCTAACATAGTTGGGAAAAGGCTAGGCAGATGATGACTATACTTACTTTACTATATAAAATCACGTCTTGTATCACCAGCAACTACAAAACGCAGGTGGCGTTTTGTAGTTGCTGGTGATACATTTTTGCTATGATCGTTTAAGATATTTCATTATTTATTGATTACAAAAAAAATCTTGGTGGGTTTCCAGGAATAAGACATTCATAGTTTGCAACTATTTCTCACCAAATCAAATTAAAAAAATACACTTCAATCAATACTTTTTTCTTCTGAACCGTGCCAACCCTACTCCCAAAATGTTAATTTCGGTTTTCAACACGACTTCAAATCAACAATCCATCATGATCTATTCTCAACCAGTTTCATTAACATATTAAACATTACATAATTACTGCCATAACCGAACGGATCTATCGATCTATCCATAATAATAAACTTTATCAAAGCTGTCACAGCAGTTACCGATAATGGTTACGCGAGTTATGAAACATTGTTTTGATAGTAAATTATTATCTGTAAATGCTAATCTGATGGAAATGCATACATGATTATTTAAATGAGGTCTATATTTATGATTTTGTTTTCACTTGAGAATGGAAGAAGGAATAGTGTAAGTGTTCATTTGCATGGCATCGGACTTAGGATGCCAATTACTCCTTCTCTTGCTGAAGTTAGTATCTTTCTACAGTAACTGTAAAGTTTTGGCTTGCAGTACTAGGTACTAGAATTGCCAAACTCGTCGCCAAATTTTGGACTGAATCAATTAAGATTGCCTCGACACGATAAGAAGAAGTAGCTTAACAAGTATAGTGTTAAGACACCAATGTCACGTTTGAAATGTCAAATAGCTGTCGTATTAACATCCTCATTTTGCTAACCCAGCTATCTGTGTCTAATTCAAGCAGTCTAGGTTAGTACTCCTGAAGATAGCATACATCAACGATGTAGGCCCTATCGTTAATGAAGATAGCACAAAATTGCGATCGTCTTTCAAGTTTTGTCCAGCACGTACAAGGGAGTCTATTGTCTAAATATGATTCTCAACTAGGAAAGCCTGACTGTTTGTTCTGAGTATTTCAATCAACTAAGCATGCTAAAGAAAACCGGCAGGTCCTAGAACCAAAAATTTCGAAGATATGTCAGATCTAATCTACCAACCTGTACTGGGCCGGCGGCATGGTGGATTGTAGCCCCATAGGGGTCTCTGTCCCAGCAATGGGAACATTATAGCCTGAATATTTATGTTAAGTAAATACTATAGAATCTTACAAGTACACAACTGGTACAACTTAAGACACCTCCTATCTCGTGTGAACAGTTTTGTCATACATTACGAGGCTGGCCGAGCGAGACGTGATAAATATGCACTCAGGCGCAGCAGGATCTATGCGTACTGCGAGGTGTCTGTTTACAATGATCGTAGAAATAGCAAAAGTGTTGGCATTCTTGATGACTATGGACCATATATGTGTGCTAGTACTTCCGAGCCATATGAAGGAGGATATCCTGTCTGATACTTCATTTATTTAAGGAAGAGTCTTTGAAGGTGACGAATATCTAAGGACTTAGACAAAATGAAATTTTGTTATTGAAAACGATGATGGAAAAGGAAATATTTTGCATTGACACAAGCTTCAACAAACACTTGATCCTGTTGAAAGTCGATGTAGAAATACTTACTAAACTCTATAACTTGTAACAGATTCTGAAAATCTTTTTAAGAACAACGCAGAGAAATCTGACTTTATAATACGCTGAGCTGAAATAGTAGAGATAAGCACACTAAAATTTTGTATTGACGAAGATGTTATAACGATTGACTGCCTCATTGGTCCTAGATTCGATTTCCAGGTCGTGCAAAGTGTTATTGGGTTTTTTCAATCAGGAATTTCTCAGTAGCAGCCACGGAGTTTGGAATTGTGCCCGATTGATGGCAATAGGCTCGCTCTCTGTTACATAAGACTTAAACATAACTGGCGAAATGTGGGCCTATGAGTGTAGTAATGATTACACCTCTGCCTAACCCTTCGGGGATTACAGGCGTGATATTATGTTATGTAATAACGATTAATACAGGGATTTCTGGGCTTAATAATTACGGCCACTTTAGTTGATCAAAGGCTGTCATTTATGGGTCACCAATCGTAACATATCGAGACCCTCCGTGCTTCGGTATAGCCGTTACGGATAAGAGTTCTAAGTGGTAGCGTATTACCCACTACAAGGGTAGTGAAGGTCAGATATGCTTCATGTAAAATACTTGTTTTCAGCTACATCCGATCTGACTAGAATCCAACCCCAACATTGTTGGGAAAAGGCTAAGTAGACGATGATGACAATAACGATTGGAAGCCATTAGAAATCTGACATATTGGAGATTGAACAGTTACTTGCTTCCTGATTATAGCTAGTTTTTATCTCATCTGTCATCTGGGACACCGGAATTACGTGCTGACAATCAACTATCTAATTTATGATAATCTAAAGATAAAAATGACTATGCATCTTATTATGTGTGAATTTATTTTCTCCTATCTGTCAAATTAATCAGGATTGGATAATCCGTCATTTATTTTATTTTGTTTACATACATATTTAATTTTATATTTATACGTGAAAGTTGTCAGTATGTTGTAGTTTATGCATATGATGTAAGTGCTAAATTCTATATATAGTAGACAGTAATCTGAATGCATATTTTAATACTAGTGAAATTAAGTGCGTGAAGAAAGTTTTTGATAGAGTGGTATCCTGTCTATGTAAATATACAGGGTGTGGCGTAAATAGTGGTCCATTCGATATACCAGATAATTTACTATCACATATTACAATTTTAAACATTTTTTTAGTACATTTTTTTTACGACACTCGCTCTTGTATTTGCATGATTTGTTAAAAATTAGGATTAAAATAGAGGAACTAACTTTTTTTTCAGAAGCTCTAAATTTACATAAAAAAACCATAACTTTTCACGATTATTATCTAGTATTCAACAGTAATCAACTGAAATCACTGAAGAAAATGGGGTCACTATTTACGCCACACCATGTATAAGGTTAGGTTCAGACGAGAGTAACGAGACGATAAAATCATTTTCAATGTAGTTATGAAAATAATGAGTGGTTGTTAGATACTTTCCGTAAGTTGAAAGAATAATCTCACCACCTGATGGAATCGGCGTGAACTTACCTGTGAACAATAAAATATCATTATTAGCTAAATAATATAAATAAAAAATAACAAACACAATATAACTGTCTGTACACTTCTATGTATTCCCATGATGAGAGCAAACGTTGAATTATACGGTGTGGAAGGGTCACCGATGCTAAAACGGTTACCACGTATCCAGTACATCATTCTGAACCTTACATAGAAATTTTACGTCGGTTATTAAAAAATAAACAGCTGTTTCCTACAAAAGCACGCGGTCGAAATGCATGGACCAGCAGATTTTTTTATTTTAAATTACCAATGAAAAATTTTCAGTTTCGGGGTTCTGTATTCGTGTTAACCGTTTTAGCGTCAGTGTAACTCTTCCACCCTTTATATTCTTGTAAAGCAAAAACATTGCTTAAAAGTGTAGGTGTACCACCTATACTATTCTAAAAAAACATTTTTCGTTTAACACATTTTATATTTTATTAGCCTGGACTGTCCCACTCCTGCGCAAAGGCCTTCCCCCGTTCTACTTTTCTCGATGTGGCGCCTCTTCTCGCAAATTGACGAGAAAGTCATCCAAGGCCATTTTCTCTTCGGTCTGCTGCGACCCCGTCTAGCTGTCTGAGGGCTTCAGTTTTGTGATATGCGGGCCCAGAGCTTTGCTGGCAGACCCAGTCTCATTAATTTTGGTAGCTTTGTGACCTACGTCAGCAATTTGAGTTCTGCAGCGCAGTGTGTTCCTTATTCGATTGGTAAGTAACACATTGCAGTCTTTTTTGTGTAACAAACTATGTTACATATAAAAGATTTAAAAAAATAAAGTCTATTTTTAAATTACTACATTAGACAGAAGACGTAATTAAGCTATCACTCACATCGCACGCGCAGCCGAATTAGATAAATCATAGCATTCATAGCGCACAGTTACCGGCCATTTTGGAGAAATTGCTGCTAATGGAATGAAATTGTAGTTTGTGATAGTAAATGAGACAAAATACAAAATAGTAGATACTTAATTTTGTTTGTTTTAGCTTCTAGCCATGGGAGGATTTTTCTTCACTAATGAATATCATTTCTATCATCTGCCTAGCCTTTTTCCTACGAAGTTGGAGTCGGCTTCCAGTCTAACCATATGCAGCTGAACACCAGTATTTTACACGAAACAACTGCCTATTTGACCTCCACAACCCAATTAGTACTGGGTAATACAACACCCCTTGGTAAGACTGGCCATCAGACTTTTGGGACACTGACCACCTGTAACGACTGTCAAAGATCTAGAAATGAGAAACTACCCAGCGCGGCTTAAACTGAAGATCGACCCGAGCGGCTGTTATTATTTAGACACGAGCTCTCACTAGAATATCATTTCAGATCAAGATTTTCATGAATTATTGAAATTACTTGATTTAACGGGGTATTCCTCAAAGCGCAACTATTTTTAAGCGCAACCAACTAAGCGCAACTAAATTATTCCTCGAAGCGCAACCATGATGAAAAATAGAGATGGGTATGATGGTTTCATTAACGATATTTTTGTTGCGCGCTATAGTTGATTGCGCTTAAAAATAGTTGCGCTTTGAGGAATACCCCGATTTAACTGTGTTGCTATTTGACCAGGGTAAGCACGGATTGGTAGCTTACTAAAACAAAACTTTCTTAAAAACGCTAAGCAGAACTTAAACTACACATTATCATAGAAATGGAAAATACCTTTCTATCTATCTTTAACTAACAGTTTTTACTTTTTAAGGTCATCTATTGAATAGGAATGAGTCGTCGGTATTTCTGCTTATCACCAATGACTGGCGATTTGCGGTGAAAGTAGTTATTGTCATGCATATCTGTTTTCTGAATGATTTTAACAGGTCTGTGGAGTAATGAGGTGTTTAGCGTAAATGGTAGGCCTTTTTTGTAATGGTTTTTTGTATGGAACGGTCCGAATTTGTGGAGTAAGTGTCTAAACACACTATGCCGAAGTTACGCGACCGAAGTTCCGCAACTTTGTGTTTGTATTCAGTGTCTCGGACGCTGTCGTGGCGTCCGCGTCGGGTCGTGTTATCTACACAGTTGGACAGGCAGACGCAAAACAAAGGACACGCGGGGCGCGGGCGGCTCCCCGCCCCCGGATCTTCGTCGGCAATCAAACCGAACTTCGGTCGCGTATAGTGTGCTCACAGAATAAGTTGCCGCTGAACTTACGCCCGACCGAAGTTAGGCTGTACGCTATGACGCGACGTAATTTCGGCATAGTGTGTCATCAGTAATTCAAATAGCATTGCAGGCGTAATTGTGCTGAACTTCGGTCGCGTAACTTCGGCATAGTGTGTTTAGACACTTAATGTGAAGAAAGATCTTTAATAACTAACCCAACAAGTTTCAAAAGTCAGTGTCTCTATTTGTTTACAAGTTTGCTAACAAGTAGGTCGGCGAAATGAGTCTACTTCGCGCTTCGGCTTGAGTCCGCGAGTTCACTTCCATAGATCTGGATCTTGTATTTAAATACATGAACAACAATACAATTCAGAAACAATGTACACACGGCGGCACATGAAGCTGTACATTTCCAGTTTAACTTGGCCTCGCTTTTTATAGATTTCTTATACAATGAAAGATCTGCATAAACTAGTTTCGTATAGCTTGATTGGCCGTCGTGCGTACTATGAGAAAAGTGAAGATCTTAGCCACATAGTTTCTTGCCAGTGAGTCAGCAGATTTAATAACTTTACAAAGTAAACAGGCTTTACAAGTCTGCAGTGTTTTTTGTTTCAAGATGTCATCCATTTAATAGGTGGCCCACACGAACCAAGAGTTCGAAGTAATATGGATAATGGCCCACTCTCACTCACAAAGAGGCCCAATTCCAAACCCAACTCAACCAACCAAAATCCTAATTCAATCCCAATTCAAATTCTGGGTTAAGCTCGCCATTGTAATATAAGCTATATTATATTATAGGTAGCTATATAATAATTTTAATTTTGATTTTAATTTTGAATTCTGTTTAATTGTACCTGTGATCCATAGTTGATTGAGATAAATAAATAAATAATAATATTATTGCAATTTGTATGTACATTTTTTTTATTTCGTGTCCAATAAAGAATAAGAATAAGAAAGAGGAGACCTCTGTCATGGCAGTAGTAATTACTGATTTTTATTTGTCTTTTGAAATGACACAATATTCCGGATTAGAGATTCCCTATTCATGTAAAAAATATTTATGCTGTCTTGGCTTCCGTACGTTTTTTTTTCACGGGTGACCACTGAAAACCAGCGCTGTGCTGTGGGCTCCCCATAGTACAGCATCATGCTGAGTGGTAACCTGCTTGTCGCAGTCACGACGTGCAAGATGTTAACGTATTTTTTTTCTGTCCCGTCCTGTTGAAATTATAAATATTTGCTATGCGTTGTACCTACCTATGTTTATTGTATTTTTGTTTATTATTTTGTACTAGCTTCTGCCCGCGACTTCGTACGCGGATCCTGTTGCTTATGCCAGCGACAACGGGGTCGTCAAAATCGAAGATCTGAAACGTCTGATGTGGAATTCTAAGAGCCCGGGGACGGGAAAACAACGGGATGCGTGAGACCATTCGAGACGTTCCAGATCTTTCATTTTTGTAAGTCAGAAGTCGATGCGTAGATACGCTTGGAACTCAAGCGTAATTCTCTATCCGTCTCCGACTCGCGAGACAATGCGTGACGTTCACGATCAGTGGTCAGTCGCGCATCACGTTCCCCACTTGTCTCTAGAGACCTAGAAGTCGATGCGTAGATACGCTTGGAACTCAAGCGTAATTCTCTATCCGTGAACGTCTCCGATTCGCGAGACAATGCATGACGTTCACGATCAGCGGTCAGTCGCGCATCATGTTCTTCACAGTTCTCTAGAGACCTGGATGTAGATGCGTAAATACGCTGAGAACGCAGGCGTGCTTCGTTATCCAAGAGGAAGAGAAGAGAAGAGAGGAAGAGGTTTCCACGGAGCGAGTTGCAGCCTGATGTTCTCGAACAGCATCAAGTCTCTCCTGACGTTCTTCGGTAGATTCTTGGGATCTTATGATCCTCAATCTTTTAGCTCCTTTGGAACATTGGGAAAGATTTGACCTCTTTCTAGGCATGGTTATAGTTTTATTGTGAAGATACCTGATCAATTAAAATCTAAGTGACTGCTCCCCTGCGTTACCGGGTAGGCTACCGCGTCACGACGATAAGTGGAAAAAGTCTAAAACACTCAAATAACATAAGCCCGAAGTCATATTTATTCGATAAAGTAAAAAAATAAATAGGAGTTTTGTCCAGTAGAGTCAAATTTTCAATGATATACCGTCGTCATCGAATATCAGTCCTAAACTGTTACCGCCTTCACCGCGTGGAGATACTCCCAGCTTATGTTATTTTATAATTATACAGTGAAATTAGTGATAGCTTTGATTTCCACATCAGATGTTTCTGATCTTCGATTTTTATAAGTCAACAGGAAAAGCCCATCAGACCGAACAACTTTTGCTAAGACGTCATTCCTATATGTGTTATGGTGTAGCTGGGCTCTTGGAGTTCCACAACAGGTGTTCCAGATCTTCGATTTTTATAAGTCAACAGAGAGTGCTCATCAGATTGAACAATTTTTGCTAAGACTTCATTCCTATATGTGTTATGGTGTAGCTGGGCTCTTGGAGTTCCACAACAGGTGTTCCAGAACTTCGATTTTTATAAATCAACAGAGAGTGCTCATCAGATTGAACAATGTTTGCTAAGACGTCATTCCTATGTGTTATTGTGTAGCTGGGCTCTTGGAGTTCCACAACAGGTGTTCCAGATCTTCGATTTTTATAAATCAACAGGGAGTGGTCATCAGATTGAACAATTTTTGCTAAGACGTCATTCCTGTATATGTTATAGTGTAGCTGGACTCTTGGAGTTCCACATCAGGTGTTCCAGATCTTCAAATTGATTCTCTCAGCAGAAAATGCTCATCACGTGGAACAATTTTTGCTATGGTACCATTTTTGTATCTCTTATAGTTTAGCTATTCTATTGCGGTTCTGCATCAGGTGTTCAAGTTTCCAAGATAAATTATAGCCTATATGTTGCCCAGACTTAATACCTACACAACAAAAAAAAAATCTTTCAAATCCGTCTAGTAGTTCCGAAGATTAGCGTGTACAAACAAACAGACAAACAGACAAACAGACAAACAGATAAACAGACAAACAGACAAACAGACAAACAGACAGAATTTTTTTTTTGGATTCGTGCTCTATTACTGTTTCTAAACCACCCTCAATTTTTTTTTTTTAAATATCTTCAATGTACAGACACAGTTTTTTTACTGTCTTATTATATGTATAGATAGATGATGCACGTCATGTCCCTGCGACAAATAAATATTTTTTCTTTCTTTCTTTCGTCCTATTGATATCTGATAACTACATCCTCTGTCTATCTGCTAACTTCATAAAATCCTCCACATAACTAGCCTTCAAGCCACAAAGTGCGTAAAAAGAAACGCAAGTCCATCGTAAATGCGTTCCATTATACGCTCACCGGTGCTGTATCAAAAGCGTTGCGGTTTGTTCATTATTATAGTTGAGGTTTTCAATAATATCGCAAAATGTTTGTGTTGTCAAACGTGAAAGTTTGTGGAACGCTTTTGTTGATAGATGAGGGTAATGTGGAATGATGGTGATCGATAAACAAACAAACGTTTGTTTATCGGTCTGACCCAGTATTGATTGAATTTGGGAAAGCTTGACTAACATTGAAGGAGACAATTAAACTACGTAACACATATTATTATAACTGTTAGTTTAGTTTACATCTTATACATAATGTCTCTCTAGTTACTTATTATTTAAAAGTAATCTGTGGAAAACGTAGTGGGTAGCATATTTATCATAGCTTAGTATGTAAGCCTTTTCATAAACCTATAATATGTTACTGTTTGTTTTTCCTAAATAAATAAATAAATAAATCTCATGACGTTCCCAGTGTGCATACAAAAATTCAAGCGAATATATCAAGTAGTTCAGTCATGAGGAGCTCGTGGCTTAATAATAACAGCCGGTCGGGGTCGATCTTTGGGTTAAGCCGTGCTTGCCTAGGTTGTTCTGTGGATGGGTGACCACCCATTACATATAGAGTTTCCTCCGTGCCTCGGAAAGCACGTTAAGCCATTGGTCCCGGGTGTCATTTGTAGGTCTTTGACAGTCGTTAGGTAGTCAGTTGCCCAAAAAGTCTGACAACCAGTCTTACCAAGGGGTATCGTATTGTCCAAGACTAACTGGGTTGTGGAGGTCAGATAGGCAGTCGCTCCGTGTAAAATATTGGTATTCAGCTGCATCCGGTTAGACTGGTAGCCGACCCCAACATATTTGGGAAAAGGCTAGGCAGATGATGATATAACAGGGGGCGAGCCTATTGCCTACAATGCCTTCATACAATTATTTATGATTAATTATGATGAAATCCATCATATTAAAAGTTAAATTTTGTGAAAGTTACACTAACATAAATTACTTTTACTAGTATGGAGATGAGCGATACAAAAACATAGTTTTACTTATTGCATAATCTGAAGATGGGCATGTGTAGGCTGGTTATAACTTTGATTAAATTCATAATTAATACAATTTCGATCAAAATCAGCCCACATGTTACATTAATAATAGTTTTTATAGACAATATTTCTGAGGAAAGCTGTGATTTATCTTTATTAATCATTTATTATATAAATAATTATCTTCATTTTGCTGAGCATGAGCATGGGTTCGATTCCCGGGTCAGGCAAATTGTTATTGGATTTTTTCATCAGAGGAATTTCTCAGTAGCAGCCACGTAGTCTGGATTTGTGCCCGGTTGATGGCAATAGGCTCGCCCCCTATTACATGGCACGTACACATTACAAAACTGAAACTCAAAAAGAATGAGTACATTGACTTTTTATGACCTCCATAATTATCCACAAATTGAATATGAAAATAAATACCTACATACATTGAATTTGTAAAAGATTTTCTTCAAGTAAACCTTTATACATTGGATTTCTAAAAGATTTTCTTAGAGCAACCTCAAGTACAGTTCATCCATTATTCAATTTTTATAACTAAAAAATACGCCACAAAATCGAAAATTGCGCACAAAATAAAAAAAGATCCGAACGCACCGTGTGATACCGTTCGATCGCTAATCCAGTTCAAGAAGATCGCAAGCGCACAACAGTTACAGATTAATTTTGCCGTTATTAAAATTGCAACACACTTTCACAGCAAACTTACTTTTTGCGCTCATCAAACTCAACTACATCACAATTCTCACCTCTATTTCTAATACAACAATGATGGTTAAACTTGCGAATTGACTTGTTGAACAGCAAAATAAATAACAATAGAAAGCCACGTGGGTAGAATCATGTAATTTAATTGCGCGTTCGTGATATATAGAAATAATAACTGCAACCATATATGTAACGGAAAATGTCTAACATTAAATATATTGAGGCGCGTTAAAGCGATTAAAGGCGTTTTAGCGGATTCTTAAGGGGAAAATATGTTTCTATATTTATAGTTTCAAATAAATAAATTCCTTTTTATTTACGAAAGTGAGTAATAATGAAGGGTTATTGAAAATTCTTCCCCTTAAAGGATTAATAGGAAAAATAGGTTTTATGGATCTTTGATATTTTTGTAGATTTCCAGCTGCTTGTTAACTTTGTATCTTTTTTTTTTTACATCTTTGTAGTAAACAACGACTTATTCTCGGGCCTACGCTGTCCCCCCCATACTTAAGTACAAATGCTGTAACCATGATAATATTGTTATACCAAATGATTTGAAAAGAGTAACCATGGAGTTTCTTGCCGGTTCTTCTCCATAGGAAACGACCAACTCAAACCGTGCACCTTTATGTCGACGTTTTATAAGTGCCCATCTAGGCCTATGTGAAATAAAATATTTTGATTTTGTTTTTGCCGATAGAAATTCACATCAGGTGCTCATTGTGTTGTATGAAATCTTAAGCTTACGAAGTATATTTTTGAATCCACTGTTAAACCTCATTAAAAATATTCAATATCAATGTCCATTTTTTATTTACATAGAAATCCAGCAATAACTTCTCCGAAGAATTTCTCCAACATTCAAGAAAATTCTCCGCCCAGTCGAAGAGAAAATCCTGAGATATTATAAACTTATCTTAAGATCAAGCTGTCGACAGGAATTAATTATTTAACTGTAAATCTGACACACTATGTTTAATATCCACACTTAATGACTACTTTCCTGCGCAACGTTCATTTGATTTTATTCGCTATAACTTTTAAAGATTACATAAATATTACTAGGATTAAGAGGATTATATTTACCGGCTGTCACTTGTACAAATATAATTATATACATTTAGGGTCATATAAAATGCCAACTTCTACTGAGGTACTAGCACGAGTGCGCGTGCAAACGTAACGTAAATTCGTCGATTTTTAGCTGATATCACATCTAATATTTTCATAATTTTAAGAATGTGTTCATATCTATGGATGATACTAATTGTGCTTGTTGCAAATAATTTAAATACAATGGTATAGAATAATTGTATTTTCGATAAAAAAATCAACGTACTCCTACCTCCTCGTTCGCGAGGGCCTCTGGTATTTCAACAGGATTAACGCTTCTCTACGACAACACAGTACTTCTAAATCCTCAGGATCTAAGTTGCATTTTAAAGCATGAATCATTTTCTGCCAACTTACTCATATCAAAAACCTTTAGTAATATAAAAAAACGAATATGATGAGCGGGGAAATACTATAATTAGCTACAACTACGACCAACACGGCATTTTAAATTGTATCCCACATTTATCACCAAGATTAGAATTTATAGGCCACCTGTGCAGAATTCTTTATTTTTTCCACGCGAGCAACATTTGAAATGACATATTTATCTTATGAACGAACGCATGGGACCAACTAAGGCTTCCAGATGCAATTATTACCATAAATACAGGCAGATGTTACCCTTTATAGAGCCCGGTTTAGCATATAAATTGGCGGCATGTGAGCCGCCATATTTGTGCGCCATTTTCTATTATATTCAAATTAAGAACGCTTGGAGCGTTCGTTGCAGATTTGTCATAATATTACAGACACCTATTTCATATACCTATAGCCAATTCAGGTTTGAATCTTTGAATACTTTGTCTATTTGATACTGAGTATTTAATAATTATTTTATGGCGATGCAGTACTTTAGTACGGGAAATTATTAATCGGGCAAATAAAAATTTAATTGGCGACTTAAATACTGAACATGGCGACTAAATATATTAAGTAAGTAACTATTTATCCTATCATTGCGGCAAGGAGAACATTGGAAGCAAGAGCGAGCGAAGCGAGCTCGGGACTTGTGGCACCCCTACTCCGTCGTCTCGTGTTAGGTTACTTTAAACCCTGCAAAACGGGCCTTATCTAGAATCTAGTGGTTATTAAGCTTGTTTTAGTTTTTTTCTGAGGCCTTGAATTATCGTACACTGATCGTATTAAACAACTAGTTACTCAAATTTGTATTTTCAAGTCGCCGTTTTAAACATTTTGTATTTGGCTGCTGTTTGACGTTTGTCGCCCACTTAGTATTTCAGTAGCGCGTATTCAGTGTTTTTGACATCTTTAATTTGAATTTATTTCCGCTCGTTTAAATACTAAGGCTGTAATTTAATAGCACTGTAAAACCGAATATATTTTTAAAGAGTTACCATGGAGAGTCTTGCCGGTTCTTCTCCATAGGAAACTTAACGACCAACCCAAACCACGTTTCACCTTTTCGCGACGTTTTATAAGTGCCCATGTTGGCCCATGTGAAATTAAATATTTTGATATTGAGTACCTACTGATGATTGTAGAGTTTTATTTAGTAATATTTATGGAAAGAGAAACTAAAGATTGTTTGGGTTATACACAAAATAATATCTCGCAATATCCAGTTAGGTATCAGTTCCATGTAATATAGGGCGACCCTATTGCCATCAACCGGAACCAAAATCCTGGCCCAGCTCCTAAGAAATTCCTGATAGAAAAACTCACTAACACTTTGCCCGACCTGGGAATCGAATCCAGGAGTTCTTGCAATCATTTACTCGAATCTGTTGGTTGACACTCAGGATATATAACTAATCGTGTACAATATTTATTCTATTAAATCTAACTGATGGTCACAAGAAGCAAAATAAATAAATTAACTCCCGTTTTCTAAGATCGCGTAGAAATAACTTTATTCAATTTCATTACTGTCATTTACGGGGTTTAGCGCCATAATTATATATTAATACACAGTCGTGACTAATAGCCTATCAGTATGGTTTATACTCCCATAGATTTCACGCGATATTAGTTAACATTAACCGAGAATAAACTATTAAAACTTCCTTGCGCGTGCGCTTGTGCCACAGAGTAAGAGAGATCAGAAGGCTCACAGTCCCAATGTAATTAATTAGGATGCGGGTTATCTTTCAGCGTCGCTAAGCCTAGGGGTAATATAGCTTCAAATAATTTATCTTTATCGTGTACCCAAGTGACGTAAAAATAACGAACTTCAATACAAGCTGATGACAGCTTGTATGGAAGTTCTTTATTTTTCATATCCGCATGAGGGGCTGACAGTGAAGGATTTTTGAAAATTGACTCCCTAAAGGATTAAACAGGAGGAATTGATTCCCCTTATATGGGGAATTTTCCAAAAACCTTCGTTAGAGCAACGTTCGCAATTATTATAGGCTTTTAGATCCAGCGTTTTGGTGGGCTGTGCGTTTTCTGTTAGCGAGTGAACTTCAGATTTGTATAATTACAGAGTCTGCCCGCTACACCGTACCATATCATGACCGTGCTATAAACGTATCAGGGACAGAAAGAAACATGACACGGACTACTATGCCCACTAAAACGTATCAACAGCGTATCAGACCCGTTTATAAAGGGTCAGAACGGTCATTATAGGCGGTTAAACCCAATATTTTTTGTATTGAAAGTACGCGACGGTGTTTTTCGTTGACAGAACTTCTAGTGGTTGTCTCATACATTTCAGTACAAATAATTTTATATGTTTTAAACCAAATAATTTTATTTTTATTTTTTTGTGCCTGATACGTTCTACTCACGGCCGTGTTACGCTATGGTGCAGTGGGCAGAATCCTTTAAGGTAGGGATAATAATTTTGCGTCCCTACATTTTTAATTCGGTTCGTGTCATAATAATTGCGTGTTTGCTTGCCTGTCTTGCGCAGAGTGAAACTTTTGGATAAAGCCTATATTTGACATGCGGTAGAAGACATGTCGTTAAATAGAGTTGTCGATATTAAAGTAGTTTATTGATACTAAATCTAGGCCTAGACCGGGCTTAACGTGTTGGCATTAAAATTGAACACTTCATTATTCCTTCGTTATATTTAAATGGGATTCTCAATCAATACGAATGTTCTTCCGCAGATGAATAGTATAAGGTAGTTGTACAAAAAAATAAATTGAAGTAAATGAAAATTCGCGTTGGACAGGTAGGTACAGGTCCCGTCACGTAAAAAGAACGCTGAGCGACAGTGAAGGGGATGTGTCTTCGCTCGGGTATAGTGGCATCCAGTAGTACTTTGCTAATTGTTTTATAATCTTAGTGTAATTGTTTTATTGTTCAATCATAAAAGGTACTTTACTAGCTACTTAGTACTTTGGAATAGGCTGGTATTCAAAAAACAGATAATGTTTACTTGATCGGTCAGCGTTATTTTTACTTGACGGGATCTATATGTGCCCTTTTATAGAAAAGTTTTAAATCTAATTTCCTCCTTTGAAGGTAATCAAGAGGCAACAGTTTTTCATTTCATAAGTCCAAAACGACTTTCAAATTGATTGACATAAGCTTTTGATTTTATATTTTTCCACATAGACCTTTCATCATCGTTGATATTTTATCAGGCCTTTAAGTTTACTCTCTTATTTTCAGGAATAGTTTTATAATCTTGTCGTCTTCACTAAGGAAACTACAACTTAATTAGATTATACAAATATGGCTTGAAGATAAATCGGATAAAATTACTAACATCGTAAAGTAGTTATCAAAGATCAATTTTACGGCCATTCTAAAGTCAATCATCGCGCCTTATTCCCATAAGGAGAATAGAAAATTCTATCGTTAACGATTTTACCGTAATATGCCTCCGATCATTAATTACTATGGGCAGTTTACCGTCTCTACATTGCTCTACATAGCACTAGGCCAATATGTTCCTAAGTCCTGTATTTTATGGACACAAAGTTGGGAAACTATTGCGCAACATTGTGTCTCGCAACACGAAAGATTGTTGCCCAACTTTTATTTCTCGTGGATTAAGCATGTTGCCAGCAATACAACATGTTTTCATATATGTTAGCAACATGTTTGTGCAACACAAAAACATGTTGCAGAAACATTGTTTCCCTGTGAGTAAGACGCCTTGGTCATACACCATCAGCGTTCTAGGTGATCTCTATAATTAAGACTATCAGAGCTTCTAGTAATATTAAGTTAGAACTCAATTCTCTACAATTTACCGCTCTATATTTTACTTAATTATAATTAGGTGAAATGTAGAGCGATAAATTGAGTAGATCATTTCATTACAGTGTTTTTTTACTATTGCGGTTAAGTGCATCTAGGTGAATCGAGTATAACCTCTTCTTATAATCGAGTCTTCTAGTAATATCTTTACATTAAGAATGTCAAAGATATCACAAGAGACGCGACCTTTTAAGACGTTAAACTAGTAACTGATTTGGTTTTTGGATTGAAATACTAGTGTTGTAACATTTAAGTAACTCATTGGTGGTTTAATTCGTAGCACTTTACTATTGTGTAGCTTGGACTATGTCGTTTTGATTTATCTTTTCAGGTTTTTTCAAAGTACGTATACATAGATTTTTTGTTGAGAAACAAATGAAGTGTCTGACTAAATCTTTGGAATGGCAATGGTTTATTTGATTTTATAATGGTTTTTTATTAATAATGTTTCCAGGGCTAATGTGAACCACTGGTCGTTGGTTTTGTCCAGCTCATCCCGCCATCATAGAAACAACTGGAAGTCATGGGGAGAGGTCTTTGCCCAGCAGTCGGATGACGCAGGCGGGTGACCACTGAAAACCAGCACTGTGCTGTAGCAAAGCATTATGCTGAGTGGTAATCTGCTTGTCGCAGTCACAACGTGCAAGCTGTTAACGTTTTTTGTCCTGTTGAATTTATAAATATTTGTTATGCGTTGTATTTTTTTGTCATTTTGTATGATGCACGTCATGTCCCTGCGACAAATAAATATGTTTTTATTTCTTTCTTTCTTTCAGACTAATAGTATCAGCATTATAATATTCCCACTACTGGGACACAGGCCACCTCTCTGCGAGAGGAAGACTAACCGGAACAATAACTAACCACCACCTCCTGCCTCCCCCACGATCTCCATCACTGAAGTCAACAATGCTGTGAATCAAACGTCAATTTCTATAATTTCCATCAGTTTCTTCGACATTATTTCCGCGAACTATTTTTCTTCGACGCATGCTCGCCTGGTATGTATGAGAGTACATTAATTATCTTTAATAAAGAACACTATATCGCTGCAAAAATGTCTCAATATGACACGGTTTTTTTTTGATAGCACGGGGATTAACGGACTTCTTTCTTGATCGCACATGAAAATCCGAATGAATGTTCAAATCCGTCTAAAGAATCATCATCTGCCTAGCCGTTTCCCAACTATATTGGGGTCGGCAACCAATCTAACCGGATGCAGCTGAATACCAGTATTTTACATGGAGCGACTGCCTATCTGACCTCCACAACCCAGTTAGTACTGGGTAATACAATACCCCTTGGTAAGCCTGGTTGTCAGACTTTTTGGGCCACTGACTACCTAACGACTGTCAAAGATCTACAAATGACACCCGGGACCAACGGCTTAACGTGCTTTCTGAGGCACGGAGGAAACTCGGTATGTAATGAGTGGGCATCCATCCACAGACCAACCTAGGCAAGCACGGCTTAATCTAAAGATCGACCCGAGCGGCTGTTATTATTTAGCCAAGAGCTCCTCTTAAGAATGTGCACATAAAATGGCATTGAAAGCTTGACTACACCTAGTGGTGTTATAACCATACCCAGCGAGCCTAATGCCTCCCACCGGTCACAAATCCAGGCTCCGTGGCTGCTAATAAGATATGCCTAATAGAACATCCCAAATACCCGATTCCTAATACTTTGCCCGACGCAGTAGAAGAGGCAGTAAATGGGTACACTAAAAATAATACCTAATAAGTGGTAAATACGAATGAAACACGCGATGTTCGGTTGTGCGGAAAAGGCAATTACATATATAATTAACCACTTAGAAGAAATTAATTGAATTCTCTCCATGGCTAATTAACTTGACCTTTAAGGCCTATGTAATAAGATATTTCTACTCAGCAAGATGACACAATACTGCAGACCACAGCAGACAATACTTTTATCACCATTCTGGTCAGGCGAAACAATAGGTGATGGTATTCATATACATAGGTATATATCATAACAATCGGGTTAGCGGTTATGTGGTGAAAAGGTAAGACAAAGAGAGTAGTGTTTTTTATTCAATAATTTAGCTTGATTTATTTCAAAATATGAGAGGAGCTCGTGGCTAAATAATAACAGCCGCTCAGATCGGTCTTTAGGTTAAGCCGCTCTTGCCTAGATTGGTCCGTGGATGAGTGACCGCCCATTACATACCGGGTTTCTTCCGTGCCTAGGAAAGCACGTTAAGCCGTTGGTCCCGGCTGTCATTTGTAGATCTTTGACAGTGGTTACAGGTAGTCAGAGGCCCAAAGTCTTACCAAGGGGTATCGTATTACCTAGTACTAACTGGGTTGTGGAGGTCAAATAGGCAGTCGCTCCATGTAAAATACTGGTACTGGTATTTAGCTGCATCCGGTTAGACTGGAACCCGACCCTAACATAGTTGGGAAAAGGCTAGGCGGATGATGATGATTTACAATAATATTAAAAATGGTAGTGCCATAAAATAGCACGCTTATATAAATTCTATTAAAAATATCAATCTGCAATTGATTTTCTTTGTCGCGTGTTCGTGATTTTCTATTGACTGTTTAGGTGCGATGTATTGACATGGTGTGGTTACATAATTAATGTAAATTTCAAAGTCACAACATTCTTCTTAACAACGTGGCAACGCCGCCTGTCTCTTGGGGGACATTACCAGTTGACAGCGTTGAGGAGGAGTTTTTTGACGCCATTTTTTAATTTATGGTTTATGGTTAGTTACTTTAAGTTATTTTAATTTATAGTAAATATATATCATATTGTGGAAATAAAATTCGAGTTAACTGTAACTTAATGGAATATGCGAGTGATAAAAAAACGTTTTCAAACATTTGATTAAATTTCCAAAGTTTACTTGTATTTAACGTACATATTGTTTTGTTCAGTACGGGTACCTACCTGCTTAGTATTAAGTTTAATTCCCGTTTTCACAAATAGGTTAATCATTGAGGTGCTCTTTAATATAAGTGAAAATGATGATGGTGGGTTATAATAAATATTAATAAAAATAGTTTATTGGTAGAACAAGTTTAGGTATCAACAAAATTTTGTGATTGGATCATCCTTTTAGGCAGATAGTGCCTGTGTTAGGAGGCTCCGCTCTTCCTTGTCAAGTCGTGTTATACAAAAAGCAAAACGTATAATTTTTATGCTAAAACTAGTTTTTTTTTATGGTTAAGTTAAGGAGTGAACCCTAATAAATTAGCGTCATATTTTTTTGGTGATGCCTTCAATTCCCAGGTTGAGCAAAGTGTTATTGGGTTTTCCATCATGAATTCCTCAGTAGTCAGCCACGGAGTCTGGAATTGTGCCATATTGACGGCAATAGGCTATACCCCTATTCCATGGGAGTTAAACATAACTAGCAAAATGTGGGTGTACCATTAAATACACCTCTGCATAAAAAGTATTTCAACTCAACCAATTTGAAAAGCTATGTCATAGTATACAAACTTGTTATCTATCAGGCGTCTATTAGCATGATAACCACGTATACCAATAACACGTAGTCATTGACGGGTAGTTAGTGTAGTTACTCATCCCGATACATAACTAGTTTCTTTGAGTTTGCTCCATAAGCTTGTGAGACGGTCATCTTATTATGTAGTCAAGTTTTTATAGGAAAGTGTAGTACGTAAGCTACTAGGGAGTAAAATATTCTTTTCACAAAATACATAACATCACGCCTGTAATCCCCGAAGGATTAGACAGAGGTATACCTAATGGTACATCCAAATTTTGGCAGTTATATTTTAAGTCGCATGTAAAGCCGACCCATTGACTTAAAAAGCCAGCAGTTCTATTTAATTAAGAAATATCAGATACAAGCTTTTGCCCGCGGCTTCGCTCGCTTTAATTTAGAATTTGACAATCAATTTACCCGAATTACTATTGTACTTTGTAAAGACACGTGGCACCATCTTTTTCTATTATCATAAGAACGTTATTGTTGTTTTTCTCGGGATTAATACTTTTATTCGGGATTTCATTTCTGTACACCTGACAACGAATATGCAAAATATCAGTATGGTTGGTTCAGTGGTTTAGGTTTTTAACAAACAAACAAACTTACTTCCGCATTTATAATATTAGTAAGGATAAGGACTAGTAAGGATTTTAACGAGCTCGAACAGCATTGTTTCCATTTCAAAAATAAAATTAAGACTCACTAACTTAATTTAATTTTTAAGATTTTGTTTAGTTAGTTTAATTTTTAATAATTTGTATGTCAGTTGGCAAAACATAGCGCACAAACTAATTTTTAAGATCTTGTTTGTAATTATTACCTATGTGTATGAATAAATGATTCTGATTCTGATTCTGTTCTAAGCTAAAATAAGCTACATTCAACCAACCTGCGAGATCCACCGTTTATCTAACAGTTCATCCATTTGAACAACAATTTACCTTTTATAGGAAATACTAAGTCACTCGGAGAAAAACCTGTGAAGTCACTTAGAACATTTTTGTATTCTATTTAAGTCAAGTGAGCATGTCCGTCCGTTGGCTAATTGGCGACACATTGCCTTTTACTGGCTTAAGGATATATATGGCTTATATGCTACTGATACTACTTTCTCACTAGGGAATGATGTAATATAACATCACGCCTTTAGGTATATCCCCAGCGGGTTAGACAGAGGTGTATCTTACAGTATGGTACACAAGACTCAAATTTCGTCAGATATTTTTAAGTGTTTAAGTTGTGCTAAACACTACTGCTGAGGATGAGGTTCTAGATTCGATTCTCAGGTCGGGCAAAGTGTTTTTGGGTTTTTTAAGATTTTTTCAGGAGCAACCCAGAGTCTGGCATTGTGGCTGGTTGGTGGCGATGGGCCCGCCCTCTTTTATAAGGGACTTAAACATACATATCATCACGCTTGTAATCCCCGAAGGGTTAAGCAGCGGTGTACCTAATAGTACTCCCACATATCACCAGTTATGTTTAAGTCCCATGTAATAGGCGAGCCTACTGCCATCACCGCCTTGCTTTTCTTTCCTGTCATACTTTTTCTTTCTTTCTTTCTTTCATCAATTGGGCACAAATCCAGACTCCGACCTGGGAATCGAACTTCGATCCCCATTTTCAGCAGTAGCGTTTACAGCCACTGAACTAAAAAGACTTGTGCTTCATCTCACTTCCTTACTTAGGCAATTATGTAATGGTCTACTTAAAATAGGGTTTTTTAATTATGTATGAGTGGAAACGTTAAACGGTGTCATTGTAGGTTTCTGTGCAAGAAAAATGTGCTGATTTATTTATTAGTGAAAATGGTTAAGTAATGTTATGGGCCATAATCTTATAATAGTTAGTTAATGATATTATGTAATATGTTGCTTGCCCTTAGGAAGCTGGGCTAGGTTTGAATAATTATATGAGTGTTTTATTTTAGTTTCGTTTTGGTTTAATTACAAGATTTTATGATCTTGCAATGTTTGCATTGTTTGTTTAGGTCAAATCTTGCATCAGAATTTTAAAACAGTTTTCTGCAACCGATTGAGCTGAAATTTTGCGCACACGTTTAGTTTGGATGACAATGCATGGTTAGCTAAGTGACGTCATTCTAAATCCAAAATGGCGGACTCCTAAAGATGGTGGGCTAGTTATTTTTTATGCACTCCCATGATATGGGTATCAATTAAAAGGGTTTACAGACAGAATAAGAAAAAAAAAGTTATTTTTATAATGTTTTATTTTTAATAAAAGATCTTTATTTATATATTTAATAACCAATGTGTGAGTTGAATCCGTTATGAGTGTTTTTAACAACCGTTTTCACTATCACTAAGCGATATCTAAATTAATGAGTGATAGCTGGCATAAATCTCATCGCTGACATCGTTATAGGTGTTAACTCTAATAGGCAATAACTTTTCTTTTTTCATCCTTCATCACATTCTTATCATCATCTGCCTAGCCTTTTCCCAACCATGTTCGGCTCAGCTTCCAGTCTAACCGAAGGCAGCTGAAAACAAGTAGCTTACGAGGAGCGACTTCCTATCTGACTAGGCTATACTTTTAGGTCCACCTTTTTTTTTAAGTACACCTTTGTATGTAGCTATTTCTTTATATAAAAAATGCCTTCCTTTGAACCTCAAGTCCAATCATAACACCATTCACAACACACACCTCACACAAAAACCTAACCCGTTAAAGCTAAAACAAAAAACCCGTGAACCATATCAAAACAATTTACTTCAAGACTTTTTTCTATTTCTATAGAAAAAAACACCCACAATGCAGGCCCCATACCTAATTGCCGTCGACATACGTAGCTACCGTGGGTTTATTTACCTCGAGCACCGGCGTCTGCGCAGTTGTTAAAACGGTACCCATTGGCTACCGTGGACCGCTGGACTATAGGCTAGCCTACATATTTTGTGTCGGTAAAGTGAGGGTTAGAAAATAGAGGTGAGAAATGTGCTTTTTTAGGATATTGAAGATATTTTTGATTGGCAATGAACGTGTTAATACGTATTTTTTCTTCTTGGGCTACGTTGATGATCTCTTAATAAGTTCTAGTTACAATGTAAAAATTCATTCATGGCAAGAATTTGTGTGGTATACTACAACTAAAAAGGGTAAAATAAAAAAAAACTTTCTGCGAAAAAAAAACCGAGTTCCAAAAAAGGGCTAAAATAACTTGACTTTCGGAAGTCTCTGGCAAAAAAGTCAATGAAACAAACAAAGTCACCGACTTCCGAAAGTCAAGTTATTTTAGACTTTTTTAGTGTTTTTTGAAAGTCGGTTTTTTTACACAGAAAGTTTTTTATTTCATTTTTAATTCATTAGCCGGTATAAATGTATCAGATCAGTGTTTAGGTGTGAATATTAGCTTTTCACATCTAAACACTGATCTGATACTAAAGACGCACAGACAGACAAACAGAATTACAGAGTTTCGCTTTTATAATAGGTATAAGTAGGACGTAGCAACGTTACACATGGGCAAAATGTAATAAAATTTTGATGTGATTATCTACCTATTTCATAATTTTTCGGAGAAAAGACGTATTATGTTCGTTAATATTAATTTGTAAAACAAAAGAAAGTAGGTAGATCCTCTTTCATATTATGCATATTATTTGAAAAAAAAATGCATTCTGATTATCAGGTTTTTAATTTAATTTAAAAGACAAATCGAATTGTTTAAATATTTGTGTCAAGTTTATATTAATAGTAATAAGAATAACGAGGTTGTCGACATGTGGAATGTGAACTCGGCTATCATTGTGCCAATTGTCGTAACGGCCAGTGGCCTTATGGCCAAGAGCCTCGATGACCATCTTTCGAGGTTCTCTTAAGGCGGTTGGATCAAGAGCTTGATTCAGCAGGCAGTACTCCTCGATACGGCTCACATTATGAGGAGGTTCCTGTCTCTGGAGCCTTAACCACCGGTGGCTTGGACCCTGCTCCCGATACAGGCGGACCACTATTTTTTATATTTTTAAAGGTTTTTTTTAAGAAATATTTTAAAAATATGTGAAATGTGTATGTAAATGTATAAACAAAAATAAGAATAATAAATTATCTAGAAAGGAAGTACCTTGCATATTATTGCAGATAGTAAAAATCTGATTATCTTGCTTTCAATTAAATTTTATTTCAAACGACTGATTTTTTAAATAATACTATTTTCTAGTTTATTTAAATAAGCCTCACGAGAAAGCAAATAAATACATTAATATTGTGTTTCCTAATTTAAATTATTAATTGTATCTATTAATTAACTTTTGCCAACAGAAACCCGTAAAGAAAGTGCTGATATATATGTATATATATGCCTACCATACAAATGAACTTCACAGCATTTCTATTATTCCGAATAACTATCGTCTCAAAATATCGCGTGAATCTGTCTAATAGCGCATTCAAAAGACAGTAATATTCATTTAAACAACCCACTAATTCACTAATGTGCGCAAAAACAAACATTTTGACGTTTGTATGCGAAAATTAATGAATACTTTTATCCGAATTATGCGAAACTGGAGAAAGTCACTGTCGCTTTTAAAAAAGCGAAGAATTTTTATTCGAAGACGATCGGCGGCGTTTCGTTTGAACGTTTGTATTGGAAGACACTAAAATGATGCTTTGAGTAATTAATTGGCATATCAAATACATACCTACATACATAGCTTTTTTCTATTTAGTAGCGGGATGAGCTGGACTCTTTCGCAAAGGATTGGCCTACAATCGCACTAGATCGCGAAATGTGGAAGGAGGGAGGCCTTTGCCCTGCAGTGGGACAATATTGGGTGTAAAAAGACTCTTAACGAAGCCGAAAGGCACTTGTTCTCCTCGTCATTGCGATATTTTTTTTAATTAGACCATACCAGGGAATCTTCTAGTTACGGAGATATTGGGGGTCAAAGATCCACCTTTTTCAAAGTTTTTTTTGAAATACATGTTTTAATGTAAGATTTTTACTTGAAAAACCTTGCGTTTCATTGAGTTCTACCGTGAAACGTGATTTTTCACCCCTGAAAAAAAGTCGTTTCCCAGCAATAATTTTTGCGTACAGTTACTTAGTTTGATTTACAGAATGCTTGGTTGACGGCTTCGTGAAGGGTCTGTTTACACCCTGTATGTAGGTAGTAGGTTTAATATCTATGGTGGTATGGTTCCTACCACTTAATACCAACATGATGCATTTCTCCGAACAATATCAAGCACTCGTATGCTCATCACGTACCTGACATGCTACCAGTTGCCAAAGCACGGGGCCTGCTTATGAAATGAATGAGAATGTTAACTATTACCCGTTTATATGCTTCGTGGATAAACTACGAAAATAATATGACCGTTGACCTATTTAGGAAGAATTGAGATTGGCGTACTGCCTCTTTGGTCTAGTGGTCGCAAGCGTGACTGCTGAGCATGAGGTCCTTGGTTCGATTCCCGGTTCGGGCAAAGTGTTGTTGGGTTTTTCTATCAGGAATTTCTTAGTAGCAGTCACGGAGTCTGGATTTGTGACCGGTTGATGGCAATAGGCTCGCCCCCATTACTTGGGACTTAAACATAACCTGCGAAATGTGGGTATACTATTAGGTGCACCTCTGACTAACCCTTCGGGGATTACAGGCGTGATGTTATGTGAGATTGGCGTGCTTGTATGAGATTGGACGAGGCGAAGGGAGTTTGTTAGGATCGTGATAGGTGGGGTCCTATAGTTTCTCCTTGCCTTACCCCCATGGGAAAAGTGCGTGAGTATATGAAATGTGAAGAATTGGCTCTGAATACCTAGTTAAGTAAATGACAAATAAGGCGTTTTGTATTGCATGCTGCGCAGTCGCTCCTTCTGCGTGTATGCACACTTTTTACTTTTTTTTAAATCTTTCTACATTCTACAGTAAAATCATGCCAATATTGCATAGCTCCTAATTTCTATTTACACTTTCTTGCTAAACAAAGACAAATGCGCTTTAAAAACCCGCCAGCCTTTATACTTACATCGTATTAGGCAGGTGCCACCAAACCCTTAACTACGGTTAAACTTTTTATTCTTAACCGCGATCAACTGCATTCCGACAGCTTCCTTTGATGTTAGAAGTAGTTATCTTTACGCTTCTTTTTGCTTGAGCGGATATAAGCGGTATCAACGTCAACTCGTTATCTGTTACGGTGTCTGTTACTAAATGTAACTTCTTTATCTGTTAGTGCAAGTGAGCTTGAATTAGATTTCATCTGTAATTGGATATAAATCATCATTTAAAGATTATAATATAGATATTTTAAATGTGTTTAATTTTAATTGAGTAATTTCTTGCAATATTTACCGTTTTAATGGATATATAAGAATAAAATTAGAAACAACAAACAAAAGTTTAATTTAAAAAAATATACAATAGAGTTCAATATTTATTTTACAGATATATTCAGAACTATTAAGTTTCTTAACGGAAAACATAAACCACGAACTAAACAAATATTAATAATCGTTAAAAATAAAACAAACTGTTATCTAAGTTCTCGTTTCGTTAGTTTCCGTGATGATCATTCTCAAATAAATAAAACGTTATGTTTTTCAACTTTAAAAAAATAATTATAATTCTTTCGCACGCGATCCATTTCGCGATAATTATGAACATCATAATCATTTGATGGAAACATGATTATTATTTTGATACACTAACTTCTGGGAACGAGAAATTGCACTATTATGTCAACCGCTTGGTCTTAGCGAGATAAAGTCGGTAGAAGTACAATGAACAGGTCAAACTATTTTTGAAACAGCAAAATATCAAAATCAATGCGTTCTGTCGTGACTTTGACTGCGTAAATTCAAATCGTTTTTGTTTATTTATAGTAAAAGGCTTTTTAATTAAGTATTATTGTGTATATTTTCTCTTTCTTACTTCTTTAAGTTTACCCTAAGTTTTGTCTTTATATCTCATACTTTAATTAATAAAATGCAGTTTCCTATGTTTTACTATAATGTCTGTATTTAACGTGTCATTGACATTAATTAACATTAGTTATCTTTCTAATCATTTTCTTCGTTTCCACTAAGATAATCATTAGAAAGAAAATAGCAAGTAAGCTATTAAACATACTTTAAACTAGTTTGAACTCTGCCCTCCCAGTGAAACGAGCGTGAAAGAGAGAAGACATTAGTTACAAACGGTTATTGTTTTTCTGCATATCATGATTCCCACAGCCCACTTTACACAACGCTAGAATGTGAAGAGGAGTCGTTACAATTATCAAAATTAAAATTATGACCCGAAACATTGGGAAAATGTTTGCATGAATATTTGGTAGAACAAATGAAACAAGCTTCCATACTTTGCTTGGAAATGGTCAGGAGGTGTTTTGGCTAAATAATATCAGCCGCTCGGATTAATCTTCAGATTAAGCCGCGCATGCCTAGGTTGGTCTGTGGACGGGTGACCATCCGTTACGCTCCTTGTAAAATACTGGTATTCAGCTGCATCCGGTTAGACTGGAAGCCAACCCCAACATATTGGGAAAAGGCTAGGCAGATGATGATTGGAAATGGTCTGATTGCTGCACTCGGTTACACTGGAAGCCCACTCCAAAATAGTAAGGAAATGTTAAAGCAGATGATGGTGTCGACGATTTTTTTAATAAGATCTCCATAGTTTAGGTATGCCTAGAGGACTACGAAACTGATATCACTCAAACTTAGTTTAAATATTATTTTATTATTTACTAGCTGTTCCCCGCGACCTTCGTCCGCGTAAAATTATTAAAAATACAATTTTCCCCGTTTTTGCAACATTTTTCATTGCTGATCCGCTCCTATTAGTTGTAGCGTGATGTTTTATAGCCTATAGCCTTCCTCGATAAATGGGCAATCCAACACTAAAAGATTTATTCAATTCGAACCAGTAGTGCCCGAGTTTACCGCGTTCAACCAAACAAACAAACTCTTCACCTTTATATATTAGTAAATATAGATTAGTCGTTAAGGGTCGTTTACATCTAAACACTGTCAGTTTAAATAATCACCGGCGAAAGTTATCGAACATTTACAAAATAAGATCAAGCATCAAGAATAACCAATTTAACGCTGTAACAGTAACTGCTACATATCCATAAGTTACGACTAAATAACTGTACTCGCTCCAACGGGAGAAGATACTTTCACCTGACATCACATTACGAGCGAACTAATCAATCATGTCCATACTTAGCTTACAAGTACTGTGACTGCCTCGTTGGCGGAGTGGTAGGATTCTTTTGGGTTAGCTAGTTCAATCGTCGTCTCTGTCCTAAGGACAAAACTGAGGACAGAAATGTGCTCGACGTTTGTCCAGAAAAGAACCATTTTTTTTAAATGTGTGTGCACAAGGTCATGGGTCCGATTCCTGGCAATGCAATCACGAATATAGTTTTTTTTTTAGTTTTGACATAAAAATGCTTCAATTGAAAATGTGTTATGTGTGTGTCGAGTGTTAATTAGTGTTAATTTTCAATTGAAACTCTGAAATGGAATAAGGGCAGGAGAATAATGAGGAAGATGAATTTAGAAGCAGGCGTTTGGATTCGTACCCAGTTGATGGCCATATGCTCGCCATCTATGACGTAGGATTTAAACATGACTGTCAAAAATGTGAGTGTATCTACAATAGGTACACCTCTAGCTAACCATTCGGATAAATAGACGGATTATCATATTATGTAGCAACATAATTCACAAACAATTCAAGGCCAGAATCATCAATGGACCGATTATTTATTTACAACCAATCATTCGTCAAAATGATGTAACCGGAACGTTAAACACTGTATTTAACGGTAGTTAAACTGACGAAATGCGGTGCAATCGGCTGTTGATTGACGTTATGTCAACAGTATCGACGATGGTTTGTTGAAATTATTTCGTAAATGTTTAATTATTAACACAGGATATTAATGAAAACTTGATGCATCTTTATGAATATTTCGTCGATAAAATATTGATGCTGGAAGATTTGTTTTTGTTTTTGGGTGTTGATGAAAACTACATTCTATGGAATATTTGCATGGTAGCTAGTAAATACGAATACTTTCATTATCAATATCACCACGCCTGTAACCCCCGAAAGGTTAGGCAAAAGTGTAGTTATAGTATTTTAAGGTTTTATAACTTACAATCAACCTTAAATAAGCAGGCTGCTTATTTTAATTTTTATAATTGTTAACTTTTATTTCAAATGTACTAGCAAAAAATCTTAAATGGACTGAAATAAATGATTTTGAATTGAATTGATTAAGAGAAGAGATTTTGAATTAACAATAGGAACTTTAGGAAAATAATAGTTTTTGTCATGGCATGGAGTGTCAATGAAATTATATCCTTGTAAAAGTATGGTTCATCTACAGCATCACGCCTCACCAGTAATTTAATGGGGGGCGAGATCACCAAAGTCACTGACCGGGCACAATTCCAATTCCTGGGCTGCTATTGAGAAATTTACCACATCCTGAGAATCCAGCCCCTGAACCTTATGCTCAGTAATGGTAATGTCAAAATCATCATCTGCCTAGCCTTTTCCCAACTATGTTGGAATACCAGTATTTTACATGAAGCGATTGCCTAACTGACCTCCACAATCCAGCTAGTACTGGGTAATACGATACCCCTTGGTAAGACTGGTTGTCAGACTTTCGAGCCACTGACTACCTGTAACGACTGTCAAAGATCTACAAATGACAGCCGGGACCACCGGCTTAACGTGCTTCCACAGGCAAGGAGGAAACAGTATGTGATGGGTCACCCATCCACGGACCAACCTAGACAAGCGCGGCTTAACCTGAAAATCGATCCGAGTGGCTGTTATTATTTAGCCACGAGCTCCTCAACCCACCAATGAGACACCTCTAATATTCGCAAATAAATACTGCAGCCACGAGCTCCAACTCAGCAGTAGTAATGATATTTTCCTCGATAATCCCCACCTAGGCTCCTGATAGCCATAGAAAATGCCATAAGAAACAGTTATAAGCCCATACCAAATAGCGACACGTTTCACAGCCAGCCATCACATATTAAAATGCCCTGAGCGCCTGACGTCGTCAGCGAAATCATAGTTATGAACTGCAACGTGATCTCACGTACATGGTCAATTATATAACTCGGTGTTGCAGCTGGAAGCTACGTTTGTATACAGATTTCAACCCCATTGGAAATGCTTATACTGGGTGTAACAGAATACATGCAATAACTAAGTTGGTGATTCAGAACATAAAACTGTACAAGTTTGCCCAAGAAAGATGGACTCTTCAACCTAATTGCATCAGCTGATGCGATATTATGTATGGGAAGTTTTTTTCGACATAAATATGTTCTTTGGGAAGTTGTCCAGTTTGATAGTCTTAATTACCACCAAATAGGTATTGCACTTATTTTGCTACAGTCTGTAGATTGACTTTTAGAAATTATTGCTGAATTTTATAAAAATTAAGTTCCTTAGACTACTTATAACAGTCTAAACCAACTTCCAACTTTACTATTTGTCTGATCTGAATTTCAAATTGACAAATATGGGTTTTTCTCCCCCTTTATTTTGGGTCAACTACTAGTATGCATTGCCGAGGTTTTATTTAATAATACTAATATCCAATCAAATATGAAATACGAAGGCAAAACACCGAGAGATTTGAAAAGGAATTGCCTTTGGCCTTTGCCCAGCTGTGGGACAGTTATTGATCTGATGTTTTTTTTACATAAACGTAACACCGCATCAGGCCTAGTCCCCAAAGGGTAAGGCAGAGGTGAACCTAATAGTAAACCTACATGTCGCCAGATATATTTGTTGCCCATGTAATAAGGGCGAGCCTGTTGCCATCAACCGGGCTCAAATGCAAATTCCATGGCTACTAACTACTGAGTAATTCTTGATGGAAATAACCAAATAATACTGTGCTCTCTGAATCTTCTTTTTTTTCTGTTGAAATTATAAATATTTGTTATGCGTTGTATGTTTATTGTATTCTTTTGTCATTTTGTATGATGCACGTCATGTCCCTGCGACAAATAAATATTTTTTCTTTCTTTCTTTTCTTTTCTTTCTTCTTTCTTATGCTCAGCAGGAACGGTTGCTTACCACTTGATCAACGAAACCGTAAAGTTTTAGGATTTCATACTACTGAGTAAAAAAAAAAAAAAACAGATGGTCCTAACTGACTTAAGTTATTTGGCTGCCAGTGTTAATTTGCTAGTCAAATTAATATTGTATCTTCTGTAAAATACTACTTTAAGCTTACTTCTTTGCATCTATTCGAATTGTTAAGCTGAACACGTTACTATCACAAACAAATATCTCATAGTAATTAGGTTTTATCGATGCACCTCGAAGTTTTCTTAGATGCAATAAGGAAAAATTCTTAAAAAATAATTAGTACAAAGGTAAGTATGACTGAATTATTTTAAACACAGGTGCCCGACTTCTTAAAAAAATCTACAGTTAGGTAAGAAATCTGGCCTGCTGATGTCCACTAAGAACGTCACAATGACTCCTCGAATAAAATAGCAAATAGATGATGGTAATTATGATACATATTCATTAAACTTAAAAATGTCGACTGAACCTTTTTGGATGGATTAAACATCGTAAATAATATGAAACTTTAAGCTTAGATTAGCTAGTCAGCAAACTTGTAAGTGCGGTAGATTGTCCAGGGTTAACCGCTTAAGTATCGTCACTTATCCAATTAGTCATGGTTAGTACCTTTCATAACTTAATTACTGCTGTATTGCCCTACCAATTAAACAAAAGAAAAAGCGTGAAGGATCGATATCACCATTTCCAACCAATCGCTTAACTAACCAAGGTTAGAGCCGTAACCTATGGTCAACGTTTATGTGCACGTTAGCCCTATAAGTGTTTTATTGGTTTAATGTGATAGAGAAAATTCATTTGTCAGGCTTCTAGTGGGTACAGTGGTGTAAGGTTTGTTTAGTCATCTATGATTTGGTGTTGATGGATGAGTAGATGGCTATGAGTTGAGGAAGACAAAAGAAACGATGGATGGACTGTGTGAAGGATGATATGGCTAGAAAGGAAGTGACTGTTGAGATGACAAGTAATAGAGAAGTATGGATGAAGAAGACATGCTGCCCAGAACCCAAATATATTGGGATAAGGGCAGGAGAATGATGATTATTTGGTTTAGGGATGTTGAGCAATAGCAGTGGTTTATTTTTGCCAATCTTTCAGTTTGAAACTCGTGCCCTTAATCTTACAACATCTTCATTTGAATCTTACAACATCTTTATTTGAAAGAAGTTCAAAATTGTCGAAAGCAGAGATATTGCGCTTTAGTAGTTTACCTTGAAGGCCTATAAAAAGACCATTCTAACAGCATGCAAAAAATTTATCACATTTACACAGCCACCGAGAAGCATAAGTCAATTTTGTTGATGTATTTAAGAGCCTCTCTAGTGAAACAGCATTTTAGTTTTAAAAATATAATAAAATACCTACAGATAAAATATTAATACCAACTAAGGCCTATTTTTCATGCATTTGAACATTACGTTAACGCACACGTTAGGCAACGTAATTTAAATCTACTAATAGAGTTATAAAATAATATTAACATAAATCGTAAATTATGAGAATTCCGATCACTTAATAAACAAATTATGTAATTCACATCCAATACATAAGAAATTAGATTTATGTAAAAATTCTAATACAATTTTATGTAAAACATTTATCATTTACGATTTATTAAACGCTTTCTCTAGTAGTGTAAGTATTATTCCGTCATTTATAGATTAATCATGTGAAAACATGCCATACCTCTTTAGATTTATAACCTACATGCTTCAATGTCCGCAAGAAAAAAACATGGCTATAGAATTTGCATAGGAAAGTCTCTAGCAGGAAAAGAATTATCGTTTAGAATTTGCACCTTATCATAATTAACTAAGATTGGCGGTATTACCTGAGTGTTCGTCCGGTATAACTGGGCAGTTAGTAGCTAAACCAATCTTGCAGACTGGCTTAACTTTTTACCCTGCCATGACATTTGAACAAGTACTCGCTTACCTACAGTTCTTCAAAGCCAAAGTGATATTTTAATCTCGCGTCGCGATTGCAGAATATTAGTTAAATTGGAAACTTTGGCTGACCGTACTACTACCGTCCAAAAATCAATTATGTAGTTTCATTTACGGACGTTGTTTCTACATTTCTGCTTTCCATACAAAACTTTAGGAATGGCAATAGGTTCGGCCCCTAATACGTACTTAAACAAAATTGGCGAAATGTGGGTGTACTATCAGGTACATCTCTGCGTAACCCATCAGGGATTACAGGCGTGATGTTATGTTTGTGACATTTTGCGAATCTGGCGTTTTGTTCGGAGACCAATCAATCTACCAAGTGTTAGAATTATGGCATCACCTTCTAAGACCGTACATAATATTGAGGTATTTGGTACACACCAGTAGATAGAATACTGACTGTGCCAGTTTTCAAAAGGTATCTGGAAGGAATCGAGTTTTATGGAACCTTCGCCACTGGTACACACTGACCGGCACGTGCGCATATACAAATTTCAAGGAAGTACCGTAAACAAAAAAGGAAACAATTGGCTCTAGTTTTTTTATACGTAACTTTGCGATTTAAAATAGGCTTCGCGTGCCAAAAGCTTTAGCAATAAGTAATAAAAATCTCGATGCAGACATTAAGAGCGATTCAGTCGTTAACATCTTTATTGTTTTGAACATGAATTTCTTAATTGGCAAACCTCATTGGTACAGTGGTTAACAACGGGTATTCGGATGGTAGATCCTGGGTTTTTCCTTAAGTTCCCTTGTCTATCTCTATGGTTGATTTTGACTTTGATTATCTCAACAAGCATAAACGTTAATTTCTGAACTGTATATCAGGGTATTCCTCAAAGCGCAACTACTTTTAAGCGCTACTATTTTTAAGCGCAACTAAATTGTTCCTCAAAGCGCAACCATGATGAAACATATCGTTAATGAATCCATCATACCCATCTCTATTTTTCATCATGGTTGCGCTTCGAGGAATAATTTAGTTGCGCTTAGAAATAGTTGCGCTTTGAGGAATACCCCATATATCAGATTTGTTGTAAAAGTTTTTGAACTGTGTGTACGTAACTTTTTAAAGAATTGATGCTTTTAATATTTAGCATATATTACTAATACATAGATATTTATTTTACTAATTTTAATTTTATATTCAGTAGCTTACAACTAACATAATTACTTTTTATTGTTTTTCTTTTGTTCATGTGGTGTTTACCTATGTTGCACTGTGTACAGTTTTAACATGTTTTATTTTTGTTTGTAGATTTAGTGTAAATAATTGTTGGTAGACCTAATCATAAAATAAAATCTCAACATGACTATCATGTTTACCCAATACATGGATCCTAATGACATTTTATTCTGAACAACCAACCAATCACTGCTTAATACGGTTTACACGCCTTGACGAAACATCATGATTTCTTTACTGTATGAAGTCCAGAATATTTTTTCTAAACGGTAGTGAAAATCGCATCGAAATTCCTTGCGTAATTTAAAAGAAAAACGCGGGCAGATAACCACGAAAATAATATTCATAGACTTTATTAATTATACCAAGTTCAACTTAACCTCACCATCAAATACTTGTAAAACACACAGTTAAAGCTATTAAAAAGAATCATGACCTGACGATCAACTCATTAAGCCTATCACAGTTATCATCTGTAAATGCCTCTCCCAAATTGCACCATAAGACTGCATTCTCCAAAAAAAATTATCTCACAAAATCTCCATCAACGTAAAATGATAGATGAACAAAGAAAGTAATTAAAACTCATTTACATATTCTCATAATGTAAACATTCATCTCATTACTGAGCAATATATTACGTCCCACAGTTGGGCAATAAATCCCGTTATCAATAAAGAAAAGTCAACGACCACGTTGTAGTAGATTGGGTTACAAGTTCGGTTGCATTCAATTTTATTTACAAATTACAATAGGTGTAAATGTTTGTGGTTTTACGATACATAACACCACGCCTACAAGTCAAAGAGGCTAGGTAGAGTATGAACCCATAGTGCACCCACATCACACCAGTTATGTTAAGTCCCATGTAATAGGAGGTGAGCCTATTACCAACAACAGGGCATAAATCCAAACTCCAGGATTCTTCTTGGACATCCCTGGCCCTGCAGTCTCGACATTAGATAGCTACAAAAATCGGTCGCTAAGTCGTATCGTTGTCAAATTCCTTTAATAGATTTTCGACTTTATCTCGAAAACATAAGGTTGAAAATGTATTAAAGTTTGACATCGATTACACTTAACGACCGATTTTTGTCGTTATCTAATGTCGAGACTGCAGGGCCTGGTGTAGAAACCCAATAACACTTTGCCCGACCCAGGTATCAACCCAGAACCTCATGCAGCAGTAGGGCTTGCCACTGGACGAGGTTTATTTACTACTTACACCAGAGCGTAAATGTTTGTGGTTTAACTAGAGGTAATAATTAATTACTGATTAATTTATCTCTAACGGGATGTTGAATCTGAAAATTCAATTAGAGTCCAGTAACCCCTTGGTTGTAAGTGTTTTATGTTGGTGAAACAAAAGAATAAATTGTAGTAGTACTTTTGGATTATATTCTGTTTTTATTTCTAGCGGGTGCTCCGGTTTTCCTAAGAGTATGTGGAGGTATGGCACATGTGGCCTTTTGTAGATAGGCACATTTAAGTAAAACAAAGAAACACGATTTACTCAAAATTAAAAAAAAAACCTCTTACATTATTTTCTAAAATTCCATCAGAAATTTAAAGTAGGTATACTTCGGTAGTAACATAGACATTTGACCGGTATTTATCAACTCCAAATTTCTTAGAACAAACACTTTACAAATTGATTCAGAGTCTAAAATAAAAAAGACGAGCAACATCTAATTCGCAACGTTCAGAACCATGAATCACGATTTTCTCCACAGTAAGTAGAGCTTAGAAAATAGTTTTATTACAGAAATCTTCAGTAACTGCTAACTGCACGCACATGCCATCGCAACAACTGAAGTAAAACAAAAGAACGAACACATGGGAATCTTAGCACAAGACCCCAATGGATAACAATGTGCTGAAGAAAAAGATGAAAGAGTAAACCAAAAACAAATCAAAGAAAAAGAGATCCTATTCCTGATACCATAAGTCCTAACGAAGTAATTAATTTCACTTAAATCGTAGTAGAAAACGTCAGTGATAAAACCGTAACCACTTTTCTTTTAACCCAAGATGTCACTGCAGTTTCAAACGACCGGCAAACTCCACGCGAGTTTTAAACTCAAAAATCAAATTCAAAAATTATATTCCAAAAAAAAACTTACCTTAATAAAAATCACCCAAAAGCAGAATAGATAAATATCCCAATTCACTAAAACACTTGTTTCACAGCACAAACACGCACACCATCATTAACCGACTTCGAAGCTTGCGACAGACGTGCGCCGGCGCGCGTTGCGACTTTGCGACTGGTTCGATGTCAAGTTTACGAAGCTATTCGGGTTATGTAGCTTCTGTGTCGCTGGTATATTATGTTGGAGTGTTATGTCAGGGAATATAATAGTGTAGTGCATGGCTTATAATGATTTTGTTTTTAAAAACTTGATTCAAAGGTTGGCCAAGAATGTGTAGGATGTGAGTGAATTAGATATTTTGCTGTCGCGAATTGTTATTTCTAAACATCCAGTGGATTTCTAAATATCTATTGTATAGATAGTAAAGAAATGATACAAAACAAGACAGACACAAAGATGATGATGATGTGATTTTGTGTGTAAGTATATCTTTTAATTCTGTGTGCAATAAAGAATAAGAATAAAGAAAAATTATACATAATTTAAATCTTACAAAATGTGATAGTAAGACTATAAGAGCTGGGGCTGCGGGACTGTTCGAAAGAGATACCGCGGCCCTGGAACACAAAGGGCAAAGAAGGAACATGGATGGGTTTTAATCAGTAAAAATCTGACACTCCCTCCCACTCCACCCAGAGCGGGAGGAGTTATTAGATGATTTACAATCCCTAAAAAAAAAGACTAAGAGCAAACGATTTGGTAACTTTGGAGGCACATGAACAAGCAAAATAAATAAAACTTAATGGGAATGAAGATTTTGGCAATAATCCCATATCCTCCAAAGAACTAGATAAAACCAAGAATTCCATTTTCAAAGATAGTATTTATAAAGACAATGTTAAAGATATACTTTCTTTTCAAGACGATACGCTGACGAACTTCAACGTTGGACGAACTACCAGTTCTCATTGATTATACGCACTGCTGGCTGCCAGAAATCTGCGGATGAATTTCATCTCTATCTAATTATTGTTAAAGGTGTCTTTTGTCTGCAGTTTCTGATGGGGGAGACGAACTCCAACTATATCTGGAGAATATATTTGCACTAATTATTTTGACTGCTTCGTTTGGTCTAGTGGTCGCAAGTGCGACTGCTGAGCATGAAGATGCTTAAAAGTCCTGAGTTTTATGCTCGGGTCGGGCAAAATGTTATTGGTTTTTTCCAACAGCAATTCCCCAGTAGCAGCCACGGAATTCGTATTTATGTCCGTTTGATGCCAATAAGCTCGCCCTTATTACATGGGCCTTAAACGTTACTAGCGAAATGTGGGTGTACTTTTAGATACACCCTAGCCTAACCCTTCGTTATGTGTAGTAACAAAATGTACAAGGTGCCTAAAATGGCTGCTTTGGCAGAATCATAAAAAGTTGCCATTTTAGGGCTTTTGGAATATTTTCAATTAGGATTGCATTTCATAATAATTTGATACGCTGACTTAATTGAAGTGCAATTTACTAAGGAAATAAAAAGCCTTTTAATTCTGGTTCAGTTAGTAATAGAACGCGATGAACCTCAAAGCCGGAATATAGTCACGCGCTAATGCATCTGTGACCCTGACTAATGTCTGTGATGATTTAGGAAGCGGACCCTCCCTACAACCGGTAGCTTTGACCTCGGGAGGAGGGTCAATGTTACCTCATTATTTAAGTAGTGATAGGGATTTTGTGACGAATGATATGGAAAAAAATATACACCGTGACTTTTTAGTCGTCTTACAACGGCAGCCCACTTCATGTATCCAATGACTACTAAGCATTCATAAAAAAATAGGTAGTTATGAGATTTTAATAATTTAAAAACATGACGTAGATAAAACACCCTGTTGTGAGCGATGATCTGGACTCGAGCGCTGGGTAGGTATATTCTCCCGTTTGATACGTAAACGTCATTAACAGAATGTTTCTTAATTTTTTCTAACGTTTATTTATTTTTCTTTGTACCTATTACGGTAGGTAAAAAAAAAAATCGCACCTAGAACTATTTTATGTCGGACACATTGAGTGGACTACCTATGTAAGACGACTAAAAAGTCACGGTGTATAAACGCTAGCGTTCACACAGACGAATGAAAGAAAAAAAAACGTGGTGACGCCGACCCCAAGTAAATATAAAAAAAAAGAAAGAACGAATGTATTCTTGCAAGTGTTTTGATTCACCTCTGAATGTACGATTGTTAATCCAGATTTCGTTGTCAGGGTTTAAGACTATTCTGCTCAAAATAACGTTAAAATTCTCCAGATAGCAAATATGGTAGTGGTGCTCAGAGATACTCGTATATAACTTGATTTGAAAAGAGTGTCCATGGAGTTTCTTGCCCATTCTTCTCCATGAGATCTACTATTTTCGAATGGGCAAGTACAGTTGTTATGCCTGTGGCTGAGGACTGTAGGTAGCTTATTTTTGAATATGCAAAAGTGCCTGTTACGGGTTTATTTGAAATAATGCTTTGAGTTTGAGTTTGCTCATTGCCCAAGGCGGGCAGGACGTACTTACTTAAATACTTTTTTTAATGGAGGCTCTTTGATAGCAGCCTCAGGTTTTTTTTAAGGAAAATAACACTATAAATAAAACTGACTTTTACAATCTTATTCATGCAGCTGATAAATACTTGCAATTTGAAAATAATGACACACCGTTCCTTTGGTCATCATGTTTTGTAACTCTGAAGTAATGGCCTCTAAAGTGGGCCTAGCAAGCACGTTGCGTGTTTGTCAAAGCCGTTACATACGTACGGAATGACAAACAGCTTGACATAATTTTCGCAAATTCATAGAAATGACGATGACATTATATTACAGTTATAATAACATTCTTGAGAACGAAATTAAGGGTATTTTAGAAAAAGATGAAAATTCTGTCACGCACAAACCTCTATTATGGTTAGGTAATTACAAGTTTTTTTAAAACCTTCATCCGCGTGAAATTATTACCTCTTTGAATCGAATTTTGTTAACAATTTCAAGGGTTTTAATTTTTTTGAACGGAACTCTAATACCCTAAAAGTAGCCTTAGTTACTCCTTATAAAATCAGCTATCTGCCAGTAAAAATCAGTCCAGCCGTTTCGGAGATTAGCCGGAACAAACAGACAAACAGAAAAAAAAATAAGCTGTTATTTTGAAATTACAAACAGACACTTCAATTTTTATTTGTGTGTAGATATCTACACTAATAATATAAAGAGGAAAGATTTGTTTTTTTGTACGTTTGTAACGAACGTACTGAAGAACTACTGAACCGATTTCAAAAATTCTTTCACCATTAGTTTGCTACCTTATCCCTGAGTAACATAGGATATATTTTTTATTAGAAAAAAATAAGGGGGGAATTAGGGGAAAATAAATGTCCACCCGTGCGAAGCCGGAACGGGCCGCTCTAGTATGGATATAAAACTATGTATGTATATAACTGGTACTTAAGATAAATTATGTTTTTCTTTTGTTTCTATAGAATAACATGGTTTTGGCAGTTTAGATTAGGAGTGCGTCTATCTGATGGTTAAATTCTAAGTAAGGTGAGTAGTTAGTACGAAGGTAGCTGTTTTTTTGTCAAAATTCTAAGATTGTACTAACAGATCTCATCCATCAACTGCTTAGCCTCTGGGGTAACTTCCAGTTCAACTAGATTCGTCTAGCCACTGATCATCTATTTCTAGGTAATCTAAAAGTCCTCTAACTAAGGTAAAAACCGGTAGCTAGTTTTCTGGGCAGATATATAACATAACATAATAGATAGCAGGGACTCCAGGTTGCTACTGAGAAATTTGTAATCTGAAAACTGAATCACACTTTGCCCGATATTAAGAAAGAAAGAAAAAATATTTATTAAGTATTTGTAAATATATATATTTTTTTAAATTTATTTTTATACTAGCTTCTGCCCGCGACTTCGTACGCGGATCCTGTTGCTTATGCCAGCGACAACGGGGTCGTCAAAATCGAAGATCTGAAACGTCTGATGTCGAATTCTAAGAGCCCGGGGACGGGAAAACAACGGGATGCGCGAGACGATTCGAGACGTTCCAGATCTTTCATTTTTGTAAGTCAGAAGTCGATGCGTAGATACGCTTGGAACTCAAGCGTAATTCTCTATCCGTGAACGTCTCCGACTCGCGAGACAATGCGTGACGTTCACGATCAGTGGTCAGTCGCGCATCACGTTCCCCACTTGTCTCTAGAGACCTAGAAGTCGATGCGTAGATACGCTTGGAACTCAAGCGTAATTCTCTATCCGTGAACGTCTCCGATTCGCGAGACAATGCATGACGTTCACGATCAGCGGTCAGTCGCGCATCATGTTCTTCACAGTTCTCTAGAGACCTGGATGTAGATGCGTAAATACGCTGAGAACGCAGGCGTGCTTCGTTATCCAAGAGGAAGAGAAGAGAAGAGAGGAAGAGGTTTCCACGGAGCGAGTTGCAGCCTGATGTTCTCGAACAGCATCAAGTCTCTCCTGACGTTCTTCGGTAGATTCTTGGGATCTTATGATCCTCAATCTTTTAGCTCCTTTGGAACATTGGGAAAGATTTGACCTCTTTCTAGGCATGGTTATAGTTTTATTGTGAAGATACCTGATCAATTAAAATCCAAGTGACTGCTCCCCTGCGTTACCGGGTAGGCTACCGCGTCACGAAGATAAGTGGAAAAAGTCTAAAACACTCAAATAACATAAGCCCGAAGGCATATTTATTCGATAAAGTAAAAAAATAAATAGAAGTTTTGTCCAGTAGAGTCAAATTTTCAATGATATACCGACGTCATCGAATATCAGTCCTAAACTGTTACCGCCTTCACCGCGTGGAGATACTCCCATGCTTATGTTATTTTATAATTATACAGTGAAATTAGTGATAGCTTTGATTTCCACATCAGATGTTTCTGATCTTCGATTTTTATAAGTCAACAGGAAAAGCCCATCAGACCGAACAACTTTTGCTAAGACGTCATTCCTATATGTGTTATGGTGTAGCTGGGCTTTTGGAGTTCCACAACAGGTGTTCCAGATCTTCGATTTTTATAAGTCAACAGAGAGTGCTCATCAGATTGAACAATTTTTGCTAAAACTTCATTCCTATATGTGTTATGGTGTAGCTGGGCTCTTGGAGTTCCACAACAGGTGTTCCAGAACTTCGATTTTTATAAATCAACAGAGAGTGCTCATCAGATTGAACAATGTTTGCTAAGACGTCATTCCTATATGTGTTATGGTGTAGCTGGGCTCTTGGAGTTCCACAACAGGTGTTCCAGATCTTCGATTTTATAAGTCAACAGAGAGTGCTCATCAGATTGAACAATGTTTGCTAAGACGTCATTCCTATATGTGTTATGGTGTAGCTGGGCTCTTGGAGTTCCACAACAGGTGTTCCAGATCTTCGATTTTTATAAATCAACAGAGAGTGGTCATCAGATTGAACAATTTTTGCTAAGACGTCATTCCTATATGTGTTATGGTGTAGCTGGGCTCTTGGAATTCCACAACAGGTGTTCCAGATCTTCGATTTTTATAAATCAACAGAGAGTGGTCATCAGATTGAATAATTTTTGCTAAGACGTCATTCCTATATATGTTATAGTGTAGCTGGACTCTTGGAGTTCCACATCAGGTGTTCCAGATCTTCAAATTTATTCTCTCAGCAGAAAATGCTCATCACGTGGAATAATTTTTGCTATGGTACCATTTTTGTATCTCTTATAGTTTAGCTATTCTATTGCGGTTCTGCATCAGGTGTTCAAGTTTCCAAGATAAATTATAGCCTATATGTTGCCCAGACTTAATACCTACACAACAAAAAAAAAATCTTTCAAATCCGTCTAGTAGTTCCGAAGATTAGCGTGTACAAACAAACAGACAAACAGACAAACAGACAAACAGACAAACAGATAAACAGACAAACAGACAGAAATTTTTTTTTGGATTCGTGCTCTATTACTGTTTCTAAACCCCCCTCAATTTTTTTTTTTTAAATATCTTCAATGTACAGACACAGTTTTTTTACTGTCTTATTATATGTATAGATCAGCCAGCCTTCTGGGTACTTTTCCTGTTGACAGCGGTGTGGACGAATTTTTTGACGCCGTCACCGTTTTGATACTTGTTCATATTTTTTTACTATTACAGATTTGTAGTTTGTATATAATGTAAATATTCATCTAAATAAATACTATTAGTATTTATAATTATATAGGAATCGAACCTCGAAACCTCGAACCATCGAAACCATACTGAATAACAGCGCTTGTGACCACTAAACCAACGAGGCAGTACTTGAAACAGGTACAATATAATAAGATCAATATATAAGAGGATTATATAAAAGACTTAAATTTTGCCGGCAAAACATGATAAGAAAAATATGTCAATAAAGTAAACACAATAATTTCAAGATAATAAACACAAATAGTAATCCAGATTTTCTAGCGTGTTTATGTCGCAAAGTAAAACTCGACATGTGGAAAGCTTGTAAACATGAAATCATCGCCGCGCCGGGGGGCGAAACATGACAGTGGTATGCGGCCGAGGTCTGACTGTAAGCGGAAGCGTTAGCGGGTTTGGTGTTAGTGTTTGTTTCTTAGATTTTCCTCTCATTACAAAATATGTCATATGTTTGGACCGTTTCAGATGTCTTGCAATCCAGGAAGTGCATTTAATTTGAACAGACCAAACCTCTGATCGGACTCGCTAAATTAGCATACTTCGTAACACAACAACATCACGCTTGTACCTAATTCCGAAGCACTAGGCTGAGGTGTCACTTTTCTAAAAGCAATTTTCGCGAAAAATAACGATTGTAACTTGAAGATAGGATGTTTTTCATAAAAATATGAGTTCCAGAATACTACGTTCGTAACAAAATCTCTCGTGACTGTACACCTACATTTCGCCAGTTATGTTTAAGTCCCATGTAATACAGGGCGAGCCTATTATCATCAACTCAATCAATCATTGCTACTGAGAAATTCCTGATGGAAAAATCCAATAACACTTTGCGTAACTTGGGAATCGAACATGCATAATTAAACCTAATTAGCATACTATGGTGCTAGAAGACAGGACATCCTAAAGATTAATTTAATTTGAATGAAGGATCAAACCCATATTTGGATACGATGCTTTGTAATGCTAAGAGACTGAAATTACTTTTCAACATGTAGCAATAACAATTTGGGACTATTGAGCAAAAGTTGGCTCGTTGATTGCCGAAATTACCAATTATAATATGCTTATTTTCAACGTAATATCAATTAAACCAGTTTTATTATTTCCGATACTTGTTGCATTTTTAATTAGTATGTTTAAATGTTTGGTTATTTCTTTGCACGTTAAGCCGTTGGTCCCGGGTGTCATTTGTAGATCTTTGACAGTAGGTAGTCAGTGGCCCAAAAAGTCTGACAACTAGTCTTACCAAGGGTCGTATTACCCAGTACTAACTGGGTTGTGGACGTCAGATAGGCAGTCGCTCTATCTAAAATACTGGTTTTCAGCTGTATCCAGTTAGACTGTAAGCCGACCCCAATATAGTTGGGAAAAGGCTAGGCAGATGATGATTATTTCTTTGAGCGACATTTTTTGTAATTTAGATACTCGTAGATAAAAACCCGGTTTATGACAATAGGCTTGCTCTGTATTACATGGAACTTAATCATAGTTGTCGAAATGTGGATGTACTATTAGGTACACTTTTGACTAATCAACGACAATTTTTGCAGTTTGATTCCCGTCTATGAAAAGAAAATAGCTAAGGCAAATTCTTTGAAAGAAAAGAAAGAAAGACAAAAGTATTTATTAGTTCGCAAAGGATATAACACACGAAAAATGGTTATTAAATTGGTTATAAAAATGAATAGTAGAACAAAATTATAATATAATAATACCAGCCTGTTACTGTCCCACTGCTGGGCAAAGGCCTCTTCTCATACAGAGAAGGCACGAGCATTGATCGCCACGCTTGCTCAAGACGGGTTGGCGATTTCAGACTTATATTAATTATAAGTCCAGGTTTCCTCACGATGTTTTCCTTCACCGATGTCTGTGATGTCCAAGATAAACTTAGAAAGTACATATGAATTGAAAAAGTCACATTGGTACTAGCCCGGATTTGAACCCACAACCTCATGCATGAGAGGCGAGGCCTTAACCTCTGGGCCATCACAACATTTTTTTTTATTTTATTATTAAAAAAACAACGAAATTGGTCCTGTACGAGACCAAAAGGCCCCTATCTCAGCATGGTGAACTAACATTAAAAAAAAACAAGTCACAGCGCTGGTTTTCTGATAGCCCAAAGTGATGCCACGGTCGGATACGAATGGTCAGAACTTATAAAAATAAGACGCTTCGGTCACCATTGCAATCCGCGTGCATATTACACTTACAAACACACTTTGGATATATAGTCTTCACATTAGATTAAGGATCTAATAAAGTCTATGGAATAAGGACGTGGGAATGCATGCTACCATCTATTATGAATGACTTACTGTTGGAAATCTCAACTCAACTCAACGCATTTATTTCAAATAGACCCATGACAGGCACTTTTGCATAGTCAAAAATAAGCTACCTACAGTCCCGCCACAGGCATAATAACTGTGAATGGACTGTAGTTCTAATCTGCAATGCCATAAATGTGAAGAAGGTACTAAAGAGATACTTTCTAGATTGTGGTACTATACTATACTGTAATATACCTATTTAAATACCGATTAATCATGTTTTGGCACCGAGTTTCCCTGTCTGAAATACAGCTGTTACTTAAACCCGCGATGGTTTGTGTTGGTATGTTTTTTTCAAAATAGTATTTAACAATGTTTATAGAATAATAAAAGATTACAAAACTATGTAGGGATGTAATAGTATTACTGTAAGAACCCTACCAATCCTTACCTTGTGTTGCCATCTGGCATTATGCTGAGCTGAGGCCTTTTGGGCATTATTAGTTTTGTTTGTTTATTTATTTTGTATAATTTGTAAGGTGTTTTAGTTTTTAATGCCAAATAAACACAATTTTCTTTCTTTTCTTTCTTTCTAAGGCGCAAATTACACAGACACGGCGTAAGGCGTAGGGTGCGGCGCAGGCGTGGAATTTATAAGGAAACGAAAGAACGGCGTGCCTGCGCCGCGCCGCATGAGTGTAATTCACGACACGTCGCCTACGTACATTTTGTATGAAAAGGTTTTGAAGCGGCATCATGCCTGCACCGCGCCTTTACCATACGCCTTTTCTGTATAATTCGCGCCTTACCCCGCTCTGCTAGCAGTCGCACCTTATCCTACGTAACCAATCAGTATAATACCAATAGACACTGAACAGCGGCTTCCAATCACGCAATACCGTTGTGTTTATCTGTACCATCGCTGCCATCTCTACGATCGCTGCTATCGCTACTAACGCGGCCACCGCTACTATCGCTAGCGGCTGGAATCTTAACAATTTCATGTCATTTTACACGTTTTAGTGCGAACATAATATCTGTTGGTTACGTATGTTTGGGATGGAGGGACAGGTGGTCATATATGTGCCGGTTTATATGCTTCTTTGGATAGGACTAGATAGGACTAGACTAGCTCGTGGCTAAATATATAATAACAGCCGCGCGGATCGATCTTTAGGTTAAGCCGTGCTTGCCTCAGTTGGTCTGTGGATGGGTGACTACCCATTACATACCGAGTTTAATCCGTGCATCGGAGAGCACTGCCTATCTGACCTCCACAACCCAGTTAGTACTAGGTAAAAAGATACCGCTTGGTAAGACTGCTTGACAGACTTTGTGCCACTGACTACAACGACTGTCAAAGATCTACAAATGTCAGCAGGGAACAACGGCTTAACATGCTTTCCGAGGCACGGAGGCAACTCGGTATGATGGTCACCCATCCACAGACCAACCTTGGCAAGCGCGGCTTAACCTTTAAGATCGACCCGTGCGGCTGTTATTATTTAGCTACAAGCTCATCTCTGAAACTATTCATCCGATTTCAAAAATTCTTTCACAGATGGAAAGTTACTTAATTAGGTACTGAGTGACATATGATATTTATTTGACTCGAACGAAGCCGTATACAGAATCAAGGGTAATTATTTATGTTTTCTAAGTCTGTCTTATATGAGAATTGTTGTTTGTTTAATATTAAGACCACAATAGACAGAGACACCAGACAGATATTTCACAGCTATTCAAATGCTTTGTTTATTATTTCACAGAAGTATCTAGTATTTTAATCTAGTTTAAATTTTTTAGTTTTTTTTACTTTCGATTTACTTAATTGAAGAAACGAGATAAATCATTTTTGGATGATTTTATACCATGATCATTGTTTAAATTTTGTTATGTTCTTCGAAAAGATCATATGTGTCGTACTCACAACTGGAGTGCTTGTATGACCAGATATATGAACATGGATGAGACAAAATGGAGTATACAGGGTGGAATTTTTCTACTACACTGTAGGGAAAGTAGTCTAAATACTGGACATAGTAAATTTTACTCAAAGGAAACATTCCTTTATTTTTAAAAAGAAACAAATCTGCATTCAAACATTTTCGAAAATTCGCTTGCCGCTCTCGGGAATCGAACTCGCTAAAATTCGAAATAATAACATCCTGTACTTTTATGACATCAATCGATTCTGCCCACCATTCTTGTTTATGTAGATATGTTAATAGGTTAGTAATAAAGAAATAAGTAATCAGTACGAAAGTGGAAAACGTCTATTTACAAAACATTTTGAACCGCAGAATCCAAAGCCACCATTTAATGTATCGATCAACAAAGTAATATGATTTCACCGAATAACCCGCGGGTCGACAATAACAGTTTCAGGGAAAGTTCACCACAATATGCCGTTCAAGAAATAGCTTCATTTTGCAGAAAGCTGAAAATTGATGCCTCATTGTCGTGGAAAAGTTCAAGCCGATGATTTTACGTGTACCGAGTAATTTTATTTATGACATCACATAGGTCGCACACTTTTAGAGCAGTGATGGAACATATAGTGAGGGTGTGATCCATAAAACTGGTATTCAGCTGCTTCCGCTTAGGCTGGAAGCCAACCCCAACAAAATTGTGAAAAAGGCATGATAAGTGATGATAATTTAATCGGATAAACATTTCCGGTGGTGATTGTTAAAAACAAGCTAACGGGTTTGCTGGTCCAATTTTAACATCACGTCTGTAATACCCGAAGGGTAAAGCAGAGGTGTACCTAATAGTACAACTACATTTTGCCAGTTATGTTTAAGTCCCATGTAGCGGGCGAGCCTAATGCCATCAACCGGGTAAAAATCCAGACTCCGTGACGTCGTGGCTCTCCGTGACTGAGAAATTCATAATGAAAAAACCCAATAACACTTTGCCCAACCCGGGAAACGAACCCGGACTTCAACACCAATTTTTTACAAAGTTAAAAAAAACACAGGGGTGGATAAATTGTGATAATTACTTTTTAAATGTCTTTGTCAAGGATAGGATTTTTCTTTGATAGGATTCCGTCAACACGGTACCAGTTTTATTCGCCTCAAGCGCCATCTATAAATACAACATGGAACTACTTCGTCACTTAGCTTGGCGCAAGTTAAACAAAGTGAAAGGGGTTGTATTGCGGCAGCGGTTCTTTTACGTACGTAGAGCTTCATACTTAAGTTTGTTCAACAGCTACTAGATGGCGTTTGTAGCGGTAAAAGATAAAGTTTGTTTGTAGAGGGCGCTTAATAGCTAGAGTGTTGGTATACCAATATGAAACACCTCTGCTGTTCCCTCTAGCTCTGCACTGCTAGCACTAGCACTGCTCTAGCACTGCTCTGCACTGCTGGTGTAATAGAAAAAGGGGAAAAGAATTTATCCAGTACCATCTTTTTACCAAGGCCTATCCATATTCCTCATTGACATCCGTTCAACAAACATACAAACTTGTCACTTTGTCGTTTTTTACGATATTTTGTTATGATTATGACAAATTCACAAACTTCTGTAACATAAAGGAGAATGACAGAAAACAGATTGTAGCTGCTCTCGCTGTTTTTCCCATTTTATGCAAAGATCTTTTTTTGAATTATCATTTCACATGTATCTTTTTAGTCTGAAGCAACCGGTGGCTTAGAAGAACTAGTGTATTGTCGAGAAGCTAAGCATCCGCCAGCTTTTGCTATTTTATATTATTTTACAGCCCTGATTTGAAAACTTAAATCCCTTTATGTCAGCAAATACATTATATACCTACTTTTTCACCGGTGATCGTAGCGCTTGCCTTTTAGATTTATTTGCTGAAAAGTGTTATTCTCAGGTTTTGAGTTCTTTTTTGTTTTTTAATATTGAATCGAGTGATCCTCGACTTACAACTTTGTATATTGAGTTTTGTTAAGACGTTTGAGACAATAAAACAAGTAATGGAAGATTAAAAATCCGATTTATAAATACTATTAATAATGTTTATTTACATAAACTGGGCTACATTTCCTAAATTTTACAGATGATTCAGTCAAGGCGCATGAACTCAAAACCGAACTCGCATAAAAATTGGGCTTTCTCCTTTTTTTCGTGAACTCTTTGATATTGAAAACGCCTACAGGCGATAACCACTTATCACAAGTTTGACCCAAGCATATAAAAACCTTTTCACGAATCAAACTCATTTCTGATGTTCGGGACACAGAATATTTTATCAACAGTAAATTTTTCGACCTTGACTAACACTTCACGTTCCTCACACAACGGCAATAATTACACATATTCGGGTCGGGAAGAATCAAGAGACAAAATCTAATATGTGTAGATATCGATCAAGTCAGCCTATTGTAGTCCACTACTGGATATGAGCCTCTCCTAAGCCGCGTCACATCACGCTGACTTCCGTCTTCCACATCCAGTCTGATCCAGCTACCTTTTTAAGGTAGCTGGTCGATCTAGTAGCGTTTGGAGTCCGCGTACAGTCGCCATCAGATATATCGTAGCGGGCGAGGTACTCAAATATTTCGGAGCAGCATTACTTTTCAATAAATTCGGAACACATAACGAGCTAAAAATATCAGAAAGCACAGAACTACAAAGATATCGACGCAGTCAGGATGATCATAAAGATCGGAACATTTATGGAAAATATGCCTTAAGTCTGTATTACACAGTTTAAATTCGTTGCTATATTGACTTTGAAGTTGTCAAAAATAGTAAGTATTGAAAAGTCGCTGCTCTTATATTTATGACATATTGCATGTTCTGATGTTGTTGGCCATATCTAGTGTTCCGAATTTATTGAAAAGTAATGCTGCTCCGAAATATTTGAGTACCTCGCCCGCTACGATATATCTGATGGCGACTGTACAGGCAAAGGCCTCTCCAGGACCTAATGTGGATATACATTTGGGAAAAACACAATTTAGCTTAGCTCGAATTGCGCCGAACGAAGTTTGCCGATTGGTTTTGGTCGGGCTCCGATGTTCAATAGATACGGTCAAAATGAAACATTATGTGGTACCCCTCCTCATAATCGGCCTAGGCTTTTCCCAACTATGTTGGGGTCTGCTTCCAGTCTAACCAGATGCAGCTGAATACCAGCATTTTTCATGGAGCGACTGCCTCAACAACTCAGTTAGTACGTGCACCACCATTATGTGGCACCCCTAATATTCGTAAATAAGTACTTACAAAATTTGATATACTTTTAAAAAAAAACCCTCAACTTTAACAATTCCTTTTGTACGAATGAAAAATAGAATTTTTATAATAACGTGAGAGCTTCTCAAAGTGTATTTATTAATATTTTGTAAGAAAACGTTTCGACCTAAGAATCCCTTTGAATCGTCTTCCACAAGATTATGGAACATGTTCTTAGCTTTGAAGTCCTAAGATGCTTTCCGTAAAGATATTAACTGTTTGCTTTGTGTCTGAAATCGCAGGAAATAGAGTATTTTTTAATCTTTTGTACATTTGGGCAGTTGTTACACAATTTCTCTGATTAAAGTCTTTGTTTTAACTTGTATCATTGTTGTCTTAGGCATCTTTTATTATTATAAGCCTATATTATCCCACTGTAGGGCAAAGGCCTCTTCTGAGATTAAAAATATTTCGCCAAAAATTTGCTTTATAAAATGTTTCATTCCGTAAAACATTATAGAAGTAACACCCATATTCTAAAAAGCATCAAATTGAGTGATAATAAAATATAGTATAAAATTAAGCCATGTTAATATTATAGTAATAGGGGTTTTATAGCTTAACAGTTTATATTAGAATGGTTATTAGAAATTCAAGTAGATAATGTTAAAAAGAATTAGGTACTAATCTGCAAATAATTATTAATGTAATTATTAGATCGTAGATTCTTCATCGAGATTCTTACTCCTAGACATCCTACAAGGAACGCTGTCCCCCCATACTTAAGTACAAATGCTGTAACCATGATAATATTGTAACACCAAATGATTTGAAAAGAGTAACCATGGAGTTTCTTGCCGGTTCGTCTCCATAGGAAACGATCAACCCGAACCGTGCACCTTTTTGGCGACGTTTAATAAGTGCCCATCTGGGCCTATATGAAATAAAATATTTTGATTTTGATTTTGAACGATAGATACGAGACGAAATTCTGAAAGTTTACTCCACGCGTTCGTGCTAGGCCGACTTTTTTTTTTTTTCTTTCCACAATAGTATATTTTCTGGGCTGAATAGTTATAATATCAGTTAGAGTAGAACGTACGCACGACAGCCAATCAAGCTACACATAACCAGTTTATGCGGATCTCTCATTGTACAGGCAATCTATACAAAGCGAGGCCAAGTTATACTAGTACTATACAGCTTCATGTGCCGCCGTGTGTACTTGCAGAATTCAATCAAAATCGCACTCGAACAAAGAGAGAACAAAACAAAGCTAACACCAACGATGTAAGGAGGTTTGTTACTAACTACGTTCAGAAGGGATTAAAAGCAAAGAAAGCAATGGAGCCACTACCAGACGACTGTGTGCAGATAACCGCCATTTTAGTTCAGCAGCTCTCAAGAATGGAATTTAATTGTTTTGTGTGTTTAGAAAGTTGCAGTTAATACGGAAACTAGGTAGTGATCGAAGGAAGAAAAGCATTTTAACTATTTTTTGGGGTAGGACTAGTTGATTTATTGGCTTATGTCGTGGAAACAGCAATGTGTTGATTAATTTGTTGGAAACATTCATTTGTTACTTTTGTCCAGTAGGCTTTTTCTTACTCGACATCATCTGCCTAGCCTTTACCCAACTATGTTGGGGTTGGCTTCCAGTCTAACCGGGTGCAGGTAAATACCAGTATTTTACATGGAGCGACTGTCTATCTGACCTCCACAACCCAGTTAGTACTGGTTAATACGATACCCCTTTGTAAAACTGACTGTCAGACACTCGGCCCACTGACTGCCTGTAACGACTGTCAAAGATCTACAAATGACAGCCGGGACCAACAACGTGCTTTCCGAGGCACGGAAAAAAATCGGTAGGTAACGGGTGGTCACCCATCCATGGACTAACCTAGGAAAGCGCATCTTAACCTGAAGATTGACCCGTGCAGCTGTTATTATTTAACCGCAAACTCCTCAAGCTTTTAATTACTCTGAGGCTATAAACGTTACTTAGCGTGAGCTTTGGCTTTGTCATTTTCGTGTATCTGTTACACCTTGTAGTTTGGCACTTGTGCGACTGTGACGGGATCACAGGAATAACGCTTAACCAAAGTTCATGTTTATAGATCTCGGCGGAGATTTCACGGAGATTATGAAAGCTTCTCGAGTAAATCAAAAGCGCACATAATCATACCTCAAAAATATTGAGCGTTTTTTTAATACTCGTATAATTATTTGATGAATTAATGTTGAAATGAATAGTTTGAAAGTTTTCTAAGAATCTGAAAAATTAATCAGATGCATCGATCCTAGCTTGATGAATTGATAAATCAAATTAGTCTAATATCAAACCACACTTTCGTTTGGCTTTATCGTTAAATCAGGATACTTCAATAACATATTTTAGTCAAATGCTGTAGCAGCAGTTTTACCAGTATTAGAGGATTTCAACGAGTTTTTTGTTTATTTATTTAGTTTTGAATAGAATGTTTTCTCCACTTACAAAGACACCCACAAAAACATGAAAAACTTATTCTCCTGAAATCTTTTCTTTCACACACCCTAAATAATTTTCCAGGCTCTATAAATTACACTGAAATATTCCAACTTAACCGCACCCCAAAACTTTAGTAGAGGGTAGAAGCAAAAAATAAAGAGTTTTCTAACATTGTAGAGTACGGGCGTTCATTACGTAATAGCTCTAATAGTAAGCTCTACCACTGACTCTACAGAATAGAGGAAAAGTAGAGAAAAAGGATCTTTGGTTTTTGCAAAAGCGTTTGAAACGGTGGATGTGGTTTTGTTAGAAACTATCTTATGTTTTAAAAACATTGCTGTGAACTTTTTCCTTCTTTGTAAAATTGGGGAGGAGGATTTTAGGTTAAGCTTTTGAAACAAATGGTATCCTTACTAATATTATAAATGCGAAAGTAAGTTTGTTTGTTTGTTTGTTACCTTTTCACGCCTAAACCACTGAACCGATCATCCTGAAATTTTGCATATACGTTGTCTGGTGTACAGAAACGGACATAGAGTACCTTTCAACCCGAAAAAAAGTACTGTTCCCGAGGAAAATAACAATAACGTCCTTATAATAATAGATGGCGCCATGTGTCTTTCGAATCATGATTGAATTATATTATTACAAGTAGAGTACAACCCGAATTGATTGTCAAATTCTTAATTAACGCGAGCGAATCTGCGGGCAAAAGCTAGTAGTCTATACTTCTATACTAATATTTGTTTGTAAGTTTATATGTAGGGGTAATCTTCGTAACTACTAATCCGATTCCGAAAATTCTTCCAGTAACGGACAACTACATTATCCCCGAGTGTCATAGGGTACATTTAAAACATTCCCGTAGGTTAATTTCCGTACAAAACAGGAGCGAAACCGCGAGCAAAACCTAATAATATTAAAAGTGTGAAAGTCACTCAAGTCTTAACGGATTCCGGTTAAATTTGGCGCACAAGTAGACATTACCTAGGTCAAGAGGCTCATCATTCATCAGTCTTCTGTCATTTTTCCCAATTATTTAGTGGTTGGCACAGAATGTCTTATTCTTTCATAATTTAGAAATAATGTAAACTTAGACGTAACTACTTTTATTATACAGGGTGTAAACAGACCCTTCACGAAGCCGTTAACCAAGCATGCTGTGCATCAAACTAAGTAACCCTACACAAAAATTATTGCTGGGAAATTACTTTTTTTTTTGGGGTGAAAAATAACATTTTACGGTAAAACTCAATGTAACGCATTCAAAACATTGTGCTTATGGATGCATTGAATAGTAAACGGGTCATGGAGGTATTTAAAGTAAAGTCATAACCTTAACAATTTGTATTTAAAAAAAAACTTGTGAAAAAGTTGGAACTTTGACCCCCAATAACTCCGTAACTAGAAGGTTCCCAGGTATGACCATACCTGGGAATCTACAACAAAAAAATGATCGCAATAGCGGGGAGAACAAGGGCCTTTCGGCTTCGTTAAGGGTCTATTTACACCCTTTATACTTTCCGAACCATTCGTAAGCGAAGCCTTGGGCAAAATCTAGTTTTGTCTACATGGAGCCTTTTTTTGTTTCAAAAGAGGTTTTACTTTAGTTAAGATTCTATCAAGGAACATTCTTGATGTAGTATGCATCAGCTGGCCTTTTATCGTATGTTTTTATAAGAAAAATGTGTTACTATAAAGCTTGGAGGCTTTGCATCACTTAAATCTGAGGATCTGAAACATCGTTTTCCTCTTTCTGAAGATTTATATTACTATATTATGCAGGGTTTAAGTGAAACATATTTGCTTCTCTTATAAGTGCGCGCATTTTTCCTGAATCTTCAAATTAATATATTATTATAATAAGGTATTTGGCTGAAAAAATCTATTTAGTCCGTCAGTTAGATTATCAAAAAATGTTGGACACGTATTTTTCTTTTGTCATGTAAACGAAAAATGACCACGATACAGTGCGTGGAAATCTCGAGTGACGACACAATTTCTGTTACTTTTACTACCCAGTGACGTCACAAGTCTCTCTTGAACTTTAATGCGCTGTATCGTCATCATTTTTTGATTATGTGAGAAAAGAAAAATAAGTGTCCAACATTTTTTGGTGATCTAACTGACGGATATACATATATTATATATTTTTTCGATGGTGTCAAATACCCTATTACATTGGAGGTTTTAGTATTACTTAACCTTATGGGTAAATCGGATTGGTTAAAAAATACCATTCTAGCTGTCACCTTATCAAGTTGGCTTCCAGTCTTACAGCTGAATACCAATATTTAATTCGAAGCGGATGGCCCATCTGACCTCGACAGTTGGTTCGGATAAGCAACGTTGTTGTCTATCGATGGACCTTGTTTTGACCGCCAAGTTGGATATCACTGATAGTCTTCAAAATACCTATGTCTTCAATCGAAACTTTTAAGATTTTCTTACCTGAAATTAAAGAAAAAATAAAAGGTTAGAAATCATATATCAGAAGGCGATTGATTGAAGAATATCTGAAGCTTCAATTTAAGATATAATAATAATTCGCAGAAAAAAAAGATAAACTAGGATAGATAAGATCCTTGGAAACTAATTGCTAAGCAAATTGACACGCTTGACACCCCACAACGCCGTGTTATAGCTATTTCACAAGTTAACTATCACAATGTATGTGACTGTCCCTTTAAACTTATTTTGACATCATTTTATCACCGGTCCTTTGGAACGTAGACCATTTTTCGTTACGGTCGAACGGCCCGTGGGCCATTCGATTCGGGCCGTTCAGACTAAATACCCTAGTTTTCAAGTTAGTTAATAATTTGAAAGGACAGTTTAAATTAAACATCAATTTGCTGAAAAATTAATTTCCTATCTTGTCACCCATTAAAACTTGAATCAATCATATATTTGGTACCCACCTAACACAATCATGAGCGCACTCCCTCAGCCTGCAGTAACTGCAACTGCAGGTGGAGTAGCAGGATCCAAGGTCTGACTCAGCCATGCTGATGGAGTCGAAGCGCTGAGCAAGACCCTCGCCCGAACTTGGCACTGTGTGGGAGCCACGCCACCTGGAATTATTGACGAATAGCATTAAAAATAGTCACATTTTAATATATTTATTTGTAAAGGGGATGGGAGAGGGTCATAAAGTATCCGTCGTATTAGAAAGTAGTTACAGGCGGATGCCCATTTAGGGGCCATTTTTACGCTGCGTCAACGCAACTAGTGCTGCATAAACGTAATAAAAAAAGCGCTCTGTGCATAGCGCTTGCCCACTAATAAACGCGGAATTCTGCGCGGAAGTCTGCCTTCAAAGCAGAGAGAGCAAAGAGTGAACAGGCATCTTCTGGGCACGCTCGTTCCATCATAGACCTCATCTACCGCTTTCCATCAGGCGTTATCGAGGTCAAGAGCAGGCCCATTTTGTAATTAAAAAAAAAAACTAACTTTAGACATTCTTCGAAGTTTGTCTTTGGAAAAAGTCATGTTTACTAATAAGGGAATTACAAGTTCTAAGAGATAATCCCATACATATTAAAAACTAGCTTATGCCCGCGGTTTCACCCGCGTGGAGTTCGATAATTGTTCCACGGGATCATACTACCAGGATAAAAAGTATCTTAGGTGTTAATCCAGGTTATAAACTATCTGTGTGTTAAATTTCATCCAAATCCGTTTAGTCGTTTTTGCGTGAAAGAGTAACAAACAAACATTCATACATCCAGACATCCATACATTCTTGCAAACTTGCGCATGTGTAATATTACTAGGATATTAAGAAACCAACAGCAAATAAACACCTCATATTCGAAATATATAATGCCAACATAATAAACAAAATACAACACAAAGTTCTAGATAACAATGTAGATCATAAAATAGGATTATTTCAGAATATATATTACACTCGTGCCTAACAGAAATCTACAGAAACCTACGTAACTCACTTACTATTTGTTCATTACTAGACAATATTATACAACATATTTGAGCCGCAGATACCACACATTCCTGGAATTGAAAATATAGTTTGAAAATGTAGATTCCCTCAAAGGGAGTTCTCATATGAATTGAGTAATGAATGAATTTAGTAACTAATAAAATGTTTTAGTCTCAAATAGTCAAACATTGTAATTGGCGGTTAAAATGAGTTAGAACCTCACTCATTGTAATTGGAGAACCTAACTCCGTTACTAGGCACTTTTCATGATGGCAAATTGAAAGCCAATTATTTTTTTAAGCATCTTTCTAAATAGATTATCTTTTCATTTTCATTGTCTCGCTTAAGAGGAAATGTGTTTATGTGTAATACTCGTAAGTACATTATGTTGTTATAAAAAATAATTATTTAGACCTTTAGACTTTTAGATAAGTAATTAAGTAAAAAATAGATTAATATTATTAATTGTACAATTACTTCTTTATGCATGCGGAGTTTACCTGTAAGTGATTGTTGCACTGTTGCATTTACATTTTTGCATGTTACTTTTAGCTTACCACCTGTGTAAACAATTGTTGGTGAACCAATAAATAACATAAATAAATAAATGACCTTCAGGATAAAATCGTCGATTTATAGTAAGACCATGCGGAGACTACCTCCATTCTGATAATAAAAGGTGTTATTGGCATGTATTTATTTTAACATAAATTCTTGTTACAGCAGAAATGATACTGCTGACACATCTACTAGACGTAATCACTGAGGTAGGTGACGAAATTAAAACAAAAAAATACAAATGACAGGGAAAAAAAATGACAAATGCAAAATAATGAAAAAATATGATGATAGTGGAAATTAACGACAGTTAAGGAGGTAACCAACCAGGTGTAGGGCGCCTAAAAACGGGTTGTCACCCTGTCACAGGTCTGAATTGGTCAGCGAAAAGTATTGTAGATGACAGTGGATCGTTAGCCAGCTTTTCAGAAAAAAAATACATTTTGTAGAACTCACCTGGCACTCTTCGAATCCACATGTTCCACGACCACATTCCAGGTCCTGTGTATCAGGTACAGAAGAAACAGCACTCTTGAGGACTCAGCATGAGGTGGAGGAGGTGCCTCTCGTTTACGGCCTGGCCACTTGCGGCTGGCGGCCGTACTGACACCGCTACCCATTGTGTGTGAGATCACTTCATTTTTTGATGATCATTCGTTGAGTTTTGATGTGTTCTGGAATTGAGAAGATTATCGTTGTTTAAAAATATTAAAATAATTAGTGGATTGTAGGAAAACGAGGTTTCGAATGACAGAGAACTGGAGTTGTCAACATAGCTTACAGAATATTATAAGCTGAAATGGCAAAGGGCCGGTCATATTAGCCGTACAACCGATGACCGTTGGGGTAGACGTTTTCTTGAGTGGAGACCGCAAATCGGCAAGCATAAGGTGGGACGCCCTCAGGCTATTGGCGTTCGATTGAAGAAGACTATGTCCAGCAGTGGACTGTTGTAGGCTGATGATGAAGGAAACCGAGCGTATAATGAAACTCTAAAATAGTCAATTCACCTGGAGCTAATAATTGTGGTGATTAATGCCTTCTCTGTATAAGAAGAGCCTTTGCCCAGCTGTGGGACAGTTGCAGACTGTTATTATTTATTTGTGAATTGAGTGAAATGAGAAAATTACTTAAATCGTTTACGGATTGTGTATCACGACAATATTGCTCCAAATGAATAACCAACAATACAGCTGAATATATTAATATTCACGTAAACGTCTAATATCTTAATTCCTTCGGATTTCAGATGTTAATTTTGTGGGTACCTATTAATATTATTTCTGTATACATTCTACTTCCTTTTCAAAAGGTAGGTAAGCCACTGCCTCGTGTGTCAAATTGTCACAAGCTTTACTGTTAGCATGAGGACTTAGGTTCGATTTCCAGTACGGATAAAATTCTTGATTGGTGTCTAGTCTATCGCGATCGGCTCGTCCTTCATGACAATTTTAAAGTGATAACATACTAGCCATATGTGAGTGTACCTTATTAAACAACTCTGCCTAGCTCTGGGACGGACGTTTGCAATGTTATGTTATACTAGCTTATGCCCGCGGCTTCACCCACGTGGATTGTCGGTAACTGTCCCACGGGATCGTACTACCAGGATAAAAAGTATCCTTTGTGATCCAGGTGACTGCCTCGTTGGTCTAGCGGTCACAAGCGCGACTGCTGAGCGAGAGGTCCTGGGTTCGCTTGCCAAGTCGGGCAAAGTGTTACTTGGGTTATTTATTTCTCAATAGCAGTCACGGAGTCTGGATTTGTGCCCGGTTGATGGCAAAAGACTCGCCCTCTATTAAATGTGAATAAAACATAACTGGTGAAATTTGAGTGTACCTATTAGGTCCACCTTTGCCTAACCTTGCGGTTATTACAGGCGTGATGTTATGTGTTATATATTATCCAGGTTATAATCTGTCTGCCAGAAATTCAAATCCGTTCAGTAGTTTTTGCGTGAAAGCGTAACAAACATTCAACCATCCATCCATCCATCCAATCTCAAAAACTTTCGCATTTATAACAGTAATAAGAATCACTCTATCAACCATCAATCGATATTATCCTTCAGCCGTATCCTTATTCTCCAAGTATCCAACCGTTTGATATCCAAATAAAAACGAATAAAGAAATAGCTTCGCACATAATTCTTCAACATTGCTCTCTGTATCAACTGGTCAAAAGAAATATCCCAGACAAATGTGATCTGCTCGTGCGGAAGGGTCTTCCTGCCATCAATCATGATATCATTTCCTTAGAAATGATATGAGAGTATCTGGCTACTGTACTGTATCTTTTTATTGTATTTGGTAAATGATATATATGAAAATGTTAATACATTTTCTAGATATTGGAAATGAATTGATGAAAGTTTTTGATGCAAAGTTGTTCAGTATGTAATGCCTACTAACGTCATATCTTTTTCCATTAATAATTTGCTAGCTTTTGCTCGCGGCTTCGCTCGCGTTAATTTAGTATTTGACAATCAATTCGGTATGTACTCTGCTTGTAATAATATAATTCAATCATGATTCGAAAGGCACGTGGCGCCATCTATTATCATAAGAACGTTATTGTCGTTTTCCTCGGGAACAGTACTTTTTTACGGGATGAAAGGTATTCTATGTCCGTTTGTACACTTGACAACGTATATGCAAACATTTCAGGATGATCGGTTCTGTGGTTTAGACGTGAAAAGGTAACAAACAAACTTACTTTCGCATTTATAATATTAATAAGGAAGTAAGAATAAGGATAAGGAAGTAAGGATTTATTAAACTCTTTATAAAACTTATACTGTCACTTCCGGGATATCTTGCGTGATTGTTCATCATTTTGAGCTCCCGATATTTCGACGCTGTGGCAAGCGCCATGATCGCGGGTTGAGATATCCCGTAAGTGATATAATAAGTTTAGTTGTAAACCGTGAAAGCTTAAAACTCTTAATTGTACACCATGAGTAGGTTTTATCACTTTTAAAACTAGTGAACAATTTCTCTTATCCTTTATAGCAATCTCTTGCAGACAGCCTTTGGAAGAACTGAAAGAAGAAGATATATAAAATAGCATGCATATTATGTGATCAGCTGTTATTCTAAATTCACAATTAGATATTACTATTCCTAGTTATACTGATCAATAATGTTGTGGCACTGAGTTGCCGCATCTGGCATACCCACGATATGGTTTGTGTTGGTATGTTTGTGTTTTTTTTGTTCAAAATGGTTTGTAACAATTTTTATTCACTACATAGTATAAAGCAAAGTCGCTTCCCGCTGTCGGTCCCTATGTATGCTTAGATCTTTAAAACTACGCAACGGATTTTGATGCGGTTTTTTTTAATAGATAGAGTGATTCAAGAGGAAGGTTTATATGTATATCGCAGTCGTGCGAAGCCGGGGTGGGACGCTAGTTGAATTATAAAAAAAACTACGATTATTTTCTTATCATAGTTGCATGGTATATAAAAACTTAAAACATAAACGTAGAATACGTTATTTTATTATCTTATACAGCATCCACGTTTACTACTAAAAATCAGACGTAACAGACCATACTAAACCTCACAAACAATAACCAACTCAACGAAACTTTAAAAACAACTATTTCAACTTGTTTTAAGTCTTGAAAACTTTACAATTTGTTCGAAGAATTTCATTAGAAAGGATATAAAGCTATCTGTTCTTGGCTCCTTTATGAAAAATGTTTATAACTATGAAACTCGCTTATTTATACGGGGATTGTAATAAACTGGAATTTATCTGCACCCGTTTGTATAATCTGGATTTTTATTACTCTGTGCCCGTAGTCGTGCTGTTGGCAGTAATGTAAGTTGGTTTAGCTTTCGGAATTGAAGTAATCATTGCTGTTTTTGTATTTCTGTGTTGTGCTCGATTACTGTTGTCATTCAAGATTAGATTTTCTTTTATTTACTACTCTGTTGCCTGTTGCATCGCCGATGTTGGCGATAAGACTGCGAGGTTAAAATAGGACTGGGCGGGTCACATTTCCAGGATGGGTCAGGACAGATGGGCCAGAATCGTCACACAATGGGTGCCTGAAGACGGTCGTCGTCACCGAGGCAGGCCCAAGAAACGTGACGATTTGGACTCGTTCCTGATTGATTAGCCAGAGAAGCAAAACATCGAGAGAGTTGGAAAGGAAAGGGGGAGGCCTTTGCCCAGTAGTGGGACAAAAAAGGTTGAGTAAAAAAAAAACGTGAGTCGTTTATCCTAAGAGACTACCTACTCTAAGGATAATAGACTCACTTCATGTTTCCAAAGAGGCATAGAGGAGTTACAGGTAGTCAGTGAACCGGTCTTGCCAGGAGGTATCGTATAACTGGGTTGTGGAGGTCAGATAGGCATTCTCTCCATGTAAAATACTGGTATTGAGCTGCATCCGATAAGACTGGAAGCCGACCCCTAACATAGTTTGGAAAAGGATAGGCAGATGCTGATTCACATATCATAATATGAAAACGTTCGTATGCTCAATGTTTTATGCGCTTATCGTACTCTAGATAGATTTCAACAGAATTCACTCACAAAACCGCTTACTCACAGCCTGCACTTTGACGTTTTGATTCGAATCAATTTCACAGCAGCCTGCGAGATGAGACTTTGATAGACTTAACGGAATTGGTACGCTTCGAACACTGCAATCTAAGCGATTTCTGAACACCATATGTTCAACGTACGGATCAATCTGCATGACTTGAATTAACTAATTGAATTTATGGCCTTTGTCGTTGCAAATTCAAAGGTAAAGCCAATAGAGCCAGCACGCGTAGCATGGCCACCGTAGAAACGGGTTTTATTGACAGAAGAATCGAAAAAATGGCCGATTTTTTTTTCACAATCTGACATTTTGTCGATTCCTCTGTGAACAAAACCTGTTTCTACGGTAGTCATGCTAGGCGTGCTGGTGTCTATGTCATTGTAGGGCGCCCCTAGGTGGGGTTAAAATAAGTTCTCGCATGATTAATTTCACTATTTTAATTGTCATTCATTGTTTTTTGGTACATATTACATTAATTTTAAATAAAACAAAAAAAAACATTTAAAAAAATATTTAAAAAAATACTCGTAGTAGCTCATCAGCCTCAAGAACAAGGTTCAGACTGCCGGTAGTCACGGCTCCAGAGTGAAGAACCTCCTCACTATGCGTGCCGAGTCCAGGAGTACTGATTTTTTAATCAATCCCAAGACCCAGCCATACAATGAGAGCCTCCTAAGGTGTCTATTTCACGATCTATTATGTCACTTATGATTCATCCTTTCAAACAAGAAGTCGCGAAAATGACTGTTCAATGAATAAAACACGACAAGCATGTTTGAATCACGTTTTTTTTAATAGACTGTAACCAGCTGAATAAATAAATCATAATTATGCTAAAAACCTTTCTCTTTGAAATTTGATACCTAATTATTGATATCAGTCCAAAAATAAAATAAATTTACATAATGACATCAGACGAATAAATAAATATTATTACAGTGTATTTATAAAATACCTAATGACATTAAAAATCAACATCATTCATAAATTTTAATCAGATTAATATTTAGCATTATTTTAAATCAAACGTTTTAAAGCCCGCTTGCAGCACAAATCGCTAAACGAGTTTAATGTATTTAAAACATCGATCGCTTTCTACCAATCGTTTAAAGATGACAGACACAGAATGATGTTTTAAATATGTTTAGCATTAAACGCGTTTAGCGATTCGTGGTGCAAGCGAGCCTAAGTCTAACACACCCTAATCGATAAATTTAAAAATTATCTGTGATTAGTTCCTGTGATCTCCTGTGAAGATTACATTTTAGAAGGTGGACTGTTGTTTATCTCTACTCCCAAGGAAGAAGTCTTGAGTTTTATACCTACAAGTATACATTATAGGGTGACTGGTAATCAGTGACCAATACTTAAACACGTGATTGTAGGTCATGATAACAAACAACTTTCCCAAAGAAACATTAAAAAAAAAACCTCATTCAATTTTATCACAATAACACAACAGCGGAGCATTACGGAACGGGCTTGCGAGCCGCACAGGTGCTCTGCCTACCCAATGTTGCACGGTACGATAGTAATGACACAGAACGGCGTCACGCGGCTAACAGCTGATAGGTGTCAGGCGCGCGCGCGCGAATTTCAAACGGCCCGCTGTTGTGTTCTAAAAGTGAATGAGTATTAAAAAAATGTTTCTTTGGGAAAGTTGTTTGATACCATGAGTACAATAACGTGTTTAAGTATCGGTCACTAATTACCAGTCACCCTATGTATGTTTCTCATACAACATGACGTGTCAGAAAGGTGTGTGAAGCCTGGACTTCACCGAAGTGGAGACGAGACGAGAGGAGAGATGTGTTGTAAACCACCAATAGAATTTCGTTATTAACACTTCTCGTGTCCTCTTAGCTTTAGTGGAAAAGGTTGAGCAGAGAGAAAAGGAGATGTCTCGTAATCTCGAGTACAAATTCAGTAAGTTATGATTTACTAGCTTTTGCCCGCGGCTTCGCTTGCGTTAATTTGGAATTTGACAATCAATTCGGGTTGTACTCTGCTTGTAATAATATAATTCAATCATTATTCGAAAGACACGTGGCGCCATCTATTATCATAAGAACGTTATTGTTGTTTTCCTCGGGAACTATACTTTTTTTAGGGATGAAAGGTACCCTATGTCCGTTTCTGTACACCTGATAACCTATATGCAAAATTTCAGGATGATCGGTTCAGTGGTTTAGGCGTGAAAAGGTAACAAACAAACTTACTTTCGATTATAGTTGGTTGGCCAAATACAACTAACTAACTAAAAAAAGCACTGATGAAGAATCTCTTATTTCTTTTAAGCTGAAGTTTTTAAATAGTTTATCTCTCTGCTTATCCCCGACTGTGTCCACATGTCGTGAACGCCCACCGCATTAATTATGTCCAACTGCAAAATAATGGACAGAAGTTTTTGTTAATGCAACGCCACGCATTCCGGGCCGGTGCCATTTTAAATCGCTCTTATTTCAAGCCTTTGGTTTTTCATTAAAATGTCATTGAAAATGCTATTTTAGTGAACCAAAACCGTTTTTAATGAAAATGTCAGTACGATGCGGTTTTCATTGATGAATGGGAATCTTTTTAATGGATTGGTCGACAATATGTTTTCGAAATAAATTGATGAATTGAATTCAGATTTTGGGTATTTACATTTGGACCAATATGTACAATTTTTAGTTTGTCCTTTTATTTTCATCGTTTCATTTTACTTTTTAAGGGCGGTGAGTGTCTACTAATAAAGGCTCTAATTAATTCTCCACCCATACTGATATTATAAATGGGAAAGTAACTCTGTGTGTTTGTTTGTTTGTTTGCTACCTTTTCACTACTAAACAGCTGATCGGATCGTAATGAAATTCGGTGAAGACATAGATTGTGTCCTGGAGAAGGACATATGCTATTTTTTTTTTTCCTCACTCATTCTCATCAAAATTACCACGCGAACGAAGTCGCGAGCAGCAGCTAGTTACAAGATAAATCAGGTATTTCCAATCACAAAATTATCGAAGACGTAATGGCTTCGATGTTTCCTCACTGAGCCAGTATGGCAGATTACTGCCCACTCGCTTTTACGTACAGAAGGCTTTTTTATAGTATGGGATTATTAATTACTATCCGTTTGAGTGCTAATCAATTAAATTCCTACCTAAGATTATTTAGATGCCAAGTGTGGTTATATTGTAGGGTTTGAAGAATGGGCGTAAAGTTCTTCATCCTCCATAGAAAAAGGAGGATCCCCAGATGGGTACTGTGTCTGGTGGGCTACTGCCCGACAGGTTGTTGCCGGTTTTTTCTGTATGGTCTTAAGTCGCGGATAACTTTAATAGCACTGTAGTACTTTTTGTAATATTATGTTGCTGTAGTACTTTTTGTAGTGCCGCTACAAAGTTCATATAAGTTGATTATGTCATTATAAGTGTCAACACTTTATTCAAGTTATCATCTGCTTAGCTTTTTCTTAATATGCTGAAGTCGGCTTATAGTCTAACCGAATGCAACTGGTATTTTGCAAGAGCAGAGCTTGGGAATATTTTATACAAAAATTTGGATTAAGAACATTATCGATTTTGACACACGAAAGCTACCTGACAAGCGGACGTATGATGTTCAGAGCGACTTGTTTCTGGCGAGTGACACTACAAAGACCGATTTATTACTAAGTAGTAACAAGTACTGGATTACGATTTTCTTCGTCTTGTCCCGTCTATCGCTCGTAAATATTTGAATATATTTGATTTTACATGAAATGAATGCCTACTTTACCAACACAATCAAATTATTTCAAGTAGCAGTATCAAAATAATACTCCATGGACTAAATAGAAATTGTTGTTACTTGGTTTTTCATTTTGAAATACTGTTAACATCTCTACTGCGTGGGATCATCATGAATAAATCCTTATATCATGACTTATACCTGTATCTTCTTAATAATCCTGTTAAACCAGATTTTATAATGTAGTTTACGGTTTAATGTTCATACTACCATGTACAGTGTTATAACAATTTTGTATCTAGATAAGAAACGAATCCCTGGCTTCTAATGTTATTAAAATTATTATACACAAGCCGTCTGAAGCGGATAGGATTTCTCATCGCCAAAAATACAAACTCTCATCTTCTATTTAACTCCTATGGAAAAACCCAATAACACTTTTCCCGACTGGAGAAACGAACTCAAGTCAAGTTTTAATAGTTAACAAGAATACTACTAAAATACAATTTACTTTGCTGGTAATCGTAAAATAATAGCAGGTATTAAATATTATAATCCTATGTTAGCAGAATAGGTTAATTTGATTTTGTATAAAATATAATGATTACCTATCAGTATAATATACACTTTACTGCACTAGTGAGCTTCTTTACTGACCTAGCCATGTCAATTTTAGACCGTTATAGTAATACAAATATCATTTTCTACTAGGAAGAAACATGAGAGGATTTTCTTGTAGGAAGAAAGCATTGTGTGTCTATCTCGACGTGACATCACGCCTGTAAACGCCGAAAGGGTGGGCAGGGCACAGCACCTTGAATTTATGTTAGCCTAGTACTTTTTGGTAGGTTATCAATGTATTTAAAAAAATATAGTGTCACCGGATGAGCGAAGTTACTTTATTGATTAAAAGCGCAGCCGTATTTCGTTTTTAATTTGACTGTCCTCTGTGTTTATGATTTAGATAAATTAGATATATTTACATTTTTCTTATGACATTAAATAATTGTGTAAAATTTGCACGCCGACATTAATGGCAGAATAAGAGATTCATATACTTTATATTTATTTAAACTTCATGTACAAAAGTGGTACATAGGCGGACTTAATGCCACAAGGCATTCTCTACCAGACAACCTTTGGGTCAAATAGGACAGCATTGTGATAGAGTACAAAAAAATAAATAAGAAAATACCCTTTTGTAAACATAAATTGATATATATAAATAGGTACATACTAATGCACATATATATAGGTACAAATAAAATGAGATAAACTAATATATATTATAATACATACAAAAAGTCCAAAATACGAGAAACCTTATAATAATTACTACGACTACTAATGACTAGCTAGTGAGCAATTTAGTCTGAATTCACATAGTACTTATCTTTAAGATTCCCCTGTACCTTATTTTCGCAAATAAATGATTTTGATTTTGTGACAGCCATTTCGAGGGGAAACAAAACACAATATATCAAAACCAAGAAAAACGAGAAAACGAGTTGACGAAACAGGAATCGACATAGCGGGAATGATTCGGGCTGAGCGAGCCTACGTCTAAATCTAATCCAAAAATCATATACTACTGCTTACATGAAAAACTACGATTTTCTCCATAGAAATTTAAGCTACGCTTAAATATGGACTTATATTTCTAACTAACCGACTCTTTGATACTTAGTTCCAAAGAGATTTGAAATTTTTTTTTTGAAACCGAACCTTCGTTCGCCCAAAGACACTCAAACTCAAACTCAAAGCATTTATTTCAATTACACCATAACAGGCACTTTTGAATGTCACAAAAAAACAACGACAGCGAAGCTACAGATCTCTATGGAGATGAATGGGCAAGATACTCCATGGACACTCTTTTCAATCAAAATATTGTTACAAAATCTTGGTTACATCATTCATGTGGAGACTAAACATTTATGTGAAAAAGTCACTAAGTCAGGCAAAGTGTTTTCCATTTTTTTAAATAAATAACAACAAGGAAGCTAGATTTCTACCCAGTAGAAGACACTGGCTCGTACTGTAATAAGACAAATTGTGCAGTGTACCCACAACAGTCATACACCTGCCTAATTGCCTATCTCATCGAAGAATTCAAGCGTGATGTTATATTATGTGCACTCTGTCTGTAAGAATATTTGCTTTGTTCGCCTGTTTGGGTATGTGCCAATTGGGGCAAGCTGCTTCACTTAAAGGATGGGGTCGTGCGGCGGATTTTAGATTACAAAGATGCTTTTTGACGTATGGTTTCTGTATTTTTGTCTGCAATTTTGTGAAAAGCTTTTTGTGTAAAGTTGTTTTGTAGCTGTCATATTCTTTGCTATTGCATTGTTGAGTCTATTAGTGTTATTTTGTCATGGAGGGAATTTTCCTCATTTGGTGTATCAACTGCCACTAGATACAAACCTCCAAAAGGAAGTTAACCACTATACAGGGTGTAAACGGACCCTTCACGAAGCCGTCAACCAAGCCTTATGTACATCAAACTAAGTGACCCTACGCAAAAAATATTGTTGGGAAACGACTTTTTTTTTGGGGTGAAAAATCACGTGTTACGGTAAAACTCAATGTAGCACCCTCAAAACATTGCGCTGATGGATGCTTTAAATAGTAAACGGGTCATGGAGGTAATTCAAGTAAGGATATTACCTTAAAAACTAGTATTAAAAAAAACTTGTGAAAAATTTAGAACTTTGACCTCCAATATCTACGTAACTGGAAGGTTCCCAGGTATGGTCCAGTACAAAAAAAATATCGCGATGACGGGGAGAACAAGTGCCTTTCGGCTTCGATAAGGGTGTTTTTACACCCTTTATATTTCAGGTGGTAGAAGGTACTTCCAGAGTATCAATGAACTCGTAGAACATGTCAATGGCATTGAGTACAATGGCAATGGCAGTTCATTTGTGTGCTTGACGAATTTTCCACACGTAAAAGTGTTGTGAGTAGACTAAGACTCACGGCGTAAATCGTCAAAGCTTTTAATTCCTTAAAATCTAATCTTTTAAGGTTGACTTTCACTAGTGAAACTGAACGCAATCAGCACACCTAAACCGCGTTCAGTTTAAATGATTAATTCTATGACTTGACCACAGCAACCCAAGAAAATCAACTAGTTCACAAGCCAGCCACTAGCGCGTAAGCTCGGGGAAAGTGCGCTGGAGAGTAACTGGGGAAGTAGCCTGTTGGAAAGTACAAATACCTTGTGTGATGCCTTATTAAGCGGTAATGAGGTGGGCAGCGCTGCAGGTGGTAATGTTTACTTTGGGATAGCTGTGTTTGTTAGTGGTAATGATGATAATTATAGTTATTGAGATAGGGTCGGGCGAAAGCTTTTTCTCATAAAGAAAAGGACTGAATATTTTGAAAACCACACTTATTTGGTTGCCGTATGCAAATGTAAAAGATATAAAGTAAAGTAAGCCATCTGTAAAGCTTATTTTTTTACTGAGATGCTTTGACTTACAGAGACAATATTGTTGTTCAGATTTCTGATCTCCAAGTTCATATCGCTTCAGCGGATTTTTCTTTTAACTCTTAATTGGTCGCGTGGGGTGTAACACATCCCAGCGCATCCTTAAAGGATTGGAACTTTTTAAATTCTGAATTTTGAGAGCTGAAGTTCCCGTTAGCTTCGTAAAAACACGTGTCCTTTATGATCAAGTATCGAGCATAATCGTGATTTTGTATGTATTTCGTATTTGATTTATATGATCGGGGTGTCACGTACCCCACGTGACCGTATACGTAACTTTTTAGGTGCGCCCAATTAAGGGTTAAGTTAATTTTGCTGATTTTTTTAAACCCTAATAGCTTTTCATCATTATGTTCAGGCCATGAGATAAAAAAGACGAGTAACTAAAAATCTAACCGGATGAAAGACACAATATTTACTGTGAGCATCTTTCATACTGCACACAGTAAGTCGGTGCCAGATTTTATGAAACCCGGGCACAGATGCCAAAAACAATAAATAACAGATACACAGCGATTCGTCGCTATTCTACAGACATGCATCATTCTCGCGCCATCGCTCTTCAATAACATGGCGGCCGTACATGGCGTACATTTTGGGAGTCGTATTGACCAGACCAGACGTTATTGACCATCCTATTGGTACGGTCTGTCCTTTAGAGAACTATTTTATGAGGGGCCTAGGTCTGGTGGTCCAAAGAATGATGAAGATGATTTTGAGGTTAAATCGATATTTTCAGTGTTCCTTACCTCAAAAGGAAAAACAGAACCCTTATAAAATCACTCCGTTGTTCGTTTGTCTGTCTGTCAAGCAAGACCCTCGGGACGCGGGTCAGACTCGCTCTTGTCCGGATTTTTTGTTAGTTTTGGCAGTTGCATGTTTAAGGAGTGATCACACTTATCGATACCAGTCAGAAATCGCTTTGTGTTCAAGCAATAAAAGCGAAAAGGACGGCTTTCGTCTCTCTTCGACCAGGACGACAGGACTCAACACCATGTCGAACCATTGAATTTTATCACATCGAAATAAAGCTCATTCTGACCGCCTCGTATAGTCATTCTTAGTACCACACTTACACCTAAACGTTTTAAAGAAATGCTTGCAAAATAAGCAAAGTCGATAATCAAGCTTTGGAACTTCTTATTTACCTTAAGGCTATCCAAAGTTTTCACAATCGCCAAGATCAAAAATCAAAATCAAAATATTTTATTTCACATAGGCCTAGATGGGCACTTAAAAAACGTCGACAATAAGCACGGTTCGGGTTGGTCGTTTCCTATGGAGAAGAACCGATAAGAAACTCCATGGTTACTCTTTTCAAATCATTTGGTATTACATCATCATCATCATCTGCCTAGCCTTTTCCCAACTATATTGGGGTCGGCTTCCAGTCTAACCGGATGCAACTGAATACCAGTATTTTACATGGAGCGACTGCCTATCTAACCTCTACAACCCAGTTAGTACTGGGTAATACGATATCCTTTCCGATTGGTTGTCAGACTTTTTGGGCCACTGACTACCTAACGACTGTCAAAGATCTACAAATGACACCTGGGACAAACGGCTTAACTTCCGAGGCAAGGAGGAAACTCGGCATGTAATGGGTGGTCACCCATCCACAGGCCAACCTAGGCAAGCACGGCTTTACCTAAAGATTGACCCCGAGTGGTTTTTATTATTTAGCCACGAGCTCTATTACATATTACAATATTATCATGTGGTCACATCTACGGACTGACCTCCGAGGTCGATCAATTCGGCTTTTCATTGAATACGAGCATCATATTCTTCCTGTTCCCATTTCCAGCCCATCGGGTGTACACCATATATTACTGGCCTGTTTTGCTCCCGCTAATTTCCGTTCGACATGCTAATACCATTCAATTGATAATTTATAGCGCATTGTAGTCCAAAGATTTACACCCTACATTGTTCTGGGGTTCGTATTAATTTATTAACGTTACGCCCTACTTACAACTGAAATTATACCGTATTTTCGTGGAGCTAAAATAGATTTTTAGATGGTGAGCTTTGGGAGTTGAGTTCTTTGGTGATTGGGTAAGTATTTTTGTTATAGATTTCATTATTTTAATTATTTCCGTCCGCTTTTTTTGGTTCCGGAAAAAGTTCCGTATATTAAGTGCGCTAAAAGCCTTTTATTAGAACTTCTATTTCATTAAAATTGTTGGAATTCCCTTAAGGCAAAGAGGTTATGTTCTTATATTACTTCATTGAGTACTGATTTTTTTGAGTATGTTTCTGTTATGTTGCACCTGCTAGAAAATACTCAAAGTATTTATATATCCGGTCATTTATAGTTGTGTTCCTAATACATAGTTTAAATAAATAAATAAGTATAGTCTATAATCAAATGGTTGTCTAAGTACCCTTAACGAACTCGAAAGGCTTCTCCCCGCTATTGCAATTTTTTTTGGTTCTGGACCATACATGGGAACCTTCTAATTACGGAGATATTGGTGGTAAAAGGTCCAACCTTTTCACGAGTTTCGTTTTTAATGTTTATAAATTTGCTTTAAATACCTACACGACCCCCATATTATTCAATGTCATCAGCACAATGTGTTGAGTCCTACCGTAAAACGTGATTTAACACCCAAAAAAAAAATGGTTCCTAACATACATTGGCCATCTTCACCTAACTTTAGTAGCTATTTATAACTCCTCATATATACGGATATAGAGAACTTCGTAAACTACAATAAATATAATGTTTGAGAGTGTGAGTGAGTGAAAGGGAAATAGAGTAGGTAGGTACATCCACCACATGCCGTCAAATAGTAAAAGTCATAGATAATAATAAAATGGAAGAGTAAAATATACTTCAGGTAATGACTTTCTTTGATCTTGACTATTATTATAATTTAACGACTTCACACAAAGAAATATGTTAGAGAAATAATACTTTTATGGCTTGTGGTTTGTTGTAACAATGATTGGTAGAAGTCATTTCTCACACGGAAGAGGAAGAGGTATTGCTCAGTTTATTTGCTTTCTGTGTGGTGATTTTTGACTAGCGTAGATGAAATAATCAGCTTGTATGCTCCCATTGAAAGAAAAAAATATTTATTGGACTCACACAGGACAAAATAATCAAAACAAAATTAAATAAAACAAGAACAACAAAAAAATATAAGAAAAAAAATTATATAGGGTGACTGGTTTTTTATACTCATTCACTTTTATCACAATAATTAGCCGTATGAAATTCGCGCGAGCGCACCTGTGACCTATCAGCTGTTAGCCGCGTGACACACGTGTGATGTGAGAGCACCCGCGCGGCTAGCAAGCCCGCTCCATAAGCGGCGCTCGCGCCACAATATGCCCGTGCGGCTTGTTTCTTTGGGAATGAGCGGGTTTGTGGGTTTCACATGTCTTCGAACTTTTGACAATGTTAGATAAGAAGCAAAGTTTTCTGTCATCAGTTTGATAGCAGAGATGATAAAATAATTCACAAATACTCCACGACCTACAATTACATTAAACAGAATTTCCTACTCCTCAAAATAAGAACATAATTCCATAACAGTGGCACCAACTTAATAAAACTAAATACACCTGCAATATAAAAACATTTCAACTGCAGTGCTACCAATCTAAGTAATGAAGGTGTATGCTTTGGCAACGTTCCCGAATCTGGATCAGCACGCGAGTTGCACCTAGATTGAAAAGCGCAGTGCATGTCTCGGGGTATGTGCTTAAACCTAGATTAGAGAGATAAGTGTATTAGTTAGATTGGTTTAGTGCTGAAGGTTGGGTTTTAAACGCAGTTTAACATCAAGTCGATGTTAAATCTTTCGTGGTGTTACTGTATCTTTAATTGATATGAGTCGTAGATTTAGAAATACTTTTTGTTCATTACTTTTGGGAATGAACACTTGAGGGAGGCCTATTTCTACCTTTCGTTTTCCATTCGGCGGCCTATCTCCAGTGGCGAACCTATCTTACAAGCCGGAAAGCCGGGCTTGCCTAAAAATCAAACTCAAGAAATAAAAAAAACATTTTTACAAAAACATAATTTTTTGTCAAACAAGAACAAAATTCGCTATCTCCACAACTGTGTCCTCTATGACAGAAATTATTTCAAATTCGCGCGCTTATTCTCCGATGCCGGCCGCGATACTCTGGCTCGCTCTAACACTATACAAAAAAAGAGTTAAACGTAGAATTTTAGTACGCAATCGTACCTACGCGCGCTCGCTAATGCTTTCTCTTTCTCACCCACTGGCTTGCATTTGGCTTCTCTGACCTTTCAGTTTTCCTAACAAAATGTCTCTGTTATTAGCGCCCTGCACACGTAAAGTTTGGACCGCGGGAAACAGCACGCGCCGTTCCATCCCTCGCTCCGAACTGTACGTGTAGATGTGCGGGTCTAACAATCCGATCTGGCACATCGACGCGAACGCATTTCTTACAGTTTTATGCGCGCATCACGTGTAAACGTAAATTACAAAAATGGCGGTTTGGAGCGTCGAAGCTATCACAGAGTTCATTCGTTTGTTCCGTGAACATCCACACGGATTTTCACGGAACAAACGAATGAACTCTGGAAGATAAAAAGGTAAGGAGTATATTAACAGGAATATGAGAAATAAAGCATATGACGAGCTCGTTGATTTTTGCAAGTCAGTAGGTTTTGTTTCAGCTGATCGCGATTTCGTCAGCAAAAAAATACAGAACGCTAACGCGATGACCAAACGATCGTCCATTTTTCTTACTACTGCGAGAAAACTTTTAAAAGTTATAACGTTCTACGCGCCAGTCCAAACTGCAGTCCAAACTCTTGAAAATCAATTTACACGCACAGTTCGGAACGTTTGTCTAGATTATGTAAGTTTCGTCGGCAATCCAAACTGTGAATGCATTTTTAATCGTAATTAGCACAACAGTTTGATACGCAGTCCAAACTGTACAGATCTAACTGCGGTTTGGAACGCAGTCCAAGATGCGCGGTCCGAACTGTACGTGTGGGGGGCGCTTGATAACATTGGTAGGTACTGATTTGAGAATTTGTATAGAGTTTAAAGCTGGGCTTTTCTTTGAATGTGTGCGTGTAAGTCTGTGTAAGTTTGAGAGAGAAGTGTGTTCGCACCGAGGATGCGCGCAATTGATATGCGCCTCGCGCGAATTTTGATAGATACAAAGTACGATTTCATGATAGTTCGTATTTTAGTTAGTTTTGAGCGATTAGGAACTGGTGCATTTGTTTTTTGTGGTTTTATTTTTTCGATTTCTTGGGATTTAAAGTTTTTTGATTAGTTATTGCCGTAATTAACTTTGTTTTGAAGTGAACACTAAAATTAATTCGGAAACGCAATTTTTCCTTGTGAAGGATTAAAGTGTCTGTAATCGGTACCTACTTAGCAAGATAAATACTTTGAGTTTTACAGAAAAATATAATCTCGTTACTTCACCTAAATAAACCTACCCCTGATTTGAATATTCTCAGAAAACTAAAACCCATAATGTGCATTTTAGTCGATCAGCGTAGGTTAGCGTGTTCAATGGCTGTTCGGCTGCTCTCATTCAAACAATTTGAAAATCTATCTAGTAATAGATACGTGGTGACTTCTATGTACTTTGTTGTTTGTCATCTGTCCGGGGTAAAGAAGCGAATAATGAAGAGTTGAGTTGTGGCTGTTTACATTGTGAGTAATTACAAACATTTACAACAATGTGTAGTTAGAAACCAATTTATTGTTCGTGCGCCATCTCTAACAAAGCGAGGGAAACAATTACGAATTGACTCGAAGAGTTGAGTTGCTACATTTAAGTCAATAGATGGCTCTTATATCATTTACTTGATACTGACAACTTAATTGAATTAGTTGTTGTAATTTTGTGACGGTATATAAAATATGAAAAGTTAATAACCACTATTTGTATTTTATATTTAGGCATATTTAAATAATAGGAAAATAAAACCGGCGTTATTAAATACCAATGTCAGAACTCGGAACAGATTTTCTCGGTCAAGTCCCCCCCCCCCCCCTAAATATTTTCAGTTGTTTATTCAAGGCTTTGACTCGATTTCATGCCGAGCACGCCACTGCCTATCTCTATGCCTAGAGATAGGATCCGTTCAATTTATAATCGTACATGAATATTCCAACAATATCACGCATTGCAGAAGTATTATTGAGTGCCTAGTTTCGATTCACGGGTCGGGCAGTGTTATTGGGTTTTTCCATCAGGAATTTCTCAGTAGCAGCCACGTACGGAGTCTGGATTTGTGCCCGGTTGATGGCAATAGGCTCGTCCCCTATTACATGGGAGTTAGAAGATAACTGGCGAAATGCAGGTGTACTATTAGGTACACCTCTACCTAACCCTTCGGGGCTTACAGGCGTGATGTTATATTAGTTACGGGTGGTCTACCAGGAAGTCAGGAAAACCACCGTTTTATATTATTAGTTAGTGACCAATTATTGGTAACACGCTCTTCAATTAAGTTAACCGGTGTTTATAGTATTATCTCCAGTTATTTGTCGGTTCATCAAAATTAATCGGCCGTTAGTGGTAGTTTAAGCCGTTACGTTAATCGCTTATGCATTCCATTGACACGTCGGTTTTGATCGAGTGATATGTCTTTTGGTGTGTTGAATGACATGTTGGGATTAAGTAAAAAAAGTATACAGATCGAGTTGCAATTTTCAAAGCATTTTTGACTTGGCTTTATATCATGGGGTATTCCTCATAGCGCAACTATTTTTAAGTGCAACCAACTAAACGCAACTTAATAATTCCTCGAAGCGCAACCATTACTTGCGCTCACAAATTAAAATTAAAATGTAATATGTTTATTCCTCAAAGCGCAACCATGATGAAAATAGAGATGGGTATGATGGATACACTAACGAAATTTTTCATCATGGTTGCGCTTAAAAATAGTTGCGCTTTGAGGAATACCCCTATATCGGAGTATTCTTTGTCTAGCCCAGTGGCACAAATTACACTCGGAACAAAGTTTAACACATTAGTTTAATCCAAACATTGTTGATGATCTCTATGATCTAAGATTAACCTTAAAAGGAAATATTAAACTATCACTAATACACTTTAAAATTCCAATAACAACCCTGACCTCACATAAACATTTCAGCGTTTATTATTAAATTTAAAACGTTATAACTGTACACTATTGGTAGCCGAACGATAACGGAAATAGGTATTCATTATATTCTAAGATTATCATAAAATAAACATATTTACGATATCCATGAAGTAAGTTGAGCTATTTTTAAATCGTAACTTCTTTTTATTGCTTTACTTATGTGATCTATTCTTGAGTTTATTATTTTTAATATCTTTTATGCTGGTTTCCGCATTTGATCAAGTAGCAACACGATAGTTTGGGACAGTACTTACAACATGCCCCAGTGTTCTAAAACTTCTTCTCTCTGACTATTGTAGATAAGTTATATAATTTCTTTACCACCTAATCACACAAGTGCAACTTGGAATGTTTATGGAAGGTGTAAACAGATCCTTCACGGAGGTGTTAACCAAGACTATGAACATCAAACTAAGTAACTTTACGCAAAAATGATTGCTGAGAAACGACTTTTTTTTGGGGTGAAAAATCACTTTTCCGGTAATAAGCAATGTAATGTAATCAAATCATTGGTTGATGGATGCATAAAACAGTAAACGGGTTACTGAGGTATTTAAAGTAAAAATATACCTAGGTAATGTTAAAAACTAATATATAAAAAAAACTTGTGAAAAAGTTGGAACTTTGACCTCCAATCCGTAACTAGAAGGTTCCCAGCCAGAACAAAAAAAAAAGATCGCAATGACGAGGAGAACAAGTGCCTTTCGGCTTCGTTAAGTGTCTATTTACACCCTTTATCTCAAATCTCAATCAATCGTGTGTTAATTAAGTTTTACTAAAATACTAGAGAAGCTTTAACAATACAGTACCTAATTCTAATCTACCTGATCAAGAATCTAGTAGCCACTACAGCTTTTCAGTAAAACAACAATAACAAAAAATACAAAGAAAGTAATTTGAACAGCGTGAGATGAAAGATAAACGTGATTCGTAGTAAACAATGCAAAAGTATAAGAATTCTCGTCGTGGGAACCATTATATGTTCATCAGCGATAGCGAAATGTCCACTGCCGTACTGGTTTCCCCATTTGGTTGCCATGGAAACTGGTTTGCCTGCCTAGGTCCGTATCTAGTATTCCTATTTCCTACCGCGCCTTGAGTGATTGGCATCCTTCCTTTAAGGATCGTATTATACAGGGTGTAAACGGACCCTTCACGAAGCCGTCAACCAAGCATTCAGTACATCAAACTAAGTAACTTTACAGAAAAAAAATACTGGGAAACCACTTTTTTTTTGGGGTGCAAAATCACGTTTTAGGTAGGACTCGGTGTAACTCACTCAGAACATTGTGCTGATGGATGGATTGAATAGTACGGGGGTCGTGGAGGTGTTTAAAGTAAAAATCTTATTTTAAAAATGTATTTTTAAAAACTTGAGAAAAAGTTAGAACTTTGACCCCCAATATCTCCGTAACTAGAAGGTTCCCAGATAAGGACTAGAACAAAAAAATTATCGCAATGACAGGTAGAACAAGTGCCTTTCAGCTTCGTTAAAGGTCTTTTTACACTCTTTATATCTTAACCCTTATTTCGAATTTGTCCGGTAGGATGGACAAATACTTTTGATAAATCTGTTACTGTATCAGTATAGTTTAAATATAATTTATTTATACTAAAAGGTAGAAAATATAATAAAGATACGAGAGAAAAATATTTTTGTGATCTGGCAACTTATCATCTGTCACTAATCGAGCAAGATGGCATCGAGACGGAAGTCTTCAAAGTTACTCAAGGTATTTTTTTTTATTATTTTATTCTTTTATTTGAAATATTTCACGTGATATTTGGTTTCATGTTCATAACGCTTATATTTACTAACAAAACAATAGAGATCTTGCACTTTATATACTAAAAATATAACGATTAAGTAGTTGTCCGCCACACCGGACTGCATCTAAACTAGTGCAATACACAATAAATGTGACTTGTCCGTGGTAGCGGACTTCGTCGATAATATAGGGTAGTTATGTGATAGGTATTTACATTTCTTACAGTGCAAAATTTTTAATTGTCTTTACTAATAATAACCTTTTGTTACATATGAATATAAAATTACATAATGTATGTACCTACCCAAAAACTACTTGTGCATTTTTTTAACTTTGGTGGTGGTGGGCTCAGCCTTTCTTATGCGTTGGTTTTGTTTTTTTTTAATTTGGGATATGCTTAGTTTGTTTTCTTTTGCTATTTGACAGTGTCACCTGCATGAACGCTCTAGAAGAATATTAGCACTTGTACCTAGAGAGCGTGCATCATCAGAAACCAGTAACAAATCAAATTCAGAAAACGAACTTGAACAGCATGATTCTAACAGCTCATCGCATGCACCATCGCTTGCTTCTTCCTTAGAGCGCATGAATCTTTTAGATTGTTGTCCTGAACCACTGCTTCAAGATGAGTCTGAAATAGACGAAGATAATGGTTTTTCCACTGTTCCTCTGACGCCTATTTTACAAGAAGTTTTACCAGATCCAACACAAGAGCACGTAGTACTACTGCTGATGTCAAGTTTATGAGACTCAAAGACTTCCGCTACGATATCTACTACGGTTTATTGAACAATAAGACCTGCTACCTACCAACAGACTGAAAATATTAGTGTCCGCCATGAGTGCAAGCCTAGACCACCTGATGATACTCGATTTGACAATGTAGGGCACTTTCCATCTACGAAGGAGGAAGGTCGCTGTATGCATTGTAATAAGAAAACAACGGTTTATTGTATAAAATGTGATACTCGCCTATGCTTTGTCACTGGAAAAGCTCCACGTAACTGTTTTTTGAATTTTCACGTAAAAGAATAAGCATTGTACTATTAATATTATACTTTTAATTTGTTCTTCTGGTTTCATTTTCATAATTTATTTATACCCTATATTGGCAAAATCCGCTACGGCGGACTTGTCAATTTACTTGTAAATCTTCGTATGTTCGATGGAATCCGCTGTGCCGGACCCCCTTTTTCACAGAAATGGGAATTGTTATATTTTTTAAATTATTTTTGCGAGAGTCTAACATGTCACAGTAACCCAATTTTTATCATAAATTTGTAAAATTAGCGTTTTAAGAACTCCGTCGAAATAAGGGTTAAAGAAAGACAAGCTTGGTTTTTAGACTGCTTCGTTGGTCTAGTGATCGCAACTGCGACTGCTGAGTATGAGGTCCTTAGTTCAATTCCCAGGTAAAGCTGTTATTAGGGTTTTTCTATGAGGAGTTTCTTTCAGTAGCAGCCTCGGAGTCTGGATTTGGGCCCGGTTGATATTATTAGTAACAGGCTCGCCCCCTACTTCATGGCGGACTAAATGTGGGTGTTATGTTACGTTGAGGAGGAGGTATTGTTATGTTATGTTAGCTTTCGTTTGTAAGTCGAAAATAACGAGGAACATGTTTAAGTCATCATGTTGTTTTTCGTCAAAATATCTTATTTACCGAAGGCAAATGAACCAGGGAGGCAATGTAGGTATTTGATACTATTGTAGTATTAGCAATTCGAAAGACGGAAAACAAAGGCCTATACGATCGATTGTTAAGAAATTTATGCCAATAAGAATGCCAGCGAGAATGGTTTACGCAATCAGCTCGCAGATTTTTATGGCATTCTGCAAGACCACCGCGGAAATTGAAGAAACGGAAGACAAAATGACAGATTGAGGAAATATTTTTACGGCGCGATGTTAAAATAAAGAAAGGAAATTTCACTTCGTCTTCTTAAAGTCATCACTGCCTGCCGTGTCGACGGCGCGTTCGTGTTCCACGCGCGCCTCAAAGAGATGTCAGCAACAGGAAGGAGCCCGCAAGGACCGATGCCTGCCGGGGCTGCGGGACTGTTCGAAAGAGATACCGCGGCCCTGGAACACAAAGGGCAATGAAGGAACATGGATGGGTTTTAGTCAGTTAAAGTCTGACACTCCCTCCCACTCCACCCAGAGCGGGGGGGGGGGGGTTATTTGATGATTTCCCATCCAAAAAAGTGATCACTGCCTAGCCTTTTCCCAACTATGTTGCGGTCGCCTTCCACTCTAACCGGATGCTACTACCATTTATACCAGTATTTCACATGGAGCGACTGCCTATCTGACCTCCACAGCCCAGTCAGTACTGGGCGTCTTTGTAGAGTACAGATAGCATAGTCCACCCATGACGTGCCCAGTGCTGGGACTCCAGCCTCCTTTCTTCATACTCATATTTTGCATTCCATATTGTAAAAAAGATGTTCCAAAAGGCTTAAAGTTAGGTACATAAATATGGACCCTGTAAGGGCCCCGCAAGCTAGGAGAGAGGAAGAGGGCTTTAATTTGACTAATTAGTTGGTATATAAAATTAACAATAATTAAAAAACTCTTTAGTGAATCAAAATTATTAGTTTAAAAGTCATTTAGATATTCATTAATAGTGTAATAGCATTTATATAATAAAAATTGTTGTAATTTATTTATGAATGAATTAAATTTTTGTTCATTATTAATCATTTCCGGTAATTTATTAAAAACTTTCATTGACATGATTAGGGCACTTGTTGAGTGAATTCATTTAGTGATTGTAAGTGTTTAGTGATTTTAAGTGTTTAGTGATTGTAAGTTTAGTCTATTTTTATGACGTAATGTGTATCTTGACGGTAAAGAGTAGTGTTAAAATGTGGGTTCTTTTGAAAAATTTATAGAATTTGGAATGCGAGGCAGGGGAGGATTTTTTGATGTACTGAACACATGATAACCGTTTGTGCGTCGATGTCTCTTACACCCTGTACAGTACCTAAAGCTATTTTTTGAACGCATTAATCTCTTGAGACGGTTTTAAAAAAATATTTTGCATTTGATAACCCAATTCTTAAGGTTATTTGGTTCATCACGCTTCAACCCTTAAGAGAAAAGCAAAACAATCATAAACGGCGGGAAGAACAAAATCAAAATATTTTATTTCATATAGGCCCAGATGGGCAATTATAAAACGTCGACAAAAAGGTGCACGGTTCGGGTTGATCGTTTCCTATGGAGAGCAACCGGCAAGACACTCCATGGTTACTCTTGTCAAATCGCGGCGTATAGTACTTGAGAGTTAAAGGTAGGCCTATAATCCCCACCTTTTCGGTCTATTTTGCATCTGAACCAATAAAAAACAGAAAGAAAGTAACAAGATCGTGAGAAACAAAAAAACTCCGTGATCGTTAAGTAAACAGTTGAAATAATAGTGAATTAAGTATAATTGTTTTTGTCGTGAGAGTAGTACTATTGTGTCTGAAAGTATTTGATGTTTAGGGAAAGTTTTCACTTGGTGATAAGAAAAATTAAGATAAGCAAATCATCATTATTATCTGCTAGGCAGCATTTTCACAACTTTCTTGGGGTCGCGTTCCAGTCTAACCGGACTCAGCTGAATACCAGTATTTTACATGGAGCGACTGCCTATCTGACCTCCACAACCCAGTTAGTACTGGGTTTTGGTCTTTCGGGCCTCTAGTCTGTGTACCTGACTGTCAAAAATCTTCAAATGACAGTCAGGACCAACCGCTTAACGCGCTTTCTGAGGCACGGAGGAAACTAGGTATATAATAGGTGGTCATCCATCCACGAACTCCTAATGAAGATTATGCAAATGAGAAGCAAAAACTAGATAAAAACTCTATTGTAAAAATCTCAGAGCGATAGCAACGATTGACATAAGCTGGCGGAAATCATCTGTCAATACTGTGATAAGTCTTGTTGAAAATCTTTGCAAGCGATTGCCAATTGTTTTAGGGTACCATTTAAACGACTCAGTTTCTCATGGGTTGTCGCAGTAGTGATCCACCGTTGTGTTATTTGTTTTTTATCAGTGCTTACTAATATAGTCTTAAGTTTCACTAACAGTTTTTGAGTCATGGATCCTCGAATAAAGAGAAATTCTATTTTATTCTAAACGAGCGAAAATAAATTCAAATTAAAGATGTCAAAAATACTGAAATACGAAGTGGGTGAAAAACAGTGGGCGAATACCTAGAAATGTTTAATACGGTTACATGAAAATAAAAATTTGAGTTACTAGTTGTTCAATACGATCAGTGTAATAATTCAAGGACTCAGAAAACAAACTAAAACTAGCTTATTAACCACTAGATTGTAGATAACGCCTAGTCAACGTAGCGACGCTGCGCGTCTGTTTGCAGGATGTAAAGAAACCTAACACGAAGGGGATGCCGGGGTCTTAGTTCGGTCGCTTCGACCGCTCACTCAACCCCGCCATCCACTTCAAATCCAACCTGTCGGAGTCGGGGTACCAAAGTCCCAAGCTCGCTTCTCTTGCTCTTGCTTCCTATGTTCGCCTTGTCGCATTGACCGGATAAATAATAACTTAATTTAATTTCCCATTGTTTTATACCGATGCAAATGGTACTTGTACTTATATAGTTCAAGACAAGCCTATTTACGCAACTGAAAGGTAGCTTTGTTTTACAGGTTATCAATTTTAATTATCAAACATTTACTTAATACAGTGCAATTATAGGCGGCACTTAAGCCAAAGAAAGTAAAACGGTCAAAATGAAAACTTACTAAGAACTTAAACCAATAATTACCACCTTACTATAAGTATACATTTCTACAAACTAGAGAAACGTATACATTTATAGAAACTAAGCAATTACGACTGATCTATTATAAACTAGCTGTTGCCCGCGACTTCGTTCGCGTGGAAATTTTGGTATGTATGTGTAAGACTGCCTCGAGTGGTCGCAAGCGTGACTACTAAGTATGAGGTCCTGGGATCGATTCCCGGGTCGGGCAAAGTGTTAAAAAAAAAGAATGTTTATTTCAATTAGATACATAAAGTTATGACACACATGATTTGGAGATCACCTTTTAAGCAAGGAGATGCTTGGGTTAGGGGGCGTCCATTAATTATGTGAGGCAATTTTGGCGATTTTTCAACCCCCCCCCTCACCCCTTGGTGAGATGTCGTGAGATTTTGCTTTTAATTTACAACATTAAGAGACTTTTTGCGAGAGCCCTTAGACCTCCTTAATCCAGCCCTGCCGCAAAATCCGTTCTTAGCAGACTTTTACTGACTATTTATTACCTCCCTGCCAAATTTCAAGTTTGTAGCACAAAAAATGAAGGACTTTCATACAAACTTGCGAGAGCCCTTAGACCCCCTTAATCCGGCCCTGTCGCAAAATCGGTTCTTAGCGGACGTCTACTAACTATAAACTACCTCCCTGCCTAATTTCATCTTTTTACGTCAAGCGGTTTCGATATTTCGTGATGAGTGAGACCTTTCGCTTTTATATATTTTTGCTTTTATTTTTTAAATATTTTGCTCTGAAGTTAAAATGCTAGTGCAGCCACATCTAAACGTTAAAGACGTGCCGCGAGTGAAACAGTTATAATCTCAGTTATTACTTATTTTCGTTATTTCTCTTCACTCCACAATTGTAAATAAAGCCTGCTTAGTATAGAAAAAATGCCTAATACAGCCCCCCCCCCCAACTGTTCACCGAATGAAAAATATGTTGAATATACATAAAAAAAACTAAAGTCATCACCAATAGCGTAAAAAGTACCTGAAGCACAATCTCATTGACATGTGCATTCTGCCCATCCTAACCGGTCAGGGACCAAGTTTGAGCACCGTAATGCTCAAACTTGGTCCCTGACCGAGTCGCAAAACTCCAAACTCAAGGTTGGCCAAAGGGCGATGGAACGTAGCGTATTGGGTATTAAGCTCAGCGACAGAATTCGCAATACCACAATACGCTCAAAAACTGGAATCGCTGGTGTGGGCGATAAGATTGCTAGTTTGGAGTGGGATTGGGCGGGCCACGTCTGTAGAATGTATCAGGACCGGTGGGCCAGAGTCGTCACGCAGTGGGTGCCAGAAGACGGGCGTCGTCGCCGAGGGAGGTCTAGAAAACGCTGGTGTGACGACATAGAAGCGTTTGTGACAGATTGGACGAAGAAAACCGCACGGAGAGAAGAATGGAAGGCAATGGGGGAGGTTTTTGCCCAGCAGTGGGACAATAAAGGCTAAAAAAAAGATTACATAAAAATTATAACAAATGGGTTGCCTAATCATTAAGTCAAGAATATTTAAAACTGCGACAGACGCTAGGCTTGACCGCTTTTACTTAGACAACGTTATACTTTCCAATCACATTTAAGCGTAAACTTGTCGACCTGTGTATCCTGCCTATCCTAACCTATGGTACCCAGACATGATCTTTGACGGATGCTGAAAAGTCCAAACTCAAGGTTTGCCAAAGAGCGATGGATTTTAAACATCTGAATCACCGATTGAATAGTATGAATAGGCAACACCACAATGCGCTCCAAGACAGGCATCGCCGATGTTGGCGATAAGTGTAAGAGGTTCAAATGGGACTGAGCGGGTCACATTTCCAGAATGGGTCAGGACAGATGGGCCAGAATGGTCATACAGCAGGTACCTGAAGACAGTCATCGTCTCCGAGGCAGACCCAACAAACGCTGGTGTGACGATTTGGACTCGTTCCTGACTGATTGGCCAGAGAAGGCAAAACACCGGGAGAGTTGGAAAGGAAATGGGGAAAGCCTTTGTCCAGCAGTGGGACAGAATAGGCTAATTAAAAAAACAAAACGTTATACCATCGTGTTTGTTATAAAATTACCTATCTGTTTTTTAATACATATTTTAATGAGAAAACAGATAAGTGTATAAAGGGTGTAAAAAGACCCTTAACGAAAACGAAAACCACATATTCTGCCCATCATTGGGATATTTTTTTTCTTCTAGACAATACCTGGGAAACCACAGGTTCTGGAGATATTGAAGGTCAAAGTTCCAATTTTTTCACAAGTTTTTTTTTAAAAACCGCTTTTTAAGATTTTGACTTGACTTTAATTAACTACATGACCCATTCACTATTCATAGCATCCATCAGCACTAAGTTTTGAGTGCGTAAAATTGAGTTTTACCGTGAAACGTGATTTTTCACACCAAAAAAAAAAGTCGTTTCCCAGCAAAATTTTTTGCGTAAAGTTACTTAGTTTGATGTACTGAATGCTTGGTTGACGGCTTCGTGAAGGGTCCGTTTACACCCTGTATATTATAGCTAACCCACATTGTCCCACTGCTGGGCAAAGGCCTCCCTCGATTCCTTCCAAAGGTCACGCTTCTGTGCTACTTCTTTCCAATTCTCAAGGAAGACATCCAGTTCGTAGTTATTTATAATTTCTATAAAACGAAAGAAGGTGACTGCTAACATGACGAGTAATAGAGAAGTATGGAAGAAGAAGACATGCTGCGCCGATCCCAAATAAATTGGCATAAGGGCAGGCGAATCATTATACTGAAGTCCTATAGAAAAAAAAATCCTCGTTGGTCTAGTAGTTGCAAGCTCTACTGCAGAGCATGAGGGCCTGGGTACGATTACCAGGTCGGGCAAAGTGTTTTTGGGTTTCTCAGTCAGAAACTTCTCATTAGCAGCCGCAGAGTCTGAATTTGTGCCCGGTTGATGGCAATAGACTTGCCTCTAATTACATGGGACTTAAGCATAACTGGCGAAATGTGGGTGCACTATTAGGTACACCTCTGCCTAACCCTTCGGGGATTATAAGCGTGATATTATGTCTGTGATATGCAAATGTGTTTTATTGCAAGCCAAATATATCTTCTAATAATAAAAGTCATAATTAACTATAATAAATACCTATTCAGAGCTAATTATTTGAACGGTAAAAGTAATTAAATTACGAAAGACATCGTTTATTACTAATGAAAGGAATTATAAATTCATGAAAATATCACAGAATATTAATATGCATCGAAGTTCCGTTCTAAAACGTGTATTGAAGTATCTGTTTGGAATATCAAAATAATAGCTTTTTACTAAATGCATATGAAAACATATTTATATACGGCACCTATCACAAAAACACATTTTTTTTAATTTTTGTCTGTCTGTCTGTTTGTCCCAGCTAACGATTGGACCGATTTTGACGGGACTTTTACTGGCAGATAGCTGATGTAATAAAGTCTAACATAGGCTACTTATATTTTAGAGAAATAATTAGTGTTCTGTGAAAAAAATACCCTTGAAATTGTTAATTAAATCCGATTCAAACAGCTAATCTCCGAAACGGCTGGACAAATTTGGACTGGACTTTTACTGGCAGTTAGCTGATATCATTAGGAGTAACTAAAGCTACTTTTGTTTTAGAATAAGAGTTAGGGATCCGTGCAAAAAAAATTAAAACCTTTGAAATTGGTAACAAAATTCGATTCAAAAAAGGAAGTCATAATTTTTATAATAACTACACGCGAACGAAGTCAGTAAGAGTCTGACACTCCCTCCCACTCCACCCAGAGCGGGAGAAGTCATTTGATGATTTCCCAAACGTAAAAAAAAAAGGGGCTGCGGGCCTAGTCGTGCTAACCGTCACTATTTATGATGCTTTATATGAAAAATAAAGAATTCGATTTTTTTAAATTTTACCTACTGGAAAAAAATAATAAAGAATAGTTGTGATTTTAATTTTTTCCATAATTGTATCTTGCTCAAACGCGATTGAAAATTCTCAATTTTAACTACCATTTTATCGAATCTTTCTTGTCATATTTTCCATTAAGAATTTAATAAACAAACGCCTATTTCTCCACGATTCACATTAAACAACATGGCAATTCCATTGATTTATAACTAATGATGACAAAAACTTTATCATTATGGACCGACACATGACACGGGCAAGAAACTGCAATCAAAGCGAGTGAGCGTGCCGACAAACATTGCTGTGTATTAGGGATGCACGACAATCGCATTTGTATCGATACCTTGGATCAATCCGGTTCAACTAAGCGATACGATTCTAAGATCGTATTGTCCTCTAAAACAATACGTATTTATAAATCCCGCTCAAACCCGTATCTATAGTCAAGTTAAACTAATTAGTTAAGTTTAAGTAAATAATTACTTATGCAAAAGACAAGTATTTGAACGAAGTAAGAACCGCCAAAGAAAGCAACGCTTAGAATTCGAATCTTTGACAGTTCTAACTATATCTTTATTTCCTTTATTCATTCTACATTCACATTTTTGACATTTTAAATATTTATTTTAAATTAACATTTAAAATTACAAAAAATTGTGGTCCGCCGGTGTCGGTCGCAACGTCCAAGCTACCGGGTGGTTAGGGCTGCAGAGACAGGAACTTCCTCACAATGCGAGCCGTATCGAGGAGTACTATATTATAGTACTATCGAGTATCTTTATTTATTATTACTTAAACTCAAGTAATTTCTTTAACTTGACTATAGATACGAGTGTTAGAGTCTAGGAAAAATTCCATGAATCGTTTTATTTGTTTGATTGATGATGCTTACAATTACTCGTACAAGATCATAGAATGTCACACGATACGATCCATTCATTCCATTGAATAGGAGTTTTGTATCGATACAAGCATTAATCGGATTCATTCATGTCGATCCGTAGAGGAGCTCGTGGCTAAATATAAACAGCCGCACTGTTCGATCTACAAGGTTAAGCCGCGCTTCCCAAGGTCGGTCTATGGATGGATGACCAATGACCATCCATCCTAAATACTAAGTTTCCGCCGTGTCTCGGAAAGCACGTTAAGCCGTTGGTTAAGCTGTCATGTTTAGATCTTTGACAGTCGTTACGATAGCTAGTGGCCTGAAAGTCTGACAACCAGCCTTACCAAGGGGTATCGTATTATCCAATACTAACTGGGTTGTGGAGGTCAGATAGGCAATCGCTCCATGAAAAATACTGATATTCAGCCGGTTAGACTGGAAGCCAACCCCAACGAAAAAGGCTAGGCAGATGTATATCGATGCAAAATATCGAAGTATCACATTCTGTCGTATCGATTCTGTAAAGTATCGAATCGGACATTGCATCACTACTGTGTTACATTTCGTGTTTTGTCTAAGAACTATAAATCATATTTTATTAGTATTAAATTGCAACTGCACACAGAAAACTTACAAAGTGACTTTCTTTTAAATTGTATAACCTTAGTGATCTAATAATAATATGTTTCTGGTTTCTCATAAGACAACTATCCGAATTATTATGTTAATGATTTTACATGATCTTAATATATTCAATTGAAAAAGCTTTCTAAATCAGGGAGCCAATTAGAACAGTCATAAAATTGTGAAATCCGGATGTTTGCATTCATTTTTTCCATACTGGTTTTTGAAGATGATTTAGCTAGAAAAGTAGTGACTACCAAGATGACGACGTGGATGGCAGAAGAAGACTTGCTTTGAAGACTCCAAATACATTGGGATAATGGCAGAAGAATGAAGATGATGATTTCAAATATGCAAATTACGAGTTTTCGTTACTTTGAGTACTTTATGCGGCCTACCCAAATGTCATTTCTTTGGTATTGTACGTCGTGTCGTTGAGCTCCTTGGATTATGAGTCGAGCTACACAATCACTGACAAATGATTGCACTGACTGGACAGGTCCACTCAAATCTGTGTAGTTATTTCTTCAAAAAACCATCCCAGACATTAATCTGCATGGTCCTCATATGACTTGATCAATGCCTGGACTTTAAAAGAGACAGTGACCTCTGAGTTTGTTTCGGATGTTTCTTCTCATAGTAGTCAGGTACCAAACACCGGCCCCATCTAGTTTTAAAACATAACATGATGGCATGTAAAAGTGTTTTGTAAAACCAATTTACAGAAATAAATATAATTTATGATGATGATGATTTATGATTTACTAATAAGATAAAATGAATTGTTACTTACTTTATATTAATACGCTACGTTTACAAAAACCATACAGAAGAAAGAGTGGTACTGTTTCTTCAGTACGGCCTTTTTTTTGTGTATACATATCATAACATCAGGCCTGTAATCCCCGAAAGCTTAGGCAGAGGTGTACCTAGTAGTAGGTACACACACATTTCTTCAATTATATTTAAGTCCCATGTAATAGGGGGCGAGCAGATTGCCATCAACCGGGCACAAATCCAGATCCCGTGGCTGCTACTGAGAAATTCCTGATGGAAAAACCCAATAACATTTAATATCAATAAGAGTACAACACAGGTTGATAAAAAATATAATGTCGCGTTAGAAGTATACATAGACTTGGCAGCAATGAAAACAATCCAGATATTTCCTTTTTTCCTGCCAAAAACTTCATAAAACCAATACTCTGCAAGCATCATCATCATCTGCCTAGCCTTTTCCCAACTATATTGGGGTCGGCTTCTAGTCTAACCGGATGCAGCTGAATACCAGTATTTTACATGGAGCGACTGCCTATCTGACCTCCACAACCCAGTTAGTACTGGGTAATACGATACCCCTTGGTAAGACTGGTTGTCAGGCTTTTTGGCCCAATGACTACCTGTAACGACTGTCAAAGATCTACAAATGACAGCTGGGACCAACGGCTTAACGTGCTTTCCGAGGCACGGAGGAAACTCGGTATGTAATGGGTGGTCACCCATCCACAGACCAACCTAGGCAAGCTCGGCTTAACCTAAAGATCGACCCGAGCGGCTGTTATTATTTAGCCACGAGCTCCTCCAATACTCTGCAAGCAATACCAATAAACATGTTCACTAGTAGAAACGGTGCTATATTGCTAATAAGTAATATCATACAAACAGCACACTCACGCTTGACCGCTGTTTATTGAACACACATTGTTTCCTTCCGTATGTTATAACTTGTGACAGTTTTATGTGTGCACGCTTCATAAGCTGGGGTTGGGACAAGGAATGAGCTGTGAGCGGGTTACTGCTGGAATTGTACAGAGGATAATATAAGGATCAATGACCTCTATTTAATTTAATGCGTCCTTGGATTAACATATAGAATACTTTTAATCCCGGTAATACGGTCCCGTGGGATAATTAACGAAAACGGTGCAGGCGAAGCTGCGAGCATAAGTTAGTAAATTATATAACGACTAGCTTATTCTCGCGGCATCGCCCGCGTGTAGTTCGGTAATTGAGAGTTCCCAAAACTGAGCTAAGAATTTGGCGTCTTCAGTAGCGTCCAATCAGTTCTTCCAAAGAACAAACAACAGGACACACAGAACGCATAATTGCCCCATCATTTGTGGAATATTACCACATTTACACTCCACGGCCGAGTCATCTATGAATCTCCACCTGAGCAGGTTTTCCATCCACCAAGTGCTCTAAAGCCACTGACAACGTCGTTGCAGTGACAGAGTTCTGGTCGAACCTCATCAAAAGGAATCGTCGACATGATGAAGAAGAAGATCCCTCTACTCACTCATAACTCACCCCACACTTGGAAAGTCCGATGGATATTCACAACGTGCGCGAACGCATCCGCGCACGATCGATAACGGGCTGCACGGCCGGCGCATGCGCCAACCGATATGTTTGATAACCTCAATGTGGAGTGTAATTACTTTTAATTTGTTTACTTTTTGTTTGTTACGTAGAAACAAAGTGTAACGCGAAGCGGAGCGGAGTAGGCACACGTTGGCTTTTTTTGTTGCCGAAGAAAGAGTCTCGTAACTTAAGTTTGCGGAACTGTTGCTTACTGATTAAAGTTGTCGATAATTATGTAGGTAATGCTGTCAAATCATCATCATCTTCCTGCCCTTGTCCCATGTTACTTGGGGTCGGCGCAACACGTTTTTTCCTTCCATTCTCCTCTGTCAACCGTCACGCTATCATTTACTACTTTTTCTTTCATATCATTCCTCACACAATACAGTCAATCTGGGTAACTTTGACAGATAAGGGCGATATTTTATACTATATTTAAAAAATTTACGCCTATCACTCGAGTGTTTTTTATTTTATCAGTGCTCTCGTATTACTTTCCATCTATAGAAATTCACAGAAAGTTTATAAAACATACCAATATAGTAGAAAATCTCAATTCTGTGCCCTGTCAAAGTTACCTTCATAAAATGGGTAACTTTGACACACACAGAGCCATGCATAAAAAAGTAGTAATAAGTATTATTTTTATCAATCTGGGTAACATTGCAAATCTAAAATAAACATTTTAAGAATGTTGTGTACACCTATAATTGGTACCTACATAAGAACCCTAACCTGTATACTTTTATTGTTAAATGTAAAATGTATGTACTGTTGGCGTCCCTATTTTAAATAAATAAATAAATAAATAAATAAATGAATAGTGTTGGCTTCATGCGAAAAAATAATCAAAACTAGTTCATGGTCCCGCTGTCAAAGTTACCCGAATGAATCAAAGTTACCCAGATTGACTGTACATCTATCGTGACAAATAAATTTGCTATTAACTATAGAAGAAGTTATTGGTACATATTAGAAGTCTCTAATCATTATTCTCTTGCTCTTATCCCAATTTCTTTGAGGTCGGTGCAGCAGGTCTTCTTCTTCCACACTCTATTAATTAACCGATTAATTTCTTTTTTTTATTAATTTATTTGATTTTTAATATTATAAATTATTATATTTTAAATAAAAAAAATCAAATAAAAATAATACTTAATTTAATAATTAAATTAAAAAACTTTAATTGAAAATGATAAGTAAGTACTTATTTTTATTACACGTCATCGCAACAGTTACCTCCTTTCTAGCCATATCATCCTTTACAAGGCACTATTCTTAGCGGGCTAGATGGAGAAAATTACTTTATATGATCTAATCCCTTCTCTTATGTAGCCATTCACATTCACACTCAAAACTTTCCTCACGACAGTTCACTCACACAGAAATCTCAAATCATTACAAAAGAATAAAAAACAGAGATTTATGACCGGACGTCATTATCTAAAATTAAAAATGCATCTAAATGATGCGATTACAACTGGAGGACTATTAACCCCGTATAGTTTATAAATTCATATTCTAATATGAATACATAATTTACAGGGCAATAAGCAAACTTGAAATGGAATCCTTACATAAATTATTGTGAGAAACGGCTACGTAACGGATACACGTCCATTTGTGCGCTTATAATATAATTCAAGAATCAATTATTTGATTTACGTGAATTAAATTATAATGGCCAGACTATAATTATGTAACCTAGCCGTAGAGTGGAGCTCGTGGCTAAATCATAACAGCCGCTCGGGTTGAACTTTAGGTTAAGCCATGCTTGCCTAGGTTGGTCTGTGGGTGGATGACCGCCCATTAAATACCGAGTTTCCTCCGAGCCTCGGAAAGCAAGTTAAACCGTTGGTCCCCGCTGTCATCTGCAGATCTTTGACAGTCGTTACATGAGTCAGTGGCCCAAAAAGTCTGTCAAACCGTTTTACCAAGGGGTATCGTATTACCCAGTACTAACTGGGTGGTGGAGGTCAGATAGGCAGTCGCTCCATGTTAAAAACTGGTATTTAGCTGAATTCGGTTAGACTGGAAGCCGATCCCAACAAAGTTGGGAAAAGGCTAGGCAGATGATGATAAATTATGTAACCTAGCCAGAGACGTTTCAAACTTGAAAAATAAGGTGACTTTTAAATTATTTAGATGGTTATTCCGTAAATTGGTTTTGTCAAATACATTTAAAATTAATGACGTTTGTCTCAAAACCTGACGACATTTGCCGTAATCGTGATCGACAAAATTGTACATCCTTTTATGAAGTTTCGACATTTTAATGCACTTAGAATACCTTGACACATACAGATAAATGTCATGTTATTGAGATATCGAATACTCGTAAATGCATCCGTTGGTTTAACATAATTATTTAAGCTACCGAGTCGTATAATATAATTTATTTATTTAAACTTCATGTACAAGAGTGGTACATAGGCGGACTTAATGCCACAAGGCATTCTCTACCAGTCAACCTTTGGGTCAAATAGGACAGCATTGTGATAGAAAAAAAAAAGAAACCATTTTGTTAACAAAATATTATGTCAATCTTGTTGAAATATGAAACGTTTTAAAAGCAATTGCCACTCTTGTTTTGTTCCCCTGGCCTGCCACCCTGCTGCCATCTAGTTGAGTTGGTAAAATGTTGACTACAATGTCAATTACTATTCATAAGCATAGTTTGTCCTGACGCGAGAGAAAAGCACAATTTGTCACCAACAAACAAACTACCAGGACCGCCAGAGCTACCAGGACTACCAGGATTGGTCGATGGACTGGTGATCCCAGTATACAAGGTATAAACGCGAACCCTTCACGAAGCCGTCAACCAAGCATTATGTTCATCAAATTAAGTATCCTTACGCCGCTGTGGAATTCACTTCCGTCTGACATTAGGGGCTGCCAAACTGTTGCAGTTTTCAAAAGAAGAGTGAAAGAACATTATCTTTCCATTTCGTCATAGTTGCATAACTATTTATCATTATTTATTTTATTGTTTTAATAGTATTGTTATGTGTTTTGTCTTTGTATTTATAAGTTTGTTAATATATTGTTTTAAGATTACCATATATGGTATATTAATTTTAAATAGTTCTGTTTTATGTTTTATGTGTTCAATTTTCTCTTCTTCTTTTACACACTATGTCTACCTAGTCATTATCGCAGATACCGGCGAAAGGAGAGATAATAAAAAAGAGATGAGCTGGAAGAGATTTCTTTAGAAATAAGCATCACTTTTGTACTATTTTCTGTTCCTTTCTTCTTTTCTGTATTTAGTGTGTACATAAGTTGTTAAATAAATAAATAAAATAAAATAAATCTTTTTTTTTAGAGTGAAGAATCACGTTTTACGGTAGGACCCAATGTGACGCACTCAAAACATTGTGCTGATGAATGGATTGAATAGTACAGGAGTCGCAAAGGTGTTTAAAGTAAAGTTCTAACATTAAAAACAAGCATGTAAAAAAACTTGTGAAAAAGTTGGAACTTTGATTCCCAATACCTCCGTAACTAGAAGGTTCCCAGGTATGGTCTAGAACAAAAAAATGATTGCAATGACGGAGAGAACAAGTACCTTCCGGCTTCGTTAAGGGTCTTGTTATACCCTGTATTGTTTACTAGCTGTGCCCCACGACCTTTATCCACGTAAAATGACTATAAAAATATTACTTCCCTATATGAATCGGATTTTGTAAACAATTTCTAAGGTTTTAATTATTTTGCACGGACCCCTTTTTTATTAAAAGTAGCCTAAGTCCCATCAAAATCGGTCCAGCTGCTTTGGAAATAAGCCGGAACAAACTCACAGACAGACAAACATAAAAAAAACTGTGTTTTTGTTATAAGTACTGTATATTCTTTCATATGCATTCAGTAAAAAGCAATTTCAAACAGACAATTAAAATTTTATTTATTTGTATAGATCTGACGTAACTAAAGTTAATTTTTACCGTAAACAAAGCCTACTTAGTACAAGTTTGTGAAAGTGTCAACTATCGGAAACCAAGCTCGTGCAATAAAACACGTTACTAAGAGGAAATCCTATTAAAAACTGGACCCCACAAAAGAATTGGTTCATTCAATTGTTTTTTTCACGATCCGTCACGGTATTTCAGTGTTATTGTTTTCTTTTAAACCAGTTCGACGTCAACAAATCATTAAAAGGCAAAGATTTAAATCTTTAGATGTGCCCTTACCGTACCGCGTACTTATAAACTGTATTATATGATCTTTTTACTCTGGACGCTCTTAGCTTGCACTTCATTATACATCGTTCTCACATGAATGTATAGTATCCACATGAATGATGTAACCAAGATTTTGTAACAATATTTTGATTGTAAAGAGTGTCCATGGAGTTTCTTGCCCATTCTTCTCCATAGAGATCTACGCCTTGGAATGGGCAACTACAGTACTTTCACAAGTTATTATGCCTTGTGTCTGTGACTGTAGCTTCACTCTTTGTTTCTTTGTGCCATTCAAAGTGCCTGTAATGGTCTAAATGAAATAAATGCTTTAAGTTTGAGTTTAGGAACTGCAAAGGATGGTTGAGCTCGCTCACTCTACGTGAAACGTTTATTGGTCGCGAGCTTGACTGCTGAGCATGAGGTCTCCCGGGTTTGATTCCCTGGTCCGGGCAGTGTTATTGAGTTTTTCCATCAGTTACTTCTCAGTAGCATCCACGGGGTCTTGATGTATTGATGGCAATAGGCTCCTCTCCTGTTACATGGCACTTACACATGACTAGCGAAATGTTGTACTATTTGGTATACCTCTGCCTAACCCTTGGCGAGACGTTATGTAAAATGTCATTGTCAACGAAACAGAAACGTGATTATTTTTCGACACGGTGTTGAACAATTTAAATCTTTGTTTATAGGTCTCTTTTTTGCAGCAGTCTTGTTTAATGACGCGTACCGCACAGACCAAGGTTTTGTCCATGACTTGAAGTTTTTGTTTACCGCACTAAAATGTAGAACCACGCTTAAATATACGATGATACTAATTTCCTAAGTTTAATTAGATCTACTGTTAATTTAAACTGTCTGAAGTTAGTTTTAATTAAAGTTAGAGTACATAAAGTTAGGTTAATGTTCGGTTTAAGTTATGGAGTTAGAAAAGCTAAGGTTATTAAGTGGTGGTCATGACTTGGTGAACTGAGGTCATGGTTAATGTTTGTGAAGTTAATGAGTTTGATCTTATTTTTTTTTATTGCTGCGAAGTTGTTGTTCTGTGCAACGGTTCACGGGATTTGCTCACGAATGAATGAAATATTTTGAGGGATTTCGAGGCATAGACGAGTCAGAACAGTTACGAGTTCTTTTTTTTCAATTTACTGGTGACCGCCCTTGCTTCAGACGGATGCAATGAAAACATGATATAACCTCGAGATTTCGTCCGTATCTTTCAAGCTGAAACCAACCATACAGATTGACAAAATTTCATTGAAATCGTTAGGTTGGTTTCGGATATTAGCGTGCACACAGTGACTTGCGATTTTTTTATATTATCTAAAGAAATGTTAAATTCAATAATTTCTCACTGAATGACAAACGACGCACAGCCTGAACCACTGGATTTAGAAGGCCTTTGCCCAGCAGTGGGATGATGCAGGCTAACAGTATCAGAAATCCCTTGAGGGGTTAAATAGAATACGCAAGTTTGTTTAGTTTGTCATCTTGTCCGATATACCGACGCCTCAGATTTACATGCGGAGCTGTGTCAATTATTTGTTCCAAATAATTATAATCGCTCTAGAAAGCATAAAATGTTGTGTCGCACTGTAGCTCGATCCACTTCCCCTATACCGCATATGCTTAGGATGCTCAATGCGCTCGTGGAGACCAACACTGGACTTGGACTTGTTTGCTGATAAATGGAAGACGATAATGTTAGAATGTTTGTGGTTCTGTGAGAAGACCGAATAAAAGGATAACTTCATTTAGTATTAATGGCTTATGCTGTACTAAATATAATAAATAAAATAAATAATCAAATCACGCATACTTCTTGGAACAACATACATCACAATTGAATTGTTTGACGCCCTTTAATGCTTTTCTCCTTTTTAACATGTAATTTTTTATTACTATTTTAAGTTTGTAAATTATGTATTCAAATAAAATGTACGAATCCATTAAACATAATCCTATTAAAAGAATAACTTTGATCCTTTGATCCGTCCATCCGCCATCTTCGAACATGACCATTCAGAATTTGAATTTCAAATCGCGTTCCCAACGGTTGTTGACATTTGACAGCCGACCCGGGCGGTCGCTGTCTGCTCACGATTGCGATTGCAACTGCGATTCTGAAGTAGACTTTATTGACAGCTGTTTTATCAATTAGACAGACTTTGTCTTTGGGATTGTGTTTTAAGTGAGGAGTATTTATTGTGTAGGGAGGTAGAGGGCCCTTTGTTATTCAAAAGAGCCTGTAAATCGTATTATTTAAATAAATGTAGTGAGCTTGAGTTGAGTTTGATCACATATAAAGAGACATCCACGAGCAAAACAAAACAGAAAATGTATTTAGCGGAAAGCAAAAAAACTTTGTTCCATTTCTTTCATTTGTTTGAAGATGACAAAGACTGATGATAAATTTAGCGATCTATGTTTCTATTGGGTCTTAAATGCACTATGGGTCCATTTTTTATTATTTAACTACCTTATGCCCGGAGCTTCGCCCGCGTGAAGTTCGGTAACTGTCCCACGGGATCATAATATTGGGATAAAAGCCTATCTACCTAATTTGTTAATCCAGGGTTTAAACTATCTATGTGCCAAATTTCATTCAAATCCGTTCAGTAGTTTTCGCGTAAAAGAGTAACTAACATCCATCTATTCATCCTCACAAACTTTCGCATTTAAAATATTATTAGTCAGATAGTGAAGTATGGAACTAGAAGACATGCTGCGCGGCCGCCTATACATTGGGATAAGGGCAAGAGGATGACAAGCTCAAAAACCTATTTTTGTGTCTTCAATCTTATTCTAATTGAGTAAATATCAAAATCAAGCTCTGTTAAACCCACGATACGGTACCAAACATTCTAAATTTTTTATTCAACCAATTAAAAAGCGTGATCTATTCATAACTTTTATAAAAACCGGTAGAGATGATACTGGTTCAAAATTTTTCGGTCATAGCTTGGTTCACTTTTCTTAAGACGAATAACAAGATTAACGTTGTCAGAAATAATGATATAAATTAGAAACAGCTAGAGCATACGATTTGTCTTGACGCAGATAGATTGCATTCGACTATCTAGAATTCTAGATATTTAAATATTGCATTATTCATACATAAAATTTAGTGTTTATTTGTTCAAACGCAATAATCTCTGGAACTACCAGTTGTTTTTTTTTTGCATTTGGTAATCTAACTCTTAGGCTATACCATAGACCCTTTTTTTTTCGGATGGGAAATCATCAAATGATCCCTTCCGCTCTGTCAAACTCGTACTGACTAAAACCAATCCATGTTCCTTCTTTGCCCTTTGTGTTCCAGGGCTGCGGTATCTCTTTCAAACAATCCCGCAGCCCCGGCAGGAGTCCTTCAGCCCCGGCAAGGTACCATAGACCCTTAGGAGACGAGTGGCGGGTGTAAACCGTCCACAGCTAGGTTTAAAAAATATGTTCACACTGTTGTTGTGGTGCATGAAAGGCGCCTCCCCAAGTAGCGTTGATCTTTAATCGAATTTTGATTTCAAATGCCAGGTGCACCCTAGATAGTTAGCAGTCGGTCACGCAGAGTCTAGCTGACAAATCCTTTCACCACGATTGCTCAAGCTCAAGAAGAAGAAGACTGTTGATGTGTGTTTCATAGTTTAAAATCCTATCTCTTCATCATCATAATCTCATCCACAGCCCGACTTCACCCACAGCTGGCCATGTCTACTACTGAGAAATTTCAGATGGAAAAACCTAACAATACTTTACACGACCATGAAATCGAACCAAAGACCTCATGCTCAGCCGTCGCGCTCGCAACCACTAGACCGACGAGAAAGTTGTATCATTGGTCATTATTTTATAAGCAGTTTATGATAGTCCACAGACAGTTTGTTCTACCTTCCTTAATGATGTCACAAAACATAATGATTGATAGAGCTGTTACCCGACCGCGACGAAGCGAGACGGTTACGTGTTACTTCCTATGTATGTGTATGTGTTTTTGTGGCGTTCTCGTAAACTCCTGCATCGATTGCAACAATGATGCAGTGTTGATGTTTTGGATAGGAAGTTGTGTTTTGTGGATTGTCTTTAAGATCGACTTGCTTCTGGCATTCGATAATTCTAGCTTTAAATCAGTGAAATAATTTTAGAAATCGGATGAGGAGTTTCGGAGATTTTCTCCTACATCTAAAGTTACAAACTTAACCTCTTTAGAATATTAATATAGCTATATTGTCTGTATTGGCTCAAACAAACCACTATTTAAGTGATGTAAGTAAATGACAGACGCAAAAGCAATGTAACTACATTGCATTTGCGTCTGTCACTTTTCATCCTGCCCTAAGTGATAAGGTTGAAAAGTGGTCGACCGTCAGTGAACTCAGTAGTACAGTTTGAGGAAGAAAATAGAGATGTTTCTCATCTATACTTAATAATATAATATATAAAGGTGAAGAGTTTGTTGTTTGGTTGAACGCGGTAAACTCGGGCACTGCTGGTTCGAACTGAATAAATCTTTTAGTGTTGGATTGCCCATTTATCGAGGAAGGCTATAGGCTATATAACATCACGCTACGACCGATAGGAGCGGAGCAGCAATGAAAAATGGTGCAAAAACGGGGAAAATTGTATTTTTAATAATTTTACGCGGGCGAATGTCGCGGGGAACAGCTAGTTTACGATAAAAGGTTTTGAAACATTTATGCCACAGAAAAATATTTTTCACTGATGAACGGTTGGAGAGGAGAATAATTATGATACATGTATTATGCGTCTTGTATAATTTTCTCGATGGATAAGTCATATTTCTCTGTATTGATTTATGGTTTATTTTCTCTAACACAACAGTGTTTACAGATTTACCTATTTATTCACATATTCATGTATGTATCAGTAATGTATTTATGTACTTTCTCGTCACTCAATCCAACACTTTATTGCCCCCTTATTAAGCTTAATAATGCATTAATGCACCTACATTCACACGATTGCACGTGACCCCCTGACCAGTTTTATACTAACTTACTATTTTAAAATAAGTGTCAAACGTCTGAGAAACACGTTTGGTAGTCAGGCGTGGGCAAAATGACAATAATAAACTGCATTAAAGACAGGTTAATGGATGTCTCTCATGCATTTGAATAATGAAGAGGGAAACGAGTTATTTAAAGAGTTAAATGAATGGATAATAACATAGCCAAAACGAAATAATGATGATGATGGATAATAGCATAGAGGAGCCTGAGGGCTATGTTTGGACTTCTTGTTACAGAGAGTTGCAAACCATTTTTTAAAGAATATAAAATATTAACCCTTCCGTCAATGTACATTTTAGAGACTATTATGTTTGTCAAATCGAATCCACACCTATTCCCCTTAGTGTCAGATAAAGTAGTTCGAAATAGACGCGACAATAGTAAGCTATGTATCCCGAGATCCAAGAAAACTCTGATGCGTAAGAGTGTATTCTGTATGGCGCCAATTCTCTATAATAAGTTGCCAAAACATTGGAGGGAATTATCCACTGACAAATTAAGAAATAGACTAAAAAGCCTTCTGTTAGTGAAAGTCTATTACAGCATTGACGAATTTCTAATTGACAAATTAATTTGACATGTATGTATAATGACATCCTTACTTTATTAATAATTGCTTTAACATTAGTTTTTTTTTTTTTTTTTGATTTTTATTATTTTCTATGATGAGCTTATGTCAGTAATGACACTATTTGATTATATTTTATTGTACCTTTTAGTTTAAGTGTGGTCTGAATTGGATGGTTAATAGCTATATTTGGTGTGTGTAATTTAAATTCACTTGATGTTGTGTAGCTTCCGACATATTATATTTGTACGCCGTTCAGGCAAAACATGACTGACATTTTTATAATTAATGTAACATCTTGCATGCTATGTGTGTGTATACTCATGTTTTGAACAAATAAAATGATCTTATCTTATCTTATCTTATCTCATAAATTAATGATGTTACGATTTGACTGAACTTGAATTTTTGCTTCTAAACTTGAAAACAGATGGAATCAGAACGGTTTTAACATACTTTGTATTTGCGTGACTTTTTAGGGTTCTGTACCCGACGGGTAGCCAACGGGCTCCTATTACCACAATATGATATTCTTACCGTGCTATTACTAAGCCTCCGCTATCCGTTCGTCCGTCTGTCTGTCAGTGGGCTGTTACTCATGATCCGTAATAGGTAGACAGTTGAAATTTTCACAGAATGTGTATTTCCGTTGCCGCTTTATTTGTTACCCCTACTACTATGGTACGGAACCCTTCATGCGCGAGTCTGACTCGCACTTGACCGGTTTTTTTTTTGAGTGTCTACAGTTGTTCTGCACCAATATTGTTTTTCTGGGTGATATTGGGAATGCAATAGAATTGTTTTAGATTCACGTACCCAGGTAGAGCCTTACTTATGGTTTTATCGACACTTGTGCCGTAGAGCGGTAGACAGTCTTACCACAGGTCTAACTTAAAATAAATAGACGAAAAATTTTGGCTATACCAAGGATCTCATCTTTGACGAAATTGTGTGAGTGAGATGTGAGAATGAGCGTCATTTGTTTCGTTGCTTTTCAGAGCGCTTGTACCCGTACCTATAAAAAAGCTTGTGATTTTCTTACACCCGTATCTAAAGGGTGTAAATAGACCCTTAATGAAGCCGAAAGGCAACTGTTTTCCTCGTCATTGCGATCATTTTTTTGTTCTAGACCATACCTGGGAACCTTCTAGTTACGGAGATATTAGAGGTCAAAGTTCCCGCTTTTTCACAAGTTTTTTTTTTTAATACATGTTTTTAATGTAAGAACGTTACTTTAAACAACTCCACAACCCCCGTACAATTCAATCCATCTAACAGCACAATGTTTTGAATGCGTTACCCTGAGTCCTACCGTAAAACGTGATTTTTCACCCCAAAAAAAACAGTCGTTTCCCAGCAATAATTTTTGCGTAAAGTTACTTAGTTTGATGTACATAATGCTTGGTTGACGGCTTCGTGAAGGCTCCGTTTACACCCTGTAAAAAAAGTTTACTTGAGTAAAACTCATTATTGAATGCGTAGCGAGGGATGTGTGTGGAACAAGGCAATCCCATATTATCTCGAATAGCTAAAGTTGTGAAAAAGAAGCGATATTATTGGTTAGTTTATCTTGTCTAGTCTATCTAGTCTATCTTGACTCAGTCTATGCACAGCCTAAGTGCTATGTTCAGTGTGATTTATTACTTCTGTAACACTGGCACTAACCGACCGATGGGTATAATTTATATCAACGTTATTAACACTTTCTACGAACGAGTCGCACGGCATATACTAAACGTTTAAAATCGCTCTTACAACCGCATTTGTAGGAGCTATTTATTAACGTAACATAACATCACGCCTGTATTCTTCTAAGTTTTGGCAGAGGTGTACCTACATACAGTACTTCCTGATTTCGCCAGTTGTATTTAAGTCCACTGTAATAGGGGACACCCCTATTGCCATCAACCGGGCATAAATCTCCGTGGCTGCTACTGAGAAATTCTCGATAGAAAAACCTAATAACACTTTGCCCGACCTGGGAATCGAACCTAGAACCTCATGTTCAGTAGTAGAGCTTGCGATCACTAGACCAACGTCATGTTCACTAACTTCAACGTAATAATTATATACTATAATCCTAGCATGAGTGTATAACATCTCAGTAAATAACTATATCTCAATGGCATTAATTTCCTATTTCTCAACACGAACACTAGTATTAAGATAAGTATTGCATTTCCTTCTGTTAAAGCGACTTTATTAACGTAAATAACCATTTATGAAAACAATTATATAGGGTGTAAATGGATCCTTCACAAAGCCGTCAACCAAGCACTCTGTACATCCAACTAAGCAACTCTACGCAAAAATTATTGCTGGGAAACGAATTTTTTTTTTTGGGTCAAAAATCACATTTTACGGTAAAACTCAATATAAATGCGCTCAAAACTTATTGCTGGTGGATGCTTTGAATAGTAAACGGCCCATGGAGGTAATTGAAGTAAAGTTAGAACCTTAAAAAGTAGTATTTAAAAAATAACTTGTGAAAAAATTGGAACTTTGACCCCCAATATCTCCGTAACTAGAAGGTTCCCAGGTATGGTCCACAACAAAAAAATGATCACAATGACGAGGAGAACAAGTGCCTTTCGGCGTTAAGGGTCTTTTTACACCCTTTATAGGGTAGAAGGAACACCGACGCGAAAACGGTTACCACGTATTCAGTACGTACTAAAATTAAAAAAAAAAAACAGCTTTTCCATACATTTTGAACGTGTAGGTATTGCACTTTTGTAGGAAACAGCTGTTTTATTTAATGATGAAAAAAGATCACGTTTTCGCGTCGGTGTCAAGGATTCCACCCCCGTATAGTTTATACTTCTTAGTACCACAGTGGGTACCTAATAAGGCTAGGGGTCCGACCTGCAGAGCATAGAGACATCTCGGCTGCTACAAGGGGCTCACCATCACTGCATTGTAACCAAATGGCGCTGCGTGTCAGAAGTTGTACCAGCTCTAGAGTTTTATTGCTGGCTATGCCATGAACCATATCCGACGTAGGACTAAACTCCAGGATGTTGGGTTGAGGGTAGCGGCTCTGAAGTGGAGGTGGGCAGGGCACAGGAGGTGGAGTAGCCCACACTAAATGGTTACCGACAGACGGTTGAAGAAGTGTGTTGGCAGACCATGATCCTTGGGTGGGTGACATCCAAAAGATTGCGGGTTAGAGCTGGTTGAGACTCGCGGAGACCAGCACGCGTAGCATGACCACCGTAGAAACGGATTTTGTCGACGGAAGAATCGACAAAATGACAGATCGTGTCGACAAAAAGACAATTTTCTTTTCTTGGGAAGATTGATGCAAAAAGGAAGGGGGTGCCCCCCCCCATACTCTGCTGATGATGATTCCATGAACGAGCGGTTGGCGAAACCACATCATTTTTCTATAAACACACTACACACCAACCAAAACAAATTGATTTCTTAACTTATATGGCTACACATTAGCCCATACAATAAATCAGCAAATAATAAAACTTTACGAATCAGTAACGACTGCATTTCTGCTATTTCTAAGAACATACATAAAGAGAACTTTACAACAAGAAATGTAATTGCAGTATATGGATAAATCTCTAAGATAAATGGAAGAGTTTATTTCTTAGAAGACTTGTCGTGAGACCTCGTTCAGTACTTCGGGCGTTGTGACGTGCGACAACGCGCGACTTTTTGTCGGATCTATTGCCAGTCTTAGCCAGAAACTTGTCAGACCGCACTCGCTGATCGCACCAAAGCTATAAGGTGGAAGGGACACCGACCTAAAATCGGTTACCACGTACAGTACATCATTTTAAATCCCACATCGATTACCGATGAAAAAAATCTATGTGGTTCAGAATGATGTACTGAGTACGTGGTAACCATTTTCGCATCGTTGTCCCTTCCATCCTGGTTAGTAATGAGAACTACACTGTTAACTAGTAGGTACATTTAATTGACATGCGCGTCTAATCGTTCGTGAGGAGCTCGTGGCTAAATAATAACAGCCGCTCGGGTCGATCTTAAGGTTAAGCCGCGCTTGCCTAGATTGGTCCGTAGATGAGTGACCGCCCATTACATACCGAGTTTATTTCGTACCTCGGAAAGCACTCTACGGCGTTGGTCCCGGCTGTCATTTGTAGATCTTTGATCGTCGTTACAGGTAGTCAGTGGCCCGAAAGTCTGACAACCAGTCTTACCAAGGGGTATCGTATTACCCAGTACTAACTGGGTTATGGAGGTCAGATAGGCAGTCGCTCCATGTAAAATACTGGTATTCAGCCGCATCCAGTTCAACTGCAAGCCGACCCCAACATAGTTGGGAAAAGGCTAGGCAGATGATGATGCGTGTCTAATCCTTCGTCATCTGTTTCCATCACGCGAGTAATACGGTGACTTCTGGCTTCCTCTGAAGACCCTATTTCATTTGTTTTGTAGTTTTTTCAAAACGCATGTCGCTTGAGTTTGTATGTCGTGGCCAAGGAGTAAAAAAGCTTGGTATCAATAAAACGCTCGATAAATCTTTTCTGTTGGCAATTTTCTTTTGCAGTGTTTAATAGAACTATGATTGGAGATTGATATAAAAGATAATTTTATATTTTTAAGTAGAATTTAAGCTGCAATGGACTTGTGGGTAAGTATGAGCATTTCCATTACGTATTCTCATTAAGAACTTGATGTCTGACTTAATAGGTTTACTATAAACCGACCGCTTTAATGAGTCCTAGCGAAGGTATTAATTTAAATTAAATATTCTAAAATTTGATCACGTATTGATTCAATTTTTAGTATCGTAATACCTACGTAGTTTATGGTTATTTTAAAGCAAATAATCTGTGAGATATTGTTAGGACTTTGTGGACGTTTAATGTGCCTCTGATGGGGCAAGGCGGAGGACTCATTATCAGTCGGTATACAGGGTGTAAACAGACCCTTCACTAAGCCGTCAACCAAGCATTCTGTACATCAAACTAAGTAACTCTACGCAAAAATTATTGCTGGGAAACGACTTTTTTTTTTGGGCTGAAAAATCACGTTTTACGGTAAAACTCAATGTTACGCACTCAAAACTTAGTGTTGATGAATGCTTTGAATAGTAAACGGGCCATGGAGTTAATTAAAATAAAGTTAAAACCTTAAAAATTGGTATTTAAAAAAAAAACTTGGGAAAAAATTGGAACTTTGACCTCAAATATTTCCGTAACTAGAAGGTTCCCAGGTATGGTCCAGAACAAAAAAATTATCGCAACGACGGGGAGAACAAGTGCCTTTCGGCTTCGTGAAGGGTCTTTTTACACCCTTTATAGCAATGTCATTGGGACTTAAAACATGTCTGGCGAAATATGGGTTCTGGTATAATGCACACCCGTTTAACCCATCGTAAATGTAGTTGAGGTTGTATGTTTATCTTTAGACTAGAAATGGAGAGAATGTGGGTTCGAATCCCGCCATTTAGACAAATTAGTAATGATTTTGATAAGTGGATCTGTGTATTTACACAAACCCACTTATCAAAACCATCACTAATAGTCGAACATATGTAAAGAAATATATAAAAGTAGGTAATATGTAAATAATAATATGAGAAAAGGTTTTCTTATTCTTATAGCGTTATTGTCATACAAGGGGGTGATTTTCATTTGAGAGTTCTCTTTTATGTATCTAAATACCTGAATCCAATTAAAATCTTCATTGGTCTAGTGGTCGCAAGCGCGACTGTTGGGCTTTAGGTCCTGGGATGGATTCCCAGGTTGGGCTAAGTGTTTTTCCATCAGGAATTTCTCAGTAGCAGACACAGAATCTGAACTTCTGCCCGATTGATAGCAATAGGTTCGCCCTTATTACATGGGACTCAAACATAAATATCGAAACGTGGGTGTACTATTAGGTTACTTCTGCTTAACCCTTCGGGGATTACAGGCGTGATGTTATGATGATATCTAGATAATATAGGTTTGTAATTATCAAAGAGTTAAGCAAACTCTTAACACAGCTTTTGTTACAAGTTCAGTCAAGCAAGGTTCCTGACCAGATAGGGTCCTGATGCTGTGAGGTGGAAGTTAAGATAAGGAATGCTGACTCTATTACAATGTTGTAACAGGTGAGAGAACGATAAGCTGATAACACGTTGCAGCAATTAGGAGTTGGGACAGTCTTGCTAACGACCCATTTTTTAGGAACGAGAGATTATGATTTTAATGAAGAATTTTTCTTGTGTTTTTGTTTCGGTCTGTGATGATTCGATGTTTATGATAATGAAGTAAATATTTACTGTCTTTAAGCAAATATTGCTACATGAATTAATTATCTACGAGTAGAAACCTGGGTAGGTTTCAGAAAACCCGATAAAATTTCTAAACAATAAATCTTTTGTGTAAATTCATGTTAGGTATTGTGAGTTGACATAAATATCAACGACAACATTATTAATTTACTTCGAGATTCAACGGCAAAATAAATTCAATCGGCTCTCAAAACAGCATAACAATAAAGGTAAACAAGAATTATACAATACCTTTTAGTAAATAAAAAGTGTCCAGTCCAAAAAATAATGTCAATTAATCACCAATATTAATCACAAAACACTACACTTTAAATCAACAAATATCGTACATTTATTTTCCAACACAATTTTCAGCATTTTTTTTTTCTCAACACAAAACCTCAACGAACTACTCCAAAAAGTTCATTCAATTCGAATTTTAAATCGTTTGTTTTGGTCGACACTTCGTTCATTCACGACTCAGTGAAAGACGAGCTACCGCGAGTGACCTAGAGATACTGATACGAGCGAGTGGTGCGCAGGCGGTGCTCAGCATTCGAAAACACGGTTTGTAGACGGATGGAGAGGTCTTGATAGTTTAGTTTTGTTGCCGTCATGGTGGCATGACCATGTCATTGATACGGATTAATGACAAAAAAGTCTACGAGACTATCTACTTAGGTAAACTTCTGCTATATTTCGGTCTAAATACATCATTTATGACAATGACCACGCCGCTTTTGAGAAACTAATATTGTAGTTATTTCACCTGCATATACCAATAGATTTTGCGCTATTAAACTTAAATAAATTATAAATCTTATTTCATATTTTTACAGCCTGTCAGCATCATACATGCTGCATTCCGTTTCCCATTACTATAAAAAGGTTATTCGGTGGTTAGGTGTTAGTTAGTAATTATAACGATTTAAGTTTATATTAATTACCTTCCCCCTGCTGGGGCTCAGACCTACTCTCTGAGTTAGGTAACTGGAATATACATATAATAATCCACCAGGGGTCCAGTTCGGTTTAGCGAGTCAGATGCCTTTGATTTCTAGGTTGATGATTTCCATGATGAGCCTAGACTTCGTAGGAGCAATGATGATGAAATAATAACACAAATGAACATTTCGCCCGAATTTGAACTAGCGACTTACATCGTACATGTAAGTCGCAGCTTAACTACTGAGTCAATACACTGTTTTAAGTTTTAACGGCTTAAAGCTAAACTTACAATGTCACTTGGGATTTCCGTGATTTTCAACCATTGTGGGAGCTTACAATGGTTGAAAATCACTGGAAGATATCCCGTAAGTGTCAGTGTGAGTCAATACTTTTAAACCTAGTTTTCACATTAATGACGGCTTCATATTTTAAAGCATTTAATTAGCGTTGTGGAGGTGTTTTTCGATGCTCTTTTATAGTTAGTTGTTATTTTATTTATTTTAGTTTATTTAATAGTTTTTTATTAATAATGTATATAGTTAGTTTACTCTACTTAATTAATAATTATCTTAAGGTCTTAGGTCTTAAACCTTAAAACTATTTCTTCTGATCCAGGCACAAAACTATCAATTTTTTTTTCAGCACTGGAGAAATTACACCAAGTATCAACTACTAGCGGTCCTCGTACAATTTTCCTCTAACCGCTAAGCAGAAGACTGCGCACGAGTTTCTACCGGCCACGCGCCGATGTAAACAATTAACACATTGTAATTGATTTATTTCATAAAACTACTGGGTGTAGCTATGCTTTATGCATAACTGTTACATTTGAAATTCAAATGAGCCATTTTTTTACGTGTCAAAGATTTTTTATTGTCTTTATGATCGAGTTGCCGGTTTATGGCTGGAACTCACGAAGTGTTCTTATAAGTTTTATTGTAATTAGAAGTTTTTTTTTAAGTACTAAGATACTGTCATTTCAGGAAGAGAACGGATTATATACCGATGATAAATTATGAATAAATGGAGCAAAAAATAAAAAATAAACTAAACATATTTTAAGCATAATTGTAACCTTTTCCAAATTGAATATAGTCGAAGATTTCAATCGTTAGATTCCCACAACGCATCAAATAAAACAACTATAATTATATATTAACATTTAATATTAAAAATATATATATTCTCTATGCAATAAATGTGTTTAATATTTTTTGGATTATCTCCTTTCCACTGCTGGCCATAGCCAAATTTCTTTCCAACTCTTTCGAACACGAACGATTCTAAATCGTCACGCCAGCGTTTCTTGGGCCTACACTTTGCGACGAGTATAATATAATTATATAAAAAAATAAGGAACCTACAAAAATATAATCTCAGCTATCTTTTTCTCACCTTTTACAGATACGAATCAGTAAAAAAAAAGTTAATTTAAACATTAATTGTCGTATTGACGTGCGTGCTCATTTTTCTCAAAGTGGGCAATCTAAGTACGATACAGTCCTGCAGCCCCGGCAGGCATTGACTCTTGCGGGCCCGTATAATATGCATTATTTTAGCTTTTTAGTTAACTGTACTTTAACTTCTTTTTTCTTGTGGTCCCAAAATACTACTCAAAATATTGTATATAAAGATGGAATCCGGGACCGCGGTCCCGGTCCCAAAAGCCCCACGACCCGATAGGGCACCACTTTAAATCTTTGGTCTTGCGCATGCGATGCGGCCTACTACTGTCAAAAGTAGCGACGACGAGTGAGTTAAAGACCGACAAACGCTATTAAATCGAGCAGACAGAATTGCAAGAAACCGTGGCAAGTAGCGCAGAAAACCAATAGCTCAGCCGCTATGCCGATCAAATAGTTTTTCTATGTTACGACGTATTTCTACTAATATTCCTTTTGTCTCTGGCCGTTAGAAAGCCATTAAAGAGAAACCATAAGGTAGGAAGCTAAATGGGTCTTGTACTTGATATATTTTTACGTAACATATCATCATAAAATCACGCCTGTAATCCCCGAAGGGTTGGGCAGAGGTGTACCTAATAGTACACCCACATTTCGCCAGTTATATTTAAGTCCCATGTAACAGGGGGCGAGCCTATTGTCATCAACCGCAATTCTAGACTCCGTGACTGCTATTGAGAAATTCCTGAAGAAAAAACAATATCTCTTTGCCCGACCCGGGAATCGAACCCAGAACCTTTTGCTCAGCAGACGTGCTTGCGACCACTAGACCAACGAGGTAGTTACACTGTGATATTTTTACACTATGCAATTATCTATACATATAAAATTCAAAGTCCTGACTGACTGACTGACTGACTGACTGACTGACTGACTGACTGAGATATCAACGCACAGCCCAAACCGCTGGTCCTAGAGACATGAAATTTGGAGGGTGTATTCTTTGTGAAGGGTAGGTATCCACTAAGAAAGGGTTTTTCGAAATTCCACCCCTAAGAGGGTGAAATGGGGTGTTGAATTTTCTATGAAACTTTTTATTCTCGCAGTCGATTGACTTGAAAATTTGTGTACATTCTATTCAGATAATATTATGAGTTACGTGTATCACAGTTTTTCCAAAATCATCCCCCAATTTAAAAATTCAATGTCGTGATTGGCTGACTAATATATCAACGCAAAGCCCAATCCGCTGGTTCTAGAGACATGGAATTTGGAGCGTGTATTCTTTGTAAAGAGTAAGTATTCACTAAGAAAGGGTTTTTCGAAATTCCACCCCTAAGAGGGTGAAATGGGGTGTTGAATTCTCTATGAAACTTTTTATTCTCGCAGTCGATTGACTTGAAAATTTGTGTACATACTTTTCAAATAAAATTATGAGATACGTGTATCACAGTTTTTCCAAAATCATTCCCCAATTTAAAGTCTTGATTGGCTGACTGATATATCAACGCACAGCCCAATCCGCTGGTTCTAGAGACATGAAATTTGGAGCGTGTATTCTTTGTAAAGAGTAGGTATTCAGTAAAAAAGCGTTTTTCGAAATTCCACCCCTAAGAGGGTGAAATAGGGTGTTGAATTTTCTATGAAATTTTTTATTCTCGCAGTCGATTGACTTGACAATTTGTGTACATACTCTTCAAATAAAATTATGAGATACATGTATCACAGTTTTTCCAAAATCATCCCCCAATTTAAGAATTCAATGTCGACTGGCTGACTGATACATCAACGCACAGCCCAATCGGCTGGTTCTAGAGACATACAATTTGGAGGGTGCGGTCTTTGTGAAGAGTAAGTATCCGCTAAGAAACAGTTTTTTTTAATTCCACCCCTAAGAGGGTGAAATGGGGTGTTTAATATTCTGTGAAACTTTTTATTCTCTGAGTCGATTGACTTGAAAATTTGTATACATTACTTTTCAGTTAAAAGTATGAGATACGTGTATCACAGTTTTTTCAAAAATCAAAATCATGCCCCAACAGAGTCAAATATGGCTTCGAAGCTCACGTAGACCGGCGCATGGCGCGCACTGTTGCGCGGGGCGTGCGGGGCGCGGGAGTATTTACCTATTAAGTAAGTAGGTAGGATTTTTCTGAGGTAGACGTCTGTAAATATGGTTTATTCCACCGATTTTCGCGTTGGCTCGTGATACGCGACATTGATATTAAATATTATGTAAAAGTTTTATGTCTATAAATAGATTCCTAATTAATCATTTGATTTTCGTCACCGGTGTCCAATCTCAAACCAAGGTATCAATATTTCACATAACAATATGTAAAGTACCTAATTGATATTACTATGAACTAATATTTGCAAGTTATAAGCAACTATATAAAAACCATGTATCTACTATACATACATAGATTACTTATTATCCCAGAAGTAAGATCCCGTGGGCAATTCCCGAACTCCACGCGGGCGAAGCCGCGGGCATAAGCTAGTTCACAATAAAATTCGATCGTTTTAATGCGTCAATATTTCTTATTGCTGAACAGTGATTTGATTAAGTATTAGTCATTTTCCGTCCAATTGCGTATAATCACGAGAAATGAAATGTATACACAGCAACGAGAAATAAAATGTATACACCCAGCAACGAGAAATAAAATGTAACATGCATCAACTTTTAAAAGTTATTTTCTCTGACTGTATTGATTAACGTTTTACTTATTTACGAACATAGTATTTTGGAAGCCATACCATTACGAAATAGGTCTCTTCTCAAGAAGAAACCGCTATTTCACGAGACAGTCGGTATTTTCTAAATGTATATGTACATCATTACCCGTAATATATAGATTTCATTGCACGTGACTGTACTGTACTACTAAACCACTTATAAACGTTAAATGTATTTAAAACATCATTCTGTTTTCTCTCAACTTTAAATGAAATAAATAAAAAAAAAAATTAAAAAAAAATTAAAAAAAATTATACACAAATAAAACATAACTATGCTGGTGTTTACTATAACAATAACAGGGTGCAGCTAGAATGAAATATGTCACCACTAATTGAATAGAAATGTACACAATACATGTCGCATAATTGAAATTTCCATTTCATAATAATAAATATGTCGGGTGTAATTGATAGTTCCATTTAAATGAAATGTGTTTTTATCTAGAAAACAGAATAATATTTATTTCCTGTACAATAGGTATCAGTTTGCACTAAGATATTATTTTATTTTTAGATATTTTTTTTTTAACTAAAATAAAAAATAGATTATAGGCATTTTTCTAATGATCAGATCAGACCTGAAAATCTGAGATGGACTAAAATTTGAACACGGTTATAGTGCATACTGTCTGACCCGCACAACTTCGTCTGCGTATGAAATTTTCCCCGTTTTTACAACATTTTTAATGAATGCTCCGCCCCTATTGGTCGTAGCGTGGTGTTACATGTAGCCTATAAGCCAACACTAAAATAATTTCTCAATTCGACTCAAACTAATAGTTCCTGAGATTAGCGCGTTCAACTAAACAAACTGTTCAGCTTTATAATTAGTGATTATGAACTAAAATATTTTAATAACAGCTGTATGTCATGAAAATGAGGAGTTCAAATGTTGGGAAGCGACCTGACCGATCTAAGTTTATTAAACCTGTGTTTTAGTACATTTGGAAGGATAAAAAATGACCTATTATATCGTTTTTGTCCTTTCCCATGTCAACAGACACAGACCCTACAAGAACGCGTATGTTTGTGACAAACATGTATAAATCCAAGAGAGTGTAATGACGCTGGTCCAGTGCCCTCGAAGAGTGCGCGGCTCCCTGCCGGATCCTTGCTAACTAACGGTAATTAGCGTACTATGTGTGGGGAGCAAGTGAGAAGATGCAGCTTTTACGGGGTAGCTTTCAGTAGGATTTCGTTTTGTATGGGCAGCCAAAGATATCAAGTAGTATGTTAAGTTTAATAAAACATCAAATCAAAGTCCCAACTTATTTACATATTAAGATTCTTTACAGCCCCATTGGGGATTTCAAAGTTTGATATGATATCCTGTGGCTCGGAATGCGCGTTAAATATTCTTCTTAACGTGTCGATGGCAATCTAAATTGCACTGAGAGTTTTGACGCGTTGTGGCATAATAAATCTGCCTCCCAACACTATCCTGCAATCGATAGCAGCCCGGACAGATAGCCCGCTAGTGTGGGCGCTAACTTTTCGCACCCGATCTGTTCTAGTTATTAAGTGTTACCATAAGCTAAGTTGTTACTAACACAGTGGACCTATTTGTAGTCTGATAAATAAATAAATAATACTAATAAATTGTGTCGGCCCAGAACTGAGCCACTAGTTTGGCATCTTCAGTAGCGTCCATCCATTCCTATAACGAAAAGACACGCACGATATTAATTGCTCAATCGTTTGTAAAACAGCACAAAATTTACACTCCAGGGATCTCCATGAATCTCCACCTGAGCAGGTCCTTGCTGCGGCCAAAATGCAGGGTTCGGATTCCATTTAAAGATTTCCAGGTCAGCCATGGCAACTTAAACAAGCTCTAGCGAAAGAGCCAAAATGGCTTCAGACACACGTTAAACTTTGGTCAGGCGCCGGTCGTGTCGGATCGCCGTCCCATGGGACTATGAGTGTTAGAAAAGAAAGGGTGATGTTTGCGCTCACATTTCGTGCGTCTATGGCTAGTCTTTTTTTATTTTTCGGATGTGAAATCATCAAATGACCCTCCCCTCTGGGCGGAGCGGAAGGGAGTGTCAAACTTGTACTGACTGAAATCCATTCTTCTTAGCCATTTGTGTTCCATCGCCGCGAAATATCTTTCGAACACTCCCACAGCCCCGGCAGGCATCGGCCCTTGCAGACCCATTTCGGTTTGCTGACATCTCTTTGAGGCGCGTGAACACGAACGCGCCGTCGACACGGCCTGTCGTCATAAGACGGACGGACGGCCAGCAAGCCCATTACTCACCGTTCACAGTGGCCGGTCCGGGCCTAGCCCCCCGCCTACGGTGGCCTGGAGCCACCACGTGGTCTATGGCTAGTCTCCGTTAAGAACGGCTGCCATGACCGAAAACAGTCAGACCTATTACTATGACTTTGAAAGCTTATCCCTCGTACCACAACATAACTAGAAGCAACTAATAAGTACTAATTTAAACCTTTGCGAGTTGTTTTACTTATAAAGTGTGTGACCAAGTTTGTGCCGAGATATATTTTATAGGATTTTGGCCTCATTGTTACATTACTTTGATAATCTATGCTATGAATTTGAGTGGACGGTTTTTGGCTGTTAGAGTTAGAAAGATCAAAGAAACGATGGATTAATCGTGTGAAGGATGATATGGCTAAAAAGAGGGTTGACTACCGTTTTGGCGCTAGTAGAGATATGTTATAAAAGAAAAAGTCAAAAAGAGTGTCCATGGAGTTTCTCACCCGTCTTTTTCAAAGTGATTTAGATTTTGGAATATTCAAGTACCTTATTTTTTTTGACTTACTGGCCATTGTAAAGTCTTTGTTAGTGGCTTAATTGAAATAAATGATTTGAGCTTGAAGTAGACATGCTGAGTGGGTCTCAAATTAATTGGGAGAAGGACAAAATAAAGTTGATGGTTACTTAGGAACTTGCTACAGGTCATAAAATATGGTAGTTGTTTTGGTACCTAAAGAAAAGTTGGCAACTCTCCAGGAGCTCGACTAGAAAATATTAGAGTTTAAAGTAAATGCACTTTTAATTTGACGGCATGGTTGTCGCAGTGGTTGAGCGATTGGTTCCTGCACTATGCATTGCGGGTTTGATTTTAGAACGGAAAGTTTTAGTAATAAAAATGTTATGGACAGTTTTTTCTTTTTAATGTGTCTTTTTAACATAGAAAAACAATTAATATCACGATACTAAACAACATCTGAATAGTTTGTATATAGGGGGTAATAAACTAATGATCTGATTCTAAAAAATCTTTCACTAGCAGAAAGCTACATTATTTGTGGGTGCTATAGGATATTAATTATATTTATATCATGCATATTAGCCGAGCTATCACAATTTTTGCGGACGAAGTCGCGGGTGAAGTGCTAGTAATATGATAAAAAAGAAGAAAAAACAAGAATTTTATGTTTGCAAATGAAATTCTTAAGCCAAAACACCGAGAAATAAGTTCCATTTCATTTTCTTAAGCCAAGTAAGAAGTCAAGCTTAACAAATTGCTGTTTGTTTCACACAGGGCTTGCAATGAAGAACTATGTTTATCGTCCGGGCTTAGGTCGGGTTCAGACGAACGACAATATTGCTAGACAACAATTTTGTCGGAGATCTCGGGATTTAGGCAAAAATTGGCTGTCCTTGTCGCGACTTCGTTGTATTATGTGTATACAAGCCACTAGGGATAGACAGTGTAATCTTTGGGCTTATAACAACAGTTCGCCAGTATAATAACTGTGATAATTCTGGCATATAGGTGTTTTCTTGTTATAAGATTTTACAGCAGCTGTGATTGGAAGAATACCCATTTACTTATGTATGTGGGTAATAGCTAAAACGCAGCCTTTTTGTTTTTGTTGCTAGCCTGATCTTGCCCCACTCCTGGGCAAGGCCTCCCTCCTTCCATTTTTCGCGGCCCAGCACATCCTCCTTCCTGATCTGACGGAATCTTTCCAATTTGTTCCGCTATCTCCTTCGTTGACTGCCGAGTGCGAACCCCCCGGACCAACTGTGGGCCAAAATAGCAGGAAACTGGTGCCCTGAGCAGCATTATAAAAGAAAAATACATCACGTGAAAGTATGAGACGCAAACTCTGATTTGGGGCTCAGAGCCCCAAAACATGAAGTCAAAGTGGCGAAGCCTTGAACCAGCAACATATTAAAAAGCTACTGTATGCCATCGACTCGAAAAAATTAGAAAGAAAAAGGCCTACATAAAACAATTCAAAATTATACTTACATTTATTTACAAATACAAGTTATAGTACACATTTCGCCAGTTATGTTTAGGTGGATGTACTATTAGCCTAACCCTTCGGGGATTACAGGCGTGATGTTATGTTATGTTTACAAGTAATTTACTGTACTCTCCAAAATTTTAAAAAGTTCCAAAAAAGATTATATTTATGAGAAATAAATTGCAGTTTCTTATCAATGACAAACAATAATTATAAAATAGGTCTACAAAAAGTCGATCGTCCGCAGCCCCCTAAGTAAACTGAAACAAGTTTACTTAATACTGATGGATTCAGAGCTATCCGGCTAGTCATTATTTATGGAATGTTTGCTTGGTTTTTACTCTTCATCTCAGTGGCCAGTGTTTTCTGACGAAAGGAAGCTTTACTATGGGAACGGAAGGAATTATGTAGGTAATAAAAGTATATATATTTACCTATTGTATGGACGCCTCTGAGAGGACACTGACCGTGGTCGAAATAGTGTGAAGTTCTGAGGACCTAGAAAGTGACTTTCGGTGATAATGATGATGAAAGAGCCAAAAAAGCTTTTGTTTGTTTCATTGATTTTTTTGACACTGAATTCCGGAAGTAATTTTCAACTTTTTTGTGTTTTTTTGAAAGTCAGTTTTTTTTTTAAATTTCATACTTATTAGTTGTGGTATGATGGTATTTCACACAAATTCTTGTGAAGTATTAATTTTCCATCGTCACTAAAAGTTATAAGCAGATCATCCACATATTTATAGAAGAAAAAAAATGTATTATAGAAGATAACTCATAAACTGCCCAAGCAATGTAAATAAAATGTATATGGGACTACCGCGCAAGCTTCTTCTTCCAAATTAAAGAAAGAATTACGTAAATCGAATCAGTAATCTCGGAGTTCTTTATGAGATAACAAACATTAAAAAAAAACAGCCGAATTGAGAACCTCCTCCTTTTTAGAAGTCGGTTAAAAATGTATTGGATTGATATAAACTACCGTAAACCTTACTAGAATCCCATTGAAAGCAGCACTAGAAAAAAGAATCGGTTTGAACGAATTTATCAACTGCCAATTGGAACTTGAGTTTAATTTTGACACGTCAATATAATTTCCGCTCCAGAAACCAGTTACCTACTCCTCATCAAAGCGAAAATTCACTATCAGCGCTAAAATGAAATCTATTTGTAGCTACTATAAAGCACAAACTAGTCCTTCCCCTTCTCATACCTTAGTACTCTAATACCAGTCATAAACTTACTGCTAAATGAAATTACTCCCATAAACATAACCTATAAAATATGATACGATTCACCACTATCCATACAATACAAGAATTTACATTTAATGAACTCCATACATCTGCTTACAATCATATTTATTCTGTTAATAGAATTCTTGGTTCAGCTATGCATCCTTTATAGTCCCGAGACTTCATCCAATCGAAAATCCACCTTGGGTCGAAAGGTCCATGGTTTAATTTTCAGTGGAAGTGGAGATCATTGAAAATGCATAGGAGTATGAGGTTCTGAGTTGCTGTCTGTATCTAGATTAAACACAAGATTATGTATGTACGTATGATAGGTTTTGAAATAGGCTACCGTACGGAATATTCTTATGGGTGTAAATTCAATAGTCTATGTGTGTCTTGGAGATGTCAATGGGAAGGTATTGTATATCAATTGATATTTAGCAAGTGAATAAGTTATAATGACTGATTGGCTAAACCTTAAAGCGATACTTAAGGGTAATGGAGTCACGGTGAGTAATGGGCTAGTTCGCCGTCCGTCCGTCTTATGACGACAGGCCTTGTCGACAGCATGTTCGTGTTCCACGCGCGCCGCAAAGAGATGTCAGCAAAATGAAAGGGGTCCGCAAGGGCCGATGCCGGCCGGGGCTGCGGGACTGTTCGAAAGAGAAGAAGGGATGTGGATGGGTTTTAGTCAGCACGAGTCTGACACTCCCTTCCACTCCGCCCAGAGCTGGATGGGCCGTTTGATGATTTCCCATCCGAAAAAGAAAAGAAAAAAGGGTATGAAGATTATGATGATGATGATGAATGGTACATTATAATTTTATAATTTGTGTTCACCTCAAATTAGATAGAGACGTTGAAACAACTCGTCTTCCGTTTCTCTAGCAAACGGCATCAAAATGTCAAAACCGCCTAAAATGACTTACGCGTTGTTAGAACTTCAACGACGCTATGTTGGGCTAAAAGACCACAAGAGATATCCACTTACCTTAAGGTAGACCTACAACATAGTGAAGATGCTAGTTACGAGCAACGCAGGACTGGTCACTGTAGTGATGCTTGCGACAAGCCTCATGACCGTTATTTCAGCTAGTGATTTTTGAATCTGTTGATTATATCTTTTTACTCTGGACGCTCTTAGCTTGCATTCTTCTCCATAGAGATCTACGTCTTGGAATGGGCAACTAAAGTAGTTTCACAAGTTATTATGCCTTGTGGCTGTGACTGTAGCATCGCTTTATTTGTTTTTTGTGACATTCAAAAGTGCCTGTAATGGTCTAATTGAAATAAATGCTTTGAGTTTGAGTTTGACATCACATAAGCTGAAAGAGCAATTGCTTCTACAGTGGACCCAATTTACCTGTTCTTTATTTCCACAGATCAAAGTAAAACTTCACATTCCAGTCCAATTCTAACAAATAAAACTTCACTCCGTGTTACGTAAACTGCTAAACCCATTTTGAAAGTTCATTCTCTTTGCGAGTAGTGGGAAGTTTCCAATAAAAGTTTCGCCGAAGCACTTCTCGATCGGCAGCCACTTTTGCCAAAGTTATCTGATGATTCAGAGTACCTTTCAGGTTGGTTCTGATCACAATCTATTGAATTTCAGGAGTTTAAATAGGATTTTAAAGTGACAACGATGTAGTTAGGAATTTAGGATCTGTTGGGGATCTGTTTTCTGCCTCGTTGTTTGAAGTCTTGGGTTTGATTACCAGGTCGGGCAAAGTGTTATCGGGTTTTTCCATCAAGGATTTTTCAGTAGCAGCCACGGAGTCTAAGTTTGTGCCTGGCTAGTGGCAATAGGCTCGCCCCTTATTACATGGGTCTTAATCATAATTGGCGAAATGTGGGTGGTATATTAGGTACACTTCTGTTTAACCCTTCGGGGATTATATAAGTGATGTTATGTTTAGTGGTATGGCAATAGGCTTGTCTGTATAACATGGGACTTAACATATTATCTGGTGAAATGTGGACAAAATCAGATCCAGAAATTCTGACTACTCTATTTCAATGATTTTAGTATTAGTTTGATTTAACTACATCGTGCACTTATAGAGGATGAAGTTCTTTTATAATATTAATATCATTTAATATAAATATTATTGATATTGTCCATACTACGAAAATAGTAAATTGAAAAACTTGCATTGCTGTATTCGTTTTAAAATTCAGCCGGAACGACCAATCACATTGATTCGGCAATCAGATGCACTCGAATCAATCGACGAGAACGTTGGATTTTATGTCGAAATAATTGAATATCTGATTCATATTGATTTTTAATTTATATCTGTATTAATTGGACATAGTTGGGAAAAGCCTAGGGAGATGATGATCTGTATTAATTAAGTTGCTGAAAAAAAGCAACAGTTTTAAATCGAGATATGTATGTATATTTTGTTGTTATTAAATTTACGGGAAAGAATTCCGTGGAAGCCTTTGTAGTTTTATTTAGTCAATGGAAAATAATGAAGGTAATGTACCGGTACCTTATACAAGGCGTAATATAATAAACGTAAGACCTCCCGTGTGATCTCTCGGAACACACCATTTTTATCGAAGACCGTAAGATAGTGCATCGTACGTAACTTCTTACAAAAATATTCCGAAGCGCAGTGTCAGATACAGAAAGCTGTTTACAGCTACACATTTGCATCAGATACATACTCACCTACCGCTGTACTGGCTTCGCACACTATCTGAATTTCAACTAGCCCTGCACTTCATAATATTGGATTATGTGCTCCCTAGTGAAATTGCAAGTCAGTACGTTGCTGGAATTCTGTTAAAACCTCGTCTTTTGACTACGTTCGTGTCTTTTTTTCTAGACCAGTCTGATGCCATTATTATCTAATGTGAAAAAGGTTGGTAGAATTTTCTATTCTTCTTTGTAAACTTTTAGTAGTGATAAATAAACTTGCGATACTAATTTGTTTGTAGTCGGCACAGTATTATTGTTTTCTTCTTCCGTAGCTCTCTAATAATCGTATTTCGTATCAATTTTTGAAAATTCAAATTCGTCAATTACTAAGCAAATCCTCAGATCTGACTTTTGTATTATACACATCATATTACCAGCTCTAGTAAATGAGGTCCTGAAAATGAGTAAACTTCAAAATAACACAACAAAATTCTTTAAAAAATGTATAATAATACTCTTACATCTCTTTTTGTATCTAAATACAATATTTACAAGCTTAATCACTTAATTAACTAAAATATTTATAATAAAACTCACGTCTATCCCAATTTTGTCACTGAGTAACCTCCATCAGAGTCTGTGGCCCATTTTCTAGGGGCGGCAGTGTCAGGCAGTGCAACAGCTGTTGTTGAGTATTTCGTATTATTAAAAGTACAAAAAGCTTCGGTTTGCTACTTATAATTATTATTATGATCATACGGTCCCAAAGATACATTATTTTGGTTTATTTTATTAACTTCTTTAATAGAAATATATGTTTCTTTTTCGATTATGAAGACTAGGCAGTGATATTTCTTCAGATTTAAAGGTGGGTTTTTGTTTAAGAAACTTGTAGAGTGTCACTATGAAACATACTTTTTGCTAACAAAACTAAACTTTTGTTTACAAAGTATTTATATTTTTTTATTGTTTATACAGTATTTTGTTCAAAAACAGAAAAAAACAGCAGAGGCAAATCTGAAGGATAGTATCGTCTTCATAGAAATAGTTTGTAATTATGTACCTTTGGGAGGGTAAATAACTTAGTCTAAGAAATATAATTTAACAATAGATACAGCTAAGAAGTTTCAATAGTAATGTTAAAGAAATTTACATTTGTTTATCACACAATTCCTTTCATCCACTATCCATGAAGCCAACTAACGCCAATAAATAATGTAATACATAAGTCACTAAAATATTGGTGGTCTTCCATGTTTTTCATGAAGTTAGAGAATCGCTCTATGAAGATTCTTCTAAAGCTACTTCTATTTGAATTCTCCATAGAATGCCAAACCTATAATTGTTATTTGTTTAAAATATATTTGAATTTGGTTAAAATTTAATATTTTTGAATGCACTGTGTTTTAAAATCAAAATTATTTATATTTGCTGTAACGATTTTCTATTACCTCGACCACTATCTCTCATTATATTTTCGTCGCCCGTCACAGTGGCACTTTTTTAAATGGCGCGTATACCTTTCTTAAATAAACTCCAATTTCAATATAAAAATACAAAAACAATATTACACACCCTTTGAAATTTGCAAAAGTTCATGAAAAGTAATCTGGGAAATCAATACATCATCTAGATAACCTAATTTTGAACACTATGACGTATTTATAATTATTGCAATTTACATAGCTATAACGGGACCTAAAACACCGAATATTATCTAAATACATCAACAAATGATTTTTAAATGTTATTTTTATAAGCAAACGTGAATTTAATAGTTTATCTCTATTTGATGATAACCCTGGCTTATCGTTTAGCGGCGGGTGCTTGAGTGTGATGAGTGCATCCTTCTACATTTTCTGGCCAATCGCAGACGTTTTCGTTGTAGTTGAAGACGAGGTTTTGTGGGCAGGGCATGTGATGTTTCCTTTCTCCTTCGCACATGTAGTACATGGTACAATCAGCTTTGTCAGGGTGGTAAGATATGTGACCCTCTTCTTCTTCGCAGCTTACTTCGTTAGCTAAAAAATAATTGTTTTGTTTGAATTTTGGTACCAGAATTAATAATTTACAAGACTAAAATACTTATAATCCCAACCCTAGTAGGTCTGCTTACTGATTTAGAAGTAAGATAACTTGTTCAGGAAGATTTTTTTTACTGGAAGAGCGGGGGAGTGTTTACAGGAAGTTCTTTCCCAACTAACTAAAAGCCAGGCTCAAAATACTTACGATTTTTAGTAGTGTACTGTCCATTGGGGTTAGTTGATTCGTAAGGTCCATCGTATTCCAATCTGACTTTGTAGTCTCCGAGCTCCTGCTTCATGGCAGTGATCAGAGGGTACTTTCCAGTACCGCAGGATCCTCTGAAGTCATCCATGTCTACGGACCAGACCATGATACCACCGAAACCTTCTTCCTTTAACCATGCCATCTATAATGCAGAAATAGATTTTGATTAGTTTCGTTTCAAGATGATGACGAAGTTTATAACAAAAAGGTTTTCAAATATTTTCTAAGCTCAGTTGTTTTTAGAATAACCAAGAAAACGATTGCAAAAGCATTACAATTATTGTAACTAATCGAAATTTTAATTAAATTATGTTTATTTGGTAAATTGGTTTTTGCACACGCCCCTTAACCGTTAAAGATGAAAATATTTGATAGATGAACCATCCGATCATATTTTTAATTACATGAATTTAAATCAAGTTTCACCTTTGTCTTCAGCGATCTCTCGTCATCGAATCCAACCCATTGGTCATCTCTGTATGCGAAGGGCACCATCTGCTCGTTGTCCCAGACTAAAGTGGTGTTGTCTTCACGAAGGAACTCGCAGATTTCATAGTACGACATGAAACCGGCCTCGTTGGTGAAGCGACCAGCGGCTCCTGAGATGAATTAAATAAATATCAAGAGATGTTTCTTGTAGTTGTGAATCAAAATGAAAAGTCCTGCTTTAAAGAAATTGGAGTAAACTAAAAAAAGTTGACTTTGTGAAATTTTTTATTTAAAATGCAACATTTAGGACTTATCAATTATCATGTCACACAAATCTGCAAAGGTATATTTTGTGTTGATATTATGGCTGTTTCGGCATTATCATTATGATCATTATGTAGTAGTGCAGTGCCGAATGACATAGCATTTTTCAATTGCACAACACTATTACATGCATGCATTATAGTTTACTGATTCAACTTTGATACTGTTCACTTAATATACGTTACCAGCAATAACATGATAATATTAGTATTAAATCTATAAACTTACCACCACCAGACGCAGGGGCTCCGATATCAAACTGCGTATCATTGATCAAGGTGAAAGATCTTCCATAAGTCGGCATACCGATCATAAGCTTCTCTTTAGGAGCGCCCTGGCGAACCCATTCACGGGCAGAGTAATCCTAAAAGATAAACAGAAAATTTTAATTGAAGCGATAAAGATTTTTTTGGTCCTGTGGTACAATAGAAGGACCAAAATTAATTAGGCGGCGTATATTGTACGAGAAAACAATTTTACAAGGTTGATGCTATCCTATATAAATATTAATTTTCGTTAGAACAGAACCTAATTTTTTCTGTCTTTTTATATTAGATACAAGATTTATTAACGTCTGGATGGAATATTTTATCTAGACTAGAATAATGTTTTAGACATTATTTAAAGAAGTGTTTTATGTTTTTCTATCAGAAATTTGTCAGTGGCAGCCACGAATCCAGGATTTGTGCACGATTGTTGTTAATAGGCGCACGTCCTATTACATGGACCTTAACTGGAGAAACGTGAGTGTACTGACAGGTACACTTTGCCTAACTTTTCGAGGATTACAAGCGCGATGTTACGATGTGTTATATAGATACATACCACAGTGAGTTTCTTCTGGTAGCTGGTGGCACTCTCGAGAGGGAAGAGAGGACTGTTGTGTCCGACCTGGCGTTCCCATTGTCCGTGGAAATCGTACGTCATTACGTTAATGAAGTCCTGTGAAAGAAAACACAGAAATCAGCTTTATGCCTGGTGAGTAAGGTTAATTATCTCAAACAGAACTTGGTTAAACTTGGATAAGAACTGTCAAAATGCACTTAACCTTGACTAAATTTTGAAAGGATTACTACTTTAACATCTAGCCCACTTTTAATTGACTAGGCGACAGTATTCCCAAATGGTTGTCTTGCTAACTCGTTGGCCGTAGGAATTATGCTAAACTTTTTATTTCCATGCCAATATCTTATATCGGGACTAATACGTGGTTAGACGCGGGATATACTTTTTTTGTATTCATGAGAATGAATAATTTATGAAATTACGAAAAAAAACAATGTTCTAAGGTGTGTTTTTTACCCAGCGGACACTAGGTTATGAAACCAACTTACCAAGTATTTAGAAATCTCAGGGACATCGTATCCAGCAGCTATGGCTTCGAAGGAGGCAGGTACAGCGGCTGACAACAGAAGTCTTGGCTGACCTGATGTCTTGGCTTCACCTTCGAATGCTAAGCGGAGCTCCTTGAGTAGAGAGACGAAGGCTGCACGGTCGTCAGCTCCTCTGAAAAAGAGATTATTCTGGGTTAGCTTGCTTTATCTTTTGCAGGTTATAAAGCTACGACCGATGATGGCAGAGAAATATGAAGAGCTCCTTCGTGTTTTTCAGAAACTGGAAAAAAAATGCGATCTTCGTTGACAAAACTTAGTTCATCATCATCTGCCTAGCCTTTTCCCAACTATATTAGGGTCTGCTTCCAGTCTAACCGGATGCAGCTGAATACCAGTATTTTACATGGAGCGACTGCCTATCTGACCTCCACAACCCAGTTAGTACTGGGTAATACGATATTCTTTTGTAAGACTGGCTGTCAGTTTTTGGGCTACTGACTACCTAACGACTGTCAAAGATGTACAAATGACACCCGGGACCAACGGCTTAACGTGCTTTCCGAGGCACGAAGGAAACTCGGGATGTAATGGGTGGTCAGTCATCCGCAGACCAACCTAGGCAAGCACGGCTTAACCTAAAGATCGACCCGGGCTGCTGTTATTATTTAGCCACGAGCACCTCCTAACTTAGTTCCGAGAGATGATTTTTATATTTTTTTACGGGAACGAATTTGGTCATTTAGTAATTGATAAATGAGTTACCCAAGTTAACCTAACACTAGTAGCTTCTAATGACACATATGGCTTAAAGATTGCGATATTCCATCATAGTTCACAAACATTGACACACACATATTTACAAACATTGACCAGTTGGTTAAACGACCTTGACTAAACAATTTCTTAATCCGTTCTTAATTTCCTTAAACTTCTTAATCTTTTGACGAAACTTATGGTCATTTTTAAACCTTGAACTGAACTATGAGTTATTTTAAGCTTTGCCTAATGTGGTTATATAATACTTTCTGCTAATTTAACATTTTTAGTTAAAATTCTTACCTAAGTGAGAAGTCAAATTAAGTAACAATGGAGTTGGATGAGGTAAATAAAACCTCATTTATTTAAAAATACATTGATTATGTAAAGGTTATTTGAACTTATGAAAGCAATAATACTGCAATCAAACAAAGCTACAAAGATTTTATGACATAATAAAGGCTTATTTTTCAAATTTCAGTATAATTATACATATTATCGCCAGTGAAGTAAAACATCGTAAGAAAACTGCCATGTCCTAGAGCCAAATTCTAAAACATGTGACATCTATCAACCTGTAATTGGCCCGTGGATTGGATTATAGTCAACTCCCTCTCATAAAGAGCAGGCCTGGGAACCCAGAAGTGGGAACGTTAGAGTCTGTTTGTGCTACTAAATCATCGATGTGATTGCATGTAATAGCTATGCAAATTAAATATTTCATCTTTTCTTACCTTGGGTACTCCCAGTCTACATCCAGACCGTTGAACTGGTAATCCCTGAGGAATTCGATGGCTTCGTATACGAACTGGTTCATGCGGAACACGTTGGAGGTCAGCTCTTTGAAGGGGGTAGAGCCGAAAGCCCAGCCACCAATGGCGAGAAGGATCTGTGGGGAGAAGATAAAAATGTAAAAAAACTCGTGGAACTAGATAAAATGTAGACAGAGGAAACGAACCATAGCAGGGTGTTTAATTACTGCGTCCAACTTTCAAAAAGTTGAAGAAGCAACTTTCAAAAGAGAATCAAAACAAAATCATTATTAGATTACTAGAGGATCATTTAAACATTCTTCATAGTCTCGGTGTTAGACTGATGATGTTTAGGAACAGAAATACAATACTCATGGAATGGACGTAATTTTTCACATTTTATAGCTATTAAAAATCAAAACAAAGTCAGTGGAAAAAAATGTTACCTTCAAATCAGGGTTCTTCTCTCTCAAAGCCACGACCTTGTCGTACATTTCAGCGTCCTTCTTCTCATCTCCTTCAGCCAGTTTATGATCCTTGAGGGTAGCGAAGGCATAGATGACGTGGGTGCAGAGGTTGGGGTCAACGTTCTCGGGGAGGAAGCGACCACCTGATGGCCTCTTAGAAGACCATGAGGTCAGGTAGCAGAGGATTTGTGGATCACGTTCTATTGAAGAAAAATAATATTCTACGTTTAAAAACTTTTAGTGGGGAAATTGGGATTGTCTGTGGTAAGTTACATTATGTTCAAAGAACACTCAATAATACATAAAACAAGGCGGTTTTGCCTAAAGGATATGCAGAAGTAGACTCCTAGCAAACCTATATTTCACTGGTTACGATTAAGTTACATATAGTATGAGGCGAGCCTATTGCCATCAACCGGTATAAATCCAGACTTTGACTTTTTGCAACTGACGAATTCTGGATGGAAGAACTTTGCTCAACCTGGGATCGAAACCCAGGACCTAATGTTCAGCAGTAGCGACCTAATCAATATTCTGAGCTTTAATATGTATATCTAGAAATCTAATGAATCCCTAATGATTACTTGGATTAGTAAGTTCGTAAATACTTCTTGACAACTTTACCGCTTTGTGAAGATCATTATCATACAAATGTTTGACTTTCACCAAATTGACTTTAAAAAACACATTATAACATCACCTTCGCTCTAATAAATACGTTTAAAATTACACACAGTGTTTCCAAAATAATAAATGAGATTGCTAAAATAAAATGGTTGCATGAGTTGAAGTCTGGCATAGTTCTTATAAGCGTAAGAGCGGTGTCAACTTTAAAAAAAATTACAGCATTTCGAAAATAAAAAAACATCGTTTTCCATTTTCAAAATTACAAATCGCTTTCAAATTACCTAAGTCATAAATTAAATCATTAGTTAGAAATCCATTATCACTATAATGCAATTTAGTATTCGTTGGAGAATTTTAAAATAAATGTCTCATCCATCAGACGTAGGATAGCAATCACAATATAATCAATTATGGAAAGTTCGTTTTGATTTTTCTAATATTCAGCCGAAAAACTGTTTGCTCATTTGTCTTACTGATTTTACGTTTTGAATATGACATGGTCTTTATTTATTTTTATGTTGTTGCTAAGCTCTTAATAAAACGAGGCAGTAAGGCACTTTTGAAATTAATAATACCTTAGGGAAATGTAGCAAATCTATTCGCCTAGCTTTTCACTAAAACATTACATATTCTGAGACTAAAAGGTAACATTAATATTATCGTCACAAAAAGAAATAGTATCCCGTTCAAAGCCAACGTTTCGCGTCCCAAATAAAAAGTTTCCTTCCACAAGAATACTTAGGGAAGTATAACATAATGCTTTACATTGAAAATATGTTATTTATTACAATCTCCCCACTTGAAAGGCCGTAAAACTCCTACCTACTTGTTAAGATGTCGGTTGGCAATGTCATAAACTTGACGGCATTAAATCACAAACCCCATTTGGGCCACCTTACCATCTTAAACAGGCCTTCCCCTACCCTCCTAAGCACCCCAAAATATATCACCAAAGTGTCTGTGAACTCATTCTCAGAGATCTTAAGATTCTGGTCGTTGATACCACTTCAACGTAAAAGCACTCGATGTTTCAAACTTTTAGCAACTATGTCACGAATTGTCGACTTTCCTAAGCCATTCTTGGCAACAACAGAGGGCCTAAGAGTGACCCTTGTGGTACTCCGTGGAATGTCGAGCTTTTAGTGTCAAATACACTTTCTGTTGTTTTTGTTCCATCTGTTACGAGATTTCGACTAAGAATGTTTGCTGATGGCAGTTTATAGGGTCGAAGTTTCCGACCTTAATTTTTTGGGTGTTATTGAATGGACTTCTGAAGTTGTTTGTATCGGTATTACTTGGGGCGGTTTTTCTTGTCTCGACATAAAGAGTCTATTTTATGTCCTACAGCGCTTCTAACAAGCTCGGCTCGGCTTTGAACATCAGAAATGTTCATAAGTAGTTTCAAGTTTCTTCCACAAAGCCGATACTAAAATGTGTACACCTTGTACTAAAACCTTTAACACAAGACTTGGTAAACTCCAAGAGGCAACCTGTCGATACAGGTGCCAAGTGAAGCGTTAAGGACTCAAAAATATCTTCCATTTGCTTTCAGACATTGTTTATTTTTCCCGAAGTTAGAAAATGGATTTTCCCAAACATGTTTACATCGAAGCTTTGCACCTGACGTAGATCGCCCAAAAGAGTTTGTCTAAACGAAATCGTAACTGTACACGCTTTGAAGTTTCTCAAGGTAATCCTTGTTTTAAGTTTTTTTTTCTGATTTTGGTTGTCTTCGTGAGATATACAAAAGAAGGCCTTTGAAGCGAAGATAGCAAATTTTAGATTCAATTTTTTTTAACTCTTTGAAATTCCTACGAATGATTACTAAAAATTGTTGGTATTCTACTAATGACGGCTTAGAATTTATAATGATAACAAAATTTTCTTTCTTCCTAATAAGCAAATAGGTACCTATTATAGTCTACCGTTGACACAATCAAAAATTACATAACACCAATCAAAATTTTCGACGTTAGATAAAAACATGATTTAAGAATTTTAGAAAGTTAAACAGTTTAAACTAAAATTATAGATAGCCATTGTGGATTTGGTAAACGTTGCCAATTATCAACATGTGAAAGTGTTTCAAGACGTTATTTAATAAAATGTTGATGTTTTCTTGATGACAAATTACATAGTGGATGCCAAAGTATATAATAGGACTTATTTAAGTAGTTCCGGTATATGTAAATTGGCCTTCGGAATTCTGCAATGTTCCACTCATAAATATGTATACAGCAAAAGAACTTTCGGTGTTTGCAAAATATAAAACTTCGGCATTTGTAAGGTATGATTAACATAACTGGAAACCTGAAAAGGGTGTCATTATGAACAATTTTTCTAAGGGACAAACCCAAAAATCGGGATGAAAAGTCTTTAGTCAAAATATACACATATGAAGTGGCTGATTCTTCGTCACGATTTCAGGGTTGGCCATCATAGGTTTTGCCTTTTCTGGTTTTCAGAAGTTTCAATTACACCTTGTACAGAACAGAAGATCATGAAATGAAAGTAGGAAAAACAAAGAACTTACTGTTCTTATCCAAAGCACCATTATTGTTGTTCTTGACGATAAAGCTCTTGATCGGTTTCTTGACCCTCTTCATGACCTCAGAGAGGCTGATCTTGATGGGTTCAGGTTTCTCCGTGATTTCGACGAGAGCATTGGAAGCGATAACGGACCAGTCGATGTCCTTAGCGTCCTTACCACGGGAGATGCCGCGGAGTTCCTCTCTGAAATAGATGAAGAAGGTTAAAACGTTGGTACTGCTGTTAGTAATGTTGTTACTGACGGGACTTTAAGTAATTAATTTATTTTAAGAATAGTCAGTATTATAGAGAGAGAGGTAGAGAGAAGACGAAATCTAGATTAAAGACTACGTGTCGGCCAGTGCAGTGTGGAATGACCCTCCTTTGGCTGGACCAATGACCCTAAAAAGGCGCTGGGGCAGACTGGATGCGGAAAACGGAAAGGCAGAATAATGATACAATCCTTTTTGGAATAATTTATATCTAAAGTTAAGATCCTTCTGGTAATATAAAAATAGTAATAATGCTACAAAATCTTTAAACATCTGAACACTGCATTATAGTGAGCTGATTACCGCGTCTAAAAATTATCAAGTTTTCTGTTTTGTTCACAATGTCATTTAAATAGTATTTTTTCACCAGTTCACACCGAAAGTCGTACCTGGTTCTATGCGGGTTGTGCGAGTACACTCTTCGCAGAGTAAATACTTTTTTCAGTGACCTATATAGTACGTCGAGCAGATGATCTACCAATTTAAATGTTTGCTACTAAAGTTCAAATTAAATCAATTCTGCTTACCTCATAGCTCCGATAAGTGGGTATTTAACGTCACTACCGCAGGCGGTTCCGCTGAAGTCATCCATGTCGACGGTCCACACCATAGCACCACCGAAACCGTTGTCCTTGATCCATCTACAAATAACAATTATATTAAATACTTTGCGGTCATTTAAGTCTTGATTGTGATAAAGATAAGAAGAGGGGGTCGAAACCGATCGGTTCAAAACGATGACTTGGCTTAAAAGGAAATACTGCATAATCAGCCACTAACGTACTGCTGGTACATGGATGAGAGGAAGTGGGCCACGAGAATTCCCCACACGAGCCCGATAGTGTCTAGTGTCTTCGATATTTTGGTTCTAGGACATTAGGATAGGACTTAGCATCGAATTATGCGAGACGACCTGAACATGATTCAGCAATGGTAGATGCCGATCGGCACAGGCCTATTGCTGCAAATCGGCTCCATTGTTTAACAAATACTGTTGAATCGAATGTGCCGACCCCAAAATCTGAGTACAGACTTGAAATAAATTGGGAATACGTCGGAAGCATGATGATAAAAATGCCTTTACATATTAATGTGACTCTGACAACAACATAAAATCTCATTTGAGAGCATTCTGTGGCGCTGTTTTAATTCATCAAATAAATCATTTTTACTGCCATAAAAGAGTGTCGAGTTTTATTTTTTGAGCTGAAACAACAACGCCGAATTTGTTGACAAAATTTTTGTCGTTGATTTGTGGTTGCGAGCGCTGCAGCTGAGCTTCATTTATCAAATCTTTGATTTGATTACCAGATGCTAAGTGTTATTGGGTTTTTCATAAGGAATTTCTCAGTAGCAGCCGGGAGTCTAGTTTTGTGCTCGGTTGATCGCAATTTACTCGCCCTCTATAACATGGAACTTCAAAACTTCTGGCGAAATATGGGTGTATTACAGGGACACCGTCCTCTGCCTAACTCCGCCGGGAAAACAGACGTGGATGTTATGCTTTATGAAAAAATCCAAGGTATCTTACCTCATTTTGTTTCTGATAGACTTCTCGTCGTCAAAGCCAACCCACTGGTCTCCATTGATGGCGTAAGGCACTTTCATTTCGTCGTCCCATATGTAGGTTCCACCGTTTCGTAGTAAATCGCATATCTGTGGAATTTTTCATTCACGTTTATAGGTGCAAATGTGGAGCTTTCTTTTTTGTTGGAGCTTTTCATTTCTCTTCCACACATACACACACTACTCATATTTTCATACACTTTAGATTTTCTAAGTACCTTCTCTCCAAAAGAATTGCAAAGTTTAATACTAGATGTTTTTGAATTTCATCAATGTTTCTGAAATTCAAGCCAATCGTAATGATATCGGCAAGCCGCGATAACTTTGTTTGAGCGTGACTACAGGAAATCAAAAAGTTGTTATTGTTGATAAAGTTGCTTTTGCTTTGGGATTTTCAACATTGTATGTTATTTGACAGCTGTCAACTAATCACCTGTTCAATTATTTGGAGTAGTAAAACATGATTGGCAATATCATTCTGTCAAAATATTGTGAATACAAACCTTTCACTCAATGTCTCTTACTAACGAAACAATAATTAACATTACCAACCAAACTCTGTACCACAACCTCTTTTTAATCGTACTCATCAACCAAATAAATCTCCTCACTTTGTAACTCCTAAAATACAGCCTCATAAACACCATCTAAACAAGCATAAATCACCTCATACTTGGGACACAGTGTAACTAGTAACAGTGGTTCAATTACCTATATATTTGACAGGTCTTGAAAAACGATAATTTTAAAGTAGACCGGTTGTACAAGTTGTGGATCTGCAATTTGACTTGGATTTGAATTTGGGTTCGGTCAAATTGCCGAGTTTTGCTTTTCCGAAGTTTCGTAAATATTGAACTACACTTGTGACACAAATCTTCGTAAATTTAAACTAAAGGTTAAATCAATTTTCCACAAAATTACTCTTGACGTTTGAAGATGACGTTCAAGAGTCAACCAAGTGGTAAAGCAATAACAAAGTCGAATATGCCTTATACCTACTCAACTCCCAAACTAAATGGAAGTTTTGAATAATGGTATCTCACACTAACGTACGCACAGCGACCAATCAAGCTATACAAAACTAGTTTATTTGGATCTCTCATTGTACGGGCAATCTATAATAGCGAGGCCATGTTATACTGGAAATGTATAGCTTGAAGTGTCGGCGTGTATACACGAATGCTTTCCAAAATCGCTCAGGTTGAACCACTGCACCCAGCTACACTGTGTTTAAAGCAATATTTTTTAATTATAATAACCTCGTAATAGGCGAGAAAGCCTCCTTCCTTTGTGTACTCGCCAGCTTTTCCTCCACCACTGGCTGGAGAATTCACTTTGTAGTTGTTGGTGTTTGCCAGGGTGAATGTTCGTCCGTATGTTGGCATACCTGAAAGTTATGTGCGTTATCAACAATGTCCTTGAGAATTCTTGGAGGTACTGGTTCGTTTGTTAGATGGTGCGTGGGATGCTTTGAGAGATTAGTCTTAAGAATCTTCTCAATCTTCCTTGTTGGTAAAGGTGATTTTCGGGTGAAAAAAATGGCTGCTAGTATTTAAAAAAATCTAGTATTTCAAGTTACATCTTTAACACTGTTGATTAAATCATAACTCAACGTCTTTTCCTGTTACTCATGAGTATGACTCAGTTTGATACTTTTTTGGAAGTACTAAATCGCATTGTGTATCGAAAGACTAACCAAGTCATTATTACTTTTGCTGTTAATAGATGGAACACAGATTATTAACGTTAACGTTAAACATAGAGAGAGAAAAATCAAGTTGACATGTTTCCAAGGACACCTCTCTATGAGAGGGAGCTAATGTCAGGGACTCATCACAAACAGCCTGACCCGGACCAACTACCTGTAGGCCATACAAATATTTGTTCCGTGCGAGGATCGAACCCGCGACACTCAGCACAACAGCCAGTCGCTCAGTCACTGCGCCAACCGTGGCGTCAATGGGATGTGTTATAGAACACCCGTTTAGTGACACTATTTTCCTTAACCATTTCGAAAAATCTCACCAATAATAAGCTTTTCCTTAGGAGCTCCAAGCTTCACCCACAGATGAGCAGCGTGGTCCACAGACAGCTGTTTCCTCCACTCAGAGTCAGAGGAGGGCGAGTACAGAGGAGCGTTGTGGCCGGTTTCCTTCTCCCATTTGCCGTGGAAATCGTAGGCCATGACGTTGATGAAGTCCAGGTAGCTGGGTGAAAGAAAATTAGGTTATTATGTGGTCCTATACGTACAGAAAAGAGAGAGTCGACTTCGTGTACGAAAATCTTCATATCCTGATTAAATTCGTGACGTTTATACAATAGAATAGGTTTGTAGAATGCGTTTCCTATCGCCAGATTGTGGGGCAGTAGCAACAGCCTAATTATTGCTGACTAGCTTTTACCCGCGGCTTCGCTTGCGTTAATTTAGAATTTGAAATCAATTCGGGTACGGTACTCTCAAAGACACATGGCGCCATCTATGGTCATAAGAACGTCATTGTTGTTTTCCTCGGGAACAATCCTTTTTTTCGGGATCGTTTCTGTACACCTGACAACGTATATGCAAACTTAGTTTCGCATTTATAATATTAGTTAGGATAGGAATGATGAAGGCCCCATAGTGAGGCATCTTATAAAAACCAACCTGTATGTACTAGAATATAAGTACTAACATAGTTTATAAGTTAAATTTTTCACTAAAATCTAGGATAATAAGTATTTCTTGTAATGTCATTGGATCATGTTGTCCGTTATATAGGGTGAAGGCAAAGAAACATTTTTTATACACAGACTGTTATCACAATAACTCAACAGCCGTATGAAATTCGCACGCGCGCCTCTGTGACCTATCAGCTGCCATTAAAAAAGAAAGTTTCTTGTTATGTTTATGGAAAAGTTGTTTGTTATCATGAGTACAATCACGTGTTTAAGTATCGGTCACTAATTATCAGTAACCCTATATAAAGAAAAATATTAATTCGCCAATCTGCCATTTCCTTTCAATTTGCCTTTTTCTTTCCCACAGATCAGCTGTATAAATCCTGCAACGTGCTGACTGTGCGTCAGCTTTTCATTATGCACTTAGTATTAAAACAGCACACCATGCTCTCGTACAATGCTGACAATACTAACAAAAGGCGAAATGATATTGTGTGCATTTCTAATGCAACCTCAAAACATGTCTTTATCGAAAGATTCTTTTCATTTTTAGGCCCATTTCTGTACAATAGAGTAAATAGAAAACTAAGTATATATAAGTTAAATTATTTTAGCTGTAAAAAATCTATAATTACCTTTTTACAACCCATGTCTTATGCACAGATAGAAGATCTACTTGTTGTCTGCAAATAAACTGCAAATACGCTGTTTTCAATTTTAATTTTATAAGTTTACTTTACTTTATTTTTTTGCAATGTTAATTTATTTATTTTAATTAGGTATTTACGCACCTTGTAGCCTGAAACACAGGTTCAACCTAGTTCAGGCAAATAAGAGAATGTGCTCTATTTTAATTGTTAAGATATTTTATTGTAAATGTGCCCCTTTTTATAAATAAACGATTTATTTATTTATTTATTTATATTATTTAAAAAAATATGGCACAGTTAAAGAGTCCAAAATCTACATGCATTACAGTATGATGCCACTACCTATCTGCTTGTCTTAATTTCTTTCATGAAAGACAGTCTGGAAGTTGCTGAGTCTTCATAATCATCTGCCTGATCAAAAACTAAGTGGGGGTCGGTTTTCGCTTTCTAACCGAATGCATATTAGTATTTTTCTTAGAGCTAAAAGTAAATAAGACTCGTACTCTTAATATTTAATTATAATATATAAAAGACGAGAAATAAACACATAATTTCAAAGTTTTCCATCATAGCTGACGTTTATTTCAAAACATTGCACCAACAAATCAAAATTTAACAGAAAGAACTTCAAAATGTGACACCGCGACTTGGCAAAAGGCAAAATTTAAATTAATATTTCTGATAGACATGTCAAAAGATATCAAAATATACGTGCCTAGTTTGGAAACAACATTTTTACAGTTCCCGAACATTAGGACCAAATTTTGTGGTCCTTATTCCCGCGAGTTACGTTGGAAGTTTGAATAATCTATTCTCAATCAATGTTTTCTGTAAAATTGTACCCCGTACAATGTATTTGAATGTGGGAAAACTCATGGTGTCTGTGTTCAACAGTGAACAATGTGAAAAATTTATTAATAAGAGAAAATTTCACAACGTTCGTGCGACACGAGTTATTCTGTCCAATAAAAAATATTTGGGTCAGTATTTAAATACAAATGGACCCAGGAAGTTAATATCTAGGGTTGGGAGTGGAAAAACTTTCCAGTAAATTATAGGGAGAAAATGGATGTTTTGTGAAATTAAATGCTAGGGTCGTTGTGACCAACTCTTATGAATTAATCGCAGGACTCGTGCTGAAGTTTTTTAGTTCAATGTTTAGCAGGACTCGTTAGTTTTTGCTAAATATTATTTTCAGCAACAAAAGGTTCATTAGTACGATGGCCAGTAATAGGGTGGGTGACAAAAAACAGCAGATTTGTCACAATTTTGTTTCGTTGTATAAAACTTATCTAGCGACTTGTGGGTACACGAACACATCTGGTTAATCCATCGATGATTATAGGCGTGACGCTTTGCTGGATTAATGAAATAATAAAAAAAATGCTGAGCCATCTAGTAAGTCATGTACATACAGCAGCCTTAGCACAAGCACGCGGTGTAAACGTAACATAAAAACGTTGATTTTATAATTCAAAATATTCGTTTTACATATAATATTTTCATAATTTTAAGAATATATTCATATTAATTGCAAACAATTGTATTTTCAATTCAAATCGACGTATTTACATTACGTTTAAGCTCGTGCGAGGGTCTCAGTTATAAGCATTAATTTTGCAATCTTAAAAACAATGCTTTAGTGAAATATTGATTTCGACTTAGAGATAAGACCTTTTGCTAATTGGTATGAGTTTAAAAATACTATGTGTATGTTCGTAAAAACATACAATTACAACCAAAACAGCAGGAGAAAATCGCAACATGTATACACTTTGCATAGTACTCGTGAAGTATTTACATGTATGCATTTATGTAGTGGTGATAGTCTTTCTAAGTGAGAAATAGGGACCAACCTGGCAACAGCAGGCACATCATATCCTCCCTTGATGTTGTCAGGACCGACGGGCACAGCAGCAGTGAGCAGCAGACGAGGTTTCTTCACTTCTTGGGCTTCAGCTTCGAAGGCTTCGCGTAATTCTGTAACAAGAGATATTAAGGTTAGGAATTTATTGGCTAGTATTTTTGGAAGCTTCATAAAAGCCTCTTATTTTGTCATTATATCCTCTTAGTGGGTCATAGTAACTGGGTTGTGGAGGTCAAATAAGCCAGGCACCAACAAAAATTCTGCTGTATCCGGTGGGATCGGAAGATGTCTCCTACATAGTTAGTAAAAGACAGATTTAATTGTACGTCCAGGGTATGGTGAGTAGTCGAGTTCGACTTCTTTTTCCAAGACATAAGAAGGATACGCGAAAAGACTTGCACTGCCCACTCAGCTCAAAAGCTATCTAGCTATGATGCTTTATGTCATTGTAGATGGTTGAATTTTTTGTTATGTCCTTTAAGGCAAGTGTGCTATACCCATCATCGCTTCACATCGGGCGAGTTGCGGCCAAAAGCAAGCCTAAGTATTGTTTTTTTTTTTTTTAAATTCGGTAATACACTTGTGTTCCAATTTCAAACAATGACCACAGAATTCGGAAAGAATTATGGAATCAATTAACTTGGAATGAAGCACAAATATGTTAATAAGACCATCAATCAAATCCAGTTGCAACAAAGATCATGTGCGTGCTTTAACAACGCTATAAACCATAATACAGTTAACTCCGACTCTGACTGACATTCGATTATCTTCTCAAGTTATTTCCACACTAATGCAGAATTTAACTTAAAGGTTAACTTAGACAAAAACTGTCTAAGTTGTCTAAGACTACTGATGCTGTTAAGATAGCTTAGCGTTAATATAGACAAGGTATTGAAGGTATTTTCGAAAGGTATCCTCTCTAAAATGTAGCAAGGACAATGAGTGATGTTGTACAGTCAACTGCACGTTTTTGGTTATACCTACTACGAGAGGAAGCATTAGTTTGAACAAGTCTTTTCTGCGGGATGTGTGAGTGCGGAAATCCAAAAGTCAGTATGTATGACAAAGAAATGATTCAAGCCGCTTCGAAACCATATGGGATGATTTTTGGACTCATGGAATATAATAATATGTCAGTTGCGTAAATTAAATGTTTTTTTTTGCCGGACCAATGACAATCTCTGCAGATGGGGATTCATGGACGGCTCAGACCTCAAGTGCGTACTCATCACAGACAATGGCCCACCATCCATCTTGCACCGCATGCCCTATCACCTGCGTACTCGAAGATCTGCTTACTGCATCAGTGAGTGGGGTTCGCGTGGCTGAGTTTTGGGCTAAACATAACATCTGAACTTTTTGCCATCGACACGCTAAGAAGAAGAATGTTTTTTTCTGTGGTACGTTAGGCTAAAATCAAAGCTTTAGGCAGGTTGATGACAATAAACTCGTCACCTATAACATCATCAGTCTCCTACCCTTATCCCAACTTATTTGTGGTCCGCAGCATGTCTTCTTCTTCCATACGTCTCTCTATTACTCGTCATCTCAGCAGTCACCTCCTTTCTAGCCATATCATCCTTCAAACAGTCCTCAAACATAACTGGCTAAATTTGCATGTACTATAAGTCCACCTTTTACCCCTTTGGGGGGTAAAAGCGCGCTGTTATGTTTTGCATTCAACTGTTGGAGGTTGTAGGTGCAGTTGACCGTACTATGTATACCTGATATACCTGTCTATATTAACATCTCGATAGCTTATTGTTTTATTGGAAGTACGAGATTCAATTGTTTTTGATCGTGGAATGTTTTCAATGAAATAATCGCGTATGATTCTTCTGTTAGTTAACTTCAGGGTTGTGTTGCTTAACAAAATGAATAGAAGTCTAACCTGTGTTTCATTTTTAAACACAATGCCTTGTTTAAGTTTAGTTAACTTGGTCCTTACGAATTTCAAACGAAAATAGTCTCTTTCTATCAATTGATTTTTTGTTAAAACTAAAATTGACTCAAAGCATATTTATGTCATTGTGTGCGAATCAAAGTTTTTCAAACAAAAGTATGATTATCATAGGTCCTTGCAAATTAATTTTTTTTAGGAGGTCCTATATCAGCCACCCTGGCATAGTCTGAAAATGGCTACTAAAAACTGGTAATTCACACTTGGAAAGAATTATTTCTTGCAAAGGACAATAATTTTAATCGTTTATTGATAAATAGACATTGTATACATTTCTTCCTCATTTCTTTTTATTTCTATTGTGTACATTTCTTTTTCATTTCTCCTTTTGCAGGTCTGCTGGCAGAAATTTCTTAAGAAATAAGCAGTACCTATGTACTCATATATTATAATATTATTTTCCTGTGTTGTCTACTGTGTGTACATAAATAGTAAAATAAAATAAATAGATAATGCACTTGATGACTTAATGTGCACTTTACTGCACACCAAAATTATTGTAACGCAAGAAACGAAACTCAATAAAACTTATCTAAATCTCATACCAACAAGTCTAGATCTACAAAATGAATCACAAATCTAAGTCTAGACATTTAACATTAAAGGATACACAACCGATTCGATATCCACGAAGGCTTTGTCGACCATGATTGTGAAAGGATCCTCAGTGAGCGTCCGATCAACCTTGTTAACCTCGATTCTGTTCTGTCTGAGTTAGACACCGGTTTGTAGTCGTTTGAGGGGTGAGCAGGAGTCGTGGTCCTTTGAGTCTTATAGACAGATCACATAGGTAGGTAATGTGAATCTGTAGTTAAAATTGTAGGATAGGATATTAAAAAAGGAACATATGAAAGTGTGTGGAATGGAACGTGAGGTGTGAGTGAGAGAAAGATAGTATGAAAGGGAAGGAGACAACGATGGACGACGAGTAGAGAATGGAAGTTGCTTTTAAGACGGGACTATATTCTAAGAAGAAATCTAAAGATCATTTGGTGAAAAGAGTGAAGCGAAATAAACTACGTTATCCAGATCAAAGGATTTTATTCCCACGGTCCTGAATCTACAATATTGAAGGCGGAAAGCAAATATGAAGTGTTCGCGAAAGTGTGTAGAGTTAATTAAAGAATCCCTTAACGAAATGTAGTTATGTAACAAAAAACCGGCCAAGTGCGAGTCTGATTCGCGCATGAAGGGTTCCATACCATCGTAGTAGAGGAGCCCCTTTAATTTTTAGTTATTTTTTTATTATTTGTTATAGCGGCAACATAATTACACATTCTGTGAAAATTTCAAAAGTCTACCTATTACGGATCATGAGGTACAGCCCGCTGACAGACAGACGGACGGAAGGACGGATGGATGGACGGACGGACAGCGGAGGCTTAGTAATATGGTCCCGTTGGTTACCCTTCGGGTACGGAAACCTAAAAATGAATGTTCACAATCGAACGATGACACGATTGAATCACATCTTCATCAAATAACTGACACGTTTAGAAACAAAAGATATAAAAATAATATAAATCCCACTAAGCCGCATAAAATTTTTAAATTAATTACAATTAGAAAAACAAGGAAACATAAGTACAAGAAGATTATAAAAAATTGTCACTACAAAAAAACTAGGTTTGGTTCACAAATTACGAAAAATTCGGAATCCTAGATCACGCCAACAACGGACATAACAGTATTTAATCTCATTTAAATATCTAAAAACAACTTGGCTATCTGCCATAGTAACTGTAAGACTGACACTCGGTACAGTCACGAGCCGAAATTTGTATTCACTTTGAAACTTTTAGAAGTGATTTGGTCCTACTGTACCTATGATTGCATTTATGTGATTGCAATTTCACGTTGTATTTTGGAACCCAGTTTTATCCACATTGTTGCCATGGAGGAAGAATCTGGATGAAGTTGGCACAGAGTACAAAAATGGAAGATGATGCAATATAATGTTTATACGTATGCTTAAGCCCCCGGCTTCGCCCACGTGCAGTTCGATAATAGTCTCACGGGATCATGCTACCGGGATAAAAAGTATTCCATGTGTTAATCCAGGTTATAAACTATCTGTGTGCTAAATTTCAACCAAATCCGTCCAGTATTTTTTGCGTGAAAGAGTAACCAACATCCATCTCATGAGATGACGAGTAATAGAGAAGTATGGAAGAAGAAGACATGCTGCGCCGAGCCCAAATGAAGTTATACTGGTTTTGTATTGCCTGATTGGTCTTTGTGAGTACGTTTTACGAATTCATATTTCATGTTATTTTGGCACAAAATTTTTATGCTGGTGACACTGTGCATGCTAAAGTTTGACTGCAAAATTTTACTAAATCATGTAGGAATCATAATGTGGTATTTTGAAAATTTGATTAGATTTTTATTGTAAGCGACGGAGAGGCGCCAAGGAAATGTACGGAGTGCGGAAACTTTGACTTTCAAAGTTTAGGGGTATGACGAACAGGGTGTAAAGTTCTTCATCCCCCATAGAAAAGGGAGGATCTTCCGACCAGACGGGTGTTATGTCTGGTGGGCTGCCCGACAGTTGTTGTCGGGGTTTTTTATATACTTTAAGTCGCGGATAGCTTTAATGGCATGATTTAGAATTATGATGGTAGTTCTTCATTTATGACACAGATGGCGCTTTAGTATTTTTTGTTTTATGTTGCTGTAGTACTTCTTGTAGTGCCGTTACAAAATTTCTGCAAATTGCAGTGTTATGAGAATTTTGAAATCTTGTAGGAGTTGAATTCAAAGATGTACTTTAAAATTATCTCTTACAGCATTTATCGCCGATTTAATTGTCAAGCTTTGTAATCCCTCATTTTTTGTCATTGGGGGGACCTAATTAAGCAATAAGCACTAGCCCCCTTTATTGTAAAGTAAAAACCAGCTACTACCTTCACCTAGCTTCAGATTTTCGCAAACATTTTCCCAAGTTTAAGTTTGGCAAAACCTTACTCCACTTTTATTTAATACACGTATACAAAGACCAACATTTATTTAAAAGACCATCTCTTCTGCTACTGAGCTTGAAGTCTTGGGTTCGATTCCCGGGTTATGCAAACTGTTATTGAATTTATCCATCACGAATTTCTCAGTAGCACCGAGTCTGGATTTGTGCCCGGTTGATGGCAATAGACTCGCCCCTTACTAAATGCGACTTAAACATAACTGGCGAAATATGGGTGTACTAGTAGGTACACCTCTGTCTTACCCTTCGGGGATTACAGGCGTGATGATATGATTTTATGTTACCATCTCTTACTTACAATTCCGTAAATCACCGAACAATATATCAGCACACCAATATTACTTAATACAATTTATGTTACACAATAAATAAAGTCGTAACATAATATTTATTCGGGATTGCGAATATTTTTTTATTTATTTATTCACCCGGAAAAGGAACTCTTTCTATGTAATATGTCTTTATTTTCTTTATATAAAAGGACTTCAGATTTATATATATATATTATAAATCTTCTATACATATTTGTTTCTATGTTGTATCTCCCAACGTGATGATCACCATCAACAAGTTGGAAGCTTGCCTGGCCTTTACTTCAACTATGTTGGGATCAGCCTCCAGTCTAACAAGATGCAGCTGAATACCAATATTTTACATGGAGCGACTGCTTATCTGACCTCCACAGCTTGGGACATGATACTACTTGGTAAGATACTGGTTCTCAGACTTTCGAGCTTCTGACAATAACCAACTGATTTTTCAACATAGGAGGTGTAAACGGACCTTTCACGAAGCCGTCAACCAAGCATTCTGTACATCAAACTAAGTAAGTAAAAAAATTGCTGGGATACGATTTTTTTTTGGGGTGAAAAATCACTTTATAATTATGGTAACCATTGAGGTTACCATAATTTTTGTTACGTACTCAAAACATTGTGCTGCTGGATTCATTGAATAATACATAGTACGGGGGTCGTGGAGGTATTTAAAGTAAAGTTAACATCAAAGACTTGTATTTTTTTTTAAACTTGTGAAATTGTTGGAACTTTGACGCCCCATATGTCCGTAACCAAATGGTTCCCAGGTACGGTCTAGAACAAATAAATTACCGCAATGATGGGGAAAACAAGTGCCTTTCGGCTTCGTTAAGGGTATTGTTATATTATACTCAAAAATCTATCAAATCTACCAAGACTCGTAAAACTTTCAATAGCTAAACCTCTTATCATCTCTCTACATCTCACTCCAACAAAAACTTTAAAATCACACCACACCTTACAAACTGACATAAACATACAATCAACCAAAAAAGTAGAAAATTGCATAAACACCAAACATACCACCCAACCAGTACGGTCAGCACAAACATGATAAGTGGCAGTGTCGCAATTAATTTAGTTTTTTTTTCACGTCTATAATTCACACAGAGGCGACCGTGGCACACATTGCGTGGCCCCAAGTGGTCATGTCGTGAACTTCGTAGTTTTGTACCATTAGCAGATGGAGGAAAAAGTAAATCAACATTGGATTTTGTTTTTTTTGGTACGTGCTAGGTACGAGTGGCAGAAAGGGTCATGGAGCCATGTTCAGCAGATCCCTTCCAGATCGAGTTCCACCAAAATCTAAAGTCTACGACGTTGGTCAAAGAAACCAGGGCCGTCTAAAGCTCACTGGGTCGATGATACCGTCAAAATCGCAGGAAACACCTGGATAAGGGACGCATAGAACCAGGAAGTGTGGCAGAAGAAAGGGGAGGTCTGAACCCAGCAGTGGGTGATTCCGGGCTGATATGATGATGATGAGGTCCTCGTAGTTTATACAAAGTTTGAAAAAGGCTAGGCAGATGATGATTTGTAAGGGCTCGGCGCAGCATGTCTTCTTCTTTCTTACTTCTCTATTATATTAATGTTATTCCTTGGGGATTTGTTTGACGACTTGAATTTCATTGCTTGGCTTAATATTTTCGTTTACTTTCACTCTAACAGCTTCGATTTTACACGACACAGATATTTGGCTATAGATAACGAGTCCCTCACATAAGAGGAGTATCTCACATGAGAGGAGTTCCTCACGTGAGCGGAGGCACTCACATCAAGGCACAAACATAGGAAGTATGAAAACCTGATTGAACCGACTTAAATAAAAAGAGGTTTGTACTCGTATAAAACCGGAACTAAAAGGTCATACATGTAGTTGTTGCATGTCCGATATGACCCGGCAATAACATGAAATTTAATATTAAACTCTAGGTCAAAAGCCTTAAGGTCAAATTCGTTAAACTTGTGTTTGGATCGCGTGTTTTGAATTAGGACGTATAGTATTATGAGGTTATGATAATAGTATCTTCACGACTGGTTTCATTGAAGAGGGAAGCTAAGTTGTTGGACCATTAAATGGTTAAAAAAAAAACAATAAAACTAGACAAATTCTTGAGAAAACACAGAAACATGTCTCAAAACAGTCTCATGTTTTTGTCCCTATGTTAAAGCCAAGTCAGAGTCCCATGGGCGGCATAAAAACTCTGACACCAGGTTATAAGCACTAAACCACGGGGTTAAGCTAGTAACTACACATTATAAATGCGAAAGTTTGTGTGGATGTATGGATGTTTATTACTCTTTCACGAAAAAACTACTGAACCGATTTGGATGAAATTTGGCACATAGATAGTTCATAACTTGGATTAACTCATAGGATACTTTTTATTCCGGTAGTACGATCCCGTGGGACAATTACCGAACTATAAATGCGAAAGTTTGTGTGGATGTATGTACTCGTATGTTTGGATGTATGTTACTCATTCACGAAAAAACTACTGAACCGATTTTGATGAAATTTGGCACATAGATAGTTCATAACTTGGATTAACTCATAGGATACTTTTCATCCGACAGTTACCGAACTTCACGCGGGCGTAGTCGCGGGTATAAGATAGTTCCACATAATTGTAACAAACCTAGAGCCCGCTGCGTTTCCAACCATTGAAGTAAAGTAAATGAAATCGTTACGATTTTGTAATTGGCCATATCATATTTTTTAACCCTGCTAGTAAAATAGCGTGATTACGAAAATTAAACGCACTTATGGCTAATAGGACGGTTGCACAAGAGTATAGTGCGCCACGCTATGCCAGTTTTTAGTCAAGTTTTTGTTAGGCGACCTGCACGCGATTGTAGTCAATCAATCATCATTTTTGTACATTGCAACAAAATACAATTTAAATACACGTGTTTAGTCTACAACCTTAACATTTGAGGTTTAACAATTATAGTCATTATTTAATGTAAATGTAGAAAAACATTATTATAGAATCATCAGTAAAAGTCACGGACTGACAAAAAAGAAAAAGAATAAAGAAAATAAATTTATTTGGCACATACCACAAGGACCAACTCTCACTAGTAACAATTAAATGGATAGTGTTAAAACGACTGCCTCGTCATTTTAACACTATCCATTTAATATTCCTCGTTGCTTCGTCGGTGCATGAGGTCCTAGGTTCGATTCCCAGGTCGGTATGCAAAGTGTTATTGGGTATTTCCATCATTAATTTTTCAGTAGCAGCCACAGAGTCTGGATTTCTCGGCCCCTATTACATGGGACTTAAAAATAACTGGCTTAATGTGGGTGTACTATTAGGTACACCTCTGCCTAACCCTTCGCGGATTACAGGCGTGATTATGTTACGTTAAAACGAAATTCATTCCGTAGATCTATAATGTCAATGGACATTCCAATAGAACAAAAATATATTTTATAATTAATACAAAAAAATGTCGACCAGTCTTATACAAGCCATATTTAAATGTTACATACACATGAGACGTAACCCGATTTCCTCATATACCACCGTTTCCGTGCGGAACTTCCTCTGCATTTCTTGTGAAGCCTCTTACTTAATACGTAATTACAATTATTCCGTTGGTTAAGTGTTAATTGGCTCCACGATTTTTTCGAGAGAAAAAATTATCGTAAGGTTTATTAATTGGAAAATACTTGTATTATGATATTTTTCGCAGCATAAAGCTAGAACTAGCTAGAATTAGTTATTTGTTTAGTAAAAATTGGCTTAAACGAAATTCGGTTGGAACTAGTTTTACACGAATTTCAACATATCTACCACAATTTGACTATACACTGTGACTTTTTAGTCGTCTTACAACGGCAGCCAACTTCATGTATCCAATGACTACTAAGCATTCGTAAAAAAAAAAATGGTATTTATGAGATTTTAATAATTTAAAAATAAAAATATTATCAAACTCAAAGCAAAAGTAGGTATATTCTCCCGTTTGACACGTAAACACCACTAACAGGATAACAGGTTTCATATTTTTTTCTAATGTTTATTTATTTTTCTTATTCGGTAGGTAAAAAAAAAATCGCGCCTAGAACTATTTTATGTCGGGCACATTGAGTGGGCCTTTGTAAGACGACTTAAAAGTCACGGTGTATGTTGCCTTTTTTAGTTTTCCTAAGGGACAACTAATCGGCAATAACGGAAAGGAGGCCTTTGCCATTTTATTGAGGAAATACAACGTACATACATAACTCATGCCTTTTTCCCGTGGGGGTAGGCAGAAACCACAGAACGCCATCTGCTACGATCCTTACATATTCCTTTTGCCTCGTGCACTTTCATACATCTGGTCATACACGCACACCAGTAGCGAGAGATACAAAAAGTTATTAAAAAAAGTTAAACTTGATGGCCTAAAAAATTTTTTGATGTTTATCAACACCACGATGTATTTCCAAAACTACATTGCATAGCCTAAACACAACCCCAAAGCAGTCAGTTCCAAAAAAATATCTTCTTGAGTTAAAACCATACAAGCTAAAATGGAACATTTTCCACAGCAAACACGTCTAAAGAAGTTAAAACTGCGTGAAATTGAGCTGACATCGGGCTCCCAACCTCTCCGTGTTCACTTGCCAGTAATTCCACATAGTAATCAATGTAAAAGCTAAGGGTGCAGTATGGTTGAGAGCAGGGGGATTTTAAACTGAAGAAAATAATTTACTTTTGCTGAAGAAAAACTTTTTATACATCCGATGCAATAGTAGAGTATTTCCTTTTCTTTGGAACTCTAGGATTTCGGAATTCGAGGATTTTTTTTTTCAAATAATAAAACAGTAACTATAGAGTGACCGCTTTAATGAGTCCTCCGCCTTGCCCCATCAAAGGCACATTAAGCGTCTACAAAGACCTAACAATATCCCACAGGTTATTTTGTTTTAAAATAACCATAATCCACGTAAGTATTACGATACTAATTGAACCAATACGTGATCAACCTTCAGAATATTCCATTTAAATTGATACTTTCGCGAGAACTCATTAAAGCGGTCGGTTTATAGTGAAAGTGGTGGATAAAATATGTTTTGAGGCATATATATGAGGAGCAGAGTGTAAAACCTTTAAATCAATAGTCAAAAAGGATGAAATTGTTAAAGGGAGGATCTTCCGACCAGATAGATGTTACATCTGGTAGGGTTAGAGCCCTATGATTGTTGTATTATGTTCATTATGCGTGAAAAACAGTGATATCGTGATGTGATATCCGTCATTTTATTCGTATTTGGCGGCATAGATTAGGAATCTATTAAATCAAGACCCATAGAGACAGTTTCTTCAAAAAAAAGAACACATTCACTGAAAAGAGGCCATTAAACGTAAAAATCTAAATTCCAAGAACTCGATCCTCTCTCAGTGGCTCCACACCCGCCATACTTCGTCAATGTTTGAGCATGCTCCTGATTGAAGTCTGCGCAATTGTTCAGTGTGTCGACGAGCACGTTTGATCACACACCGTTATTGCCTTGTCTACAACGCTTAACATCTCTTAATTGGACTGAAGAATGGAAAATCCATTCTAACTTTCCAATCAACATAGAAATAAGACTCGCAAAGGAAAGCATTAATTACTTTGTGCCAGTAATTAGTTGAAGTCCTTGTTGAAATCTGGGTTTCTTGGTAGCTATGACCAGTCTCCCATTTATCACCATTCTTCGATCAGGTCACAGCTTAACATCTGGTTAAGATTCCTATCAGATCTGGTTAAAAAGCCTTATCATGCTTAATAAAAAGCTATGAGTCTATTATTCGCCAGAAAAAAAAATACTGTTTCGTTATCTTGTTCTTAAAAAAAATACCATAGAGCAAGTAACTAATATAACATTATAAAACAAAATCTTAAGAAAAAAAAATACAGAATATACATTCGACGTAGAATTAATATTAAATTTTGAACGTTTAGACATGCACGTACAAAAATACGAAAAAAAAAGATTTTGTGGCGTCCAAGAAAAAAATAAGGAACGCACCAAACGATATCATTTACATAGAAAACAACGCTATCTGACTGACCTTAACTAAATGTCGAGGTGAGGATATGACTGAGTCAGAATTCTTTTTTTAGTCAAAACATATTAGTTTAGAAGATTTATTATCACCAAATCTGGGAAGTAACGCGTAAAAACTAAAATAGGATTGTTGGATGGGTCAGGAATCGGTTTTAGGACCTATTCGATTCTTTATGACATGTCTGACTTTTGATTTTATCGTTTGGGTGATTTAAGGTTATGTGATTGAAGTTTGTTGGTGTGAATCACTGGGTCTTAAAATAGATTATTCAGGCTGTTTTGTTGTTGTTACAAAATTTAGGCTAGACTGACTTAAAATTAGCTACAATTGCCATTATAAGTGTACTAGCTTTTGCGCGCGGCTTCGCTTGCGTTAATTGTTGGTTGTAATAATATAATTCAATCATGATTCTATGGATACGTGGCGCCATCTATAGAACGTTATTGTTGTTTTCTCCAGGAAGAGTACTTTTTTCAGGATGAAAGGTACCCTAAGTCCGTTTCTGTACACCTGACAACGTCTATGCAAAATTTCAGGATGATCGGTTCAACAGTTTACTCGTGAAAAGGTAACACAAACAAACTTACTTTCGCAAAAAATATTATAGTTAGGATTAGGATTCTAACTTGATTTAAAAGAGTGTCCACGGAGTTTCTTTCTCGTCCATCTCTATAGAGATCTACGTTTCTTCATCAACGGACTCTAACAATTCAGCAATACCTTTAATTGGTTTAAAGGAAACAAATGCTTTCAATTTCAGATTAGTGCATGACCATTACTCTGAAGTGAGAACTTGGTATTTTGTGGGTAAAAGTTTGCTCAATAGTATCGTATTATTATGTTCCAGGTTTTTACTATTTTATTCCAATGACCACTCCCTCTTGATTTGACCTTTTTTAAAAGTGACTTTCAAAGTACGTGTTTTTCTTTTCTTAAAACCTCTATAAAGTTAAATAAAACATGAATTTTATGAACCGCAAAAAATAGTGCGCATTTAACGAACACCGATTAAAAGGTTAACAAAACTACAATTAATAAAAGAAAAATGAAGGCATGATGATAGCATAATTATATGGTTTTTAAAAGGCCAAAGAGTTATGGTATAATTATGCAAACAGAGTTATAAACTAGAGGATGCTCGCGACTTTGTCTGCGATAAAAGTTGGCCGGTTGACCAACCGTTTTTTATGTTCCCATAGGAGTTTTCAAAATGGCCGCTGCCTGGCCACGTCATCAAAGGAATTTTCGAATTTCGAGTTCCGCGTTGTTATGGTCGGTTATGGAGTTTTTTTTTTCGTATTTTGTGCTAGCATTACAAAGGTCTGAGTGATCAAAAGGTGTTTGTTTTAAAAATTAAACTTTTATAAGAAGCTGCTTGTTGATTTGATGGTAACCTTAGCATAAAAATATAATTAAGAGAAAGAGTTAATTAACGTTAAAATATGTCTTAGCTAGCTTTTGCCCGAGTAATTGCCTGTGTCGGAAGTTACCCCAAAGCAAATGACTACCGGGATGAAATTATCCCATGTCATAGTGATGCTGTGTGCCTAATTTCACCGGAATCGGTTTTGCCGTAAAGGCGTGAAAAGGTAAGGGAGATACAGACTGAGTTACTGTCACATTTATAATATTGCATGATGATGGAATAATATACTTGGCCTTACCTATTTAATATACCTAGTTATGTTTTGCTAAATAGTGTCGCAATTCACATAACTTTTAAATACACGGTGACAATCAAAATTCAAAGTCAGTACATAAATAGGTAACGATGTGCTAATTTAGTTACCATTATTATGTCAATAACCTTTTTGTTTTATATAATAATCGTATATATACGAAAAGTTATGACCTACCAGGAATTATTACATTGAGACTATTCTCAAGAATTTTTGTTTAGTCACGATTTTTTCCTTTTAAAGGTAAATTCTAACAACACTTTTATCTATATTACCTAAAGTACTGATCGAAAATTAAATTTTGTTGAATGGTGTAGTATTAGGTTTTACACCAAGACCAACCCTTGAGAGATTACAAGCGAGACGTTATGTTGTTTTATGTAATTAAGTCTTTAGTGGCGCCTGAGTGACATTGACAAGGGGGGCGTTATGGGTAAACATTTCTGAAATAATAATTAAATTATTACCTATTGTACACCCAACGTTTGCCATGACAGCTAAAATGAACTTACGTACAATGTAGCTTAGCAAACAAATCACATTTGCACACAGAATAGTTGGACCTGATTTTAGTTACTAGTTTAGGAAGTGTCCATGGAGTTTCTTGTCCATTCTTCTCTATAGAGATCTACGCCTTGGAATAGGCAACTACAGTAAAACACAAGTTATTATGCCTTGTGTCTGTGACTGTAGCTTCGTTTTCTTTGTTTTTTTGTGACATTCAAAAGTGCTTGTAATAGTCTAATTAAATAAATGCTTTGAGTTTGAGCTGCCTTTTCAAACTTCTACACAAATTCTTGCTATATTTTCAGGGTGGGTACGTGTTCAGGAAGAAAACAACAAATTAAACGATTAATCTTCGTAATTTAATTTAATTAAACTAACAGCCTAGTTCTAACCTCATTTAGTCGGGCCAGCCAAAACATATAGCAACTGAAAGTTACCCCAACTATTTGTCATTGGGGGTGTAATTAAGATCCCTAATGTTTCTTCTTAATGAGCCATGGTATATGGTTGAATCATGGGACACGATTTATTTACGAGGAAGTGTACATTGCTTTTGATGCATTAAAAAAAAACTGAAAACATTGGTGAAAAAAAAATTAAAGACACTTCATACTATCATATTTCGGAAATATTAACAACTAGCGGGTCGTCCCAGCTTCACCCGGGTATTTACCCCTATTGTTTTTCTAGTAATAAATATAGCCTATGTTACTCAGGGTGAATGTAGCTTTCTAATGGTAACATTTTTTTGAAATCGGCACAGTAGTTTTTGAGTTTATTCATTACAAACATACACACACGCAAAAATACAAATCTTTCCTCTTTATAATATTAATGTAGATGAGTATGTCTAGTTAAGGTGCCAAAGTTTGTCTGTCTGTCAGCAGGCTGGATCTCATGATCCGTAATAGGTAGACAGTTGAAATTTTCACAGAATGTGTATTTCTGTTGCCACTATAACAACAAATAATAATTTAAAAATTAAAGGGGGCTCCTCTACTACGATGGCACGGATCCCTTCATACTCAAGTCCGACTCACAGTTGGCTTGTTTTTTAAGATCCTCACTCCATCTAGCCGGTTTTGCAAATCACTTCTCTCATGACCATGTCGCAAGTCCCCTAATGACTTAGGCCTAAGTGAGCTCTTCCGCACCTCGTAATTAAAGTACTCAACTTGAGACTTACTTAGTTACGGGCTTCAAGTAACAATCTATGTATCTTGGTGTTTAGTTTTGTCTAAGGGTAATGAGGTGGCACTTACAAGGGTCACGGGATTAGCGCGGAGGGTAATAATGATATTTGAATGGGTTAGGATAGCTTTGGTAGTTGTAGGATTAAAACAAAGGGTTAAAGACCATTAGTCGGATATCAAATGCATGTCAGTCATGCTGTCAGATTCAATATAAAAGTGTATCAGACTCATTGTCAGCTCTCTACCATTAGCCCAACTATGTTGGGGTCGGCTTTCAGTGTGAAAGGACACACAGCTGCATATTAGTGTTTACACAGAGTGACCGCATATCTCACCTCCTCAACCCTACAGGGTTGTAACTGTTTGTAGCTGGTGGTTTGGCAAGACTGGTTGTCAGTCATTCGGGATTCTGATTATCGTCTCGTCTGTCAAAGATATACGGATGACAGCTGGGACCAATTGCCCCAAAGTACCTATGTTGCAATATTTCTAAGCAGGTCAAAATGGTCCGTCCTTATCCGCGTAATGCGAAATAGCGAAGCTTTACGATAGCTACCACGCAAAACAGTAACAATACACTCTTAAAACAAAAATCTTCGTGATCTCTCAACAATTTGCAGTAATTTGAGTCTGAAACTAAAGCCTACAATCTTTTGTCCATCTCCAGCGTTACGAAAGGCTGATAATTTAGTTCTAAGCTGTTCGTTATGACTGGGACACGACTAAGTGTTGTCGTGACGAAGCTGTGACGAAACGTGCCGCGAATTCTGATGGCACAAAGGATTTTAGGGATGGGACATTTGAAAAGGATTATATCGATAATGAGGTTTACGGTCGATGGTTTTAATTCTTGACAATTTAGTTTAGCACATTCGCTAAAATTAAATTAGGTAAGTAGGTTAATAATTCGGAGGAAGTTCTCATTGCGTTTGCATAAAATAAAAACCCAATAAATAAAAATAAACTTGTGAAGTGAAGTTGACTCATTCATATTTAATTTTATTCATTCGCGGTGTATATATATCAAGGTGTTATAGTAGTCGCATTTAGACCTTAGGATATCTATATGTATGTAAATTTATGCGTTTTCAAAAAGGCGCCACTGAATTTATGTTTTTAGCACAGACAGACTTATGGATGTAGTATCCAAGAGAAAGTAGTTTTTACTGGTTTAAAGATTTATTTGACTATTCGTTTTCTTGAAAAGCAGATCGTTTTTTGTATTAGCGACAGCTTGACCGGAACATGCTCCTGCTTTGGTTAAATAATAAAATATTCAGCAAAGGTTGGTCACGAGGTTGATAGCCTAGTTTACGATGTTCTCAAGATGTCGTTTAAGTATTGATCATTCCGTTTATATTACGTACTTACTCAGCCATCAAAATGGATGCTTGTGTCAATTAAGGTGTAAAACCAATCCAACTTTGACCTTTGCTTACTGCAATCTCTGGGGCCAAACAAAACCTACAGGGCTACCTCATTATCAGCTTAAATTTACATCGTTTCTGCATTTCATATTACTACATTAGCATATTTTACTGCGTCGTCTGTTGAAGGTTTATTTTTGTCATTCATAAGTCAATATCTCGCGTGTTGCCTTGAACAAAATCACATTAATGTTGTGAATTTTAATAAAATGTACATCAACAATCGATTTGTCTATAATTTATTATAATTCTGGCCTTATTTCGTAAATTGATTGACATAGTAATAAAAATCTTGTATTCGAATACCATTTTTGTATAACTAGGCAGTTTTTAACGGTTTGGAATATATTGGGGATTGTTAAATGATAATTACTTGTAATATTATCTTTTTTATTGTTTACATGACAAACGCATTAAAGATTTACGGAATAAACAAATGCTCACAATATATTAAAACTTTTAAATGTGTCGAAAAAAATGGCAGTCTTTGAGTTTGGGATACCTAATATAAATAACCAGATATACGTATCACAAACATGTATTAAGCATTTACGGAAAATTAAAAATATCCCCAAAACTTTGGCTCTATTTTAATAAAAGCAAATTAAGCTTCGCACCGGATAGCCATAAATAGTAGTTATAAAAACCGAAAACTTTATCGATAAACTGTTTTTATGGCACTACACTGCCGTTGTCGGCGACAGGTGCATCCGAACGGCGGTGCGACACGGTCTATCGATATATCGATAAATTGTATTTTGATAGCGCACAGCCCTATGACTGAAAATAGATGCGGCTTCTTTATGTTCAATTTTGTAATCAGATTTGTTTTTATGATAATATTTATTGAAGGATTAGAACCTGTTAATATTGTAATGAAAATCTTCTAGTTGTCAATATCTACTTAAAAATAAAATACACGCCTGTCCTAAATAAATATTCTCAGTATTTAAAATTGCGTCTCAGCGTCAAAGAAGAACTTCAATATAAAAAAATTGGAACCCATCCGCAAAACATCCGTGGCAAGAGCAGCTTAACCTCATTCAATCAGTAATTTAACCCCAATCCCGCCACACATGAAACACAATGATATAATATTGATTATAGTGTGAATATTTTATTCAGACAAGTCAACCCTCTCCGGTTTACCTCAGTCATCTCTTATGTATGCCACATGGGGTGCCTGGGGCTGGACCATCATTCAATATTTAAGTTAATTGATATCACACTCTATCACCTCCGGGATCATGCATATTTAAGTGTATTAAGCTCACTCGATCTTAAATAAGGAATGTCAACAATTAAATTGTTTACTATACATCTTTAGGTAAGGCGGTTCTTGCCTAGGTTGGTCCCTGGATGGATGACCATTCATTATTTACCGAGTTTCCTCCGTGCCTCCGAAAGCACGTTAAGCCGTTGGTCCCGGCTGTCATTTGTAGATCTTTGACAATCGTTTTAGGTAGTCAGTGGCCCGAAAATCTGACAATCAGTCTTAGTCGTATTACCCAGTACTAACTGGGTTGTGGAGGTAAGATAGGCAGTCCTACCCTATAAAATACTGGTTGCATCCGGTAAGACTGGAAGCCGACCAAGTGCTGCACAGTTATTTAGGTGCGTGGAAATAGTAGGTACTAATATAGCTTGATTGATTTTTCTATACAATTTTACGGACAATTCCAAAAATGTTTACCAACATATGATAGTCATCCTGACAGTGTCACTAAAGCTTCAAAACAACCATATACTGCGGAAATGTAAAGATGTTTGAACTTCAGAAAAAACGCAATAACACTTTGCTTGACAACTTAAATATCTGGAAGCATTCTTAAGCTTCTAATAGCGCTAATGACTATTACCAATCTCATACGATATACATGAATCTATTTTGCACCTACCCAAACGGAAGTTTTTTTAAAAATAAAAATATCATCTCTATCTAAATCTTCTCCAGTCTTCGTTAACAACAGGCACCTGAGTGCGCCGACCGCAGTCCGATATTCGCCAATATTTAGAAGATCCACAACGCGGACACAGATATTGCAATCCCGGCCAGATTACATTTAAAATGAATCCCGGTGTAGCGGTAAAATGGCGGAAAACTGCCGCTTTCAGTTGCAGTGAAATGTGGAATAAAATAGTTTGAAGTATTGGGTATTGTTTTCATGTTTGGATTAATTTGGGTCGTACCCCATTCAGCGTGTGATTTTCGTCATCTGCCTCGCCTTTTCCCAACTATATTGGGGTCGGCTTCCAGTCTAACCGGATGCAGCTGAATACCAATATTTTACATGGAGCGACTGCCTATCTGACCGGGTAATACGATACCCCTTGGTAAGACTGGTTGTCAGACCTTTTGGGCCACTGCCTACCTAACGACTGTCAAAGATCTACAAATGACACCCGGGACCAACGGTTTAATGTGCTTTCCGAGGCACAGAGGAAACTCGGTATGTAATGGGCCATAACCCATCCACAGACTAACCTAGGCAAGCACGGTTTAACCTAAAGATCGACCCGAGCGGCTATTATTATTAAGCCACGAGCTCCTTCGGCGTGTGTGTTATGTTATAGTTTACATATTCTTAGTAGGCTGATGTGTAGCTATAATAACATAAATATAACATCACGCCTGTGTACCTAGCAGAGCTGTACCTAGCACCTTGTATACTCGTTATTTGATTTGAAGTATGTCATGGTGTTACTTTACTTCTTTCGTAAATATGTTTTTCTTTTTGTATATTGACACCTTGTTTTAATATACCTATATAGTCGTGTAATTTGTATTATTTAATTGTGCTTTTGTGTGTTGTGCTATGTTTTTTGTGTGCACTAAATAAATGATTTATCTATCTATTTGTCTAGTTCACCCACGTTTTGCCAGTTATGTTTTGAGTCAGTTATGTAATGGGACGAGTTTATTGCCATCAACTGGGCACAGATTCAGACTCCGTAGCTGCTACTGAGAAATTCCTGATGGAAATTCCCAATAACACTTTGCGCGGCCTGGGAATCGAACCCAGAACCTCATGCTCAGCATTCACGCTTGCCATTACTAGACTTATGAGCATTATTTTTAATTCCTATTTAATAAGGGGCGGACCTATTTCCGTCAATCAGGCACACATCCATGCTCCCGGATGCCTTTGAGCCCAGTACAGGACCGTAGGCAGGACTCATCAGTATTGCAACCATTTAGGCAATAACTCCTTCTAAATCCTAGTAATTACTACGATGGCCATCTTTTAATCTCTTTGGCAGTAAAAATGATCAATTTATGACCAAATTAAGACTATTAGTTGGAAGAGCTACGGCTACAACGTCTGTACTATTAGTTAATTACGAAGATGTTAAGGGTGCTTCAGGTAATTTACTGTCGTAAGTTATTATTATTGTAATTAAGCACCAATGTAATAAATGTGATCTTTCACCATTCGGCTCTTACAAGTTTTGTGTCTATTTTATGTAACTGTTGCCCGACCTTCGTCCGCATGAAAGTATTATAAAAATACAATTTTCACCGTTTTTGCAACATTTGTCATTGATGCCCCACTTCGGTTGTAGCGTGATGTTATATAACCCATAGCCTTCCTCGATAAATGGGTTATCCAACACTAAAAGAATTTTTCAATTCGAGACAGTAGTTCCTGAGATTAGCGCGTTCAACCAAACAAAATCTTCAGCTTTATAATATTATAAGTATAAATATATAAGTATAAGTATAGATTCTGCCTCCTTCACATTGATCTCAACGAAAGCCTCGTCTCTTAAGCTCTTACCTTTTAACAGCAGCACGAAGTTCTTCTTGTCCTCTCCACCCTTGGGGTACTCCCAATCCACATCCAGACCGTCGAAGTTCCTGTCGCGCATGTACGGGATGGCGGAGTAGATGAACGTCTGACGGGCGTACCGGGTCGATGACATCTCCTTGAACTTCTGGGTACCGAAGGACCAGCCACCTGGAGAAGGGAGATTGTTTTAGAACCAGTGAGATGTGACATGTTGCTGGGGGAGTTTGATGCGTCACTTCTTCCCAGATTCTTCACTTCTTCTTCACTAAGAAGAAGAGATTAGTTGCTGGTAAAAAAAATGAATGATCGGTCTATTTATATAAAATATTACTAGGTGACCTGCACCAAAAATGTGTGACAGATTCACTCACAATCTGAAGAATTTTGACAGAATTCGTAATCACTATGTGCTATGCTATGTAGGTCTGTGAAAAGTTTTCTTTGTTGAGATGACTATGTTGTGAATGGATGCTTTAGTTATTTTATCAAATTAATCACGGAACTAAAGAACTTTTCGCATCAACAACTTGATTCCGCTGTTTCTTATACAAAATGTTTACTTGGGGATTCATTTATAATAAAGCAAGGCAATAGCTAAAGTTGAGGTACTAAAAATGTCACAAAATAAAGTTAAAATACATTGGCGAAGCTTAGTTTCATGATACAATAAATATTCATGAAATAAAAAATATTGTTGTTCTCTGAACGCTGCATGATAATATTACACAGACTGCTACAGTGTCCAGATACCACAAAACATAACCAATCAATGTTTCGTTCACCTAGCCAATTAATTACAAGCCAACGTTCAATACCTATTATCTCAACAAGAATTATCTCACACTGATCTATTAAATTCACACTAATTACTAAAAATCACGAGCGAATTTTCGCAACTGTATAGTGAAGTGAAACGACAAAAAAGTGGCGTGTCGATTTCTTTAAGCGCTCATAATGCATTGCGCCACAACTGGCAGGTAGGTCTCATGAAAATAGGCGCGGTTTTTTGTAGGCATTCCCGTGAAAATAGGTGAAAATGTCGCGCGAATGCGCTTTGTGCCGTGGGAAAAGTGCCGCGGTGTGTTCGCATGTGGCTAGTTAGGGGACAATTTGTCGATATCGATATTTTTTTGAGTGTTGTTTTATAAAAGTGAATAGTAAACATGAATCAATGCTCTACAGTGCGTGTAATTTACTTTATGAGTGATTTAAAAAGCGAGTATTTTACGTAAATTAATTTTGTGTTTTTCTACGCTGCAGGTATTCAAATCTAAAAAAAAATGAATATCTGGGTATATTATACAGGGTGTAGGTATGCGGAATATGATTCAAAATAAGGATTGTCAGTTTGTGGAGGGCTGTCCTTCACACCATGTATTTATGCTATGTGTGGTTTTTAAGCCAAAAATGAACTAATTTAAAAATAATATCTCACACCTCAAGCCACTCGTCTCAAACTCTCAACTTGCCATTAAAAACACGTACCATAAACCATAACGTTTAGTTATTAGAAAGTTGTGTTGCCATAAAAACCCAAGTCATAATATTTATACACCTATTGATTGCTTCAACTGGTTGATTGAACCAATCGTTATGTAAGCGAGTGTGTATGAAAGTGAGGTGTGGTATTGTTGTTTTTGCAACGTCATTTAGGCACGTGTGTTTAATAAAAGTTTATTTGTATGGTATATAAATAGGATTCGTTTATTAACTTGATAGTGGTAATTATCACTATGTAAATCATCTGTAATCTTCTTTCTTTTTCGTGTGGTTAGTGGCAAACCTGGTATCAGAGTATTTCATCTGTAATGAAGATGCTTATTAAACATTTAACCCCTTTTTTTCTTGAAATTAGTAAGGCATGAATTTAATTTATTATGCATATTTACATTATGTAGAAACTACAGAAATATAATTTAATTTAATATTTAATCACATTAAAATATGTTTTAATGTGATTTAAAAGTGCTTAAATGTCCCCGTCCCACAAGTCGAGGTTGTCGACATGTGGGACGTGGACTCTGCAATCGTTGACCCGAAAGTCGTTACGGTTAATAGACTAACAGCAAAGAGCCTCGACCAACACCTTAAGAGGCTCTCATTGCGCGGCTGGGTCAAGGGCTTGATTCAGAAAGCAGTCCTCCTGGACACGGCACGCATAATTAGTGAGGAGGTTCCTCTCCCTGGAGCCCTGACCACCGGCAGCTTGGACTTTGTTACTGTTGCCGATGGTCATTTTGTTTTTTTATAGATTTAAATGTTTTGTATACTTTAGATTTTAAAATATTATACAAAAATGTAATAAATAAGAGAAAAGATGAATAAATGTCTATAATGCTAATTAAACACTTAATCACATCTAAATTATTTGAATTAAATGACAAGGATACCTAATTACTATTTCAGAAAGCGATCGCATTTTAGAATGACCTAATTAATATAATTAAAATTATTCATCAGTTAATTGGATTCGCTCATAGCTTTAAAATGATTAATCTAGATTTCAAATAGGTGAACATTTAAATTCGAATAAATCTTATCGATAAGTCTTTGGACATCACAAACGGTATCGATTTTAAAACACTCTGTCTACCGAATGCTATATCTCGTGTATTTTGAATCGGCTATTTATTCGAATGAATAATCAAAGTGTTCTTCGTGAAATATGAAATGCTTTACTCATATTTTTGCCTCAATTTTGCTTTTTGTGACGATTCTAATATTAAAGCTAATGAGCTGTGAAAAAAATAATGTTTTTTTAAAGGTGAGTTTTTAAAAATGGCAACCTCGCAATTATAACATGCAAGTAACATTCATAAAAGAAAACATTTCACACAGGGTGACAAAATGGACGATCATATCGATAAAAGCAATTTTTAAATAGCTGTCAGATGTTTGTTTGTTGTAGTTAATTATTGATTATGACCAAATTAAATTATGAAATATCATTCTTTGTTGATCTCATCATCTGGCTAGCCTTTTCCCAACTATGTTAGGGTCGGCTTCCAGTCTAACCGGATGCAGCTGAATACCAGTATTTTCCATGGAGCGACTGCCTATCGGACCTCCACAACCCAGTTAGTACTGGGTAATACGATACCCCTTGGTAAGACTGGTTGTCAGACTTTTTTGGGCTACTGACTACCTAACGACTGTCAAAGATCTACAAATGACAGCCGGGACCAACGGCTTAACGTGCTTTCCGTGGCACGGAGAAAACTCGGTATGAAATGGGTGGTCACCCATCCACGGACCAACCTAGGCAAGCACGGCTTAACCTAAAGATCGACCCGAGCGGCTGTTATTATTTAGCCACGAGCTCCTGTGCTCCTGGTGCTTTGTTGATCTAAAATATTTATAAGATATTGTCAAATTTTCGGTGTAAACAAAGCTCTCAGAAATCAAATGCTTTTGTTAAACTTAAAACTGTTACAACACTATTCCATTATTTTATTGTAACTCATAAATCACCAGAGAAATATTTGTAGCGTCACAAGAAATTTATGTATTTTGACATATTTTTTTGCGCTTTAAAAGTGAATGCTTTTTAATTCTGAATTTATTAATAATATTATGAACTCTGAACTTACATAATTAAACTATTGTGTTTGGGTCAACAGGTCACAACAATATGGCTTGTAGCATTAGGTAATTGATTTATTTTATTGCTTATTTCCTCAATAAATATAATGACTTAACTTGTTTAAGAAAACATGATGCATTTAGTGCCTTGTTTTGCATAATATGGATGCATGCATAATTTAATTAATAGATGTTACAAGACTATTAAAATTAAAATGATTAAACTTAATATGTCTGATATTATAATGTGTACACACAGTCATAAAATATTGCAATTAATTGTTTAGATGATACTTGATATGAAAACCATGATTATGAAACTTGTTGTAAGTATTCTAAAAGCTTGATAAATATGTACGTCGTTATTATGTAAATGTGGTACATAATATTTTATTGAGAGTGATTAATTATAAATAGCCAATCAAATTGATTAACATACTAACACTGACAATCACACTGAAGTGACTACAAAAAAATACTGCTTTAAGAACGTCATCATAACCCTCCAGCACGCGCAGCATGACCACCCTAGAAACGGGTTTTATCGACGGAAGAATCGACAAAATGACAGACTTCTTTTGTTGATCTGTAATTTTATCGATTCTCCCGTCGACAAAACCCGTTTCTACGTTGGTCATGCTACGCGTGCAGTACGTGCACTTGTCTACCTAACCTTCTATTGTTTCATGTTAGTTGTTAATCAATGTTCATCATACATACCAATAGCCAAAAGAGTCTTCAACTTAGGATTAGCCTTCTTCAACGCGTTGATTCTGTCATACAATCCAGTCTTCCCATCCTTGGTCTCATCGTTGGACTCGAAGGAGCTGAGCTTGCCTTTCTTCAGCCAGCCGAAAGCGAAAATGATGTGGGTGCAGAGATCAGGCTGGATGTCTTCTGGGGTGAACTTGCCGACCTTCACACGGTATTGGGACCAGTTGGTGTAGTAGCAGACAATCTGGTGGAAGAAAGGAATGGTTATTAGAAAAGGAAGAATATATTGATGATGGTGATGAAAAAGATAATGAAAAAGATGGCGATGTATTATGTAATTAGAACTAGTTGTTGACCACGAATTTTATTTGTATTTATTTTGTTATTTAATATACAAAGACATCGGTGAAGGAAAATATCGTGAGGAAACCTGGACTTATAATTAATATAAGTCTGAAATCGCTAACCCGTCTTGAGCAAGCGTGGTGATCAATGCTCGTGCCTTCTTTGTACGAGAAGAGGCCTTTGCCCAGCAGTGGGACAGTAACAGGCTGGTATAATTATTAATATACAAAGATCTGAAATATAAGTAGCCTATGTCCTGAAAACTTTTTATTTATCTAACATGTTCTGTGGGTAAGACGTCAAAAGTCAATCATTACCTATTCATATTAGAAAGACTACTGAGCATGAGGTCCTGGGTTCGAGTCCCAGGTAGGGCAGTGTTATTGGGTTATTCCATTAGGAATTTCTCAGCAGCGGGCATAGATTCTAGATTCGTGCCCGGTTCAAAAAAATCAAAATCAAAATATTTTATTTCACACAGGCCCTGATGGGCACTTATAAAACGTTGACAAAATGGTGCACGGTTGATGACAATAAGCTCGCTCCCTATTATATGGGACTAAAAGACAACTGGCGAAAAGTGGATGTATTATTAGATACACCATTGCCTAATTCTTCGGGGATTACAGGCGTGATGTTATTCTTATTCTTATTCTTTATTGCACACAAAAAAACAAAAAGAAATATACATACAAATTGCGATAACATGGCTTATTTACAATGGCGAGCTTAACCTAGAATTGGGTTTTGTTATGTTACGTTATTAGAATGGAATCTTTTCTAACACATAAATCATGTTATAATGAGAAGATGTGATGGGTTTATGGACTGTAAAATTCGAACTACTTGCTTGCTGCAAAACAGTGCATACTTTGTAAAGATTTCATGACTTTCGTTTAACTCATATGTGAACAACCTTTTTCAATGTCATGACGTAGCTACAATATGTAAGGTTTAAAGATCAGCCTTAGTGACTCATATTAAGTTCTTTATAAACTTTTCAGTCCTTTTTAAGTTCCAAGATAATTCTTTGAAATCGTAAGCTGCGACATTTACAATTTCATATGAACCATCTTTGTATGCTTAAATCAGTATAATCTTTTAAAGACTATTATCTATTGCAAAGATTATGACTCATTTTGATGTATTCCCCCTGCCTATAATTCTATATAAAGTGAACGGTTTGAATACATTTTATTATGTTAAACGATTCTAAGAAAATTCACATCTAACTGCATTTTTAAAGCACACAATTATCTTCAAGGATTTAGTGCTCCTTTCGCAAACAATATTAAACGTATATTTCTAAATTCATATTCTTTAGTAAAGTTTGCGTTGAGGCACTCAGTTTTATAACCCGCTCCCGTCTACTGCTTAAAAATACCAGCTCATTTAACATGAAAAGTTTCCTCATTTATCCATTCAAATCTGAACTCTACACATTCAAAATAGGGTATCTTTCAGAAGACATGTAATCTTTTCAAAATTCAAAAACCTATCTTGAAGACATTCGCGTAACATTAAATAACGAGAATAAACTATGCATTGTGACCTTTATTCTTATAGGAATAAAGTTTATAAATACCGAATAAAAATCTTCGAGTAGGCAAATACTTATTTTGAAGGCTAACAACTTCACTTTTACGTTCGAAAAGTTCACTCATATCCGTGTTGTACTATTGTTTTACAAAATTACTTTTGCGTGTCGGAAACTGATACGGACGTTTCTATTTCAAGGGGTTAGGACCTAAAATTGTATAAACAGTAAGTATTTTAGGTATAATGGTCAGTTGGTGTTTTGGTCCCGCAAGGCTCAATTCTCGGCCCGCTGCCTTTTCCTGCCATATTTTATTAGAAGGAAATAAAACCTTTCGCAATCGATAGTTAATATTTTTATTAACTGTTATTTGATTTTAATTGACTCAGAAGAAATTTAACTTTCTAAATTGAATTATTAATCATATTTTAAAAGCAGCGTTTGAATATACTCGAGAAGGTAAAAATGGAAAGAAATACAATACTAATAAAAACACCTTTAATATAGCTTACCTTATATCCATCTTTGTCTTTATGATGATCAGTACCGACAGAATTATCGAGGACTGCAGAAGATTTTCTGCTGGCAATGCTAGGTCTTCCACGGATCTTGGGCCTGTTCACACTGGCGGCTATGATCTGATCTGAAGACCTGGAGACGCTGGATGTGACTGAAGTGGACACTTTGCTAGGCTTACGGAGTCTTCTGCGAACAGCTGTGGAAGAAAATAAAAATGGTTTTAAAAATTGTTTTGAAGAATACCTGATATTGGAAATAATAGCTTATTTAAGTTTTTCCATCTGAAATATCTCAGTAGAAGTCTAGAGTCAGCATTTGTGCCCCGTTGATTGCAATAATGTGTGGATTCTACAACTACTATAGATACAAATCTGAATAACCCTTCGGGAAAAACGGACGTGGTGTAAGTATGCCTCAACACGAAAAGGACGTTTGGCTACCCATTCGGCGAGAAGTAGCCGAACAAAAATGATGATGACGAATTTAATTGGAATGCAAAAGTAATCGTAATTCGTGGCCATAAAAGATTTGATGAGCAATAGCTAACTCCTGGCAACTCTCTTGCAACAATTACAGAAAAAAGAAGGGAACCCATTACACCTTAGTTAGGCACCACAAGGTCTACGAAGCCATGTAAAGTTGAGTAAGACCTAAATATCAGCACCATTTAGAGTTCTACTGACCCCTTTATGTGTAAAGCGTGACACATCAAATTAGAAACATATCAACTGGCTGTCATTGCAAAAGATTATACAAAAGAGGAACAAAGGCAGTTTCATTTTATCGTCTTGCAATATGTCTAGATAAAAAAAGTAATAAAAGTTTTAATTGAACCAATTGGGTTCGTTACTCAGCAATTTTTTTCTTGCTAAGTTTAAAAATAGTGCCAGAAATAAGATATATAAGGGTTTCGTATACATATTTAATAACGAAATTAATCTTAAGTTAATAGATCTGCAAATACTAGAAGGACTCGATAGGGTAAAGGGAATAAATAAATAGTAAATGAATCTGAAATTACTTGTTTGCGTATGAAGATTGAAGAAATTAATTAATCTGTGTTATAACCATTACTTTGATCAGTCCCGGAAGCGAGCCTAAATCAATACTTTCCCCTATCTACTAATTGAATATTGACACAATTTTCATATCTTTTTTCATTTTCATCATTCCAAAGCATGACTTCTGTTTCCAAAGTAGTCTATTAGTCATCATTTCATGAGTCACTTCCTTTCCTACCATATATTCTTTCATAAAGTCTATCTATGGTTTCGTTGTCTCTATCAATTTTTTATCTAAAAACAAGACATAATTTTTATCTTGTTCTACCAATTAACTCTTTTATAGCTTCAACTGCTCCAAGAACATTATTTTCTACAAGAACTTTGCCTCCTAGAATTACTACTCATTCTTCGTTGTCTTCGTCTTCTCAGAGGTACCGTTAGTTATAAAACTTCCTTTAACTATTTATTTTTCCAAACCTTTTCCAAGAACTATGCTTAAACTAAAGAGCCTCAATCTTGACATCAAAGACTTTGCGCTCGCACCTAATTTTTCCGTCCGATTTAACTTCAAAGGTAGCCGCGTTGCGTTAAGTTGGCTAAGTGATTTATTGAGCGGTAGTTACAGGGGGGTTAGGATCTGTAATCTTTACGCTTGTTTCGTCTTTTGGGAAGAGTAGAAAGGTAAATCGATTTTGGAGGTGTTAACTTTTGAATTTTGCAGAAGTAACTTGAATTTTGGTGCCAAATGATGTTGGCTCTCTTGGTGTATTTTATTCATGCAACCTTAAAATATTTTTCCTGTCGGAGGAAATCGCCGTCGAGGTAGACCGCGACGAAGGTGGTGTGACGATCTGATCTCGTTTGCGGGGCGAACATGGCCAGATATCGCACAGGACAGAGAGGTTTGGGAGGAGAAAGGGGAGGCCTTTGCCCAGCAGTGGCACACTCAAAACGGCTAACAAAAAAAAAAAAACCTTGAAGACAGCTGAACTCACCGCCATCTAGGAATTGTTGTGGAAATGCGCCCAATTAATCAAAAGTTTATTTTAAACATAGGTATAATATCAGTTCCATGCTCTCCTGAAAATTCTGCCGTAACAAAAGACCATAGAGCTCTCTCACATGCAATGCATTTAAACGACAAATAAGTATTTTAAAACAAATAGAATTTTGAAACTAAAGGTATCCAAGCAACATTTTTACAAAGCCATTCCTCCAATATGTTCCGAGTAATAAACTTCCTCTACACTTTGAATTCCAAACGCCCTTATGGGACACCCTGTTACTGATGGCAAACACAGTTCCACTCGAATTTCTACCTCAGACATGGGAATTTACAGTTGAATTTTGTGTGGCAGGGAATTATATTTTTCTCACAAAAGAAACAGTTTTAATGTATGAGTTTAGCCAGGGTGTTTGTTTTGTAAACGCTTGCTTTGTCCAGGGACAGATGAAAAGTCTATATTGTATGATGTATCTGTGGAGGTGTGTTGGATGGATGAGTGAAAAGGGATATTGTCTATGGTTTATGTCAGTAGTGTAGTTTTTTTTTTAGGATCATGGATAAAGGATGACGTGAATAGTTGCAGGTGTCCTACATTTTATACAAATAGTTTTGTCTAGTAGAAATATTTTAAGGTTTATCAAATTAAAGTAATAAAGCAAAACTTTATGATTTTCCAGAATTGTTGATCAATTTATGACTATTTTCGACGTGATTTGCGAAATTAATTTTACTGAGTAACCAACTAACCATGGAGTTTCTTGCCGGTTCTTCTCCATAGAAAACGACCAACCCGAACCGTGCACCTTTTTGTCGACGTTTTATAAGTGCCCATCTAGGCCTAAGTGAAATAAAATACTATGATTTTAATTTTGACTGAGAATTCCGTGACATAAGACTATTTTAATAACATTATTCCTCATAAAACTTAAGTTATTAACTCGAATTTTCTAGATTAAATCAATTTATAAATATTCTAGCTTTTTCTTCATCGGGCGTCTAGAACATCAAGAGAAAGAAATCTTAAAATAAAGGAATAACTTCGCAGTGCGGTAGGAACTAACTCACAGTTTTTCTTCGCTTGTTAGCGTGGATTTATGAAAAAAATAAGTTTGAGCTTTCATAGGAAAATCTTGAAGAGTTACTGAGGTTATAAAAATAACCGATTCTGACCCTAAATGACATTTAAATTAAGATAAAGTTTCAGTGCTAATCCCTGATGGATTGAAGATAACACCCTGGAGTCACGAGTGAAGAAGAAAAAGATTACAATAACAGGAATGCAGTCAAACACGGCACGACGGCACGGTTGGCGCAGTGGCTGAGCGATTGACTGCTGCGCTTCGTGACGCGGGGTCGATTCCCGCACGGAACAAATATTTGTATGGTCTACAGGTAGTTGTTCCGGGTCTGGCTGATTGCGTATGTAAGTTTAAATGTTTGTAAACGCACCCACGATACAAGAGAAATTCCTAGTGTGGGGCAAGGTTTTTATAAAAAAAACATAATTTGAATGTATTATTAATAGATGTTCATGAAGAAAGATGAAGTTTTTCAGTTAATAAATTTCTCTAGAATTATTTTTGCTTCCGGTACATTTTATGACATATCAGCTGACCACAAATACTCGAAATCAATTCTAACATTAAGTAATTTCAATAAACTCCCACCCAGCCTCAAAGCAGATACGTCGCCGATCCAATTAATAAGGCCAGCTGTCTACCCCGCAGTAAACACGAAGGGATTTGCATAAAAAACAGCGTCGTAACGAATTCTGTCCGCGTGCGCGTTTCAAAGCTATCACGCGTACATTTTAGACAAATCAGACGGTAAACACGTCTGCTCTTTCATGAAATACATAAATCTAAAGAGAGAATTTTAGGGATACGCTATTGGGTTTTAATTTTTTTTTCGGCCCATTGTGTGAATTTGTGTGTGGTAAATGAAAACAAATAACTTTCTCAAAAAAAAAAAAAAAAAACTCTTTCAATGTTATTACAATAACACAACAGCCGTATGAAATTCGCGCGCGCCTGTGACCTATCAGCTGTTAAGCGCGTGACTCTGCCCACTCACTGTTTAACGGTACCTACGATAGTAATGAGACAGAACGGCGTCACGCAGCTAACAGCTGTAAGGTCACAGGCGCGCGAATTTCATACGGCTGTTGTGTTATTGTGATAAAAGTGTGTATATAAAAACAAATGTTTCTTTGTAAAAGTTGTTTGTTATCATGAGTACAATCACGTGTATAAGTATCGGTCACTAATTACCAGTCACCCTATATACAGATAGAGCAGAATTACTTCTCCCAGTTTTTCCAAATATTAATAAAGATCAAGTTACTTATCAAGATGGGAAGTTTACTGCCTGATTAAATATTGACGCATCACACTCACAATACACATAAAAGTCCTGTCACACATACATTCTAGAATATAAACGACTAAAACCCAGTAGTCTAACACATTACTTTACCTAACTAATCACGCACTTAGCTATCATTAACACACCGCTTCCTTTCTTGTCTATTCTCAAGGTACACTGGAGTAATTAAATCAATTTGCATCAGTAATTAATTGGGCTGTAGTAATATTTTGTATGGGGAGTGTTATATTTGAATTTGCTGAGTTTTATGAGTTAATTTTCAGGGTTAATGTGTATTGGTGGTAATAAAATGAATTGAAAAAGATTTGTTTTAAGCTTTCACGGTTTATAACTAAACTTATATCTATACTTATACTTACACTGATAATATCGGGAGCTCAAAATAATCAACAATCACGGAAGATATCCCGTAAGTGACAGTATAAGTTTTGAAAAAGGTTTTGTTTCATTTGCTAGGAATTCTTGCAGTACATGCGCAGGACCTTCGTGAAATGCATTACAGTTTGAAGGTAAAGTTTTATAAAGAACCACTTTGAAACCTGACTATATACTGCCTCGTTAGTCTACTGGTCGCAAGTGCGACTGCTGAGCATGAGGACTTGGGTTCGATTCCCAGGTCGGGTAAAACGTATTGGGTTTTTCTATCAAGAATTTCTCAGTAGCAGCCACAGAATCTGGATTTGTGCCTGGTTGATGGCAATAGGCTCGCCCCCTATTACATGGAACTTCAACATAACTGGCGAAATGTTGGTGTACTATAAAGTACACCTCTGACTAAGCATCTGGGAATTACAGGCGTGATGTTATGTTTGATGTAACTTGGAAACCCCAGTTAAAAACACTACTATGAAAGTCCTTACTTTTAAATAAAGACATTCTATTTTTTTTTAATCCTCGTCAATCGACCCATTTTTTGTGCAGACTCCGACCAAAGGTTGTGAAGAGTCCGTGCCAATAAATCATTTATTTATGTATGCATAAATCTCACGAAAGCATAAATAAATAACTCATAAACAATCTGTTCAACGGAGGTCAGGTCCACCCTTAAACCGTCGGCCGATAAAAAACGCGTGTTTTTAGGTAAATAAATTGCTGGATTATCAGCAATATATCTTTGACCGTGTCCAGTCAGGGCATGTCAGGATACAGCCGCATAACCATAGCTTTGGGCTGCAAACAAATCGCTGGCAGGATATGTGCGTATCTAGGTTTTTATTCAGTGTCTGGCAGGATCTATGGCATGAGTTTTTGAAAGAAGAATTGTACAGCTGAACTAGAACAATGAGCAACATAAAATAAAAAATAATAATAAGGTAGCAAAGTAAGATGTTGTACGTTTCAGCGTTTTACTTATTGTTATTGTACTTTTTAGGTATTTTAACCTATAATAAGATTTTTATAATTATTTTTATAATAATATTATAATTGTAGGGATACCACTAGTTCGAGGTCAGGGAACTTATGAAATTAATATACTTATTATTTTATTTTGTGCAATATTCTATGATAGTACTAAATGAAACAAAAGTATCAGGTGCATGTAATCTAATGTTCAAGAACATTTATGATTTGAAAAATGATGCAGCTCTTTTTATTTATCGACATTTAAAATCTTTTTCTTAGCGTGTCGATGGCAATTTAAACTGTTTCTACCCAATAGAATTGACACATGACAAATAAATAAATTAAAAATAAATTCTTCCAAACGAATTCGTGGTTCCTGCGACCACATTTCGATTTGCCTTGATGTCAGTTTGGTCTAACAGTCCCGTCCAGTTATAAAATGTGGATGGCATACTGTCTATCAAAGTTATTTTGGCCAAAAAATAGCCGGAATGGTCGGAAGCCTCTGCAAAATATATTTTAGATTTTTCCTGTCTGTTTCGGACAAATATTTCTGAGTATTTTTAGTTATTGGAATTTTGTATAAAACGGTGTGTTTCCGGAACATATTTCTTGACTGTTTTAATTTTGTATTTCATATCTGTTCTGTGTATCTAATGAATCCCGGGAATTAGTTACCCACTTTGGTAATGTAGAAAACACTATATTATAAACATTGAGGTTTTGTTAGAACAAATTAGTTAAGTTTGTGTATTTTACCGCTGACTTCTGGAAGCCTTTGTTTATATTATATATTAATAAGGTCTATCTTTTCATATAGGAAATATTTTAAGAGTAACTTCTATAAGTCGTAATGTCGCCACAGCAACGAAAACAATTTCTGAGTGTTTTTGTTTTGACGAAATTGTTATATTTCAAAAATTTCTTGAGACTTTTTGCATAAAACCTTTACTGCCTATTCTGACAATGACTGTAGGTAAATATGACGTAGCAAACTAGCGTTATGGATGTTGAAAAATAAGGAGCCCGTATTTATTTTGTGGGTCAAGTAAGTTTAAATTATTTACTTTTTATAAAAATATACTTAGATATTTTTTTCCCTAGGAATGGTTTCGTCATAGCCGTTAGATGATTCTCTGAAAATATTGCGTGTATGAATAGTCAGACCTTATATAATATTATATATAACTAATCAGCCTATAATGTTTCTAAAGCTGACGCACAAGTCATTCAACGAAAGTGAGTGGAATTTGTGAAGGGTGAATTTGTCAGGTCTCACGATAGCTGCTGTAATTGTTAGGCCAAAATAATAACCACGAACCAGACTTGACAACAGATAAAACCCCGTTCGAACAAAAAAATGCATTCTCCGTTCAGACTTCTGACAAATATCTGTACTCTCATCTCTAGTGTTCATTTATATTGTCAGATTTATCTAGAATGCTCTCTTTTGTCTAATTATTAGATCTAAATCATAAAAGTCTATGGACTGTTGTAGCTTTCTCTCGTATTATTTTTGCTTTCAATTATAGAAAGTAACTAGGTATATTAATTTAAATATAATCAAATTGAAGCCGAGATCAAAGGTCCTGAAATGTAATAAGTTTCTTCTGCGATATTTATTAATAGTCTAGTCAGGTATTGAAAAATCTAAAGACATGCTCTGTTGTTGAAACGAGAGGAAACCGTCCCCTCCCGCTCTGGGCGGAGCAGAAGGGAGTGTTAAACTTGTACTGACTGAAACCCATGTTCCTTCTTAGCCTTTTATGTTCCAGGGCCGCGGTATCTCTTTCGAACAGTCTCGCAGCCCCGGCAGGAACGAGAAGAAGCCTTACGGACTCATTATAATTTCAGATAATATGCATATTGGCCAACATTGGGTATTCGCAAGGTGGACCCATGACCAAGGACTGGGAAAAAAAATGTTGGTCGTCCGGCGGCGAGATGGGCAGACGATATTGTTGCCATCGGTGGAAAAGTCTGGATTAAGCTGGCACAGGAATGTGGGGAGTGACACAAGAAAAGAGAGGCCTGTAACCAGCAGTGGCTCAATTCAGGTTATGGATGATGATGATGGACTGATGAACTAGTGAAGGCCAAGTGGTAACGCTGGAGGTGAGAAGCACAAGATAGGTCGACGTTGCAACGCGTAAATCCAACAGTGGACGTATTTTGGTTGAAATGATTATGATGATGACGAGCGACAATATAAAGGGTGTAAAAAGACCCTTAACGAAGCCGAAAGGTACTTGTTGTCCCCGTCATTACGATCATTTTTTTGTTCTAGACCATACCTGGGAACCTTCTAGTTACGGAGATATTGGGGGTCAAAGTTCCAACTTTTTCACAAGTTTTTTTTTAAATACATGTTTTTAATGTAAGATTTTTACTTTAAATAACTTCACGATCCCCGTACTATTCAGTCCATCCATCAGCACAATGTTTTGAGTGCGTTACATTGAGTTTTACCGTAAAACGTGATTTTTCACCCCCAAAAAAAAAAGTCGTTTCCCAGCAAAAATTTTTACGTAAAGTTACTTAGTTTGATGTACAGAATGCTTGGTTGACGGCTTCGTGAAGGGTCTGTTTACACCTCGTATGATGATAGTGATCAATACATCGTCAAACACTGTTTTAAGCTAATGAACCCGCGATTATGGCGCTTGCAACAGTGTCGAAATATCAGGAGCTCAAAATTATGAACAATCACGGAAGATATCCCGTAAGTGACAGCATAGTTTAATACATCGTCAGTTTACTTTATGTTTTTGTATTTTTTTAATATTTTTGTGTTAAGCATGCTTCACTTCGAATAAATCTTAAAGATATCAATATAATTCCAAAGATAATCTACATAAAACGTTTTCTGTAAAAAATATTAGGGGAATTCCTATACGTTACCTAACAGAAACCTGGACTAAGCGTTATACCTGTCACTGTCACACATGTGTCAAACTACACATGTCACCTAAGTCAAAGCACGCGTTAAGTTACGTTTACTGATCCCAGCATAAGATAGTAACTCATCCTGCGAGTAAACTCTCCTAATGACTAGACTGTTTATCATTCCACCCAGGTAGTGGTTCCGTAAGGGGTAAACGAAGGGTTGGCAAATTGACACTACGTGGAGTTACTACCCCTCAACTTGAGACAGACCGTGTTTTATGTTGAATTAAATTATGAGGGGAAGTGTGGTACAATGTGTTACTTTATGAATTAGCGTAGATGAGTGTCTTTTTGTGGAAACAATTTCATATTTGCATCTAAAAAGGAAACAAGCAATTCCTTGAATATACAGGGTGTTTGGTAGATGGGTGCAAAGCCTGAAGGGGGTGATAACTTAGACCATTTAGAACTTATTAAGCTAAACTTGTCTTAGACGAAGTCTGTTCCTTGAATTTTTTTTTGAGACTCTAATGTTTTTAACAATAATATCCATTTTTTTTCAATTAATTGTTAATAGTGTCCAGTAAAAGCTGCTATGTTATTATTTTTTATTTATGTAATGTGTGATTACTCAAACAAAATAATTCCCAAGCATCTGTGTCATCAGAGAAACATTCTACGCCATATTCAAGTTAAAGAAACTTTTAAAAATCAAGGATATGTTTTGTTTACGGCATAATAAAAAAATAAGAAAAATAGCCTCAGTTGTTCAAACCTTTTTAAAAACATGCTTGGTTATTGCCCTTTCTTTTGAGGTACTATTTACGCAGATATCTCATCAACTCTTGGAATTAGGATGTACAAAGCAAATTGAGGTCGAATATTTAATTTTTAAACAGACCAAAATAATGCAACAGTTTTGTTAAAATAATTTATTGTTCCTGTTCAAAATGTTGACCGCGGTTGCTTATACAAGCGCGTGCCCGTCTTTTCACTTCTGTAGTCGTGATTTTTAATTTCATCTCCTGCTTCATGACTTAAAAAGCCGTTTGATTCTTTCTATTAATTCTTCTCTAGTTGAAATTTCAACGTGCGTGTAGACGAGCTCTTTGGCCCGTCCCCAAACGAAAAGATCCACAGGAGTTAAATCGGGTGATTGAGGTGGCCAAGGGATGGGCCCGTCTCTGACAATCCAGCTCTCTGGGAAACAATTATTTAAATTTTCTCTCACGGGATTATGCCGTAAATAAAACATATCCTTGATTTTTAAAAGTTTCTTAAACTTGAATATGGCGTAGAATGTTTCTCTGATGACACAGATGCTTGGGAATTATTTTGTTTGAGTAATCACACATTACATAAATAAAAAATAATAACATAGCAGCTTTTACTGGACACTATTAACAATTAACTGAAAAAAAATGGATATTATTGTTAAAAACCTTAGAGTTTCAAAAAAAAATACAAGGAACAGACTTCGTCTAAGACAAGTTTAGCTTAATAAGTTCTAAATGGTCTAAGTTGTCACCCCCTTCAGGCTTTGCACCCATCTACCAAACACCCTGTATATGTAAGTCTGAATGAATACATTACGCCTGTTTAAGGCGGCTGCCAGTTTTTTTTTGCCAGTTAGATACTTACCGATTTCCGTAAATAAAAAAAATACCTTCCCATTTTATTATTGATTCGGGTCGAGAATCATTAGCATAGATACCTCCTTGATTTTGACCAGGATGCAAAACTTCACCTTGTATAGGGTGACTGGTAATTGGTGACCGATACTTAAACACGTGATTGTACTCATGATAAAAAACAACTTTCCCAAAGTTTTTTTTTTATACTCTTTCACTTTTATAACAATAACACAACAGCCGTATGTAACTCGCGCGCGCTTTGACCCATCAGCTGTTAGCCGCGTGACGTCGTTCTCTCTCATTACTATCGTACCGTGCAACAGTGGGTAGGCAGAGCACCTGCGCGGCTCGCAAGCCCCCTTCGTAAGTTTGATTGTGATAAAAGTGAATGAGTATAAAAAAATGTTTCTTTGGGAAAGTTGTTTGTTATCATGAGCACAATTACGTGTTTAAGTATCGGTCACTAATTACCAGTCACCCTGTATAATTTACAAATTTGAAATACCTAACAAAATCTCGTAAATAAACAAAATAATATTTAAATAATCGATGTCAAAGCCCAAGATCTAGCCTTTGACATTAACGCCCCCCCTAAACACTTCTCACAGCTGAACACAGTCAAATAAATAAACATTTACATATATTCGACCATATCGGTGAACAGTTTTGGTACTAATTTACATACGGTATGGCCTAGTATGCTAAACACAAGATGGGAGGTCAGCAAAAGAGCATACCTGAATAGTTTTGGGGCTTAGATCCTAATTTAACTGTTCAAATATTCTAGAAATTTCTATGACCGTTTAAGGCTTCGTGGCAAAAATTGTTGGTCTAGAAGTTTCATTGATGCGCTTGGGAATTTTTGCGCAAACCATATCATTTTGTCTAGACTAACTGGAAACAGGCTCTGCTTCTACTTGTGAGGAATTGAAGAAATATGGGTGTTTCTGTTTATTCACGAGCACAAACACTGAACTTAACTCAAATGCTATTTTCTTGTGGCATAATAAAGGTTATAAAATCTATGTTTGTGTCAACATGAAATTGTAATCATACAGTAGGAGAAAATCACTTAAAACTCAGCATATGACTTCTTTACGACAATAATGACATACCTCAAAAAATATGAAATACAGGCCCGCGTTTTTTACCCGATTACGGTGAAGCCAAAAGGAAGGGTTATGATTTTATTAGTCTATGTATGTAGGTATGCTTGTATTTTTGTATGTTCCTCCGTAGCACCTAAACCATTCATCCGATTTTGATGGTGTCGATCGATTCATTATTATGGCCTGGATAATATAGCCTACATTTTACTCAGTAGTCCGGTTTTTTTTAGTTGACGAATTCCACACAAATTCTTGTTTAAGTTAGACTAAAAATATTTTCATTACCTTTCCAATATTTTTTTGCATCGAAACCTTTTATCAAAAGATGAATGGTTTGTATTACGTATTTTGTTACTTAATTTAATTCTTACTCGTACTTTCGTTAATTTTTGAGTTATGTCATTCTTGTCGCTAACGAGCGATGCACACGTCTGACTACACTTTTGTAGAAGACAGACAAAGATATTCCCTTGATCTCTCAGGAAACAGTCGAGTAAATGCAAGAAGAAACAATAATTTGTCACACTGAAGTTAGATGGTTGTTGGACTAGCGGTACTAGCTGCAAACGACGACCGTCATTGATATTCGTCTCATAGCGAGATCAAGATCTTCTAAGATGAATAGAACTCAAATTTAGATCGAATTGAAATTCAGCGCAAGCTGCTTGCGAAATGATTTCGGGGAGGAGCACTCAATTTTGTTTGAGTAGTTGCAAAAGTTAAGCCGTTCATAAAAAATATTTTTAACTTGGAAGAGGTCGAGGACCTTTTAAAACTTCAAAACCTTGCTTTGGATGAGAATTTGATATTGCGACGTTGCTGTTGTTAAAAAAATTGAGTTTCGTATCTTTTATGAGCTAAAACAGGGCCAGGTTTTACCCATTTATTTAGGTCCCAATATCTTTTTCTTCCTTTTAAAAAACAACGTACCCTACACTAGGGTTTCTCCTGTATCGTGGGTGTGTTTACAAACATTTAAACTCACATACACAAACAGCCAGTACCGGAACAACTACCTATAGGTCATACAAATATTTTTGTTCTATGTGGGGATCGAACCCACGCACCGTAGCAGGCAATGGCTTAGCCAAACCTCTTAACGGGGTTATTGTACTCATCATCATGAACAACTTTTAGTAAGGATATACAATTGGAATGACAGCAGATTTTTTTTTTAAACAGAGGTGACTGATTTATATGTCCGTATGAATGAAGAAGAAGAGATGCTGCGCAACAAATACCTAGATTTAATTATAAGGGGATGAGTTCGTTTTCGTATTCAATAATTAGTTATTTCGAAAAGTGTACTTACTGGTAGAATCTGATGTAGGTGCAACGACAGCGATTATCAAGAGGGCCGTGACTGCCCACGGGAACAAACTTGGTGGCCACTGAAACAAAACATAATTGATCGTGAATATTTTAGTAGGTAATAGGAGCTCATGGTTAATTACTAACAGCCGATTGGGTCGCTCTTCAGGTTAAGTCACGCTTGCCTGGGTTGATTCTTGGATGGGTAACCACCCATTACATACCCAGTTTCCTCGGTGCCTCGGAAAACACGTTAAGCCGTTGGTCCCGGGTGTCATTTGTAGCTCAGACAGTCGTAACAAGTACCTAGTCAGGGTCCCGAAAGTCTGACAATCAGTATTACCAAGGGATATCATCTTAACCCAGTACTAACACAACTAGGAGTCACTCTATGTAAAATACTGGTATTCAGCTGCATCGGGTTTGACTGGAAGCCGACCCCAACATAGTTGGGAAAAGGCTAGGCAGATGATGATGACCCAATTAATATTAATACCAATATCCAAGATAGGATCTAGTTTACGATGAACCTTTGAATAATAAACAGGCCAAAATTAATGGTTTTATTATTATCTTTGATGAGAAACGGATTCTGAAAATCGGGTTGTAAAAGGATTACAAAATAAAGCTAGGTTAATTGTTTGCCTTTGTCTGATTTTAGGCAAACAATTTACCTAGATTATCCTCTACACGCTAGGGCTTACTACTGTAGAAAACTGATATGTATCAAAAGAGTGAACTTGATAATTTATTTATTTTACTATTTATGTACACACAGTAGGCAACATAGGAAAATAACATTCTAATATATGAGTACATAGGTACTGCTTATTTTTTAAGAAATTTCTGCCAGCAGACCTACAAAAGGAGAAATGAAAAAGAAATGTAGACAATAGTGTGTGAGAAAAGGAAGAGAATAATGTGTTTATGTGCCTAACCTAAAGTATTATATATAAATACACACATATTTACTGTGTGTGATGGTCATAAGGGCACTTGTCAACGTAACCTATCAAATAAATCACGATCACAGTGCATGGAAGAGTTACAAGTAAAAATGTTTACTGATGTTAATATCAATCAATTACTAAACAAAGTTCTGACATAATATAACATCACGCCTGTAATCCGGAAAAGTTCCTGCTAGTTATGTTTAAACCCCATGTAATAGGGGGCGAGCCTATTGCTATCAACCAACTACAAGTCCAGTCTGTTAGCTACTACTGACGAATTCGTGATGGAAAAACCCAATATCACTTTGCATGACCTGAGAATCGAACCAAGGCCCATGACTACTAGACAAACTATCCAGTCAAACAAAGGTTTTCAATAAACGTATTCACGTTGCTATTTTTCTAAAACCTTATTTATTTCAAACCCCAAAAATTCTCAAGACACATAGTACGTCATACATATTTAAACCGAATTCTGGAGGTCAATGTTTTTCCAGAATTTTGTAATATATTTCACGTGACGTATGTCGACAAGGCTACGACAAAAATGTATAATATTTTTACCATATCGTGTCACACTCCCCGCTTTAATATTTTCGTAAGTGGTTCGTGGCACAGGACCTTTGGGACTGGTCCCACTGTGAGCGATGAGCGATGATTCTTTTTGTTTTAATTTTGATATTTTCTTTAGTTTTTGGTAGGTGAAGTGAACATCGATATAGAAGAAGGCTAATACAAGTTGCGGTAGAGCAAGCTGTCATCGTCTGCTTAGCCTTTTCCCAACTATGTTGGGATAGGCTTCGCTGGTTGCATAGGCAAAGGCTTATGTAATATCAACGAAATATAACCTATGCTAGAAAAGCTAAAATCTAAACTGGACGAAGATTCTTTGTCAATATCACAAATTTTGAATCCTAAATGTAAGTAAGTGTATTTTTCATCCTTCCTTTTAATACCTTTTTCTTATAAAACCGAAGCTGGTTTCAAACAAAACAAGATATCGTCAGTTTTCAAAAGTAAAACAAGTTTTACACATAATTTTTGTTTTAACTATATGTGGCCGGTGTTTCCTACCTGACTACTCTGAGAAGAAACAGCCGAAACAAACTCAGAGATCATAGTCCCTTTTAAGGTCCAAACATAATCTTGGTCGAATCACATAAGAACTATGATAAGTGTCCGAGATGGTCTTTTGAAGAAAGAACCACACAGAGTTGAGTAGACCTGTCCAGTCAGTGCAAGCATTTGTCAGTTATCGTGTAGCTCGACTTATAACTCAAGGAGCTCAACGACACGACGAACAATACCAAAGAAAAGTCATTTCACTTCTCATATTCGCTCTTAGTTTAATCATTTCTACTCCTCCGCTAATCGCTCCCTCTGCCACCTCCCCCCACTTCAAGATTACAGTTTCAGTTGGCCGTCAACACGTCACAGCTATGAATAATGCAACACCTACACGGGGCCCCCGTATTGAGATTATACAAGCAGCATCTACGGAGGGGTCTTGTAATAGTTGTGCTATGAAATATGCAAGGGATGTTAGGTCTTATATTGATTTCGGGAAGAGTGTTTTTTGCTCTAGGATCTTCAAGAAAATTCATAGGAAAAGCATGCTGTTATAGGGAAACGAGCATTCGAAATTTACACAGTTGTCTATTCTATGTAGACGAATTTAGATCATACACTTTAGACAATCATCATCATCATCCACATACCTAAGTATTCAGTCTAGATCTTATTTTCGATTGACTGAATTCCCAGTGCCCATAGCCAGTATGTGTGCATAGTTACCTTACTTCCGAAAGATTTCTGTGTCCTGAAAATGGTTTCACTTGCGTAAATGAGACGACACCTCTCTGTTTTCGTTAGCTCTGGGAAACAGCAGACACAGTCCCTAAAACTACCATCATCATCTACCTAGCCATTTCTCAACTATGTTGGGATCGGCTTCCAGTCTAATCGGGTGCACCTGAATACCAGTATTTTACATAGATCGACTGCGTATCTGACCTCAACAACCCACTCAGTACTAGAAAATACGATACCCCTTGGTAATACTGATTGTCAGACTTTCAGGCCGCTGACTACCAGTATTTTACATGAAGCGACTGCCTATCTGACCATTACAACCCAGTTTGTAATACGATACCCCTTGGTAATATGACTGTCAAACTTTCGGGCCATTGACTACCTGTAACGACTGTCAACAATCTACAAATGACAGACCAACGGCTTAACGTGTTTTCCGAGGCACAAAGGAAACTCATACAATTTAGACAATATAACGTAGGTAAGTTTAACATATTTTTTAGGGTTGGCCCTGAATGAAACGACATATAAGATACTTATAAAGGATTCAATAAGACAGTAGATAAACACGGCCAGGTTACCCCAATCAAGGTAAATATTTTAAATCTATTATCCCAACATCCAATAAATAAACTCCAATGCATTTCATTTGATCCGATCTTTTCCACTTCGTTGCTGTATCAAAGGACTGTAGAATCAATAAAGTCTCCAGACAGCGTCCATTTAATTAGTACCTACCTATATACTACTGAACAAATGCATTGTTTTCTTGGAAAGATAAGGTTGAATTTCAGACTAACTGGAACTAAAATGCTGCAGTTTTCAAGTAAATAGATGTTTTTTTCCACCTCTATCTTGTTTTTTTCTTAAACTCTGGTTAAACTAAGGCGAACTCCGAGCGGGATGCGGGACGAAATTTGGTCCCGTCAACTTTATTAACTAACTTGTATGGAGGTGTTCTGATTGGTGTTGATATGTGCCTCTATCTCTTACTCACTTTCATTATCTGCTTAGCCTTTTCCAACTATCTTGGGTTCGGCTTCCAGTCTAACCTGATGCATCTGAATACCAGTATTTTACATGGATCGACTGCGTCTCTGACCTCCACAACCCACTTAGTTCTAGATAATACGCTACCCCTTGGTAATACTGATTGTCAGACTTTTAGGCCACTGACTACCTGTAGCGACTGCCAAAGATCTACAATTGACAGCCGGAACCAACTGCTTAATGTGCTTTCCGAAGCACGGAGGAAACTCGGTATGTAATGAGTGGTCACTCATCCACGGACCAACCTAGTCAAGCGTGGCTTAACCTGAAGATCGACCGGAGCGGCTGTAATTATCTAGCCACGAGCTCCTCAGCAGTAGGAACTTTATGGGTTGTTAATTATCGAAAACCCTCTTCCTGACTCGGAACAGAACAAGAAGATCTTATTATTAATTAATCCAAATAAACAAATTATTTCGAATACAAACATTAAATGGGGAAATAAGTTAACTTTGAAACAAAACTTTTCAATACTCATTAAGTCTCAAAAACTTCCGTTTATTCAATTATCCATGTTTAAGGAAGTCCAGAAGAGGATACAAAGCGTTTCTAATAGATTCGCAAAATACGGAACCGACTAAGTTTTCCGAGGGCTTTGGGCTCAGTCCTTCTGCAACCCTAATTACGGTTTTTAAATGGAGCTGCTTTCCCGAAGTTTCGTTTTTTATGTACTTATGTTGTTTTATTTTTATTTGGATTGTTTATTCCGGTATTTTCTTTTGTTTTGGGTGTCCCAGATGTGTTTGTGTATCATGAAATATTGAAGTTCTTACTGGTTTTGATTGAGTTGCTCAAAGTGGATTTGGAAACCATCCATTAACCATTTGTTTTATTAAGTTGCTTTGAGACATCAAAAACTTGATACACGGACATTTTCAAATACTTTAAGATACCACTTAATCACACTCACTGATAACATCTTGAAAAAACCATGATAAAAATGATTTGATTGAAATTGCCAATTTTAACCGAGTAAGCTTTATAAATAAGAGGAGCTCGTGGCTAAATAATAACAGCCGCTCAGGTCGATCTTTAGGTTAAGCCGTGCTTGCCTAGGTTGGTCTGTGGATGGGTGACCACCCATTACATACCGAGTTTCCTCCGTGCCTCGGAAAGCACGTTAAGCCGTTGGTCCCGGGTGTCATTTGTAGATCTTTGACAGTCGTTAGGTAGTCAGTGGCCCAAAAGTCTGACAACCAGTCTTACCAAGGGGTATCGTATTACCCAGTAATAACTGGGTTGTGGAGGTCTGACAGGCAGTCGCTCCACGTAAAATACTGGTATTCAGCTGCATCCGGTTAAGACTGGAAGCCGACCCCAATATAGTTGGGAAAAGGCTAGGCAGATTATAAGCTTTATAAATAAGTGAAAAATACTGCAAAAATACAAAAGAAGATAATAAATAAGAGGCTGTCTATACACAGCAACTAGCTTCTATTCTGTTTTATTAGTTCACCGAAGAGAAATATTTACCGATGAAAACAGAACTTCAATCTAAATCTTCTTACTTATTATATATAAAAATCTCGTGTCACGGTGTTGGCGGTCGCACTCCTCCGAAGCGGCTCGACCGATTTTTATGATTTTTTTTTATGTATATTTGGTAGGTCGTAAAGTATATTTCACACCGCTAATTTGAAGGGACGAAGACCGCAGGGTACAGCTAGTCTTACTATAATAATATTATAAATAGGACAGATTTGTGTGTTTGTATCGAATAAACTAAAAAACAACTGGACCGATTTCAAAAATTCTTTCACAATTAGAATGCTACGTAATCCCTGAGTAAGAAAGGCACCCGTGCAAAACCGGGATAGGCCACTAGTAAATAATAACAGAAGAACATAGTTCTAGTAAACTAATATCATTATTATTACATTTTTCTTAGAAACTCGATTCCCCCGAGCCAATATCATAATTGCTGTTTCCAATACAAATGTATTTACTTCATTCAAGAGGAAAAAAGACTCTTTTAATAACAGAAAATACTGCTTGTTTCAGATGGGAGGAATCCGATTTACATTATACATGAAATATTTTTCTGTTCAATGGATTGTATGAGTTTATTGGGTGAATAATAAGGTAGGAAAACATTGGATTTACATTGAAAATGGGCTTTTTTATATTCATTATTGATAGTTTTGTTTTAGGGGCTGTGTCTGCTGTTTTCCAGAGAAAAAGAAAGGTGTCGTCTCTTTTACGCAAGTGAAAAGATTTTCAGGACACGGAAATCTTGTGGAAGAAAATAGGATACCTATGGTACATTGAAATGTGGCAGAAAAAGGGGAGGGGGAGGCCTATACCCAGCAGTGGGTGATTCCGGTCTGATATGATTATGATGATGATGATGTTAAAAATGACAAAAATAACGTACCTACACCCAACACACTGGCCATGGGCATTGGGCAGTCAGTCAGCCGGAAAAGATCTAGACTCAATACTTAGTACTTAAGTTTGTAGCTCGCAACCATACCGTAATACATGGTTGGTTGTACATACAGGAACAAACATTATACAACATGTAACATAATTAACGCACAACCTCTTATGGGGTAATTGTACTCATAATTATGAACAACTTTGACTATGGGACCAAACCTAAAATCGCGAAAAAAAAACAGCTGGTCCCTACGTTTATGTTCGCATAATTCGTCAAAATGTATGGAACAGCTGATTTTTCTTCGCGATTTGAGGTTTGGTCCTATAGTAAAAGTTGTTTATAATGATGAGTACAATGACCCCTTGTGAGGGTGTGCGTTCATTCTGTTACATGTTGTATATGGTGATCCGTATTTCAAACGAATACTTAATTAAATATTTTATATACAAATAAAGGCATTTCACGTAGCTAAAAATAGAACAAAAAACAAGGACAATGGCCGGCTCTTTTAATTTAAAATCACTATAGTACTGAACAATAAGGGTGGTACTGATTACAGAAAAATTATGACAAATGAATCCCAAGTCGGGAATATAATATCTGTATTTAAACGTTTTTGCTTGAGTTTTTTTGTTAATAAAGCCAGAAATGTAGGTCAATTTTTCATTTTCAAGGAGAAGATGTAGTTTTAATTGTGATCTTTAGAATTTTCTTGCAGAGGTTAGGTAGTTAGGCAGTTATATATCTATTTATGTAAGTGTGATGAAAAGCGTTCGTCTTATATCTCACAAACATAACATAACATCATGCCTGTAATCCCCGAAGGGTTAGGCAGAGGTGTACCTAATAGTACACCCAGATTTCACCAGTTATGTTAAAAGTCCCATGTAATAGGGGGGGAGACTATTGCCATCAACCTGGATCAGATCCAGACTCCGTGGCTGCTACTGAGGAATTCCTGATGGAAAAACCTAATATCACTTTGCCCGGCCCGGGAATCGAACCCAGAACCTCTTGCTCAGCTGTCGCGCTTGCGACTCCTAGACCAACGAGGCAGTCACACAAAAACTTAGCTTCTCACTAAATGTTGCAATATTTCCATCCATACAAAACATTGCCGTTCCTCCAAAAAAACAAAATATTCACAAGTTGACCTAACTTAGGTAAATATTATCTTTTACAGCTTCTTGAATTCCGAAAAATGACATCACATTGACATGATATTCACATTGATAATATAACTATTATGATCAGGTTTTTACACATTTCGCTTAAATAAGTATGGCTTATGACTGGAGAGGGATAAGAGGAAAGAGGGAAGGAAGGCTTTTGCCATGCAGTGGGCCAATAAATTGGCTTATAATAATAATATAGTTATGGCTTTTTTTTTCGGATGGGGAATCATCAAATGACCCCGGGCGGAGTGGAAGGGAATGTCAGACTCGTACTGACTAAAACCCATCCATGTTCCTTCTTTGCCCTTTGTGTTCCAGGGCCGCGGTATCTCTTTCGAACAGTCCCGCAGCCCCGGCAGGCATATAAGTATGGCTTTATTTGGCATCCATTGCATATAAAACAAGTGTTCTGAACTTATAAATTTCCACACAAAATTCTTTCTTAATCATGTTGAAAACGTATGTTTAATTAAGAGCACATTACTCAATGTTTGGGTTCGATGCTCCGGACAAGGCTATCACAGTTTCTTGTAATTAAATAAATACTTGAGAAGAACATCAAATATAATAACTATGCAACCTTAGCAACCTTTTGCTTGCTTATTGTAACCTTATCATTGAGTTAAGTAAGCTTTAATTTATCTATTCAAATTTAAGCGTCATTATACAGCGTCTACCGAAAAGGTGTTGTCATATTTCAGGGCGTGATTCGGACCATCAAACTGAACAACTTTCTCTATGGGACCACCATCGAAATACAAGTACACCCTATATGTACTGGTTCTACAGACCCCAGCACATTAAGCTACTACAATGTGTCAAATTTCTTTAAGTTTAGTTTACTGTATTGGAAATGTTCTTGTTCATTGATGTGTGTTTTAATACTTGAGCATTTATTAGGTTATATGTATAGTGTTTAAATGAACAATCTTATAATACTAATATTATAGTAGCGTAGTTTGTATGTGGTTGTAAACATGTAGCCACAGATTTTTAAGCTCCCTTTTTATAACAAGCTGACGCTACACCAACACGTACCATGTACAGTACACAAAACAACTAGGTAGGTACTTATCTCGTATACCCAGGTCATCAAATAAACTTCAACACGAAATTAATTACGAATTTATCTGCTCACGGTACGCGACAGTACAAATATTAGCTGAAATCGTGGCCCAGCGCGTTGTAATTTATTAAAACCGTCATGCACTACGGTCTGATATCGCAGGAACAATGAAAAATGGACCGAAGTGCTTTATGTTGACGGTGGATGGGCTTTACGAGTACTGTGCATCATTGGAAGGCATTTTTATTTTTTGGATCAATTTGAGAGATGGAAAATTGATTTTTGTGACTGTAATTGGATTTTAATAATTAAATAATAACAGCCGTTTGGGTTAATCTTGAACCGACCTTGAATCTCGACCGCCCATTACATACCGAGTTTCCACCGTGCGTCGGAAAGCACGTTAAGCCGTTGGTCCCGGCTGTCATTTGTCGATCTTTGACAGTCGTTACAGGTAGTCAGTGGCGCGAAAGTCTGACAACCAGTCTTACCAAGGGGTATTGTTTTACCCAGTACTAACTGGGTTGATATTGGATAGGCTTTACGAGTTCTTTGCATCATTGGCTGTCATTTCCATTTTTTTTTGCGTTCGAAGTGATTGGAGTAAAATTGATGAATATTAAAATAGAATAAAGGATGAAATTTGCATATTATGTGATCATATTGATGTGGAGAGTTTTAGGTGCCAAAAGGTGAAAGGTACCGAGACCGGCCTAACATGAGGTGGCGAGACGACCTGGAAGTATACCGCGATGGCTGGTTTTAGCTGGCGCGGGATAAAAACTCCTGGAAGTACTTGGGGGAGTTTGCCTTTACCCAGCAATGTGACAGTATAGTCACGACATTAAAAAAAATGGTGGCAGATACTCCACAAAGTTTTTAAAACATGAAAACAAAGAATCTTTCTGGGAGCCTGTAAACGGTCCATGTAGAATAGATCGAGGGCATCAGAACGAAGCTTACAATTACGATCAAACATCGGTATGATTACAAAGCCTGGCATACTTATGGATTCGTGATTGTACATCATCAGAAACCCATTGATCAGTAATTATATATCTTGAGGATCCATTTGTTATTAAACGTACTCAGAAATTACATAAATATTTGACGATTCAATGCCTCTTCACTCGACACAGATGGGAAAAGGCTAGGCAGATGATGATGAATCTTCACTCATATCGCTACATAATTTTCAAGGATAGCTGATGACATGATAAGATAAGATATATTTATTTATATACAATAAAGAAAAGTGCATGCAGGATAATATAAGAAAATTGGTTCAGACATGTTTGCCACAGACTATGGCGTGCAAACGATTAGAATACTACAATTGTGATTAATAATATTGTGATTGCAGATTTATCATTTCAATGCAAGAGAAGGCAATTTAACAAAATATACCAAATGGCAAAATTAAACATTACAAAAATCTCGATAAAGATATTTTTGATACTTAATAGCATCAACCCGTACTGGGCCCGCGTGGTGCATCATTTCCCACTCCCTCTCACAGAGAGTGGGCTTGTGTCCCACTAGTGGAAAAATTAGGGTTAGGCTGATTTTTTTCAGGTAGCAGAATAACCAAGATACACTGGACAAAGGCTAGCTGGGTTATGGAGGTCAGATAGGCAGTCGCTCCTTGTAAAATACTGGTATTCAGCTGCATCCGGTTAGACTGAAAGCCGATCCCAACATAGTTGGGAAAAGGTTAAGCAGATGATGATGCACTGGACGAAAACACATTTAACTATTTATTTATTTAAACTTCATGTACAAAAGTGGTACATAGGCAGACTTAACGCCACAAGGCATTTTCTACCAGTCAACCTTTGGATCAAATAGGACAGCATTGTGATAGAGAACAAAAAAAAATAATAAGAAAAATACCATTTTGTTGACATAAATTGATAACACAACTAACTAACTGACAATTTACACATTTAGCCACTAGTTTTGACTATCAATAACAAAATGACAAGGAGGTCATAGATGTCAGTAAATAAACATCTTCTTCAATTTACTCAAACAACATCTTTTTATATAACCCAAGTACATACGACAATCTTGTGTGAATACTGATCGTAGGCATGTAAAAAAAACATGTTGACTCGCTCCGAGAGGTAGGTAGGTAGATGTGTGCTCTTGTATTACCTTAGTTAGACCAATAAGGTCAAGATAACTACTTAGTTAACCGTATCGTGTTTTTACGTTTTGTTGTGGAACTGTAAATGAAAATAATGGATTTGTTTGAGAATCGGTAGGAGAAACTATTAGCCAGTCATCTGCCTACAAAATGTATCAAGTTCAAGTTACCCATCTACCTAATAATATTAGCCTGCGTCATCCCACTGCCCTGGATCAAGGACTATTGTGGACCACTGAACGTTTGTTTTACCTAGCTCGTCCCGCAATCTTCTACGAGGTCTGCCGCGTGGCGTAAAAAATAAATGTTGTTAATTATCATCTAATTGAGGTTTGTCCGTGGATGAGTGACCATCTTTACATACCAAGTTTCCCCCGGGCTTCGGAAAGCACGTTAAGCCGTTGGTCCCGGCTTCGGCGGCGATCTTTGACAGTCATTACGAGTAGTCAGAAGCCGAAAGTCTGACATCCAGTCTTACCAAGAGGTATCGTATTAGTATTACCCAGTTACTGGGTTGTGGAGGTCAGATAGGCAGTCCCTTTTTGTAAAACTTACTGATACTCAGCCGCATCCGGTTAGACTGGAAGCCGACTCCAACAAAGTTTGGAAAAAGGGTAGGCAGATGTTGATAATCAAATCTTACTTCCTTATCCTTACTAATATTATAAATGCCAAAGTAAGTTTGTTTGTTTGTTTGTTACCTTTTCACTCCTATAACACTGAACCGATCATCCTGAAATTTAGCATATACGTTTTCAGATGTACAGAATCGGACATAGGATACCTTTCATCCCGAAAAAAGTACTGTTCCCGAGGAAAACAACAATAACGTTCTGATGATAATAGATGGCGCCACGTGTCTTTCGAATCATGATTTGATTATATTATTATAGAAACTTTAATAGTGTGTTAAGAGTTTTTTTTTATCTAAATTAACGCGAGCGAAGCTGCGGGCAAAAGCTAGTAAAATATATTTATTTTCACAACGGCACAAAGAACCTCTGATCCTTTTAACTGGTACCCTTTTAAGGATCTTACCAAACTACCTAAAGCCAAACCATAATAAAATCAAAACCTTTCCTTATAGCTTCATAGTCGAACCGTAACGAGGTAAGCAGAAAGGGTGCCTAATGGACTGGAAGTCAATTTAGTAAATACTTAGCTGGCGATGTATCAATGTCGCCGCAGTTCATTTACGCAGTTGACAGATGGCGTTGGCGTCGATTTAAGCGATGTAACTTGCAATCAAGTAGCGTCTTACGGTAAGATTGATCGAATTGTTTAAATTGGTATATATTTGAATTGACGAATAGAATGTCAGCAATCAGTTTATTGTATTTTAATTTAGATGTGAATATGAATAAAACGATGCATCTTCATGTTTTTCTTAAATGCACAACAATTTAAATTTTGGCGTACACAAATAGTGTACTGTTACGTCGATCAAAGTTCGTTATTTATTTTACTATTAACACAAAGTCACGTTAGTTTAGTTTAGTAAAAGTATATACACAGTACAGTATCAACAAGCATATAACGTTGAGATACATATAAACAAAACGGTTCAATAAACTCTCTGAACAAAACGTTAAATAAATAAGTCCCCAAAAAAATCCTAACACCCGACTTCAATACCACCATAGTCCAAATGTCTTATTACCAGCGTTAACCGAAATTTTCCACCACAATACTATTTCAGCACTACAAAAAATAGTGCAATATTCCCCGAAATATTTAGGCAAACGGGGCCAAATGGTACTTTTGCGGTACTTGTCCCTCTATTTACCCTGTTCAGATAAAGATAATCGTTTTATGGAAGAGCCTTTATGAGACCCTGAAGAACCCGGTGGTAAATATAAATAGACCACAAGCAGTTCCCAACACTTTTAGTGAGGGGAATCGGAAAAATAGACCCTTTTTGGTAAACATGTTACATGAAAAAAAAATCAGCCAAGTGCCAGTTGGATTCGCGCACAGAAGTGTCCGTATAAACTTGTAGGTATTTTGTTATTAAACTACATATTTACGGTTTTAAGATGTATCCTTTACATGTGCTGTAAGATATTGATTCTTGTCAAATTTCATGATTCTAGGTCAAGGGGAAGTACCCTCCCTCCTATGATTCCCTTGTGAAATCGCAAAATATGCGACATAAACGGTCATATCTTTTGATCGCGTTGAAAAGAATCAAATTTGTAAAATTTGATTTTTTTCATCGCTCCAAGAAATAGCAGACTTGAGTGTTTGATATTAATTTCAGTTTGATACCTCAACGTGTTCCTGAGAAAAATAGTCTTGACAGACGGATAAAGACAAAGAGTTCCGTTTTTGCCGACTGAGGTGCGGAACCCTAAAAATGTAGGAGTGGAGAAAACTGTGATATTTAATAAGGAGTGGTTGAATCTGTATTCATAGACGCTCCATGTACAATACTGGTTTTCAGTTGTAACTGGTTAGAATGGAAGGGTCGGTCAAAATGTTATTGGGTTTTTCCATCAGGAATTTCTTATTAGCAGAAACGGAGTGTGGATTTGCGCCCGGTTGATGGCAATAGGCTCGCCCCCTATTACGTGGGACTTAAACATAACTGGCGAAATGTGGGCGTTCAATTAGGTACACCTCTGCCTAGCGTGATATTATGTTATGTTAAATTAGTAGTTGTCGATTTTTGTTGTGTTGTATGACAGTCCATGAACTTCATACAAAATTGTTGGTGTGTTTGATAAATTATATTTATGTCTGTAAATTGGTTCCAAACAAACACTTTTCCATGTCATTAAATTACATAGATCGATGAGGTCGGATTTAGACGTCCATGAGTAATCGCTTGTTAATCGATCATTAAAATTAATGAGCAAATATGAGTGCGGATGTAAGTCCCTTACATTATTAAAGTACTCTTAAATTATGAGTGCTTATGTTTGTCACAAATAATTTTAAATGAAGTTTTTTAACCTTTATTTCTATGACACAATCAAAATAATTCCGGTGATGTGATCAACCAGAGAATAGGTCAACCTTTTTTGTTAATGAATGATGTAATGCTACAAGGAATTATGTCAGATACCCATTTATTGACGTAGTTATACAATGCAAATAATATCTGGTTTCACTAACAAAAAGAGATATCAAGTTTCCTCTACAATAGCAGGATATATTTTAAAGAGATGTTGGCAATACACTATAAATTCTTTGGAAATCTATTCTCAAAAACACTTGTGTATAATTTTTTACCGATGCGATGCTGAGATTTTTATGTTTGTTTTTCTAGGCAAAAACATTATTCGACAGACCAAGAAACACACAATTATTTTATTGATATTTTTAACATTTAGTATGCTTACTATCGAAATAATAGTATGTCCCTGTACATACAAAAACTATTTGGTTGAGAAGAATTAGATTATGCATGCCAACCTCAAGAATCATCAAACAGGGTCACGGTCTAATAAATCCCTTATCCCAATTTAATTGGGGTCAGCCTAGCATGTCTTCTTCTTCCATACGTTTCTATTATTCGCATTTACAGACCATAATAAACTAAGACAAAGAAAAACTAGGCTCAAACCTAAATTATCTCGACCCAAACTTCGTACGAGAGGAAATACCAGCCCCAACAACTGGCTACTAAATTAAAACAAGTAACAATTAGCAAGTAGTTCGCACAGTGTATCAGTGTATTACTATTGTGGCACGCACGCAAGGTCGAATGAAAGGAAAAGGCGCTGCCAACTGCAAAAACGTTGTACAGAGTAGTTTGGCGACAGAGGCGGCGATATTTTTGTTTTTGTTTTTTTTTTGTGTTTTTTTTTTTTGGTGTTCTCCGTGTCTAGGTGCAGATATTGGTATGCCAAATTGTATTGCAGAGATGCTAGCTATATTGAGGTATTTTAATTAGGCACCAATTGCAATGTTTGGTTAAAATTTAGGTAAATTCAAAGGGTTTGATGTAATTTAGGCAGCGTGGTTAATTGATTGTTGTATTTGTGCCCGGTTGATGGTAAACGACTCGCGTAACCCCAGGCTAGTTATCACTTGCAAAATGTGGGAATACTGGCAACTACAATTTCGTTAACATTTCTGGGATTGCAGGCGAGATGATAGGCTATGCATGAATGTCATTTACCTAGACAAGCGTGCTTTCTATATTTGGCGTCTTACCTAAGGTGTAATTTAAATTAAAAGACAAAAGGTCAACATTGAAAATAATAACATGAAGAAAAAAGTCGACAGCTTGAAATTATCTGAAAATAATATGAGTAGGTATGCGGAAGCGTTGTATAGTATGACCACTTTAAGTGTGCACTTCAAGGCGGCGCTGCTTGTCAAGAAAAAATGCATCGATATGTCAAACTTGGTACATTTATTTTAGTTCCGTGTTTTCCCGCCTGCACAGATAAGTTGGTTGAAGTGTAGGTCGTAATCATTTGTCAGTGAACTGAGTGTTCGTATTTACACGGAACTGGCAACTTAAAATATGTAAATGTGCGTCATTTCAAGAGAAATCACATATGTATTTTTAGTTTTTTTTTAATCGTTAATTCCTATAAAATGTACTTCACTATTGGTTCTTCCTCTTAAGTTAAGTCGAGTCGAGTTTTTCTCCGAAAACAGCTTTAACAGCAAAAACGACAGTGTGATATTTCCTTGAATCGTTTTCTATGAAAATAAAACTTTTTCAAAATTAACTTTTAAAAATACAATTTAATCATCTTCAGCCTGGCAGCTGGCACCATAACTATCACACCAAACACTAAATGTATTTAAACTTAAAAAAAAACAGATTCTGACAAAGTTTGAAGATATTTCGTTTAGCGCTAAAAACATGTGATTTGTGGTACAAGGAGCCTTAAACTTGAAAAATGCAGTCATGACTAAAACAGCTTTTGATTCATTTTACTGAGAAGCGTCATCTTTATTACAACTAAATTTAAAATGACAACATCAACAAAATCGGAATGACTAACACCCATGAACTCCAAACGAATCACTTTCCCCAGGAAATGGGTACAATAGCCAATAAATCAGCTTCTCGCATCTGGTGGGCGTTTCCAGTTATTTAGCCAGATTACCTCTTTATAGCCTACAAGCGATTGTGTCATTTTACGAGCCCACTAGCCTTTTCTCGCGGCTTCACTCTTGTTATAGTCGGTAAATCTCCCACGAGAACGTTTTAAAAACACCTTATGATACTTGGCGTTAATAGCTGCCCATTAGTGAAAGAATTTTCGGAATCGGATCAGTAGTTTTGTGGATTACAACCTACATCCAAACTTACAAAAACACTAATTTTACTTCTTTATGATACTAGGTATGGAAAACTAGTGTTTGTGTCATTTTATGAGCCTATTATGTTGAACTTTTGATTGTTCGGAGCTATTGTATAATGCCTGCTATGGTAATGGCGCTTTAGAAGATGACGTGAATTGGTGATAAACAAAGTTAGCTGTCAAAATGGTTTGCATTTAGAATTGGAAATTAATATTTATGGCGTATTATTTAGGACGTAACTGTGCACTAGAATTTAGGTTTTAAGAGCTTTGATAAAATATGAGAGGTTTTTTTTTTTAAAGAAGAAAATAGAGTGGAAGGCTAAGGACCCGGCCTTTGTCCAGCAGAGGGACAATAAAGGTTCAAGAAAAAAATTACATTTAAAACATTCGTATCACCAAAAGCTGTATTTTTATACAAAAAAATAATTCTAGGTTTGGTCAGTTTTAACCACATGTTGTGTTCTTTATTGACTACATAATAAAACAACATGGCTACCTGACCAAGCCTATACTGATTACAAGAGGATTTAAAGATAATTTTGTTAAAATTTTAATACATTTAAGTTCAGGGGCTGGCTTTTACCTTGGTCAGAGGCTAAGTTTTTCCATACAACGTGGCAACTAATTCTCCAGTGGGCACATATCCAGGAGACTGGCGGCGAAAAACCCCACCTCAACATTGTCAACTGGTAATGAGCACAGTAATAAGGACAGAAAAAAGCTGGTAATGTTACCAGCTGACAGCGTTGAGGAGGAGTTTTTTGGTGCCCTTTTTTCTTTGTTATTATTATTTTTTAAATTTATTTAATAGTTTTTAATTGTAATAATAGTTAGTTTACTAAAATAACTCTGTTTGAAAAAAAATAGTTTAAATCAATGAATCCTGCAACCTCTGTCGTTCATTACTCTGTATTTGATCGGCCAGTAAGGTCACAAGCCGTATCTTAGATAAGCCTTTTCATAAAAATTATAACGAGTATATCTTGTGGCATGCGATACAGTCATTTCTATATTTGATACTTAACTTTTTGATTTAGTAACCTTTAGGTATTTGTTATTTGAAGACAAAGTTTTAGTGTGCAAAAGTAAGTTCTTAAGATAAATATAAGTCACTCTGGGAAGTTTTTGGGTACCTTAATATTTTATTTACTGTTACCTACACTTTTTTATTTTATTTTTAAGTTTAGTTGGCAGTACCAAGAAAAAAACAACATCGTTAGCCAGAGGTGTACCTATAGAACACCCACATTTCGCCAGTTATGTTTAAGTCCTATTACATAGGACTTAAACATAACTGGGGAAATGGAACGAAAGTATGGACCCTATTGCCAACAAAACTGTACCAAAAGACAGCATAATAAAATGAACTCATTTTTACAAAGAGAAACCTCAAATCTCTTGTAATCTTTTACTTGCAAGTATTTTAAGATTTCTTCTGTTTTCGAGAGAAGCTTGCTTATAAAGTTTCAGCATGTTAAAATATTATCAAAAATCGTGTTTCTTTTCTAAGCATTTAAACAATACCTAGTAGTTTAAATTGACCTTAAATCTGGAAACTGAGGTCGAAAATACAAGGTCCATAAATATCTTTAGGTACAAAAGTTACTTGTTTTACTCCAAGTGTCTTCTATGATGACCTCTATACGTTTTGTCTGGAAAAATAATTATAAATAGGTATAGTTGTACAAAGATCTTTTGGCGCGTGGCCAGAATTAGAACTAACACTGTCACTTTTTTTTTTCAATACAATAATTTCAAAAATGATTACCCTCAGACCCTGTGTCAACGTCATTCGATAAAAGACCCTGGTAACACTATAGGTGCTGTTTCGAATGATTATTTTGCCCATGGATATCTGATTCGCCAAGAGGATTGCTGATGCGTAACCAATCCTACATCGGTATCATTAGCATATAGTATAGCATCCGACCTAGAAATAAAGTTGAAACCGTCTCAAGTGCTTGATACTTTTGTGGCGCTTGCCTTTTTTAGAATATAGAAGTCTGGTGACACGCTAAATGTCTAAACGCGGGTGGGGATGGTTTTTCTTTTGATAACTTCTACAAGGAATTCAATTACAGTGAATCCTGAATGTTTTATATCTAACAGTCATTCTTTTGATATAAAACTAGATATGCCCCGCGGTTTCACCAGCTGTTTCTCTATTTGCTCAGCTCCTAAGTATCGTAGCATGATGTTAAATAGCCTATTCATTTCTCAAGAATTGGGCTATCAGCTACAAATTCAGTTACAATTTTTTTCAAATCCGATTAGAAGTTCTAGAGATTTGCGCGTTCAAACAAATAAATTCTTCAGCTTTATTATATTAGTCAGAGATATATTTGTACCGCCAAAAGCTATGTAATTATAGATTGCATTTTGCTGTGCGTGGTAAAATAGCCAGACAGCAATGTAGGCAGAGAGACCTCTCTGCCTAGGATGCAAATTAGAACTATCTTACCGTGAAGATTCCTTTAACCCACGCCTGACATTTGAAAATAAATAATGTAATGACGATTCGTGACTCATCAGAATCTGCCTGGTCTTTTCCCAACAGTTAGGGTCGGCTTTCAGTCTAACCGGATGCAGCTGAATACCAGTATTTTACATGGAGCGACTACCTATCTGATCTCCACCACCCAGCTATTACTGGGTAATACGATACCCCTTGGTAAGCCTGTAACCTGTAACGTCAATCAAAGATCTAAAAATGAAAGCCGGTACCAACGGCTTAACGTGCTTTCCGAGGCACGGAGGATACTCGGTATGTAATGGGTGGTCACCCATCCACGGACCAACCTAGGCAAGCGCGGCTTAACCTAAAGATCGACCCGAGGGGCTGTTATTATTTAGCCACGAGCTCCTCTAAATCTAATGACGATTCGTGACTGACTTTACAATTAATTTTACTTTTAAATGACATTGCCCCGACCTTGAAGCCCTAAATCATTACCCCATTTATGTCTAGAGGTAACAATAATTACTACATTATGGTCATTGACCTTGCTTTCCATATGTTCGTTTGTATGTACGTTTATGTGTAGGTATGTAATTCATCATTATGTGCTAATGTGTTGTGAAGGAAAAATTACAGAGATTATTGAGCTGTTAATCAAAGAATGAAGATGAGAATTATATTCTACTAGCTTATGCCTGCGGCTTCGCTCGCTTTAATGTAGAATTTGACAATCAATTTGGGTTGTACTCTGCTTGTAATAATATAACTCAATCATGATTCGAAAGACACGTGGCATCTATTATCATAAGAACGTTATTGTTGTTTTCCTAGGGAACAGCACTTTTTTTCGAAATAAAAGGTACCTTATGTCCGTTTCTATTCACCTGACAACGTATATGCAAAACTTCAGGATGATAGGTTCAGTTGTTTAGGCGTCAAACTCAAACTCAAAGCATTTATTTCAAATAGACCCGTGATAGGCTGTTTGGCATAGTCAAAAATAAGCTACTTACAGTCCCACCACAGGCATAATAACTGTGAATGGACTGTAGTTGCCCGTTCGAAAATAGTAGATCTCATGGAGAAGAATGGGCAAGAAACTCCATGGACACTCTTTTCAAAGTGAAAAAAAAGGTCAGAATATTTTTTTTTCTAGTTACAAGAATATAAAAACCGCTGCAACACAACATCTGAATACCTCTACGTCATAATATTCCTAAGACATTTACATCATAAAGACGTTAAAGAATATAAATTGTAGAATTAGCCTATAAGCAATACAGTAATAGACAGTTGACATCTTTCTTAAAAGATGTTTCTAATTACCACCTAAGTATACTATGACACGGTTGGTATCAAACCTGTTTGTAATTACAACACTAGTTTCTATGGACACTATCGTCATTAGCTCACTGTTGTGCGATGTTTAGTGATGGGCAAACACGTTTTAATAATTTATCGATAAATTATTGAGACGATTTTTTTATTTATTTATTAAACTTCGTGCGTATAATGTAAAAAACACTGTACAAAGGCGGACTTAATACCTTGGGCATTTTCTACCAGTCTACCTTAGGGTGATGCAGAGACAAAAAATAGTAGGTGCAATGATACAGAAAATTTCCAAGAAAAAAATATAACAATTTATACATCTGTACCTGCGTACAAACAAAAGATACAAAGCAAAATTCAGATTCCGATAACTTTATTTGCTCGAACATGTGTGTACATACAATTTTTCTTCTTTTTATTGTATTTACACATACATACAATAAAAAGAAGAAAAATGCATGCAAGGTGTTAAAAGACGTACACACGGCGGCACGTGAAGCTGCACATTTCCAGTATAACTTGGCCACGCTTTGTCTAGATTTCCTATACAATGAGAGATCCGCATAAACTGGTTTTGTATGACTTGATTGGCCGTTGTGCGTACATGGAGTTGTGCTAACATGTTTACCATAATTATTATCATGATGTGCAAATATTAATAGAAGTTTGGAATAAGAATTACGCTTTTCGTTTTTAATTCAGCCGAAATATCTTTACATTTTCACATAACTGATTACTCCGTCGGTCTTATCAATTACTCAACGGTTCCTACGTGGGACAGTAACTTACCTTGTTTGAAACAGCTTACATCAGTGGTCTGCTAAACACACTTACGAGTACATCCATGTACAAATCGCACTTAAATATAGACTTATACACTCGTATACCGTTCCGCTGTAAAGCTGTAAGACTTGCAAGCGATATAACTCGGTGTTGTAACGTCTGTATCGAGCTCAGAGATAGCACTTTTAGCAATACTAGCCGCTCTAGAATTCTAGTTACAGTTGGTCGTTTTATTATTCACTCTATTATACTTTTATTAGCTTTTGAACGCGGCTTCGCTCGTGTTAATTTAGAATAAATGACAACCTGAGGAAAGTTTTGAGTATGAATGTGGAGGTGGTGGTATATGTAGAGGAAGACCAAAGAAACTATGGATGGACTGTAGAAAAAATGATAGGTAGTAAAGAATGATATGGCAAGAAAAAGACATGCTGCGCCGACCCCAAATGAATTGGGATAAGGGCAAGAGAATGATGATGATGTCTACTTACTTTACGACCTATTCTCATACCATACCACCATATATAAAAAAAATCATAAAATCGGTCGAGCCGTTTCGGAGGAGTGCGACCGTAAACGCCGTGACACGAGATTTTTGAAAGATGTTACTTTACGTGTCTGTATATTGAATTCCACGTCGTGGTTATAGGCTAAAAATACCTAATTTTTAGATGAAAAGTCGTATGTAGGTAGCTCGATTGTTATATCTTTTGCAATTACATAATTAGCCAGTAACATTCCCACTACTACCAGGACATTGGCTGTTTTTAGGAGAGGCAGAATGACCGTAATCGACCACGCAAGCACAGTCCAGATGGCACCATTTTTACATTTTTTTATTTTTTATATAAAGACTGATTTTCCACCAACTCTGGTCCAAACTCGTTAATCAGATAGTTACCGAAGCCTAAAAGAAAACAGTTTAATCTGGATTCACCATCAACTTAAACCATCTTCAGAATTAACTTTCTTTTACTTACAAAGCGCAACCCGTTAAACATTCCTCATTTTTCTTTTTCAAATCCAGAACGGCAATCAAAAACACATTTAATTTCGTATAAACTTTCGCCAAAAACGGAAGGAATTTTTCCGACATTTGGAATAATTTCGACTGCAGAATTAAACAGTGCGCGAAAAAATGTGGTTTCTCGTCGAAATTTCATCAGTGCAGTGCTTTCGCAGTGCAACAACATTAGGTCGAATGCTGCGACAGATAAATATCGAATGAGACTTTTTGCTGGACTCAGCAGCTTGAAATTGTCGTGGGGTAGTGATGGGATTTCGATTTATAATGTTTTCTATCGATAAATTTCTAATATGGGGAGTTTGTTTCACCTCTTTTAATTCCTAGCTAAATGAGTAGGAAGTGGTGGAAGGTGCGTTTTGGAGCGCGGTCTTAAGTAATTTTGACTTTCAAAAAGGCTAATTCTCAGCCTTGCATTTGCAAAAAAATGTTCTTGTTTAAAAATTCCGTGTAATATCAAATGAAGGAGTAACTTGTTTCGGTTAGTATGCAAAAACTGGTGCAAATTTAGTGACGTAACTCTTTTACAAGGTTAATTTTTTTGCATGTCAAAATAATCGCCCGTAGTGAACTAGATTTTCGACTAAGTATTTCGGACCGAAACAAAGTTGAATTAAAATATCTAACAGGCTATTGTGAGTTAATTTTTTACAAGATTATTTTAACATTCACGGTTAAATGCATAAATGATATAGAACAGTAAGTTATTATATTATATCCTAGATTATCTAAACAGTTTCCAATAATAATCTCAGAACACTTGCAAAATAAAATAAAAATAATATAAAAGAGAAAAAAATATTAAATGCATTTAGTTTTTTTTTGTCATCAATGACAGCTAATTTTGTGGTGAAGGTTAATGGCAGTCAAAATAAAGAAATAATGAATTTGATTTCTTAACTATGCAGTGTGATACTCAAAGTAATTGTTAAAGCACTTATTGTACTTTTTACCTCACTTATAATAGCTACTAATGTTCCTTTGTTAATTATGGTGCAATTAGCGTTCTTGGCTAATTTAGGGCATGGGTTTTCATAAACTTATCACGCTATACTCCTTCGGATATGAAATACATTCTATGTCGTAATGAGTGTTGCATAAATATGATGGCTACATGGAAACTAATCTAGTGTTGCTACAGTTAGATATTACGTTAACACTCCTACGTTAATCGATGATATCAAGTCTTAGATCATTTTGACTTGTTAATCATCAGTAACAATTAATAAAATCAAGTATTTTATCTTGATCAAGGGCTTGATTCAGAAAGCGGTACTCCCTCGTATTGTTAGGAGGTTCCTCTCTCTGGAGCTCTGTCTGCCGGTAGCTTGGACCCTGTTCTCGATACCCGTGGACTACAATTCTTTATATATTTTTAATTTATATTTAAAAATGTAATAATTAAAAAAAAAATAATAAAGGAAATATAATCAATTACACATATCCAATCCTATTTTTATTTTGTTAGTTTTAATGTTATTCTTGCATGGCATGCGGTCCTTGTACCAGATAAACAGCATTCTTTCGTTCTAAAAAAGTCGAACATAACTAGTATTTTATCGATACAATTAATGACCCCTCGCACGTCACTAATAACACATTTGGCCAAAAGGCATTGCGGAACACTGCGGTGTTGCTAATTCAAAATGTACTCTATGAAACATTCAGTGGGTGGCCTAATGACTGCACTATTTTGGAAGCCTAGCCTTTACTGCCCTTAATTGAAATGGAGACGAAGATGACTTCATTAGTGTTTTGAAGGTAATTAAGATGAGATTTTTTTATAGTATTCGTCTTGAAAATATGATTTTTTTCATGGATGGTTTAATGCACTGAAATTGGATTTGTAGGCTAAGGCTAAGTGGTTTCACAGGTTTACTGTTCAACAAGCTGGTTGCTACTCCTGGCTAGTTAATTTACACGAGGAAGAAGGAACATGGATGGGTTTTAGTCAGTAAAAGTCTGACACTCCCTTCCACTCCGCCCAAATTGGGGTGTAGGGGGGGGGGGGTAATTTGATGATTTCCTATCCGAAAAGAAAAGGCCTTTGGGGAAATACTCTGTAACGCAAGAATCATGAAGATTTCAATTACTGCATCAATAGAATAATTATTTTAACCAGAGCATTACACCAAGTCAGTAAAACACTAACATAATTTGCACATCAGCACGCCATAAAAAGTAGTAATTAGTACCAAAGCCTATGATTACCACACTAATTCACTTCCACCGACTAAACTTCACGATTTCACGCCATGATACTTCATGTTTTTCTTCCATCAGCATGATTTAAACCGTTTTTTATTAACACTCCAACAAATAGCCACAAGATAAACATCAGGCATTTCTCTTTCGTACCCATAAAACATAAAAAATGGACGGACTAATTAAAATACGAGTTTCCAATTAAATGTGAAATTCTCCGTTTTGCTTATAAACGTCTACAAAAGGAAGGTATTTGAAATATTTACTTAGAAATTGACAAGTGTTACAGTCGAAGTAAGTAGAGCGTGGTGGATTCCGACACGCAGTGGACGGCGCACTGTGGTCCAAATCGTGAGCGGTTGTGGACAAAAACATTTTTTTAAATTACTTTTTTATTTAAAATCGATTTGTGTTTTGGTTTCTTTGTGGAGTTTGTTACGCGCTAACTGTAATATTGGTCTTTTTAGTTTTGTCTGAAAAGTGTGTTCACGATTATTCGCTTTTTAGGGCAGAGGTATACCTATTAAATGGTGCACTGTGATCAGTTCTATATTCGTGTAGCTATGCCACGATTTTGGTTTTCTTTCGTGACCTAATGCGGTATTTAATGATTTTTAATGGAAAGGATAAGCAGAAACTAGTTAGCTTTAAAACTTTAAGTAGTAACTTATCGCTTATTCCTATAACTTGGACCAACTTAACTGCCGCCAAGTGTAGTTATTAACTTAATCGAATGTATGCAATCGTTTCCATATGTTCCGTTGTCTTACTTTTACCAGTGTTTACTGTACCTATTTGTGTTAATCTTCTTATACCTATATTTGTTTTTACTTATTTTCTACGTTTTTGTGACGCTGAACTAATTTAAGTTTAAGTGCGGAACGGATGTGTCGGGAGAAAAATAAAAGTCCCAAAGCTTAAATTTGGAGCTTTGGGACTTTTATTTTTCTTATTGTGTTGCTTATTAAAATCAAAAGCTACTTAACTCAACCTTTTAAGGGACAGAACTCGTAAAACAAAAATAAAGACTTTACTAACGAATTTATTTACGTAAAACCTCCTTATTTTTTATTCTTTTTCCCGAGAAGATGCCTAAATTGATCACCATACCGCGAACGCCCGGCCATTATACTTTGTTTACGATTCGGAAATAAGACACAGGGGCTCACTGGCATCCCTTCTGTTTTTTCTTCCGAACCGTTTGTAGTACAATTTCATTACTCGGAAAAGTATCCGAATTTCGGTAACTTGCCCTTTTTGTCCTCATGTGTGCTATTTTTTGCGCACTGTGCTTTAGGGCCTTAGTTTGCGTGATTTGTTTTAAATGGTTCAGAGGAGATAAGGCTCTGACGGATGTTATTAGCTTTCTTATTAGTATGATAGGCATGTGATCGGAAATTCTGAAAATCATGTATTTTATATGACTTAGTAGTAACTACATTTGGCGTGTATGACCAGATGTATGAACGTGGACGAGGCAACAGGAGTATGTAAGGATCGTAGCAGGTGACAGTCTGTGGTTTCTGCTTACCCCCCATGGTAAAAGCCGTGAGTATACATAAACTCACGGCTTTTCCCATGTGAACATACAGGGTGTGTAGGACATCAAACTAAGTAACTCTACGCAAAAAATATTGCTGGGAAACGACTTTTTTTTTGGGGTGAAGAACGTGCGCGTTTTAGGTTAGGACTCAATGTAACGCACTCAAAACATTTTGCTGATGGATGGGGGTCGTTGGAGCTGTTTAAAGTAAAAATCTTACATTAAACATGTATTTAAAACAAAACTTGTGAAAAAGTTGGAACTTAGACACCTACTATTTTCGTAACTAGTAGGTACAAAAAAATTATCGCAATAACGGGGAGAGCAAGTGCCTTTCGGCTTCGTTAAGGGACTGGTTACACCCTTCATTGTTGGTTCTTCGATAGAAATTAGATAGACTCATATAAGTTTTTGTTTAAAGACATTCAAAACTTTAATGTAAGCTTTAAAACTGTCAAGTATAGGTATACCTATTTCTGCAGTAAAAATATCAGATATCGTAAAATTCTAGTCTTTCCTCACAAGACTGAATATTCAACGCTCAACGCTCAAAAATTCCCCAGGCAAAATTATTCACATCGGTTCGGGCAGACTTGGGCAAAATTTTTGCCTTTTTATTGCTCTGCTAGCGTAACCAAGGGAATTGACTAACAGTCTCCGAAAATAAACCCTTTGCGCTAAAAATTCTGGAATTTCTAAGCTTTCTGGACACGTCCTCTACATTAATCTGAGCCATCCTTCAGTCGGGATTATGAGGAGCCAATTTTCAGCAGTCAGTTTGGTGTAGTTTGCGTAGATTTCTTTCAGAAACAGCTTTTTTTATTCAATTGGTATTACGACAGGCGATTTGTTTGCAAGGCTTGTTATATTGGGCGTTATATTTTATTCCCTTTATAAGACAAGTTTTAGAAATAATACTTTCTGATGAGACACTGATAGATGGAGAGTGTTTTTTCTTTTTTCAGCAAGTTTCCTTTTTTTTGAAATTCGAGATAGAATTTTGACAATCTAATAACATAACTTACTAAAGTTCTAGAGGTACTAACAGGCTGAAATCCATTTTATGACACTGGTTTTTAGCTCGGTATTCCATTTGGGCAGACGACATAGTTGCCATCGGGGGAAAAACCTGGATGAGGCTGGCACGGGACCGTGGAGATTGGCACAAGAAAAGAGAGGCCTATACCCATCATCATCCACAGCCCGAACTCACCCAGAGTTCGGGCTGTGGATGATGATGATGATGATTCCATTTTCCCCAGTTTATATATCATCATCTGCCTAGCCTTTTTCCCAGCTATATTGGGGTCGTGGGCCTGTGGACGGTGAGTAATGGGTTAGCTCACCGTCCGTCCGTCTTATGACGACAGGCCGTGTCGACGGCGCGTTCGTGTTCCACGCGCGCCTCAAAGAGATGTCAGCAATCAGGAAGGGGCCCGCAAGGGCCGATGCCTGCCGGGGCTGCGGGACTGTTCGAAAGAGATACCGTGGCCCTGGAACACAAAGGGCAATGAAGGAACATGGATGGGTTTTAGTCAGTAAGAGTCTGACACTCCCTCCCACTCCACCCAGAGCGGGAGAAGTCATTTGATGATTTCCCATCCGTAAAAAAAAAAAAAGCTATATTGGGGTCGACTTCCAGTCTAACCGGATGCAGCTGAAAACCAGTATTCTACATTGAGCGACTGCCTATCTGACCTCCACAACCCAGTTAGTACTGGGTAATACGATACCCCTTGGTAAGACTGGTTGTCAGACTTTTCAGGCCACTGACTACCTAACAATTGTCAAAGATCTACAAAATATGACAGTCAGTGCCAAAGGCTTAACGTGCTTTCCGAGGCACGGAGGAAACTCGGTATGTAATGGGTGGTCACACATCCACAGACCAACCTAGGCAAGCACGGCTTAACCTAAAGATCGACCCGAGCGGCTGTTATTATTTAGCCAAGAGCTCCTCACCAGTTTATATAATATCTTGGAAAACATCGTGGGGCAACCTGGACCTGAATCCACCTTGACAACCCGTGGTTATTATTACTTTTGTCTGCTCTGCATGGGAAGAGGCTTTCCCCTGAAGTTGGAGCAGTAATTAGGCTGCTATTATAGACGAGGTTCCAAACACTGTTTGCATAACATGGTGTCACGTAATCAATATGAGACCTAATTAATATAACAACTAAGTTCTATTTGCATCACATACTGGTGTTCTAATATCCGTATTGCACAAGGTGACTGACATAATATGGTGCATTTACTGCACTTTTTATTACCAGATAGATCTGTTACCTTTCTAAAGTCAAATATAATTACAAAACTACAACTTCGGCCTATTTGATACCTAATATAAGCTTAGTATTTGCTTGCACGGTATTTTTTTTTTTCGCCCCAATACTCAATCATACGGATTTTTTTATTTGAGGTTGCATATAAATAGTTTGGCACACCCTTGGGTTGTCAGCACCAACTTGCTGATTGCCTTAAACAATCTGCAGTATGATAGAACTATCCAAAATTGTATAATGGGTGCTAGAACCAAGGAAGTCTGAAATGGTCTCTTAAAGGATTCACGATACTTAACGCTACACTTCGAGTGACCAGAGGGCTGGCTCTTTCTGTGGCCAAAGAATTAGCATTGCCATTCAGCTTGGCAATGCTGCCAGTCTTCTGGGTACGTTTCCAGATGACAGCGATGCGGAGGAGTACTTTGACGCCTAAGTATCCTATTGTCATCGTTGTATATTATGTAAATAGGTCTTATCCCCAAAGACCGGTCACGTTTTGAAGGTTTCCCCCCGAAAACAAAAGGTCTTCTTTTAGTCTTCTTTTTATCATTATTTTAGTTCCATTTGTAGTCTGTATAATATATAATGTAGATAATATATTTTTAATTTCAACGACACATGCTTATGGACATCAAATTCTTTCTGACCGCTTAGGTGACTCCACGTCGAGTGTGGTCACTCCCTAGGTATATCACGGAACGGTTTTATAAGTATACTAGCGACCCGCCCCGGCTTCGCACGGGTGGACATTTATTTTTTAAGCTTTTATGGAGTGTTTGTGGCACTTCTTGTCTGGTACCACTATGCTGTTCGTCCGATGCTCATTTTTCTCTGTAGGCCTCATCCGTTCGCAAGTCTTTACAATTTTAAATTCGTAATATCTTTTGAATGGATTGTCCGATTGGAATAAAATAAAAAGTAATTTATAGCTATTGAAACAATCTTGCTCAATAAATAGTTTATTTGGATAAGGATTAGTATTTGACGATAATATGATCAATAAACATAGGCTAATAACTTTAATTACTTTTATTCTATGGAAAAGTGGTTATAATGTCTGAAATATAAATGTTTTGTTTATACTATCGCGGACTTTTTTGTAGGCATTATTGAGTTCTACAACTTTTCTATAGAAGTCAACCATACATCTCTAACCATTTAGGCAGCGTTCGCGAGAATCGTTAACGTACGGCAGTTTTTTCGACGCCTTACTCCACAATTTTCACTACCACGAAAAATCCTATCTATTTTCCGGGATAAAATATAGCCTATACGGATTCGGAAGAATCCCTCTAAGTAATGGTAAAAGAAATTTTGAAATCGGTCCAGTAGTTTTTGAGCCTATTCAATACAAACATACAAAAATACAAAAATACAAAGGTTTCCTCTTTATAATATTAGTATAGATTATGTACGTATACATAATATACAGAGTTCCACGTAACAGCACAAAGTCTCAATTGCATTCATGTTCCGGCAGCGACCATTGCCTACATTTGGCAATATATTCGCAACGCCAATTATCGGTTGCCGCAACCTACTGATTGGCTGCATTCTTTTGCTTCTGATATTGTGTTTTATACGGTTTTATGGAAACAGAACCAATACTGATACTGTTAGCCTGCGTCATCCCACTGCTGGGCCATTCCCTTGACTTCCAGTTTATTCGATTCAGGGCTAATGTGGACCACTGATCATTATTTTTGTCTAGTAGTTGCCACCGTCTGGCTGTGTCACGAAATCAACCTTGGCAAAACAAAAAAATGACGTATGAAGACCTCTGCTAAATCCTTTAGGGAAATCAGGCGTGATTTTATGTGTTTATTGTGATCATCATTATATTTAAGGCCTTGATGCAACTATGATGGAGGCTGCTACTATCCTAATCGGATACAGATGTGGAACATAATTTTCCATGGCGCGACTATAAAATCTGACTTCCACATCCCAGTTACTTGCTAATACGAAACCTTTTCGTAGGGCTGTCAGTCTGTCGGGGTTCTGCCTGTGTATAAAGTGCCTACTACATCATAATGAGTTAATAGAAAAAGTTTTTTCCCAGCCTAGATATTTATGAAGAATTTTTAAACTACCATTAACACTGAATACGGGATATTTACCATGTTTACTATGTATTTTGATGACACCATGATCACGGATAAACTATCCATGTGTATCCGTGATAATGATTGCAATAGTATTTTGGAAGTTGTTGCATATGAAAATACACAGACAATTCAACAGACTCAAAACCAATTTTCTCGTAAGAACAACTGCATAACAATATAACATTACCAAAACCACTTAAACTTTCTGCACACCACCAAAATGTCGACTGCAGTCTTTAGAAGCAGCTTAAAGACAAACTATCAACTACAAAATGGCCGCCATTTGGAAGAAACGAAACAAACTTATTCTGTTCAACACTTTACTATTTGCGGAAGAAATTTCAGAAGAAACATTGTTTCTGTACAAAGTCTTCCCACGGAGTTTTTGTTTCCCAAGGCAATCTGGGGGCCAGATTCGAAGTAATTTTGGTACGTTGGTACTGTTATCCAACCTGTTACTCCGCCTGGGCTTTTTGAAAGTAAAAGTGGTACAAATAGTCTGCTAGGTGTTGTGTAATGTTTGTCGTTGTGGAGTTATTAATAGATTTGTAGTGTTTTAGTTTAGATGAGAAGGTAGTTTTGCAGACAGACATAGGTAATTTGATTTGATTTAACACATTCTGTGTTATCAGTTTTTATGTTTTGCGGAATCACCACTGCTAATCAACATACAACACTAATCTGAATTTGAATTTCGCGGCTACCTTATCGCAAAAAAAAATCAGCTGTTCCATACATTTTGCCGTTTAGGTATTGCACTTTTGTAGGAAACTGCTGTTTTTTTTTTAAATAACTGTTGAAACATTTCTATGTCTTTGTGTGTGTCTAGGGCTAAGAATTAAGTACTTCCTTCCACCCCACCCCGGTGTCCCTTCCACCCCACCCCATATATAATTCCAGCACAGTACGTCCGTTGCTGAACTGCGAGTGGCCACGTCGAAAAAAAGCCATGCCAAAACATCCGTTGCTCGCTTTTCTCTTATAGAGAAGGCTTGTATGCCAGTGTGCAGCTTAACCATTAAAGGTTGGCTTTGCTACAGTACATCCTCCTTTGACAGACGCGTCAGAGATTATTCAAATTATGTCTTGTTGCTGGGCGGTTCGAGCTTAGATTGTAATGTCAACGAGCTCGTCGATAATGTTATGTGTCAACCTAGAATCAAGTTATCACCCGTTATCCGGCGCGAGACGAATAACTGGAAACCTATTTGGTGCAGACTTGAGACACAGGTTTTCTTAGTTCTTTTATAGGTACTGGCGTGGCAATATATTAAACGAAAAAAAACTAACATTCCTATCAACTTTTTTTGAGAAATTTTCAAATCTCAAATTTTGTGCAGGTGCTTTTTTGGCACAGACTGTCGGCTGCTTTTTTTCTCTTAAATACTTCTCCAAATCAATGTTTTTCTGTCTTCACGTTATTTTATATCGACTTAGTTAACTGAGAAGATTAACTAAGTCAATAGGTAACTTGGAGCTAACAAAATACAACTTTTGCATAACAAGCTACAGAACACGACAACACGACTAAAATTAATACAATTTCAAAACATAACCCGCTCAGCAAACGGTCGAAATAGCCCCACATCTGTCACAAGTTTACGCAACAAGTAATGTAGCCACAGCGTAGCAGAATGTCAGTAGCGGACCATAGAGCATGGAGACGACGCAGCGGTCAATGCTAGAGGCGGCAATGTCAACAGTTTTCATCCAAACGAAGCGTGTCATCGTTTACTCACACTACGACACTCATTATCTGCCTAGCCTTTTCCCAACTGTGTTGGAGTCGGCTTCCAGTCTAGCCGGATGCAGCTATGGACCAGTATTTTTTGACTTCCACATCATGGGTGCTCGTAATACGAAACCTCTGCAGCTCTGGTTAGAATGGTTGTCAGGCTTTCGGGCGTCTTACTTCCCGCAACTGCCAAAGATCTCTCAAATGACATCCAGGACTTTCGCTCAAACATGCTTCCCGAGGCACTGATTGGTCTCGGTAGGTTATTGATGATAAACCATCTACCTACCAACCTCGGCAAGCGTTGCTTATCCACGAAGATTGCAGCTGACCATTGACCATTGCGGCTGTTTCTATTTAGCAACGAGTACTACGACAATAATGACGAATTTGAACCGACAGCTTTGAAGGCATGACTGACAAAGCTCCAACACGTCATGAATTTGAATAGTACTGCCATCTCTAGACGCTGCAAGCGATTCTAAACTCTATGGCAGCAGACCAGCAGTTGTCAAACCAGAAGTTCCGTTGCACACACAGCTTATGGCTTCAGTTTGACAGTCTGTGCTGATCTCGTTTTGATTGTAACCGTATTACTAGCTGTATTGTCTGTGGGTGAAGAAATTGGCACTTTCTTTTTTGATTAATGGTTCTGATGACGAAGTGTGATTGTTAGAAGGTATTGTTTTCGATGTAGCCAAGTAGCAATATAATTATGTGGGAACTGTAGCGTCAACAGAAGTGAAGAGAATGAGAATCTACTGTATTGAATTATAATTTCTCTGAATACGGCATTTTTAGTAATATTTCCAATTTCACTTTTTTTCTCGTGTTGTCGTTGGCAACTCCTATCTGCTGCTTCAAAATTCCTAGCATATAGTTATCTCTTTAAAAAAGATGTTAGTAGAAAATGACCATATTTTTATTTAAATGCGCATTATCGTCGTTTTAACCTCCCACGAAATGATCAGCAAAAAAAAACTATTGGACCTCCATAGTCAATGTCTAATTTTATAACAAAAAAAAAAACTTGTTTAAATAATTCAAAAGTATCCTATAATCAGTTATTTTATAAGCACACCCTTTTCCGTTGGCACGTTTGTTCAAATTCTAAGTAATTCCAATCCCAACTGGTTTGAAAGCCTACGCCTTCTTATTCAACTTCCGTGTTTTAATATTTATGACAAGTAATTATTTCCAAGTTTGCGGCTGATTAATTTGAAATTCATGTTTTATGTGAATCTGAGAAGGTTATATGCCAATTAACAGCTGTTTGATGATTTAGAATATGGGTGTTACGAAATCGAACTATAAAATATTTATAGCTTGAAGTGCGAAATAGTCTCTGTCAAATCTTTTCATAAGACGGCTGCTTATTGAGAAATTGCATTCAGACTTTTATAAGTATTATCATGGCATGAAAAGATTTGATCTCTCAAAATGTTTACTTTTCTTTTACTTTAATTATTATTCTGAAATTTGTTACTGTCTACTTATACATCATCATCATCTGCCTAGCCTTTTTCCCAATTATGTTGGGATCGGCTTTTAGTCTAACATGATGCAGCTGAATACCAGTATAATACATAGAGCAACTGTTGATTTGATCCCCATAGTCCAGTTAGTACTGGGTAAGACTGGTTGGCAGACTTTCGAGCCCCTGACTACCTGTAACGACTTAACTGTGTAATTACTCAAAGACGATTAAGAAAGGTATGAGGAAAAGACTGAGAGCCGAATAAAAAAATACATTCGCCTTGCCAAAGTGTACATTAAACATAATTCACAGGCTCACACTTAAGTACCATTATTAAGAGATGAAACGATAATGTCAAACCGCAACCAGATAAACTTCGACCTCAAACACTTAATTCGTCTCCAAGAAACAGATAATTTTGGATAAATTCATCGTAATTGCTAACTAAATCAACACAGTATGAGTTAATCAAGAGATAAAATGTTGGATAAAATGGCTGACATTTTAGCCGAATCTTCGTCGCGATCTCGACCTGAATTCATGGAGTGCCTGTGAGTCCTATGACTAACAGTGTTACTCCGTGGAGGTTCTATGCAGGTACTTATCTATCGATGAGGTATTTCTGCTTACCTGGAAAGAGAGAGAATGAATCATTAATACACTTGATAGGAACGAAAAAGGAGTTGATGAATGACAGGGCAGAGTGAGAAAAAAAGTGTTGCGTTGACCTCAAGTTGCATGGGACAAGGGCAGGGAGATGATGATGATACTTGATATGAGTGCTAGAAGATAATAACAAAATCATATAGTAAAATAAACGCCGACATAATTCTGTATTCTAACGTACGCTGTTGATCAAGAAAAAGTTGATAATAACGACGGCGACAGTCAAATTTTTCAACAAATTCTATAATTTCTAGTCTTTTTTCTCTTTTCTGAGTGCAGAATTTGGAATGAAATCATCTGCATAGGCTCCCACTCTTCAACTTTAAGTTATCTCTATGTAAGCCTTTAAAATATGTATGGAAAGAGCAACACTCTTTATCCTCATCAAATTTTTAAACAATAATCTCCCAAAATAATGTCATCGTCTAGACCGCCATAGAAGATTCCATAACATTTGCACAAAATTTCGGGCCTTCTACCCACATTAACACCTTATCCAAACAAGAGAACACTTTAACATTATCCGTGGTTTAATTTTAAATAGATAGATACCCGTAATTGGTCAGTAGTACGATTATAGTTATGGTCACCACTGAGTCACTCCCGATAACCTTGATCGTGAGGTATTTTGCAATATGTCCAAATGACGTCAACCTCTCGAATAATATTGTTAATTTTGTCGCTGGTTAATAGGTTATTTTGATTTGGGAGGAAGTAATAACTAAAGATAATACTAAAAACAATTTGGGAGAAGCGTAAGTCCAGCAGTTTGCTGTAATATACAAACTACATGATGATAAAATGATGAATGATTTTATCAATACTCATGGTGAGTACTTTTGTCAATACTGTTGTTCCATGGATGATAGAAATAAATAATCTGACAGATAAATGTTAATGACGTGAAAGCAAATTAATTTCATAAAATTGACGTTCTGCAACAAATTGTATTCCGTGATGATCATATTGAAGAGTTATGAGGTTTACAAGAACTTAATAAGTTTGTAAATGTGTGTTGCTGGTAGTATAATATTACCTATCAGGGATAATGAAAATGATGTTGTCGGAGAAACCATTTGAATTCTTCAATCTCTCACTAATCTACAAGCAAATCCTACAAGGGAAGAAATCATTAATAATAACAGCAGCAATTATAATGAATGCAAAAACAACCTAATTACTACTAATAAAGAAGTCAATAATTAAAAATATAACACTCCATTATCCGGGCTACCGGCTCACATCATAACAGTTTTTGTACCTACATTAATTAATTAAAAATTCAATTAACATCATTCCGACGGAACATTGAAGCTTCAAAACATAAGAATCCCATTACCAAAGACCAAAAATTACCAAATTAACATTCACAATCACAAAAACGACTGTTACCTTCAAATCATTCTAGATTCCACGAGATAGGACGGCAAAATTAATTTGGTAATCTAAATTCATGTTATTTTTTATCCCACTTAGAACCAAACTTTATATTCAGTTCCATAGAACTGAAATTCAAACAGCACCGTCCTAATACTTTCAAAGTAATAACCAAATTCGTATTGTAATTCAGCTAATGCAATTTGATACTCAGTATTCTCATGATAAAGTCTAAATTGATAGTAAAGTTAAAGTGGTTGAGGTTTCCGGCAGAAACAATAGTGAAGGATATTGTCCAGCCTGTAACGGAGATCGGAAGTGATATGAGTATCTTCATGGCTCGTTGATTTGGATTGGTAAGGACAACTTTTGATTTATTTCTTGAGAACTTTATTACGGAAATAATAAAGGTGTTTTCAAGCATTCACGCCTGGAATCCCTAGAGGATTAGGCTGAGCTGTACCTACGTCATCATCATCTTCAGACCTTGTCCTATTCTATTTGGGGTCGGCGCAAAATGTTTTCTTCTTGCATTCTCCCTGTCAGACGTTACGGCATCATTTACTCCTGAGGTGCACCTATATTTCTCTATTACTCCCATATTTTGCTGGTTATGTTTGAATCTCTGTAATAGTAGGGGAGCCCACGATGCTAAATGGGGATTTACTCGAGCGTCGTAGAGACCTATTGGGTTGCAAAGCTTAGATGATAAGAAGAAAAAAATGTTATATGATAATACCTTTTCATCGGTGGGGGAAGCGGCTATAGATTTTTAAATATGTAAAAAAAAACTGTTGCATGGACATCCTCGAGCGCGTCAGATATTGATAGCATCAATGCCCTACGTATTTTTAATAACGTACGTATGTTAATCTGATCGTTTGCATGATGCGGGTGGTTGTATGTAAAGGTTGAAAATGAAAAAAAAAAAAAATAATCGAGCGCGTCAGATTTTCTAAGGGAGTGTTAAGTGCACCAAAAAAAAGCTCTCATTCACTAATCTGACGATTTCGATGGGACGCAAACTCGCGGCCATTTTCATAATGTGCAAAAAAAAATCGCCATTTTGAAATACTCAAGCGCGTCAGATTAAGATATATATGGTTCATCTTTATGTTCTAAACGTACTGTCTCATAATCTGACGATTATCTAGAGGGATTCGCCTGATCTGACAAAAAAAAAATAGAAAAACGGTTCACCCTAAAGGTCATCCCTGTAACTTCCCGCTAATTTCATTCCAGGGCGCTTAAAATTGTACTTATGACATGTGACATGTGTTTCGGAGCTATTTCCCGAAACTTCCGGTGCATTGTCATGTTCCACTACACTTTGATCTTGTAAATACTGAAAGTCTCGCGGTATTTTAATTGCAGTAAATAATTTATAGCACTGTGCGTGATATAAATCATTTAATGGTGATTCCATCGACAATTCGAGGTTATCATATGTTCCTCGAGACTTTCGGATAACCGGCTTGCTCCGACGATATTCCAAAATATTTACACATTTTTTAAATGTTTCTACTGTAAATTTAACTGTTTTTTGTAAGGTACTTTCACCACAAAATACACATTTTAAATTAATATCACTCATATTAAATACTAGCTTATGCCCGCGGCTTCGCCCGCGTGGAGTTCGGGAATTGCCCACGGGATCTTACTTCTGGGATAATAAGTAATCTATGTATGTATAGTACATACATAGATTTACATGTACTTGCTTATAACTTGCAAACATTCGTTCATAGTAATATCAATTAAATTACATTTGAACGTAAAATCGAACCTTGGTTTGAGATTGGACACCGGTGACAACAATCAAATGATGAATTAGGAATCTATTTATAGACAGTAAACTTTTACATAATATTTAATATCAATGTCGCGTATCACGAGCCAACGCGAATATCTGTGGAATAAACCATATTTACAGACGTCTACCTCAGAAAAATCCTACCTACTTACTTAATAGGTAAATACTCCCGCGCCCTGCACGCCCCGCGCAACACTGCGCGCCATGCGCCCGGCTACGTGAGCTTCGAAGCCCTTTTTGACTCTGTTGGGGGATGATTTTAATTTTGGAAAAAACTGTGATACACGTATCTCATAATTTTAATTTGAAAAGTATGTATACAAATTTTCAAGTCAATCGACTCAGAGAATAAAAAGTTTCATAGAAAATTCAACACCCCATTTCACCCTCTTAGGGGTGGAATTTCGAAAAACCCTTTCTTAGTGGATACCTACCCTTTACAAAGAATACACCCTCCAAATTTCATGTCTCTAGGACTAGCGGTTTGGGCTGTGCGTTGATATCTCAGTCAGTCAGTCAGGACTTTGAATTTTATATGTATAGATTTATAAACTTTAATTCACATAAATAATATTAAAATAGCAAAAAAAGCCAAAACGTTGGAAACACGTTGTAAACAGTATGCCACGAACGAGTCTTTATGATCAGCTGTGATGGCGTCATGGCAGCAGAAACCAGAGTGGGGACGGAGTGAGAGAGTAATAGATAGAGAAAGAGTGAGAGAGGAATAGAAACGCGGAGAAGGAAATGTAGGCATCACGCAGCTGCACGCATTTAACTTTATCGACGAATTTTTGTTATTTCGGCTTGCGGAAATCGTCAGATTATATATTTTTCATTATTCTTGAATTATTTCCTTTAAAATAAAATAAAAATTAGCTACGCTAGAGAATGTCGAGATAACGTTTTTTTTTTACAACTTTGCTGCCCTCCCCTTTCTTTACGTCACTCTCAAATTGTCAGATTAGTGGAATATACACTTTTTAGGATGTAATTAACTCACCCTACCTTAATCTGACGCGCTCGAGAATTTCTGATGGTCAATTTTTTTTTACTAATCTGATCCTGTATCCTTCACGGGCGGCATTATATATGGGCCTCATGTTTGGTGGAGGTACTTAACCGGGTACAAGGTATCCCCCTGTATATTAATCTGCCGCGCTTTAGTAAATCCCGAAATCCCTTCTAGGGCTCCCCTACTATAAATAGAGCTTATTGACACCAACCGGGCTAAACCCAGAATTTGGACCGACAGTTACTCCAAAAAACGCAATAACACTTTGTCCAACTTGGAAGTCGAACCCAAAATCTCATGATCAGGAGTAGCGCTTGCGACCATTAGACAAACGATCAGGCAGTCTATGGTATCAATAAAATTTTAACGTGGTTATTGGCTCTGATGGTGTCACCACCAACCGTCTTTCATCCATGGGGAATGCCGCACGACTTAAAGGAATTAATATACAAAGAGGACTCACCTAGTTTCCCAAAACTTCGTCAATATCCGAAACTAATATTACTGGAAGTATCAAAACTCCTGCATTTGATCTTCAACCAAAACAAATAAAACTGTTTGCTGCACTAAGATCTAAAACTGCGACGAAAACAAAAATTTTGAAGTGAACTTTTACTAGTTTACCTTTATTTGCTTCAATAAGATTCGTTGGTTCCATATCTATTTATGGACCATCATCTTTTAGATCTTTTCTAATAAAATAAAGATGTAACGTTTGTATGTTTGGATGGAGGGCGTAATCTTTGAAACGACTGATCCGAATTTGGAAATTATTTCTTTATTGAGAAGCTACATCATCCCCGAGTGTCAAAGGCGATATTTGCGTCCCGTGTGTCATTTGTAGATCTTTGACAGTCGTTAGGTAGTTGGTGGCCCATAAAGTCTGACAACCAGTCTTACTAAGGGGTATCGTATTACCCAGTACCAACTGGGTTGTGGAGGTCAGATAGGCAGTCACCTCATGTAAAATACTGGTATTCAGCTGCATCCAGTTAGACTGGAAACCAATATAGTTGGGAAAAGACTAGGCAGATGATGTCATAGACTATATTTAAAATGCTCCCATGGTATCATTTCCGACTAAAACGCGACCGAAGCCGCGGTCAAAAGCTAGTCTTCAATAAACAAGGAAACGTCCTACAAAGCAAATCTTACATCATATTCTGTTTACTCTCCTTTATTTACTTCTATATTTTCAAACCCATCCCCTATTATCCTATGTTATCCGTTCGGGCCACAGAAAAATAATCTGGAACTAATGTCAAAGGACCGATGTGAGCCAAAAGGGGTCGGGGTCAATAAACTCTCGAAGGTCCCTGTAAGGTCTCGTTTGGAGTCTTTGAGCCTTTAAGACGGTTTTGAGCTGACGATTTTATGAATCGGAAAGTAGTCGTTGGGTCAAGCGGGGAAGTAGGTCAAAAAAGTGCTTCTGAAGTTGCTCAGCAAAGTTACTGATAGCATTGATAGGATTACAAATTGCAAAACTCAATCATCTAGCTGGAAAATTCGTAAACTTCGTTTTTCGTGTCAACAAAATATGTAACGAAGACACGACGAGACGTGTACAAAAGATATCCCGTAAGTGACAGTATAAGTTTAGTTGTAAACCGTGAAAGCTTGAAACAGTGTTTAAAATAATTATGTAGATTCTTAAATTTTGGTGTATGCTGCGGCATTTCGTGTTAATCCAATTCTGAGTGCTAATTTTTCATCAGGATAAAAATGATTTATTTCTTAGATTTTCATTCGTATGGTAACGCAAAACTCCCTGCCATCGACTCTGCCAACATTATTTTTTTTAATATGATTATCATCATTGGCGTACTACTGGTTTACTTCTGCTTAACCATTTGGGGATTTGAGGCGTGATGTGTTGTTTGATTATCATTCCCTACTATAACATGGCTATCGCAATCTTTACCTTAAATTTTCTCATCGATATCATCAAATCGTATAGCAGTCGTGTCGTTCGCAGAAACATCATTTTCTTCAGCATGTTTATCATCCTCTGCTATAACATGGTCATCATCACCTTTACTGTTACGATTATCAACGATATTATCTCCAAATCGTATAGCAATCGTGTCGTAAGCAGAGAACAAGACAAACTGTCCCGACACATAAGTTGGACTTTTTATGTTCACTCCTTCTTAACTACAGGAAAGAAATTGTATGGGGCCTTGTTGAGGAAATTTTAAAATTAAGTCCTGACACATAGTGACTTGCTTTTGAATGATTGTTTTCTTGTTTTGTCTCGTTATGGCTGTTAACATTGCTGAATGACTAAGGGTCTCACGTGCGGTGTATGAGGCAAAAGGATGACTGATTTTTCATTACTGGCCTCTTTGTTCAATTGGAATTCAAGGATATCTTCTTTGGGATATTTGTGAGGATCTTGTTATTCTTAAAAAAGATAATTGTGATGCTTTATTTGAATGCCGTATGAAGTTAGTATGACAATGTTAATATTAAATAATATTATAAAAGTAAATTATATACTTTCAGTAGTGTGCTTTCATATTGAATCTGCCGAAATGGGATTCCTCAGCTGCATTGTGGAGTCCTACCGCTGAGGTGCAATGTGTCCCGGAATTCTTATGTGTAATGTAGAAGAAAACCCCGACATGTGTATTCACCAAGCAGCTTTATTGAACTAACATTAATTACAGAAATGCGCATGTAATCTATACTAATATTATAAAGCTGATGAGTTTGTTTGGTTGAACGCGCTAATCTCAGGAATTACTGGTTCGAATTGAAAAATTAGTGTAATTTTAGTGTTGGATAGTCAATTTATCAAGGAAGGCTATAGGCTATACAAGATCATGCTACGACCAATAGGAGCCGAGCAAAAAGAAAACAAGTCAGAAGCGGCGGGTGAAACCGCGGGGCACAGCTTGTAAGGTATAAAAGTAAGCACATGTGATCTCGGGCGTTAGCATAAAATTGTCGAGTGTGCTCGTACAAGCATCATTATGTTATTATTTATGTTAGAATAAAGCAGGCAAATAACAGGTATAAGTTTAGATTTATGAATCGAATAGGACCTATTTCGTATCCTTGATGACTCATAAGACGTAAAAACTTCCGTGGCGGTTAATAGTTCCGAGATAATTATAGACATTAGTTTTATTTTATCAGTACCTATTCATTTTAATGTCCTTTTTATAAATAGCATGCCGGATCAATTTAAAAGTATTAATATTATGCTAATATTTTCGCATGTCGTTGTGAGTTGCTGATTTCATCGATAGGTCCTCTTAGATACTGCTTAAAATAATTTTCTATAGTATCTATGTTTTCCTTGATCAATTTCTGTGATTAACTTTTCATAAATTGATATTTTCGTTGATTGGACAAGTATTTATTTTTCAAAAACCGCCAATACGAGACTGATTTATGAAATAAACCAGATCCAAGACAGTTCTAATACAAATCAACTGCTTAAATTATTTATTTATTTCGTGTAACAGAGATGGTTCCAACATTACTTTAAAAAAAAATCTATGCCACTAACAATTTAAAAAGTAGCCCTACCCTATCAAATAAATTGCATACAATTCCAATTTCTCTCAATAGAGAAAAGCATTGGTAGTAAAATTAATTCTGATTCTACAGTGAAATGGCTTGAACTAGTTTCTTAAACTTTCTATAACAATTGAACTAATAGCTACGGGAAATGGAAACAGGTACCTATTACCAACAGCTTTTCCTGCTACATTAGCTTGGTCAGTGTCAATTAAACGGCGTTTTCCGGTAGGGGTTCATCCGGGATGTATTTAATCTCTGCCGTTATTTTCTTTGACATACATAACATCACACTTGTAAGCTTCGAAGGGTTAGACAGAGGTGTACCTAATACTACCCACATTTTGCCAGTTGTGTTAAAGTCCCACGTAAAATGTGGCGAGCCTATTGTCATCAACTGGATACTAATCCAGGCTCCGTGGTTGTTACCAACATATTGTTAGTAAAAACCTAATAACTCTGACCATCTGGGATCGAACCTAGTATGAGGTCGCGCTTGCGACCAGTAGACCAACGTGGCTGGCATCGTAAGTCATCATCTTCACCCAAATATCCATCACTCATCAAACTTTCAACAAAGTACCTTTTGGAATGGTGATCAGTTTCTGGTCCAATTTAGTTTACCGTAAGCCATGTGTAAGCGCTAGCTAGGCAAGCGTGCTCCACCCTAGTCCCTAGGCCGCATCATCGCTTCACATCAGGCGAGTGGCGACCAAACACATGCCTATTCAGTGTAAAAAAATGCATACTGGTACATCCTGATGCACTGATCAATGATATAGAGGTCCCTAATACCTAAAAGATAGGCAAACAAACATTGAAGTCATACCACTCTTGTGAAGGAAACTCGTAACTATTGGTAAACTTTATAATTTGGGTAACAGCCTCATCATTACTGTGTACAAATATTGCAACTATCTTCTGCAATCAGGTAGTTTTTGCAAACATTAAGAAAACATTGATTTATTCAAAATAAATTCCTTTGTAAATCTTCTTTTAAACACAAATCAGTGTAAAATTACTTAAGGTAATCAATCGAAAACAGTAGACTTGAGAAACAAAATTAAGTTTCTATTACAGAAAAATGTGATGCTTTTATCATTCACTAGCAGTTGCCCGCGATCTTCGTCCGCGTATTTTTTTTATGAAAATGCAATTATCCACGTTTTTGTAACATTTTTCATTGATGCTGCGCTCCTATTGGTCGTATCGTAATGTTCTATAGCCTATAGCCTTCCTCAATAAATGGGCTATCCAACACTAAAAGAATTTTCCAATTCGAACCAGCAGTGCCCGAGTTTACCGCGTTCAACCAAACAAACAAACTCTTCACCTTTATATATTAGTATAGATTGTACTGGTCTTGCTTTAGCCCGCGGCTTCGCTCACGTTACGGGCAGAAATTATCTCATAGTAACGTTTTCAATGTAGCCTTAGACACTCGAGGATAATGTCGCTGCCTATTAGTTAAAGAATTTTCTAATTCCGATCAACAGTTCCAAAGATTACCACCTACATTCAAACTCACAAACTTGTATAATATTAGTATAGACGCTCGTCTACGGCACGGTATAAGGTAATAGACTCCAGTGGCGAAGGCTTCATAAAACTCTATTCCTACAGGATTCCCTTTGAAAATTGGCACAGTCAGTTTATAGACAAATAATACATATAATCACATTAAAGATATGTACTCCGGCTTACCTCTTACAAAAAATTGACTCTTCAGTACTGAAAGACTTTTCTCTATTACCGTATCTATTCGGTGGTCTATTCACCAGCTGACATTAAAAACAACAAAAAAAAACAACTAACCGTTACGATGCGTATGTCCTTGAAAACCACGCAACTTTCTTTTTATTAAAATCTTCACTGTGTCAGTGTGTCATCGTATTTCTATATATAGCTATATCTTGATAACAGTCTGTTTCCATGGAATATTAGCGAGTAAATATTAGCTTCTTGAAAAACCTTGAATCAAGTTTATCGAACGTTTAGAATTATTTATATCCGTTAACTTAGATCCTTGTTTAGTTTAGTGCTTCCTCTTATAATTACATGATTCCTATACATGTTTATGGTTCAGTAAAATAGTTAAATTAAAAATTATCATGGTTTCTCTCCAGAAAAAAAAGGTGCTTTTGTTGACAAGAAATCTTACTTCGCGGTTGATGGTGTGACTAAGACTAAGATTAAGTAGCCAGAAAAAAAAATAAAGCATTTATTTCATAGACCATCACAGACACTTGAATGTCACTTTTTAGGGTTCCGTACCTCAAAGGATTTGAAGTTATTTAAGAAACTAGGTGTACATTGTCCATTCCCCCCCCTTAACTTCGAAACTACAGGGCCGAAATTTTTTAAATAAAAAAAATAAACCCTTCTTACGCGAGTACGACTCGCACTTTACCGGTTTTTTTTGTTCCAGCTTTTCCTTTCAAATATCCCAATTACAAAATCTATAAATTATCCTCTCAACCTTAACAAACACGACACTGCCTACAAATTGAAGTCTTATCAAGGGCGTAGAGGCTAAAATTACAAGTTTGAACATTTCAAAGGCAACAAGAGATCCAGCTTCATTAAATCAAATACTTAGAAAACGATATTCTTTAGGATACCCGATATTTGATGGGCCTTTTATTAGTCAGACGAGAAAGTAAGGACAGAAGTTTTGATTGAAGAAAACTTGGTTTTTCATTAAGGTAATGTTGTTATGGCTTCTGCGTGTCTTACTTAAGTGGTTCTCGTATGTATACAAATAAATAAAATTTAAGTGTCTGTTTGTAATTTCGAAATAACAGCTTTTTACTGAATGCATTTGAAAGTATATACGGTACTTTTAACAAAAAGCATCTTTTAAAATTTTTGTCCGTCTATCTGTTTGTTCCGGCTAAACTCCGAAACGGCTAGACCGATTTGACGGGATTTTTACTGGTAGATAGCTGATGTCATAAGGTTTATTTTAAATAAAGGATTAGGGTTCCGTGCAAAAAAATTAAAGACCTTAAAATTGTTAACAAAATCCGATTCGACGAAATCGGATTTATTTGTAAAGGCCCTTTTTTATTACATCATTGGAATAAATGATTTGAAAACACAATATTCATACTTGCTTGTTGATGTTAGTCATCATTACGATATCATAGTGTCCGTCATTTAAAAAAAAGTAAAGATTTCATGAATGTAATTATAAAGCTCCTTCATCACACACATTGCAATAGCTAAACCGCAACGCTTATAGCATTATGATTTCCAAGTATGTAAGCATACAATTAAATCAAGGAAATACCCGTAAATGCCACTCTTAGTTTTAGCTAACAAGCGTCAACAATTCAACCACATTTTAGCCAACTAAGGTCAACAGAACGTAAGAATTTGACATTAAATTTAGCATACTGATTACGGCACCACTGTACCAACAGCGACTTCAACGGCACACCTGGACTGTTTGCAAACGGCAAAGACCGCCATCATTCAAGTACTTGGGTAACTCCGTTATGTAATAGGCAAACGGCATACTTTACCATGTCGTTTCTGTTATATAAGTAGGGTCGGTACTCTGTCAATATATAAATGACACACTTTTGTTTCAATTAGAGTATTAACTGTTATATAAGTAACTAGTTTTGGTGGGGTCAGTGTACTTCGTGGTACCAGTTTGGGAGACGAAATTGGGGTCTCTAAAAGCTGTCGCGAATGAAGATATCGCAAACTGGGTTTTGTAGGTTGTGTCAATTTCTATTATATTCTCAAGGATTGATCGTTCTCTTGAAGGTTCGACATAGGCCGACAATCCTGTCTACTGTCCATTGAGCCTTAAGACCTCCGTGAGCCAAAAAGCAGTAATACACTAATGTGTCGAGGAAACAAGGAATATGTGAAAGTAAATCTGTTTTTTTTTCTGTACAAAAAACAGACATTCATATATTTTTTGCTGTTTTTTTGTTAAATGTCCTAATATAGATATTGATTCTTTCATAAGTCTATCTGATGTAACATGTTTCAAGTTATCGGATGCGAAAAAACAGGTTTTTTTGAGATACTGCTTTTTACTATACGAGACCAGTAAGTACCCAATTCTGATTGAAAAGTAGCCGAAGGAAGGGATATATCTTTATTATTATTATATATCATATTGTTACTGCAATAATAATGGGCAGGTTACTGTTTTCTACTTTAACAATACAACCAAACCTTTAAAATAATAATCAGAGGCCCTAGCACGAGTTTTGACGTTTTCCGAAAAGTAAATACGTCGATTTTTGAATCGATAATACAATTATCCTTAAGCATTTCAGTTAAATTGTTTGCAACAAGCACAATCACTATTATCCATAGATATGATTTTTTTTTTAATTATACTAAAACATTGTTTTGAAACTAGTATTTTTATTTCTAAAATCAACGTATTTACAAAAATGTCAAAATTTGTGCTAGGACCTCAGAAAAGTAACATTAAACACAAACATTTCATCATCTGCCTAGCCTTTTCCTAACTATATTGGGGTCGGCTTCCAGTCTAACCGGATGCAGCTGAATACCAGTATTTTACATGGAGCGACTGCCTATCTGACCTCCACAACCGAGTTAGTACTCGGTAATACGATACCCCTTGGTAAGACTGGTTGTCAAACTTTTTGGGCCACTAACACCGAACGACTGTCAGCTCTACAAATGACACTCGGGACCAACGGCTTAACGTGCTTTCCGAGTCACGGAGGAAACTCGGTATGTAATGGGTGGTCAGACCAACTTTGGCAAGCACGGCTTAACCTAAAGATCGACCCGAGCGGCGGTTCTTTAGCCACGAGCTCTTCTTAAATTTATTGAGACCTCTTAAATCCTTCACCCCCAGATCAAGATAGGTCCAGACTTTATCTTCTGCCCTTACCCTCCTTTAGGAGTTCCTAAAGGTAATTAAGTCCGATGTTTAATCAAAAAGTCGGATGAAGTTTGCTTAATTATCAGTAATTTGGGGGTAATTGGCCCTTTGATGTAACATCATAATTAATAGCCGGGTAACGTCGAAGGGCATGCTGAGGCTTCGGGTGTACCAAGGAGGTAGTGTTTTGAATTAGAGATGGTTTGTCAACATTTTGAAGTGGGATTGGGTTCTTTGGGAGTGACTTTCCTGAAAGCTGTGTTTTGGTTGATATTTGTGGGAGCTGTGAAATTGGCTTTTGAATCTATCATATTTTATGTGACCTTGTATTCCTTACTTTACCACAACGTGTTAATATCGTGATATTGTAATTCCACAGACCATACTACTGGAAAGATAACATAACATAACATCACGCCTGTAATCCCCGAAGGGTTAGGCAGTGGTGAACCAAATAGTGCACCCACATTATGGTTATGTTTAAGTCCCATGTAATAGACTCCGTAGCTGCAACTGGAATGGAAAAACCCAATGACACTTTGCCCGACCGGAGAATCGAACCCAGAATCTCAAACTCATCAGTTGCGCTTGCAACCACTAACCCAACAAGACAGTCTGGAGATATCAGTGGAAAGATATGATTTGGAATCTCAGTACTTAGACGACTTATTTCAGTAGTACGAAGGCATAGTGAGGCTTCGGAGGTACCAAGGAGGTTATGCTTTTAATTTGGGTTGTTTTTTCAAAGTTTTAGAGTGTCAAGATGTTATGAAGACCGTATGACATTATATGTGGGCTATGAATGAATGAACATTTGCAATGCTCGAAAATCTGTCATTACGGTAATGCCTTACTTTGTGGATTCGCCGAAAAGGAAGGACATTTTAAGGGACGTTTTTGGATAAAGGGAATCTTAGCATCTGCTAAAGTGAAGTACCTATCATTACGGTACCTACTCTAAGTAGATGTATGTAGTATAAACAATATATGGTCATGGTAGCCTTCCAGACTTTCCCAATTTTTCATTGTTATTCAATTATGGAAAAAGAAAATTACGAAAAGCGTTAATTTTGTATAGCTACCCGAATTTTAAGATTTTTATTTTTTCTCAAAACGTTTATATAATGTATGATTAACTGTTTAAACATTTTCTTACGCTTACAAACTTCTCTTAACTTTGTAAATAAAAAAGAGAACTGAAAGAATAAAATATGATTCTATTTACTCAAAAAGTTAACATAAATCTGCAAAAACAACGTGAAAAGAGTCATCTTCACAAGTAGCACAAAAACTTTTGAGAAAGTCGAAACCAAACCCTCATTGTTCACACAAGTGAAAGCATTTCTGAACCAGGTCACCATTTGATATCTTTGTTTTCGTAAAATTAACCTTAATTATATTTAAATAGGTTTGCATATGCATAAATTGCTTGTTTTTCTGTATTTAAAATGCAAGAGGTCAGATTATGATGGAGCTTGAAGAAAATGTAGGGAGGGCCACTCGATGTAGGAGCCGTGACGAAACGTTTGAATAATTGTATGACTGAGATTTACGGGTGTAACACTTTCAGCATAAGTGAATGTGACTTATGTTTTTGCTGCTTGTGGGGTAAGCAGGACGTGAGAAAAAGGATTGGCAATGAGGAAAAAATATTAAAAACGTAGCGAGTCTTGCAATGAAAAGAATTATGTTTAAATTGAAATCTTCTGCTTCGAGATTATTTTGGGATAACTTGAGTAAGTGATAAATTAAGTATTCGTTTGACTGCAGAATGAATAGGTAGATATTAGTTATTTGGTTTTATTAAACCATTGACTTTATTATCTGCAAGCTTAATGTAATAACATGTCCGTTGTAAGACTATGTTAAATGCTTGTATGTTGTAACAAGAAAAGCATTATTTACTTTACTGTCTTGTTGACCTAGTAGCCGCAAGCGTGACTGCTGAGCTTGAGGTCCTTGGTTCGATTCCCAGGTCGGGAAAAGTGTTGTTGGATATTTCCATCAAGAATTCATCAATATCAGCCACGGAGTCTCGATTTATGTCCGATTGGTGGTAATATGCTCGCTTCCTATTAGAAACTTAAAAATAACTGGTGAAATGCTGGTTTACTATCGTTACACCTGTGCCTAATTCATCGGGGATTACAGGCGTGATATTATGTTATGTACATACTTTAAAAAATAAAAATCCGTTCAGCCCTTTCGCCACATTGGCAATGCTACCTAAATTATACATAACATTACATCTTATTACATTATTTAGCTAACATTTAAACCTATTATATAATCACCCACCATTGTGTCGAAAACAAATTAACATTTGCAGTCATAATCACTAATACAACACTTAACGCCAACGCAATAAAAACTAATACGGTAGCAAAATTATTTTTTTCCCAATTTAAATGCGGTCTGACAAATTTTATTTAAGCGAATTTGAACTCTAACTTGGCTTGTTTTAAAAGTGTCGGTTATTTTTAAGGTAGAATGTGTTCTGTTTGTGTTTGTGTATTGGTCAACGTATAGATTGCTATATATGGGCGGTGCACACAATGTGCAATGTCCGTTGTGTTGTGTGGTGTAATGTGTGCTCGTCTTTATTATTTTCTATTGTAGAGCCTTTTAGTTCGCGGCAGGATGGATTTATTTAGGGACAACTAATGAGAGTATCATCATCTGCCTAGCCTTTTCCCAACTATGTTGGGGTTGACTTCCAGTCTAACCAGATGCAGCTGAATACCAGTATTTTACGTGGAGCGATTGCTTATCTGACCTCCACAACCCAGTTAGTACTGGGTAATACGATACCCCTTGGTAAGACTGGTTGTTAGACTTTTTGGGCTACTGACTACGACTGTCAAAGATCTACAAATGACAGCCGGGATCAACGGCTTTACGTGCTTTCCGAGGAACGGCAAAAACTAATGGGTGGTCACCCATCCACAGACCGACCTAGGCAATCACGGCTTAACCTAAAGATCGACCTGACGCCCGAGCAGCTGTTATTATTTAGCGATTTTACTTCTTTATAATATTAGTATGAATATTATCCATATACACAGCACTAAAAAGCTTATATTGTACCCAATATGGTCTTATATTAATACTTATACAGAAGCATCATCCTTTAGCTACAAGAAGTAAACATTGTATGATGCAAATCAAACATGACACTACCTGTATTGACTCTTCAAGCCTTATTTGGAAGAGCTTAGCGGAAGGCAGTACCAGGAAATGATGTACTTAGTAGTAAATAAGCTGCAATGATGGGTAGGCTCCTCATAATATCCTTGCTTATATCATGAGTGTGAAAGCCAGTTTGTTTGTACTACTTTCGCACCTTGACGTTCTAATCAAAAGATTGACTGTTAGAAAATAACTCAGCACAATTGTGTGCAGTATTCAGTAAATAACATCACGCCTGTAATCCACGAAGTATGGAGAGATGTACACATCGGCCCAACTTTGAAGAGCGCCCCGTCCGGCTGTTATTATATAGGCAACCGCTCCTGAGAAATGCCTGACGGAAAACCCAATAGTACTTTGCTAGAACAAATAATTAAATTGTGGTTATAACAGAGCAGTAAGACATCATTACCCTGTCGAAGTGTAATAAAACAACCGCAGTTTTACCACTAACTGATGTCTACTTACCCGATGCTTACTAATAACTTAACCATAGGTGTGACTGGACATACCTGAAACAATAAAGAAATAAAACATGAGAAAACAGTTTTAAATAGCAAGTAAAAACATTACTATTATAATAAATCTATAGTGTTTGTACTGCTCCGCTACAGGTCTCCGATGATGACTTTAGTGGGATATAAGATATCCACCATGAGCCTTATTTGGCCATCACCATTTTAGCCAATAGATGACCGCTACTGAACAAAGGCTTCTTACAGATTGAAAGGGACACCGATGCACAAACGGCTACCATGTATTCCGTAAACCATTCTGATCGAAACCAACATCGAAATTTTTCATCGGTAATTTTTTTTTTATCAGCTGTACCATATATTTTGACCTTGTAGGTATTGCACTTTTGTAGGAAACAGCTGTTTAAAAAAATTACCGATGAAAAATTTCTATGTAGAGGTCTTCAGAATGATGCACTGAATACGTGGCCCATTTGTGCGTCGGTGTCCTTTCCACCACATCACAGCAAAATCTCTCAGAGGCTCTTTACTCGTCATCTCAGCAGTCACCTTTCTTGCCATATCATCCTTCACACAGTCCATCCACCGTTTCTTTGGCCTTCCTCTACTATAAGCATGCTAGTAAAATTCTCTCACAATAAATTAAAACTAAACATATCTATGCATTGCCTTAATTTAGATTATGGTTAAAACAATTCTAAATCTCAGTAGTTATCTTGACCCTTGCCAAGTGAACTGCTAAATGTTTGGTAACCGTTTGTTACAATTTATTGTTAGTTTAGTCACGAATCTTTTTGTTGTAAACTAGTTGATGACCGTGATATTGTCTGTGGTAGGTATAGATTGTTTATGGGTCAGGTTTTGTGAAAAATCTTTGCTTTGACGGACTTGTTGGTTTATTGGTTATACTCGTAAGTGCGACTTTTGAGGGTGAAGTCTTGGGTTCGGGTAGTTTGAAAAAGGTCATCATCTGCCTGCCTTTTCGCAACTATGTTGGGGTCGGCTTCCAGTCTAACTGGATGCAGCTGAATACCAGTATTTTACAAGAAGCGACTGCCTATCTGACCGCCACAAACCAGTTAGTACTGGGTAATACGATACCCTGGTAAGACTGGTTGTCAGACTTTCGGCTCACTGAATACCGGTAACGACTGTCGAAAGTCCACAAATGATAGCCGAGACCAACGGCTTAACGTGCTTTCCGAGGCACGGAGGAAGCTTGATATGTAATGGATGGCCAGCCATCCACGAACCAACATAGTCAAGGGCGGCTTAACCTGAATATTGATCCGAGTGGCTGTTATTATTTAGGCACGCGCTCCTCTAACAATTCATTGATAGTACTCGTTATTATATTTATTGTATGTACTGTTGTTGTTATATCAAGAGTAACACAGAGTGTCACAATGGGCTGTCGGTGCCATCACGTATTTTGACCACATCAATCCACTATCACACCAAACCCAAGGTTGCTTAACCTCAAAATTATTCAAGACATGGGCTCTACTGATAATTGCAACCAATGGTAGAGCGTAACGGCTCTATCAGCTACGGATATGATGTAAATAGTGTTGAGGTCACTCTGTAAGCTCTTGAAGGTGATACGATGTAGAGTAGGTTAGTGTCTCTACTAATGTAGAGATGATAATGGATATTTGAAGGTACGCCGTTTCAAATTTTCACAAATGTCAATATACAATAATATTTGCGAGTTAAAATCCTTTTAAAGGTTATTTGGTGAAAACCAGATAACCAGTCATACCAAAGGGTATGATGTTACCTACCAACTAGGTCAGAGGTCAGACAAGCAGTCGCTCCATGTAATTTACTGGTTTATACATGGAGCATTGAGCTGCATCCTAATAGACTGAAAGTCGACATTATTGAGAAAAGGCTATGCAGAGGATAATGACCCGAAGAGAACTATTATTTTACTTGTGGATCTGAACCAACCTATATTCTTTTATTGGAACAATCCCGCCACACTATTCCCAAACCACTGCAGCTCCTGAAAGCCAGAATCAACAGTGGCGCGACCACCAGAAGCGCCGAGACAATGAAACTCGACGAAGTCCCAGAGAAACAATTTAACTGTCTTGGTTCCCATAATCAACCAACATATAGCGAAGAAATGTGCACCGGAATTATAGACTGATATAATTGCGGAAATGCTACTTATACATACAATAATACACATACATGACCGGTTGCAGAACCTATGCTAGGGAAGTCCGTAAATAGTTAATGTATGTGAGAAATAGTAAAACTTGTTATAATTTGGAGTGTCAGCGGATATGGAGCAAGCAGTGAGGTCGATGTATCGAACTGAAGGTAACTCGCCTGAAGGTGAAAATTATAACGTAACTAGCTTCTGCCCGCGGCTTCGCCCGCGTGACCTACATGAAACAAATAACATAATGCACCATAACAACCCCATTTCACCCTCTTAGGAGTAGAATTTCGAAAAACCCTTTCTTAGTAGATACCTACTCTTTACAAAGAATACACCCTCCAAATATCAAGTCTCTAGGAGCAGCGGTTTGGGCTATGCGTTGATATATCAGTCAGTCAGTCAGGACTTTGAATTTTATATGTATACGGGGTGTAAACAGACCCTTCAACAAGCCGTCAACCAAGCATTCTGTACATCAAACTAAGTAACTTTACGCAAAAATTTTTGCTGGGAAACGAAATTTTTTTTTGGGGTGAAAAGTCACATTTTACGGTAAAACTCAATATAATGCGCTCAAAACTTATTGCTGATGGATGCTTTCAATAGTAAACGGACCATGGAGGTAATTGGAGTAAAGTTGGAACCTTAAAAAGTAGTATTTAAAAAAAAACTTGTGAAAAAATTGGAACTTTGACCCCCAATATCTCCGTAACTAGAAGGTTCCCAGGCATGGTCTAGAACAAAAAATGATCGCAATGACGGGGAGAACAAATACCTTTCGGCTTCGTTAAGGGTCTTTTTACACCCTTTAGATTATTATTTGGCTGGTGGGTTTAGGAAACCGGCATGCCCTAGAACCAAAACTTTGAAGACATGTGACATCTGCCAACCCGCACTGGGCCCGCGTGGTGGATTATAGCCCACTGTCTCTCATAGATCGGTGGCTTGTTTCCCAGCAGTGAGAACATTATAGGCTGATTATGCTTATGCTATGCTTATGGTGGGTCTAGTTATAGCTGCAAGCGCTTCTGATGAGAATGTGTCTTGGGTAGATTGTGACATCCAAAGTTCTATTGGGTTTTTCCGTCAGGAATTTGTCACTAGCAAACTGGAGTCTGGATTTGTGCCCTGTTGATGGCAATAGGCTCACCCCTTATGACATTGGACTTAAACATAATTGGTGGAATGTGGGTGCTGTTCAAAAATTTTATTTGATCTCTTTTTGCAATTTAAAAATAGCCTCTTGCAGATTCATGTACTGGTAAACTTTTAACAAAAAGGTGGGCCTTTTTCTTGTTTCTTATTTGACAGTGTTGTAATAATAAAAAAGTTAACAAAATGTTATGTAAATTGTAGTTTCTTTATTAGTAGGTATAATAAAAATAAAACAAATACCTTAAAAATAGAAATATGGCGATCATAAATTGTATTGTAAGAAAACAATCTAACACCTATTTGTTAAAATTACTAACATATTTTTTACCTAATATTTGTTTGACTTAACAATGGAAAAAAATACCTTTTGAATACTAGGAGTTATCCACATACTTTTGACATTTCCTTAAGAATATGTGCAATTTTTAGCCATTAAATCTCAAAGTTCATCCATCAAATATCTTAACTAGCTTATGCCCTCGCGTGAAGTTCAATAATTGTCCCACGGGATCATACTACCGGGATAAAAAGTATCCTATGCATTAATCCAGGTTATAAACTATCTGTGTTCAAAATTTCATCCAAATCTGTTTTTGCGTGAAAGAGTAACAAACCTCCATCCGTACTCACAAACTTTCTCATTTATAATATTAGTAGAATTCTCCTCCAGTCTACTCTTATAGCCAATAATGCGCCTACTCAAAACGTTCCTCACGACATTTCCTTGTTTCTAAAAACAAAACTTGCAGCACAACAAACAATCAACACCAGGTTTCTCGGTACCGATAAATTAACCATTTCTAGATAAAAACCTTTGGACTCATAAAAGAGTGACCACACTTACCGACGGCTTGAGCCAGTCAGGATCAAGACCCTGTTTGTCCATGCGATAGAAATGAATAGTCGGATACGATGCCGTTTGCATCCGATCCGAAACCGACCAATGATGTCGTTTAAAAAGTTAAAGCTGTAGGGCAAATAGCTTTAACTATGTAAAACAATTGAAGATCGACTTGTACCAAAAATTTGGTAATTGAAAACAATAGCTTTCGCCACTCATAGAAACTGTCGCTATACATCATATCGCACACGTATCATAATACAATACACAGGCCCTGTATTATGAATTTATCATACCCGTGAGATATGACATTTAGCGACAATTAGTACGGGTAGCGATAAATATCGTTTACGATTGCGAGTTTTTGGTACAAGTTCACATTTAATTGTTTTGCTAGCTTAAAACGATTGTTCTATAGCAATTAAAATTGATTATATGGACATAAAGCTTTTAGTGGGAAGCCTCCCAGTGTGTGGACAGGCGGAAAGCGGATAAAAGGGTGTTGGTGCATTTTGGGAGAGGCCTATGTAGAGAATTAGACTCCGAGCAGCTCAGTCTAATTCTCTAAATCTAATGATTGAAATCTCTATCTGACTGGGTCAAGTCTCCTACGTCCGCGTCGATAAGTGTGGTCAATGTTTAAAAGCGGACATGTTACAAGGCTCCCCAGCTTGCGCAAGCGCCACACGTCAAAACTGTCGTCCTGCCTACAAATTACTGTTGCGCCACACACTACAGAAACAATCGGTTTTGTCGGACGTTCGGCGTAAGTCCTAATACATTCTGAGAACTAGATTGATAGTTTGTTATCCTGTCTGCTGGTACAGTAAGCTGAACAGCTATGGTTACAGTTTGACAGTGGCTATATTTTGTGCAAAACAGTTATGGCAATTTTTGTAGCTTATTTCTGATGGGTTTGACGGAGTATGTGCAATTGACGCAAAATGTGCACTAGACGCAAAGTGTGCACTTCGCAAAATGTGCACTTCGCAAAATGTGTATTTCTCCATTTTATCACAATCGATCAAAATAAAAACCGTTTGCTTACTATATTTTTTTTAATCATTTTGCACGATTTTTAGCACGTAGGTAGGTACTTACTTACTTATTATTGTTGTACCTATTGGCACAAGATTGTTATAATACATTGAAACAGGATGTGCCTATTTACTACTAATAGGACCTCTTTGATTACAATGACGATTCTTAGAGATAGTGTGTTTGGTACGCGTCCGTCTGCGTAGCGAACAATCTTGATCTGGTGTCGATAATACCCAGGAAGTTACACTTTTGCAAGTATAACCTCCTGGCATATTGTGTACATGAGTATTGCATTCAAAGGACGTGTGATAATTTGGTTTCCAGCGATAAATCTATGCCCTAAATTTTGGTATAATAAAGTGTGTAAAAGACCCTTAAAAAAGGCACTTGAAAAAAATATGACGGGGAGAACCCATTTTTCACCCCGAAAAAAAAAGTTGTTTCCCAGCAATTATTTTTGCGTAGATTTACTTAGTTTGATGTACAGAATGCTTGGTTGACGGCTTCGTGAAGGGTCTGTTTACTCCTTGTATAATAGCTCCGTGATGTTGATGTTATTAATAACCGACGAATTAATTTAAAACTGGGGCTCTAGAATCATGCACTAAATACATGGTAACCAGTTGCACGTCGGTGTACACCCCGTACGAGTATGTACACATAAAGCTAATACAATCTGTCAAATTTATTTAATAAGATTCTCAACTTTAGCGCTAAAGCATTAGGTTCAAGGTTGGATAGGAAAATTTGTCAGTTTCGGGAAGCTTGATGTGCTGACGTCTGTACATAGGTAACAAATCGACTCCTACAAAATAAATATTATATTTCTAGACCCCATTTTTGTCTAAAACCAACAAGACACCGGAGAAAGCCAACTAAACATACATAATCTTAATCCAAAACAGTTATATAACACACTTCACTCTCACTGCCAAGAAGCTGATAAGTAAATAAGTTATTTCATTGCATTTACTTATGCTGTGACCTTTATAAGTGTGAACTTTGGCCCAGCACCTTAAGACTGGACGGACGAGTATCAAGATAGCGATGTGAGAAGAGAAGGGAACTACGTTGAAGATGGGTTATTATTAAATGTTACTTTAGCATATTGGTATTACTTGATCGTTATTTACCTATAATGAAACCGTCTGTCTAGTTTGGGGCTCACTAGCAACAACAGTATCTATGTAAATTAGTTTTTTTTATACTCTCATAATATCACGCCTGTAATCTGTCAGAGGTGTACCCTAATTGTACACCCACATTTCACCAGTTATGTTTAGTTTAAGTCCCATGTTATAGGGGGCGTGCCTATCGTCATCTACCGGGCACAAATCCAAACTTCGTTGCTGCTTCGGAAGCAACAATTCCTGATGAAAATATTCAATAACACTTTGCCCGACCTGGAGGACCTGGAGGCTTGCAACCACTAGACCAACGAGGTAGTAGTAGTTTTAATAGGTTTTTGGTAAAAATATTTTAAACCACTAAACTTGTAACTCCAATTCGTCTGCTTATCTATTGCCTAGATATTATTGCCTATCAATTTATGTGCCTATTCAAATGGCTACACTGGATGTTCAAACAATAAAAAAATATTGAGACTACCAGAGCCAAAAGTCGAGAATATGACTTCCATCGACCCGCACCACGCCTCCATGGTGAATTACGACCGACCTCCTCTCACAGGGAGCAAGCCTGAGTCCCAGTAACAATTCAATTACAGCTTGGAAAATACGCAACTTCGTACCTATCAAATACTCTTTGAGATTGGATCTAGCACCTTATAATATTATCAAGGTAAATAGCTCCTCTCGTTCAGGGAAGATATTATCAGGGAAATGGACTCTTTTCGTTCAAGAAAGGTACAATCATTTATCATCACGCTACGTGTTACATTTTAGACATCAAATAATTTAGTAAAAATATGATACATTGTTTTATCCCAACCATTGTATGTCAGATACAATCGTCACTTTACAAATGAATCAATCAAAATTCAAATTCCTCTTAACTTCTCTTACACACGTTAAACGTCAACAAATACAAGCAATGACATTAAAAATCGAAACACAAAGTGACAAACTAACATACAGTGTCCTTACTAAGACCAGGCGGCCTTGTATGCGCGTGCGCAAGCTTTCAACATTGAGTTACCCAACAGCCACCAGTATAGCAAGACATCTTCAAGTGTTGTGTTTACTCTGTGGCATGGGTCTGATCAAAATGGTGGATGAGACCAGTGTTAGTTGAGCTTGGCTAGTGGTGAATTTGGAGCAGTTGGACGTTAATTATAATTTTGATAATTTATTGGATCAAATGGTTGGCTAACATTGCGTAAAAATGTATTGTTTGTTAGTATGTTTGTTTAGCATATTATAAATAGCAGTTTCTTTGGGACTCAATGCAATGAAGAGCTGAACTATACACCTTACAGGCATGCAGTATCCTAAGTAGCCCTGAAAAATTGGCTAGATAGATCATACGCTATATTTTGCTATAATTCATCATCATCATTTCAGCCGAAAGACGTCCACTGTTGGACATAGGCCTCCCCTAAGTGTCGCACATTGACCGGTCCCGTGCAACTCGCATCCAGCGGATCCCCGCAACCTTCACCAGGTCATCGGTCCACCTAGCCGATGGGGCCGAAAAGTTCTGAAGTGGCGACCGCGAACCGGAAGACGTTGCGTTGGAAGGCCACCCAATTCATATTGTAATTGCAAAATATTGATTTTGAATCTCGGCTTACATCAGCGGCTGATTCAAAAATCTTTATAATTATTGTATCTTTAGTCCATTTAAGTGTTTTCTCAAATCCTTACTAATATTACAAATGCGAAAGTAAATTTGTTTGTTTGTTTGTAAACTTCTCACGCCTAAACCACTGAATCGATCACCCTGAAAATTTGCATATACGTTGTCAGGTGTACAGATATGGACTTAGGGTACCTTTCATCCCGAAAAAACGTACTGTTCTCGAGGAAAACAACAATAACGTTCTTATGATAAATAGATGGCGCCTCGTGTCTTTCGAATCATGATCGAATATATTATAACAAGCAGAGTACAACCCGAATTGATTGTCAAATTCTAAATTAACGCGAGCGAAACCGCGGGCAAAAGCTAGTGCAGTTATAAAGTCTTCTGACTTTTTCCAACTTTTCATATCAATCCTGCAATTATGTCAAAAACACACGCTCTAGCTATTTCAAGACCAGTTCACAACACTCCCATACTCCTTCACACAAACTGTTTCACAAAATGAAACTGACATATTCTAGAACGTTCTTTTCATTCAAGATAGGGCCATAACTTCACAACCGACTGGACATATCAATACAGCTCTTGATAAAATGGTCGTATTCGACCAGTTTCGCTCACAACACAAGAAGTTTGGTATTTCAGTGGCGATTGAATAAATCTTGTTGCCTCATTGTTTCGTAGACGTTGAAGGAAATGATTAAGTTTAGCTGCTTATTATGGGTGAAGTTGATTTATTGTGAAAATTGTTTATTATGGTGTTTTGAAGCCTCTGGCAAGATACAGGGTGTTTCAAAAGGGCGCGTAATCGTTTGAGGCAAAGGAAAATTAATATAGGAATTCGTAAATTCAGAAACAGCATTTTGCTTCTTTCATTTTCGTGTGGTTAGTGAGTAACCTGGTGTCAGAGTTTTTATGCCGCCCGTGGGCCTCTGACTTGGCTTTACCTGCCATCGAAAAATATCTCTCAAGCAAGCTGGTTTCCTCACGATGTTTTTCTTCACCGAAGCAAGTATGCTGCTAAAAGAGTAACTTAACATGCCTGTTTTAAGCAGAGGTAACCCTAACAGTATACGATCTCGCCAGTTATGATTAAGTCCCATGTTATAGAAGCGAGCCTATTGTTATTAACTGGGGTCAATTTCCCGACCACGGGCCGCTACTGAGAAAATCCTTGTGTAAAAACCCAATAACACAATACCCGACTTGGGAATCGATCCCAAGAACTCTTTCCATTTAGATATTAGTAATAGATTAAATGCCACAGAGCACAGGGTAGTCTCTGTTATTAATTAGCTTTAATTTAATTATTGTTTTGTCAGAGTTATACCACATTGGGATCCATCATCATTCTCCTTCCCTTATCCCAATTTATTTGTGGTCGACGCAGCATGTCTTCTTCTCCCATACGTCTCTATTACTCGTCATCTCAACAGTCACCTCCTTTCTAGCCATATCATCCTTCACACAATCCATCCATCGTTTCTTTGGTCTTTCTCTACTCTTATAGCCATCTACATTCATACTCAACATATCACTTACATATTGTAAGCACTAAAAGAACTGTGGTTATTGGGAAACTAATAATCAAGTGAGACTTGATTTAAGCTAAAATGATTAATGATTATGCGGTTTGCGGTTATGACTATCTTAAATATCAAACAATAATAATAACACCAAGACATATTCACAATACATTTCTCAATCTATAACGAAGTACATTCTAATATAAATAAAAACATCGCATTTATAAGAAAAGTCAGGGTCATTGGATAGTCTTAACTTGATACAAAATCTATTCAATAACGAATGATACTCGTAGATGAAATAAATGCAACGATAGAATGAAGTAATATGTCAGATAACGTTGTTCACATAATGTTAATATGTTGATATATTTAGTAGGTACTCGTAGCTAGAACGATATAATATATATTTACAACTAAAATACAGGAGTCTATTTGGTTCTAGAATTTTCGGCAACCTTTATTTGAAATGTTTATATGAATCATCTACTGCATAAGGTCAAAACAAGTTATATTTTTTAATTATGCATTGCATTTGATCTGTAGCCGAGATCTGTCGAACCGGGAAATGCATTATGCAACACAAATAACACTTAAAATTGTAAATTATAATTTGGACAACAATCTCTTAACTCAGGTGAACACGTCAAACAAGTTCAATAGGTATTCCAAATGTGGTATACAGGGTGGAATCATTCCGAACCCACGTAGAAATTTTTCACCGGTTATGAAAAAAAACAGCTGCTCCAGACGCTTTGACCGTGTAGATACCTATTGCACGTTTATAGGAAACAACCGATGAAAAATTTCTATGTGGGGGGTTCGGAACTGCAACCGTCTAGATGTCCCTTCCACCCTAAAATATATTACTATAACTCACAAGTTAGTACAATATACCTGCTTTGAAAAACGTATAGCATAAGCATAAGCATAATCAGCCTATAATGTTCCTACTGGGACACACGGCCTCCTCTCTATGAGAGAGAATGGGCTATAATCCACCACGCGGACCCAGTGCGGGTTGGTAGATGTCACATGTCTTCGATTTTTTTGGTTCTAGGACATGCTGGTTTCCTCACGTTGTTTTCCTTCTCAAGAAATTAAAATGTAGGTTGGTTTGATTTGGTTAGACTAAGCGTAATTAATTTCTCGAATACAAATCGGATACTGAACGTAAGCATTGTTCCAACCATGGCGTTCAAAAACGTGGAACTTTCTTCAACGTTTGGCCCTTTTGAAAGAAAACTCCGAATCTAAGTTTTCCACATCTAAGGTTTCCACTACAAGAATTCCTTATTAATAATCCAGGAACCTACAAAATAGAAACTAGCACTGGCTTAACATTATGCAGAAAGGAGCCATTAACGTGTACGCACGCTAGGCGTCGCAGGCGCAGCTAATGTTGGCTAAACTTTCGCCAAGTTCAAGCGATACTTTCTCGAGTTCAACGAGGTTAATATTGCGGACCGTACCGCAAGGTTGTTTATTGTTTTTGCTATCCGTACCTGATAAGTTTTACGGAGTTTGTTGATGGTACAAAAGTTGTTGATTGTTTTGTTATTTTTCATTGTTTTTCTTATTCTATGAATTTTTAAGGAACGAGAAAGATGTAGCGATTTACAAAGTTTTTTTGTATCCTCTGAAAACTTTTGTTGATCACCAAGCTACCGAGTGTTGATGTATTAAAGAATTCCTCTTCATAGTGTTATCAGACAACATTAAATCCAGTTGACTTAGACTTACTTAGATTTAAGTAGGTATTATTTATTTATAAATACTGTACTATTGTAATACCTGTGACTTTATGTAATTTCCATTATCAATTTAACATTTCAGTATCAGTTCGACTGCAAGATGTTGAAATGCTGTCCGCCTCGTTGGTGTAGACTGCTGAGCATGAGGCCCTGGATTCGATGCCCAGTTCGGGCAAATTATTATTGGGTTTTTCCATCAGGAATTTCACAGAAGCGGGCACGGATTCTGGGGGTTGTGCCCAGTTGATGGCAATGGGCTCGCCGCCTATTACATGGAACTTAAACATAACTGGCGAAATGTGGGTGTACTATTAAGTACACCTCTGCCTAACCCTTCGAGAATTACAGGTGTGATGTTATGTGTTATGTCTTAAGTAAATCTTACATTGATTTATATATTTCTAAAGTCTTGCTTAACGGTTGATACCAGACTATCCTTTCACTACTTACGGATAATGATCTTTTCTGATCTTTTGAACCGACACGACAGCTTGCAACTGCACCTAATCCGGGGAGCCTGCTAATATTTAGCTTTGACCTGCATTTATATAATTTATTGCAGTGATAAGTAGAATCTTTGATTGGACTATTAATTTATTTGAAGGACTAAGTTTATTGGCAGTTATGCTTGGTGCTGTGTTTTAAGATACCGTTAATTATAATTTGTGTCTTACATTAAAGTTTGGTTTTCGAAAACTTTTATCGGTTTTTAAAAACCTTAATGTGTTAATTTACTAATTAGCGTGGTGATAGCGGAAATAGTTATAAGTTCTGTGTTTAAGTATTTTTATTTTTTCTCTTCTTTTTTCTCGGCAACTGAATAACACGCATTTCAATTTTATTTACTTCCTTACAAACTCCTTCAAACTATTGTCATGTAAACAAAAAAAAACAAAATTAATCGCTTCCTTAAAACGAAAATTAATCATAATAAATCAACCAATCATGATAATTAATCAACCAATCACTAAACACTAACATAGATAACCAATCAGCATAATTTACTCATTACTTTCTTCATAAAGCACCTATCACACGACACACTTTACTACGAACACACGAACTACCTTTTCAAAAAACTGCACTCGCAAAATTACGCCGCATTCGTCCCAGTTCTTGGCGAAAAAAACGGCTATGTCTACGTCGCAGACGTATAAGGAAGCCAGGCTATCAATGCGTGTCTGTGACTTTTACCACGGTACCCACACTTATTGTCATGTAATAAGTACGTAATGAGTTACGTTATAATTTCTTGGCGTAAAAAAAATGTGTGACTCGTGGGAGGGGACCCTAAGATAAGGTAATGTTACCTTTACGCATGTATAACCACTCTTATGCTCTTGGATTAATAATAAGCGATACTTAAGTGAGTGCTTAAATAAAAATGCACTGTTAGATTTGAAAGAGAGTTGGAGCCCTAACACATTTAGTCATCACAGATATTTATTTAAGAAACAGTATGGAAGTAGTAATTACTGCATAATTGAAGGAAGATATTGAATTGATTGCTTCCTAGTACGCAATCAAATTGATTGATTGATTTTGCGAAACCTTTTCAACGTTTATAATTAGTTTCCAAATAATTATGTGTTACTATAAAAACAAATTCCAAACTAAAACATCAAATTCAGATCACGCTGTAGCGTAAGTTGCAACTTGTGAACAATTTTGTGACTTTTTCAAAGTTTGTGTGGATGGATGGATGGATGGATGTTTGTCACTCTTTCGCGCAAAAACAACTGACCGGACTTGGATAAAATTTGGAGCACAGATAGTTTATAACCTGGATCAACAGGATACTTTTTATCCCGGTAGTACGATCCCGTGAGACAATTGCGGAACAACACGCGGGCGAAGCCGCGGGAATAAGCTAGTCCTAACTAATATTTTAAATGCGAAAGTAAGTTTGTTTGTTTGTTTGCTACCTTTTCACGCCTAAACCACTGAACCGATCCTCCTGAAATTTTGCATATACGTCGTCAAGTGTACAGAAACGGATCCTAAAACCTTTTATCCCGAAAAAAAGTACTTTTCACGAGGAAAACAACAATAACGTTCTTATGATAATAGATGGCGCCACGTGCCTTTCAAATCATGATTGAATTATATTATTACAAGCAGAGTATAACCCGAATTTATTGTCATATTCTAAATTAACGCGAGCGAAGCCGCGGACAAAAGCTAGTTTCAAATAAAATGTCATCACTTGTTTCCAAAATAAGAACTATCTGTTAAAAACGTAATATTCACCAATACCCATATCAAAACCAGTTTTTTCAAGTCGAAACAAGATCAAATCAATTTGTCTCCAATATTTCTACACCTCGTTGAGACACACTGCAGACAGCTTCGATATCTCTGCTTGATCTCAAGACGTCGCTTATTATAACTATACAGATTTTCTGTTTATTTATTCAAGATCATTTCTAGAGCTTTCGAAATATGTAACAGATCATTTTGGACATTATTTAATGTCACATAATATTTTGGATGTCCGATGTATTTTTGTGTGTCGTCATACCTACCTACATATTTACGATACCTATATTGTTTCATGATCTGCCTAGCCTTTTCCCAACTATGTTAGGGTCGACTTCCAGTCTTACCGGATGCAGCTGAATACCAGTATTTTACATGCGACTGCCTATCTGACCCACACAACCCAGTTAGTACTAGGTTATGCGATACCCCTTGGTAAGACTAGTTGTCAGACTACCTGTAACGACTGTCAAAGATCTACAAATGACACACATATCACATAATATTCTGGATGTAGATGTATTTTTGAGTGCATCGTCATACCTACCTACATATTTACAGTACCTATATTTTTAATACTAGGTTATTTGTTAATAACAGGTAATACATTTTTGGCTGTCAATATACCATGGTTCATGTCCCAATAGATTTTTTTTCTGTTAACAAAATGTGAGACAACAACACATTAATATTTTCCTACATCAGCATTTGCATTTTTGCGGCTCCCAAAAACCCAAGATTGGTCATTAAATACATCACAAAAGAATTCCTAATAATTATATTCACCTTATTTGATAACAAATTAAAAAGTAGTCAAACCAGTTTACCTTATTTAGCAAAAGTCCGAAGATTGGTTGTTTTATTAAAGACTATGATAGAAAACAACCTTAACGAGTGGTGGCTCTAATTAGTGACCAGTTTCTTTTTTGTTTCTTAGCTTGCTTTTCCTGTCTAACGTAGTGATTATTAGCTTTATGTTATTCCTATCAAAATTAATTAATATTGAAACCCCTTTACGAATATCATCATCAGCTATTGTGGTGCATCATCAGCCAAAAGACGTCCTCAGCTGGACATAGACCTCCCCGAAGCGTCCGTATACCGGTTCTGTGCTATTGGTGTGCTTCTTGCATCTTGTCTTGAAGATTTGTTACAAGTATCGTGTGGAAAAATATCTAATTAGTCATTATTATCATGAATTTCTAGACTGAAAACTGATTTAGACAAAAGATTAATTAATTTTATTTAGGACTGTCACGATGATTCATACTTACCCAATTTTAATGTCCTAGTAACTACTGAAAAATCCAATGTATCTATAAAGATACTTGACAAAATGTTCAAAACAACAACAAAAAAACCCCTAAGTTATGACTGACAGATCTAAATCAAGAACTAAATTAAAAAAGAAACAGGTTTTAATGACGCAATAAATTATGTTGCACAGCAACAATATCTGGTCCATTGCTAACCAGTTTCTAAATTGTCTATGTAGCAAAAAAACCTCATAAATTAACCCGGTAGTCTTTTAAACTACGCTCACGACTTAAATACCAATAATCACTGGAATATTATACAATTAAAGCAATACAATTAAATAAAACAGATGGAGGCATAACCAAATAATTGGTAATGCAATTATCAAAATTGAATCACGATGTTATTTGCAAACAGTTATTCAGTTATGTAATAGTTTAACTGTAGTTCACCGCAAAACGTTACTTAACAGGTGGTACAGCATTTTTGTATTTTTACTGTGTTTTTGCATTATTATGAAACTACCATAATCATCATCTGCCTAGCCTTTTTCCAACTACGTTGGGGTCGGCTTCCAGTCTAACCGGATGCAGCGGAAAACCAGTGTTTTATATGGAGCGACTATCTATCTGACCTCCATAACCAGTTAGTACTGGGTAATACGATACCCTTGGTAAGACTGGTTGTCTGACTTCTGAAACTACCATTTCACATATAAAAAGTAACATTATCACGCCTAAACCCCCTTGGGGTAAGGCAGAGTTGTACCTAATGATACACCCACATTACGGCAGTTATGTTTAAGTCCAATGTAATAGGGTCGAGCCTATAACTATCAACCGGACACAAATCCACACTCCGTAGCCGCTACTGAGAAATTCCTGGTGAAAAAGCCAATAATTCTGGCCGACCTGGGAATCGAATCCAAGACCGAATGGTCAGAAAAAAGTTCCTTATAAATATAAAGACGGTGAGCACTAGAAGGGATTTTTGAATACTCAAGGAATAAAATAAAACATTGTCAGTTTTTGCGGGTTTTTTGTCGTAAAAACTAAATAATTATTACCATTTTTAAACAACAAATTTTAAAAGAAATATATGATCAGTATCCGGTTGAAATAAAATTCTCTTTTTGTGAAACAAAATTCGTTTTATGGCTATGTTGTAAAAGATTATTTTAAGATGAAAAACTTGTCCTCTTGTATTCGATGTCAAACACCTCTTCACACGTTCCTGATATTTAATGCTCTCATGCAGATATCGACTTTAGGTATCGTCTTCATCTACACTAATATTATAAAGAGGAAAGATTTGAATTTTTGTGTGTGTGTGTATGTTTGTAACGAATAAACTCAAAAACTACTGTGCCGATTTCAAAAATTTTTTCACCAATAGAAAGCTACATTATCCTTGAGTAACATAGGCTACATTTTATCCCAAAATTAAAAAAAAAAAATGTCCACCCGTGCAAAGCCGGGACAGGCCGCTAGTTTATTATACTTTGATAATCCGATTGCTTCTATTCAATCAAATGTTTAATGTTTTCGCAAAGTTTTAGGTATTGAGCTACCATAGAATAATGTGGGTGTATACATTTCTTTAATTATGAGTAAGTCCCGTGTCATAAGGAGCAAGCCACACACCATCATCTTCCTGCCCTTGTCCCATGTTAATTGGGGTCAGCGCAATACATTTTTTTCTTCCATTCTCCTCTGTCAACCGTCACGCTATTATTTACTTCTTTTTCTTTCATATCATTCCTCACACAGTCCATCCATCATTTCTATGGTCTTCCTCTCCCTCTCAATCTAAAAATGCACAATCCCTTCCCCGACCAGAGAAACGAACCCCAGACCAGAACCACTCAACCAACACGACAGTAAAGAATCCCACTTGTTTTATTATCATTGTCAAGAACATTCTAAGTCATCTTTCCTTCTTAATCTAGCCTGTCTTCGAAATTAAAATGGCCGTCTACATCACACATTTAACGACGGACGCTTTGACATTTTGTAATCAGCGGTAGTCCATTGGCTAATTTGAATAAGTTAGCGATGCTAAGATTATCTAACGGGCAAACATCGTCGTATGTAGAAGGTCAAGCTGTTTTGATGACGTCATTAAGGTCTGTTGTTTTGATATTTTTAGTGGCTGCTAAGCATGAGGGTCCTGGATACGATTCCCAGGTGGGCAAAGTTTTAATGGGTTTTACTTTAGTAAAACGGAGTCTGGATTTGTGCCTATTTGATGGCAATGGTCTCGCCCCTCTTTAAATGGGCCTTAAACATTACGGGAGAAATGTGAGTATACTATTAGGTACACCTCAGCCTAACCCTTCCGGGACTACAGGCGTGATGTTATGTCATTGTTTAGCATTAACCTCCAAATATCCTGAATTCCTGATAGAAGCCATCGTAATGACAGTTGTGTTCTAAGTTATAACAGAAACAAGACATCTCAATTACTTACAACAAGAATCATAATACGTGATAGTAATCGAATAAATACGAACATTTTGTAACCAACTTGGTTACCATGACATTTGGCACACATGGACATTTTATAATATCTGTCGAAAAACTACAAAATTCATCAACAATGGAAATCTAACCTTATTTTGATGGTGATAAAGTAGAATTTAGATGTTCGAAGCGAAGTTTGGAAGCAAACGAGTTTTGACGAAATATAAATAAGTATATGACAATGTAGTGGGAGATACTTTGCCGATTGGAAAAAAAGTATTGGTAGCTAAAATCCGGACTCCCCCGAAGCAAAAACGAGCGGAGCGGAGCGGAGATATGCAAGATGCAATCAATCACCGCGCACCGGAAAGACGAGAGACGCTATATAAATTTAAACCAATGTGATTGGTCGGTTTCCACCCATCTCCTCTCCGCTCTGCTCGTCTACGCCTTGGTGGAGTCCGGCCCTAAGGGTTTGAATTCCCTGCCGGGGCTGCGGGACTGTTCGAAAGAGATACCGCGGCCCTGGAACACAAAGTGCAAAGAAGGAACATGGATGGGTTTTAGGCAGTAAAAGTCTGACACTCCCTCCCACTCCACCCAGAGGGGGAGAGAGGGGGAGTTATTTGATGATACCCCATCCAAAAAAAAAAAAAGTGTTTGAATTCCAACTATTTTCTATACAGAGATAATAAACATGTTCCATACAAACAACGCAACGATAGAAAAATCGTAAAGAAGTTTTTACCATTTAGAAGTTGTAGTTTCATCGCCACAAATTGTATTATTAAAATGTGCTGTATTGTATCTTTTCTATTACTTCTGATATCGGTTCCTACATAGGAATAGGTATCTCAAAAATCATTACAACATCCATTGAAAATGTTCTTTTTGGCATCGGGTGTTCTTGATAATAGACTAAATGATATCTGTTCTTCATTCATCTATGACGGATTTAAAATCAGTTCTTTTTTATCCAAATAACTAATGAATTACTAGACCCAAATTAATTCACAGTTGGTTTCTAGCAAAAAACGTTACAAAATCGTTCTTTTTTTTCAGATATTTATCTAAGAATTAGTACAAAAGGTGGAACCAATCATCTTTGAGGGTCAAAACGATTATCACCAAAAAAGCGGTTATTTAAAAAACGGTTAATCAGAAGCGGTTGCTAAATCGCCTTGTTCCTGACACGATCCAGTCTATGGCCCAGCATGATAACGATTACGTTAGATTACTTAATAATAATTGATTTATCTGATGTTGCCATGAGGTAATCAAAGTATTTTGAGATAAAGAATACTTAAAAATTACAGCTCGAGAACAGCAATTCAATAAATGATATTTAAATAAAACGAATACAGTAACAATTTAGGTAGTTGCAATGTCCAAAAAAGGTAATTTGTCATTCGCACATAAACAATTCAATCTGTTTATAATAGAAAACATTAACATAACATCACACCTGTAATCCCCGAAGGGTTAGGTAGAGGTGTGTCTAATAGTACAGCCATATAATGCCAGTTATGTTTAAGTCCCATGTAATAGGGAACATACAGTAACATTATTAACCAGCAACCGATTTTTAAGAAAGGGAATAGATAGAAAAGATGAAATATTTGCGCAGACAAAGATGGATGTTACCAGATATTTTAATAGAGGCTAACAATAATACAGTATTTGGGAAAAGGAAGTAAGAATAATACATTTCCGAAAGACCTGCTTTACCTCTGTCATTTTTGAAAACAGGAATGAACGAGAGGATGATTAATTTATTGTGCAAACGAGCAATGGCCGTACAAACTATAGTCATACAGATGAACGACAGAAAATTCACTTTCGATTACCAATTTTATTATTTTAAATCCATTATCTTTGCATAGTATAAAACAAAGTCGCTCCCACTGTTTGTACGCTTAGATCTTTTAAATTGCGCAACAGATTTTAATGCAGTTTTCAGCAATATATAGAGTGATTTAAGAGGAAGGTTTATATGTATACTAGCTGTTGCCCGCGACTTCGTTCGCGTGGTAGTTTTGATTAGTATGAGTGAGAAAAAAAAAGATAGCCTATGCCCTTTCCCCAGGATATAATCTATCTCATCGCCAAATTTCATTACGATCCAATCAGCTGTTTAGTCGTGAAAAGGTAGCAAACAAACAAACATTGTTACTCTCGCATTTATAATATTAGTATGGATTGCATCTGTGCGAAGCCGGGGCGGGTCGCTAGTTTTAAATATAGTGTTGTCAATATCATGAAACTTCTCTAAATGTGAATTATGTGTTCAAAGTCCTTATAGAAGTTAAAATAAAAGAAGGAAAGACAAATGACAATCATTTTCGAATCGCTTCGTACGTTTTTAAAACGTTTGTCAGAAGGGTCTCACGTCTTATCACATAAGCCCACCATTAAACACTGAGCAACTAGTACAAGTTGCAAGCCTATCGGCGCTTGCACACGCTAATAACACCTTTCCTTGTTCCGTATCAATAACATGCGGACTAGGGTTACATAAGTAGATGGTACTATCAAACTGACAGGTGGACCGTATATCGTATGGACTGCTGTTTCCTACACGCTTTTGCTACAGTTTTATAGTTTTGTTATAAGTATTTGTAAGAGTTTGATTATGAGGCTTTTGATATATGGTTTTTAATTGATTAATTAAGTTACGGGTTCATTGGATCAAATTGTCATTGACTCAATCAAAATCAAATATTTAATCTCACTTTGACCTACATGGGCACTTATAAAACGTCGAGGAAAGGTGCGGTTCGGGTTGGTCGTTTCCTATGGGGAAGAACCGGCAAGAGAATCCAATCGGGCTCTTGTTCTTTACCACGAAAAGAGAAGAAATAAGAGATTTTTATTTGTCACAGGGACATGACGTGCATCATACAAAATGACAAAAAAATACAATAAACATACAACGCATAACAAATATTTATAAATTCAACAGGACGGAACAAAAATATAAAAAAGTTAACAGCTTGCACATCGTGACTGCGACAAGCAGGATACCACTCAGCATAATGCTGTGCTATGGGGGCCCACAGCGTAGCGCTGGTTTACAGTGGTCACCCGTGAAAAAACGTACAGAAGCCACGACGTACGACTAACTTCTAATACACGAATGACACTTACACTATCATTCGACACATTTAAGAGCTGTCTGAGTCATCATTGTCTTGGAATATTGTCACGAGTTCAAGTTCATTGGTGAAAATCTCCCGTAAATTAAACTCGTCTTATTACTATGTTATAAGTGAGGAGCTTGTGGCTAAATAATAACAGCCGCTCGGGGCGATCTTTAGGTTAAGCCGTGCTTGCCTAGGTTGGTCCGTGGATTAGTGACCACCCAATACATACTGAGTTTCTTCCGTGCGTCGGAAAGCACATTAAGCCGTTGGTCCTGGCTGTCATTTTTAGATCTTTGACAGTCGTTACACGTAGTCAGTGGCCCGAAAGTCTGACAACCAGTCTTACCAAAGGGTATCTAATATTACTCAGTACTAACTGGGTTGTGGAGGTCAGACAGGCAGTCGCCCCATGTAAAAGTTTGGAAGCCGACCCCAACATAGTTGGGAACAGGCTAGGCAGATGATTATTACTATATTGTATTCACAAAATTTTACTATTATTTAAATAATGATGCTTCTGTTAATTCCCGGTATTATCAACCGTCTCATTTGCATTAAACAATAAAAATAACAGCTTAAAATTGAGCGTGGCGTTTCGTTAATCAGATTAAGCGCTCCGATGAACGCTGCAATCAATGTTTTTAATATGGAGGAAATGTTGTTAACGCCTTTCGGGAATTTATGGAAAGCAAGGTGTTTGAAGTCAGATCATTATCGAAAGTAAACGAAATGTCACGAACCTCCTCGTTTTCATCGGTTAAAAATCGGATTTACTTTTTCTTTTCTGTCAAGAAAGATTGGTGGGATCTTTTTATAATAGGGACACGTGTATGATTAGGTGCATATACGTAGGAAGTGAAAAGATTCTCCAATGTTTTTGTTTAAACACTATTTGAATATTGACGAAGTAAACTTACACTTACTTTTGACATTTTATATTTTTCTTTGTTTTTTGGTTTTAATCAAAATCAATTAATACTATATGCATTCCATTAATGTAATTATGTTATCAATTTTAATGGCAATGACCTCTATGAATATTTGTACGCTTTCGGGTATAACACAGCGCGCTTGTAATTTTTTATAACAACTATTTATTGTACTTGTGTAAATAAATTAATAAATGACTAATGCCTAATGCGTTTTCGAAATAGACTCTTCAGCTCTTGTCTGAATTATGTCTTCAGTGGTCATCATTGAAAAGTTACAATTAATGTACTTAAGAAAAGGTATTATCACAGTTGATCGTCTACTAGTTTATTATATATAGGCTTTCATCAAACCGCTTGTCTTCATTGCATTCCTCAATCACCAAGTAGGCGATCGAAAAAAGGAAATCCTCCTTCTTAATTATTTTTAATACACCAGTCAATAGCTATCCGAAAAACAAAAGAAAAGCTAACTCCAGCAGAACTGATCCTCTAAATCCTAAGGGGATCATGGATCCCCCAAAATTCCACATAAGGGGGATTTCAACTTGAAATTCATTGGTAACAATTCAAACTCCGCGATAGTCCCGCGATTCCGGGATAATCCCCGGGGAATGGGGACGTGTTTGATGGGGATGCGAATAAGTGGGCCAATGTTTTTAAAACGTCCTTTTGATCAAATGGTTTGGTCTTTTTCTGCACTACGATTAGTTTGATGTACCTACTACGTACGGTTCAAAATAAGAATAGAATATTACTTATTATGTACACCATAAAATGCATCATCTGCTTAGCCTTTTTCCAAATATGTTGGGATCGGCTTCCAGTCTTACCGGATGCAGCTGAATATCAGTATTTTACATGGAGCGACTGCCTATCTGACCTCGACAACCCAATTAGTACTGGGCAATACGATATCCTTGGTAAGACTGGTTGACAGACTTTTTGGGCCACTGTACTACCTGTACCAGTCCAAGCAACCAACGGCTCCACATGCTTTCCGAGGCACGGAGGAAACTCGGTATGTAATGAGTGGTCACCCATCCAAAGACCAACCTAGGCAAGCACGGCTTAACCTTAATATCGACCCGAGTGGAGCACGAGCTCCTCAAAAATTTCCAAAAATAAGTCAAGACAAATATTTGCAACGAAATTATTTTCCACCATTTTCTTTCTTATGCTAAGGTACTCGAGAATCCGAAATATTATTATGATAATAAAAATAATATGATTCCTATTTTCTTTTATCCAATAGAGCGTCATCATTCAAGAGCCTTACAACGACGAATAAAGATCAAAGGATCGATTTCTATAAACCACTGAGCATATTATTTTGGACGAGAGGAGACGAATAAACATAACATAACGCCTGCAATCCCCAAAGGAATAGGCAGAGGTGTACCTAATAGCACAACCACATTTCGCCAGTTATATTTTCAAGTCCTATGTAATATGGGGCGAGCCTATTGCCATCAACCGGGCACAAATCGTGGCTGCTACTCAGAGATTCCTGATGGAAAAACCCAATAACATTTTGCCCGACCCGGGAATCGAACCCAGGACCTCATGCTCAGCAGTCGCGACTGCGATCACTAGACCAACTTGTTTTATATGTTTAGCATTCTCACATACTAAGATCTTATCTTATCAAGAGAGGGTCTCATAATCATCGCTTCAAGGTGTTCTTTCTGTTGTCACCAGCCCACCCTCCAACTACACTAGCTTGAACATATCAAGTATATGACACTTAATGACCAAGCAGGCTCGTTTCACCATGCTCCCCGCTTGGCCAGGCACGTCGGCGAAGCGTAGTGCTCATTTGTGGCGGGTATTATTAGATAGTGTGCATTTATCAGGAACTGAGGTAGTTTTTATTATAAGTACTAAGTCTTGATGCCAGGGATGTGAAGAAAAACTTCTGGTGCACCTAGGGGAATGTTTTTAAAAATAGTTTCTTTTTTACCTTCAGTTCAATTCAATTCTTTATTGCATGTCGGGCACACCAATTTTATACAATACTAGCGGCCCGTCCCGGCTTTGCACGGGTGGACATTTATTTTTAAAACATTTTGGGATAAAATATAGCCTTTGTTACTCAGGGATAATGAAGCTTTCTAATGGTGAAAAGTTTTTTGCAATCGGCACAGTAGTTTTTGAGTTTATTCATTACAAACATACACACACACAAAAATACAAATCTTTCCTCTTTATAATATTAGTAAGATTGATAGATAGATAAATCATATATTTAGTGCACACAAAAGACATAGCACAACACACAGAAGCACAATTAAATAATACAAATTACACGACTATTTAACTATATAAAACAAGGTGCCAATATACAAAAAGAAAAACATATTTACGAAAGAAGAATATTGATCGCATAGTAGCATTTAAAATAATTTACAGTAATATAATGCAAAAACACAGTTAAATAAAAAAATGCTAAATCACCTGTTAAGTAACGGGCTAGGCAGATGATGATGATTAATTCAAAGACAAGTATTTTCATTTGGAAAACTTTTTCAGGAAAATCAGCTACGTCACAATTTTATTTCACTATTTCTGCAGTAGGCCCCTATTTTCGGTACAAAGCGAATACAAAATTGTTTTTCTTTTGCAAACAGTGCAGTGCTGTGACCTTTTTTAAAGCTCAAAAATTCCGGAATGTATTTCCGAATTTTGAGCACAATTCTGTGACTGTGGCGGAAAATTTCAAAACGCGCGAGGAAGCTTGCAGTTCGTGTTGAAATTATTCTGGCAAAAAAAAATACAAAAGCAAGCAGTGGATTGTTTGCATAGTTTAATAGAACCTACATTTTTCTTCAGGAGACATAAAAACAAATACATTGTTTGGTATGAAACCCTCATATCACAATATAATAATATCTTTGAGTTTTTCGGTTACTTAAGACCTGCCAATTTCCTAACGTTGTCTTTCTTAATCGTTTCTTCTTCACTATAAGTTGCGGCTGTTTTCACTGAACATACCTTTGATCTTGACTTTACCTTAAAAATATAATTATATTATGTCGGATATGTCAGGATTTATTACATTAGGCTCGTACGTCATGTGGGCAGACCATGGGTTTCGTGCACATACACTGTTTCTAGCAAAACTAACGAATTACTTGCGATTACAACTTAACATAATAACAGGGGGCACAATGAATCGGTTACAAGACGTCTCAACTCGCCACGATCAGACATTGACTATCGCCCTCGCCTCGAGCTGGACATCAGAGCTCTGCAGAAGCACGCTATGGTGATAGACTTGTAAGTCGGTTGCGTGATGTCACTACCGGCGCACTTCCGATTCATTTCATGTCCATACTAACGACCGAATCCAACATATATATTTTCGAAACCCTCTTAGAAATACTTCAAAAAACAAGACAGCCTTGTAGCATCATCATCTAATCTCTATAAAAGACATCACAGATCAACCCCAAATCAACCAATTTGGGTCACTGCAACTGAAGTTTCAACAACCACAGTCAATACATCACGTCATTCTAATAAACGAGCTATATCACACGAATCAATGATACATACATCCTCGAATCAGTAGCACAATACACTTGGACGCAACTGTTGGCCAACAGTCAGTCGTTACGGCCTCGTTGCGTAATCGTGACGAAACCGTGCCGTAAGGACCGGGTGAAAGGGATGCCGGGACTGACAGGGAAGTGGGGGAGGGGGGGAATGGGCATAGAGTAAAGAAAGAACCTAGGGAGCTATAGACAAAAGGCAGGTCGGTAAAGATGTTTGTTGAGTATTATCATTTGGTGGAGGCGATTGTTTTTAGTATGAATATAAATGCTGAAAAAACAAAACTAATTGACTGTCTTGTTTTGATTTTGAATCTAGAATTGTTATTGCACATCTAGTAATTGAATCCGACGGGAAAAAGAATCATATTTATTTGAAAAAATCTTGCCGTCCTATTCATGAGAGTCGTGTAAAATAATACAAAAAACCTCGAAAATACCTAAACTAAAGTTACTGATTGTACCCTCTATACTCCTTGTTTAGTATTTAAGAGACTTGCGTTTAGTTACACTCGCACAAACATAAATAAAGACATTAATCCTAAATCACTCTTTGTAATAATCTTTTCCTATTAATCTAGTTCTTGCTCAAAAGCTCTTAAAACCTAAGCTCGATTTTGCAAGAAACTGACGGCTGGTAATTGCAAACAACGATATTTTCACAACTTCTCTCAGACTTCACGATTCCAGCCTAATATCAATAACGTTACAAAACCAATTTAACCAAAAACATTTAGCTCCGATACTATTTAGTTGAGCTTTACAATAAACGTGCCATTTAAGCTGGCAATCCGATAGCCATTGCACCATTGCGATGCCATAACTGTAATAGCGTTGCGTAGACCACGACACGGCACAGTTTTTTTAAATGTAAATGTCACCGTAATCTTTGATGTGTGTGATGTGACAATTTTGCTGTTAATCTCTGATAGATTAAGGCTCTTGATTGATGCTATCTGAGTTGGGAGTTGGGCAAATGAGAGGTATGTACAGTTGGTCACGAAGCTGGTCGCAATTGACTTGAAATTATGCCTAAGTTTCTAAATTGTTAACGTTTCAATAATGTGAGAAATTACACATTTATTGATGAAATTTAAAATTATACAATAATATATTATATTTTATGTACTTTTTTTTTTAATAGTTGAGTATGTAATTGTAAATAAAATGTGAGAATTTCAGAACATTGCCAGTAAGTTGAACGACTTAGATTTAATAAATAAACATGTTAGTTTAGTCAAATTTTGTAAGGCTTATTACCAGTTTGAGAAGGTATCATTTATCTGAATTCATTTTCACCATTTTGGAACAAAAAATTCTGACACGATATTAGTGCATGTTGTAAAACTTGCTCCCAAAAGCGAAATATCAAGATTTAAATAAAAACAACCGGTTTCAAAGTGAGGTGACGAAGTTTGCCCGGGTCACAAAAGTTCAAACAAATATCCAGACACACAACTTACAGAAAAAGTGTGGAAACAAAGAAAGTTTGTTCTTGAACTAGTTATTTAAATCTGAATATGCATAAGTTACGCAAAAAGATTCTTAATGCCTTCATTAAAAATTGTAATCAGTTTGCAAACCAAATTATGTCAGACGCTAGCAGAGTGCAATGCTTTTTTTAAATGTCAAACGGAATATTTTGCCACAGCGATCTTTATTTTTATCTTCACACTGGTTTCCTCAAACAGGTTGACTGTTGCTTTTGGTATATCAGTATCACTCAGAAGCTTTATGAACTTAATAATAACAGTCATACTCAGCCTAGTCCTGGCCAAGTGATAGCCTAGTGGTGTGACCGTCGGACTAGCAAGTCATAGGTCTCAAGTTCGAATCCAAGACACGCACTTCTGATTCATGTGAGTATTGTATAATTGTCACTTGCTTCGGTGAAGGAAAACATCGTGAGGACACCAGCATGCCTGAGAGATATTTCTCGACCGCCATGTAAAGCCAAGTCAAGGCATAAAAATTCTGACACCAGGTTAGGCACTAACCACACGATAAAGAAGAATGAAGATCTCATGCCGACAGCATGATTGCTGCAATTTCAGAATCGTTTACGAGTATTAAACAAAGCAAATTGTCTAAGTTGATCGTTTCAAATTAAGATGTTCATTCAAAGATTTCTAATCGAACGAACATGTAACTTGTGTTGTGTTTAACATTTCTTCAACTACGCTTATTTATTTATTTGTAAATTGTTTAGGAACTGTACCCTGGAGGTCAGCTTTACGAAAAAAAAGGGAGACAGCAATTAATGGTACACAAATTAAAGTGCACAACACACTAGTGTTGTCTTCCAAAGGATACAAATCTTAAAAATCATCAACCTCGACTCGATAACTTTGAAATCATTTAACTAAGTATGTTCATCAATATTAAGGCCTGCACAAACGATGGACAATTTGTCCGCGAAAAATTTGCAATAACCAATGGACCTGAACCAATAGATGAAAAAACAACAGAACAACCAATGAACACAAATAAAAAATAATAAAAAGTTTTTTATTGTTTCTCATACAATTGTACTACAGCACAAAATTAAGGCAGCCCCGGTAAGTTATAAGGATACTTGTGATGGGGTTACCTCGCAACTTCCCATGGGTTACAATCTACAATATAGACACATAATTAAAAAGTAAAGAAAAGGTTTATGTACTAGGATTATATACAAAATTATAGTAGCATGTTCAGGTATGTGTAGCATTTGTGTGTGTGTGTGTGTGAGGGGGATGTGGGAGTGTGTGAGTGTAAGTAGGTGTGTGTGTGTTAATGATTGATTGATTCATTTATGTTATGATAGGGTTCAGGTTCTTCTTTAGCATTCATGAACACGAACGGACAAAACTCCCTCGTCTGCGCAGGCTCTTAAAGTGATTATCAGCGACATTTTCGACTTGCATCAACAAATTGTGTATTTAAATCGAATGTATAGTTACAATAGGTATGTGTGTAAGTATAATTAATTTTCTAACTAAAACCACATTGTGTTCTATTGTGACGAAGACCGATAGTTCAATGAAATAATTACAATTATCAGTAATTTGGATAGCGGTGCGTGTATCAATGTATTAGATGAATGCAAATTCGTTAAAATTGCAGGAAATAATTAATGGATTTTTAATTATTCTAATTGAGGATCATTATGGCTGGTGTACTTAGGTTTGTTTGTTTACGACGTGGAATGTGTGATTTATAAGTTTGATATGGACATATTCGACGTGGTAAATTGTTTTAAAAGAATTTAAATTGTTGAGTGGCTTTATTTTTGTCTATTAAATGGTCCGTCAAAGTAGTAGGCTGAAATTACGGACCAGCTACGGACATTGGACATTAACATATACCTACTTCAGTAAAGTTTGTGTCCGGAGTCATGTCTACAATTTATCCTTTTATGCTTAAAACACCTTTGTTTTTTTAACCAAGAAATCTTTAGTATTATCGCTACTTTTCTGTATAAAACCCACTAGTCATTCTAATTGTATTGTTCCCTCAACTTAACCATCTCACATGTAACCTCATACATTAATACCTATGAAATAACAGCCCAGCTGACATATATCAGATCCAGTTCCCGAGCACCGTTATAACCCAATTCCCTCTATTCCAAACAACTCAGGCGCAGTAAGATTAATGTTACCATCGATCTTCGCTACGTCCACATATAGACCAATGTCTTAGAAACTCCATCTATTGCTGGGCTTGTATGCAATAGGGCTTTTGAAGTGCATGGTGAAGGAGCGATGAATGTAGTCCATGAGCCAATATGTGAGAGCAGTGTAACAGTAAATAAAATGGAAACGTTCTCCAGTATACAGTAAATTCTAGTTAGCGCAATACATTGTAGGTCGGGTAAAACTTGATTTGAATTCAGAATTTGCCTGAGATTTTTGAATTGGAGATTTTAGCAGTATTGAGATATTGATTTGACGTAAATAAATGGTCGGATTTGAGGACAGAACTTCTAAAATCATTTTTTTCCTCAATGCGTTCTTCTTTCGATATATTTCGGTGCTCAGACCCAAAATCATTAACCATTTCGAATTTGCGCACTACAAAAAGTTGCGCACCAAACTTTCTCATTGTTTTTCCTTCTCAAACATGTGCTTTCTATCCTCCTAACACTTCATAATAGCACGTACGAAAAAAACTAAATCAGCGTTGTACACACGAGCGCCGCTGTGCGAATGCGCCGATTTCTACGAGACCACTGTTCACTTTCACTGAGAGAAACCGAGTCTTTTTGTTCATTGTCAGCGGTACAACGGTTACCGATTTCGAATAGCGATAGCGTACCGCAAAGGATTTCGAATTCGAATCGAATTCAGAGCAGAATAAGGCGGTGGATTTGAATTTGGAGCGGAATGTGGTGTGTGAATTTTGAATTCGGAATATGCAGTTTTAAAATTGGAATGCGCAGTACATTTTGAAGAAGTTGTATCAGGATTATAGCTGTTTTAAATTTTACATTCACTGTGAATTTTGTAGAGGTACGAATTCAAATTATGACAGATTTTTTATAAATTGAAAATAGAATTTTAGGTATATCGGGATCTCGTGATTTTGATACTTTAGAACAAAAAAACAACATGGAATAAAAAGACTTGTATAAAAGCGAGTATAAAATAAATGAGTCGCAAATTGTGACATTTCGTGTTTTTATGCAAAAAAGGTATTTACGCAAACAGGTCCAAAAGTTATTGGACCTTGTTATTTATTTTTGTAAAGTTTAAGGTGATTTAAAATAAAATGAACGTTGAAGGCGAAGCATAAAATGTTAATTAGTGTGTGTTTTTACCACAAAAAAATGATGAAAGTATCGTTATTTTTGCAATTGAGCAATTTATTTTTAGGATTACTCGTGATATATGCAAATTAGTCTTTTAACAGTTAAAAAAACTTAGAAATACTAAAACTTATTTAGATAACATAAATTATTGTTATATCAGTAACATAACAACACAAAACTTTCTAAGAACTTTCTATTTTCACAAAAACAATGCAATTATTACATAAATTCTCTTGAAGTTTTTTTCCATCAAAAAACAAATCTACTCACCATTTTTGCGGGTTCCCACGAAAATCACAATACAAGAAATAAATTAGAAAACCAAATATCCGCACAACACAGTACCGCACTCTGTACAGTCGGTCACAAAAAACACGTGAAAGAAAAATCACAATTTTTTTGTTCGTTCACTTTGCTATATAAACTAGATTCGTATAGACAAATTTATATAAAAATCGTTTGATATAAAGACATGTCTGTCCTGTCGTCTGTCCGGGTTGAGAGACAGTCGTGGACTGGCCGTGCGGCGGAAAGTCTTGCGTTTCGTGGTTGTTGGTTATTCAGAGGTGCGTTCGCGCCGATATGCGGACCTAACTGTCTTGACGCTTTGTCTTGAATTTTGATTGTATAAAAACGAGAGTACTTTTTCAATGCATATTTTTATTTTATTATAGGTCCTATTGTTCCAATAAATGTCTATTTGTATAGTATTCAATTGTTTTCTTTTTTGGGTGAATAATATTTAGCTATGACACGACGACTAAGTTAAAGTGGGCAAAACGAATTATGCGCAACCAAATTATATATTGATAATTTAATTATGGAATATGTTTTCTTTTTAATTTATTAATCACGTTTCGGAGATGTTAATTTAATATTTATTTATCACTTTTTAGTATTCACGTGGATAGAAAAGCAATTAACTACACAATGTTTTTATTTCTGTATTCCCGGGTCAACCCAAAGACATTATTATTATCAAATAATAATATGAGAATGTTACAAATAGTAAAATTATGTAAATGACACAGGCAGTTCTGCAAGGTACTCATTTGAAGGTCAGAGTGTCGAAACGGCGGGTAATATTTCTTTGGATTAAAGTTACTAAGAGCAAAAACTAACAGACTTTTTGGGAAAAGACGCTGAGTTACTGCCACAAAATACAAACTACTGAATTAATGTTATGTAATATCCCGTTTCTAGTGATAATGATAATAATTATCAAGTTATGTTTTAGTTTTATTCATGTAGTGGTTTTTATATATAAAAGTGTTTACATTAAAATAGAAATGTCTGCAGGAAAGTGTGTGGCCCTCTTTAATTTCATACCAACCTTTCTTAAATGGTAGCTTATGGAGCTGGTGTCATCAAATGAATAAGTGCTTAATTCAAATTCAATGAAGTGTCGACAAAGTTTCTAAAATAAGCTTAAATTTTCGAGTGCATGCAAATAATTTTGTGTATAATATAAAACTTATAGGCACTTTTACCACACGTATTTTCTTAATCTTCTGACAAAGTATCAAGACCACTCACGCTCTGAATTCCACACGTTTTTGTCAAAGTAAAAATCGGTTCGGTTCCTTTCACCCCTTGCGTACGCGCCGTGAGTGCGAAAGAGACAAAAAATATCACATTCAAGACACGACCGCAACACTCCATTAGTTTTGTCAATTTGCTTATTAACAGTTGTAAAATGACCGTAAATATTTTAGTAAGACATACCTAAAGGGCCGGCTGTATTGCCGCCGTTGTTTAGTAGTTGTGAGAGCAGTTTAACCGTGGGTCCTGGCGTTCATTTCCAGGTTGGTATGATTTCAACTGAGCCCTATTATAAAAGATAAAACTGGATAATCCTAATTGCTTATCTTGCAGGTCAGATGATAAATTAAATGCGGTATGAACCGCCTTACCAAGGAAGAAGAAAAAGATTAATAAACGTACATTTGAACTTCACTGACATAGCCCAAATGCAAATTCACACACCCTGAACAATTTTGTTACAAATGGCAATACTTGGCTTAATTTTCAATGGCAATATTAAATGCCTATGGTTTTCTCAAGCCCCAATTTATTTAGGGTCAGCGCTGCATTTGTTCTTCTTCCATATGTCTCTACTAGCTTGTGCCCGCGGCTTAGCCCGCGCCGAGTTCGGTTATTATCCAACGGGATCGTACTACCGGGATAAAAAGTATTCTATATATTTTTTAGGTAAAGTATCTGTGATTCTGTGTTCCAAATTTCACCTAAATGCGTTCAGCCGTTTTTGCGTGAAAGAAGAACAAATATCTATACATCCTCACAAACTTTCGCATTTATAATAGTAGTACATTACTCGTCATTTCAGCAGTCACCTCCTTTCTAGCCATGTCATCGTTCACACAGTCCATCTATGGTTTTTTTTTGGTCTTCGTCTACTCTCATAGCCATCCTCACTCACACTGAAAACTTTCCTCACGACATTTTCCTCATCCCTTTGCATCACATGACCATACCACGATAACCGATTACCACTCAACTTTTCAGTCACCGACGCCACTAGCAGACATCCTCCTTCGTACTAAATTCTTATGCCTTTGCCTGTAATAGATGGATTTATAATGCACTTCAAGTAAACGGACACTACATAATAGTTGACCATCATATATCGATAGCAACGCCTACTTAAATTCTCTAAACTTAAAACGGTACCTAAGTTGTAAATAAGTAAGCATACTTTATCTATCCTATGAGATAAGTACTAAAGCTTACAGCTAACAATAAAGTCTAAGTTAAAATATTAAAGTACAATTTACGACAGCTCAAGTTTACCGTTACTGTACTACGATAACTGTTTATCTTGCTCGACTCTTAAGCTGATCATTTTCCTTTAAGTCACAGCTTTTAACGCTGCAAAGTATATTTTACTAGTTTCTGCCTGCGTTTTCATCCGCGTCGAAGAAATATATCCTTCATAAAGACATTCAAATATTTACGAGCGATAGACGAGACCAGACATATTAAATTGTAATTCAGTACTTGTTACTACTTTGTAACAAATCGGTTTGTCTAGTGTCATACGCACGCTTGTCAGGTAGCATTCGTGTGTCAAAATCAAAAATGTTCGGGATCTAAATTGTTTGAAAATATTCCCAATGTCCGCTCTATAAGTCTTTTAAATAATAATTCAGTGAAAGAATCAAAATCTTATGTGTAGTTTTGGAGATTATAAGTATCCAAACATGCAAATTTGCTTGTAGATTGGTCGTTGCTAATGGAGTAGCGCCATTTACCGACAATATTAAGAAAAGCAGGCTTAGATGGTATGGCCACAGTTTCAAACGAGAAGAACTCAGTAAAAAGGGTGTTCAGAATCAAAAAAGTGCTGAGCAGAGAACAAGGGGCAGGCCACCACCCTCTTGCTGGACCAATGTCGAGGGAAACCATCGACCAACAAGGATAGACGTTACCAAATAAGCTGGGAATGTGACAGAAAAAGTTATTTCTAAAATAGTTAGTAGAGAACTGAAAAAACTGCTAATTTCTCTTACCAGTACCTGGAAACATGGGTTGTGGAGGACAGAATGATAGTCAGTTGCAATCAATCGGGCAAAAATCCAGACCCGTGGCTGCTACTGAGAAATTCCTGATGGAAAAGCCGAATTACACTTCTAGGTACACAGGGAATCGAACCCAGAACCTCATGCTCAGCAGTGGCGCTTGCGACGACTCGACCAACGAGGCCAAAATTAATATCTGCCACAATTAACCATCAGTAAATTGACAGGAACCTAATTTACTATTCTCTAACCGTCCCAAGATCACGAAGAAAGTCGTGATAGATTGCCAACACCTAGATCTTGTCAAGCTGCCAGCAACACCTAAACACTACGAATTAAACTCCCCTTGAATAAAACGACACTTTCCATGCAAAAACCATGGAAACGAGGATATTAATGCGTTAGCAGACAACCAAAATGCTGAATGTGTTTTGTAACGCGAAACAATCGATCATCGGCGTCATCAGTGAAAGTATTATTTCCGACAATGCGTATTGGACTGACGCACCAAATGTGGCTACCGGAAGTACCAGAGTACTTGAAGACTAGTAATTACTTTGTTGGTGTTTGGCTTGTATAGCTGTTGGACGTCGTTGAAGTCTTAGAACAGCCCACGGCTTTTTTGTGTGGGTAGCGTTGAAGTCTTTTACATTAGCTAAACGAGATGTGTTGTCTTTTGCGCAGAATCTTAGCTTAGCCTTTAAAATCTAACAGCTGTTTTAATGATCTCAAAGGGTTAGTATCGAAGCCCGTATCTTCGTTGAATTACTTAAAGATTAGAACCCGTGAATTTTACACAGAAATAGTTAAACACAGTGCAGAAGCGACAGTCTTCTTAGGTCAATTATTGTGAACTAATTGGAATCTATTATTGTTATCTTGCTTTATATATGTACATACTCATACATAAGTAAGCTCACGCCGAGGCGTGGCAGTAGAGATAGAAGTAGCTGGGGTTATCTAATTTTACATAAATAACATAACATCACGCCTTTAATTCTAGAAGGGTTAAGTTTAACTAATAGTACACCCACATTTCGCTAGTTATGTATAAGTCCTATGTAATAGGGGACGAGACTATTGCCATCAACCGGACACAAATCCAGACTCTGTGGCTACTACTGAAAATATCCTAATGGGAAAACCCAATAACACTTTGTCCGACCTGGGAAATCTGGTTGAATAAGCTGATTATTGAATTTTAACGAAAGTTTCCTTGGAGCCTATTACAACTGTAAGGGTCCGAACCCTGGCCGGTGGACGGTGAGTAATGAGTTAGTTCACCGTCCGTCCGTCTTATGACGACAGGCCGTGTCGACGGCGTGTTCGTGTTCCACGCGCGCCTCAAAGAGATGTCAGCAACCAGGAAGGGGCCCGCAAGGGCCGATGCCTGCCGGGGCTGCGGGACTGTTCGAAAGAGATACCGTGGCCCTGGAACACAAAGGGCAATGAAGGAACATGGATGGGTTTTAGTCAGTAAGAGTCTGACACTCCCTCCCACTCCACCCAGAGCGGGAGAAGTCATTTGATGATTTCCCATCCGTAAAAAAAAAAAGTGTCCGAACCCTCCACCTCATATTAGTCGTAGCCACCACTGGGTGGATACCACTGGGCTTCCACTGGTCCCCTGCTTGAATGAATCTGATATTGGTAATTAAAATCTTCAGAGATTATACTAGTAAATACTCCTAGTTAAAAGAAGCGTGCCGACAATGTTAGTTAGAAGTTATTATCTCATACTTCATCTACGTTCAATACAACACGCGAACTGCACAATTATGCCGAATTCCGCGGTCGTTACTACATAGTTGTTATTCTTGCAATGTCTCCATTATAAAATATGAAGATAACATCACGCCTGTAAAACCCGAAGATTTAGTCAAAGGTGTATCTAACATTACACCCATATTTCACCAGTTATGTTTTAGTGCCATGTAATAGAGGGCGAGCATATTTCCGTTAACCAGACATAACTGAGAATTTTTTGATAGAAAAACCTACAATAACACTTGGCCTGACCTGAGAAACGAAGTCAGGACCTCATGCCCAACAGTAGCGCTTGCGGTCACTAGACCACTATAGAAGACTCAGAAAGCACGTTAAGCCCGTTGGTCCCGGCTGTCATTTGTAGATCTTTGACAGTCGATACAGGTAGTCAGTGGCCCAAAAAGTCTGACAACCAGTCTTACCTAGGGGTATCGTATTACCTAGTACTAACTGGGTTGTGGAGGTCAGATAGGCAGTCGCTCCATGTAAAATACTGGTATTCAGCTGCATAGACTGGAAGCCTACCCTAATGATGAGTTAAACAGCATTAACTCTCCCACTGCAACTCAAACGTCTCTTTAAATACAGAGAAGAAACGAAAAACCACAATGTTTACTTAGAGAGCCGCGACGATTTCATACCACGATGTTCCCTCACGATTTCCTTCAAAGTTTTTTAACAAGTATAAGTTATTACTTGACATTTCTTCCTGCGCACACAGATTGCAAATGGAGAACATAATGAGGTTGAAACGAAAGTTGGAGTCACGCTGATTAGTGTTGTTTTCTCAGTGTTTGCAGCGTTATGTTCCACTCACGATCTTGGCTCTTAAAAGGTAATGAGAGTAACCTTTGTATGTACCTGTATTTAGCTATCTTCAGTCTTGTGATGTGGGAAAATAATAGTAACAACTTCTTAAACGAATACCTCGAACGATGCAATTGGTGTTTGAGCCGTTTGGGGTTGAAACACTAGGACACTATGATCCGACTGCCCCTACTTAGTACTTCCGGATATCGCCAAGCAGTTGATCGACTCTTTTTTTTTTTTACGGATTGGAAATCATCAAATATCTCCTCCCGCTCTGGGTGGAGTGGGAGGGAGTGTCAGACTTTTACTGACTAAAACCCATCCATGTTCCTTCTTTGCCCTTTGTGTTCCAGGGCCACGATATCTCTTTCGAACAGTCCCGCAGCCCCGGCAGAGTTTATCAACTCTTCACGTAACCAGAGGGCTGGCCTTTTTTTGGCTAAAAAGAATCAGCGCTGCCATTGCACATGGCAATGCTGCCAGTCAGGTCATTTTTCCTATTGACACCGATGTTGACGAAGTTTTTGACGCTCTGTAATTCTTTTCCCATTGTGATACTCGTACATATTATTAGTTTAGAACTGTTTGTAGTTTGTAAATAATGTACATAGTAATGAATAAAAACTTGTTAAAGATTTGTTTTCAAAAGAAAAGAAAGTGTCAATAATGTGTCATTGAATTAAAGAAATCTTTTCAAGTTTAGTCACAGACGATGACAAATTGATGATAATTAGATATACACACATGCTACTTAGCTGCGTATTTAATGGTTTTTGTTTCGGATAGATGATAATATAGGATGATATGGCTAGAAAGGAGGCTACTGCTGAGATGACGAGTAATAAAGAGAAGTACGGAAGAAGAAAACCCAAATAAATTGGGATAATGACAGGAGAATGATGATGAATGACGATATTGGTAGTTATGTTTAAGTCTCATTTAATAAGGGATGAGCCTATTGTCACTAAATCTCCAAAATAATCCTGAGAAGAGAAATTTTGATACATTCAAACAAATAACAGCAATCTCATATATATATTCAGTCAAAAAAGAATCGGGAATGGATGATTTGTTTATTGTTCCAAATTATTTTTTTTGTTTTTTTTTTATTGTTGTTAGATTGGCACAATTGTTTTCCATTTTGGCGCGGAGATTGAGTTGCATCTGTTACGTATTTAGATTAAAAGCAGTGCTGTAAGATCATATCTAGTGTGTATTGCGAATTTCATGATGGACAAAAACAACGATTATTAAATTTTGCATCGTGTTTTCATTCGGTAGAAGACATAAAAGAGAATTCGCGGCGAGAACTGAACTCAATTCCGGAAAAAACGTTTTAAAAATGTTTGATCATTAGATTATTCGTTGGCGTAAGTGTATCGTTTCTGAAGGAGCATACTTTGAAGGCGATAAAATAACTTTGGATGAATAACTAACATTTTGTGTATTATTGATCGTTTCCCGGTCCTTTCTTGACAGAGTAGGTAGTATAAAGGGTGTAAAAAGACCCTTAACTAAAATGAAAACCACATATTCTGCCCATCATTGAGATCATTTTTTTCTTCTAGACAATACCTGGGAAACCACAGGTTCTAGAGATATTGAAGATCAAAGTTCCAATTTTTTCACAAGTTTTTTTTTTAAAACCACTTTTTAAGATTTTAACTTTAATTTACTCCATGACCCGTTTACTATTCAAAGCATCCATTAGCACTAAGTTTTGAGTGCGTAACATTGAGTTTTAAAGTAAAACGTGATTTTTCACCCCAAAAAAAAAAGTCGTTTCCCAGCAATAATTTTTGCGTAGAGTTACTTAGTTTGATGTACAGAATGCTTGGTTGACGGCTTCGTGAAGGGTCCGTTTACACCTTGTATATTTCATCCTCAAACCAGCGTATAATTCTACATATACACACGGCTATGCTATTAGCTACATACCTAATAGTAATCCACCATAACTAATTGAAATCAATAACCGAACTCACGAAAGTGGGTCACACCACAAAATATACTCTTGAACACTGCCGGAACATATTAGGGTCAGGCAACATAGTGTTTGGTGATCGAATGTATGCAGTTTTGTTGATAGATTTATTATGTAAGACTTGAATATATTGAACGTGCCAATTGTAAGATAGCTATTCTGCCGCGAAGCATAAGAACAGTAAGTTTGTTTTGCATAGTTTTGAGTAATTGGCGTGCAAAGTGTTTGTTAAAATTTTGTTTTTCCGGACTCTTCTTTTTTTAAGTTATAATAATTGTGATGATTGAAACGTGTAGCCCAAATAAAGCGCTTTTATATTCTTCACTCAATATTAGAATAGTTTTAAATGACGAAAATCGTTTTACAAATAGTTTTACTTGAAGCAACTGAAACTGATCCTTAACGAAATTTACCAGTTCCCGATAAGCTATTAATATAGCTGTCAGGTGTCAGCACATTTAGTAGAGCTCGTTGCGTTGATTCAGGATCAATATTTAACTCATTTTGTCAAAAATTGCACTTACTGCTGATATCGCTAGCGCGGCAGTATTGCGGTTCTTATCAAGTTTAATATGAAATCGAGAATAGAGGGAAGAGAAGATACCCTGAAAGATGCATAGACCTTATCGATGATGTTCTTCAGAGAGGAGTGGTGCTTAATACACAACCAGCCTGCGTGGTGTGGTGGCATTCTGTGGTTTTCGTTGTGTTGCAAGCGCGACTGCTGAACGTGAGGTTACTGGGTTCGATTCCCAGGTCGGGTAAAGTGTTATTGGGTTTTTCCATCAGGAATTTTACAATAGTAGCCTGTTAGTCTGGGTTAGTGTCCTGTTGATGGTATAGGCTCACCCCCTCTTACATGGGACTTAAATATAACTGGTGAAATGTGGCTGTACTTGTTAGGTACACCTCTGCCTAAGCCTTCGGGTATTACAAGGCGTGATGATGTGATGGTCTGCCTACCCCTAGGGTAAAAAGACATGGGTTTCTTCCACGTACCTTGGAATTATTTCAATCTGTACGTTAATTGTGGGAATCAAACCCGTGACCCAAATATTGGAAACCGATCACCAACCGTGCTTGTATTCACCTGTATGATTTTTGTAGAAATTCTAATAATATCGTTGATCTAAAGCACGAGGAAAGATCAAAATATGACTCAAAGATCAGAAAAAATGTCGTAAAATTTTTAACATCCTCTTGTGAATCAGAATTTAGTGATAAAAATAAACAAATCAAAACAATAAAAATGCTTCTTATCCTCATAAGCACGGAATTAATTAAAAAGTTTGACAAAATCTAATTATTATCACTGACATCAGAGAAGGAAAACAATCATTTTGAAATCTGGATTTACCTATAAAATTAATACTAATTTGGAATTTCCAATCCATCTTGAACAAACGTTGTAACCAGTGTTTTATTAGTTTAGTATTATTATGACCGAAAAAACCTCAGACGGTTATTTGTAATGTTGTCAAAGACATAATTGGACAAAACTATGTAGCTAGGTATAAGTATAAGATAACTAGGATACCTACTGTGTATTTCCAAAACATTATAATATAACATAAGGTCCCATTAAAATAGATGGACAAACTTTTAGAAATCATTCAGATCACCAAAATAAGGACAACGGTAAAAAAAACGCATTAGAAAAACACTTACAAGACAAAAAATCAGCCAATGAAAATACACTAAAAATGTTGGTTACCCAATGATTTTAGGTCAAAATAAAATCACTTTAATTAGTGTTTTTAGGGTTCCGTGGCCAAATGGCAAAAAACTTGCTTGGATATCTTTGGTTAGACGTACTGAACGCTGTGTTAAAATTTGTAAATCTATTTTAATGGGACCTTATGTATAAATAGTTCAATGTGTAATTGCTATTGACTTGCCTTAAAGCCGCGTAGACACGATCAGAGCATACTCGAACGCAACTCGTGTTGTGGCAACCCATAACAACCCATCCGAGTGCGCTCGGGGGGTCCATATTGGCTCACCTAAAGTTCTTTTCCCGAAATTGTTCTTCCTAACGATTTGTTATCCGAATGATCACTCTTCCTAAAATTTTTCATCCTAAAGTTTTCATTCATACTATTTGTAGTGCTACCGGCGATGTTCATAACACTCATGTTTCCGAAAATTGTAATTAATAATATCATTAATGTAAATATATTTAAACTCCTACTGTTTTTTATCATAACGCTTTTATCCCTAAACATAAGTACAGGTCAGAGTGTCGTCTTGGGGGCACTATGAAAAAAAAACTTAGAAAAATTTCGCAACCAATTTCGAAGTAGTTACAGGTCACAGTTCTAACCTAACCTAACCTAACCTATGAATCCCTTCCACATCGTTTTTACGACAAACGGTCAGTCGGAGAAAAAAAACACCAAGAAACTTTTATTCTTACATTTAGGTGTTTTATACGATAGAATCGAGAAAATAAACGGTTTGTAAAAATAACACTTTTTTTGCTAAATTTTTCTAAGTCTAAACAAAGAAATCTAAACAAAAAATATATGACTTTGAATAATAGTGTAAAAGATGGTTATGTTGAGAAAATATAGGAAAACAAATAAAAGTATAATAGATGTTTATTGCTACTGACATTATGAAGCTGAATGCTTCGGAATAGGGAATATGCATATAATTTTTTCTTCACTTAAATCAATAAAATACAATACTATCAACCCAAGAAAATAATTAAAAGTTAAGTTCCCCTACTGCTTGTCGCTCAAAAAAAATATTAAACTCCTACAATTTTCTACGACAGTTCAAACGTCCGTGACTGTCGCGGCCATTCATGTCATGTTATGTGACGTCATTTACCTCTATCTGCCTTGTTTACATCTAATATTTTACCCTTAATATATTAATTTGGCAAATTGCATGTCCTTTATTCAAGTAAACATTGCAATAACAATATTATAATAAAATCTTAGTGAAACTTTAAGTACTTTTCAAATAAAAGTGTTTCTTTGACACATGGTATTTGACGTCACTATCGGCGTTATCGAGGGGCGATGCGTTTTGAGTTTGCGTTCCGTTTCACCAAAAACACGCGACACGAAATATTAAATTGTAAAGTAAGTGTTGTATTAGAAAATTAAACAAGTGTACCACAATGTTTTTATGGACCAATACAAGGCATTTTTAAGAAATAATAAAAGTTTTGTATTTCTTGCATATTCCCTATTATAAAATTAGAGACAGAGTAGTTAGGAATTGTGATTGTTAGGATGAAAAATGTTAGGAAGAACATTTTCGGATTTCCAATTATCGGAGTTGAAAATTTAGGTGAACTTTGGCACCCGCGCTCGGGTTATGGGTTGCTACAATACGAGTTGCGTCCGAGTAGGTATCCGAGTCCACTCGGTCCGAGCATACTATGATCGTGTCAACGCGGCTTTAAGAGCGTTCATCCAAAAAGTTGGCTACGTTAGTAGCTGTCAAATATTTACCTGTTTTAATGAATTTGGCAATATTACTGTATGGAAATAAGAAATATGGCTAACTAGTGAACTATGATATTAATAATGAATTGCAATTAAACCACTGAATTTGATGTCATAACCATTTTAGGTGTGAAAAAAGCATATGGAACGTTTCCAAATAAGTACTTTTTTGACATCTAAAACTAAAGATTCGGTGTTGCGATATTAATTATTGCATATCATATCCAATATTATAGTTCACTAGTTAGCCATATTTATTATTTCCATACAGTAATAGCGAAATAGCGCCTTTTTAAGTATAAGCGCTCGCTAAGAATAGACATGTTATAATATAATAGTTCACTTACTTTTTCCTTTTACCCACAACACTGTAAAAATAGTGTGTCTACTAATTAGCTTATTTATTTACGAGTGGTACCTTCTTCATAAGTAATTCTTATACCTAATTTGTTTTAAGATTAACTTGTATTTCTCATTTTAAATTATATATTAGTATTCATTTGAGAAATGCAGATTTAAGTTTTTTATTTTATTTTATTTGTTTGTTGTGTGCACTTGTGGCTTTAGCCAAATAAATATGTTTTCTTTCTAAATAAATAAATAAATTTATTAAACCGTAAAACAGAGGGCATTCGTGGTCCAGTTATACGTTTGCTGAGTGGGTTTAAACCCAGGCGGGCATGACAGTAATTTGCATCAACCCGCACTGGACCCATGTGGTGACCAGAGAGGAAACTTGTGTCCCAGAAGAGGGAAACGGAAATTAATAAACAAATGCCTCGTTGGTATAGTGGTCGCAACGACTGCTGACCCTGAGGTCCTTGGTTCGATTCCTAGGTCGGGCAAAGTGTTATTGAGTTTTTCCATCAGGAATTGCTCAGTAGCAGTTACAGAATCTGGATTTGTGCCCGGTTGATGACTATAAGCTCGCCTCTATTACATGGGACTTCAACATAACTGGCGAAATGTGGGTGTACTAATGTGTACACCTCTGCATAACCCTTCGGGGATTACAGGCGTGATATTATATTGTCAATAAACACTTTGATAAAATCAAATTATTACGACCAACAAAAAACCTCAGACAGTTATTTGCAATGTCGCCAATTGCATTAGTGCACTAATATAACATAAGTGGACAAGAACCGGTTCTACAAATATTGCCTAATATGATTTAACGGTAACGGTATCGACTGAGACATGCTTCGAGTTTATTGATAAACATACCATCAGGGCAATTAGTAAAAGATAATTGATTTGCACTTCTGCATAGAGCTATAAATAATTATGTTACAATTTTGTTGATATAGTTTTATGTTTAGGATTATTTGAAGTTATGCGGTAAAGAGTAGGATATTCTATATTGGCAAAATAAGTTCCAAGTGTAATTGGGTTTAATATTTTTCAAGTAAACCTACATGATGGTACGGGGTCATAAAAATGCGGCGTAAGGCGTGAACCTAAGAGATACCGCGGCCCTGGAACACAAAGGGCAAAGAAGGAACATGGTTGGGTTTTAGTCAGTACAAGTCTGACACTCCCTTCCACTCCGCCCAGAGCGGGAGGGGTCATTTGATGATTTCTCCTCCGAAAAAAAAAGGCGTGAACTTAATAGAGAGGACTAATGTAGAACCACATTTCGTCAGCTATGTTTAAGTCCCATGTATTAGGAGGCGAGCCTATTGCCATCAACCGGGCACAAATCCAGACTCCGTAGCTGCTACTGAGAAATTCCTGATGGAAAAACCCAATAACGCTTTGTCCGACCAGGGAAACGAACCCAGGACCTCATGCTCAGCAGACGCGCTTGTGACCACTAGACCACAGAGGCAGTCATATTACATTCCAATACGAATATTTCACAGTATGAGTTGGTAGGTATCAGATGTCTTCGAATGTTTGCCTTCACCGTTTTGGGAGCAGTGTTGATGAAATAAATTGCACAAGTAACTGTCTGGGTTAGAACCCACAACTTAGCTCAAAAACCGAAGCCGATACCACTGTGCAACCACTACTCCTCTCTGTTTTGGGCTTACAAAATTAACATAAATGTTAAGGAATTGACCAAATAGCTACAGGCACAAATAATATAGTGCTCCTACAAGTAATTGGTTTAAATTTTGGTTGGCAATAGTAAATCTTACCTGAACCGCATTCCACAACCATTCAAATTAAGCCAGCGTATCGCATTCCGATGCTGGATGTAGGCCTCTCCCAAAGTAAAACTAAATTGCACCACAATCTCCAGGTCCCCCGCCATTCGTATCCAGGTCTTTTTAAGGTCTTCCTTTTAGGTCCCTAGTTGGAGGCATCGGGTATTGGTAGATTATGGTCCAAATCTTCACAGACCAAAAATACTGACCTGAGGAGATGTTTATTCATTGTAATTTTTATTGGTTTTCTGTTGTAAGTTTTTTCTTATAAACAGCTGCTCCTAACTTACATACTATTATAGTATGTTAAAGTATTACTATGATATCATTACTCGTAATAACAAAGTTATTAAAATTCTATTATTTCGGGCCGATCTCTTTTACACGGATTCGTCTTAATTCAGCTCTTAGACAATTCGCAATTGCACAAAATGCACTCCAGACGTATCATTACAAACAATATAATCTCTGCAGTGATGTAACTCTTAAATTCTGTCAAATTACCGATCATACGATTATAATGATTAACGTATCATTCATCAAGACACAATCGTAAAACAAGAATCGAGTATTTGCCCAACTATGTTGTACCAAAAACCAGATCGCAGACCTCTAGCTTGTCCTAAGCCTCTCTGAAGACGTACTGAGTCAAGAGTTCTCATAGACTGGGCGGTACACAACCACTGCAAAGACCCGACGTTACTAGAGAAGTTGGAGGAATGAAGGTTCTTGTGAACTGGTGGTGTAAAACTACTTTCACTCAGTACATTTTGCAATTGACCTTATTGTAGAGTTGCTGAGCAGATTGTGACAATTATTTCAGTGCAACGCATGCAGGAAGCATTGCTAAGTGTATCACATATTAAAATGCCAACGGTAATATTTAAATGAGGTGAGGATAACGAAAAAATTTGGTGTGTTCTTACGAAAGGATTCTTGCATGGCCGATCTTTGTGTTAAAAGTTCGTTAATGACGATTATTGAACGGGAAAGCTGCATCTTTGCTATCATCATTATAAGCAAGAAGATAGGCTTCCTTTTCGTTCTGCCATGGTCCACTTTATTTTCTGGGCTATGCCTTTAATGGCTGGTCATAAAACTACCATGATTATCTCTTGCCAGTTTGGTGATTGCGATATACATCTATTAGTGCGTTAATTAAGACTCTGCTTTTAATCTATTGTTTTCATCTCTGTTTTCTTTTTAAATCCCTTACGTTCCATATTTTTATTACAACTTTCAACAGATAAACTTTTTGGTAGCTTGCCGATCCAAAACAATTGTAACTTTTGCATGATCATAATGTTCACAGTAGCTATGTCGTTTTGCCTGGCCTAGTCGTTTGACCCTCAAGAATTATTGAGGCTGATGCCGTGTCGACGGCGCGTTCGTGTTCCGCTCGCGCCTCAAAGAGATGTCAGCAAACAGGAAAGGGTCCGCAAGGGCCAATGAACACAAAGGGCAAAGAAAGAACATGGATGAGTTTTAGTCAGTACGAGTCTGACACTTCCTTCCACTCTACCCAGAGCGGGGGGGGGGGGGTCATTTGATGATTTCCTTGATAAAGGTAACATTTACATAAAGGTATCTTCTTTATTCTCTAAGGTGCTTTTTGCTTTTGTTACTCATTATCCTTTGCTAACATAGCTTAGCCAAGAGATCTTTGATCAAATTCAAAAGCCGTTGAGTCCAGATTAATTTTATTACCAGTACCAAAAGAAAAAGTGGACCACCTCTTCTGTTTACTATGCCGTAAAGGTATATTAAGAAAAGTGATGTTTTTTGGATGATAGCCAAAAGCTTCTGTGGGACCATGAATAGGATTACCATCTAAAATATGGTGGGTTTTAAGTTTACGGGTCATATAAATATTTTCTACTCACTTACAGACTATTTTAAGTTGTATTTCCGACTACGGCGAGGCCAAAAGGAAGGGTTGAGATTTTAGCAGTCTATGTTTGTTTGTATTTACGTATGTTCTTCTGTAGCGCCTAAACTATTCATCCGATTTTGACGAACAAAGAGTCAATCGATTCGTTATTATAGCCAGGGTAACATAGGCTACATTTTAACCGACTACAATAATAAGAGGAGTCGATTTTACCTTGTAAACCCCAATTTTCCCGACGATCTGTCTTACCAAGGGGTATCTTCTCACCCTTTAACTGGATCATAGATAAGCCGTCACTTCACGTAAAAATGTATTCAGCGGCATCTGGGTAGACTCGAAGCTATTTTCTGGAACATGATGTTCCAAAAATATTTTTCCTAGCCTTGGATTGTTAATCGGCAAGAAGATTGCATCTGCTCTTACCAAAATACAACTACAATATTAAAATTATTGCATGCAACTGGTAAGCTAGTTGCATGCAATAATTGTTTGAAGAAGTGTTTTCAGTGGTCTTTTGGCACTGTCTTTCTTTCCGCATATTGGTAGCCTGTTCAATTCCCGTGTCCATACAAACATTGTTATAAAGATGGCTTTCGCCTTGTCTAAAATGTGTTGCATTTATTTCTTATAGAAATCAATAGTTCAATTAGTTGTCACATTACATAACATAACATCACGCCCGTATTTCCCGAAAGGTAAGCAGAGGTGTACCTAATAGTACACCTACATTTCGCCAGTTATGTTTGAGTTTCATGTAATAAAGGGCGAGCCTATTGCCATAACTGGGCACAAATCCAGACACCGTAGCCACGGTGTCTGGATTTGTGCCCGGTTCTGAAAAATTCCTGACGGAAAAACCCAATACCACTTTGTCCGATCCGGGAATCGAACCCAAGACCTCATGCCAAATTGCGTTGTCAAATTGTCTAGCATATATTCCAAGATGTTCAATTTGTTGATCAGATAGCTGGTAAGGTTATTGCGAGAGTGAGAAATTTTGCAAGACATAAACGGAAAGGTTGAACCCTTAAATTTTATGTAGAAGACGCCACAGGTGTAAATGTCTTTGAACCAAAAACGGGCACACCTGTTTTTTAAACGTTTACGTAATAAGATTTAAATGTGAACTTCAATGAATTTAAAACACGTAATATTATTATGTTTGAGAAAGAAGAAACTGTGTCATCGAAACAAGATCATTTTGCGATGTTTCTTTCGGTGGGAGTTTGTTTTGGTTTACTGACATTAATATAATGTGATTTAAACAAAATATAGATAAATGGGACATGATTATAATCTTATTAAACATGGCTCTATAGGATAGAGCCATGTTTAATAAGATTATAATCGATCGTATCGATAGTAAGAAATGCGGCAAGAAATAAAAAAATACATCATTTTCCGTTTACCTGCGTTATACATATAGTTCAGGATAAGACTAATATTTCTGCAGATCGTAATCTAAATCGATATTTCCTCTTTAACAGTAGACTGCTGAGCATGAGATCCTGGGTCAAATTCCCGGGTCAGGCAAAATGTTATTAGGTTTTTCCCTCAGAAATTTCTCAGTAGCAGCCACAGAGCCGGTTGGTTTGTGCCCGGTTGATGACAATAGGCTAACCACCTATTACATGGGACTTAAACATAACTGGTGAAATGTGGGTGTCCTATTGGTATTAGTACACCTCTGCCTAACCCTTTGGGGATTACAGGCGTGACCTTGGAATGGGGAAAAATCAGCAGCCATCATAATCCTAATGATAATAACTAAAGTCTCAAAATATATAGAATCTACCTTAATTCCACCAGCATACTTTGTCATTAGCCTCCACGCAACACCAGATGCACCACAGACCAGTATATCCAGTGATTTAAATCATACCGATGAATGCAGCCGACATTTCCAACTCGGCTGCCAGTTCACCTTGGACGGTCGAAGACATATAGGTAAAAACAATTCGATGAAGGCTGATAGATTATAACAGAGGTAATTGGAGGTATGTGGAGCAATGTATTGTAGATATATTTAGCTAGATTTTGTTATTATTGTTGTACCAACAATCATAAATGCAGACTTTCTGTTATGACAACCAATGTATGTTTATCAAACTCTGAACTAAATTATTAAAGAATTGAAGTAAAGATACTCCTTTTTATAGTAGTTGCAGCTCTATTAAGATTAAAATAATATGTCTTTGTCAAAAAACTCTTTTGAAGATTTTTGTACAAAGTTACCGCTAATCATTCAGTGGGTGATAGTTTTATAATCTTCAACTATCAATTCTTCAATCATCACAATTTTGGGGGTAAACTATAGTCCTTCGAGCCGGATCATTAAACCCACTGTATTCATACTCACTAAACCAAAGTCGAAGTCAGAAATATTATAATGCAAATCAAATCAAATGTAAAACTTAAGACATTGATTATGTTTTTATAATTTATTTTTCTAACCGCTTCCCGTGATCCAATGGCTGGCTTTTACCTTGACCAGAGGCTAAGCGTTGACATAAAACGTGGCAACGCCACCAATGTCTTGGTCACATTACCAGCTGACAGCGTTGAGGAGGAGTTTTTTGATGCCCTTTTATAGTTTATTGTTAGTTTATTTCATCGTTTTTAATTATTATAATGTATATGTATATTGTATGTCTTCTCTACTAAAATTCGTATCTCAAAAATTGAACCTTACTCTATAATATCCTACAATTTATGACATTGACATGACGCTTCTATATATCCTGTCAATACGTCATCCCGTCATCCGTCATGTCACCGAATGGTGGATGTGGACAGCAAAAACACGTTCCCCACAAATTGGAAAAACATCTATCATCTGTCAATCTATCCTTTGAGGGATCTATTTTTGATCAACGCCAAAAATCGAGTGACTGGGTGCGGCATGACAGTGCAGCACGTGCAGCTGTTACTACTTCTTGGCCACGACACGTGATCTTGTTTTATTTTATACTAAACTAGCTGTTGCCCACGACCTTTCGCGCGAAATTAGTATAAAAAAATTATTACTTCCCTTTTGAATCGAATTTTGTTAACAATTTTAAGGGTTTTAATTTTTTTGCATGGAACCCTAATCATTTTTCTAAAATAAATGTAGCCTAAGTTAGAATTTATATCCTCAGATGTCTAACAGTAAAATTCCCATCAAAATCGGTCCGGCCGTTTCGGAGATTAGCCGGGACAAACAGACACACAGACCGACAGAAAGAAAGACAAAAATTTAAAAAAAAATTGATATAAAAAGCTGTTATTTTGAAATTTCAAAGAGAGACTTCAATTTTATTTATTTGTATAAAAAATCGTCTCAGTCCTATTTGGCAGGACATTGGAGGAGACTCAACGAAAAACGAAAATGCACAAAAACTAAAATAAAATATATTCCTTTTTCATGCAAAAACCACAAAACGAGCTTTGCTACAATAAACTTAAATATGCATAATCTTTTGCTTTTTAAACCTGGTGCTGTCGTCGTCGTTCTTTAATTAAGTTCCAGTTATTTATAAACGTACCAAAACACGTGTTTTAATGAATTCAATAAAATTACATTTTGATCTCAATGACCCACAATAAGGTAAAACTTAGAAAAATATAAAAATCGTTTTCTTTATTTTAATTAAGATTAACGTATTGATGCACGTGGCTCTTAAGTCACGTGAACAAACTTGATATTGGAGTATCTTGTGTTTTTTTTTCAAAACTAGTCTACAATTAATATATTTTGCCAACAATGCCCCCTGTAAATTTTAATGTCATTCAAGCACTTTAAAATCCTAAGTCTTTTAATTATCACTCGTTACCTAACATCCGTATCCTTACTAATATTATAAATGCGAAAGTAAGTTTTTTTGTTACCTTTATAGGCATAAACCACTGAACCGATCATCCTGAAATTTTGCATATACTTTGTCAGGCGTATAGAAACGGACATAACCCACATTTTATCCCGACAAAAGTACATTTCTAGATCTTTGACAGTCGTTAGGTAATCAGTGACCCAAAAAATCTGACAACCAGTCTTACCAAGGGGTATCGTATTACCCAGTAGTAACTGGGTTGTGGAGGGCAGATAGGCAGTCGCTCTATGTAGAATACTGGTATTCAGCTGCATCAGGTTATACTGGAAGCCGACCTCAATATAGTTGGTAAAAGGATAGGCAGATGATGATGACAAGCAGAGTACAACCCAAATTGATTGTCAAATTCTAAATTAACGCGAGCGAAGCCGCCGGCAAAAGCTAGATCTCTATTAAAACTGAATTTTATGTTTCATATCGAAAAATCTCCCGTTTCCATCGAAAGCCAAATATCGTATGATTCACCAAAAGAAATGAGCGCCAATCATATTTTAGTGTTATTTCATCGAACCTCAGTGAAAGTACGTTCACCAGTGATTCATGTAGGTACCAAGTGACCTTTAAAACAGGTGTATTTCCTTCCTGAATCTCGCTCTTTAGCAAACTTGTTTACTATGTAGATTTTTATGAGTCTTGCATGTAAGCAGTTATGTATGATGGTGGTATTAATGAGAAGTGCGTCCAATACGGTCTCACCTTTTAGTATCATCATCGGCCGAGTCTAACCGCATGCTTCTGAATACCAGTATTTTACATGGAGCGACTGCCTATCTGACCTCCACAACCCAGTTCGTACTAGGTAATACGATACCCCTTGGTAAGACTGGTTGTCAGACTTTTTGGGCCACAGGCTACCTGTAACGACTGTCAAAGATCTACAAATGACAGCCGGGACTAACAACTTTACGTGCTTTCCGAGGCATGGAGGAAACTCGGTATGTAATGGGTGGTCACCCATCCACAGACCATCCTAGGCAAGCACGGCTTAACCTAAAGATCGACCCGGGCGTCATTATTTAGCCACGAGCTCCTCTCTCACCTTTTAGTATGTTTACTTTATTCACCACCATCAGTGATCTCAAAACGGTGATGGCAACATCGAGAAGTTTGTCCTACTGCTAAAAATTCGAAGACATGTGACATGTAACATTTATATACGATTATACAGAGCTCTCTCTCAGACAGGCCTGTACCCTAGTAATGGGAAGGAAATTGCCATATTGCGACAATAATGGCTAATTATACAACAGACAATAGATAATAGAAAAAAAAAATGGCGACTTGTGTTTTCGGCAGCAAACTATTTGCAAAAGCCGCATACTTTAGCAACCAGTGTAAGCAATCATAACATAACATCACCACGCCTGTAATCGTCGAAGGGTTAGGCAGAGAAGCACCCACATTTCACCAGTTTCGATTATGTCCAGTATGATTAGGGGACGAGTCTATTGCCATCATCCAGACTTCGTGGCTGTGACTGAGAAATTCCAGATCGAAAAACCCAATAACACTTTGCCCAGCCAGGGAATCGAACCCAGAACCTCATGCTTAACAATCGCGACCATTAGCCCAACGAGGCGCCAACCATAAAAATGTAACTAAACGTCTCAATATATTTTCTCACATAAAACAGTCTAGTAAACCATTTGAATGCAGCCGGTATAACCAACGCCGCCGGTACTACCACCGCCGCCGGTATTACCCACGCTACCGACCGAGGCTTTCACGGCAAACCGGTACTCTTAGCTTATTGGCTCATTTCCTGCACTAAATGCCGACCCATATCCGCCTACGACACAGCATTGGCATAGGTGGTCAAATATCATTGCATGGTAATTTAGTTTTTTTGATTGACTCGAAAATAAGAGTGATGAATGTAAATGCTGATGGATGGAAAGGGAGAGAAAGAGCAGAGAAAAATATGATGGACTAGCTTTTACCCGCGGCTTTGCTCGCGTTAGAATTAGACAATTAAACTCTTAACACACTACTAAAGTTTCTATAATAATATAATTCAATCATGATTCGAAAGACATGAGGCGCCATCTATTATCATGAAAACGTTTTCGGGATGAAAGGTACCCTATGTCCGTTTCTGTACACCTGACAACTTATATGCAAAATTTCAGGATGATCGTTTCAGTGGTTTAGAAGTGAAAAGGTAACAAACAAACAAACTTACTTTCGCATTTATAATATTAGTAAGGATAAGGATTAGTAAGGATTGTGTGAGGAATGATATGAAAGAAAAAGAAGTAAATGATAGCGTGACGGCTGATAGGGGAGAATGGAAGAAGAAAACGTGTTGCTCCGACCCCAAGTGATATGGGATAAAGCAGGAAGATCATGATTAACTCATGCAGTTAACGTTAGAAAATCATTGTCATAATTAAAAAGATATAACTAACTTGCTGGCTTGTCTATCAGGATGTTGTCAGTGCCAGTAGTCTAGAATTTTGATAATACCCAGCTGTATCCGGTTTATGGTAACAGCCTCGCGTCCTATTACTAAGTGGAATTCGCGACTTATCTGTCGATATGAAGGTATCATGCTAGATCTGCCGTTCGACATCTGGGAATTCTTAGAATGATATATAGGGTGACTGGTAATTAGTGATCGATACGTTCTGTTTCCCAGTGTGCTCTGCTCACCTACCCGCTGTTGTACGGAACGATAGTGATGAGACAGAACGTCGTCACGCGGCTAACAGCTGATAGGTCAAAGGCGCGCGCGCGAATTTCATACGGCTGTTGTGTTATTGGGATAAAAGTGAACGAGTAGGTATAAAAAAATGTTTCTTTGGGAAAGTTGTTTGTTATCATGGGTATAATCACGTGTTTAAGAATTGGTCACTAATTACCAGTCACCCTATACAGGTAGATTTATTACAACATCATTGTACATAAAAAATATACAAACTTCTTCTATGGGTACAAATGGTACAATGGCGGTCTTATCGCTAATGGCGAAATCTCGATAGTTTGATAATCATTAATCCAAGACGACAAACCATATTATGTTTTATATCATCACGAAATGTGACACTCTGTCTTTAAAAAACTGATAGCAATCATAAGGAACCTCCAAGACTAAAAAGCTGCTGACAATGCAACAACACACCAAGTCTTTGTGACTATGTCCGTGACTAGACTATTTGTGCTAGCGACCTTGTCTGTCCGAGCACAAGAATGTCAGATCAAATCTGTATTACAGTCGTCTTATTGTACATACTAATTGTGACTTTGAATGGCGCTTATACAGGGTGAATTTTTCAAGTGGGCGTGGATGGCCAAGTCCGAAACTATGAGGAATAGCGAAACATACTCAAAGTAGTCTTGGGCCCGATTTTGATGAAAACTAGAACTGCATCATTTGATTTTTTCATAAATTAATCAGCTAAGGTAAAGAAAAACAGGCAGACAGGCAGGTTTCAAAAAATTTTTTTGTTACAAATGTGCTCTTTCCTTTAGTTTGCCATATTATGTCATTACTTCACAGAATTTGATCCCTATTAGCTATACTATCGTATGATATAATAATAGTGTGAAATGTATACAATGTCGCCCATGCGCATGTGACCGCCCGTAATTTTCTGAATATTCATGAAGAAATGTCGAAAATAAACTTTAAAAGGGGGGGTCTATCTACAATATTTTTCATGTTATTCAATTTTTAATTTTTTAAGTTTAGTTTGTAGTTTTGCTTTCTATTTTTTGACACTTCTCCGAAGTTTATGGGTCGATTGGGATTCTGTTTATTATTTCTAAAAGCTTATGAGTTATTTTAACAGGTTAATTAACATTTTTACTAAAAGTTATCGACGACGAAAAAAAAAACGGAATCGAAGTCATTTTTTCGGTGAAAAATTGTGTATTTATTTTGAAAAAACTAGTGTAGGTCCATAAATTATCCCGATAGGACGACTTTTTTAATCATCATTTGTAATCTACTCTATAACAGCTACAAATTCACAGAACATTATTGATACCTAACTGTAACTAAATCCAAGGTAAAACTCTTAAAACTCTGATGAGTCAAATTTAGGAAAAGATAATGTGAAAGTCAATTGAATGTTGCTCTTAGCAGTGAGTACTAAAAGGTTAAACTAATAATGAGGATGATAATGGAATTAAAAACAAACAAGCAATAGCCAGATTTTTACAAAAAAAAAAAAAAATACAAGAATTTTAATTAATTAGATTTTCGAAATGGCCTCCTGTAAACAAACCAAAGCCCTCATGGCAACACTTTTGATTGTACGACGTAATTTTTCACGGTTTTCTTTTATTTCCGCAGCAGCAGCAAAAAACCTAGCCGTTAATTGCTCGCGGCTTTCGAAGGGCACGGCATACACTTTTTGTTTCATGTAGCCCCAAAGATAAAAATCTAAGGGTGTAAGGTCGGGAGATCGCGGCGGCCAAGCAATGGCACCTCCTCTGCCAATCCGCCACGGATAATTTTGATTTAAATAATCACGAACTAGTCGTGCGAAGTGTGCTGGAGCCATCTAATTGCAGATACATCCGCCTTCTTTTTTCCAGCGGTACTTCCTCCAAAAGCAACGGCAACGTATTGACTATAAAATCTAAAAACGCGTGTTGATCTAGTCTGTTTGGTAACACGAAAGGGCCAATAAGTTCACCGTCAATTATTCCAGCCCATACATTTATGGAAAATTGAGTCTGGAAAGTTGTTTCCCTAATGACGTGTGGATTTTCAGTGGCCCACACATGAAGATTGCGATGATTTGTTATACCCGCCCTTGTTTTTTCTTTAAAGATAGGTATCAACAATGTTCTGTGAATTTGTAGCTGTTATGTAGTAGATTACAAATAATGATTAAAAAAGTCGTCCTATCGGGATAATTTATGGACCTACACTAGTTTTTTCAAAATAAATACACAATTTTTCACCGAAAAAATGACTTCGATTCCGTTTTTTTTTTCGTCGTCGATAACTTTTAGTAAAAATGTTAATTAACCTGTTAAAATAACTCATAAGCTTTTAGAAATAATAAACATAATCCAAATCGACCCATAAACTCCAGAGATTTGTCCAAAAATAGAAAGCAAATCTACAAACTATACTTAAAAAATTCGAAATTGAATAACATGAAAAATGTTGTAGATAGACCCCCCCTTTTAAAGTTTATTTTCGACATTTCTTCATGAATATTCAGAAAATTACGGGCGGTCACATGCGCATGGGCGACATTGTATATCAAATTCGGGCTCGAGACTCTTTTGAGTATTTTTTGCTTTTTGCTAGTCCTCACAGTTTCAGGTTTAGCCATCCATGTCCACGCCAACTTGAAAAGTTCACTCTGTGTATTATGATTAAATTTTAGGACAAATTCTTAAGCTAGCATGGTGCTATCAGTGAAAATATTGGCTATAATAGAATGCAAGGTTACATTAATTGTGACTGGCTGGTCATCATCAGAATAATTATCTTAGTGGTTCAGATTATAAAAAATACGCCAATCAAAATAAAAACTCTTGTAGATACTTATTAGGTAAAGATTTTCCTTATAAAAAGCCGTTGGACCCGGTTGTCCTTTGTAGATCTTTGACAGTCGTTACAGGTAGTTGGGTCACTGATTACCTAAAGACTGTCAAAGGTCTACAAATGACAGCCGGGACCAACGGTTTAACGTGCCTTCCGAGGCACGGAGGAAACTCAGAATGTAATGGGCGGTCACCCATCCATACATACAGACCAACCTAGGTAAGCACGGCTTAACCTAAAGATCGACCCGAGCGGCTGCTATTATTTAACCACGAGCTCCTCTCTCACCTTTTAGTATGTTTTTCTCCTCATATTCATTCATATTCTATTCGTATTGTTGCTCATTAGGATCATAATAAGTTTCTTAAATTAATTATCTGTAGAATTTAATTGCAAAGAAAGATTTTTTTATGTAACTGGCAGTCTTTAACTGACCGCAATGTCTTCGGCAGTTTTTAATTAATAGCTTAAGAACACATTATGCACGAATCTCGTTATACAACTTATTTTGATAACGCTCATTATGGAAAAAAAACGATTAACGAAACAACCTGCGTTTATTAGCTCTGTTTCTTTATTTTAAATTACATAGGAGCATATACTTTTTCTGTTTTTTTTTTAATCTACGATGTTTTGGTTTTTTTTTAATTTAAAAACGTCATCAACGTGGACTCGAAATGGTCACTAAGCAGATAATATAGCATAGTGCAATAAGACAAAAAATACTCAAAAGGTGGAACGAAGTTTATAGTGGTCGAATTTTCATGGGACTTTTTTTTTTGAGTTCCTATAGTAGAGAAGAAAGAAAAATTTCGCCACTCGCATTTTTTTTTCTTTTTGATTTTCCTTTGTAATATTTATTTTCTTTTATGAATAACTTGAAATTCGCCGAAATTATATCCAACTTGGTCGCCAACTTGGTCTGTTTATTTGCTCAATGTTCGTATTTCATTTTTTTTTGTTGAAAATATCCTATTTTCTTCAATTATTTAACTAAGACTAAGATTTGTTTTGAAAATGGTAACAGATACATTTTTACAAATAATTGGACAAGAAAATATTCAAGAAAACCGTATTCATGAGTTTAGTGACTTAAAAAAAACATTCGCATAAACCAGAAAATCTTCTATATTAATGAAGGCATTTTTTTTTTTCGTATCGTATTATTGTTTTGTATTAGTCTACCGATCCATCGTTGTTGGATTTTCTCGATTACTGTTACACTCGGCATATTATATTTAATTACCGATTGATCGAAAACTTAAATTAATGAGGCAGATGTACGTTCATTCTATACACCGTGACTTTTTGCCGTCTTACAACTGCAGCCTACTTTAAGTATCCAATGACTACTAAATATTCATATAAAAAAATGATATTTATGAGATTTAAATAATTTAAAAATAAAAATATTATTCAATATTATGATGCATGACGTAGTTAAAACACCCTGTTGTGAGCGATGATCTATTGGACTCGAGAGCTGGTTAGGTATATTCTCCCGTTTGACACGTATACATCATTAGCAGGATGTTTCATATTTTTTTCTAATATTTATTTATTTTTCTTTAACCTATAACGGTAGGTAAAAACAAAACGCGCCTAGAACTATTTTATGTCGGGCACATTGTGTGGACCACCTTTGTAAGACGACTAAAAAGTCACGGTGTATAATTTTACTGGCACTATGCAAGTGGAAGAAAAAAAAATTATAAATTACTCCATTAAAGCGAGCAGACTGCACTCGACTAATTATTTAATTTTCCTCATCAGCTTTAATAAAACCAGTAGGAATCCAGACGCATCATTTGGAAACGGTACACGTTTCCAATCACGCAAAAACTGCATACACAACTTACCTCCTTTCAACTGTTTCCACGTTAACAACGAAAAAAAATGTCATTAAATCGGACTGACAGTTCAATAAAATAATATCGTATTTATTCTATTAATATTTTTAATTGTTACTAAACCGAAATGTCTCGAAAAACTATTGATTCTACGAAATCTATCATCGCGACTAAGGTGAATCCTTTGGATTGTCCCTTTAGAGAGTTTCGCGACAATGAGTTACAAATAGAAACATGGGGTCTGGTATGTTATTATAAATATTATTTGCTTATTTATTTATTTTATATTTTTCGTGTGGGTAATCATCAAATGACCTCTCCCGCTCTGGGCGGAGTTGAAGGGAGTGTCATACTTTTACGGACTAAAAACCCAAAAAAAAACCTATCCATGTTCCTTCTTTGCCCTATGTGTTCCAGGGCCGTGGTATCTCTTTCGAACAGTCCTGCAGCCATTATTATTTGCTTTACATTATAATTTTAACCGAAAGACGTCGACTGCTAACATGGAGCTCCCCCAAGCCGCGTCCTATCGATCGATCCTGTGATTAGCGCATCCAGTAGATTCCTGAGCACTTCATCAGCTCATCGGTCTACCTTATAGGAAGCGCTCGCCTATACGCGGTCGCCAGTAAATATTTAGAACTTATCCACCCAATCGGCCATCCCTTTTGCTACCAATTAGTCCTGCCCACTACCGCTTAAATTTGGCAATTCTTCGGGCAATGTCTGTTATCGTAGTTCTTCTGCAGATATCTTCAAGTCTGTTTCGATCAAGCAAATAAATTTTAAGCACTCTTTCTCCATTGCTTTTGCTGTACTATTAAACCCCATTAATTTTCTAGAGTACAGCAGCCTTCAAGACGTTATTACTTGCCCAAAGTACTAAGACGTCTGGGAAGAATGAGCCTCGTGCTGGCACAACTAGCATGTCGCCCAAGATTTCTACTCATGGCGTGTGGTTTGACGACCAGACTCAACCGTTGCCGAGGTCTGTGCGTCAGTACCTCCACAGATGGATCAGAGCTGAAGATCTGGCAATGGATAGATGGGGTGCTGAGCTCACTATTTTTGATGTAAGCTCACTAAATGTTCCTTTGTTGTTGTGCTTGTATGACCTTTGTAAAAACTATCTATTAATTTAAAAAACCGGAACCGATTAACTTTATTACGATCTCTTCAAGGTAACTTCCAGTGTTAGTAGTTCCTACTACTTTGATTGATTATTATTATCCATCAAAGTCAATGAAGAACATGTTGGATAATACGTTCCCGTGGGATAATAAAGCTAGTATGTCATATACCTCCTGCCTGTGAGAGTTTACAACCCACGGTCTCCAGTTGGCAGTTGGATGCATATGTCTTCGATTTTTTGGTTAGAGGACTCACCAGCTTCCTCACGATGTTTTCTTTCATCGTTTTGAGGGTAGCGGTGATGTAGTAAATTACACAAAGTAATGCAAGGGGTCGCAGCAGGCTACGAAGGAGATGGCGGGACGAGCTGGACAGGTCCGTCAATGCTGGAATTAGGACGGGTTCGCGAGGAATGGGAAGAGTGGAGGGTGGCTTTTGACCAGGAGTGAGACAGAGTAGGCTAGGAAAAAAAACCTGGTTCGAAACCAGGACTAAATTCGTTAGTCAGGACCGCTACCGCAGGGCCACCACAGCAATGCACTTAATGTTTAATCCATTTCCAGGAACTCGACACAGGCAAGATGTCGATATCCGACATGCAGTTGTGCCACGCTCAAGTCCTGTTCAGATCCTCATTCTGTAGAAAGGTTCTGTCTGCATGTTTTGTGTTGGAAAGAGTGGAATTTACAGTAAGTAAATTTTCCTGAAGATTTACACCTTATTGAAACTTTTCCGCTTTCGTGTGTAAATTTTGACCAACCAGTGCGTAGTGACCTGAACAGCTTTGTCGTTTGTCTTATATAAGCGGAAGAACAGACAAAATGACAGATCAACAAACGAAATCTGTCATTTTGTCGATTCTTCCGTCGACAAAACCCGTTTCTACGGTGGTCATGCTACGCGTGCTGGAGGGGAAATGTGACGGTGCTCCATAGTCACACCGAGTTTGAGATGAGTCAAACTCAATTATTGAAACAATTACCGCTTTGGATGGTTGTTTTTAAGATGTTTAAAATTCTTGGTTTATTCCACAGAAGAAAACACACAGGACTCATAGTCCTGTATGTTTTCTTTGTCTTTTTGTTTGTTTTTTTACAGGTGGAACATCAATGGGAATTATTTACGTGTGTCTTAGGACCAGAAGGTTGGCGGGCCAAGTATCATATATACTCCCCTGGACTCAAAGCAGGAGGCGGGCTGCAGCATAAACCTACATTGTCTAAAAATGGTACGAGTTTTAATCTCCATACCTACTTTAACGCTAAGGTTTTAGGAACTCAGAGTTTGGATCTATGTCAGAGTATGGTCCAACCTGGACCAAATAGCATAATCATTCTCTGCTCCTTTTCCAATTAATAATTTCCATACTTCTCTATTACCTGGACCAAATATGTGACGTAAAAAAAGTTTACCGATTTCCACCATTCAAGGTCCATTCTCAGTTTAGAACATCTGTTCTTGAGTTCTTTCGTCTGGGATTTCGCAGTAATATCTTGGAATCTGAATTTGTGCCGGTGAATATTAATACTACAATTGGGTCGCTCCTTACTACAATTGGGATTTAATGATTCGTCACTGCCTCTGCTTAGGGGTCATTACAAGCATAATTATGTTATGATTTGTACAAGCAAATTTTTTCGTGTTTGGGAGAAGGATAGCTTGGAGCCCTGGTGGTCAGTGGGGCCACGGATAGAATCAAGTTTTTGCGAAAAAAAATGTTTTCTATGAACGTCAGTATTCTATTTTATATTGTTGTGTTATTGCAGAGGAGCTCGTGGCTAAATAATAACATCCGCCCGGGTCGATCTTTAAGTTAAGCCGTGATTGCCTAGGTTAGTCTGTGCATGGTGGAGTTTCCTCCGTAAGCACGTTAAGCCGTTGGTCCCGGGTACCATTTATAGATCTTTGACAGTCTTTAGGTAGTCAGTGGCCCAAAAAGTCTGACAACCAGTCTTACCAAAGGGTATCGTATTACTCAGTACTAACTGACGGAGGACTGTGGAGGTCAGATAGGCAGTCGTTCCATGTAAAATACTGGTATTCAGCTGCATCCGGTTAGACTGGAAGCCGACCCCAATATAGTTGGGAAAAGGCTAGGCGGATGATTCTAGTTTTTATTGCAGAATACACTTGTCCATTTCTAAGTAAATCATCAAGCTATGTAATGAGCAAGGGATTTGTAGGAAACGTGTTTCCTATTCGCTGAATATGGTATTGTTTGAAAGTAGGAAACGATTATATCGCACTGTGCTTTAAATGTCGTTTGAAACACTCGCTGGTCATCGGAAGGAAAAGATCTACACTTTTAGCTCTGAGCTCCTCGGTTTTTGCGAATTTACTTTTTGATGTATTTTGCCTTAAAGGAGCTCGTGGCTAAATAACAACAGCCGCTCGGGTCAATCTTTAGGTTAAGCCGTGCTTGCCTAGGTTGGTCCGTGGATGGGTGACCGCCCATTACATACCGAGTTTCCTCCGTGCCTCGGAAAGCACGTTAAGTCCTTGGTCCCCGGCTGGTATTGGTAGGTCTTTGACTGTCGTTAAGTAGTCAGTGGCCCAAAAGTCTGTCAACCAGTCTTACCCAGTACTAACTGGGTTGTGGAGGTCAGATAGGCAGTCGCTCCATGTAAGGTAAGGTATTCAGCTGCATCCGGTTAGACTGGAAGCCAACCCTAACAAAGTTGGGAAAAGACTAGGCAGATGATGACTCACAAGTATGCTCTCAAATCCCAAATGGAGTGGAGGCAAGCGCGGCTTAACCTGAAAATTGACTCGTGCGGCTGTTATTATTTAGCCACGAGTTCTTTTGAGTGAGCAGGACAATAACATGTAAATGTCACTGTCAATGATACGGAACCGTGATCACCTATAAGGTGCTGTCAAACCGAGTAAACCAGACTGCAAACTAGCTCGTGTACACCAGGAATTTGACACTTATTTTGTTACATAACATAACATCTTAACATCATGCCTATAATCCCCGAAGGGTAAGGCAGAAAGATGTGTATCTAATAGTACACCCGCATTTCTGCAGTCTTGTTAGCGTTCCATTTAACAGGAAGCGAGCCTATTGCCATCAACCGGGCCTGATCTATACCTCGTAGCTGCTACTAAGAAATTCCTGATGGATAAACCCAATAACACTTTGAGACACACACACCCAGGACCTGTTCAGCAGTCGCTCTTGCGACCACTAGACCAATGAGACAGTCCAGTCGATGTCGAGGTAGTCGAAGAGATATTTTGTAACATTATCTGTCAAAGTCCATCCGCAGTCTCTTTGGATGTGGTATGGTGAATCTAACGATGTGTCTTTGCCTTCAGGTTGCTACCTGGTTCGTCTATACTTCCTGGGAGCGTGGCGCTGTGTGTGGGTGAATGACCAGGTCCCTGTTGATACTTCTGGAGCACCCCTGCTGCCATTCTCGCCCCTCCTGACTCACCCCCCTGCTAAGCCTGGTTCAAACCGAATACCTCCAGCTGTTACTGCTGCAGTCATTTATCTGTGGCCTTTGTTGCTGACTAAGGTAAACTGCTTTTTATTTTAAAGAGATTTATCACAATTTCTACGACAAGAACTGCACTTTCGTCGGACAAGATAGGTGGTCACAGCAGAGTAGATATTGGAACACGTAAAGAGAGATGTCTGTCCAACCATGGCTGAAGTCAGGTTGTGGATGGAAGTGATGATGATGATGATTGAAAACAATAAAGCCACGAGTGGGAGCCAAACCCGCGACCACGGATGACACACCGTGCTCATGTTTTGACTGGACTACCATGTCGTACTCATCTTTACGCGTGAGATTCCTTAGTGCTACAAACGTCTAAAGATAACAAAGTCTTGAGTCTAAGTCTATTGCTACTGTTTTCAACAATTTTTTTTTCTTCTTTTACGTGTGGTTAGTGCCTAACCTGGTGTCAGAGTTTTTATGCTGCCCATGGGTCTTGACTTGCCTTTACATGCCGTCAAGAAATATCTCTCAGGCATGCTGGTTTCCTCATGATGTTTTCCTTCACCGAATTATACAATACGTACTTACACGCACATACATTTTATTTTGGGACAAATAAAAACGTCTTTACGGTTCTAAATATCCTACTTTCCATAATCATTCGATTTGGTAACCTAGTTCATAAAAGAAACCTTAAATAAAATTGCCAGTACCTAATTGAAGTTACGCAAAAATAACCTCAATAACTTTGCGGCGATACCCGGAAATAAAACCAGAAATTAATGCCAATCAGTAATTTAATTTAGTATAACATCCGTGAACGACATGTCCATTTATTAAATTTCTTAGAATTTACACGATGGTATTACTTTACGATACTGACACCTTATTACCTACCTCGAAATGAAAATAATTTGTTTTCATATTATGATGGGTGTGAAAGTACCCTTAACGAAGCCGAACGAAGAATAGACAAAAGATATAGACAATACCTAGAGGTCCTTTTTGTTGCGGAACTTTGGAACTTTGACCTTCAATATGTCCGTTACTAGAAGGTTCCCAGGTACGGTCTAGAACAAAAAAATATTCGCAATGACGGTGAGAACAACTTCCTTTCTGCTTCGTTAAAGGTTTTTTTACACTCGTTTTTGTTTTGAATTAGAGAATACAGGGTGTAAACGGACCCTTAACGACGCCGTCAACCAAGCATTATGTACACCAAACTAAGTAGCTTAACGCAAAAATTATTGCTGGGAAACAACTTTTTTTTTGGGGTGAAAAATTACGTTTTACGGTAGTGCACAATGTAACGCACTCAAAAAATTATGTTGATGCATGGATTGAATAGTACATAGTACGGGGGTCGTGGAGGTGTATAAAGTAAAAATCTTAAAGTTGAAACTTTGTCCCACAATATCTCAATAACTAGAAAGTTCCCAAGTATGGTATAGAACAAAAAAATATCGTAATGACGGGGAGAACAAGTGCCTTTAGGCTTCGTTAAGGTCTTGCTACCCATTCCTAATAGTAGGATTATACAGAACGAGACAGAATGGTTTATTCTATACCATAAATAATTGTAAACGTTGAGAAAGAATTTCAAGTATTTCAGTTATTGAATCGACAAACGAAATTATAACCTTTCTTACACAAAGAGAACTAGTAATAGACTTATCGTTACTATAATAATGTTATAAGCATTTTGTTACATTGAGAGATGAAAGGTGTCACTTTCCGCTTCGGGATATAGTTTTATAACTGTGTTGTGTAACTTAGATTGTTGTCGTTTTTATCAATATTTTTTGATGACGTCTTTTACAAAATGCTACGTACATAACTATACACCGTGACTTTTTAGTCGTCTTACAAAGGTGGTCCACTCAATGTACCCGGCATAAAATAGCTCTAGGCGCAATATTTTTTTTTTACCTACCATAATAGGTACAAAGAAAAATAAATAACACATTAGAATAAAATTATGAAACATCCTGTTAATGATGTTTACGTGTCAAACGGGAGAACATACTTACACAGCGGTCGAATCCAGTAGATCATCGCTCGCAACAGGGTGTTTTAAATACGTCATGCGTCATAATACTGAACAACATTTTTATTTTTAAATTATTAAAATCTCATAAATACCTATTTATTGTTTATGAATGTTTAGTAGTCATTGGATACATGAAGTGGGCTGCCGTTGTAAGACGACTAAAAAGTCACAGTGTATAGGGTAAATGGTTATTAGTGACCCATACTTAAACAAGTGATTGAACTCATGATAGCAAATAACTTTCCCAAAGAAACATTTTTTTTAAATACTCATTCAATTTTATATAGCTAGTAATAAATAAATGCTACTAGTTTACCTACGGGGTGTAAACAGACCCTTCACGAAGCCGTGAACCAAGCGTTCTGTACATCAAACTAAGTAACTTTACGCAAAAATTATTGCTGGGAAATGACTTTTTTTTTTGGGTGAAAAATCACGTTTTACGGTAAAACTCAATGTAACGCACTCAAAACATTGTGCTGATGGATGGATTGGATAGTACGGGGGTCGTGGAGGTGTTTAAAGTAAAAACCTTATATTAGAAACAAGTATTTGAAAAAAAACTTGTGAAAAAGTTGGAACTTTGACCCCCAATATCTCCGTAACTAGAAGGTTCCCAGGTATGGTCTGGAACAAAAAAATGATCGCAATGACGGGGAGAACAAGTACCTTTCGGCTTCGTTAAGGGTCTTTTTACACCCTTTATACAAGATATAGATACGAGGTAAATCAAGCCAGCCAATCAGGTTGGTAAAAGACCTGCCCGATCGACTAGCTCCGGTCTCAAGCCACTCCCTCATAAACAAAACTGTACACATTTTACACATTCCTCGCTCATCTTCCAGCAGGACCTGGCACAGTAACCGCTGGTTTATTGCGAAATAAATTGAAGATTTATACCCGTTCACCACAACCGTCGGCAAAGTAATCGGGCGCTGTGGTTCCGCAGAATTCGTAATGAGAAAGTGTTCAGATGTCGACAGCACAGCAAAATTACTTGATGCTTGCAAATTGGGTTATTTTCCTAGTGGCACAACAAATTATGTAAAATTGAGGATCTTGTTTGGTCTGAATTATTGGATAATTTTTGCTGTTTGCGGTCGCTGAAAACTATGCAGCGGCTTTTTGTTAGTCATTTTTTTATTGCATTATAACCTTATTAAGGTGAAGTTCTTATCAAGTGTGACTGAAACACTGCAAACTATAGCTAATATTTTTTTTTTAAGGAGAAGGAGCACGGTCCATACAAAATTAACCCACGTCTTACAGCAACGAGACGTATCTCAAAAAAATGATAAAAATGGGTTTAAAAAGATGGCATACTTCCAAACTCCATCCTTACTGTCTAAAATATAAAAAAATTGCTAGGAAAATTCGTTCAGGGGGAGTAATATCTACGATGGATAATTATATTACAATATTGAGAATTACTTGGCTATCTTGATTTGACTTCAATTATTGAGTTCCATCAACGAACTTTTTTTTTCCCAAAAAAATAAGTTGTTTCCCTGCAATAATTTTGCGGTGAAGTTACTTAGTTTGATGTGCAGAATGTTTGGCTGACGGCATCGTGAAGGGTCCGTTTACAACCTGAATTCATTGCAGATATGACTGCCCTTAAACGAATTTTCATAGCATTTTTTTAAATGTTAGATTGTAAGGATGGAGTTTGGAAGTATGCCATCTTTTATACCCATTTTTATTATTTTTTTGAGATACTTCTAGTTGCTGTAGGACGTGGGTTAATTTGGATCCTTCTTCTTTGTCGCTTTTAATTACCTACACATAACCTACATTGAGTAAGTTTTTTGAAGTGCCGCGTCCAATTACCAACGAATTTATCAGTCAACTGGTATAATAGCTACCTGTCTCATCCATCCTCAGTTCATTACCTACACAACAAACTCTTAAACTGTCACAAACTCAAAACTTTCCAAACCAAACTAGCGCCTACAACAATAACAATAAACATTCGTATCACGCGAGCAACTAATTGCTAATCATAATTAAACAGGCGTTGCTCAAGCTTGCAGCTCCTGACATGAATTCTGATGAGGAAACTGAGGACGTCGAAGATGAACCGCTCGCCGATTTTGACATCTTGCACGCCTTGACTGGAAGTATGAATATCCAGTACCTTATACCTAAACGTAAGTAAATATTAGGAGTTTATAATGCTATGCTTTAAACTTACGAACGTGGTTCGACAGTAAGTACCTTAACCCGACAAATGTCGTGTGAATGTAACAACGTATATGTTTGTACATAAGGACAATGTACTCGAAAAGACAACAAATATAATCGTTAAAGCCCTGGACCCCTAACAAGGAGTGGGGCAAGTTTTGTGGGCAATGGTCAGGTTCCTTGATGTCAAAAGATATGTACTTTAAAAATATTTTTAGGTCTCAACTACACAAACTTAGTGTTTGTTGCATATCATCATCTGCCTGCTTTTTCCCAACTATGTTGGGGTCGGCTTCTAGTGTAACCGTATGCTTCTGAATACCAGTATTTTACATGGAGCGACTGCCTATCTGAACTCCACAATACAATTAGAACTGGGTGAGAAATACCCTTTAGTGAGACTGGTTGTCAGACTGTTGGGCCACTAACTATGTACGTGTAACGACAGTCAAAGATCTACAATTGACAGCCCGGACCAACGGATTAACGTGCTTTCTGAGGCACAGAGGAAACCCGATATGTAGTAGGCGGTCACCCATCCACGGATCAACCTAGACAAACGCGGCTTAACCTGAACTTGGACCCGAGCGGCTGTTATAATTTCGCCACGACCTTCTTTGTGTTGCATTTAAAGCAACAAATACTTTAACTATCACTAGCGTAAAAATAAGTTAAAGAATCAGGCGTTTCTTTACGAAAATCCTTGCCCGATATCAATCTTAAACTTGATGCAGAATGCTTATTTTTTGCGGGTGGGATAGTCTAGATTTAACATCCCAGGCTGGATCTAGGTTTGCTGAATTAAATCTTATAATATTATCATCTGCCATCATCTGCCTAGACTTTTCCCAACTATGTTAGGATCAGCTTCCAGTCTAACCGGATGCAGCTGAATACCAGTATTTTGCATGGAGTAAATGCAAATCTAACCTCCACAACCCAATTCCTGGGTAAAACGATAACCTTGGGAAACGATATTTATAAATTACAGCCAAATCAACGCAACATTTTACTGGCATTAAAATAATTAAAACTTTAACAACAGGTTCCGAAGACTTATGGACGCGTATTATTTCTGAAGTACCAATATTCACCTGGGAAGATGTAGAGGACAGCAGTACGATTAAAACCAGAAGCGTTAAGAAGCCTTCAGCTAAAGAGTTAGCAGCGGTTGTTAAAGTAAGCTAAAAATTCAGAATTAACTGGTTCCAATGGAATTTGAACTTTATTGTGTACTAGCGGCCCGTCCCGGCTTTGCACGGGTGGAAATTTATTTTTTAAACGTTTGGGGATAAAATATAGCCTATGTTACTCAGGGACAATGTAGCTTTCTAATGGTGAAAACATTTTTAAAATCGGCACAGTGGTTTTTGAGTTTATTCATTACTAACATACACACACACACACACAAAAATACAAATCTTTCCTCTTTATAATACTAGTAAGATGACAAAAAGCACCGGTGACCCAAGTCATGTGACTTTGATCTGCTAATCCGCGTGGTGTATTATGTCATACCATTCCCTAATTTATAAAACCTGTTGATTAATAATACGTTTTTCAATTCCACTGTAATAATATTTTCTGATGGTTTCAGCGAACTGGTGCTTTGACATACGCCATCCTTAAAGACACCAAAGGTTATCCACCTTATCACCTCCCGGGTATAACGCCTGGTCATGAAATGAGTCTACTCATCACGATGGCTCGAGATGTCCCCATAAAGAAGCCTTTGCCAGAGCCAGGTAGAACTCAGTTTCTTTGCATTATCATCTGCCAAGTCTTTTCCTAACTATGTTAGCGTCGACTTCCAGTCTAACCGGTTGCAGCTGAGTACTAGTATTTTACATTGGAGCGACTTTTTAACCTCCACAACCTATCAATTGGGTAATACTAATTGATAAGACTTTCGGGCTTACAGTGCTTTCCGAGGCATGTAATGGAAGGACACCCATCCGTGGACCAACCTCGGCAAGCACTGCTAAGCCTTGCAGATCGACCCGTGCGGCTGTTATAATTTAGCCATGAGATACAGTTATACGATTTGGGTTTTGCGCCTCGGCAATAGTTGTCCGCGCAAAAATGAAAGGGTGCAATGATGATAACCACGTAGATCTGTTCCACAATATAAAATTTTGCTTTTTAACAACGCTGGTTCACATAAGCCCTGGAAGTCATAGGTAGAATATTTGCCCAGCAGTAGTATGATGCAGGTCAACCGTACAAGTACGAACGGTTCGGTGAAATTCTTTTTTTTTTTTTTATCAGCCTATTCTGTCCCACTGCTGGGCAAAGGCCTCCCCCATTTCTTTCCAGCTATCCCGGTGTTTTGCCTCCTCTGGCCAATCAGTCAGGTACGAGTCTAAATCGTCACGCCAGCGTTTCTTGGGCCTGCCTCGGTGACGAAGACCGTCTTCAGGCATCCACTGTGTGACGTTTCTGGCCCATCTGTCCTGACCTATCTTGGAAATGTGACCCGCTAAATTGGAAATTCTTCATCATCATCATCATCATCTTCCTGCCCTTATCCCATGTTACTTGGGGTCGGCGCAACACGTTTTTTTCTTCCATTCTCCTCTGTCAACCGTCACGCTATCATTTACTCCTTTATCTTTCATATCATTCCTCACACAATCCATCCATCGTTTCTTTGGTCTTCCTCTCCCTCTCCATCCATCAACGTTTATATTCATCACTCTTGGAAAAATTAAAAAATTAAATTAAAATTGGAAATTCTTGTAGTTTTGAACAATAAATGACTATTTCAAAGTTTGAATAATAGATTTTTGAACTAATACTGACAAAAGGAAAAAACTAGGCGTTTTTGGAGTAACCCAGAAGACAAATTCAAAGTAGTACGCGCACACACGGTTACAATGACTACAGTCTTTGCTTATTCCAGAGGTAGCCTTGTGGAAGTACTACCGCTGGGTAGACTGGGCTAGATCCCATGGTCTTTATGCGGCCTACGACTGTCCTCGGGACAAGTTCATCAAAGTGAACGGCCTCTTGAAGAGTTCCTACGCCCCCCACCTGCTGGATGTGCAGAGCACGGAATCGGTAGGCATCATACTCCTGCTTTTATTAGAATTAATTGGGGTTGGCGCCCCATGTCTTATCCTTCCATTCCTGCAGCCATCACCTTAATAGTCATTTCCGACTCCTTGGTAGAAATTTTACATAAACCACCCATTATTATGATCATCTTTGCATTTTTTAACCCCCGACGCAAAAAAAGGGGTGTAATACGATGCCACGATGGTCTGTCTCTGGCATAGTAGCTCTTAAACGAGTGAACCGATTTGGATGCAGTTTTTTTATTTGAAATCTAGTTCTTGGCGATGGTTTTTAAATACGTTTTATCAAAATCGGTGTAGCCATTTACTAGATATGGGGGATGAAAGTGGGTATTTATCTTTCATCTTTTATTTTTTAGTTGGGAGTTTTTAAATTTTAAATTTTATTTTAATTATATAACTATGAGCTTCTCTTCATTACAGATTACAATGTTCTTTGTAGAAGAACATGTGAGAAGTACAATGGTAAGTATATAAAATACTTAGAATACTAGTCATCATCATCTCAGTTACATACATGTGGAATAAACAACACTACTATCTACTTAAGAGCCGCTCTGGAAATTAGTCTGTCGTTCTTCTTCTTCTTTGCGTGTCGATAGACTCAAATAATACCCGACCAGTATATTGCCACCAGCACAGCTCTGTCGTTTGCTTCGTTTAAGTCCTGGAAAGTGCAGGTGGTTGTGCAGGATGGGCAAGAAAGTAGGTGGGGATGATGACTCAAACTCAAACCCAAAGTCTGTCGTGTATAATCTATTATCTTAACATCACAGAAAGATATCGATGATGAGGGACCAAAGAAAAAGAAAAAGGAGGTTACGAAATCGGCAATCCAACAAGCGTTAACCGTAAATCAGCAAGCTAAAGCAGAACTCCGAGAATGGATACAGTATGAGACGGTATTCTATACTTTAGTATTTTTACTCTTGTTTTAACAGCTTAACCATGAATTATACGCTCAGCAGACACGTATTTTGTCAACGACAGCTGAAAAACTAAATGAAAAAAGTGCTTTAGAAACCATCGACGAGTCAAGCACCATGGCTGATGGCAGTTCTGCGCCGTGCAGGAAAACGAATGACGTGGGTTCGTGTCACTCGAGGCAACTTAAGCCACCAGAGGCCGTGAACGGGGTTTGCGTTAACCTAATGCTAGGTGCTAGGTCCACATTAGCAGAAGTCAGAATTAATTTTCAGAAAAGGTAGAGGGAAGGAAGCAGAGGCGGATTAAACGTTGAGAGCGCCATAGGCAGGCATCTCATCGGCGCCCCTATACAGGGTGTAAACGAACTCTTCACGAAGCCGTCAACCAAGCAAAAAAAAATTGTGAAAAAATTAGAAGTTTGGCCTCCAATATCTCCGTAACAAGAAGGTTCCCAGGTATGGTCCAGAACAAAAAAATTATCGCAATGACGGGGAGAACAAGTGCTTTTCGGCTTCGTTATGGGTCTTTTTACAATTTTTTCACAAGTTTTATTTAAATACTCCTTTTTGAGGTTTTATCTTTACTTTAATTACCTCCATGACCCGTTTACTATTCAAAGCATCCATCAACACCAAGTTTTGAGTGCGTTAAATTGAATTTTACCGTAAAACGTGATTTTTCACCCCAAAAAAAAGTCGTTTCGCAGCAATAATTTTTGCCTAGGGTGATTTAGTTTGATGTACATAGGTAATGCTTGGTTGATGGCTTCGTGAAGGGTCCGTTTACACCCTGTAGATAGTGGCCTAGGTGTCAGCCGCAAGCGCGGAAGGTCCCGGATTTCTTTCTCGGTCGGGCAAATTTGGGAAACGAACGTCTTCGTGAATTGTCTGGCGCTTTTATTCATTTTAAGAATTTATTAATACGGTGAATAAAAAAAAAACAAGTTACGAATTATTTATTTAAACACTGATACAGGGTTAAATTTTCAACACGGTCTGAATTTTTATGTATACTTAAAGTGAACTTAAAAGCACTCTTGAAACTTAAAGTTAGATATAATTTGAAATAATTGAATTGATTGCAGAAATTATTTAAAGTAAAAATTAAATTATAATGGTATGTATGTAAAATTAAGCAGCTTTTTCGCTCGCCTTTGAAGTTGCTAATTTTGATTTACTTGTAACAGCTTAAATGGCAAATAAAAAAATAAAAAAAATTCGGCGCCCTCATTTTTGTTTAGCGAAATTGACAATAACATCGTCATAGTTTAAAGATCGCAATAAGTTTGATTCTATGTTAAGTATTGCTAACGAATTTAATCTGATAACTGTCATAGTTGAGCGAAGATAATTTTTCACTCTCTTTAGACAGGGAAAGCTCCGCTCACCACTGCAATTGCTGACTGCCGCCGATACACACATTCTTAAAGCTATGTCAACGTTTGGATAAATTGATTCAAGTTCTTCATTTCTCAGAACCTTTAAAATTGCGTTGGTTGTTCGGGGCAGTTTTCCATCTCGAGCTACCATTGTTAGATAAGAACGCAGGATACATTCATCCACATAACACTTTTCTAAGTCACAGGAATACATTGTTACTAACGTACTAGCTCAATTTTGAACTTCTTCAGTGCTCAAATTGGTCAACTTGTTTAAAAATGAAAATTTACTGAAAAAATACTGTATGATTCTCGTCTCTTTTGAAGTTCAACCACAAGTCTGTCTATAACTCACTCTGAAGGTTTCCCGACCAGATAGTGACGAAGTAATATAGCATAGCATAGTATGTAGTTAGTTCTTATTAATTTTATGCTATACCTATTAAATATTTTTTCATTATTTTACAATTCCGCCCGTGCGCCCCCCTTTGTGCCCTTGCGCCCCTAGGCACATGCCTAGTTTGCCTTAAGGATAATCCGCCTCTGGAAGGAAGGAAGCCTTTGTAATGCAGTGGGACAATACAGACCATATAGATGGATAGGATTCGTTCTTTATTTAAGTCTACTTATGCTTATTTTACTTCACAACACACTCATCATCCATTAATTTCGACAATTTTCGAGCGACGGTTTTTCAAACATTTGAGTAGCTATCAATTAAAATACACTTGTTTGGAAATCCTTCGTATACAAAGATGAAATTATAAAGTTTGTCACGAAGTAGAAGAGCCGTTAACATACAAAAATAAAAAGAATCTCAATCAAAAGCACGTTGAGTTGACGATATCTTCAAAGTCGCTGGATACACTTGCATGATAAAAAAATGGTCAACTTTACTAAGTATAAGAAAAAAGTACTATTCGTTATCTTAGGACAGGTTTTCCAAAGTTTACTTTAAATGTTGTTTCAGTTCTTTGGTGTTCTGAAGTACCTGCACGTGGTATATTACCCATCTTTGTTTAATACTGTAGCAGCGGGCAGCTTCCCAAATATGAGGACCACCAAGTCAGGTCCCGTGAAAATGGTAGACGTCATGGCTCCTTCTTATGGACCTTTATACTTACAACTTGATGGTCCCGAAGAAAATATGCTGAGGATATCTCTCTCCGCTTTGCATCCAAGAATTCTCATGAATAGTGGTTCTCCAGTAGATGAGTTCATAGAACCTGCTCATTTGGTTCTGGAGAAATTTGAATGGTTTAAAGATACAGAAAAGCCAGTATTGAAGGCGTTTTTAACTACGAGACGGTATGATGCACTAGAAATTTCTTTCCAGCCCGGGAGACATTTTTTTAGGTAAGGTACTAAGTTTTTTTGTGGTGGTTTTTCTAACATAATACCACGTCTGTAATTCCCAAAGAGTTTAATCAGTGGTGAACCTAATGGATGTAAAAAGACCCTTAACAAATCCGAAAGGCACGTTGTTCTTCCCGTTATTGCGATTTTTTTGCTCTAGAACTGTACCTAGGAAAATTCTAGTTACAATATATTGGAGGTCAAAGTAAACATTTTCACAAGTTTTTATTTTTTGAGAACAACTTTTTAATGTTACGACTTTAAATACCTCCATGACCTCTGTACTATTCAATATATCCATCAGCACAATGTTTTGAGTGCGTTACATTGAGTCCAACCGTAAATCGGGAATTTTTACCCCAAAAAAAAGTCGTTGATCAGCAATTTTTTTTGTGTAGAATTACTTGGTTAGATGAATAAAATGCTTGGTTGACGGCTTCGAGAAGGGTCCGTTTGCACCTTGTATGGTACTCTGAAATAGACTCTGGGCTGTTACTGCAAAAATCTTGATGGAAAAACCCAATAGGTAACACCTTACCCGACCCAGAAATGGAATCCATGATGACAATACACGTGGCCCCCAAAGTTCGTTGAAATTTTCACTTATGCTTCGTCGTATTGTCATCTCAAATTATATTTTTGATTTTTTTAACTGTACACTACTGTTTAATTACTGTCTAATCCAACTAAATATCTTCCTTTATTTTTATAATTGTTTTTAAGAGTTGTGGCCGAATATTGCAAAACTGGAGGCCTAGGAGCCTAGGGCCGAGGAGAGAGACAGCTAGACGGGGTCGCGGCAGACTGAGCAGAAGATGGCGGGACGCCTTGGATAACTTCATCGTTAATTGGCGAGAAGAGGCCCAACATCGAGAGAAATGGAAAGAATTGCGGGAGACCTTTGCCCGGGAGTGGGACAGTTCAGGAAAACAAAAAAATACATTCACACACATTAGAAACTAAATTCAAGGTCACTGTAAGTCTTATAATATTCGCTCCATTTTTACAGGATCTGGACACATTACCGAGTTAACTGGCATTTAGCGATCATCAGCCAATCCGCACTACTGCTCGGTACAAGAGACGTGGTACAGGGTGCTGCCGTCCGCGAATGCCCCTGGGCATCGATATTTCTCTCCAACCTTGGAACAGCTTTCTCAAATTGGATCAAAATTAGCCGGGTCGGTCCAACTCCAATAGCCACTGATAGAGAGTTTTTCAGGTATCGAATTTCTTTATATCAGTCGTAGTTCCAATAAAAATAAATACTGTTTTTTTTTAGTCAGCCTATCCTGTCCCACTGCTGGGCAAAGGCCTCCCCCATTTCTTTCCAGCTATCCCGGTGTTTTGCCTCCTCTGGCCAATCAGTCAGGAACGAGTCCAAATCGTCACGCCAGCGTTTCTTGGGCCTGCCTCGGTGGCGACGACCGTCTTCAGGCACCCATAAGGCACAAATACTTAAAAATACACAACTTCACATACTGTCTCTCTGTCTTTCTGTCTGTATGTTTGTTCGCGCATCACGCAAAAACTACTGCATGGATTTGAACGCAGTTTTCATCGCTCTACTGCTAGATGCTTAACTTAAAATTTAGGCTACAACTGATACTTTTCAGATAGCTTATGAGTGTATGAGTCTTTCGAAAACCAATTTGTCAAAAAACAACCTCTACCTTGGGTAATTAAGTGCCATAAAGTTTTTGTTCTTGAAACATCCCCTTCTTTTTAAACGGCTTTCGTATCTCATTAGCTTCCTAAAATGGTACCAGAGCGCCCACTTTTAGCAAGAGTATGACCACGAAACAAAACACGTTAAAAAAAAAATGAAGTCTACTTTCTTTCAACAGGTCATATCTACCGGACTTACCCTGGGATGACGCTGTGGTGGGCTATGACAGACACCTTCTGCATTGGATGTTCAGACAAGCTCTCCAGTCTCTTCTTTCTAAGACTCTGAGTCACACGGAATGGAAGGCAGCATCCTATGTCTTAAGAAAGTATTTCTGCGACCCTGATTTTGGGTTTCCTCCAAAACCTCGGCCCCCTAGATCGTTGAGAGAAATCGCGGATTTAGATATTTGTGACTGTTTGATGCCAGAGATGGAGGAGATTGAATTTATGGATGAGCAAGAACCAGAAGAGCCAGGAGATCATTATGCCGAATCAGGAGAACAAGTAATATAAGAATTTTCACATGATATGTTTAACTTTACACGAGGAGCTCGTGGCTAAATAATAACAGCCGCTCGGGTCGATCTTTAGGTTAAGCCGTGCTTGCCTAGGTTGGTCCGAGGATGGGTGACCACCCATTACATACCGAGTCTCCTACGTGCCTCGGAAAGCGCATTAAGCCGTTGGTCCCGGGTGTCATTTGTACATCTTTGACAGTCGTTAGGTAGTCAGTGGTCCAAAAAGTCTTACAATCAGTCTTACCAAGGGGTATCGTATTACCCAGTACTAACTGGGTTGTGGAGTTCAGATAGGCAGTCGCTCCATGTAAAATACTGGTATTCAGCTGCATCCGGTTAAACTGGAAGCCGACCCCAACATAGTTGGGTAAGGGCTAGGCAGACGATGATGAATTTTCACAAGAAATGTTTAACTTCACACATGTAAGCGTTAGCCAGAGATGTGATTCAGCAGTTACAACCATATTTCGCTAGTTTTAATTCAGTTTCAGGTAATTGTGGACGAGTCTCTTGCCATTAACTGGGCACAAATGCAGAATCCGGGCTGTTGTTGGAAAAAACACAATTGCACTTTGCCCAATCTAGAACCTCGAACTCAAAAGTATTTATTTGTTTAGGATCTCCAACAAAGGATGTACACAAACACACAAAATAAATAATCGACGACAAAAGTATCACGTAGGTGAACTCCGTCACTTACAGGAGACCACAGCATGCATAATAAAATGTATAACTAAGCTAAAAAAGTTATAGTAGCATTTAAAAAAAAAATAAGAAACTCATAGTAGCAATTAAAAATTAAAATCAAAACACATTTAATAAAATAAGAAAAATAAAATAAAATAGAATTAAGTTAAAATAATATCAAAATACAAATGCTTAATAAATAGATTATAATTTTTGAGGCATTTTTTATAATTTGCGAGAGATTCACAGATATCAAAATTGGTGGTCTTAGCTATTAGCGCCCTCCACACGTACAGTTCGGACCGCGCATCTTGGACTGCGTTCCAAACCGCAGTTAGATCTGTACAGTTTGGACTGCGTATCAAACTGTTGTGCTAATTACGATTAAAAATGCATTCACAGTTTGGATTGCCGACGAAACTTACATAATCTAGACAAACGTTCCGAACTGTGCGTGTAAATTGATTTTCAAGAGTTTGGACTGCAGTTTGGACTGGCGCGTAGAACGTTATAACTTTTAAAAGTTTTCTCGCAGTAGTAGGAAAAATGGGCGATCGTTTGGTCATCGCGTTAGCGTTCTGTATTTTTTTGCTGACGAAATCGCGATCAGCTGAAACAAAACCTACTGACTTGCAAAAATCAACGAGCTCGTCATATGCTTTATTTCTCATATTCCTGTTAATATACTCCTTACTTTTTATCTCCCAGAGTTCATTCGTTTGTTCCGTGAAAATCCGTGTGGATGTTCACGGAACAAACGAATGAACTCTGTGATAGCTTCGACGCTCCAAACCGCCATTTTTGTAATTTACGTTTACACGTGATGCGCGCATAAAACTGTAAGACATGCGTTCGCGTCGATGTGCCAGATCGGATTGTTAGACTCGCACATCTACACGTACAGTTCGGAGCGAGGGATGGAACGGCGCGTGCTGTTTCCCGCGGTCCGAACTGTACGTGTGGAGGGCGCTATTGCCTACAAAGTCTTGGCACAGCGGCGTAATGACCTAAGTTGGTTTTTGAGCCAGGAATGTAGAATAACTCGCTCGTGAAGAGCTCGTGGCTAAATAATAACAGCCGCTCGGGTCGATCTTTAGTTTAAGCCGTGCTTGCCTAGGTTGGTCTGTGGATGGGTGACCACCCATTATATACCGAGTTTCCTCCGTGCCTCAGAAATGACGTTAAGCCGTTGGTCCCGGGTGACATTTGTAGATCTTTGACATTCGTTAGGTAGTCAGTGGCCCAAAAAGTCTGACAACCAGTCTTACCAACGGGTATCGTATTGTACAGTACTAACTGGGTTGTGGAGGTCTGATACTTAGGCAGTCGTTCCATGTAAAATACTGGTATTCAGCTGCATCCGGTTAAGACTGGAAGCCGACCCCAATATAGTTGGGAAAAGGCTAGGCAGATGATGATAAATGTAGAATAACTCATATGTATTATGCCTTGGAATCCGAGTTGGATTTTTAATCTCTAATGAGCTCAAAAGTTCAATGCAATATATCGTTTCACTAAATATTTTGTGAAGGATAGTGAAGTCTAGTGTCCTCATACGACTGGTTAGACTGAATCAAAGTGATAATGTTTCAATTCATCAGAATAGCTAGTCAGTTGTTTAGCCAAGTGATCTCCGTAGCACAGATGGTAAAAGAACCGCTTTTGGACACTCTCTAATCGCTTGATATAAACATCGTAATGAGGATTCCATACCACTAAACTATACTCTATGATTTGAAGAGCTTTAGTTTTGTAGATGGTCTTTGAAATTCTTTACTGTTTCGCAAAACGAATCCCAGTACCTTAGAGGACTTAGACACAATACCTATTTAGATTAAAAAAATAAGATTCCAACGAATTGAGAACCTCTTCTTTTTTATGAAGTCGGTTAAAAACTATTTTATGTGTTAATTCAGGTTGTAAACTATCTGTGTGCCAGATGTCATCCAAATTCGTTCAGTAGTTTTACCGTGAAAGAGTCATCCGTGAAAGAACATCCATCCATCCATACACCCATATATCGTCACAAAATTTCGGCTTTGCACGGGTGGACATTTATTTTTTAAACATTCTGGGATCAAATATAGCCTATGTTACTCAGGAATAATGTAGCTTTCTAATGGTGAAAAATTTTTGAAACCGACACAGTGGTTTTTGAGTTTATTCATTACAAACATACACACACACAAAAATACAAATCTTTCCTCTTTATAATATTAGTAAGAATAGTTAAAGTACCTATCTCATGAACACAAAATTACAGAGTTTTGAAGAAAAGCCCATAGTATCAGCAGAAGTTATGGCTCAACTACTAAAGGCACCCGAGCCGCCGGTGACGTCGCAAGTTTGTGAGTTCGCCAATACTGACATCCACTGCGCCATCTTGAAGCAGGAGAGGGACAAAATGATTAGAAAACACGAAGCAGCGATTGTACTTCAAGCCCATTGGAGAGGAACTTGGGTCAGGAAGATCCTGGCGGCTAATATAGTTTTTACTCCTGAGGTCACAAAATGCGTAAGTTGATAAAAACTATGTCTATTACGAACAGTGATCGGATAATCGAGCGCTTATATACCTAAACTTCTTCCCACGAAAGAAGAATATGGACATTCCTTTCTGAATAAATAAGTAATCCCGGGTTCCCGGGATTTAACAATTTTGTAAAAACAACTATAACAAACTTAATAAAACTACATACTTATATACCCATACTTAAGTACAAATGCTGTAACACCATAATATTATAATACCAAATGATTTGAAAACAGTAACCATGGAGTTTCTTGCCGGTTATTCTCCATAGGAAACGACCAACCCGAACCGTGCACCTTTTTGTCGCCGTTTTATAAGTGCCCAAGTTGCCCATGTGAAATCAAATATTTTGGTTTTGATTTTTGACTAGGATTAAAGATTTTGTGTACAGTTAAGCTCTGCAAGGGGCTCAACTCAAACCTAGAAATGTGAATTGATGCCGATCCAGTGCCGAACACACGGCAACACATCATGCTATACATATCCAGCATAATCTGACCTCGCTTTGTATGAGCTTCCCGTACACTGAGAGATCAGCTTAATTCGGTTTTGCAAAGCTTGATTGGGCGTTGTGCGAACATATAAGCGTGCTACGATACTAAATAAATCACCCCAATGTCATCACGTGGCATCAGACCAAAGAAATTGATACCCTGAACGTTTATCCAGGTAATGGAGCGAGCATTTGGTAGCAACGAAGCACTGTCAAGCCTGATGAACGAGTTCTTTCTAATGTATCCTGGTACCATATACTCTTATTCAGTAGCCTCAGCCTTACACGGAGTGTATGGTCTACAACAGCATACCGGTGTTACTTTAGTCACGCCTAAATGCAAGTGGATCCCACATTTCCAAGGAGTTTTCCACTGTCATGCACCTGTTAAAGTCCATTTTGATGTCCAGAGCAGCATATCGCATAGTACAGTGAGGGTCTATGATAATGACACTGCGAAAGTCTTGCCTCAAGTTTATAATTCTCACATCACTTTCGATTTTGCGCCAAATTATCTTGGGTAAGTTCTTGTTTTTTTTTCGAATCTTATTAGTTCAAATTATTTTTTACTTAAAGCAACGCACAGCCTAATCCACTTCGTCTAGAACTTCTAGAAACAGGTTATTTGGTACAAAAGTTCCTTATACACGGTGTAAACGGACCCTTCACGAAGCCGTCAACCAAGCATTATGTACATCAAACTAAGTCACCCAAAATTTTTGCTGGGAAACGACTTTTTGTTTTGGGTAAAATCACGTTTTACGGTAAAACTCAATGTGACGCATTCAAAACTTGGTGCTGATGGATGTTTTGAATAGTAAACTGATCATGGAGGTAATTCAAATAAAGTTAAAACATTAAAAGTAGTATATTTAAAAAAAACTTGTGAAAAAACTGGAACTTTAACCTCCAATATCTCCGTAACTAGAAGGGTCTCAGGTATGGTCCAGAACAAAAAAATGATCGCAATGACGAGGAGAACAAGTGCCTTTCGGCTTCGTTAAGGGTCTTTTTACACCCTTTATTATTATATATTACTATCATGAACGGAAAATCTCATCGGGTACACGGGTACCACAACAACCCTGTTGCAATTTAAATCTGAATATTCAAAACGGCGTAAATTTGTCACAATCAGCAGTTTATGGTGGAGACGTAGAAAATTTCCAAAAAACTTTAATACTTCGATATCTCAAAAACAACCCAGTTTAGATCCCAAGTTATCGGGGTCAAAATTGTTGCAAATTAGGTTTAGTATCACCCGTTTGAAGGAATACACCCAATTACCAATCACCCTGTATAATACAAGGTGCAGTTTTGCATCCTCGTCAAAATTCAGGAATGCACCCAATTACCAATCACCCTGTATAATACAAGGTGCAGTTTTGCATCCTCGTCAAAATTCAGGAATACACCCAATTACCAATCACCCTGTATAATACAAGGTGCAGTTTTGCATCCTCGTCAAAATTCAGGAATACACCCAATTACCAATCACCCTGTATAATACAAGGTGCAGTTTTGCATCCTCGTCAAAATTCAGGAATGCACCCAATTACCAATCACCCTGTATAATACAAGGTGCAGTTTTGCATCCTCGTCAAAATTCAGGAATACACCCAATTACCAATCACCCTGTATAATACAAGGTGCAGTTTTGCATCCTCGTCAAAATTCAGGAGGTTGTCACAAAAGACATAAGTAATCAATTTAAATTACGGTACCTGGCCAATCATTAATAACGCTGCTATTTTAAATTGTACTGTTTGACAGTATTTCAGAATAACACGAATACTTTCGTGTTAAAAATTTAATTAAACAAACAGAATTACCCATCGCGCGATTATCGCTGTGTGCGTGAGTGTCGACGATCTGTGCGAGGCGCCGCCGCCGCTGTCCATACTTCCCGATTTTCGTAAAAAAGAAAAAAAAAATACCTACCCATTTTATTATTGAGAATCATTAGCATAGATACCTCCTTGAATTTGACCAGGATGCAAAACTGCACCCTGTATAATACGAAATTACAACAGACGTAACAACGGCGGCTGCTCACTCATCTAGTTCTCGAGTAACGTCGAAATAGGCAATTATTTTGCTTCAATCTCTTTGGTCTACACAATTAAAATTTTATTCACAGCTACACAGTCCTAGGCCATGGGACGCTCGCCCAGGTAGCCAACATCGGCTATGATGCTCACTGGCATCTGACGGTCATGACCAGCCTCACAAACGCCTTCCACATCTGTGATAACGAAGATCCCTGCAAAGAGATGCCTCTCCCTTCATCAACCAAACTCCATATAGACGAGATCTTCTTGCCCAATAGAAGGAATATTTTGGGAGGGATTCAGATATCGGTGACGAAGTACGAGACAGTGAGTTTTAGGGCTGCCGCTTCGTCGAATGATGTATGTTTGATTTTTATTATTTAAATGGATAAAGTATAGGTTTTTAAACTGTCATGGTCACTAACATAATCATTAACTTTATATTTGATGGTCACCCATCCACGGACCAACCTCAGCAAGCACGGCTTAACCTTGAAGATCGACCCGTGCGGTTGTTATTATTTAGCCACGAGCTCCTCCTTTAGTAAGTCAACTACTTTATCCATAATCATTAACTTTAAAAACGGGATATTTACCATGTTTACTGTTTGTTTTAAATTCTCGATATTTCGGCGCGACCATGACAGTTTAAAAACGAATGTATTTCTTTCTCCCTCTCTCTCTGAATGTGAATAGTAAGTCTATCTTTCAGTTAGATATGGTGGCAACCCTACGCTCGAAATTACCAAATGGTACAACTGAGGAGTTGGGGACTTGCTCAGGTAGAGGTGAATTATACTGGCCTTACATAAGGCTGGAACCAACTTTAGTCAAAAGATCGCAATTCAATTTTGTAAGTAAAACGAAAGAATTAACTCTTCATACTTAATAGATCAAGGTGTAAGGAGACCCAATTATGAGGCCGTCATTTATGCAAAAATGATTTGGAAATAGGATGTTCAGTATTTACTTAACCGGAAGGTTCCCAGGTATAGTTCAGTACAGCAAAATATGCACAAAAACGGAGAGAACAAGTGATTTTCAGCCGGAAATTAATTATCTTTAATTCTACTTGTTTTTGAACTATTTACATAGGTACACTTGTGCCTAACCCTTCGGAGATTATAGGCGTTATGTACTTAGTTCGATATTCAGAATGCGTTGATGAGGGCTGTGTGGTGAACCTTTTTACACTCTAAATGCTCTTCAGCCATGTCTTCGCTTTACTCTATTATGAAGGGTTATATTTTAACAGAGTGTCAAGGAGCTAGGAAAGTCCCGATCCCTTATGAGAACTACCCCGAGAATTCATCCACTCAAGCACCGTGGCAAGAACCGTTCTATGTCGAAGGTATTTATTTTATTTTATTTACTTTTACATTACTTTTTTTTTGTCGTAGCAGCCAAAATTTAGTTTTTTTTTTAAGTACCTTAGCTGTCGGAACGTGATCCGCGAACTAAAGTTATCTTACTAATAATATTATAAAGAGGAAACATTTGTATTTTTGTGTGTGTGCGAATGTTTGTAATGAATAAACTCAAAAACTACTGTGCCGATTTCAAAATTTTTTTCACTTCTAGAAAGCTACATTATCCCTGAGTAACATAGGCTATATTTTATACCAAAATGTTTAAGAAATAAATGTCCACCCGTGCCAAGCCGGGACGGGCCGCTAGTTTAAAATAAAAACGCGTGATGTCGTCTTGTCGTGGAACCACGTTCCGGCAGTATAACGAGATTGCGTGGATCCACGTTCCGATACCAAATTTTTATAGTGGAAAATCATTTTCATTTTTGTTATCGGTACTATTAAAGCTGGTTCGGTCAAACCTGCGGCTTGACTCTGAACACCGACTCCTGACAGACAATGTACTGAAGTATATGTATCACCCCATACCAGTTTCAACTAAAACTCAAAGCACACATATGCATTAGACCTTTATAGGCACTTTTGCATATCAAAAACAAAACATTGAAGTGTTAGTCCCAGTTACAAGGCATAATAACTTGTGAAAGTACTGTAGTTGTCAATTCCAAAGCGTAGATCTCTATGAAGAAGTATGGGCAAGAAATTCCATGGAAACTCGAAATAAAAATGTTCTTACAAAATCTTGGTTACATCATTCGTGTTTTGATGTAATCAATACATGATTCGTTGATGGATGGAGAGGGAGAGGAAGACCAAAGAAACGATGGATGGATTGTGTGAGGAAACATATGAAAGATAAATGTGTAAATGATAGCGTGACGGTTGACAGATGAGAATGGAAGAAAAAAACGTGTTGCGCCGAAAAAGTAACATGGGTTAAGGGCAGGAAGATGATGATGATGATTCGTGTTATATAGATTGATATCGCATGCATCCATGAGGAAGTTATGCCACGTGTTATCTCTTTTTTATTAATTCGGAGGACGCTTTTCCCATTTTCAGCATGCTACTACGATGCTCTTGATAAATCAAAATCAATGAAATCCTTTATTTAACAGATCATACAATCCAATTTGATACTAATAATACTTACCTTTCTTTTTTTTTTTTTTTTACCGATGGGAAATCATCAAATGACTTCTCCCGCTCTGGGTGGAGTGGGAGGGAGTGTCAGACTCTTACTGACTAAAACCCATCCATGTTCCTTCATTGCCCTTTGTGTTCCAGGGCCACGGTATCTCATAATACTTACCTTTACATCAGTGTTAGGACATTAATATATTTCGAAAATTTTGGAATTATTTTACATTCCTACGCAATCCTTTCAAAGTGACACCATCATCATAGCTGTAACCCAACAGCAATCGTATTTCAACGACGCGAAACGATAAGGATCATTATATTTTTTACCCGACTACGGCGAAGCCAAAAGGAAGGGTTATGACGTACGTATGTATGTTTGTTTGTATTTACGTATGTTTCTCCGTAGCGCCTAAACTATTCATTCGATTTTGATGAATAAGGTGTCAATCGATTCGTTATTATGGCCCGGGTAACTTAAGCTAGATTTTGTTTAGCGGTCGGGTTTTTTAGTTGTAGAATATCACACAAACTCCTGTCTTTTGCCAAGATTTTGTGTTCATAACACACTTTTTGGTGAAAAGGTTTTTGAGATCATAGTGACAACAGCACACTACCTCGTAAGTCACAGGATCTCCTAGTTTAGGAGTCAAAGTTTACTCTACCTGTATGTCCTTACATTCATGTATTAAAGGAATGTTGAAGGTTTTTTGTATATATATATTTTTTAAACCTTGCCCCAGTCATTTGATGATTTCCCATCCGTAAAAAAAAAAAAACCCTAGGGATTTCTCCAATATCGTGGGTGCGTTTTACAAACATTTAAACTCACATTCACAAACAGCCACAATAATGTGCTTGTGATTTTAAAACAAAGTTGGAAAAAAAATCTGAAAAGACTGGAGCGTTATACAATAACAACTTCTTTAAAACATTCATTAATAAACATTTTTAAGTTCGTTTTTCTTATTTTAGATGAGACTCAGTGTGACTGAACCAAGAGTGTTTTCGATTGAGTAAGTTTGTTTTTACAATTCTTTGCCAAAAATTATATTCTTCCCTAAAATCAGATAAAAATCGAAAACGGAACGTTAAAATCGGCGGCTGATAACCAAAATCTGTTCCACATTATGCTCTGGTGAAATCTGACGTGAAAACCTAGAAATCCAGCTCAGAATAAATTTAGTGTACTCCCACTTATTGTATGTGTGTATAGTAGGCAGTGTTGCTAGGAGAACTTAGGATGCAAGAGCGAGAGAAGCGAGCGCCGGACTTGGGGCACCCCGACTCGGACAGGTTAGGTTCGTGTTAGGTTACTGTAAGCTCTGCAGACAGAAATAGTCTACTCCTTCGGCTACGCTTTTTAGGCGACTATAAAGTGTTTTGAGGCTAGGTTATAATCATTGGTTTTTCTCAAAAGGTGAGAAGGGATACCTCCTCTCCTCGCCCCCCCCCCCCCCTGCTGACAAACAATTCTAATTTTTTACCAACTACATAACTGGTTTTGGAGTTGATTTTCGATACAGTTATAGTGCAAACCATTATTTTTGTATTTAAATTATGTTGTTTATGAAATTATTCCATTATAGTGTATATTTATTTTGAAAATTTGGTTCATGTTTGTTAAAGTGATAATATTAAATTGTTGATGTATTATTATTTTAAAGTGCTGATTACATTATACAATTTTATAGCTGTTTTGATTTTTATATATTTAAAGTGCCATTAAATACATCTCTTTAAGTATGTGTCAGAGTAAATGCAAACGTGTCTCTTCCAGGGTTACTTGTCCACAAGGCTGGCCATTAAATTTAGATCAATGGACAAGGGTGGATGAAGTTCGTAACTCCACAGTAGAAGTCCATCAAGTGGTACAGCAATTACTGAAGAAAGGATCTGCCACAGAGAAAGGAAAAGTAAGAATCAGGATAGTTATACAGCTAACAGTCAGGGCGATAGAGGGAGAGGGGGAGCGGTCACATTACAGCTAAGCCACAATGAAAACAACGCTTGCCCAGGTCGGTCCAAAGATGGGTGACCATACACTACATTACCGAGAACTGTCTATACTTTGGTAAAGCCGTTAAGCAGTTGACAAATGCTGGACATTTGTAGATAATTGGCAGTCGTTACGGCTTGTGTTGGGCTTATGTTGTGATGGCCCAGAGGTTAAGGCCTCGCCTCTCATGCATGAGGTTGTGGGTTCAAATCCGGGCAAGTACCAATGTGACTTTGTCAATTCATATGTACTTTCTAAGTTTATCTTGGACATCACAGACATCGGTGAAGGAAAACATCGTGAGGAAACCTGGACTTATAATTAATATAAGTCTGAAATCGCCAACCCGTCTTGAGCAAGCGTGGTGATCAATGCTCGTGCCTTCTCTGTATGAGAAGAGGCCTTTGCCCAGCAGTGGGACAGTAATAGGCTGGTATTATTATATATTATACGGCTTGTCGGAAGCCCGAATGTATGACAACCGTTCTTGCCATTATGGGTATCGTATTCCCCAGTACTAACTGGTTTTTTGAGGTCAGATCGGCCCACCTCGTTCATCATGCCCGCCCATTTTCGCCACAATTAAATACGGGGTGTAAACAAACCCTTCACGAAGCCGTCAACCAAGCATTCTGTACATCAAACTAAGTAACTTTATGCAAATTTTTTTGTTGGGAAATGACTTTTTTTTGGGGTAAAAAATCACGTTTTATGGTAGGAGTCAATGTAACGCACTCAGAACATTGTGCTGATGGATTGAATAGTACGGGGGTCGTGGAAGTGTTTAAAGTAAAAATCTTACTTTAAAAACATGTATTTAAAAAAAAAACTTGTGAAAAAGTCGGAACTTTGACCCCCAATATCTCCGTAACTAGAAGGTTCCCAAGTATGGTCTAGAACAACAAAATGATCGCATTGACGGGGAGAATAAGTGCCTTTCGGCTTCGTTAAGGGTCTTTTTACACCCTTTATACTTTCCGATACACAGTTTTTATTCCAAAACTGACTGATTGATTAATATTAATTGTGCCAGCCAGTTCTTCAGTAATTATTTGTTTAGCCAGGGAAGTCAGGATCAGCAAAAGAGAAAGTAGAAAATAAGCTAATCAGCGTCACGGTGCCACAACCGAAACCCGGTGATGCCTACGTGGAACTGGAGTGCGCTTTAGCAGTAAATAGTGGAGACGAAGGAGCAGTAGCCAAGAGAGATGATGAGAGGGACCTGGAATTTAAAGCTGCCAGGAAGTTGTGGGCTGCCTCGGAACCTAACAGGAATCACAAGGGGGCGCAGATCAGGTCAGTGTAGAGGGGTAGTAGAAGATTTGTGGTTGCCATACTATTCAGATGCGAGTATCTAAAAAACCAATTTGACGCTCCACCCTAATGTACAATCACGAGCAATAAAATGTGTACACTTAACGTAATTCAAAAGTCATTTCCTCCTACGGTATGCATTAACGTCTTACATACGAAAATAGTATTTTGGAAGTCATACTATTACGATAATAGGTATAATATCAAAGCCGAAACCTTTGTTTCACGCGAAAAACGCTTTTGAATTTTGCTTAGTGTTTACATTTCATTGCTAGCAGTAGCGAAAGGTTATTTTTTTTAAGAGGTAAGCCGGTATACATATCTTTAATGTGATTTTATTATTTTTCTATGGAATACCCATTGTGCCCGTTTTCAAAGGGAAGCCGTTAGGGATCGAGTTGTATGGAACCATTGCCACCAATTGCTAGTGACTACATAGATAGAGCATGTAGCGCTGTAGCCAACAACCCAACAGGCAAGATCTTGAACCTAAAACATTTTCATACAAAATTTACGTAGCGACGTGTCGTAAATTACACTCAAGCGGCCCAGCGCAGGCACGCCGTTCTTTCGTTTCCTTATAAATTTCACGCCTGCGCCGCACCTTACGCCTTACGCCGTTTCTGTGTAATTCGCGCCTTATACTCTTTTTATCATACAGAATATTCTTATAACTAAACGGACAAATGCCTTACGGGGGAGTTACCCCCCTACTTTTTCTCCCCAGCAAAAAAAAATGGAATTGGTGAAGGCATTTTGAGGGACTTTCTTATGTTACTTTTGACGTTCAAGTGCTGATTATCGTTTTGATTTTGTAAGGCAGATAGATCAGAGACTAAATTCAAGAAACCAGCACCAAAACCAGTATCCTTGAGAAATATTTCTCGACGGCATGAAAAGCCAAGTCAGACGCCCAAGGGCGGCATAAAAACCAGGTTAAGCACTTAGGGTCAATTTATACTAGCGCAGAGTCGAAGCGCATCGAAGCGTCTATCCAAAACTGAACATAACAAATTCAACCTTAACTCCACAGCGTAACGCACACATTACATCTGAGATTTTAAAAAGACGCGCGCATTCTTCGGAATTCGCGCGTCTGCGCGTGAACAACGCTGATTGGTGCGCGCGCCTTCTCGCGTTTCCATGCGCCCACTAGCGAACCTACGCGTCATCAGTCGGAAATTGGCCTGCGTAATAGCACTGCTGTTGATGCCCATTACTACACGTAAAAGAGTGCGCGCGTATTCTGGCGAATACGCGTGCATTCGTGCGGCTTCGCTTGAGTTGTAAAGAATTTGACGCTTCGATGCGCTTCGACTCTGCGCTAGTATAAATTGACCCTAACCACACGATAAAGAAGAAGATTCAAGAAGTGGACTTCTGGACCCCGGCACATTTCATTACGAGACTCCTGACTCTAAATCATAATATTGATGGGCGACCTATCGATTTTTTTTTGTTTTAAGGCAAGAGTTTCGCGCTGAATTCCTGGTAGCTCCCCCACAGCTGCACGGGCCAGCGCTTTCAACGACCGGAAGCATGCGTACAGGAAGCACCACTGCCAATGTTAGTATTTTATTACAACACTAGCTTTTGCTCGCAACTTAGTTCGCGTAGAAGAAGCATTATATCTTATGATTATCATTGGCCTAGCCTTTTCCCAACTATATTGGGGTCGGCTTCCAGTCTAACCGGATGCAGCTGAATACCAGTTTTTTACATGGAGCGACTGCTTATCTGACCTCCACAACCCAGTTAGTACTGGGTCATATGATACCCCTTGGTAAGACTGGTTGTCAGTCTTTTTGGGCCACTGACTACCTAACGACTGTCAAAGATCTACAAATGACGCCCGGGACCAACGGCGTAACATGCTTTCCGAGACACGGAGGAAACTCGGTATGTAATGGGTGGTTACCCATCCACAGACCAACCTAGGCAAGCACGGCTTAACCTAAAGATCGACTCGAGCGGCTGTTATTATTCTAGCATTATATCTTATGATACTCGGCAATAATGCAGCTTTCGATCAGTTCAAGAATTTTTGAAATCTGATGGGTAGTCGAGGCGCGCTCTCACCCCCGTATACACCTGTAATGTATACAATCCAAGATTCAATTTTGTACAGAAACAAGTGAATCTGAACTGTAACATTACAGGCGAAGGCTCCCGGTCAGAGAGCGCCATAATACAGAGTGTAAACAGACCCTTCGCGGAGCCGTTAACCAAGCATTCTGTACATCAAACTAAGTAACCCTACACAAAAATTCTTGCTGGGAAACGATTTTTTTTGGGGTGAAAAATAACCTTTTACGGTAAAACTCAATGTAACGCATTCAAAACATAGTGCTTATAGATGTAAACGGGTCATGGAAATATTTAAAGTAACCTCAAAAATTTGTATTTGAAAAAAAACTTGTGATAATGTTGGAATTATGAAACCCCAATAACTCCGTAACTAGAAGGTTCCCAGGTATGGTCTAGAACAAAAAAATTATCGCAATAGCGGGGAGAACAAGTGCCTTTCGGCTTCGTTAAGGGTCTATTTATACCCTTTATATTTCTGATAATCATCACGATGGCTTATAATAATAATATTTTTATTTTTATTAAGTAGATAATTCTGTTTTGCAGGAAGGAATGCTTGAGGATGCAGAAGAGGCTCAACGTAAGATACCTACACAATTTATTAATTTTCTTTACGAAAAACAGTTACATGATTTATTTATCTTCTTTTTTTACATAATAATAATAATACCAGCCTGTTGCTGTTACTACTTGCTGCTACTGTCCTACTGCTGGGCAAAGGCCTCTTCTCATACAGAGAAGGCATGAGCACCACGCTTGCTCAAGACGGGTTGGCGATTTCAGACTTATATTAATTATAAGTCTAGGTTCCCTCACGATGTTTTCCTTCACCGATGTCTGTTGTCGTTTTTTACATACCTATTGTTTTTTTTTTCTTCTTTACAGCAGCGGATGCTGTCCAAAGACCAACTCCTGCGTCGGAAACTGAAAGTAAGTTAAAACTGTACAAAAAATGTGAAATTAATACTAGTATGTCCTACAATCGGGATATCGTTAAGTAGTACTCATTCAATTTCATCATATTATTATTTTATCCAAAACGGCTCATTCTGTCTTCAGTCATCATCATCATCATTCTCCAGCCCTTATTCCAATTTATTTGGGATCGGCGCAGCATGTTTTCTTGCCTAGGTCGGTCTGTGGATGGGTGACCACCCATTACATACCGAGTTTCCTCCGTGCCTCGGAAAGCACGTTAAGCCGTTGGTCCCGGCTGTCATTTGTAGATCTTTGGCAGTCGTTACAGGTAGTCAGTGGCCCAAAAAGTCTGACAACCAGTCTTACCAAGGGGTTTCGTATTATCCAGTACTAACTGGGTTATGGAGGTCAGATGGGCATTCGCTCCATGTAAAATACTGGTATTCAGCTGCATCCGGTTGAACTGGAAGCCGACCCCAATATAGTTGGGAAAAGGCTAGGCAGATGATGCAGCATGTCTTCTTTCATACTTCTTTATTACTCTTTTTGTCTTCAATATTAGTACTAAAACACGTTAATACTTACAATTATCAATAATTAGCTATAGCTGCTTAAGGTGAAAGCATCAGGGTAGTCCGCGAAATTCAAGTTTTGTTACGTTTTTTTTGCAATTTGTAGGTCAGACTCAGGTTGTATGTTGATGAAAAATGAGTCGCTCAAGTAACACGTATGTGGTTACAGAATTTTGATTATTGTCATGTCTTGGACGGCGCAGCTGGCGCAGTGGCTGAGCGATTGACTGCTGCGCTGCGTGTCGCGGGTTCGATTCCGGCACGGAACAAATTTTTGTATGGCCTACAGGTAGTTGTTCCGGGTCTGGCTGTTTGTGTATGTGAGTTTAAATGTTTGTAAACGCACCCACGATACAGGAGAAATTCCTAATGTGGGACAACGTTAGTGACACTCGCAAGGTAAAGACGATTCGATTGACGTAAGAATCAAAATCGGCCTACACGTTTGGTCTCTACGACGCCACATAGGAACAAACATACATAGACTGGTAACCACATTACCCTCCTTTGGGTAAAAACTGCTATTGGGTTTTTCTTTAAGGAGTACTTCACAGTAGCAGCCACGGAGTCTGGATTTGGATTAATGGCAATAGGCTCGACACCTATTATATACAAGGAACTGAAACATAACCAGCCAAAATAATTATGTGGGTGTATTATTAGGGTACAACTCTGCTTAAACCTTCGGGGATCAGAGGCGTGATGATGTTGCTTTTATTTATTTCATAGTGGTTGAAATGACGGTGGAGGTTGAAGAAGAAACTCTTTACCTGGTGATGCCAGATGCACTGCGGGACAAATTTATCCCTCTCTACTTTTTGCCTTTATGTACGAAAGAGAAGACTGAGCATGAAAGGTAAGGATAGAGTTTTTTATATTTAGTTTTATACAGGGTGTAAACGGACCCTTCACGAAGCCGTCAACCAAGCATTATGTACAATAAACTAAGTAACTTTACGCAAAAAATATTGCTGGGAAATGACTTTTTTTGGGTGAAAAATCTCTTTTTACGGTATGACTTAATGTAACGCAATAAAAACATTGTGTTGATGGATGGACTGAATAGTACGGGGGTCGTGAAGTAGTTTAAAGTAAAAATCCCACATAAGAAACATGTATTTAAAAAAAAACAGGTGAAAAAGTTGGAACTTTGAACCCCAATATCTCCGTAACTAAAAGGTTCCCAGGTATGGTCTGGAACAAAAAAAAATGATGACGGGGAGAACAAGTACCTTTCGGCTTCGTTCAGGGTCGTTTTACACCCTTTATAAAAAACTGCATTAAAATCCGTTGCGCAGTTTAAAAGATCTAAGCGTACAAATGGCGGGAGCGACTTTGTTTTATGCTATATAAAGATAATCCAATGGCGGGACAAGCTGAACAAGTTCCATCAGAACTGGAAGGAGCACATGACGGTTAACGAGAAATGGAAAGAGTGGAGGCGTGGGACAGACCAGTTCTACTAATCCTCACTGAACCCGCGTGGGGAATTACAGCCAACCAAAGAGATTTAAAACACTCATGGAGCAGACATTGGGAATATTGTCATACAAAAATTTTGATCCCGAACATTTTTTATTTTGACACACGAATGCTACCTGACAAGCGGGCGTATGACACTAGACAAAACTATTTGCTACTAACAAAGAGATTTAAAAGACTTATAGAGCGGACATTGGGAATATTTTCATACAACAATTTTGATCCCGAACATTTTTGATTTTGACACACGAATGCTACCTGACAAGCGGGCGTATGACACTAGACAGAACGATTTGTTACTAAGTAGTAACAAGTATTGGATTACGATTTTCTTCGTCTTGTCCCGTCTATCGCTCGTAAATATTTGAATGTCTTTGCAGCCAACTCACTCCCTTTCACAGACACGAGGCCTTTGTCCAAGTAGTGGAAACAGTATAGGCCGATAACGTTATGTTATGTTTTAATTTTTCAATATTACATCTTCTGGTTAGACGCAGAGTTGGCCGATGCAGTCAAATTTTGATTGAATAGTGGTCAAGGTTGGACCAAAGAAACCAGGGCCATCCAAATGCACGTCGGGTTGACGATATCATCGTCGTCACGAGAAACAGATAGATGAAGGACGCACAAAACGGAAAAGAATTGCAGATAAAAGGGGAGGCCTATACCCAAAAGCGGTGGATGATTCTGGGCTGACATGATGATGATTTTATTTAAAGATTTTAATTCCTGTTCTAGTATCCTCATCACTCCGGTCATGGCAGAAGCAGCAAAACAAGATAGACACGCTCGCATACAGGCATCGCTGGAGCGCATGCATGAGCTGCAACTCTTCAATGAGGAGCATGTCATGGGCAGACAGACCAACCGGACTAAGCTGCTGGAGAAACTGTTTGTGGGTAAGTAGAGATGTCAGGATTTGTCGCGACTGATAGATTTCGTGAGTAGCCGTGTGTTAAAAGATTCTTCTCCACTGAGCTGAACTTTGGTATGACGATGACCGTCTGATGGCTTTGAGTCGATATTGCTTATAGCATTCGTCTTATTTTAGCCAGATTTTCAGTATTTTGGACTAGGATAATATTACCGCAAAAATCTAACAAAATTAGAATACTCATCTAACATTTTTTAATATTCTACACGAGAGAAACCTTAGCTTACAACTAGCTACCTACATCTTCCGGTTCCGGTTCCCGGTTGTACCTTTAAGCAAAATGAGCATCTTCTTCAAACTTTGGCCACCCAATCCGGAGTAGATCTTTTCCAAATCCCTCCACTTTTAGCGGTTTTGTGTCACGGCTATCCAGTTTCTTCCGGCCACTTTAATGAGATCGTCTGTCCACCTAGTTGGTTGTCTTTCCGCATTCCTAATGGGCATGAGCTTCTAATTTTGACCTTTTTTCAAATATAGAACAGAATATGGTTAACCTCAGCCCTGTCAGTCTCACTGCAAAGTACTTCGGATTCCCTGAAGAGAATCATCTTCCTGCCCTTGTCGCTTGTTACTTGGGGTCGGCGCAACAAGTTTTTTTCTTCCATTCTCCTTTGTCAACCGTCACACTATCATTTACTCCTTTACCTTTCATATCATCCCTCACACAATCCATCCATCGTTTCTTTGGTCTTCCTCTCCCTCTCCATCCATCAACGTTTATATTCATCACTCTTTTAGTCACATGCGATTCGTCCCTCCTCATCATATGTCCATACCAAGACAGTCGATTCCTTTAAAACTTTATTGAGGGGGAATCGACTGTATAGACATATGATGAGGAGGGACGAATCGCATGGATGGATTCCCATCAGAGAATCTGCTACAGAAATTACTTTTCATTGTAGATGCCACTATAAAGCCAGAAATACTAGAAGTGATGGAGTTAAAGGACGAAGCTATTATTCAAGAGGTTAATTTAAGAAACTTGTCTGCGACCAAGAAGAAGATGGAGGGTAAGAAGAAGTAATAGAAGAAGAAGAAGATTATTGTAAGAGAAGATTCATTGAAGTTATTTAGTTTTGTTTTAAGGTAGGCTGTATGGTACGATGTAGCGGGAGTGAGTTAGTTTTGAAATTATGGATATGGCATACATCAGGTTTTTGAAAAACGTGACAGAATCTTCGTAAAACCATAATATATGCCTAAAACAACGTCAAAAAAACGGAACTTTTTCTTATTATACAAATTTTATGAAATATATCTTGGTAGTAGTTTCGGGTCAGCGTAGAACATGCTTTATTCCAGCAAGGTTGTATGCAATTACGTACAAGATCTACTAGAATGTCTCGCAAGGAGAGCGTACTGCTTGTCGAGACTGCTCTCATAGCGGGATAAGCACTTCACACGCCCGTTCCCGCTTTATCGTGGACTGCAATCTTATCATACGATACTCTTAGTTCGTTGCTAATTTATGTTTTTAATATTGAATAAATAGTCAAAGAACAGCCAAAGGTTTTCTTTCACCTCTTCGTTTGAAAAGTGAAGTAACGGAGGAGTTATTTGATGATTTCCCATCCCTAAAAAAATAAAAAATAAAAAGTAACGAACCTGAAATTTGGTGAGGACACTTTGTTGATCTATCTTTTATAAAAAACGATGGATGGACTGTGTGAAGGGTGATATGGCTAGAAAGGAGGTGACTGCTGAGATTTTTTTTTTATTTATTTACCACCAATTATAACACCATTACAGACTCGTCCAAACCGATGCTATAAGATAGCGAGTAATAGAGAAGTATGAAAGAAGAAGACATTGTGCGACGATCCCAAATAAATTCGGATAAGGGCAGGAGAATGATGACTTTGTTGATCTATGCAGACTGAATATGTCTCATGTTCCAAAAACTGCATAAATCTAAACACTGTTTTAAGCTTTCACGGTTTAAAACTAAACTTATACTGTGACTTAAGGGATATCTTCCGTGATTATTCTGTACTAGCTTCTGCCCGCGACTTCGTACGCGGATCCTGTTGCTTATGCCAGCGACAACGGGGTCGTCAAAATCGAAGATCTGAAACGTCTGATGTCGAATTCTAAGAGCCCGGGGACGGGAAAACAACGGGATGCGCGAGACGATTCGAGACGTTCCATTTCTTTCATTTTTGTAAGTCAGAAGTCGATGCGTAGATACGCTTGGGACTCAAGCGTAATTCTTTATCCGTGAACGTCTCCGACTCGCGAGACAATGCGTGACTTTCACAATCAGCGGTCAGTCGCGCATCACGTTCCCCACTTGTCTCTAGAGACCTAGAAGTCGATGCGTAGATACCCTTGGAACTCAAGCGTAATTCTCTATCCGTGAACGTCTCCGATTCGCGAGACAACGCATGACGTTCAAGATCAGCGGTCAGTCGCGCATCATATTCTTCACAGTTCTCTAGAGACCTGGATGTAAATGCGTAAATACGCTGAGAACGCAGGCGTGCTTCGTTATCCAAGAGGAAAAGAAGAGAAGAGAGGAAGAGGTTTCCACGGAGCGAGTTGCAGCCTGATGTTCTCCAATAGCATCAAGTCTCTCCTGACGTTCTTCGGTAGATTCTTGGGATCTTATGATCCTCAATCTTTTAGCTCCTTTGGAAAATTGGGAAAGATTTGACCTCTTTCTAGGCATGGTTATAGTTTTATTGTGAAGATACCTGATCAATTAAAATCTAAGTGACTGCTCCCCTGCGTTACCGGGTAGGCTACCGTGTCACGAAGATAAGTGGAAAAAGTCTAAAACACTCAAATAACATAAGCCCGCAGGCATATTTTTTCGATAAAAAAAAAAAAAATAGGAGTTTTGTCCAGTAGAGTCAAATTTTCAATGATATACCGTCGTCATCGAATATCACTCCTAAACTGTTACCGCCTTCACCACGTGGAGATACTCCCAGCTTATGTTATTTTATAATTATACAGTGAAATTAGTGATAGCTTTGATTTCCACATCAGATGTTTCTGATCTTCGATTTTTATACGTCAACAGGAAATGCCCATCAGACCGAACAACTTTTGCTAAAACGTCATTCCTATATGTGTTATGGTGTAGCTGGGCTCTTGGAGTTCCACAACAGGTGTTCCAGATCTTCGATTTTTATAAGTCAACAGAGAGTGCTCATCAGATTGAACAATTTTTGCTAAGACGTCATTCCTATATGTGTTATGGTGTAGCTGGGCTCTTGGAGTTCCACAACAGGTGTTCCAGATCTTCGATTTTTTATAAATCAACAGAGAGTGGTCATCAGATTGAACAATTTTTGCTAAGACGTCATTCCTATATGTGTTATGGTGTAGCTGGGCTCTTGGAGTTCCACAACAGGTGTTCCAGATCTTCGATTTTTATAAATCAACAGAGAGTGGTCATCAGATTGAAAAATTTTTGCTAAGACGTCATTCCTATATATGTTATAGTGTAGCTGGACTCTTGGAGTTCCACATCAGGTGTTCCAGATCTTTAAATTTATTCTCTCAGCAGAAAATGCTCATCACGTGGAACAATATTTGCTATGGTACCATTTTTGTATCTCTTATAGTTTAGCTATTCTATTGCGGTTCTGCATCAGGTGTTCAATTTTCCAAGATAAATTATAGCCTATATGTTGCCCAGACTTAATACCTATACAACAAAGAAAAAATCTTTCAAATCCGTCCAGTAGTTCCGAAGATTAGCGTGTACAGACAAACAGACAAACAGACAAACAGACAAACAGACAAACAGACAGAATTTTTTTTTTGGATTCGTGCTCTGTTACTGTTTTTAAACCCCCCTCAATTTTTATTTTTTTAATATATTCAATGTACAGACACAGTTTTTTTACTGTCTTATTATATGTATATATAGATTTTGAGCTTCCGATATTTTGATGCAGGTTGCAAGCGCCAGTTGATCGCGAGTTGACTAGAAAATGCGTGTGGATGGAAAATAAATTTTTAAGTGTAGAAATTTGGTTCAAAAATTGTTTCTACCCTCTTTCTCTGTCTTTTGCTACGCGCACTACTGGAACTCTACTATCGGGAGCTCAAAATAATGAACAATCACGGAAGATATTCCGTAAGTGTCAGAATAAGTTTTGCATAAGTTTAATCCCAGTACCCGTCCCGATCTACCCGCACAATCACACCTGCACAAGGAACACTAAAAATACAGTAGTCTGGAATGCTCAATTCTTGAGTAGTTTAAAGCAATTTCAGTTTCGGAAGCTTTGTCTGAGATTTTCGTGTAGCGACATAAATGCAGCGACATGGAGTGAACGCTCCGAGATATTGGATCACGGAGTCGGTACCAGGTAATATATTCAAAGTCGATGAGTCACAGTCGCTAGGTTATATTGAACGTTGAATATTGAGTTACATGCTTTGGATTCGTAGTTTTTTCGGAGAATCTGGTTGAAATGGAACTGGAGTTGTGAAATAACTTGGATCTAGGGTGAGTTTCTATGGAACTGAATATTTGCCGAGAGACGGTGCAAAAGCTAGATGGGAAGAAGACCAAAAAAAAACCGCAGTAAAGACCTGGATGAGACTCGCATATACAGCTGGACACAAATGGGTGGCTTATACTCAGCGTAAGGTGGGATAAAACACTGCAAATGATGATGATGAATATTGTGATGTAGCTATAATATTCAAGTGGTGGTATTCTCCATACCGGACATCATCATGATTCTTCTGCCTTTATCCCAATTCATTTGGGGCCGGCACAGCATGTCTTCTTCTTCCATACTTTTCCGTTACTCGTAATCTCATCAGACATCTATCAATTTTAAAAGTGGTTCTGATACCAATCACGTCTGCGAAATTTCGCTAGCTAGTTTAATTTGACCCTATATTCTACAGTTGTATGTAGTATAGGGCGTGTAGTAACTGTATATAGTTTTCCCTATAATATCAACAACTACATATTACAAAAGCAATCTAATAAAGCTAACACCGTTTGAGATTTTCAACGCGCTCTGACAAGAAGTGACGTAACGCTAGTGAACAGTTTCCAGCTGAGCGCTGAAATATTGGAGCCCTAAGTGGTAGTTGACGGCGCTTTAACAGGGAATGACGTAACTGATTTAGTCTATGTAAACAGAGGAATAGTGAACAAGGATCTTTTGGCTTACGAGCGATGCTGACGGGAAGGCGCTGTTGGTAAAAAAATATGGAGCTATTTTGAGTAATGTAAACAAATAAGTGGTAGTTCCAATTTAGGCAATTTACCAGTATAACCTGGTAACCTGCACTAACCACACGATAAAGAAGAAGAAGAATCGAATTCAAAACTCCTTAGGACCACCAGTTCAACATAACCATCATCTGCCTAGCCAAAGTATGATGATGCTTCCCAAGTATGTTGGGGTCGGCTTCCAGTCTAACCGGATGCAGCTGAATACCCGTATTTTACATGGAGCGACTGCCTATCTGACCTCCATAACCCATTTAGTACAGGGTAATACCATACCCCTCGGTAAGACTAATAGTCAGATTTTCGGCACACATCTGTAACGACTGTCAAAGATCTACAAATGACAACCGACAACGACTTAACGTGCTTTCCCAGGCACGGAGGAAACTCGGTATGAAATGGGTGGTTACCCATCCCGGACGAACCTAGGTAAGCACGGCTTAACCTAAAAATCTGTCCATCGTTTTTTTAGATTTATTTGGCCACGAGCTCCTCGACAAGGTATCGAATTCAGAACCCCTTAGGATCACCAGTTAAACATAACCATAAAGAAAAAAGTATGATCAAATAACGCATAAAGTTCAAGCTCAATGACCTTTACAGCACTCAAATTATTGCAAATACATCAAGCCATACAATTTAACATTTTACTACAAAGTAGAGAACATCTGAAGGCACCATTAGGAAAATTATTGGTCCCATTAAATATCACTTAGGTGACGATTTTGTTGGAGCCGTCATATTGAGTTAAGTAATAAAAAGAAAGGAAAAATGTCATGTCAGCCTTTACTCATAGCTGTTAAGTGGTGGGAAGTGATTGTTGAGAAAATTGGAGAAGACTGGCAAGGATTGATTGCTTGGAGAAAATTGTGGAAAATGAAATCACTAGGTTTTGCTCGCGGATTTGTGGTGTTTGGGAATTCAAGAGAAAGTGCTACCGAGATAAAAAGTATTTATTTGGTACACCAATAGTAGAACATATATACTGAGAATTCATACGAAATAATAAAAATATAAAGGGTGTAAAAAGACCCTTAACGAAAACGAAAACCACATATTCTGCTCATCATTGGGATCATTTTTTTCTTCTAGACAATACCTGGGAAACCACAGGTTCTGGAGATATTGAAGGTCAAAGTTCCAATTTTTTCACAAGTTTTTTTTTTAAAACCACTTTTTAAGATTTTAACTTTAATTATTATCTCCATGACCCATTAACTATTCAAAGCATCCATCAGGAGTAAGTTTCGAGTGCGTAAGATTGAGTTTTACCGTGAAACGTGATTTTTCAAACCCAAAAAAAAAACTTTTCCCAGCAATAATTTTTGCGTAGCGTTACTTAGTTTGATGTACAGAATGCTTAGTTGACGGCTTCGTGAAGGGTCTGTTTACACCCTGTATAAAAGTGGTGCTATGTATGCCTATTACAGGTATACGCAGCATTCACCATAGTGACAACAACATAAAGTTCTTAAAAATTTATAATACAATCATACAATTTGGGCACAATATTTTACTTAAAACTTAATGAAATTATTATGAATTATGATGATGCTCATAATGTATTATGAATGTGATGTTGCGCAGTCGCAAGCAAATTTAATTAACAGAAATTAGTTATCATTAAAACTAGAAACAGGATATTTACCATGTTTACTGTTGGTTTTGAATTCCCGATATTTCGGCGCTGTTGCAAGCACCATGATCACGGATAGAAATTAGTTGTATAAAGGCAAATTGATGCACTGCCGTACCTCAGAAACTCAGTTCAGTTTCAAGTATCCGAATATAAGTCCGAACCAAGATCATGGTGTACCTTCACCAAATTACATACCTATAGATCCGATAAACAGTTAACTCGTGAAAATGTAACAGACATAGTAACTTTTTTGTTTATAATAGTTACATATCTTGTGCCTGCGGTTTCGGTTGAGGTCGAAAATTATCCGACTGGAACACTACTGGGATAAAACCTCCTTTGTTCCGGCCCAGGTCATGGACCACGATCTGAAACGGGACATGAGAGTTGATCCATGAACTGGGGTAAACCAGGAGTAACAGAGTTCATAATATCAGTACGGATAATATTAGATGACCGCCTCGTTGGTCAATTTATAATATTATGTATATATATTATATTTATAATATTACAAAGTGAAGCCAATTAATAATATTATAGTCAGGTACATAAGTCTTACATGGTCTTTGCAATTAATTATTATAACAATCATAATCTGGATAAATTCGTATCATTTAGAAAGTCTTCCACAGAGTAATAACATTTGCCTAAAAGTAGTGCAGTTACCTTAGATTTAAAAATAGTCAGAATAGTCCTTAAACCCATGAGGTATTCTATTATAAATTACAGGTCCCATTGTCATAATAATTTTCCTTAACAGTGCTGTTTTGTAATTGTATGTAGCAAGTTCTTATATTGGGATCTCAAGGGGCCATTGCGTGTTCTTATACTATGTACTAGCTTCTGCCCGCGACTTCGTACGCGGATCCTGTTGCTTATGCCAGCGACAAAATCGAAGATCTGAAACGTCTAATGTTGAATTTTAAGAGCCCGGGGACGGGAAAACAACGGGATGCGCGAGACGATTCGAGACGTTCCATATCTTTCATTTTTGTAAGTCAGAAGTCGATGCGTAGATACGCTTGGAACTCAAGCGTAATTCTCTATCCGTGAACGTATCCGATTCGCGAGACAATGCATGACGTTCACGATCAGCGGTCAGTCGCGCAACATATTCTTCACAGTTCTCTAGAGACCTGGATGTAGATGCGTAAAAACGCTGAGAACGCAGGCGTGCTTCGTTATCCAAGAGGAAGAGAAGAGAAGAGAGGAAGAGGTTTCCACGGAGCGAGTTGCAGCCTGATGTTCTCGAACAGCATCAAGTCTCTCATGACGTTCTTTGGTAGATTCTTGGGATCTTATGATCCTCAATCTTTTAGCTCCTTTGGAACATTGGGAAAGATTTGACCTCTTTCTAGACATGGTTATAGTTTTATTGTGAAGATTCCTGATCAATTAAAATATAAGTTCCACGCGCATGTTTCCACGTGCGCCTCAAAGAGATGTCAGCAACCAGGAAGGGGCCCGCAAGGGCCGATGCCTGCCGGGGCTGCGGGACTGTTCGAAAGAGATACCGTGGCCCTGGAACACAAAGGGCAATGAACGAACATGGATGGGTTTTAGTCAGTAAGAGTCTGACACTCCCTCCCACTCCACGCAGAGCGGGAGAAGTCATTTGATGATTTCCCATCCGTAAACAAAAAAAAAAAAAGATACCTGATCAATTAAAATCTAAGTGACTGCTCCCCTGCGTTACCGGGTAGGCTACCGTGTCACGAAAATAAGTGGAAAAAGTCTAAAACACTCAAATAACATAAGCCCGAAAGCATATTTATTCGATAAAATAAAAAAATAAATAGGAGTTTTGTCCAGTAGAGTCAAATTTTCAATGATATACCGTCTTCATTAAATATCAGTCCTAAACTGTTACCGCCTTCGCCGCGTGGAGGTACACCCAGCTTATGTTATTTTATAATTATACAGTGAAATTAGTGATAGCTTTGATTTCCATATCAGATGTTTCTGATCTTCGATTTTTATAAGTCAACAGGAAATGCCCAGCAGACCGAACAACTTTTGCAAAGACGTCATTCCTATATGTGTTATGGTATAGCTGGGCTCTTGGAGTTCCACAACAGGTGTTCCAGATCTTCGATTTTTATAAATCAACAGAGAGTGGTCATCAGATTGAACAATTTTTGCTAAGACGTCATTCCTATATGTGTTATGGTGTAGCTGGGCTCTTGAAGTTCCACAACAGGTGTTCCAGATCTTCGATTTTTATAAATCAACAGAGAGTGGTCATCAGATTGAACAATTTTTGCTAAGACGTCATTCCTATATATGTTATAGTGTAGCTGGACTCTTGGAGTTCCACATCAGGTGTTCCAGATCTTCAAATTTATTCTCTCAGCAGAAAATGCTAATCACGTGGAACAATTTTTGCTATGGTACCATTTTTGTATCTCTTATAGTTTAGCTATTCTATTGCAGTTCTGCATCAGGTGTTCAAGTTTCCAAGATAAATTATAGCCTATATGTTGCCTAAACTTAATACCTATACAACAAAAAAAAAATCTTTCAAATCCGTCCAGTAGTTCCGAAGATTAGCGTGTACAAACAAACAGACAAACAGATAAACAGATAAACAGACAAACAGACAGAATTTTTTTTTTGGATTCGTGCTCTTTTACTCTTTCTAAAGCCCCCTCAATTTTTTTTTTTTAAATATATTCAATGTACAGACACAGTTTTTTTACTGTCTTATTATATGTATATATATAGATATAGATTAGTTACACCTCTGCCCAACCATTCGAGGATTACAAGCGTAATGTGATGTGTGATGTTATAATATTAGAAAGTAAGTTGTAAATCAACAAAGTTTCTTCAAACTTGTAATCGAGGGCATGACAGCTTGCAGACCAAGTTTTCGCAAAGTTTATCGACCTCACGTCACGTCATGCTCAGTTTCCACTTCTACAGTGACTTAAGTATGATTTCCACCAAACGGCTCGCATCGCATCAAATCGGAACAGATTTTAGAATCTTTTAACGATATTAAATCGTGTACACAGTATTTAAAGTCTATATTACCAAGCCGCGCAAAGCAGCTTGACCGCGGGAGTCTTCCACGATGCGCGATCGGCTCCGTTCCGCTGTCGTCGTATCCGATACGGTAGGAATGAAACTATTTGACTAGGCGCAGAAACAGATACGTTCGCAAGCGATGGTACGGAGCCGATCGTATACGTCGACATCATGCAACGCGATCGTCTGTCGACGCATCCGTTCGTACCCTTTTCGATCCGATGCGATGCGAGCCGTTTGGTGGAAATCATCCTTGAGCCACTCTGATCTTTTATATTTAGCCTTGGCTGTTTAAGGCGGTAATCCAAAGGGCACATATACCAAACCGTAATCTTAACTATAGTGATACAAGGATGTTTTGGTGGAGGAGCTCGTGGTCGAGGTTAAGCCGTGCTTGCCTAGGTTGGTCTGTGGATGGGTGACCACCCATTACATACCCAGTTTCCTCCTTGCCTCGGAAAGCACGTTAACGTTGGTCTTGGCTGTCATTTGTAGATCTTTGACAGTCGTTACAGGTATTCAGAAGCCCAAAAAATCTGACAACCAGTCTTACCAAGGGGTATCGTATTATCTAGTACTAACTGGGTTGTGGAGGTCAGATTGGCAGTCGCTCCATGTAAAATACTGGTATTCAGCTGCATCCAGTTAGACTGGAAGCCGTCCCTAACATAGTTGGGAAAAGGCTAGGCAGATGATGATGACATTCAAATATTCTACTAACGACAGACGAGACAAAGCGAACAAAATAGTAATCTACTTGCAGTAACCAAGTGGTTAATGTTCGGTACAAGTGCAACAAGTCAAACTTGGCAATAATATAATTTTGCTATAAAATATGGCCTCATTGCGACATGGAGTTACAGTTTTTCTATGTATTCTTATAACCTCCGTATAGTGTATTTAATCGCACTGATTACAGCACATTCTTTCTCACAAAGAGGGGACCTGGGTCCTAAAAAGGGTGGCTTTGATAGAATCATAATAATCTTAGAAATCACGTTAGAATTCGTGAAATGGTTGCAACGCACGTATCATGAATAATTAATTTTTAACAAACTACAAATTTATAATAATAAAAAAATATGTACAAGTATCAAAACGGTTACAGAGCGTCAAAAAATTCGTCCTCATCGCTGTCAACAGGAAAAGTTAGTGCCCAGAAAGCTGGCAGCATTGCCACGTTGGATGGCAATGCTGATTCTTTGGCCAAAAAATAGGCTCGCCCTCTGGTCACGTGAAGAGACGACCAACCGCTTGGCGATTTCTCGAAATACTAGGTGGGCACTCGGACCCCATGGCCCTAGTGTTTATGAATTGTTACGTAATTCATATTATTATCCTATTTTGATTCTGCTAATGCGGCCTTTTTAGGCTTTTAGCGGCCTTGTTATCCAGCAATGAAAAGCCCCAACAAAATAATCATCACAGAACTTTCCAGGAAAAAAAAATAGATCACTACACACGTAGATTCATTTACACAGTTGGTCAGTGGTCCATGGATTTCATCTCTCGTCGCAGCAAACTAATAAATTCCAGTGATCCGAGGTCGTGCCACACTATATGAAAGCCGCCTGCAATACCAGATATTGGTTCTCTATCTCGTGTCACAGAGTAGGCATGTGAGTGATAGATGCGACGTTGTAAATATGGAACAAGTGTTTGTACGTGTTCGTATGGTATTGATTTTTTTGTAAGCTGCGAATGTATCAACCACATATGAATAAGAATTTTGATGGATGGAGAGGGAGAGGAAGACCAAGAAAACGATAGATGGATTGTGTGAGGAATGAGTTAATGATAGCGTAACGGTTGACAGAGGAGAATGGTAGAAAAAAACGTAATGCGCGGACCCCAAGTAATATCGGACAAGGGCAGGAGGATTATGATGAATGTATCAAGCACATGGTTTCGTACTTTTTGCTGTTTTATCTTTCATTGGTGGTTCATTGTAGATTCTAGCCATTAACTATGCTCGGAGATTGACAATTATATTAAACACACATATATTTGTAAAAAACCGCTGTGTCTAGACAAGATATTTTGCACATTAGTTCCTTAAATGACGTAAGTGTGCACTAAAAAGGGATTTTTGAAAATTCATTCCCTAAGAAGTTAAAACAGGGGTTGGAAGTTTGTATGAAACTTAGTCAATTTTGCGAAACAAGTCGTGGGTAATAGCTAGTATACACATACGAGTACAAACATGTACACATCTAAAACATGGTCGCATTCAGACATACTAAAAATGCGCCACATGAAAGCTGCAGCCCATCTGCCTCATATAGTCCATCATAATATTGGTTCTCACAAAATCTGCGCGGATCACTAGGGTTATTGGATTCTGTGATGTTCGTCTGCTCGTCGCGTCGGCTGGACAGCGCGGTTATTATCATAGCCGATGAGCCAGATTTATAGAACCGAATGTTGGATGTTACGGTTATTCGGGCGAGAATGTGTCGGGAATTATTTTTGGTATGATGGGGTCAGTAGCTGATAGGTGTGTTTGATTAAATGTTCATATACAAGGTGTAAACGAACCCTTCACGTAGCCGTCAACCAAGTATTCTGTATATCAAATTAAGTAACTGTACGCAAAAAATATTGCTGGGAAACGATTTTTTTACAACGGTTTTACGGTAGGACTCAATGTAATGCAATCAAAACACTGTGCTGCTGGATGCATTGAATAGAACTGGGTTCAAAGAAGTATTTAAAGTAAAGGTATCACATTAACAAACTTATATTTGGCTCTTTGTGAAACGTCTTGATTAGGAAATTAAAATCCCTGAATGATTTATCCTTACCAGCTCGTATTTGTCGTACAGTTGAACAATAAGAACCTTAACTTGTAGACATGTAATACTTATTGGTCAGGTAAGTAACAGTACAAGCTCGTACTATGGTACAGACGCCAGCACATCAAGGTACCTGAAACTGCCAAATTTTCCCAATCAACCTTGAACCTAATGCTTTAGCGATAAAGTTAAAAATCTATTAAACAAATTTGACAGATTGTAGTAGCTTGATGTGCTGGCATCTGTATATACTAAGATTAAACTAATACTATCACTTACGGGATATCTTCCGTGATTGTTCATTATTTTGAGCTCCCGATAAAAAAATAAAATTTAAAAAAAAATATCGTAAGTGACAGTATAAGTTTAGTTGTAAATCCTGAAAGCTTAAAACAGTGTTTGATACTAAGATTTCTTTATTAAACTCAAGATTCACCAAGATTCGGGCTTTTACAGCAACAGATACACCACCTATCCCAAAAGCCACGACTACCAACAGTTTCATTTAAAAGTTCGTAACCGCAGCTCCTCTTTCACACAACTCACAAAAGCATAAATGTTAAAAAAGTTAAAAATACCTGTACAAGCTGTAAAGTACAAAGTAAACTACCATACATACATAATGTAGAAAACGATGCACCTTTAAGTACTTGCAAATAGTTTACAGAGCAGTACGTACTCGACGAGACAGATGCTAAGTGGACTTTGATGGGCGGCCGCTAATGGTGGTGAAGATGTAAGTAATGAGATATGAGCGATTTTGCATGATTCATCCTTGGGGTATTTTAGTTCAGAGATATTACTGTAACTCGGAGGAGGAGCTCGTGGCTAAATAATAACAGCCGCTCGGGTCGATCTTTAGGTTAAGCCGTGCTTGCCTAGGTTGGTCTGTGGATGGGTGCCCACCCATTACATACTGAGTTTCCTCCGTGCCTCGAAAAGCACGTTAAGCCGTTGGTCCTAGCTGTCATTTGTAAATCTTTGACAGTCGTTACAGGTAGTCAGTGGCCCAAAGCTGCATCCGAATAGACTGGAAGCCGTCCCCAACATAGTTGGGAAAAGGATAGGCAGATGATGTTGAGATATTACTATAACATAACATCACGTCTTTAATCCCCGAAGGCTCAGACAGAGGTGTACCTAATAGTACACCCACATTTCACCAGTTATGTTTAAGTCCCATGTAATAGGGGGCGAGCCTGTTGCCATTAACCGGGCGCAAATCCAGACCTTGCGGCTGCTACTAAGAAATTCCTGATGCAAAGTCCCAATAACACTTTGCCCGACCTGGGAATCGAACCCAGGACCTCATACTCAGCAGTCACGCTTACGACCACTAGACCAACGAGGCAGTCAGTATATTACTATAAGAAACACTGATTTCCTAATAAAAGTTGTCATAGGTGGTGATGACTTTTTTTGTTTTTTTGTCAGCCTTAGTTGTCCCACTCCTGGGCAAAGGCCTCCCCCCATTTCTTCCACTTTTCTCGATGTTGCGCCTCTTCTCGCCAATTAACGAGAAAGCCATCCTTCTCATCGGTCTGCCGCGACCCCGTCTACGTGGCAGGTGTTAGTGCGTATAACTTCCAAAGCAGAAAGTGTCGAATCATGTTAGCCGCTATATCCTGTAACTCAGACCACAGCTACCGCCATCGGCTGCCACTCATTATTACAGAACGCTACGAGGTCTGCACATCTTAGAGAAAATACTTAACAACTTGCCGACTCATCACATTAATTGTTACACTTAAATACTGGTAGGTTACTGCTGTTTTGTGATTCAGTTTTGTACGTATACGAAGGACGTGGTTAGGTTTTGGAAACGTGTGATTTTAGACCTAATAAGTGGTTTGAGAGAGCAGGAGTGGCTTAGAGAGCTGTAGTGATTATATTGTTTTGTCACTACATGGTATAAAGCAAAGTCGCTTCCCGCTGTCTGTCCCTATGTATGCTTAGATCTTTAAAACTACGCAACGGATTTTGATGCGGTTTTTTTTAATAGATAGAGTGATTCAAGAGGAAGGTTTATATGTATATTGCAGCCGTGCGAAGCCGGGGCGGGACGCTAGTATTGTATAACCGCAACTCCACGTCAAAGCGCGAATTTTGCGTGCAGGTGGGAGATCTATTTGATCCACCCTTGAAAGGCCAGCAGCGCCTTGATGTTGCTGACTATCTCGCGGAGAGTACCTGGGTTACCGAAGTACTTTGCCCTGTATGTTGCAACCACTGGGCAGTGCAGAAGCACCTGGGCTGCTGTCTCGTCATCGTGCATGCGGGCTCGGCACAGGGGGTTGTCTGTGACTCCTATGACAAAGAGGTGTAGCTGTAGTGATCTAGACGTAGTGGCCCCAACTTACGTATCATAGTCATAGGTTCAAATCCAAGTAGGTATACCTGTGTATTACCATTGATCTCAAACATAAGCTAACCTGTATATTTTATTTCATTACCATCTCAAAAAGAGGAACTCGTGGCTAAATAATAACAGCCACTCGGGTCGATGTTCAGGTTAAGCTGGGCTTACTTAGGTTGCTCCGTGGATGGGTGACCACCCATTACATACAGAGTTTCCTCCGTATCTCGATAAACATGTTAAGCCGTTGGTTCCGGCTGTCATTTGTAGATCTTATCAATAGTAACTTTGTACGTCTGTAATTTATTTAATTTACTAATCTTATTTGGTACTCTAGGATCAATTTTATTCTAAAACTTCATTCCAAACATTGGTACAATTTTTTCACTTACCATCTTTCTAATATAACTTGGTGTTCGCGCCATGTTTCGTTAAGCAAGTTAGGCACATCTTTTGTTCAAATTCATCGCGTGTTCGCTGGAAATTGAGTTTGCCTGGGAACGCATCAAACTTCGCCCGCCACGTTGATGGAAGACAGTGTTGTTTTTGTAGACTTTTCTTTATAATAAAGGTGATTTTACATTGTTCGAATGTGTAGGTAATGGCTTTTGTTAAGGCCAGATTCATATGCGTTTTGGTAACTTGTAAATGTTTATTGTTATACATGATTAAGCTTAAAGATTATGCAGATGCTGAGTAACTGTAATAAACATAACTACTAAACTTGGTGAAATACTTAAATATTATCCATGTTATAAGTGACACTGAAAACGGTTTATTTACCATGTTAGGCCGATTTGTCTCCTCATAATCAACCGCCCGAAATATCTTCAGTTAATCCATGATCATAGTACTTGCAACAGCGCAGAAATATCGGGAACTCAAAACAAATAGTAAACATGGTTAATATCCCGTTTTCAGTGTTAATGATAATGAACGATATGTTGTGACATTATTTCAGAAACGAATTTTTAAATCATAAAATAATCATTTTCACTTATTGATAACGACGCCCTGAGCTAACTTCTTCAAACGTTTAATTCCTATACAGGGTGGGTAAAAATTCGTGGATCAAATGAAACAGGGCAATAGTTGGGGTTATTTGCAGTAAAAAATATCTCTGTGGCAGAGTCCTAACTTGATCTCCTTAAAAGTTATGACTACTTGAGTGTTTTTTTTAAGAAAGTACCAAAATGTTTACTAAATAGGCAACTAGAATAAAATGGGTACTTATTTTAAAACATAAAATAGTGTTTAGTTGCTTTTATAACAGTGTGTACTATGTTATGAGTATTGGCACTTTATTCAATATCTTTTAAGTCTCACGAAAAATTATTTGTAACTTCAGACGCTCACTGAAAAAAAAATTACCTTGATAACCCCAACTATCGCCCTGTTTCGTTTGATGCATGATTTTTTACCCACCCTGTATAACCGTTCACAAGGTAAATGATCACAGACCATTACCACTCGAACATCGTAAAATGATTTTGTAGGAAACACCTGACCCGCATAAAATGTTTGAAAATTTCTCCAACTCAAAAATTTTCACCCAACAACATGTTGCACATCTTACCGGGAACACCCAAATACTCCGAAATATTTTATTCCGAATTTCGATGTTCCGATTTTCAAAAGTCCGAATTTCATAATACCTAAGAATTAAAATCTCTATTATTAAAAATTACGAAATACATTTTACCGAAAGTCGTAAATCCGATTTGTTTGTTTTCCGATTTTCATACGACCGAAGAATCAAATGCTCGATGGGCTGTCGGTCCGAAAAACGACATTCCGATTTTCAATACTTCGAATAAACTGCTAAAATTAAGTTTCTGATTGTGATATTTGGCATACCACACATGGCATAATCTTTAAATGAAAAAAGATGATCAATTTCATATTTAACCTTAAAATTAAAACATTGTCTTAAAAAGTCAAAAGGGTGAGCTACAAAAGTAAGTGACAGAAACGAATCGCTGCAAAACCGACTCCACGTAGTCTTGTCTGCCCTACCCCTAGAGTGTAATTTAAAATCGCGTAGGCGCGGAGGGGCGAGGCGGCCCGCGAGCTGAAGAGCAGGTGGTTTTAACGCTCTCCGCCGCGGCTGAGGTTGGCCGGCGAAGCCGGCCAGCAAGCCGAAGCTGCGGTGGTGAGCGTAAAACACATCTGCGATGATAAGCTCACGTGGAACCGCCGGAGCCCCGCAGCGCCGGAGCCGTGACAGAAACCATGCCTGCTGCCTGTTGCATGCTCGCTTGCATGCTGCATGCTTGCTTGCATGCTGCATGTTTGCTTGCATGCTGCATGTATCTTGCATGCTTGTGCAATAATGCAATAATGCAAACAAGCATACACCATACATGCAGAAAGCAAGCAAGCAAGCAAGCCGCAAGCCGCCGTGCCGTGCCGTCTGCAAGCTTGTTGCATGCATGGTGTATGCTTGTTTGCATGGTTGCACGCTTCTTACAGGGAAATAAACTGTTTTATAATTATTGATGTTTTGATTAATTCGGGTACCATCTATTGTTAGTGAATCATTTGTTAAGTTTTAAGTTAGGTAACAGTGACCATTAACGGATTAGATCCCCTCTATTGTTGGTTATGTGTTTATTAATTTATTTGTCTTGATATTCACTTTTATAAGGCGTTTTTATTTCGGAATTCTAACTAATCGGTATTTTAATAATCGGAATTCGTATTTTTGATGTTTCGTATTATCATTAAGTTGGCCTTTTTGTTGTTCGATCTCTTGAATTTCGGTATTTTAAGAATAGTAATTATGAACGTTAGGAATATCGAAAAATAGGAATTATAAAAATAGGATAAATGATAAATCGGAATTGTCATATTAGGAATTTTGAACCATTCGGAATTATGAAAATCGGTATTTTAAAATTCGGATTTGTGACTGTCGGAATAAAGTTTTTCGTATTTATGTAGTGTACCCCATCTTACCAGCACAATCCTTTAAGCTATCTTTTTCAGCCAACAAAATAGTAGACACAAAATAACCAACCCCTGCCCTAAGTAAACAAGAAGCCGGTTAGGTTTCACATATAAGTCTCATACACGACACTAAATGGATTTGGTAACAGCCACACAGGACAGACCCCAGACGTGCTCGCACTTGATTAAAAACAGAACGTGCAAAACGAACCGACAGAATTATACATTCTACAGTGGGTCCTAGCTAGATAAACCGAGGAGACTGTGAAGACCGAAGACTGGGTGTTTCGGGAAGTCTATGTCCAGCAGTGGACAACATACTGGCCATAGATTCGTTATAGAAACGTGAACATCTTCTGCGTAGCCTTTTTCCAACTATATTGAGGTCGGCTTCTAGTCTAACCGTGCAGCTGAATACCAGTATTTTACATGGCGCGACTGCCTATCTGACCTCCACAACCCAGTTAGTACTGGGTAATACGATACCCCTTGGTAAGACTGGTTGTCAACGGGTATTCGTGGGTTGTGGAGGTCAGATAGGTAGTCACTCCATGTAAAATACTGGTATTCAGCTGCATCCGGTTAGACTGGAAGCTGACCCCAATATAGCTGGGAAAAGGCTAAGCAGATTACCGTAATCAGCAGTTTTTCATGCCAAAAATAATATCTAGTAATTTTCCAGCAATTATATTTGTTCATAGTTACTTTATTTGTTGTACCGAATGTGTGGTTGGCGGCTATGTCAAACTTAAGTCTCTTTCTAGCCACAGGATATGAGATCAAAGGCTGTTTATAGGACAACTTAAAAGCGGACTATAAAGGGTTCTACTGAAGTGTATGGGGTAAAGAGTATCGCGTGACCAAATGATGGGAAATTTGTAAGAACCCATACAAATGGCAGTACTTTAGCTCTTACAGCACACCCTCTGAAGTCAACCCCGTTTTCAACCTCATGGCTGGCTTTTCTTTTAACTCGATCGCTTGTACCAACATGAGGGGAGCTCATGGCCAAGTGACAACTGTACGGGTCGATCTTGTCGCGTCGATCTGTGAATTGGTGACCATCCACCTCTCCGTGCTCAGCATGTCTGTGTCAGTCCGGTCCCAGATGTCATTCCAAGATCTTTGACAGTCATTACGAAGTTGCCAGTTACCAGTCTTACCCAGTTAATGGGTTGTGCAGGTTAGGTCATCAGTCGCGCCATAAAATACTGGTATTCAACAGCATCTAGTTAGACTGGAATCATCTCGAAAGGCTAGGTTGATGATAAAAGAGGAATTTCCCAAAAGAACCACTGTAGAACGCCCCAGTGTATGCAGAATGTCCTGTTATAATGAACACCCCGGCGAGGTACAACCTTAATTGATTCCACAACTCATAGCGTCGGCGCAGATTAGAATATAATATTGTTGCAATTTATTAGAATTTATCGCGGGATGCGCAGAAATGGGGTGGGGTGTGTACCTTGGTAGGATGCGCTGAAGTGGGGTGGGGTGTGTACCTTGGTAAGATGCGCTGGAATAGGGTGGGGTTTAGGGTAGTGCTGTAATTAGGTTTAGGAAATACGCTGCTCTGTTCATGACTGGTAATTACTGCTTGCTCATAATTCAATTAGTGTTATTGTATTCTTGTGGTAGTTGTTGTTTCTATTGTTCGTTATGCTTAGTTTCGGTTATCTTATTCAAATGTTGCTAAGTGCTTTTTTAATTTAAACAGACTTATAATAGAGATCCTTATTATTTGATCAAGTGATTTGCATGGATTAACTCAACGTGTTTTAAAATTACTTATAAGAAAACCTCCCCCCTCCCTCCCTCCCTCCTCCCTCTGTTCTAACCAGGTTTACGTCCTCAACTCAACTGCGCACCTCAAATGCAGTTTTAATTAATTAATTTTTATTAATGCGGTTTAACCTCAAAATCGACGATCAAACAAAACAGGGCGATAGTTGGGTTTATCAGGGTCATATTTGTTAGTACGTTTCTTTTCAGCGAGGTTCTGAAGTTTAAATAATTTTTCGGGAGACTTAAAAGATATTGAATAAAGAGCCAATACTTATAAATCATGGTACACACTGTCATTAAAGCACTTTTGTAGTGATGATACCTTTCCTAGAAGCAACTAAACACCACTAATTGCCTATTTACGTATATATATATATATATATATATATATTTCTATTTACATTTTGGTATTTTCTTAAAAACAGTCAAGTGTTCATAACTTTTAAGGAGATCAAGTAAGGACTCTGCCACAGAGATATTTTTTTACTGAAAATAACCCCAACTATCAATCTGATTCTTTTGATCCACGGTTTTTTACCCACCCTGTATTATTGGCGAAATGTGGATGTAGTACTAGTACACCTTTACCTAGTTAAGTTCCATAATATCTCTTCGTACGAACCAAAACAAATGAACCATATATCGTTTTTCGTTAGAAAACATGTTGAAGATCACGATAGATGACGATTCAAGACATTAACAGGCTTATTTGTGGATTTCAAAGTTAAGAACTTTAATAAATGTAGGTGGGTCAATGACCGCCATTGCCATCTTAACTGGCAGCAACTATACTGATAAAATTAACATACTCTAAGTAGTTCCTCCCAATGCACTCCACTGTGCCCCTAGCCCCCATACATGCATATTACCCTATACATATGTATGTATTGTACTTCAGAGTATAGGGGGGGTTCAAAACTGTGTTAAATCAATAGTCCGATGTGAGAACGCATTGTGTTGGACCCTTGTCTGCGCGACGCTACAACAATCATTGTCACACCAATTGTTTGGAGTAGGGCTGGTAGGGAGATGAGAATATTTGTTTATAAATATACCAACGAAATACATAGGTGCTGAGATTTTAGACTTGTATTTGAAACAGTCGAAATGTAGATTTTTGTAAAATCGGTAGTGACCAATGAACCATAATTATATAACATACCGAGTTTCCTCCGTGCCTCAAAAAGCACGTTAAGCCGTTGGTCCCGGGTGACATTTGTAGATCTTTTCTTTGACAGTCAGTCAGGTAGTCAGTGGCCCGAAAGTTTGACAACCAGTCTTACCAAGGGGTATCGTATTACCCAGTACTAACTGGGTTGTGGAGGTCAGATAGGCAGTCGCTCCATGTAAAACACTGGTATTCAGCTGCATCCTGTTAGACTGGAAACCGACCCCAACATAGTTGGGAAAAGGCTAGGCAGATGATGATGGTAGTGACCAATGAAAAACTTTAGTTATTGCAGTAATTTTCATGGATAATATAAGCACACGAAATTACACATAGGTCGTATTTAGGCAAAAGAAAACATAAACGCAATATTTCACTGTATTACTTCTTTATTTATTCTACTCCTAAAATAATCTCGAAAAAACTCGAACATAAAAAAAAAATCAAAAGCATCAAGCGTTTGATTTTTTATTTTTGTGTTCGAGTTTTTTCGAGATTACGACTGATAAACAAAACACATCCACACACGTAAACATCCATAATCACGCTAAGTTGAGAGACTAGTGAATGTAGCTCAGATTTATTAGATCCCAAAGAGTCAAAGCATTTATTTGAATTAGACCGTTACAGGCACTTTTGAATGTCAAAAAAAGCGAAGCTACAGTCACAAGGCATAATAACTTGTGAAAGTACTGCAGTTGCCCATTCCAAAGCGTAGATCTCTATGGAGAAGAATTGGCATGAAACTCTATAGACGCTCTTTTGAATCAAAATATTATTACAAAATCTTAGTTACATCATTAATGTTGAGATTATGCATTTAATTTATTTTCAATACACTTTCTCGAAAACTGGTTCTTATTGCACTACGATTAGGTTCAACATGCAATGTATTTCACACACGTAGATTTGTAATACTTTTCCGCACACGTGCGAAAATAAAAATTTCCACAGATAACTATACTTATACTAAGTCCAATTGGGTTAAATGACTATAGTTGGCGGTTTTTGTTTTTTTTTACCTCGGCAAAGAGATATGCGTCTTTACGGCATAAATATTTTTTGAGTATTTAAATTGTATTTATAAGAATATCATAGATAAACATGATTATTTTAAACAAATATTTACTTTAATGAAATTATAATTTTTTTGTGTACTAAATTCAAAAATATTTTAATTTTCTTTTTTTCATATTAGACTGTTTAGTGGCATACCTTTGCTTCTTCTTCAACCTGGCGAGAGCAAAGCGCGGAAAAAAAGGAACTTATATCATAGTTTCCTAATCATTCTTAACAAAAATATTTTCCGTTCTAATATTTTATTTCTTTGAAAGTGTATTGAAAAACGTCGTTTGATACGCATGGGAATTTGGACTGCAGTTCTCGGCTCCATAACACCCTCACCTGCAGCTCAGGTGTTAATTCCACCTCGAAAGCAATAAAAAAGTTTCCCCACTCATATCAAAATGTACCATTATCATCTTCGTGCCAACCCTATAACTCTGAAGTCCAGAACTAGAAGTGGTACAATACGCCATACAGTGCCATAAGTGTACGTAATACGATACTCTGCGGAGCAAGTTTATATAGTTCGATACTGCCACTGTTTCATTTGGTCAGTGGTTTGCGAGGACAATGCTGTGCGAATACGATTGATGGAATGGAATCGAGTATTATTTACAATACGAGACTGTTATTGGGCTAGGCAGAGTTGTAGTTAGGGATGATTTACTGATACTGTTAGCCTGCGACATCCCACGGCTGGGCAAAGGCCCCTCCCCATAACGTCCAGTTGTTTCTATGCAACTTGTCCCGCCATCTTCTACGAGGTCTGCCGCGACGTTTTCTGGTTATGTCAGGGCTCCAGAAAGTGGCTGTTTTGGTCCACAGCTCCTTGGAATAACGTAACAGTAACGAAACAAGCTAATGTGAGGAAATAGCAGATAAGTGTCTGAGATGGTCTTTTGAGGAAAGAACCGCACGGATTTGAGAGGACTTGTCCAGTCTGTGAACGTATGTGTGTCGCTAATCGTGTAGTTCAACTTAATACTGACTAAAATACGGATTTTAACCCTCCTCTTAACAAAATTACACAGTCACTATAGAAACTAATTAACCTACTATTTCCTATGGTAAACAATAACACTACTTCCAATTCTGCTTAACCAATTACTGTTTACAAGCGTGATATTATGTATTTATGTAACAACGGTGTTACACGCGCGCCACTCATCCGGAACCCGACCTCGGCACGTTGCTTAACCGCAGATCGGAATAGTATAACTAGGAAACTAGTTTTTACTGTTATGTAGACTTTAACACCTCTTGTTACATTATAGGAATGTTAGTTAGGCGTAGACTGTCTTTACATAAATTAATTAATACTAATTAAATTAGAATTTACACGAGGGCTCAGAAAAAAATACAAAAGCATTATTGTTAGGTAGAATCAATGTTTCTAGTAACAAAACAAGGCATTTCCATAACATCTCGCCAGTAATCCCGGAAGTGTTAGGCAGACATTTACCTAATAGCACACCCACATTTCGCCAGTTATGTTTAAGTCCCATGTAATAGGGGGTGAGCCTAAGAAATTCCTGATCGCAAAACCCAATAACACTTTACCTAACCCGGGCATCGAATCCCCGACCTTATGCTCAGCAGTCACACTTGCGACCACTAGATAAAATAATAAAGCTTTTTCACAGTACATTTTTTGGCATATAAAGGGTGTAAAAAGACCCATAACGAAGCCGAAAGGCACCTATTTTCCCCGTCATGGCGATCATTTTTTTGTTCTAGACCATACCTGGGAACCTTCTAGTTACGGAGATATTGGGGGTCAAAGTTCCAACTTTTTCACAACTTTTTTTTTTAAATAAAAGGTTTTAATGTTGTAACTTTACTTTAAACACCTCCGCGACCCCCGTACTATTCAATCCATCCATCAGCACAATGTTTTGAGTGTTATTTTGAGTTTTACCGTAAAAAGTGATTTTTCACCCCAAAAAAAAAAATCGTTTCCCAGCAAAATTTTTTGCGTAAGGTTACTTAGTTTGATGTACAGAATGCTTGGTTGACGGCTTCGTGAAGGGTCTGTTTACACCCCGTATATATCTCTCTTCTCCTCTGCTAACATAGTGAATAGACACGAAAAGATAACAAAAGTGCCGTGCCTGTGCCGTGGTAAAAACATCGATATCTAGTCGATAGTAGTTGGAGACGACCTTACTGAACACCGTATAAATTTAAGGATGTAAAACAATACAAACATTAAGTGCCCAGTAATCGAACTCACGACCTGTAATGTGTAGTTTAATGGCTCACCAGTCAAGCTGTAATGGTTATGGCAACATCACCATAATATAAATAAATAATAACGTTACATAATAATCTCTACGTACCTTTGTGTTACGAAGTAATGATAATAATGCAGGGTCACAGAGCAACAATTGACCATAATTACAGAGGGGTCATTGGGGTAAGTGGCCTTATTGCTCACTAGTTACTATGGCTTGGAATCTTGACAGATTAAAACATAATAAATATGACATGACCAAATCAAGAACAATGAATGTTTCTTTGTTTATTTTTTAAATGAGTACTTTTTAAACACAGTTTTGAGCTTTCACAGTTTACAACTAAACTTACGGGATATCTTCCGTGATTGTTCATTATTTTGAGTCCCCGATAACCCGCAACCCGCCAATCCGCGATCATGGCGCTTGCAACAGCGTCGAAATATCGGGATATTCCGTAAGTGACCGTATAAGTAAGTTGAGTACTTTTTAGTTGTTATTATTTTTTGGGGTCCCGTACCTTAAAAGGAAAAACGGAACCCTTATAGGATCACTCGTCCGTCTGTCTCTCTGTATGTCTGTTTAATACCCTTTTTCTCCAGAACGCGTGGTGGTATCAAGTTGAAATAAATATCAAATGCTAAGGTCGCTAGAAGCTGAAGAAATCAAGATACTTAGCCAACGTAATAACAAAATATGGTCATTTATGTCGCATATTATCACCATAGGCATATAAATCAAAACTTACAGGGTAATTCCCGTTGACCTCGATTCATGAAATTTGATAAGAAGCAAGGTTTTACAGCACAAGTAAAGCAACGAATTCACAATTTCACAAAAAAAAAAACTTGAAAGTGACGTATAACGGTGTGTAGGAGAATATTTAATCCAGCAGTTACGTACTTTTTTTCTAAACACTGCTATTCAGCTGCATTCGGTTAGACTGGCAGCCGACCCCAACATAGTTAGGAAAAGGCTGGGCAGATGATGATGACTTCAATCGCACTTATCTTTTCAAAATTTTATCACAAAAACAGCTTTGGTGCATGAGCATGATGGACATCATGGTAGCTTGTTATTTATATCGTTTTTGCAACTACCAAATTGTTTGCAAACGTGTTGATACCTATACTGATGTAAGAAATATGACCATGAATCAATGCGGTCAAGGAAACCCCAGACAGTTCTCATAAACTGGGTGTAACAAGACACTTAACGATGCCGTCAACCAAGCATTCTGTACATCAAACTAAGTAACTTTACGCAAAAAATACGTAAATATATTTTTTTTTAATTTTTTTTCTTTCTTCTTTTCTTTCTTTCTTTCTTTCAAAAATTATTGCTGGGAAACCACTTTTTTTTTTGGGGTGAAAAATCACGTTTTACGGTAGGACTCAATGTAACGCACTCAAGACATTGTGATGATGGATGCATTGAATAGTACGGGGATCGTGGAGGTGTTTAAAAATTTTACATTAAAAACATGAGTATTTTAAAAAAAACTTGTGAAACTGTTGGAACTTTGATCCCCAATATCTCCGTAACTAGAAGGTTCCCAGGTATGGTCTAGACTAAAAAAAATATCGCAATGACGGGGAGAACAAGTGTCTTTCGGCTTCGTTAAGGGTCTTGATACACACTTTATACTTATTGAAGGTGGTACTTTACACATTAATAAAAGCAGCAAGCAATCTGCTTTTGACTAGGCCACCTTAAGTTATTTATCAAGACTCCTTTTCTGAGCAGCATCTAGACAACCACTACAAAAACGATGTCTGAAAACCCATGCCATCTTCCATCATCATCATCCTAGCCTAGCCTTTTCCCAACTATGTTGGGATCGGCTTCCAGTCTAACCGGATGCAGCTGAATACCAGTATTTTACATAGAGCGACTGCCTATCTGACCTCCACAGCCCAGTTAGTACTGGGTAATACGATACCCCTTGGTAAGACTGGTGGACAGACTTTTTCGGCCTCTGACTACCTAACGACTATCAAAGATCTACAAATCCCGGGACCAACGGCTTAACGTGCTTTCCGTGGCACGGAGGAAACTCGGTATGTAATGGCTGGTCACCCATCCACAGAAGAAAGATCGACCTGAGCGGCTGTTATTATTTAGCCACGAGCTGATCCCATGCAATCTTCCATCCAAGCTATATTTAATAATAACCAAAATGCTAAACGTTAACAAACTTCCCGATAACTAGTAGTTACCTAATCACTGCCTAGATAGAAAATATAATCACATCGACGCCGCTGATGGCACCTGTAAGGGTTAATAGTAAAATGTATGCATGTGTATGAGAGCTTGCACCTGCAATACATACATGTATGACACGAATCATTTACTAGATGTCTCTGTGAGGATGGTGCGCGTTTCCATTGAAGGATGAACGGGTTGGTTTTAGTTTTATATGAAAAAGTCGCCCCATAGTAAGGATGGATTTTTCCAATGGAACTGAAACCAAAGAGCTCATCTAAACCATGTTCAAGAAATGGCAGGCTAATTTTTTATTTTTTTATTTATTTATATATTCAGTTTCGGACAACAATACAATCCATTTTGTTAGTAAGAAAAAACCTTATTCCTAATGTTAGTAATACAAAAACTCACAGTCATACTACACATACCAAATTTACTGTCCGAGGCAGGTTGCTCAGAGAACGATCAAGCGAGAGATCAACCACCTAGTTGACCATCCTCTCCACAAAGTGCCTCAGAAAAGGGGAGTAGAGACTCTCCGCTAATGACAGACTGAAAAGAATGAATGTCTACATAGTATCAGTAGCTCGATTTACGTTGGACTATTTATTTTTTGTAGTCTTCTTTCAGTATCGCTTAATTTAGTAGTTGTAAAACTAAGCTAGTCAGGAAACCAAAGCAGTAACCATTTTTCATTTTTCATCGGTAATTTTTTTTTAACCGCTCTTCCATACATTTTGACCGTGTAGGTATTGCTCTCCCGTCGGCCCCTCCATTGTCAAAAGACACTTGAGTTAGCTATGCTCGGAGTTTCCTTGTGTGATCGAATCAGAGTGAAGACATCCGCAAGAGAACCAAGGTTACCGACGCAACGTAGCCCGAAGAATTGTCATACTTAAGTGGCAGTGGGCAGTGCACATTGCTCCCAGAACGGCTGGCCGATGGGGCCGAAAAGTACTGGAGTGGCGACCGCGAACCAGCAGACGTTGCGTTGAAAGGCCTCCCACTAGGTAGACCAATGACCCGGTGAAGGTTGCGGGGGTCCGCTGGATGCGAGACGCTTGGGACCGGTCAATGTGGCGACACTTGGTCCCGAGGCCTATGTCCAGACGTTTTTCGGCTGAAATGATGATGAGGTATTGCTCTTTTGTAGGGAACAGCTGATTTTTGTATATATGTGGTAACACTGGTAACTGTTTATGCATCAGAGTACCTTCCACCCTGTATATCCTCCTAGCCATTTATAAATCCTAACTAATAATTAGGATTCCTCCATTACTACTGATCTTTTTAGTATTACGGGTAAATTCTTTTCAGGTTTCGTATATCTATTACTGTTAGAAGATGGCTTTAACGGTAGCAGTAGACAACCACCTAAAAATAACAATACCACCTGGTAAGACCAAAAGTTGGGGCTGAAAAACTTCATCCGTCATCCGTCATACAAATTCCCGTGACACAACGCGAACGCTACCCCACTAACCTAACTCATAATACTAAACGGTCAATATGCATCCATGTCGTCGATACACACACACAGGTGTGTATGTGTGTGTCTATTAGCTGTGTATGTGTGCGAGCCCTTGTTCGAAGCGGCTGGTCGGCAGAAGACTGTATGTGAGAATTTTTTTAATTACTATATTTTTTAATTATTTTGGTGAAGTAGTGACTTTGAAGGCAGTGTTTGGGGATTGAAGATGAGGATTTTGAGTGTGACGATGGAGGAAATTTTGAATTTTTCTGTTGTTTTTTTTTTGTTTGTTCAAACTGGATATATAAGAAGGAGGCTAAGGTGTTGTGGTGCTGCTTCGGTGAGGTCTATGTCCAGAGCTGTGGACTGTGACAGGTTGAGTTAGTTGATTGTTTGTCTGATCTTGATTTCTGGTGGTATTTCATCGATTCGTGCAAGAAATATAAAGGATGGTGGTAACGTCAAAATATAATAACTTATCAATGTTTGTTCAGGTGATAGACTACTTTTGCAACGGAAAGTATTGTACACTGTGTGGTAAAAACGAGACTCAATTATATTTTTATGCAAAACAATAGCGGTGTTAAAATATAATAAAGTATTTCTCAATACGTTTAAAACAAAGAAACAAAAATCAACAACTACATGCAACACATTAAAAACAATGTAAAGATTTCTAATACCGCACCGAATCACGCAATAATAGAATGCAAATTGACATCTCTTTTATTTTTAGCACTACAAAGCTAGAATATCAGAAGTTGCATGATACATTCTTGGTCAATTAGAGCGTAGAGCGAGCGGTAGTGGCATACGAGGCCTGTGTATAGTGGCACTGGCACTCAAGACAGACGGTACGTTACTCATAACAGAACACAGTGAAAAACAAACGAAAAAAAAAGACACGTTCTAAACACAAACATTACGTAAAAACAAAACACGGAAGAAGAAAAAAACGAATAAATTTAAATTTCGCGCGCGACAGTTTGAAAGTAGTTCGTTCCATTTGAAGTTTTGTAAATAGGTTGATACAAAAGGAGTTTCGAGTTTTCGAGGTTGGATGTTACCTTGTCCGTTTTTATGTGTGTGTGTGAGTGTGTGAGTACGTGTAAGTGGAGGGCAGACAGAAGCTTATTGGGGTAATCGAATTAGTGGTAATTAAATTAGTTTTGCGGCAAGCCCGGTAAGTCACGCTATGAAAAATATAGGTTGAATATTTCGACGGTGTTAAGTCTTTTTCTCTGTGTTTGTTTTTATTAATTACTTGTTGAGTTTTCTTGGAAAATACGACTTGAAAAGTACGTAAGTAGTTGTTGTTTTTTTTTCTGTGTATTTTACCGTCGTTGTTATGCCAGTAATAAATCATTGTCCATAATAATCTTTACCTTCATCAGACTACGTAAGCGTAAAGTTATTTAAATATTCAAATTATTTTCTTTTCTAACACTTGTTTCACAAAAAAATGTTCACAATTTGTATAAAATATTTACTTAGGTACCCAATTAATTCCTTTGTTGTTTCAAAACGGCTACAAAAAAAAAATTGGAGCTTCCACAGATAATTTATTACTGAAACCTATTTAGATTACCTAGTATACACGCGCTAACATTAATTACTTATTTACATAATTAGCACGAGTATTGTCGGGGAATGTATTGTATTTCATGTGGTTTCAATTGTGTTATTTGTATTAATTACGTTCATAATTATATGCTGTATGCCCTAGATAAATTGTAACTATGAGGCTTTAGAATAATAAACGACGTATCCGGTCCAGGGTATCATCATCATCTACCTACAGACCTTTTATATTTTACTGGCTTTTGCCCGCGGCTTCGCTCGGGTTAATTTAGAATTTAACAATCAATTCACACTAATAAAATTTCTATAATAATATAATTCAATCATGATTCGAAAGACACGTGGCACCATCTATTATCATAAGTACGTTATTGTTGTTTTCCTCGGAAACAGCACTGTTTTTTGGGATGAAATGTACCCTATGTACGTGTCTGTACACCTGACAACGTATATGCAAAATTTCAGGATGATCGGTTCAGTGGTTTAGGCGTGAAAAGGTAACAAACAAACAAACTTATTTTCGCATTAATAATATTAGTAAGGATTTAACGCTACCTATTAATTAAATCATTCCCCTTTAAAACGTACAGACGCAAGCACATCAAGCTACTACAATCTTCCATTTTTTTAAAATAGATTTTCAACTTTATCGCTAAAGCATTAGGTTCAAGGTTGATTGGGAAAACTTGATAGTTTCGGATAGCTTGATGTGCTGGCGTCTGTACTAGCTTTTGCTCGCGGCTTCGCTCCCGTTATGTACGGAAATTAACCCACGGGAACGTTTTAAATGTAGCCTGTGACGCTCGGGGATAATGTAGCTTCTAATTTTACAAACATTAACACTGAAAACGGGATATTTACCATGTTTAGTATATTTACTTATTTTTAATTCCCGATATTTTGGCACCATGATCACGGATAAATACGTATACCCGTGATGTATTTATCTATGTACACTACATAGATCAATAGGAAAAATATAGGAGAGTTTCATAAAAATACTATTTATTTATTTTTATTTATTTATTCAAATAACAATTCGCATTGTGTTTGAATTATTTAGTACATTCATTAATTTATTACAGCTAAAATTATAAATTATGAATAACAAACAGTAAATTTCACTAAAAATAAAATCAATAAATCAATAACATTATAATAAATATTATGTCAATCGAACGTAAATAGTTATTATATAAATTAATGTAAATATTATCATGTCAAATTATTGTAAATCTATTCTCTAAAATGAAAAAATAATAATAATGTCTTGAATATATTTAATACTAACAAATGAATTTGAAGAAGGGTACAGGCGTACAAAAATAATCCTTTGAAAAGTTTTTTTTAATAAGATAACCCTATTTTTAGGGCAGCCTTGACCATTGTGTTTGACATGATGTTTGACGACTTTGACAGTTTTAAGAAGTGACTTCTTTGAGTATTTCTTTGCTTTGAGTTTGAATTGGATGTGTTTCGGAGTTTTTAGTGATTGTTTTTGTTTTGCGACCCAGTTTACTACTGCGGTCATTGATTGATTGCTTTTCTGTTGACCCCGGCTTTGTTTTTTTGTTTATCGCAGATATTACGATACATGTCAATCAAATGTCATTGTCAAAATGACATTTTTCGCATACGCCTAATCTGATCCACCATGTTTAATTTTATGTTGTGTTGCTCTCCTTGACCTTTTGAATGTACATTGAAATGAACTGAAATTAAAGAAAATCCTAACTAATATTATAAATGCGAAAGTAAGTTTTAAGTTTTTTACCTTTTCACGCCTACACCACTGAACCGATCATCCTAAATTTTTGCATACACGTTGTCAGGTGTACAGAAACGGACAGGGTACCTTTCATCCCGAAAAACAGTACTGTTCCCAAGGAACACAATAACAACGTTCTTTTGATAATAGATGGCGCCACGTGTCTTTCGAATCATGATTGAATTGTATCGTTACAAGCAGAGTAAAACCCGAATTGAATGTCTAAAATTTTAAATTAACGCGAGCGAAGCCGCGGGTAAAAGCTAGTTAACTATAAAAAACGGTTACAGTATTACATAACGATATTTACATATAGTGTGCAGAGTGCTAGCCCAGGCCCATAAATTTCTGGGACATCTCGTTTTTCCTATCTATACATATAATAAAATCGTAAAAATCCAATTTTATGTTCCGACTTGGCTCAAAAACTACTGCATAGATCCTGTTCAAATTTTGCACAAATATTCCTTACAGGCTTCTTCACATGTTAGGCTATATATTATCACGCTACTCGCTTAAGGGGGTGAGCAATAATGCATTATGTCAGTATCCTTCATTTGTTTGACGTTTCAGTCATGACAAGCACCAGAATGGTTATTTAAAGCTTATGTCAACAGAGAAAACAGCCTAGCGGGTTCTTGAACGTTCTGTAAGCTACTGGTCGCAAGTTCAAACCCCACTATTACTTTCACTTTTTTGTAATTTGTTTGAATATTTTTTTTGATGCTTTTAGATTTCCATTTTTTTTTTTGTATTGACATAGTTTGCATTTCCGTTTTTCTTCTTTTTTCTTCAAACGTTTCTCCAAAAAGTAATAGAGAAGTATGGAAGAAGATGACATGCTGCGCCGACCCCGAAAAAATTGGGATAACGGCAGGAGAATGATGATGATGATTTCTACAAAAAGTTCTTGCTTTACTAGAAGTCTGTTTCCTTCTCGATTTGCAAAATATCAATAATCAATCGGAGTTTGGAATTTTATTTTGGAATTTTATTGTTCTTTTATAGATTGGTATAGTGTTCAGAAGCGAATTCCCGGTCGGGCAACGTGTTATTGAGTTTTTCCACCAGCAAATTCTCAGTGGCAACTAAGAAGTCTGGTTTTGTGCCCGGTTGATGGTGTATCGGCACTATAAAAAGTACTACAGCAACATATAACAAAAAGTACTACAGCACCATCTATGACGCAGGTGATGAACTAAACATCGAAATACGTCTAAATTCTGCCTGGGTCAAATAAATCGCCCAAATAAAGTTATCCGCGACTTAAGACTATATAGAAGTACCCGACAACAACTGTTGGGCAGTTATAGCCCACCAGACATTACACCCGTTTGGTCGGACTATCCTCCTAGTTTGGTAGTATTTTCTATGGGGGATGAAGAACCTTACAACCTGTTCTTTATACAAAATGGCAATAGGCTCGCTAAATATTTCATGGGAGTTAAACATAACTGACAAAATGTGGGTGTACTACTAGGTACTATATACACTCATCTGTTTTCTCATTAAAATATGTATTAAAAAACAGATAGGTAATTTTATAACAAACACGATGGTATAAAGTTTTGTTTTTTAATTAGCCTATTCTGTCCCACTGCTGGACAAAGGCTTTCCCCATTTCCTTTCCAACTCTCCCGGTGTTTTGCCTTCTCTGGCCAATCAGTCAGGAACGAGTCCAAATCGTCACACCAGCGTTTGTTGGGTCTGCCTCGGTGACGATGACAGTCTTCACCTACTGTATGACCATTCTGGCCCATCTGTCCTGACCCATTCTGGAAATGTGACCCGCTCAGTCCCATTTGAACCTCTTACACTTATCGCCAACATCGCCGATGCCTGTCTTGGAGCGCATTGTGGTGTTGCGTATTCAATCGGTGATTTTGATGTTTAAAATCCATCGCTCTTTGGCAAACCTTGAGTTTGGACTTTTCAGCCTCCGTCAAAGATCATGTCTGGTTACCATAGGTTAAGATAGGCAGGTAACACAGGTCGACAAGTTTACGCTTAAATGTGATTGGAAAGTATAACGTTGTCTAAGTAAAAGCGGTCAAGCCTAGCGTCTGTCGCAGTTTTAAATATTCTTGACTTAATGATTAGGCAACCCATTCGTTATAATTTTTATGTAATCTTTTTTTTAGCCTTTATTGTCCCAATGCTGGGCAAAAACCTCCCCCATTGCCTTCCATTCTTCTCTCCGTGCGGTTTTCTTCGACCAATCTGTCACAAACGCTTCTAAGTCGTCACACCAGCGTTTTCTAGACCTCCCTCGGCGACGACGCCCGTCTTCTGGCACCCACTGCGTGACGACTCTGGCCCACCGGTCGTGATGCATTCTACAGACGTGGCCCGCCCAATCCCACTCCAAACTAGCAATCTTATCGCCCACATCAGCGATTCCAGTTTTTGAGCGTATTGTGGTATTGCGAATTCTGTCGCTGAGCTTAATACCCAATACGCTACGTTCCATCGCCCTTTGGCCAACCTTTAGTTTGGACTTTTGCGACTCGGTCAGGGACCAAGTTTGAGCATTACGGTGCTCAAACTTGGTCCCTGACCGGTTAGGATGGGCAGAATGCACATGTCGATGAGATTGTGCTTCAGGGATAAAGGTAGGTCACCCTTCATCAGCGACTTCATGGACCAGTAGCTCTTCCAGGCGTTCTCGACTCGGCAACTCTCAAACTCAAATATACTCATCGACGTTATTGTGAATTTCTTGCCCATCTACCTCAACCCTACTTTTTACGCTATTGGTGATGGCTTTAGTTTTTTTTATGTATATTCAACATATTTTTCATTCGGTGAACAGTTGGGGGGGGGGGGCTGTATTAGGCATTTTTTCTATACTAAGCAGGCTTTATTTACAATTGTGGAGTGAAAAGAAATAACGAAAATAACTAATAACTGAGATTATAACTGTTTCACTCGCGGCACGTCTTTAACGTTTAGATGTGGCTGCACTAGCATTTTAACTTCAGAGCAAAATATTAAAAAAATAAAAGAAAAAATATATAAAAGCGAAAGGTCACTCACTCATCACGAAATATCGAAACCGTTTGACGTAAAAAGATGAAATTCGGCAGGGAGGTAGTTTATAGTTAGTAGACGTCCGCTAATAACGAATTTTGCGACAGGGCCTGATTAAGGGGTTCTAAGGGTTCATACGCACTATGCGGGTAGCCGCATTGCGGCTAGCCGTCCGGCTGACCGCAAGCACAATTATGTACGTAATATTCATTTCTATGCGCACTGCGATGCGGCTACCCGCAGACCGCTCCGGTCGCTCGGAGGGCTGCGGCCCGAGTGACGGCCAGCCGGACGGTTGCTATACGCACTGTGCGGTTCAGTCTGCGGCTGCCCGCCATTGAGTGAGTGTGTGCACGTGGTACGTTACTTACTTACTTACGTTACTTTACTTCTTTCTTTGTTTTTTCTTCTTTACGTAACGTGTGTAAATGTAGTAAATAGCTGCAACTTCTTCCACGTCCATCTTTGAAATGGATCGACATGACCGCTAATCGCAACGGTTCTTCAACCGCACGTTGCGGTTGCGAATGCGGCTGCCCGCGATCCGGCTGGCCGCATTCGCAACCGCATCCTGCGGTCAGCCGCGCGGCTAGCCGTAATGCGGCTACCCGCATAGTGCGTATGAACCCTAAGGGCTCTCGCAAGTTTGTATGAAAGTCCTTCATTTTTTGTGCTACAAACTTGAAAGGCAGGGAGGTAATAATATAATAATAAAATTAAAAGCAAAATCTCACGACATCTCACCAAGGGGCGAGGGGGGGGGGGTTGAAAAATCGCCAAAATTGCCTCACGTAATTAATGGACGCCCCCTAACCCAAGCATCTCCTTGCTTAAAAGGTGATCTCCAAATCATGTGTGTTTTGCCAAACTTCTTGGCAGTATATGATTAGGTATAAATGAGACAAAAGATGTAGTATAGTCTGGTTATAATTATCCAAAGGTGCATCTTATATACTAACGACTTCGTGACGATAACAGACAGTAGAAACATTTAATAGATATTGAACGTGCGATAAAGAACATAAGATTGCGATGTAGATTGTAGATACAGCACAAAGATATTGTACTGTAACAGTACACCCCCCTTTAAAAGAAAAAAAAAAAAAAAAATCTTTCCAAAATTCCGGAATGCGGGATAAAACCGAGGTGCCAGCAGCTACTTCAAGTGTTCCTTGCTGATTTATGTTCGCCTTGCACGGTGATTGTGCCATGTTTCTTGCTGCGTATTCGTTCGTCGGGGTCACCAATTTGCCAAACTTCTTGGCAGTATATGATTAGGTATAAATGAGACAAAAGATGTAGTATAGTCTGGTTATAATTATCCAAAGGTGCATCTTATATACTAACGACTTCGTGACGATAACAGACAGTAGAAACATTTAATAGATATTGAACGTGCGATAAAGAACATAAGATTGCGATGTAGATTGTAGATACAGCACAAAGATATTGTACTGTAACATGTGTCATAACTTTATGTATCTAATTGAAATCAACATTCTTTTTTTTAACACTTTGCCCGACCCGGGAATCGATCCCAGGACCTCATACTTAGTAGTCACGCTTGCGACGACTCGAGGCAGTCTTACACATACATACCAAAATTTCCACGCGAACGAAGTCGCGGGCAACAGCTAGTTTATAATATTATAACACTTCAGGTTAGCAAACCTAATAACTAGCAGTAAATAAACTGTGTAAGGGCAGTATCAATTTGACAACTACGAGTATGTTGGAGTCGGGTTCCAATCTGACAACTGATCTGATCAGTAATTTACATGGAACAATTGCTGACCTCCACAACATAGTAACTGGGTAATACGATACCCCTTAGTAAGACTGGTTGTCAGGCTTCAGGTTTCTGAGCACTCGTTATGCCTGTCAAAGACCTCACTTATCCACGGACCAACCTCGGCACGCATAACTTTACTTTCAATCAATACATGCAAGCAGTAAATTATAATTAACTAAATTATTTACATTTTTGTCATACCCATATATTGTGTTTTAAGATAATGTTATTACCAGTTCATACTAACTGTCTTTTATAAGCTTTGAAAGGTGAATTTCTAGCGTAGTAAAGTGTTTTAATTTGAGTGTGTTAATGTAGCTTAGGGTAAGAGCATTTTGTTATTGTTTATGGTATTTAAAGATATTTGAAAATGAAAATGACTTTGGTAAGAGCTGCTCCAGTCCAGGCATGATCTCTTTAAATCATTTATTTTTAATTTTTTGTATCGTTACAGTTTTGCCTTGGTATACCTTGCTTAGCAACTGGTCTTCCTTGAAATAAATTCAAGAATACAACCAGTTCCTTCACGCCTGAAATATCAAGTTACGCGTTTGACAGGAGCTGGTGTTTGGCCTTTGCGACTTGTACAGGAACAAGAAATTCACATAAAAAGGTCTTCAGCGCTCCATTAGATTTTAATTACATAACGTAATGTACCTTTTTTTTTACGGATGGGTAATCATCAAATAACTCCTCCCGCTCTGGGTGGAGTTGGAGGGAGTGTCAGACTTTTACTGACTAAAACCCATCCATGTTCCTTCTTCGCCCTTTGTGTTCCAGGGCCGCGGTATCTCTTTCGAACAGTCCCGCAGCCCCGGCAGGAACGTAATGTACCTTAATTTTGAATTTCACATTTATATAAGATTTAATAATAAAGATTTTTTGACAGTATTGTTGGTTTAGTAGTAAGGGCTACTGCTGAACATGAGGTCTTGGATTCGATTCCCGGGTCGGAATAAATATTATTTGGTTCTCCATTAGGAATTTCTCAGTAGCAGCCCGGAATTGGATATTAGCCCAGTTGATGAAAATAGGCTTATCACCTTATAACATGAGGCTTAACAAAACTGTGAAAATGCTAGTGTGCTCTAGTTACACCTCTGTTTACCTTTCAGCTAAAAACAGTCGTGTCGTTTGTGAAATTGTATAAAGCTTTTTTTTGGTAACGCATCACTATTCAAAATTGCAATGGGTGTCTGACAAAGGCAATACATAGCTACCTTTTGTATATATAACGCTTTTACATAACAATCCTTTTTCAATATACTCAGTACATCACAATCCATTCAGTAGTTTTTACGTGATGCGGAAACAGAACGCTGTCGAAATATATTTTTTTGGTTCAAAAATAGATTGAAAGCAATCATACATTTGTATGATCCACCATGTAGTGTCCACTGTCCAGTATTTCTGTATGTCTCCTTTTGTCTGTTTTTAAATCCGTGTTCATTCTGCACAGTGGACATTTCCAGAGACAATAATATCGATATGACACGTGAAATATGCACGACAGATTAAGAGCTCGAATAAAAATATATGCTTTCATATCAGCACTTTTAAAATTAATGTTTCTTCGTAATTCTTTGTATTAATAGTATTTCGCATCAATCGAAAATATTTTTCTCAATATCTTAGTATTAGCACATCAGGTACTGCCGCGCTCACTGACGGTCGACAACTTTTGAACCTTATTACTAAGGAACTAAGGGCGAAAACTGCTTAGTGAGTGCGGTAGTACCTAGAGAGAATGTGTCCGTCGTAGACGATATTTTTGTTATGTAGAAATTGAAATCGAAAATCTTTGGTATTTCTTCTTTATCGTGTGGTTAGTGCCTAACCTGGTGTCAGAGTTTTTATGCCGCCCATGGGCCTCTGATTTAGCTTTACATGCCGTCAAGAAATATCTTTCAGGCATGCTGGTACGATGTTTCCTTTCACCGAAGCAGGTGATAATTTTATACAATACGCACATGAATCCAAAAAAACAGAAGTGCATGTCTTGGGTTCGAACTTGAGACCTATGACTTGGCAGTCCGACGGTCACACCACTAGGCTATCACTGGTATATTGGTGGTATATGGCCTATGTATAGCGACTACCATCCATGTACATTTAAAAAAAATATCTTAGCGGTGCTATGCTGCACAATCGGGACTTAAATGATAATGATGTGTCTTCAAAATTTTAAATTATCTCAAGGTTCTACTATATAACATAACCAAGAAGCAATTAATAAATGATGCTTGAGTGGTAGTGATGAGGAGCTCGTGGCTAAATAATAACAGCCACTCGGTTCGATCTTTAGGTTAGGTAGTCAGTGGCTCAAAAAGTCTGACAACCAGTCTTACCAAGGGGTATCGTATTACTCAGTACTAACTGGGTTGTGGAGGTCAGATAGGCAGTCGCTCCATGTAAAATACTGGTATTTAGACGCATCCGGTTAGACTGGAAGCCGACCCCAATATAGTTGGGAAAAGGCTAGGCAGATGATGACTCGAGTGGTAGTAGTCTCTAAAAACTTAAATAGCCCATTGTAGCTAGCAGTTTTCCCTTTTAAAAGACCTATCCTGTCCGCTTATTATTCTATGCGTGCAGCGTAGCCGGCAATGGGGGGCCATTAGTAATTTATATGTGGTGACAGCGACAGTCTGCAGCCAAGGTGAAAGGAATATTATCAGGCTCCGGGGACTGCACTCTCTCAGGGGAAATTAACCAGTATTTACTTACTGTTATTAAAGATGGGCGTGGGTAGTGGACTATTCATTTTAATTATACAAATTTTTTTTTTTTTTTTTGTCTGGGTTTTTGCTCGGTTGATGGCAATCGACTCGCCCCCTATTACTCCCACTTTTAACCATTGACCCTGAAAGAGTTAAGTTCCATACTTAAACAGAACTGGTGAAATGATAGTGTACTATTAGGTAAACTTCTGCCTAGCCTTTTGGGGGATTACAGGCGTGATGTTATGTTATGTTATAATTTTATGGTATCCGAATTTAAAGAGATGCTTATCGAAAAAAAAAACATGTCAACAACAAAACAAAATAAATAAAATGATTAGACATCTACTCACAAATAGATAGATCCACAACAGATAGGCAAATCTTCTATATACATATAATAAAATCGTAAAAATCCAATTTTATGTTCCGACTTGGCGCAAAAACTACTGCATAGATCCTGTTCAAATTTTGCACAAATATTCCTTACAGGCTTCTTCACATGTTAGGCTATATATTATCACGCTACTCGCTTAAGGGGGTGAGCAATATTGCATTATGTCAGTATTCAGTATCCTTCATTTGTTTGACGTTTCAGTCATGACAAGCACCAGAATGGCTATTTAAAGCTTATGTCAACAGAGAAAACAGCCTAGCGGGTTCTTGAACGTTCTGTAAGCTACTGGTCGCAAGTTCAAACCCCACTATTACTTTCACTTTTTTGTAATTTGTTTGAATATTTTTTTGATGCTTTTAGATTTCCATTTTTTTTTTGTATCGACATCGTTTGCATTTCCGTTTTTCTCCTTTTTTCTTCAAACGTTTCTCCAAAAACTAATAGATAAGTATGGAAGAAGATGACATGCTGCGCCGACCCCGAAAAAATTGGGATAACGGCAGGAGAATGATGATGATGATTTCTACAAAAAGTTCTTGCTTTACTAGAAGTCTGTTTCCTTCTCGATTTGCAAAATATCAATAATCAATCGCAGTTTGGAATTTTATTTTTGAATTTTATTGTTCTTTTATAGATTGGTATAGTGTTCAGAAGCGAGCATGAGGTCCAGGGTTAGATTCCCGGTCAGGCAATGTGTTATAAATTGAGTTTTTCCACCAGCAAATTGTCAGTAGCAACTACGAAGTCTGGTTTTGTGCCCAGTTGATGGTGTATCGGCACTGTAAAAAGTACTACAGCAACATATAACCAAAAAGTACTACAGCGCCATCTATGACGCAGGTGATGAACTAAACATCGAAATACGTCTAAATTCTGCCTGGGTCAAATAAATCGCCCAAATAAAGTTATCCGCGACTTAAGACTATATAGAAGTACCCGACAACAACTGTTGGGCAGTTATAGCCCACCAGACATTACACCCGTCTGGTAGGACTATCCTCCCTTTTCTATGGGGGATGAAGAACCTTACAACCTGTTCTTTATACAAAATGGCAATAGGCTCTGGAAATGGAGATAAATATTTCATGGGAGTTAAACATAACTGACAAAATGTGGGTGTACTACTAGGTACTATATACACTCATGTGTTTTCTCATTAAAATATGTATTAAAAACAGATAGGTAATTTTATAACAAACACGATGGTATAACGTTTTGTTTTTTTAATTAGCCTATTCTGTCCCACTGCTGGACAAAGACTTTCCCCATTTCCTTTCCAACTCTCCCGGTGTTTTGCCTTCTCTGGCCAATCAGTCAGGAACGAGTCCAAATCGTCACACCAGCGTTTGTTGGGTCTGCCTCGGTGACGATGACAGTCTTCAGGCACCTACTGTATGACCATTCTGGCCGATCTGTCCTGACCCATTCTGGAAATGTGACCCGCTCAGTCCCATTTGAACCTCTTACACTTATCGCCAACATCGGCGATGCCTGTCTTGGAGCGTATTGTGGTGTTGCGTATTCAATCGGAGATTTTGATGTTTAAAATCCATCGCTCTTTGGCAAACCTTGAGTTTGGACTTTTCAGCCTCCGTCAAAGATCATATCTGGGTACCATAGGTTAGGATAGGCAGGATACACAGGTCGACAAGTTTACGCTTAAATGTGATTGGAAAATATAACGTTGTCTAAGTAAAAGCGGTCAAGCCTAGCGTCTGTCGCAGTTTTAAATATTCTTGACTTAATGATTAGGCAACCCATTCGTTTATTCGTTATAATTTTTATGTAATATTTTTTTAGCCTTAATTGTCCCACTGCTGGGCAAAAACCTCCCCCATTGCCTTCCATTCTTCTCTCCGTGTGGTTTTCTTCGTCCAATCTGTCACAAACGCTTCTAAGTCGTCACACCAGCGTTTTCTAGACCTCCCTCGGCGACGACGCCCGTCTTCTGGCACCCACTGCGTGACGACTCTGGCCCACCGATCCTGATGCATTCTACAGACGTGGCCCGCCCAATCCCACTCCAAACTAGCAATCTTATCGCCCACATCAGCAATTCCTGTTTTTGAGCGTATTGTGGTTTTGCGAATTCTGTCGCTGAGCTTAATACCCAATACGCTACGTTCCATCGCCCTTTGGCCAACCTTGAGTTTGGACTTTTGCGACTCGGTCAGGGACCAAGTTTGAGCATTACGGTGCTCAAACTTGGTCCCTGACCGGTTAGGATGGGCAGAATGCACATGTCGATGAGATTGTGCTTCAGGGATAAAGGTAGGTCACCCTTCATCAGCGACTTTATGGACCAGTAGCTCTTCCAGGCGTTCTCGACTCGGCTACTCTCAAACTCAAATGTACTCATCGACGTAGTGAATTTCTTGCCCATCTACCTCAACCCTACTTTTTACGCTATTGGTGATGGCTTTAGTTTTTTTAATGTATATTCAACATATTTTTCATTCGGTGAACAGTTGGGGGGGGGCTGTATTAGGCATTTTTTCTATACTAAGCAGGCTTTATTTACAATTGTGGAGTGAAGAGAAATAACGAAAATAACTAATAACTGAGGTTATAACTGTTTCACTCGCGGCACGTCTTTAACGTTTAGATGTGGCTGCACTAGCATTTTAACTTCAGAGCAAAATATTAAAAAAATAAAAGCAAAAATATATAAAAGCACGGAATATCGAAACCGCTTGACGTAAAAAGATGAGATTAGGCAGGAAGGTAGTTTATAGTTAGTAGACTTCCGCTAAGAATCCGGATTTTGCGACAGGGCCGGATTAAGGGGGTCTAAGGGCTCTCACAAGTTTGTATGAAAGTCCTTCATTTTTTGTGCTACAAACTTGAAATTTGGCAGGGAGGTAATAAATAGTCAGTAAAAGTCTGCTATGAACGGATTTTGCGGCAGGGCTGGATTAAGGAGGTCTAAGGGCTCTCGCAAAAAGTCTCTTAATGTTGTAAATCAAAAGCAAAATCTCACGACATCTCACCAAGGGGAGAGGGGGGGGGGGTGAAAAATCGCCAAAATTGCCTCACGTAATTAATGGACGCCCCCAAACCCAAGCATCTCCTTGCTTAAAAGGTGATCTCCAAATCATGTGTGTCATAACTTTATGTATCTAATTGAAATATACATTCTTTTTTTTAACACTTTACCTGACCCGGGAATCGATCCCAGGACCTCAAACTTAGTAGTCACGCTGGCGACCACTCGAGGCAGTCTTACATACATACCAAAATTTCCACGCGAACGAAGTCGCGGGCAACAGCTAGTCTCAGATAAAGTTGTTTCATTTTTTACTTGTAATGTTCAATTATAAATTAATCTTTCCACCTTGAAATGTATTTTCTTTTTATATAGCTCTCTTTCTTTATATATAACTTGATGTGTCACCGTGTGTACTATGCCAGTGAAAAATCAAATCAAATTCCTTGAAAAAGTTATCCTTAATTTACCAGTCTTGCATGAAGTGTCAAGTTATTAGCTACTATTGCATATTATCTGTAAGATTATCAAAAAAACAAGTACCCAGTAATCCTGTGTATCTTGGATGTTGATTATGTCGAAACCTGATAGGTGTCGCGGTGTCGCCGAAATCCAACTTAGTAGGTAATCGGATTAGTTACGATTGGCCAGTTAAGATGGTGCGACACTTATAAAAGAGGAAACCCGCTTGGTAAGGCAGTATACTATCGTCATGAAGGATATTAATAGGCATTACATAGTATTACAGTCTCGTTTGCCTTTAAGGTTGCAAAACAGTACTGCTGAGAATGAGGTCCAGGGTTCGATTTGGGCGAAGTGTTATAAGGTTTTTTCGACAGTATTTTTTCAGTTAGAAGTTACTTAGAAGTGTTAGGTAGCCGGAGAAAACCGCACAGAGAGATGAATGGAAGGCTATGGGGGAGGTTTTTGCCTAGCAGTGGGACAATACAGGCTAAAAAATAAATTTAAAAAAAAAACAGTAATAGCCCGGAGTCTGGATTCATGCCGGTTAATGTTCGCAGATATATGGGAGTCTCCAATGCTGCGACATTGGATGAAACTCCACACAGCCTAAAGCATGCCTGTCTATTAACACTAGTAATTGTTACTAAGGGCTAAGGGCGTAGCCCCAAATAAATGCTATAATAATAAATTATGACATAAGGCTCGCCCCATGGTACTTGGGGCTTAAATAAAATTAGCGAAATGAAGGTACCTAACCATGTGTACAGTCACGAGCACCAATATGCATACACTTTCCTAAATTTAAAAGTAATTTTCGCGAGACAAAAATACTATGTTCGTAACAACATGAAATTTTAATCAGAACCGTAAGAGAAAAATACTTTTAAAAGATGTTAACAGTTTACATATTGGTGCTCGCGACTGTATACGTCAGTCTCACTGTTCGAGGATTTCAGTCAAGTTAACTTAATGTTTTTGAAAAACAGAAACAAGCATACTACAAACGACTCCATTGAACTACAGTACAACATTAATATGTTAACGTACCTGTAACATAAAGAGTCACTTTTCCTATTACTCATACACAACAAAATCACATTCTGCAACACTTTCCTGCTGACCAACAACAAATAATAACCACAACTTTCCGTATTACAACAAAACAAAAACAATCAAGTCCTTTTCCTTCCTTCCTTTTCGACACTAGTGTTACAATAAAATATTCATTCCGACAATTATGTTGCAGGCGGCAGTAAGCTTTGACAGACTTAGCCGGGAGGACACTGAAGCTCAGAGAGGGAAGAGGATCTTAGAGGAGCAATTAGAAGACAGGTGAGGACCTTTTCAAATGTCTTTATTTTTGAGAGGGAGTGTTTTATTTTTAAGTGGCGTTCGGTTTTACGGTAAGTGTTTTTATATTTCTTGTTTGTGTATTTTATTTTAAATAAAGATATGAAAATGCTTGTCAAGAAGTTTAATGAAATTGTTGTGATAAAAGTTGATAAAATCGCCATGAGGACTTACAGAGACATCGTTCAGCTCTGTTTGAGTGAAAATCTTCCGTTATAATTATATTAAATACCTAATAAAAGTCACTAATTACTTACTTATGTATACATCAAACGTAACTATCATAGTGGAATAGTTATAAAGGGTATAAATAGACCCTTAACGAAGCCGCAAGGCCCTTGTTCTCCCCGCTATTGCGATCATTTTTTTGTTCTAGTTTAGACCATACCTGGGAACCTTCTAGTTACCGAGATATTGGGGGTCAAAGTTCCAACTTTTTCACAAGTTTTTTTTTAATACAATTTTTTAAGGTTATAACTTTACTTTAAATACCTCCATGACCCGTTTACTATTCAATACATCCATAAGCACAATGTTTTGAGTGCGTTACATTGAGTTTTACCGTAAAAGGTTATTTTTCACCCCAAAAAAAAAAGTAATTTCCTAGCAATACTTTTTGTGTAGGGTTACTTAGTTTGATGTATAGAATGCTTGGTTAACGGCTTCGTGAAGGGTCTGTTTAGACCCTTTATTTATTAAAACTTCAAGTAAATTGCTCAAACGCAGTACATCACAAAGAATTCTTTACCAGTGAGCCTTTACATACTTAAACACAGAACATATCGAAATAAATTCTAAAAAATACATCATCATCATCAGCCTACAGCAGTCCACTGCTGGACATAGGCCTCCTCAATCGCACGCCACTCAACTCGACTCTCGGCAACTCTCATCCAGTTGCTACCAGTCACCCTGCGGAGCTCGTCCCTCCACCGAGCCTGAGGGCGTCCCACCTTACGCTACGCGAAAATTACATGCATAACATTTTTTTTTTAAAGTTTCAAGCCATCTCCCGAAATTGATATCAGGATCGATGTGAAATAATAAGATATCTCATTCTCTATAGACGCCAGTGGCGAAGGCTCCATACAACTCGATTCCTGCCGGATTCCCTTTGAAAAATGGCACAGTCAGTATTCTATAGACAAGTAATATAAGATATGTGCTCCGGTTTACCTGTTACAGAAATTGTCCCTTCGCTACTGATAGACGCATAGCTTGGGGTATTCTCTCTGGAGAATGGGGATCAGGTCTCACGTCAGAATTCTATTTGACAATCCATTTATTTTGATCATGCTTCCTTATTGGCTTTGGGGTTTTATGTGTGCCAGTAGTTTTATGCCATCGTCCTTTGAAAATAGGGGTAGTAAGGGAGCATAATATTTTTGATGTTCTTGATTCAAATTAACGTGGAATTTTCTTGAAACTTTGTCAATGAATCTAGTAAGGTATTTTTTTTTACCCAACTGCCATGGAAGGGTTATGTTTTTGTATGTTTTTTTGTAAATTTCTTTATTACCTCGTATCTTCCGATCGGTTGGATGGATTTCGAAAGTTAAGGTATCGTTATGTATATTCATCATAAAAACCCAAGTCCCAGGCCAGGTGTTTGAAAAAAAAACAAAATGGCGGATTTTCGCTAGATTATGACTGCGGGCGAGATTTGACGTCAGTTCTAAAATGAGAGTTAATTTTTGATCAACTGATCATTAGCTATGGAAGGGAATTATTGATGGGAAGTCTTGCAAAGGTCACTCTATGCTGGACCAGAACTTAACGAGGTTTATCCGGAACTAGATAATTTAAAACTGACTGTCTCGTTGATTCGATGGTGGTTCGACTACCGGGTTGAACAAAGTGTTATTGGGTTTTTCTATCAGGAATTTCTCAGTAGCAGCTACGGATTCTGGATTTGTGCCCGGATGATGGCAATAGGCTCGCCTCTATTACATAGGATTTAAAACATAACGCGCAAATGTGGGTGTGGGTGGTACCGTGGTATGTGGACTATCTCGGTACAACTCTACCTAACCCTTCGGTGATTACAGGCGTGATGTTATGTTGTGAATAATCGTCAGTTTCTTAAGTAAAGACCTCTACTTTTCATATTTGCATGAGACTAAAGACAAGATAATTATGTAGGAGTCATCTAAATGAGTACGGGAGATTATAAAAGCGGTGGGTAATAGATTCTCTTTCTCAATTCTTTATTGCGTACCATTATGTAAGTAGTTGGTATGGAAACAAATATATTAGTAACAATTATGGACCCTGTCGGCCACAGCATAGATAAAGTAGGAGAGATCTTTGTTTCCTAATACATACAACGTGCTCCATTTTGTCTGCCAAGCACTTATGGTGATAAAACCGCTATCACTACAGAATCTACCTACACATAATTGGGTGTAAAAGTATCCTTAACGAAGCCGAAAGGCACTTGTTCTCCCTGCCATTGCGATATTTTTTTTGTCCCAGACCATACCTTGGAACCTTCTAGTGACGGAGATATTGGGGGTCAAAGTTCCAACATTTTCTGAAGTTTTTTTAAAATATTTACTTTAAATACGTCCATCCCCCGTACTTTTCAATGCATCAGCACAATGTTTTGAGTGCGTTAAACATTGAGTCTTACCGTCAAACGTGATTTCTCACCCCAAAAAAAAGTCGCTTCTCAGTCATAATTTTTTTGTACAGTTACTTAGTTTGATGTACAGAATGATTGGTTGACGGATTCATGAAGGGCCCGTTTAAGCCTTTGTACACGGGCGTAACGTAACAAAAAAACAAAAACACACATCTTCTAGACAAAACATCAAAACGAATGCCGTCACAATAATGAGACAAACGGGCCATGTGGAGGCACACAGTGAGTGCTGACACACAAACAAAATCTTGTTTGGTAAATACTAGGTACTACAGACTACTGTTCGACACAAGTGTACATCTTGAGTTCTGTGAAAATCTCTGTAAATAACGCCGTGGGAAAGTAGTGTGTGGAAATAACATTCTTACTACTACTAAATGTTTGGTATATTCGAAAACAAATGCCTTACTTGTTCAACTACCTAATTACTTACTTACTTACTTGTACTACCTATTAGTCGCGGCATCGCTCGCATTATTGTTGGAAATTATGCGATGGGAAGGGTTTTAATAGACACTCATAGACACTAGAGGAGAATGTAACTTCAAAATAGTGAAAGAATTAATAAAAAGGACCAACCTAGGTAAGCGCGGCTTAACCTGAAGTACAACACGAGTAGCTGTCATAAAGATTGAAAATTAAAAAAGTTATGTTAAAATGATTCCGACTCCTATATAACTATACGTTGATTCGCTTTATTCCCAATTATTTTGTATAGATAGATAGATAGATAGATAAATCATTTATTTAGTGCACACAAAAGACATAGCACAACACATAGAAACACAATCAAATAATACAAACGTCAGACATTACATCAAGCTACTACAATCTGTCAAATGTCTTTAATAGATTTTCAACTTTATCTTTATAGTATTAGGTTAAAGGTTGATTGGGAAAATTTGTCCGTTTCGGGTAGCCTGATGTGTTGGCGTCTGTACATAAAACTTACATACAAACAACAATATTCCCAGGTTTATTCTGAATCCAGTTTACATTAAAAGTTGTATTTTTTGCAACACAATCTTCTGCTAGGTATAAAAACTTTCAGAGTCGCTCATCGGTCCCTCGAGACTTTAAAGAAATACAACAACGTACTTCATAAAATTATCTTGTTTGTACCTAGTCATTTATGTTTAGGTTTTATAAAACTTATTCCTTCAAGATAGTGCTCGTGGCTCGTGGCTAAATAATAACAGCTGCTCGGGTCGATCTTTAGGTTAAGCTGTGCTTACCAAAGTTGGTCGGTGGATGGGGGACCGCCCATTACATACCGAGTTTTCTCCGTGCCTCGGAAAGCACGTTAAGCCGTTGATGCCGGCTGTCATTTGTAGATCGTTGACCCAAAAAGTCTGACAACCAGTCTTACCAATATTACCCAGTACTAACTGCGTTGTGGAGGTCAGATAGGCAGTCGCTTCATGTAAAATACTGGTATTCAGCTGCATCCGGTTAGACTGGAAGCCGACTTCCTTCAAGATAGTGAAATTTGGATGCACTATTTTTGCCTCTGAGAAAGATTGCGCCTTATTTTCAATCACCGGCTATTCCGTTAACAATTTGGCTTTTGTTGAAAAAGAAAAGACCACTTTCATCGATTTTTTTATTATGTCCCATTGCTGGGCAAAGGCCTCACCATTCCTTTTCAACTTTCTCGGTATTTTGAGGAGTACCACCGTTCTTTATTTTATCTTCTGCCCTGTCCAACGAATCTAACAAATCTTACCAATATTATAAATACGAAAGTTTGTGAGGATGGAAGGGCTGATGTTTGTTACTCTTTCACGCAAAAACTGCAAAACGGATTTGGATGAAATTTAGCACACAGATAGTTTATAACCTGGATTAACACATAGAATACTTTTTATCCCGGTAGTAAGATTCCGTGGGACAATTATCGAAGCCGCGGGCATAAGCTAGTCCTTGCTTAAAAAAGAACAAAACAATTTGTAACATTCCTTTCTTATAATAAAAGTCGAGACCTCGGGCAATTATAATACGAAACATGTTTTGTCCTCATTTATGTGGTTTTGGGCAAGGACATCTGTCGGTTTAGATACCATCAAATTGGCCTTTGTACAGCCAAGGACGAAAATATTATGTACATTTTGTTGAACGAGCTAGAGGATAAATAATAACAAACCTACCTATAAAAAATAAAAGATACCAGTAAAATCTCTTCTCAAAAAAATTTGCGTGTCAAAAAATAAACAAACTATAGCTTTTAAAAACTATAAATTGGAGCACTATAACGAGAACCCTTTCATCTATAAACTTTTACTAGTTTTTCTCGATATAACGAGCAGCTGTTCTGTTTTATTTATAAACATTGTTATAGTACTTTCATACTTACTCTTGTAAACTGAATCTAGTGACTAAATAATAACAGCCGCTCGGATCAATCTTCAGGTTAAGCCGCGCTTGCCTGTGTTAGTCTGTGGATGGTTGACCACTCATTACGTACCGAGTTATCTCCGTGCCTCGGAAAGCACGTTAAGACGTTGGTCCCGGTTGTCATTTGTAGATCTTTGACAGTCGTTACAGGAAGTTAGTGGACCGAAAATCTAACTAGTCTTACCAAGGGGTATGGTATTACCCAGTACTAACTGGGTTATGGAGGTCAGATAGGCAGTCGCTCACAATAAGAACATTAATTCAACATATTATTTTTGTTGAATTTCACCAAGTTTGTACATTATGCTTTTGACTGTACCTACTTTTAGGATCCAAGGCTCATTAAGGCTCTTGTAAATGGAAAAGTTTTTATAAACAAGCTTGTTCTAAATAAAAATATGACAATATAAGGTTTATCTTCTAAGTACGCTATACTTGGTCGACCTTGGAATGATGTCCATTCAACGTTAGGAACGTACATACCGAGTTTCCTCTGTGCCTCGGAAAGCACGTTAAGCCGTTGGTCCCGGCTGTCAATTGTAAACCTTTGACAGTCGTTAAGTAGTCAGAGGCCCGTAAGTCTGACAACCTGTCTTACTGAGGGGTATCGTATTACCCAGTACTAACTGGGTTATGGAGGTCAGGTAGGCAGTCGCTCCATATAAAATACTGGTATTCAGCTGCATCCGATAAGACTGGAAGCCGACCCTAACATGGTTGGGAAAAAGCTAGGCAGATGATGAACGTTAGCAACAGTAATGTGGCCTTAGTTTTTAAGTTGAAGTTATATAGAACATCACGCCTGTATTTCTTCGAAAGGTCGCTTTTGTTTGAATCTCATGTAATAGGGTCGAACCTCTTGTCGTCAATCGGACGCAATTCCACCATACTAAGAAATTAATCTATAATGCATTGTCCAAACTGGGAACCAAACCCAGGACCTCATGCTCAGCAGTAGGGGTTGCGACTAATCAACCAACGAACGGATAAAACAGACAAAATATTAGCATGTTTAATACGGCTGCGCGATATAATCGGTTTGCTCGGTAACAAATTGTACGGATATATTTGCGAAGCTGGTGAACTAACAAATTGAATTACATCTCTATTTAATTCAACTATATTTCTGGGTGTCTGTTTACACTACACAACGAGCTTGGAAATACTGTGATCATTTTCTTTGAATATAACAAAAGGAGAAGAGTACCTGGAAGGATATGGGGGAGGTCTTTGCCCAGCAGTGGGATAATAGTGGCTAAGAAAAAAAAAAACTAGGAATCTCGTGGAGTTTTGAAGCTCGTGGCTAAATAATAGTAGCGGCTCGGATCGATCTTTAGGTTAAGCCGCGCTTGCCTAGGTTGGTTCGTGGATGGGTGACCACCCATTACATACCGAGTTTCCTCCGTCCCTCGGAAAGCATATTAAGCCGTTGGTCTCAGCTTTCATTCGTAAATCTTCGATACAAGCCATCGATCTATAAGACTATTATTGATCGAAGTTACAAGCAGTCAGTGGCCTGAAAGGTTTACAACCAGTCTTACAAAAGTTTATAATCAGCTAAACTGAGGTAGTGTCGTTGGTCTAGCGGTCGCAAGCGCGACTTCTAAGCATGAGGTCCTGGATTCGATTCCCAGGTCGGGCAAAGTGTTATTGGGTTTTTCCCTCAGAAATTTCTCAGTACCAGGCCAAAGAGTTTGGATTTGTTCCCAGTTGATGGCAATAGACTCACCGCCTATAACATGGGACTTAAACATAACTGGCGAAATGGGGGTGTATCAGGGTACACCTCTACGTAATCCTTCGGGGATTACAGGCGTGATGTCATGTTATGTAATCTATCTGTATCTTTTTATTTATTTATTTATTTAAAATAGGTACGCCAACAGTACATACATTTTACATTTAACAATAAAAGTATACAGGGTTCTTATGTAGGTACCAATTATAGGTGTACACAACTTTCTCTTGAGTACAATATAGTCAATATATAATCGTAAAGTTATAGAAATAAAATGTAACATAAAATAGAAAACAAGACATCTTTGACTCACTGCGGGACTGTTCGAAAGAGATACCGTGGCCCTGGAACACAAAGGGCAATGAAGGAACATGGATGGGTTTTGGTCAGTAAGAGTCTGACACTCCTTCCCACTCAACCCAGAGCGGGAGAAGTCATATGATGATTTCCGATACGTAAAAAAAAAAAAAGATATCTTTGACTTAAACTAAAGAAGAGATCAAAAACAGCAGTATTAATTTATTATAATATTTTATTTAATAACAGTAGTAGTTTATACAAAATCTATAATATAAAAATGAATCGCAAAATGTGTTGGTAAGCGCATAACTCAACAACGCCTGGACCAATTTGGCCAATTTTTTTTTTAAATGTTCGTTGGAGTTCAAGGATGGTTTTTACGGCGAGAAAAATTCAAGGTAGGGTAGGTAGGGTAGGTAGGGTAGGTAGGGTAGGTAGGGTAGGTAGGGTAGGTAGGGTAGGTAGGGTAGGTAGGGTAGGTAGGTAGGGTAGGTAGGTAGGTAGGTAGGGTAGGTAGGGTAGGTAGGGTAGGTAGGGTAGGTAGGGTAGGTAGGGTAGGTAGGGTAGGTAGGGTAGGTAGGGTAGGTAGGGTAGGAAGGGTAGGTAAGTAGGTAGGTAGGTAGGTAGAGAAGGGTAGGTAAGTAGGTAGGTAGGGTAAGTAGAGTAGGTAGGTAGGTAGGTAGGATAGGAAAAAGGTGCATTGCAACGCATGCCGGGAACAGCTAGTATCCAAATAAAATCGGCTGAAATTAGTTTTTAATAGATTTTCTATTAAAAACTAATTTTAGCCGTTTAAATGACGGTTCAATCTTAACTTAAGACATTCATTCACACCAATAAGTCCTATAGCATTCTGAGCGACATTTCAGAATAGCGTCCAACTTTCACAAATAATTGAAACACAAACAAGAACTTTTAAACGAGGCTTTAAAACTTCGTTTACAAAAGGTTTTCGTGACGCTACGGCGCGGCGTTTCCCAAACAATTCAAACATATTATATTATGTAGTATAGTTTCAGGGTAAGGTCCCTTGATAACGATCTGTGTTCGACATTCCGTGATATCTCCACCGTTTATGGAAAGTGGAGTGTTTGTTGTGATAATAGAAAAAAAATTAAAGCTTGAACTAAAATAATAAATTGCCGGCACTCTAGAACAAACACATCCATTATGGGTAGGTACTTGCACTCGCGGCCCGCCACGCGCGTTCTCGTAAGTAGGTACTCAGTCATTCCTGTTAATATCATTCTGTATTTAACAATAGTAACTTTCAGTTGACTAACATTTTTAGTGTATTTTCGTAAGCTGTTTTTTTTTGTAATTATGTAATGCGTTTTTCTTACTTTTTTTTCCATTGTCCTTATTTTGATGGTCTGAATGATTTCTAAAACTTTGTCCATCTATTTTAATGGGACCTTATACATATATTGGTCCATCATCATCTGCCTAGTCTTTTCCCAACTATGTTGGGGTCGGCTTCCAGTTTAACCGAATGCAGCTGAATACCCGTATTTTACATGGAGCGACTGCCTACCTGACCTCCACAACCCAGTTAGTACTGAGTAATACGATACCCCTTGGTAAGATTGGTTGTCAGGCTATTGGGTCACTGACTAGCTGTACTGACTGTCAAAGATCTACAAATGACAGCCGGGATCAATGGCTTAACGTGTTTTCCGAGACACGGAGGAAACACGATAATTATGTAATGCGTGGTCACCCATCCACGGACTTAAAAATTGACCCGAGCGGCTGATATTGAGGCAGTGATATTATAAAAGAAAGATACGCTAAGTTCATACCGAGCCGCGTTCAAATAACGTTGCGTTGTGACTGCGATAGACAATACGGAACGCATGATACAAGAAGAGGTAGCTATGCCCTTGAAGTACTTAAATTACGACAACTGTCTGAATTTGTCAGCAACAATTTGCGCGCGCTAGTGCGATATACTATTGCCAGGAGCCAATAATCAGCATTATCTCTGACATATCATGGCAAAGCGAGTAACACACGTCTCCGCTACTATACTCACAAAACAATAGTCCCTTCGTTTAGTACCGTTTGGACTAGAGGCTCCTTAGATAGATTCAAATTCACACACTATCTACCTTTAGCTTATCAAAGCTTTCGAAGGCAGGTTCAGAATCAATTCACATCTCCTTGTCCCATGGACCAATGGTCAAAGAGCTAGCAATCCTATATACTGGTGCATGCCATCAACAAGGAGTATTTCACCTGAAACTATGTTTTGTCTATGTGTAACGGACTGATATTGGTCAAGTTAATAGGGCTGTATGTAGGTACGGCCAGTCCGATATTATGTAGGTTTACTTATACTGTCACTTACGGGTTATCGAGTGTCACACTGTCACGTACGGGTTATGTGTGAGTTCCAGTAGTGCGCGTAGCAAAAGTCAAAGAAAGAGGGTAGACAGATTTGTCTGCTCTTAACAATTAATTTTCCATCCACCCGCATTCTGCAGTCAACCCGCGATCGTAGCTCTTGCAACAGCGTCGAAATATCTGTAGTAGCTCAAAATAATGAACAATTACGGAAGATTCTCCGTAAGTGACAGTGTAAGTTTAGTTGTAAGCCGTGAAAGCTCAAAACAGTGTTTATGTCGGTATGTATGTTTATTCCATTGTCCGCAGTTAGGCCCGGTTTCCACCAAAGCGGAGACGAGCGGAGTGGAGAGGAGATGTGCAAGATTCAACCAATCACAGAAGAGGCGAGAAACACGATGTAGATATAAATTAATGTGATTGGTCGGTGTCCGCACGTCTCCTCTCCGCTCCGCTCGTCTCCGCTTTGGTGGAGTCCGGGCCTTAGACTCCCCTTCGGTCCGTTTGTATGTCGTAGGTTCTGTTTAACTTAGACAGCCTAGCTTCGTCCAGAAGTACAGAAGGTTCCTTAGGCGCGAATTACACAGAAACGGCGTAAGGCGTAAGGTGCGGCGCAGGCGTGGAATTTATAAGGAAACGAAAGAACGGCGTGCCTGCGCCGCCCCGCTTGAGTGTAATTCACGACACGTCGCCTACATACATTTTGTATGAAATCGTTTTGAAGCGGCATCGGTACGCCTTTTCTGTGTAAGTCGCGCCTTAGGCACCACAGGTATCGTGGAGCGACCTCACTTTTTTTTTTCTGGCCTGTACTGTGTCCCACTGCTGGGCAAAGGCCTCCCTTTTCTGCCTCCAAAACTCTCTGTTCTGTGCAATTTCTGGCCACGTTTGCCCCGCGAACATTATCAGATCGTCACACCACCTTCGCCGACTTCACTATTCCGAAAATTTGTTTGCGTTGGGAAGCCACGACCTCACATTCCAGGATGACGTGGGCGGCTGATTCCTTGGAAAAGCCTACAAAGTGGGCCATTAGAAGCACGGAATGTTTTCTAATGATTTCTATAACAAGAGCTCTCAAAAGTAAAGGAAATCTTCATGCAACCAGCATTTAGTAGAACTAAAAAATCGGAGACATGTGACATCTACCACAGTCATGTACTTATACGTCTGTACTAGGTCCACGTGGTGAATTGGCCCAATCCCTTACTCAGAGGTCTGTATTCCAGCAGTATGAGTATCATAGGCTGATTCCATATACTCCATGTCCTTTATGAGCTTTTTTGCCTTTCACGATATTGCCTACTTTAAGAAGAATTAACATTATTCCAAAATTTTATAAACATTCTGCCTATTTTCTCTTTTTTTAGACAGCCTCGTTGGTCTAGTGGTCGAAAGTGCGACTGCTGAGTATGAGGATTCGATTCCCAGGTCGGGCAAAGTGTAATTGGGTTTTTCCATCAGGAATTTCTCATTTTGTACCCGGTTGATGGTAATAGGGTGTGTTCTTTGACCTTCGAACAAAATGGCGTATTCTTCCCAAGAACCGCAATAGGGGAACGTGGTTTTTTTATGAGTGATAGGCCTTATTACGAGCAATGTTTCTATGCTAGTGACAAGTCGCATTTTTGAGTTTTTAGGGAGAAAAAAAATAAAAACGAAAATCTGAAAAAAATGTATTACTCGGAATCCGGAGGTAATTTTCCAAAAATAAAAACTGGAAAATATGCGCCCAAAGATGTTTCATCAGACTATATTTATATTAAATAAATATCTTGGACAGTTACGTTTTCAGAATTTATTTTAATTTTTTTCATGAAAAAGTCACCTAAAGTTCATCATTAAAAATTAAAAAAAGTATTTGAAACTGACACGTGGGTGTTTTACTCGTGCATTTTAAATGCATCCCTTGATCGATAAATACAATAAACAGCAGAGGGAAATTTTTTTGATCAAACGGAACACTGTGTGGACGGAACAGTGTACGGAACAGTGTTCGTATTAAAAAAGAGAACCTATTGTTTATATCTGAATAAAAATCTTATTCTGCCCATTGTACTTTTAATTAATTATTATCTCAAAGTTTTCTTGCTTTTAGAGCTCACTAATTTACTGTCGCTTACCGTTGTGTGCAAAAGAGATAGGTAGATAAACTCTTACTCTTTCTTTTTTGTTAAGATGTCCCATATTCACAGCATTAAAGCATAATCAATTTGATTATCCCTCAAGGTCGTTGAGGCGTTATTTCAAGGGCGTTGAGGAGCTCGTGGGTAAATAATATCAGCCGCTCGGGTCGATTTTTAGGTTAAGCCGTGCTTGCCTAGATTGGTCTGTGGATGGGTTACCACCCATTACATACCGAGATTTCTCCGTGCCTCGGAAAGCACGTTATGCCGTTGGTCCCGGGTGTCATTTGTAGATCTACGAGTTCACACAGTCGTTAGGTAGTCACTGGCCCAAAAATTATGACAACCAGTCATACCAAGGGGTACCGTATTACCCAGTACTAACTGGTTGTGGAGGTCAGATAGGCAGTCGCTCCGTGTAAAATACTGGTATTCAGCTGCATCCGGTTAGACTGTAAGCCGACCCCAATATAGTTGAAAAAGGCTAGGCAGATGACGTCGTTGAGGCGTTATTTCAAGGACGAAATACCCATCTCAGTAGACATTAATTAACGTCTGATTAGCTGCCTAATTACTTGAAACTTTAGATATAAAATCTTTATAACTTAGGTATACGGAACGTGAAATAAAAATCTACCGATGCGAGTATAATGACTGCGTACAGAGCCCTCTATGACAGCCGACCGAAAACAAAGAATAATGGTGTACAAAATGCCAAGAACTACCGGGCATTACGCTTTAATTCATTAATTTTACAACTGACGTAACAACTGAAAAACAACCATAAGGCTCCGCGAAAAGAGTTTAATTTACAATGGTGGTTTGCTAACTAACTTTGCGCAAGCTAACTTCAGTATGCCTAAAGGGGTTGTCATAGAAACTGAAGTTCTGCGCGCGCATCACCTACACGCTTACGCATACTCACACATAGAATGGTTCCCCCAACGAGGGAAAGAGATGGCGATGTAGTACAGTGTAGTACAAAAGTGTTGAATTAATATATATTATTTGGTATTGTTTTAATTATGTTATTTGTTGTAAATTGAAATGGGAATGAAGGTTAGTGAGATTATTTGGTTTTAGAGAAAAACTGAAATAGATTTGTTGCCATTGCGTATAAGTAAATTGAGGATGTTGGTTTCCCATAATATGTCTTTGTATTAGGGTGATTTCATCAACTTTTAACTTTTATCTTGTGCTTACCTAACACCAACTAAGTTAAGTAAAATAAATAATGTTCGCATCGGTGTAATTTTTTTTTAAACTGTGGTTTCTTTTATTTTATGCTTGACTACTAATTTGTTTGTAATTCGTATGTGATTAATTTATACCTGATGATTCATTAAAGAAAGTAGTGATATTTTAGTTTAGATAAGATTGAAATCATTTGGTATATTACAATTTCAACAAAAAAAACAAATCCAACAAAAAAAAATTAGCTGACAGTGTTAATTTTTTTGGTTGGAATTAATAATTTTTTGGTTGGAATTGATAAATTATTATTTAAGTCCTTTATTTATTTTACTACGTATTTTATTTAAGTTATAAATGCGATGTAACATACCAAATGATTTCATCACCCTATCAACAATAGTAATCCAAAACAAACATTAACAACTCAATACACCGCATAAAAATACAATATTACCAATTCCTACCAAACCACTCTCTACCCAACTGTACTCGAGTCGTCCCTCTCTTACACAGACACAGTATGTTCTAACTATGTGTGCGTGTTTTACACCACAGATTCTGCGCGATGGACCCTAGTATTCTTGCAGCCATGGACAAAGAAGCACTCAAAAAGCAGATTGAAAACATGAAGTACCAAGCGTCTATGGAACGCTGGCCGCTTTCAAAAAGCATTGCAGCGTGAGTAATTCTTTATTTAAAAATTTAAAAATATTAGTTCTGTGAGTGATGTAAATGTGTAGTGCAAGGGAACGGGAGTCGCCCTATGTGTGTGCAAGCGATAATAGTGCTTTTAACAACGGTTCAAAGGTATAAAATTGCGTGGAGGGCGTGCAACGATTAAGGGATTATGTATGCTGGTTTTTTTTCTATTTAATCGATGTGATTAGATTCCGTATGTCCTCCATGTTTTTTGTTTATGTATTTTGGTATTGTTATCTATGTGTCAATTCGTCTATGTTTTAACTATAATATCGTCATAGTACAGTACGAATTCTGAACAATAATGATCGTTTGCGTCAATTAAAATGTGTCATATTCGTCCTATTTTAGTTAATTCCCGTAGTGCTAAAGTGTTTCATTATGTTGTTCTGGGCTGGGTTCAACGTTTGCTCGAGCCCCAGTAATTTCTGTTGTAGGGGCAGCATTAATCGATAATTGTATTCTCCACATGCCTGCTTGGAAATTCCCCTGTCCATTGCAATAAGTTAATTTCTGTGCCACACAAAACTTTACGCCTAATCGATACGAATTCTCTATGACTAACAATAAAGTGAAAGTGCTATTTTGCACCTTGTCATTGATATGTTTTGGTTCATTTTTGGTAGTACACGGTGGACCCTAATACAACTGTCAATGAGTTTTCATGACAGGTGAAATGACGTCATTGTAGGGGGCTTTTTGCTCTAACATTTGGTTTTATGTTTTAATAATTAATACTCTTTGTGTTGTATCCTTGAATATTAGTGTGACTGTATTTGTGTGTATCATTTTGTGCCAAAGATTTAGCTTCAATTTTACCATACTTACTCAAATCTTCAATTCTGTAAATTTTAGAGTACTGTTAAGCTCCTTTACTACCTGCATTTGTCAAAGTTGAGTCTACTACTTTGTAGTCACCTAAAATTACAATGATGAGTCTTCTAGAAGACAGCATATCAATTCCTTGGGGTATGCCAAAGTTTGTAGCTTGGTTTTGATAAAGCACATGGGAACTTATGACTTAAAAGATACATGATCCGTGAATATGTTCCTTCCTATCTAAAGTTGTTGCTTTAACTATCGTTTTCTATCTATCTTTAATATCAATTTAGGATTGGGCACCACCATAAGTATTACTTCTTGCATCTCTTTTGATATCTAGATCTATTCCAGCTGTTTAAGGCATAAAGTTAGCCAAAAGCGTGCCCACTGCTGGACACAGTTCTCCTCGTCATGAGAGTAGCCTATCACCATACCACGACCACCACGTAGGCCTGGTTCTTGTTGTTGAATGGCACCAGATGTCTTCCAATTTTTTGTTTTAGTCTCTTCTTCTTTCTATCTCTATCTCACTTAGGTGGAGTCGGTTTTCCTTAATTTTCTGGCGCCAGGACAATCTGGATTGTCAGATCGGGTAGTTCTTCCTCCTATACAAGTTTTGTTATGCTAGTCCACCACGTAACCGGAGGTCGTCCTCTACCTCACTTATATTCAGGAGGTATCAGGTAATTTTTGGTTCTAGTACATATATATTGTACTACGCCATTTTGGCTTCGTTTTTGATTCCATCAAAATGATACATTTTTGTGACATTATATGAGGAAGCATTTTAGCTTTAGTTGCATTCACATTGAGGATATGTCGAACTAGTATTACTACTGATTTGTAACAATGTTTTATAAGCACATGTTTCCTTATTATGGCTCTAACCGTAACTGTCGATAATATTGTATGGGTATTGAGTTCAATAGCGTCGTTAAATTGTTTACCTTTACCATGTCGAATTGTCTAAGAATATTTTTCAAGGTATAGTTTTCTAAAACTACCTATATTTTGCAAATCTTAATAATCATCATTATCCTGTCCTTATACCAAAATTTCGGGTCGGTGCAGTATGTCTTCTTCTTCTATACATTCCTAGCATATTCCTAGTAACCTCCAAATCAAATCTTTAACAGAATAATCTAAGTTCGAATGATAACCTGGGCAATTTGTTTATCTCATAACTGCTTGCAAAAAACACGAAAAGGCAATGTATTTCCAAAAATGTATTCAAATATGCTAGTCTGTTTTACTACTCAGAAATACTATTGTTTTAGTCAAATCTTCATTGAAAAGTCTCCCTTTTCTTCAGCAAATGTTATTTCTCCTTTCAATTTCATTTTTTCATAAGGTCCCAAGCATCTTCATTTTTGTATGAAACGGTATACTCTGCACAAAACAGTGTGAACGATGAGTTTGCCGCATCATAATCGTCACTTTTTACTGTAGCAACTAATTGTCCAACTTGTCTGTTTCTAAGAACAATACTATGACGTGTCTACGTATCATTCATCGTAACTACAACGATCGTTAAAGTCATAAGTCTATTTTTATCTATAAAGACTCATTCATGATGACTTTATGATGGTTCTCATACTTAAAAACATTGATTTACTAACTACTTGGTTCTCATGCTAAAACTACCGTTGTATGTGAAGTAAAATGTCTAACAGTATCGTTTTTAAGATTAGTATCAAATTTAAGATTCTAATTCAATTTCCGTTCATCTAAATGATCTTTCCTCAGTTTTTATCAGATTTCACTTAGCTCAAAGCAATTTTATCTCCTGATTTTTTGTGTAACTATGAATATTGGTAGTCGCGACTTATTTTATAGTCAGTGTATCTAGTAACTTATCAGTCAGTATATCTAGTAACTTAAATTATATCTATAAAAAAAAACTTATTCTGTATTGTCGAGTTCTACCTTGACTGCTTTTCTATACACCTGATCGCTATCTAAAACTCCATCGTATGTGATGGAAATAGATCTAGGTAATAATCTATTATTAGCCAAAAATAACACTTCCTCATCGAATTCAGAATAGAAATATCCCATCACACCTGCCACATATATCAAAAATACTCTCAGATCTAAATGAGTTTTCTTTATTTCATTCATGCTTGCTGTATTTTTAAGATATTTTTATGAAAGCATGCGGTAAGGAACGGCGCGAATCGATGGTTACCACACTCAAAACAGATTGACTAGTACAAACAAATGCCGCTGCCCACGCGCATTTTGAGTTGCCTGACTTAGAATCAAAATTCCCCTAAGTGGGAAAATGATGTTACCCGTTTCTTTTGTGATCTCAGGAGATCATAACATCACGCATGTTTATCATATGGTAAGGCCGATTCCTTGCCTTGTAGTAGGACAATACATGCTAAATTATTTTTATGTGGCAGAGGTCATCATCATTTTATCTAGACGTATATCGTAAACCCACATTTTTCGATCTCGTTCGATGTTTTGGTACATCTTGATCTTCGAAGTTAAGTTGACCTTTTTGAATGATTGTTACTAAGTGTTTTTCAAAGAAGTATTTGATATTATCGTTACTTTTGATTTTCAAGGTTCAGAGGTTGTCAAAAGGATTATTGTAAAGCTTCTTACATTTTCATATTTTCGAAGAAACTGATTTTATTTGATCTGAAGCAGCCTTTTTCCGAGAAGATTCTCGATAAAAAAAAGCAATAAATATTTTGTAACATACGCGTATTCTATGTGCAATGAAATGTTTGGGCGAAATAGTGGAGATATTGCCTGATATTAAAAAAGGGTAATATATTGAAAACGGGGCGCTACACGCGATTGAATAGATACTTAAGTTCAGTCAAACGAAAGTCGTTACCTTAATTTGACTTATAGTGCTTAGTATGAGGAGGTTTTTATTCACTTCTAGCACTTTTTACGATTACTGTTCAACACCGTTTTATTAATGATGTTCATCATCATCAGTTTCATTTACTGCTCAGTTTTCCACCAATCATAGTCTTCATTGCTCTCAACCTTCATGCTATGTGGGTGCGGTGAAGCACCACCACAACCACATAAGGTTCGAATAATATTCAAATATAGCGAGTCAATTTGAACATTATTCGAATCTTATGTGGTTGTGGCGACATTTGGCCTATGTCCAGCAGTGGACGTCTTTCAGCTGAAATGATGATGATGATGATGATAGCAAATCATAAACATCAGCTGTCTTGTCGGTCTTCATGTGGTCGCAAGAGGTCTTGGGCCCGATTCCCAGTTCTGATAAAGAAATATTGGGTTTCCATCAGGAATTCTTCAGCTGTAGCAGCCCAAAGACTGGATTCTAGTGTAGTTGATGACTGTCTATTATATGGGACTTCAACACATTTGATAAAATGTGGGTATACTGTACATTTCACCTCTGTCTTACTATATGGGGATGTTTCCAACGTCGCAACGCAAATCCATCCCAATTTTCATTAAAGGTAACATTTAGAAAATGCACATTTAGACACTGTGCCCTCATATCTTTTCCCCATATTTTTCCCTTTTCCCATAATTCGAGGTAATTGCCCGCTGGCAACACAGCTCCAATCAAAACAACTGTCAATACACGATTGAGTGCGCCTACGACTGCGCATAAGGAATCGCTCTATAATTGAATGCGCCTGTGTTTTATTTGTGTCAGTACATTGACTATTATGCCAAGGTAGATTGGGTTCTGATAGCACATGTTGAAGTCGCACTGTTGTTCGTTCTCTTTATATGACTTGGTTGTGATAATATAGCGTTATCTGTGGCACTGACATTGATTGTGATTGCTTAACATTCTGCTCTTAATCATCTGCCTAGCCTTTTCCCAACCATGCTGGGGTCGGCTTTCAATCTAACCGGATGCAGCTGAAAACCTGTATTTTTACACGGAGCGACTGCCTATCTGACCTCCGCCTCTAGACTCTGTAACATCAGTTTAAGTGGACAAAGAAGTTGTATTTTTCAAATAATCTCATTGTATTGGTTTTTTACTGTGGCAACTTTAAAATCGATAAAAAAACAACTGTTCAGTACCATCGAAAAAATGTTTGGGCCACAAGATTCTTTTCGCGGTTTCTGAATTGTATCCCTAGTATTAAAATGTTCACAACGATGATTACAATCACGTGTTTAATTAGTATCAGTCGCTATTTATAATTACCAGTCACCCTATTTATTCCATTAAATTTACCGCAGTTTATCTTCATTATAGAAGTAGTCAAAGTTCAAGACCGTTAATTACGAACTTTAGTATTACCAAGGAGTCCTTCATTCCGTACGATCATTTCAAAGTACAAATACCTACAGGGAAGTACGGACAAGGAACTCTAATTGATTGTTTCCACGTGTAGACTAGAAAAAAAATACAAATTCGAATCCCAACCTGATTTATTTAGACAGTATATCAGTCAAAATCCCACACACTCAATCAACAGTTTTATTTAAAAATAGAATTGTACTAGGAGTAGCACCAAAAAGTTTCTCCCACGGAGTATAGAAAAATAAACAATACGGAATACGGATTTGACTGGAACGATTTCGCACGCTGATAACAAACTGTGCCTCAACGTAACGGATTATATGTATGATGAAGGCATTATAAGTATGAATCTTATTCAAAAGGTGAAGATAACCTCATTGGTAGTGTTTGAGCCGTATGGGCCACTAGGGCCATAGAGTCGAAGTGCCCACCTAGACTTTCAAGACATTGTTCCGCGGTTGGTTGACTCTTCTCGTGACGAGACGACTGGCTGGTTAAAGAATCAGCATCCAACGTAGCAATGCTGCCAGTTTTCTGGGCACTATTCCTGTTGACAGCGATGTGAACGATTTTTTTAACGCTCTTTAACGCTTTTTTTTTCTTTATGGACATTTTTTTTTAAGAAAGGTGTTTATGCAATAAAAATGTGACAGAATATGGGGCTGAATTCATACAATTTTGATGAAATAGATTCTAAACCTACAACACCGAAAGTTTTAAGAGCTAAATACAATGTAAGCGTTGATAAGTCATCCAAGTAGACCTGTTTTACAGTAAATAACCAGAAACGAAATATTTGAGTTAAATAACAGTTTTCGACCGACATTTAAATTCAAAGTATCGTTTAAGTAGAGGAAGACCAAAGAAACGATGGATGGACTGGGTGAAGGATGATATGGCTATAAAGAAGATGACTGCTGAGTTGATGAGTAGTACAGAAGTATGGAAGAACACTGTTGAACAATGCTGCAGTGACCCAAAATGAATTGGGATAAGTAAAATACTTAATTGAGATAAGATTGGGATTGTGTTTAAAGAATAATGATGTTTTGAAAACATAATGAACTGAACTCGCTATTTAACTGCTAATGAAAATCAGTCTAAATAAAAAACTTAAACCTTATTTGCCTTCAAAGTGTTGAACCGCTCAGAATCGATAGACGCACCCAACAAAGCCACAAATACATTCGTTCATTATGTCCAGCTGTACTACCATTAAGTTACTTCCCAATTAACTAACCATAACACCGTCATAATTAGCGGTGATATAACCACAACTTATTGTTTAAGTTAACCAATTAAATTCTAATAACTACATATCCTGTTTACGGTGTATCTTGTGTATTGTCTGTTTTAAATTGTAGTGACGTCAGGGAACGCACATGTTTCGTCGGCTCGATGTTTAGCACACATCGCCAAACATGGCTTCTTGAAATACACTTATTGAAACAATTTGAGAGTATTCCTTGAAACGTCTGTGGAGTATCTTGTTCCTTCTTTTATTGGGTATATATATATTGGTATAAAAAAAGAATTAACGAGTCCACTATGAACTTGATTTTTTACCCTAAATTGTCTTATCAAAATTACCCATTTTTTGACATGCACTTAGTAGATATTAATTCACTAAACCGCTTTGGCACCGACATTTGGTAAAACCAAATATTCGAAGAGATTTTACAATCACCAAACAGCGCTGGACCTTGGTTGCATAACGGCTCATCCCTTTCGCAGCAAAGAGGCCTGTCACAACAGTCAGAGAATTATAAATTGATCATGCTGCACAAAAACAGACTCAAAATAAGAAGTATAACCGAAGCAACACACAAAGAAAACATGCAAAGTACTCTAAAAACGCACACATACAACAAAACGTAGAGAGAAAAGAAACAGCAGTGTTGCCATAAAAAAATGCACCTGCAGTGATTTTATTTTGTCTGTGCGCTTCGTCTGTCCGCCATGACTTGAGCTTATTATCGGGATTTTCTTTCAGTACCTTTTCATTTCATTTTGTAACGAAAAATACTGGTTCATGAAAATAACGTAAAAGGTATTTGGAGGTCCATTGTCTGATTTTATTTGTTACAGACTGTTACGGTTCAATAATGAATGTGCTGTTGTTATAAAAAGAGAGATCCAAAAAACCTTAAATATCCAATATTGTTAATCTTGCACTGACAATTTTATTACAAGACAATTAGGTACATTTTTTTTTATTATTTGATCATTACCAAGTTTTTTTTGAAAATACATATTAATGAATTATAAAAAGAAAATAAACATATATAAGAGCAGAAAAGAATTAAAGGGAGTGATTTTTTTTTTAAATTTCGGGTTTCTTTGACTGTCGTCTGTAAATTTTTTGGTAGCTTTTTTCAGTCCCATACATTTTTGCTTTGCCACTATCGTTATCGCATATAGGAAGTCACTCTATTTAGACCCTAGCCCTTCTTTGTAGTCTACAGTAAGCAATAATTTACTAACATACGTGATATGTGTAACGATACCTGATTCAGATAACATTCATCATCATTCTCCTGTCTTGATCCCAATTAATTTGGGGTCGGCGCAGCATGTCTTCTTCTTCCATATTTCTCTATTCCTCATCATCAGACACCTCCCTTCTTGCCATTTCATCCTTCACACAGTCCATCTACCGTTTCTTTGGTCTTCCTTTAGTATTCTTAGGTTTTTTCACTCTACCGAAGTTCATTTTCAAATTCAGTGGCAACTTTCAAAGCTATTTATACTCTAACAAAAATACTCCACTATTATTGTAAACTAAGTCTATTCACAGCAGTGAACTTCGACTGTTAACCCAAGCGACTTGGTTTAATGTTCAAACCCACTGAAGCATTAGCAAAGCAAGATTACTTACTTGGAACCACTGACCCCAATCCACACCCTGACCTTAACACACCCATTTATTAACCCCTGAACGAAACCAATACAAAAGCTCATAGATTTCCAATCACATGGGAATATTTCTCATTACTTTTACCTCCGTAATAAGCGTCTTTCTCCATTGGTTATATTTCATCTGTGGCTGATTTATGGCTTGTGTTATTCAGAAAGTTGCGAGTGAAAGGGTTTCGCAATCTTCTTAGTATTTTTTCTATATAGCTGGTATTTTTGGCGACCTTTTCTGGAAACAGTACTAGTGGTGGTGGTATTGAGGTTGTCGTAAAAAGGTATCGATCGGTCGATGTAAAGCTTTTACACTTGTTCAAGTAGGTTCATATTCCATTCGGCAGTATGGCAGCAACAAAGCCAATCCGCAGCATTTACTATATATTCGGCTCGTACTCATTGGCGTCTAATATCACTGTATCATGTTCAGGTGGGGTCGGCACATTTATAGCTAAACCGAGTTTCTTTACTTGAACATTTATATAAACACTAGCATGTTCCCGCTGTTTCGCGACCGTTATAGTTTGTAATATTTTAAATTATAACATTTATGACCTTCAGGGATATTTTAACATCCCATTTGTGAAAGTATTTTCAGAATCAAATCAGGAGTTCCGAAGATTATTCGCTACATCCAAACTAACAAGCTTTACTTCTTCAAAATATAAGTATAGGTTTTGTGTGTAGCCCCCACTAACACTGCAGCAGAAAGAGAGTAACCGAATTGACCGGCTCAGTGAAACTAAAAGCCCTCTCGGTTGGTTAGTCATTAGCCTCCACGCGGATAATGTTTTTCTACTTTAGTGTGTATCTTACACCAACTGAAAATTAACTAACCGACTGGATAAAAAACATTCAGTTGTTAATAATCTTTTTTTTTCCTTTGATTTGAGTTTTCAACTATTATTCATCTGGCCAGCTTTTTTACTGCGACTGTCTCGTTGGTTGGGTTCAATTCCCAGGTTGGGCGCAATGTTATTTGGTTTTTCCATTGGGAATTTCCCAGCAGCAGCTATGGAGCCTAGTTCCCGCGGGGTTTATGACAATAGGTTCGTTTCTATTATATGAGACTTAAACATAATTTATGTTTACAAATTTACAGACATAATATTATGTTATTACTTTTGTAGTCTTACCTCTTACCACATTAACCTCAGATAATACTAAACTAGCGTACCCTCAACACTGTTTTCTTGATCCTTGATAAAGAATATTTGAATTCTCACACATTAATTATTTTCTTTCTTCATCCTGTTACTATGCTCTTCATCTGCCAAGTTCCTTTCTTCTATTTTTGTTTCATTACTTCGCTCTTCATCTATTTTTGCAATTACATTTTCTTCAGACACTTCATTATTCTATCCTTATTCACCAGGAAAAGTATTTTTACCTTCATGAGAGGTAAATACAATTATCTGATTATAACCTTTTATGATTTCTACCTCGGAAAGGTATGACACTTAAGCTTATTCTTTCCTGTCTTCGCTCTGTCATATATGTTTTCGTTGACTAGACAATTTTGCTTGTAAGCATTTCTTTTCTGTAGTAAGCATTTTTTCGTATGATTTGTGCAAGGAATGGTAATGATGCAAACTTTTTGTTTCTTTATGACGCTTAGTTTGTTGTCAATAGTTTCGTCTTCTGCTCCCTACAGTATGTTTGCTGATAAAGCGTAATTTGTGTCATTTGATTTTGTTCAAGCCCTGTACATTGTTGGTTTCCGTATTATCTAGTTTCACGACGCCTTCGTAGTGCTTCTCTGATAAGCTAATCTCCCCCCTATCTAGTAAGGTCTATAAGGTCAAGCAAAAATATTTTTACTTTCATTGTTTTTGGATTAGGCATCTGTCTACATCTTTTTGCCTCATATGAGGTCTATTATTCATTTATTCCATATTATAATTATGGGTTCAATAATATCAAGTTGGTTACGTAGATTATGGAAATTGCTGACACTTTCAGTTGCCTACAATTCTTTTGGTTGTGATACAGTTCATTTACATCAAACAAAGACTATTTACTTAAATGAGCCAAAGGAGCTCTAGAGGACGTCTAGCTGCTTGTCTTTCTCGCACTGAAGTAAGATTTAAATAGTACGGGTTTAAAAGTTAGTGATAGGCCTTAAGGTTTCTTCTTGCAGCTGTTTTTTCAAAACAGTAGATCAAATGCAAATATCAGTCATCTGAGCGGTATAATATCCTAATGGTTGTTTACCGGCAGTAGATGATGATGGTAATGATGTCAATCATCTTGATATTCACACGCATTAGGCATGATGTTTTACAATATCTGTATATTTTCCTGAATACATAAAAAAATGTCACAGTGTCCTTGTTATACTTTGGGTCAATTTGGTTTAAAATATTTTAAATAATAAATACTAGCTGTCGTCCGCAAATTCGTTCGCGTGGAAATTTTGACGAGTAAGTGTGAGAAAAAAGTACTATATGTGCTATTCCAGACTATAATCTATCTCCGTACTAAATTTCATCTAGATTCGTTCAGCCGTTCCGGCGTGATTGAGTAACAAACATTCTATCCATTCATACAAATTTTCGCATTTATAATATTAGTATAGATTTTATTTTCTAACTTAAACTATAGATTGTGGTGGTAATAATATAATACGTATAATCGTATATGTATAACTAAGAAATATATTATTTATCTGACTTATATGTCTATACCTATATATTTCCTCATTTACATTAGCAAACTTTGTCCCCGAGAAACTCAACAAAAAATGACTACCGAAGGTCATTTACAACAATCGAGTGGCGTGTATTTAATATTTTTAGAATGTTATTGACTTTTGAGAAATCTGAATAATATTGTTATTGATAATTTAAACAGTTAGTCACACGGAAAAATATTTTCATAAGAGAAGTCAAATAACTTGATCTTTGTCATGAGTAATTGAAGAAGTAAAGTAGTAATATTTGAAAAATATTCTTAACATCACAAACACCACTTCATATAATCAGCAAAAGCTATCAGAGACGTAAATCGAAGAACCATAATTGCTACCACTGGAACTTGACACATCACACTAGCGTTGACAGTCGTGGCAGAAATATCGCAAGACGTCAAACTCACTCCATTCAAATTCAGTCCCTTATTCCGCGACATACCAAGATATATTGGGCACTTTGAACTCATAAACATAGATAACAAAAAACTTCACAGCATAAACGTTTCTCTTAAAATTTTACGAGCGGCATCAGGTGGTCTTTCATGTTCGGCGTTTCTTCTATAAAAAAACGACAAACGCTTCGGAAAAAAGTACTTGAACACGTACGATGAAAGTAACCCATCAACGTATATACAGATGTACATACGAATACTTCTTGTATAGTGTTATGTCGTAGCTATACCAGCTGTGTAAAAAAGATTTTATTTTTGCGGCAAAATTCTGATTTATGGGAATACATTTTCTATTTCGAACCTAAGAAAATATTATCTAGTTTTGTTTATGAGCTCATGAGCATCAAGTGTACTGTTTCAACTTCTTTACATGGGCAGATTTGAATTTTGGCAAGAAACGAATAGTCAACGAGGAAAATAACGATAATAACATAAGGCTATGCATGACAGCATGTATTAAGTAGACTATGAAATCACTGCAAATGCCTGAATAGAAAATATTCTACCTAAAATAGGAAAATCTGGAAGGAAGGAATGAAGACACAGTATGTTAAAATACACACACAGATGAACATATACACACACACATACTTATGTAGATTGTAATACAACTCATAGGCGTCCTCCACCAAACATGGGTCCTGCGTCTCCCTACACAGCCATATACAACATAATATACATAACGACATAGTTACATGTTACAACTGACCCAAAATTCCTCTGTCCTTGTGAGGGCGGTTTCACTTACATTTATTGCAAGCATTCTGTCTTTTCATGAATATTTCGTTTGTAAAGATATCATTATTCTGTTTTCGCTTAAATGTTGGCTCAGCATATTGCCTTGCGGCACACCAGACTTGAAATAGTTCTCCCGCTTTATTAAACTTGACAGGTTTTGGATTTTGTGCCAGCCTAAACGGTGGCTTCAAACTATGCATAAATTGTGATCCCAAATTCCAATAGATTCCATCTTGTCAAGAATAATGGAGATTGGAACGAAATCAAAAGCCTTCGTGAAACATACCTACAAGTATAGTATGTTTAAATTGACCAAAAACTCTACTGTCCTTGTGACGGAGGTTTGATCCAATTCTAATGGAAGAATTCAGACGATTTTTATAAATATTCGAGGATCTTATCTTAATTGATACATACATCATACTGAAAAATCCAGAGAATAAAAAGCAGCCAATTCAGTCATGCCCTGTGCTTAGCTGAACCTTACTAAGCCACACAAGAAAATTTAATCATATTATCATGTCCATTTTCGCCCAAATAATCTGAAGTATCCTCATTATGTTTGCCTTAAAACTTGTACTACGTAGATCTATACTGCTTAATTTTATTGGATCCCAGAATTCGATCCCACTGTAATATGGGATTCATTAGGAATGTGGGTGTTACACTTACACTGTCACTCGGGATATCTTGAGGATTTTCAATTATTGTGAGCTCCCTATATTTTGACGCTTTTGCAAGCGCCATAATCGCGGGATGACTGGAGAATGCGGGTGAATGGTAAATAGATTATTAGGTGTAGACAAATCTGTCTACCTTCTTTCTTAGTCTGTTGCTACGCACACTACTGGAACTCGATTTAAAGTCGTGGCAAAACAATAATAATACAGAATAATTGAAATTCATGGAAGATATATCCCGTAAGTCACAGTGTAAGTTTAGTTATAAACCGTGAAAGCTTAAAGCACTGTGGGTATTGTACTCACTATGAGCATTCTTGAAAATATTCAACATTTTCGCAAACAAAGAGACACTTAAAAGCATGTCACTTAACATCAAGATGTACAACAAACAGAACCCGCCTCTACAAAATACCATTTCTCAAAAACAGAGCACCAATCGCTTACTTAAAAAAGCCCCACTTATACACGTTCTCGTGAAATAAGAACGTCATCAACATATCGCCATTTTACTCAGAATAACTGACCTAAAAACCGAGTCACTCTGCCACTGACAAGGGGAGGAATTTGACTACCCAGTAAACACCCACCCTGCTATAGGGCTGCCCATTGATGTAACGGCCCCACTTTTTCAAAAAGGCTGTTTGTCGAACCTCAAAAAGAATGGTGTTAATTTGATGGGTTCGGTTAGCAAAGGTGGTATTGAATGGGGTTAATGCTTTGACATTTTCCAGACCATTGAACTAACCCAAAAAATATTTAGTAACGCAAACTTTTGTAAAACATGCGTGGTAGATCATGTCGTTTGTATGTCGTTGTTTCTGTTACTAGCTCTAAAACTGCAAGTCGTAGTATTAGGTAAAACCGTCCGTATAAAGTATAAAGCAATATACCTACGTAAATGATTCTCAATTTTGCAGAAAGTAAAATGACTGTCATTTTGAGAAGATTTTATCTATTAATATTCGAGAAAACCCTTGTAGGAAACAGTGATAATAAGCAAAATATTGCACTACAATGTTCCATAGATTGGTATTTTATTGAAGTACCAATTCCACTTTCTGACTAGTAAGGTCAGTAACTAAAGTTTCATGAAGATTGAGAAAGTCATAAACAGAGTGAATTTATATGATAACGATACCGAAAACCTTAAATATGTCAATCCTGTTGAGTTGAAAGTCTATGCAGAAATAGAAAACACTTTGAAACCGATCGCACTTATCCAGCCCCTCTACTGATCCAAATATCCAAAGCACCGCAACACATACAAGTAGCACTCCACCTAACGACCCAAATATTGCCGCGACAATAAACACAGCTCTGAAGAAAAACCCTCAAAAGGGAAATTTACACGACAACACAAAACACCCGACGTTACTTGTCATGATCAATAACCCGTGTCTAAAGTGGTGATTATAATATTCTAAATACTTAAACACATTGCTTCACTCAAAACGGTTGACCCAAAAACGGAGTGGTCTCATTTTATAAATGTGACAGGGAGGATTTTGGCCCCTCCTTCGATAGGGTCGTTTGCGGCTTGAGAAAAGAAAAGCTGCCCGCGTTCGAGATTTGCTTCGAATCATTTTCTGTGATTCTGGCGTGAAACACATTCTGTTTAGACGTGTACCTAGTCTAGTACTTAGCTTGATTTGTTACTTTTGCTATATTAATTTCATCTACTTATTTATTCGTTTTCTATAGTAGAGGATCTTACTTATCCGCCCACACTTCTTGTTAATTGTTTTTTTTTTGTCTTATCTTCTTTGAGCTAATTACTATAGTTGCTGCCAGTAAAGATCGCAATAGCGGTCATTGCTTTCCATAATATCTCTTCGTACGAACCAAAATAAATGAACCATGTATCGTTTTTCATTAGTAAAAATGTTGAAGATAACGATAGATGACGATTCAAGACGTGAACAGGCTTATTTGTGGATTTCAAAGTTAAGAACTTTAATAAATGTAGGTGGGTCAATGACCGCAATTGCGATCTTAACTGGCAGCAACTTTACCTACATTTTTGTTTTTTTTTTTAAAGAATATAAATACTTTTCAATATTTTTGTAGTAAAGTTTAGTTAAAAATGTATACTTAAACGCACTTTCCGTTACCTAATAGTTTAATCAAAGGGTCAATCAAGGTCATGGCTATCCAGTCCATTTTTGTTCGAGTCTTAAAAGCTTTTAAGTTGGTATAAGGGTCTAACCGGACCCTTAAACCCATTGGATCGTAAACGTGCCTTCTAAGGCAGAAGAGAGATTACTCTCGGTACTTGTAGGTAAAGATAAAAGAATCGCGGCAGCCCTTTGTGTGGGCAGATATTTATAGTAAGTCAGTGAAGCGGATGGTTATCTTTAACTTGAACTAGACTTTTATCTGTTACATCAAAGTTTTTATTGTAAGAGTAGGTATAACTATAAAATGTAGATCTTTGATTAATTATTACTGTAAGCTATTCACAGTTTATTGTGATTCTTCCAGAATATAAGTTTTTGATGATCGTCTTTGGTTTTAGGTTTGAATTGTTGCACGGGTTTTAGTTTTCTACTTAATCTCTTCGGCAATAGGTATACCTCTTATTACAACTAATAACTGGCGAAATGTAGGTGTACTATTTAGGTACACCTCTGCCTAACCCTTCGGGATCACAGACGTGATGTAATGATATGTTATTTAATCTCTTCCCTGTTCTTCTGATAATGTTACTCCCTATGGAATAGTCACCCTAAGCCTAGCTAATCACCCTAAGGTAGACTGGTAGAAAATGCCCAAGGTATTAAGTCCGCTTTTATACATTATCTGCATAATAAAGTTTAAATAAATAGTGTCACTCTTAACGAAAACTATATTAGTTGCCATGCGGACTAAGCCTTTCTTTCAAGCAATATTATGCCCGTTCTGACTAAAACTAGCCTATGTCTAGATAAATACTTAAATAAAAGTGCGGTCATAGATGAACTTTCCGCGGTCAGCTAGGCTTTGAAACTCCAACAAAACGTTCTTTAAATATAAGGGCGCGCCTTTATAAAGGGTGTAACAAGACCCTTAACGAAGCCGAAAGGCACTTGTTTTCCGTCATCGCGATATTTTTTTGTTCTAGACCATACCAGGGAACCTTCTAGTTACGAGATATTGGGGGTCAAAGTTCCATCTTTTTCAGAAGTTTTTTTTTAAATACATGTTTTGAATGCAAGATTTTTACTTTAAACACCTCCACGACCCCCGTACTATTCAATCCATCTATCAGCACAATGTTTTGAGTGCGTTACATTGCCTATCGTAAAAAGTGATTTTTCACAGCAAAAAAATCGTTTCCCGGCAATCATTTTTGCTTTTAGTTTGATGGACATAATGCTTGGTTGACGACTTTGTGAAGGGTCTGTTTACACCTTGTATATCTTTTGTGTACAGCATTACAAGCCTACAAAACCCTGTCATAACAATATTTTTCAATTTATTCAAGAAAAAAAAAAACTCCAAAAAATATTTAATTTCATTTGCCAACCCTACTGCCCCGTATGGCCTGGTCATTAGTTTTTATGTATACGATTGTATTGTCTGGACCCGTTCTTATGTACTTAGTCCATATACTCCATCTGTATTTGAGGATAAAAAGGCCAGCCTAATAGCATGTACTTCAACTTTATTTTCCGTTACAGCTTTCGTTTGACCTTCACGACATACCGGGTGAAGGGTTGGGAAAGTTTTACTTCGGAAAAGAAAGTTTTTTGTTGATTTTCTTAGGGCTTTTCAAGGTCAGATTTTTCTTCATACTTAGAACAGATGTGGATCGCTTCTAGTCATTTCTAGTCTTGTGTTAAAGGAGCATGCTCTTCTTTATTTTTCATAATAGATTACCATAGTATTTTACGCGTTAATTCTTTCAAAAATTCTTCATAAATACTCTCATAGTAAGTAACCTTGGCCTTATGCCCTTTTAATAGAACCTTTTTTTAAATAACTATTGAAATGGGGGTGTTCGTATTTACCATAGGCACAGTAGCAAAAACTATAATGTAGATAGACACTATTATCAAAGACAAAGCGATAATCTACTTTCAGATAATACAATGTTCGTCGTTAATAAGATTAAATTATTATTAACTAGCTTTCGCTCGCGTTAATTTAGAATTTGACAATCAATTCGAGTAGTACTCTGCTTGTAACAATATAATTCAATCACGATTCGAAAGACGCGCAGCGCCATCTATCAATATCATGAGAACGTTATTGTTGTTTTCCTCGGGTACAGTATTTTTTTTCGGGATGAAAGGTACCCTATGTACGTTTCTGTACACCTGTCAAAGTATGTGCAAAATTTCAGGAAGATCGATTCAGTGATTTAGGCGTGAAAAGGTAACAAACAAACTAACAAACTTATTTTCGCATTTATAATATTAGTAATGAAGTAAGAATAAGGATAATAAGGTAGGAGACGATCACTTTTAAATGCTGCTCATTGCTCAAAGTGGGTTTACTCACTGATAACGGAACACGTGTAACCAAAGGAAATACACGTTTAATTATTTTATTAAACACTAGCGGCCCGTCCCGGCTTCGCACGGTTGCACATTTATTTTCCTCTAATTCCCCCCCCCCCCCATTTGTTTTTCTAGTTATAAATATAGCCTATGTTACTCAGGGTGAATGTAGCTTTCTAATGGTGAAAAAATTTTTGAAATCGGCACAGAAGTTTTTGAGTTTATTCATTACAAACATACACACACACACACAAATACAAATATTTCCTTTTTATAATATTCGTGTAGATTATCTTGCCAAAAACATCCACAGAGCTGACACTCAACAGACCACTAGATATAATAATAAAGAAATGAACCTTGAAGGAATAATGTCTATATCTCACCACACGTGGCGCTCAGATAATAGCATTATGTCGTTATTAGCTCATATGAGGACGCTGCCCGTCCCCAAGAGGTAAGCCCTCTTTATGTAATGGAAAGAGGGGTTGGCTTTTCTTTACTAACTAGTCGGATAGATAATAATATAACTGTGCTTGTGATAGATGTTTTAAAACTATAGCGATGGTGCGTTCGTGTACCACGTGCGCCTCAAAAAGATGTCAGCAACCAGGAAGGGGTCCGCAAGGGCCGATGCCTGCCGGGCTGCGGGACTGTTCGATAGAGATACCGCGGCCCTGGAACACAAAGGGCAAAGAAGGAACATGGATGGGTTTTGGACACTCCCTTTTCCATTTGATGATTTCCTAGCAAAAAAAAAACTATAGCGATATTTATATGTTGCAGGATAATTGAAAAATTGTATTTGTGGTCGTCATAATCAGATTGTTGATTTTTAAAAGTCCCGTTATATAGCTCTTCTTCGTTTCTAAAAATCCGGTCCTTTACAAAAATTCTAGTATATTTTCTAATTTTACTTTAACATTGACAATAATTTAGGTAAAATCATAAGAATTATATTGATGCAGTTCAAATATTGAAACCGAACCGTGTAGGGAGAGTTGGTATTTTCCAATGTGACTCGGGGTCTATTTCTGGATTACGAAAAAGGTATGAAAGGGATTGTGTCTAAATAAAGATACAATACCTTTTAATCCTGTTTTTGTACCTAATGCCCTCTTTACTGTTCTTAGCGTGGTATTTTAGGTTGAATTCTCGGGTGGGTAGGGTATTTTTGCCTCTTGTCTGTTGCCAATAGGCTATTCCCTTAGTAAATGAGTCTTTGTGAAATGTGGGTGTACAATGCACCCTTGTCCCTCCGGTACATAGCATAAACAGACATCAGAAATCGGACTGATTAACAATTTGTTACTGTAATCGCGAAACAGACCTAAGAGCTTTTTGTAACGCTAACGCAAATCGGCCGCGATACTGTCACAATACTGTTGCTGGCATTGTATTATGTATTGAGATGCTGTCGCGCTGATGCGCGAATGGGAAGGGAATGAAGAGTGGAGATTGGGGACGACGCCTGATGCCGTGATCCTTTTTCTCCACTCTTCATTCTCTCGATGTTGTCAAAAATGGTCACGCATCAGCATATACAAGGTCTAACACAATAAACACAAGACCTATGGTGTGGTCTCTCGGACCATGGAACTGAACAACTTTTATTCTACGAGTTCCTGAAATACGCCAAAAAATGGTCTTTTATAGAAACCGACGCGACTGACGCGCAAAATGTATGGTAAAACTAAAAAAGTTATGAATTTCCAAAAGTCATAGACAAGAAATTGATCAATTTTATGGTCTGAGACACCACACAAGAGTTCCTACGTTTATTACGTTACACCCTGTATACAGTAGTGATGCTGAAACGTGCGTTTGCATCGCGTCCGTCGCGTTTTGCAAATGTGACCAACTTGCGACAGCATCGCTGCAAAAAATCGCTGTGGGTGAACGGCATAAGACTTAATTTCCTACAAGTGATTTCAGTCAGCATCGATAACCCTATTGAACCATTAGTTTTTATGGTTAGCTCACGATTGTATTCTGTGGTTAGATCTAAACCGATATTGTCGTTATAGTTCAGGGAATGGAGCTGTATTAATACAATTACTTTTATTGCTCAGATATAATAGTTAGAGGTTTCAAGATCTGCTAAGGGTTGTCATTTTCTATTTTCTGATGAGGTTTTTTTTGGAAAAGTAGAAAGCGATTCGTTAAATGAGAGAGAGAATTCTCTCTCGAGAAAGAGGAGTAAGACATAAAAAATAGACGATTGTGTGAAGGATGATAAGAAATGAAAAGAATTGACTGATAGAGTGAGGGAAACTTGGAAAAAAAACATGTGCTGCACCAACCATGCAACCGTCAGCAATAGAACAGTACTTTTAACCAACATAAAAATGAGTTTTTGACCCACAAGTTATGGTTAAAACAATGACCTATTATTAGCATTAATTGTTGTTTTATAACCTACGAGGAGTTTAAAATAATTATCATAATTATAATTATTATGTTTTGTTTAATTACCACACGCGCATTCTTATTTTTAAAACACACAATGAGTATCTTACTTATAACTTTAATAAGCTATAATTTTTCTATCTAATCAATGTATTTCGGTTTATTCAGTCTTTCCAAGGGTTATCGTGTAACCCAGTACTAACTGTATTGTGGAGATCAGATAGGCAGTCGCTCCAGGTAAAATACTGGTATTCAACTGGATCCGGTTAGACTAAAAGCCGAGCTCAATATAGTTGGGAAAAGGCTAGGCAGATGATGATGTATTCCAGTTTATTCCGGTCCTCCTGTACCTACCAGTACTGACATTCCTTCTCAGATAATATTCCATTATTCAGAACTTTTATCTGATACTAAACCACGTTAAAATAATATTGATTTACTATCAATTTCCTACAATGACTGACAGTTCAATTAAAACTTGAGCTCAGCAAGATACCCACCTGTCTAACGAAGAACTCAACTAGAAAAAACTACGTCGTAAACGCTTATTTATTTGACGTCTAAAAGTAAAATAAATTCCACCATATCTGCGGTGAACGAATCATCAAAGTCAACCTAACATGTACTAATTCACAAGGATGGTCGTAAAATCCCCTGTCTCACCCTGTCAGTAGGGCTGTCAGTGAGCTTGGACAGTAATTGGGACAATCTTAACTTTTACAAATGATGCTACAGAAGTAAGTCAGTTGACGTTTGGGTTTAAGGTGACCTTTTCATCTTTAAATGCTTACATAAAAATGATATTTTGTACTGTTGCGGAAGTAGAAACATTTTTAACGCTTCAATTCCCAGTGTCACTTGTAGTTTGCAGAAGTTTCATGATTTTTTTCTACCATAAGCCAATTTCATTTTAATTAGGTAGCCAAAGAATAATAAAAATATGTCCTATGTAATTTTTATTATTCTTTAGGTAGAAATTAATTACTATTTTTTTTTTTAAATTGTCTTGTGGTAGAAAAACAATCTTTAAACTTCTGCAACCTACAAGTGACACTGGGAATTGAAGAGTTAATAGTGTTGAACAGGAATTAGCTTAACATAACATCTGTAATCCACAAAGAGTTAGACTGAAGTGTACCTTTCTTCTTTTTTTCTCGTGGTTTTAGTGCATAACCTGGTGTCAGAGTTTTTATGCCACCCATCCCTCCTGGTCTCTGACTTAGCTTTACATGCCGTTGAAAACATCTCTCAGGCATGCTGGTTACCCCACGATGTTTTCTTCAACGAAGTAAGTGATCATAATACAATACGCACATGAATCCAAAAATCTGAGAAAGAAAAGAGAAATGAAAAGAAGTGTATATCTAACACACAGAGACCCACATTTTGTCAGTTATGTTTTAGTTCCATGTCCCCTGAGAACTTCTTGGTTGTAAAACCCAGTAACACTTTGCCCGACCTAGAAATTTAAGACCTCATGTTCAGCAGTAGGGGTTCCAACTAGTATTCGCAAGACCCAAGACGCCGTGAAAAAATAATTACATAACAAATAGGCATAGATATACCCATTATTATATATTCATATTTCGCCAGTTTTGTTTAAGTCCCATGTTATAGGAGGCGAGCCTATTGCCATCAACCTTGCATGAATCCAGATTCTAAACCGCTCCTGAGAAAATACCTGATAGAATACTCAAATTACTTTCCTCAAACCTGGAAATCGAACCCAGGACCTAGAACGCTCCACCAAGAAGGCAGTCTTAAAAAAATCCTGTTTTAAAAATATGTTACTTTATGAACAAACCTGTCAATCAGCTCTAGAAGTATAAACACAAGCTTTCAGTAATTAAACCTGTAGGCTGTATACAGTAAAACAATCATTAAAGTCGATGCGTAACGTGTACTAATTCGAGCGTCTGGTCGTAAAGCCCCCTGTCTCCCCCTGTCACTAGGGCTGTGCAACGTCAGTGACTTTAGGTTACGTTTGTGAGTAACAACCAGTTACTAATTAGAGTGGTGGTTCTGTTAATATATTCATCCACCAGCCAAGCTTTTTCCTAAATATATTGGCGTCGGCTGTGTTTAACATGCCGTTATCTAAATGATTGCCTCAACCCATCAACTGCATGAGTGGATACCTCTTAAAAAGTCTGGTTGTCATACTTTTAGGGTACTCCCTTTCTTCTCCTAAAATTGTTTGTCCGAAAATCATTATCCTTAAAACGTTTGCTATATGTTTTACATAAAATTATCTTTACTTCTAAAATTATTTTGTCATAATATCGAGTACTACAGTAATTGAATCTCCTAATTTTGCATGAAATAAAGTTATATGTCATAAGTATTGTATTATATTACAATGTGTATTATTACCGCAACGTATGGGTTATGAGCAATTTTCCTAAAAATTATCCTAATCCTAAGTCTTGTACTTGGCGAGAGGAGCGACGCCGAAGGCCGGCGGAGCCACGACGATATTTGTGACAGAAAGTAGGTGTGTCATGTAAAATGCGAGCGTAGCGAGCGCGCGTCACATAGTCGTTAATATTTATGACAAACGAATTCAGGGCATATTATATTTAGGAATTTAAATTTTATGGCATGTGATATTATGTGACATTAAGTTCGGGTAAGTTATCCGGACAAATGATGATTAGGACAAAAAAAATTATGGCACTTTAGATTACGGATAAAAAAGTTAGGGAACACAATAGAGAACCTACATTTAGACTTATGACTGTCCATAGCGACTATCAAAAACAGCTTCAATTAGTTACGTTTATAGCCAGCCTTTTTCTTCCATTTCCATTTATAAATTCCAAAATCGAAGGCCCCTACTATGAATTCTCAAAGCTCTGATCTAACCTCAAAACAATCACACATTTTCTATCAAATCAAATTTCAGTTTCGATAATTATTTCGTTTTTCTATTAAACAATCAAAATAATTCCAAATTCTATTTATTTCATTTGTCTTTTCTGCCACCCCTGCCGGCGACTAGCACCCCCCACAAAACGTGACTTCATTGGAGAATTACGCAAATTAACTTCTCGCTGAACATAAAAAATAACGTTACTCCGAACAGAACGTGGCTCGTGTTCCGCAAAATTAAATTATGAGACGAGACTTAAAACTTTATGACAGCGAACGAAGAATAGTGTGATGAACTGATGATGTTGCTGTTTTATTATTTTTAGGGAAAAACAGGGTGTTTTTAGTAGCAAAATATACAAGGGAGACCATGTGGGGTTGGAAGGATCCATAAAGCGTTGCAGTCTTACGGTACCGAGACAAATAAGGGCAAGTTCTGCAAATAAAAAGATTCCCCTGAATTTCATTTGTTTATTTTTAACAAGACATTTTTATTTTAGTTTGACAAAACATATCTGCCGAGACATGTTCCAATTTTTTCTAGTTTTAGAGAAAAATAATACTGACAAATAAACTTATAGCCTTGGCTTGGCTGGTTGGCTATTCAAACGTATTGTTCTAAATATTTTAACAGTTTATGATAGCACTATCAACCTGAATAAAAAGTTAGCTTATGATGTTTTTATTTTATTTTAAGTATCTAAAAAACACTTAAGTGGGTACAATTTCTGTAAGGGTTGAAAAATGTCAAAATCACCCATTATGTTATGTTGAAAAAGGGTAATCATTCAAATAACGGCACCACTTGTCGAAATACCCGTAAGTTTAAAAAAGGCACCTTTTTTGTGTGCCTCTAATTTTGCCGGTGTGTGTACTTAAAATGCAAAAACCGACTCCACGTTATCAATAACCTGTGCAAAAATAACCAGCATTCTCCATTACACAGGCAGAAATTACACTTTTCATTCACCCAAGTGTCAATGCACCGAGCTCTGGTATTGATCGTCGCAACTTACCTCTTCAATAAGAGTACGTGATAAAACACACCCATAAACCAACGTAGTTACAGGCAATTCATGTAATAGTGCTGATAACGACTCTATATCGATATAGATAAGATTTTATTTCAATCGTGTGCCCGATCTATTTGAATAGCATTGATATTGCCGCCATATTAGTTGAGTACAGCTGGTAGATGTGAGTTGGGAGTTTATTGCCCAGGTGTAAATGCCCTTAGTTAAGAGGAATTTTCATTAGATTTCTAGTGCTTAAATGGAAAACTATTAAACCGGGGAAGGGTAATGGAACTAGTTTTGTGTCTATTATTTGAATTGGTTTTGAGACCATTAATACTTAGGTAAATATCATTGTTTTTAAAACCGAACAAGTGGCAATTAAAAAACCTCGATCTCTTCTTCTAAAATATATCTAACATAAATAATGTAGTAAATGTTGCAAATTTATCCAAAGACAAGGTTTACTCAAGTCAATTGTAACAGAAAACTTTTGTTGCTATTTTCTATACTAAGCCATCTAGCTCTATTCGCGTACGATCTCGTAATTAATAAATTATTTGTTATATGTTCCCTTAGCGCAATCACACGGTAATCGCAACAAAACATCCAGCACTATCGACAATTTGAACTGCTATCGACAAATCAGTCCATCCAACCCCAGCTCCCTAGTCGGCATTCAGTCTAACAAGTTGTGGTTACAGAGAGTCACAGAGTGACACAGGACAGTCTGCGTGTAACCTCCGTAATCCAATTAAGCCCTGGTACCTTCTGTGACCGAATACTATCGGTGATACACCTTTTCAATGATCGTTATTAATTTAAATAATTTATTGGGAAACCTTATGAAACCTTGTGGGAGGAGCTCGTGGCTAAATAATAACAACCGGTCGGGTCGATCTTTAGGTTAAGCCTGGCTTGCCTAGGTTGGTCTGTGGATGGGTGACCGACCATTACATAGGTACCGAGTTTCCTCCGTGTTTCGGAAAGCACGTTAAGCCGTTGGTCCCGGCTGTCAATTGTAGATCTTTGACAGTTGTTAGGTAGTCAGTGGCCCAAAGAGTCTGGCAACCAGTCTTACCAAGGGGTATCAGTACTAACTGGGTTATGGAGGTCAGATAGGCCGTCGCTCTATGTAGAATACTGGTATTCAGCTGCATCCGGTTAGACTGGAAGGACCCCAATATAGTTCGGAAAAGGCTAGGCAGATGATGATGAAACCTTGTGAGATATGACACTATATCTTTCTTTCTTTTAAATATAACAAAGTTTGTTTTTATATTTAACAAGGACTACATTAATTTAACTCTATTTAAGGCTGACTTTAGTACTAGCAAATCATAAATACGATTATTAAGCCTTTTAAGTCTATTTGTAATCATGCTCTCGTAATTTTTGTGTGCCACTTTGCAAAACATTTCATTTTTTCTATGTTTTTTGAACAGATTCTCGCTATAATGTAGAGTGAAGTGGGCACTATCGATGTTTACTTAGACTTTCTATCGTTGAATCATTTCAATCCAACTCTAAAACAGTCTCACAAGTTGTAGCTATACAGAGTGAACAGCACAGTCTGTGTGTAACCTCCGCAATCCAATTACGCCCTGGTACCTACGGTGACCTAATACTACGGTTGTGAGACTTTTCAGGCTTCATTCCACCTGTAACGACTGTCATACTTAATGTTGTTAACGGAGAATGGATCATTAGAAGGCTTTTTGCTGGATTAAGGGCTTGTTGCAATAGATATATCCTGCGAGCTGTCGTTACCGGGCAATTAGGATGCTCTTAAATTATCTGACATTTTTTTCCTTAATTAGTGATTGTAATGTGATTGATGAGGGGTATGCATTACGAGTACATACAGAGTTTCTTCCGTGCTTCGGAAAACACGTTAAGCCGTTGGTTCCAGCTGTCATTTATAGATCTTTGACAGCCTGAAAGTCTAATCGTATAACCCAGTCGACCTGTTTCAAAATATATATGTTGATTTTTCTGCTATTGTTATATTTTTATCAGGCGGTGAACACTCAAAGGTGTTTATTGATTATCTGATAAAGCATTGCAGCAGGTTCAATATGTCTGTGAGGCATACATTTTTGCTATTTTATTTTTGCTCTTATCCAGTTTTGACCCAAATGAAATAATTTCGATAAGCTGACATACTGTCCCAACATTGTGAAACTATTATGTAATCGAGTAGGAACTCATTTTCGGTTGTTCAAGCGTCCAATAATGTCATTTAAAAAAATATCAGTCTATCCAATAATGACAGTAAAAGGCTTATTAGGCTTAGGACCTAAAAGACGCCACAGACCCCACGTTGCCACATACTGGACTGTAAACAAGTCGTATCTTCGACCCGAAAGAAGAAGAAAGGCTTATTTATTACTAGCTTTTGCCCGCGGCTTTGCTCGCGCCCTAATCACCTAGTGGTGTGAATTATACTTTACGACCTATTCTCATACTTAAAATATACATAAAAAATTTCATAAAAATCGGACGAGCCGTTTCGGAGGAGTGCGACCATAAACACCGTGACACGAGATTTTTATATACGAGTTCATAAATTTATTCAACTAGGTTACAATTACAACTTAGTAACTTCCTTAGTTTTCAGTTTAGTACATCTCCTCTTATAGTGCATTTTTACTATAATGCAGAATGAAGTAAAGTAGTGATAAAATGACATTTCAATTTTAAAAGAAAGTTTTATCCTTTCGGAGATGTGATTCCACAGACAGCTTAAAACGTTTAACTCATTAATATAACACTCTTGTATTTGCGCCAAGGGTTAATTATTATAATCAGATGTTATTAAATTATTTATGAACAACAATTTAATTTTTGAGCTCATCCCACAAAAAACAAACTGACACCACCCATAAAATTGGATTAAAGCTACATCACATTAATGATAAATTACCTCGTAATAAATCTTCATTTAAATTTAAAATCCCTACCTTTTACCAACATGGGCCAGCTCATTTACATGTATGTACACAATGGCCGCCAAATTGGTCTCATAGTAAATTGTGAGACGAAAATTTAGGACAAATAAAATGGCGACTGTGTTTTATTGGTTTAGGATACAATGTTTAATTTACATTCGTAATTTTGAGTCGACTTTGATATGACCAGTCTGAAAAAGGCTTTGTCATTGTGTGAAAGTAATGAAAAAATGTAACTTTTTGTATGAACTTTTGATTTCTTGTTCAAAAAGTGCTTTGACCAGCTTCATGTCACTATCATTTTCGGTATATTAAGGGGTAATAATTTCAACTACAAAAAATGGAGGGATGTACGGATGGGTGATGGAACCAGTCCCTGTAATTCCCTTACACGTTAACTGCCAAGGTATATTTTCTGTATCCTCCAAATTTAATTTCTTGCGTATTGATTCCAAATTGAATAATTATGTATAAAAAAATGCTGAAAACCATGTTGAATATGTCTTGCTTGGGGACATGTCAGTCATTTCTAATAGAAAAGAACACTGTAGACGTGCCAGGCGGCACACTGCAGTCATTTGAATTTGATGCTTCGGTGTCAGTCACCAGTGACTGACATGGCCTGAACAGATACTGAGTCTGTAAGGCACCGGTGCCTGACATGGCAGTTAACGTGTTAAGCAACTGACATTGAAAACACCCTGTTCGAACACAAGTCATAAGAGTTAGATATTTAAACCAACAATAATCCTTATTAAGTCAAATTACTTCAAGTGCACGAGACACGTTCAAAAGAACGATGACAAAGACTTGGTTAGTCACACACAAAGCTCAGTAGCAAAGGTGCATACCTAAATTACCTGTCTCCTGTCCACTGCTCATACGTGCTGCTGAGTTCACTGACGGTTGACCATTTTTCAACCTTATTACTAATAGCATTAGGGTGTTAAGTGGCAGAACACTATGTAAATAACGTGTCTTTTTACATTTGTTAACTGACATTCTATTTTACTTACAGCTTCATACTAAGTTAAATATTTCACTAACAAGTTCAATATGTTTGCATTTAAGTGCGGCTTCGTACAGACGCCAGCATGTCAAGCTACTACAATCTGACAAATTCACGACATCCCACTTTAATTAGTAGATTAACTAACGTCACTCTCATCGTAAAATGTTATCTTAAAGTCAGTCTATCTACAAGATTTTCTCACGATCTACCAGCATCCCGCGAGCCGTGACCTTTGGATCACATACGAACTCTTGATCATTAACCTCATTATGGTTCGGCCAGGCGATAGAATTTTAATTAATGATTTGTCTATACAGAGTGTAAACGGACCCTTCACGAAGCCGTCAACCAAGCATTATGTAAATCAAAATCAAAATTATTGCTGGGAAACGACTTTTTTTTTTAATCACGTTTTACGGTAGGACTCAATGTAACGCACTCAAAACATTGTGTCTAAAAACACGTATTTAAAAAAAATACTTGTGAAAAAGTTGGAACTTTGACCCCCAATATCTCCGTAACTTGAAGGTTTCCAGGTATGGTCTGAAACAAAAAAATGATGGCAATGACGGGGAGAACAAGTGCCTTTCGGCTTTGCTAAGGGTCTTGTTACACACTGTATTATCCAGTAATTAAAACGTTCCTAATTCGAGTACTTGTACGTTACATAGCATCTATGTCTGAAAATTTAATAAAACTATTATATTATGAAAGGGAAATGAAATTAGGGAAAGAGATAGCATCAAAGGTCTACCCGAATTTGATATCACGGTCAAAATGGGTAGAAATAAAGATACGTTAAGGTTCAAAAATGGCTACACAAGCCATTTGAACGAAGGCTTCATGTAACTAAAATTACAGCCCACGGCTCCAACCATCCCAAAAAAGGAAAATATCCGAAAAGATAAGACCGTAAAGTGTCATCCCAAGGGTGGACAGTGATAAATTATTCACCATCCCCATCCCACGGATGGCTCTCCAAACATTGATATTACAAGATCTGTCGACCAAAGGAAATTATTGTTTTCCACAAATATCGCTTTTTGTATATTTTATGTAGATATATTCAAATTGTGAGATATTGGACGGGAGCTATCGGGTTTTGTCAGAAAATATTGTATTTTTATGTTACCTCGCCAGGTTGGTTTTCTATTCAGTTGTTTTGGCTTCCGTAATCCTTAAATTCTTCACTTTTGTAGAAAAGCATTTTATGAGATTACACTGTCTTTGTGCTTCGAGAGGAGCTCGTGGCTAAATAATAACAGCCGCTCGGGTCGATCTTTAGGTTAAGCCATTACATACCGAGTTTCCTCCGTGCCTCGGAAAGCACATTAAGCCGTTGGTCTCGGGTGTCATTAGTAGATCTTTGACAGTCGTTAGACAGTCAGTGGCCCAAAAAGTCTGACAACCAGTCTTATCAAGAGGTATACCAGTACTAACTGGGTTGTGGAGGTCAGGTAGCAGTCGCTCCATGTAAAATACTGGTATTCAGCTGCATCCAGATAGACTGCAAGCCGACCCCAATATAGTTGGGGAAAGGCTATGCAGATGACTGTCTTTGTGCTTCGGAAAGCACGTTAAGCCTTTGGTCTCGGCTGTCGACGTACAGGTAGTCAGTGGCCTGAAAGTCTTACAACCAGTCTTACCAAGAAGTATCGTATAATCCAGTTCTAACTGAGTTGTGGAGGTCATATAGGCAGTTGCTCCATGTAAAATACTGGTATTCAGCTGCACCTGGTTAAACTAGAAGCCGACCATAACATAGTTGGGAAAAGGCTAGGCAGATAATTATGAGTTTATACTTTACCGCACGATGACGACGATGAAATTATAATGAAAATATCACTGGGGAAACACTGGTTGGTAATTATGATGACACAATCAGCTAAGATGACTATTTGAGAAGGAAAAATAAAGCTCATTTACCTAACTGATCAATAATACTGCGAAAAGAAAAAAAAAAAACAAAGTGTGTTAGCAAAATTACCTAACAATTTTTTCTCAAATTTTTTATTGAAATGTGTTTTTTTTTTAATCAGCCTATTCTGTCCCACTGCTGGGCATTCCCATTTCTTTCCAGTTATCCCTGTGTTTTGCCTTCTCTGGCCAATCAGTCAGAAAATGAGTTACCAATTTTTTATGTTTTCTCAGAATTCTGGCACTCCCTGTACCTTAGCATATCGAAATAAAGAAATAAAACACTAAAATAAATGACGCATCACCTGAACTTCCAATCTTGTAGGTACTCATGTGCCTGGACACGAAAAAAAAACAAAAAAACTTATAGCACAGCAGGAAAACCTCCCGTAAATTGGCAATTAGGGATAGCAACAGTTTCCTCTCACAAATTAAATCTGTACAGGTCGTTCCCGTCCGGGTTTACAATAGAAAATCGAATCCCGCTGTACATCGATAGATTAATTCTGCTACACCAATCATGGCTGATGGAATCTGATGGGAAACGATTAAAAATTTACGGGAAATTACGAATTTTAAGCAGATATTCGTATTTCGGATAATCGAAGTTGTTTCTGTATTATTGGTTGATTTATTTGATTAGAGATTAACTGGCGAATAATTGATGTGTGGCAGATTTTGTTTATTTACTTTGGGTTATTGAATTTTTATAAGGAAATTGGTTTAGTGATATCAAGTTATTACAAAACGAATTACCTTCATCATATGCCTAGCCTTTTCCCAACTGTGTTGGGGTCGGCTTCTAGTCTTACCTGATTCAGCTAAATACCAGTATTTTACATGGAGCGACTGCCTATCGGACCTCTACAACACAGTTAGTACAGTAGTAGAAGCCGACCCCAACACAGTTGGTAAAGGGCTAGGCAGATGAGATGTACTTATGTCTTCTTTTTTTCTTATGTTTCTTCTTCTTCTTCAACCTTTGGCCACTCAATTCGGAGTAGGTCTCTTATAAATCTCTTCCTTTTGGCGGTTATGTGTCATGGCTATCCAGTTTCTTCTAGTTCCAGTTTTCTATGGTTACTTTTTAGAATTTTTGTTCAATGTTAATTTAATAATATTGTTTGGTCCTGCGCGTTGTCTATTAAATATGTTTTCCTTCTTTCTTTATCATGCTAAAGGATCAGTCAAACTGGCAGGTACAAATTGTAGACCGGTTGCGGACACCGGACACTGGCCGATAGTTCAGTAAAGTATCTGTTCGGAGCAATTTTTCCGTGCCGGTTTGATCGAACGAACTTTTACTACCTACGTGTAGGTGATTAGGCAGAATGAAACCGTACTTGTTGAGAATATTTGCCCTTTTGCGAATATAAGCTTCTTCTTTCACATCGACTTATACAAGGTGTAAACGGGCCCTTCACGAAGCCGTCCATCAAGCACTCTGTACATCAAACTAAGTACTCGTTCGTCACTCTACGCAAAAATAATTGCAAAGAAACGACTTTTTTTTGGGTGTGAAAAATTACGCATCACGGTAGGACTCAATGTAACGCACTCAAAACATTTATGCTGATGGATGTATTGAGTAGAACAGAGGCCATGGAGGTGTTGAATGTTTGACCTCCAATAACTCCGTAACTACAAGGTTCCCAGGTATAGTCCAAAACGAAAAAATGATCACAATGTTGGGGAGAACAAATGCTTTTCGGTTTCGTAAAGGGTATTTTTACACACTTTTTTATGGACCCAGTATGTAATCACATTTTGGTAGTTCTCTAACGTGCAGGTGTAAGCTTACTTTACTTCATGTACTATTTACGTATTTACCAAGCAAAGCCAACAGATAAATCTAGTCTCCCATTAAAACAGTCGGAAAGGAAAAAACACCAGTTTTACACCCGCTCAAATTAAATCGTTTTACGTCTATAAAGTGTCTATATTGAAGGCGTTACTGCCGCATAAATTTATTTAATGCTCAGCATAACGCTGAGTGAATGAATAAATCATAATTGTGTTTATTCAATAGTCTATTTGATTATGAAATTTTCCTTATTCTTTGTTCCAATCTGGAAAAAAATATGACCTTTTAGAAAGGTTATTGACTGAGTTCGTTAAACATTGTAGAATACTTAACATAATCAGCTTATGGGATTCCCACTGCTGGTAGACAGGAGTCCTCTCTGTGGGAGGGAGTGGGCCGTAATACATCACGTGGGCCAACTGCGGTATAAGGTGGATAGTGCGTAATTTGACACCTACATTCAAACAGTATCAGGTTACTTTTATCTAATGGGTGTAAGAATACCCTTAACGAAGCCGAAAGGCATTCTCCCCATCATTGCAATATTTGTTTTGTTTTAGAACCTTCAGTTACGGAGATATTCGGGGTCAAAGTTCCAACTTTTTCACACATTTTTTTTTTAATACAAGTTTTAATGTTATAACTTCACTTTAAAGACCTCCACGACGCGACGCCCCTTCTATAAAATGCATCAGCACAGTGTTTTGAGTCATACAGGGTGTAAACAGACCCTTCACGAAGCCTTTAACTAAGCATTCTGTACATCAAACTAAGTAAACCCTACTCAAAAGTTATTGCTGGGAAATTACATTTTTTTTTGGGTGAAAAATAACCTTTCACGGTAAAACAAAATGTAACGCATTCAAAACCTTGTGCTTATGGGTGCATTGAATAGTTAACGGGTCATGGAGGTATTAAAAAAAATAGCAATAGCGGGGAGAACAAGTGCCTTTCGGCTTCGTTAAGGGTCTATTTACACACTTTATAGTCCGATAGAAAGAAAGAAAGAAAGAAAGAAAGAAAGAAAAAATGTTTTTTTTTTATTTTTTTTTTTTTTGATAGCATAATCATAATCACATACTTAATCAACCAATAATGCATCAACGCGGACGCGGGTCTCCTCGACCCAGAGACTCATCGAGAGTCGTAATCCAGAGTCCTATATTAAAAAACCTAAAAATTCCAACAGAAGTATACTTCAACACAAACAAAACAATATAACAATCGTTATTAATATAACAACCATCCACATTCCACAAGTTCTTCCTCTTGAAATGTAATCGAAGAGCATTCTCCATTGAAAACTTCGCAGACGGTATTCCTTTAATTAAAGTTTGAGTATTAATTGATTTCGTTGAGAGTTCTCTACATAAAGGAACTAAAATTGAACTCAAGTGGCACATAAAGGTGCAGACGGGAGATATAAAAGCGCTTTCGTGATTATTTGAATTGGGATAGTTTTAAGAGCTTTTAATTATACATTTTAGCTTTGTCGAAATCTGTGAGAAACTTTTAGCTAAGCACTGATCAACAGACCGCAGCGACACATCTGATTTATAATGCGTATAAAAGTACCCTTAACGAATCCGAAAGGCACTTGTTCTGTCTGTTATTTCGATTTATTTTTGTTCTGGACCATGACGTGATTTTTCACCCATAAAAGGTGTATTCCCATTGGCCCCACCGCCCGTGGGCCTACTGCCAACAGGAATTCATCATCTGCCTAGCCTTTTCCCAACTATGTTGGGGACGGCTTCCAGTCTAACTGGATGCGGCTGATTATCAGTATTTTACATGGAGCGACTGCGTATCTGACTTCCACAACCCAGTTAGTACTGGGTAATACGATACCCCTTGGTAAGACTGGTTGTCAGACTTACAAAGCCAGCAGCCAGCAGGAATTAATTAAAATAATAAAAAATTGTTCCGTTGGGCCCACTGCGGCGTTTGAACTAGTGGGGCCAGTGGGAAGTTACTCAAAACCATTGTATGGGATCGAGTAGTGTTAGTACAGTTGTGCTAGTTATGAGCAGTAACCTTACGAACAGTACTAGGCTGGCATGAATCCAAGATGGTATTTATTACTAAAAGATCGTACCTACTAAAATGCATACCACCTTGAGCTCATGCCAGCCTGGTACTTTTTGGGGAATATTATGTGTCATATTATATGCCTCACTGGCAACAAACGGGAACATTTTTCCCGTTTGTCGCCAGGAAAAAATATACAAGACCGCGATCAGAGCTGTCCTAACTGTATGGATCGGTATGGTTGGTTCGTGAAGGGTCCGTTTACACCTTGTATGCAACTCTTTGGAAACGCTTCTGTAGGCAACATTGCCGCCTGTCACATATAAAGTAACATGGAAACCAGTAGTGCTGCTGCGGTCTATCATTACGATTGGGCGGTACTGCCGCTGTAGTCTAGTTTTTATTTTTATAATTTAACATTCGGACTCTGTATGTAACTAGTAACTTATTATGTCGTGGGCATCAGTACTTTATGATGTAATGGAAGGAGGGGGTTATGAATGTTATAAGGAAGACATATCAAAGGAGTGATAAATGCACTGTGTGAGTGATTTGCATAGATGGAAGTGAATACTAAAATACAAAAGAGCTGACAGACGTATGGTATGAGAGTCAGGATGCAGCTGTGCAAATAAGAAAACGCTTGTGTACGCAAAAGATAATTTATATGACATGTGTGATCATTGTACGAAGAAATGTTATTGAAATATTTTTAAGTGCTTTTACCAAAAAGGGGAATTTTTAAATGTAATACCTCACTAACCTTCAGCAATGTTATTAAGATCTCAACTCCTGGTGCTGGCTTGCAGAGCCGAGAATTTACTAAAAACTCATACAAGTGTCATCTGTTGTTAGTGACAACGAACTTAAAGTAAACACCATAAGAAACTTATAGGTTATAGTAAATCTAATATGGTGGCTGTTAGTCGATACGGTCAGCTTTTGCGGTGACAGCCATGATATATCGCCATGACACGGCCGTATCGAGGCCCTTGCATTCTCCCATTAGGTATATAATCTTATAGAAGATTCACTGGAACGCTGTTGATAATAAATCTTTTCCAAAGGGAAAGGACCACTGAAGAAATACCCTAAAACCGAAAGTCACTAATTGCTCAACACGACAAACTAAAAGAGCAAAATCGATTTATTTTGCAACCCAAGTTCTTAATAAAAATAATATTGAGTATAGAATAACAATTTATCCAAAGAAAACAAAATAAGAGCCGTATTAACATGCCTAAAAGGAAACCCGCATGATTCACCAAAAATAATGTTGCCAAAGAAAATATTCCGAGTTATCCCTCCATTCCTAATAATCCGACCTTTTTGTTCCAGGATGCGGGAGTATGTCGAGGAAAATGAAAAGAACGACCCGCTCATACACGCTCCCGACAAGAAAAATAACCCTTGGGCTGAAAAAGGGAAATGCATCATTATGTAATCATACTATACATAAGTAAAAATATCACCAAAATTCTAAAATATTCAGTTTAAGAAGATGGATCCGAGTCTGGTACATTCTGACCGACGAGATCGACACGCTATCCAGATTGTAACGAGATTACTGGCAGACAATATAAAAATGTAGAGGAACCACCAAACTTAGAGCCAAACGTCGAAGGTTACTTTAATTTCATTATTATTTTGTTTATGTAGTTTTTGTTCCCAAACGAATCTAGTCCCTTATAATTCTAATGTAAAGAATGTACATTTAGACTGTGCGAGAAGCAAGGATGTACTTATGAATGTTTTTTGTTAAAAAATGAAGTTTTAAAAATGGTTGTAAATACGTTAAATTTTGTATTTCTAGTAATAGAATGTTCGGACATGATACTATCGGTAGAGGTTTATGAGAAAAGTTAAAATGAATGGGATAAAGAAATTGTAATGTGGAAAGTGTAAGCTAATCTTAATGGAACGTTGACAACCGAATATTATTTATTTGAAGTAAAACTAGACGAGTATTACCTTGAAAATTGTTTAGAATATATTTTGTAATGAACCCATGCAGCTCCATACGAATATAAGCAACTTCCTTTTTCATCTGTTTGTATGGATTTGGGATGGATTCTATTCGAACCGAGCAAAGTGTTCAATGTCACTGCGCCTGGTTTCAGACAGACTTTGCCACAAGTTTAGAGGATAAAATAAAAAATTAAATGTGAAGATTCTCTGAGCTCACGAATCTTCGTATTTAATAAAAAAATATAATGTTAAAAACTATAGGGATAATCGCAAATCACAACTTAATACATATTCGCTGAATCACGGATTAGAAAATGTTAAACTATTGGCAATAAAGGGATTAGGAAGAATAAAGTTAAATGATTAAAAAAAGGTAGAGAAGATGAAAAAAAAATGTAAATTTAAGAGTAATGCAACATAATCTTGTTTGAAACTTATTGTTAAGCTGGTAAGGATACTTTTTTATGAACACGGTACATTCCACAGTGCCACTAACTTAGTTGCTTCTAGATATTAACTATCTTCTACTCTCCTGTTCTTAATATAATCGCTACTAAGCAAATCTATCATTGATTTTCCCGCTCTCTGACATCTATGATTTCATCCCGACACCTTATAACATAAAAACTAAGTATTTAAACTCAAAACTATCAAGATACAATTTAAAATGATCTAGCACACATTTAGCTTAGTATAATATTCAAAATTAAACCGATGAAATTCTACCTAAGTCATTGAAAGTTTACTTATAAAGCGATACGTAGTTTCCATATAAAATTCTTCTAAATTCGTAATCTAAGATTTCTGTGACTGTTCACCAAAATTGTTTCGTGAAGAATTTCAATTCGGATCGAAACAATTTTGGTGTTGCCAGTCCAAGTAGCGCTACTAATCTAACGTTCCAAATAAACGGATTGAATTAAATCCTAATTTTTGATTAAAATAGAAAATTTAAACTTACGCACTGTAGATAATTATAGATTAAAAAAAAATTAAATCTAACTTTAAACTTAAAAAAAAACTCTTTTAAAAATTTAAAACTTCCTCTACCATATCTAGACACGGTGTATGGAAAATCATTCTGGCTGTGAAACGATTCTTGATTTATTTAGATGATTCGTCGCTAGGTACATATCTACACGACCATCTTACACTAATACAACTCACATCGACAATAAAATCATGCGGGTTTTCTCCATCATAGCTTTCTTCACAGCGTCAAAGTCTACGAAACCTATGTCAATTCTTTATACGTATTTATCTATGTTATTCATTAACACTGGCCATTTTTGCTTCCCATATACTTTGTTCATCTTTCTACACACATAAGTTCAACTATCCTTTAGACATAAAAATAGTAATTAAAAAGTTAGAATCTTTAGTGAGTAACGTAGTGTTAGTTAAGTAACGAAAAATCAACAGTTGTTTGTTAATCAGTATAATAAAAAATGCAATTCAGAGATTTTAACTTTAGATTATTAATAAACTGTTTAAATTAAATTTAGTGGATGATAAGGGGTCTAATATAAATGTAGTGGCAAATTCTGTCATTGATTTCTATGTTAGTGGGTCGGGGAATTTTCAAGGGAGTACTTTTATAATTATTTTATGTTTTTTTGTAATAATTTTATTTCCTTGTTATGCTATGTTATTGAACCAAAGATTTTCAGGGACCGAAGTCCTGAATTTAATGACTATCATGCTATCAACTGTCATAATAAACTTTTAACACCGACGTATTAGTCGTTAAAACGTCTAAATGTTTCACTTGATTACCTTTGTTTAATTTATTAATAATAAGAAGTAATAAACTGTAATTTTTAATGGATTTATCCGTTATTAACTAGGTAAGGGTGATATTGGAAATGATTTTTTTAGAATCAATAGCTATAAGGTATCGTATGTTATTATTAATTATGTAATCAGTAATCACTGAAATAAATGAAAATCTGTAATGTTGAAGTTTTATTGAACTGCCTGAAACATACCCCATGTTTATAAGGGGCGATCGTATCGCCATCATCCGAGCATAAATCCAGACTATGTTTTGTTACTACACATAATTATAACATCACGCCTGTAATCCCCGAAGAGTTAGGCAGGGGTGTATCTAATAGTACACCCACATTTTGCCAGCTATGTTTAAGACCCATGTTATAGGGGGCGAACCTATTGCCATCAACCGGGCAAATCCAATATCCGTGGCTGCTGCTGTTCTATTACTACTACGTACTGTTACTAAGAAATGATAAGAGAAAAATTACAAGAATATCTTGCCCGACCTGGGAATCGAACCTAGGATGACATGCTCAGCAACTGTCGTTGCGACCATTAAACCAAAAGGGCTCTTGAGATATTGTGGATAGTAAGTATTTCAATCTTGACATAACAACAGTATGATTGGTGACCGCAGTATGTTCTAACTGGCACATTCCAGGTTATTTCTGAACATCCTAGCAGAACATAAAACATTTAAATAAACTAAAGCAAGAGGATTGAAGAAAATTCATCAAAGAATTTCAGATCAAGAACTCCACGAGCTACAAGAACCCTGAAACTGTTTACAAGCGTAGGTCATCATCCGCCTAGCCTTTTCACAACTTTGTTGGGGTCGGCTGCCAGTCTTACCGAATGGAGCTGAATATCAGTATGTTACATGGAGCGACTGCCTGTCTGACCTCCACAACCCAGTTAGTACTGGGTGAGACTGGTTGACAGACTTTTGGGCCACTGACTACCTGTAACGACTGTCAAAGATCTACAAATGCCAGCCGGGACCAACGGCTTAGCGTGCTCTCCGAGGCACGGAAGAAACTCGGTATGTAATAGGTGGTCACCTATCCACGGACCAACAAAGGCAAGCACGGCTTAACCTAAAGCCCGACCCGAGTCATCATCATCTTCCTGCCCTTGTCCCATCTTACTTGGGGTCGGCGCAACGCGTTTTTTTCTTCCATTCTCCTCTGTCAACCGTCACGCTATCATTTACTCCTTTATCTTTCATATCATTCTTCACACATTCCGTCCATTGTTTCTTTAGTCTTCCTCTCCATCCATCATCCTAAAGACCGACCCGAGTGGCTGTTATTATTTAGCCAAGAGATCCAGTTTACAAGAGTAAGTATGAAAGTACTATAACAATGTTTATAAATAAAACAGAACAGCTGCTCTTTATATCGAGAAAACTAGTAAAAGTTTATAGATGAAAGGATTCTCGTTATAGTGCTCCAAGTAACAGTCCGGCAATCTGACACCGATAGTTTCACAAGCTATAGTTTGCTTAGTTTTTGTCACGCAAAGTTAAGAGAGTCTACCGGTGTCTTTTTTATTGTTTATATGTTGGTAATTTTATTGATAGAATTATCCTTTATTTGTCCCTTTACAATTTTTTTGTGTATTTGATATAAATTCAACTTGATACTTCTACGCGTTCGATCTTGATACGCCTAACGCAACCATCCGGATGCTGCAACACAACACTAACGGCAGAAATCTTTAGTGCTAGTACACACAACTCCACGTCCATACATCTTGAGTAACTCTTTGATATTCACAGCCTCTTTTAGCTTATGAATAAGGGTGATTGTCGCAGTGCAAATACCGTGTCGTCGAGTGCCCCTGACGATATTCTTTCAAACAAAGAGCTCAACTATTAGGTGCTCGTTATGGGTATTGATTTTGACATATGAGTAAATTCTCACCCTCCACTAATGATAGGACCTATTGATTGAAGTGATTTGATTGGAGGGCTATAAATATACTTTATTGATAAAGTGTATCGGATTATGTCAGGATTTATTCCGTAAGGCTCGTACATCATGTGGGCAGACGATGGGTTTCGTGCTATGAAAACGCACTGGGTGCGATACACTGTTTCTAGCAAACTAACGAATTACTTGAGATTACAACTAAACACAATAACACGGGGCATTATGAATCAGATACAGTTCCAAGACTTCTCAACTCCGCCGCGATCAGACATTGACTGTCGCCCTCGCCTTGAGCTGAACATCAGGGCTCTGTAGAAGCACGCTGTGTAGGGGTAGACTGGTAAATAGGTCACCACAGCACACAGGCGCTCTTTCCAATTAATTTTTGTCCATAGTAATGATCAGATCCGACAAGTATTTAGCTACTTAATTGAATAATTGAGTAAGCAGGTAAATTTCGAATAAGAGAACGGTAAATCGGAATAAATCGTTGATGAGAAGTCAAAATAGACTAGTTAGGTATGTAGGCATGGACAGTTCGAGCGACTTCTATACATAACATCTTGGGCTTCTATTCCCAAGTCGAGCAAAATGTTATTAGGCTTTTCCATCAGGAATTTCTTAGTAGCCGTCCAGAGAGTTGTGCCCAGTGGCAATGGACTATTACGTTATATATCATAACATCACGCCTCTAATCGACGAAGGGTTAGGCAGAGGTGTACCTAGTAGTACACGCACATTTAGCCAGATATGTTTAAAGTCCTATGTAGTAAGAGCGAGTCTATTGCCGTCAGAAGGGCACAAATCCAGACTCTATGAATGCTACTGAGAAATTCCTGATGAAAAACCCAACAACACTTTACTCGACCTGGGAATCGAACTCAGGAACTCTTGCTCAGCAGTCGCAGTTGCAGTCACTAGACCGAGAAGGCAAGCATAAATGGCAAAGTATGAGTAAAGTTAACCATAGGGCACACCTCTGCTATACCCTACGGACAAACCAGGCGTGATATTATAAATATCGAAGTGCACTATACAAGGGAAATAGCATAAATCAAATTATTTCCTAGAAACAAAAAGCCAACTAATAAAGACAAATAAGTATTAACTTCGACACCATTCAATTCTAGACCTTATTTTCCTTCGTAAGTGAAAAATAACCTGAAATAAATTTGTTTTCCACCATTCCGTCGTCGAAATGAAAACAATAAGTATTCTGAACGCCGTAAAGGCAAACAACTCAATATTCTTCGGCACAAACAATGGGGCTTAAGTTATTTTTATCCTGTTTCAGAAGATTTTCTAGAACCAGTCTTTTTATTCTATTCATTGTTTAATTTTAATGTGAATTGTTAGATCTGATGGTGGACTGTTCAGTGAGATGGGACGGTAATCTTTTTAGTATATATCTTATCGAAGAAAAACACAGGTACGGGACGTAAAATTGAATTTTTTTTTAGCCATGTTTGTCCCACAGCTGGGCAAGGGCCTCTCCCATATCCTTCCTGGTAATATTCTCCAGTCAGCCATCGTGATGCTCGTTGAGATTATCTCGCCTCCTCGTATTTGGCCGAACTCGGCGACGCTGTACGTCCTCAGGCACCCAACGCGTCGTATATGGTTCCAAACTAACAGACAGTGGGAAATAGTTTGATAATGCTTATTAGTATGGATGTATGTGACATAACATCACGCCTGCAATCTCCAAAGGGCTAAGAGGGGTGTACCTAATAGTACCGACATTTCGACACTTAAGTTTAAGTCCCATGTAATAATGGCCGAGCCCATTGCCGTCAACCGGGCACAAATCTAGACTCAGTGGCTACTACTGACAAATTCCTGATGGAACAACCCAATAACCATGTTTTTCGACCTGGAAATCGAACCCAGGACCTCATGACAGGCAGGCAATGAGGTCATCATCTGCCTAGTCTTTTTCCAACTATATTGGGGTCGGCTTCCAGTATTTTACATGGAGCGACTGACTATCTGACCTCCACAACCCAGTTAGTACTGGGTAACACCATACCCCTTGGTAAGACTGGTTGTCAGATTTTTTGGGCCACTGACTACCTAACGACTGTCAAAGATCTACAAATGACTTCCGGGGCCAACGGCTTAGGGTGCTTTCCGAGGCACGGAGGAAACTCGGTATGTAATGGGTGATCATCCATCGGTAGACCCACCTAGGCAAGCACGGCTTAAACCTGAAGATTGCCCCGAGCGGCTGTTATTATTTAGCCACGAGCTCCTCCAGGCAATGAGGTAGTGTATAAAATGACACTCAAGCTGAAGGCTCATACTCAGCAGTTGCGCATACGACCACTTGACCAACGAGGCAGTCTGTATGTATGTACTCGTATTTCAATTAAAATTCGAACAATACAGTAAAGGAACTTTCTCAAACTGTCTGCTAACATCCGCGCAAACCATGGTGTAATGTAATTTGTATGTTTTAGTAAATGATGAGTAATGCTCACTTTCCGCTTCCGCTAACTACAGTTAAAGGTTATTATGTCGGCTTCTGTGGGCAATTTGTACTTTTATATGGGTTGTTATATGGTTAGCGAAGATACGTGTAGTATATTTTTAACTTGATGCCGTGTGGGTTGCGTCAAAACGCCCCGTCACGTTATATTTTGCTGCCTTCAACTGCCGTGCTGGTCTTTTAGTCATAATAGTTTATTTAATTTTATTTGTAAATATTTGTATTAGTATGTACCTATTTGTGTATATCAATTTATGTTAAAAAAAATGGCATTTTTTTTTAATTTTTTTTTTTGTACTCTATCACAATGCTGTCCTATTTGACCCAAAGGTTGACTGGTAGAGAATGCCTTGTGGCATTAAGCCCGCCTATGTTCCACTTTTGTCCTGAAGTTTAAATATATAAATAAGCGCGACTGTTCTGTCCTAGATCCATTTTTTGGAATAGACAAAGTCTTTTTGGGATTATTGATTATGGATTTATCAAGAATAGTCCCAAGTTTAGAAGTTGTTGGTTTGAGACCCCCGTGGCTCAAGACTTTGGTCCTGTCTGATCTCTCCCGACCGTGTCGAATTTCTGTCACATTCGACTATGTGAAAATTACTCGCGCGACACGCTTTTCCCGCGGCTTCGCTCGTGTTATGTTCTGAAATTCTCCCACGGGATCGTTTTAAATAATATAGCCTATGTCACTCGGAGATAATGTATGTTAGGGCGCGTTCGCGCTATGTCGTGACGATAGAATATCGTGTCGTTTAAAATGACGTGGCTTGTATATTTAAATTGAGGTGTTCACATATAGTACGACAAGATTAACTGTCGTCCACGACTTTTGCCAACTAAAAACCAACGATAAATTAATCGTCACGACAAAGTGGGAACGCACCCATAGTAATCAGGATACCCAAAGGATCAGTAATTCCGAAGATTACTCCCGACATCCAAACATACAAACTTTACCTCTGCATATCATAAGTACAGATGAGTCGTGGTAGGGAAGTAAATAATAATTTCCCGTCTCTCAAAATAACCTCGTCCGTTCTTACTTTCAAGGACTCTTCACATAATTTGTTAACAGCGTCACCGCACCTGATGCGATGTTTTTCTTCTTAAGGTTTATTTACAAATCGGCTTATACTAATGAAGAAAAATACGAGAAGCTGGTGACATGATTTGATTCAAAGAAAGGAAAATTATATTTCTAACATTATGCAGACTATATAGGATGACTGGTAATTAGTGACCGATACTTAAACATGTGATTGTACTCATGATAACAAACAACTTTCCCAAAGAAACATTTTTTTTAAACAGTTAACAGCTGATAGGTCACAGGCGCGCGCGTGCGAATTTCATACGGCTGTTGTGTTATTATGATAAAAGTCTGTATAAAGAAATTATTCTTTGGGAAAGTTGTTTGTTATCATGACTACAATCACGTGTTTAAGTATCGGTCACTAATTACCAGTCACCCTATATATTTACCTCGAGTTCGAACCTAAAACACGCACCTCTGATTTTTCGGATTCATGTGCGTATTGTATAATTATTATCAATTGCCTCGGTTTGAGGGAACCAGCGTGCCTGAGAGATATTTCTTAACAGCCAAAACCAATACAGAGGCCCATGGGCGGCATAAAAACTCAGGCATCTGGTTAGGGCACTTATCACACAATAAAGTAAGACCTTTATGAGATAAAGTTCATACCTAAATGCGGATTTGTACGGAACAGGATGAACGTGCTTCTGGAATAATCTACGCATTTCTCTAAATCATTTGAATACTTTTCAATGGCAAAATACGATGATTTGCCACGGAACTGCTGAGCATGAGGTCCTAGGTTCGATTCCCAGGTCGGGGAAAGTGGTGGGTTTTGGGGACTATGTTAATAATGGTATTTTTAATGTTAATGTACGCAACAGTAACAACTTTATAAGTCCTAAAATGTTATCACTCCGTCCTACATAGCTTTAATTACTTTCACGTTATAAATTCACGATCCAAAATAAAACTTGTTTGTGACTAAATAAAAAGAAGCTTTGTAATAAAATAATCATAAAAAACTGCCAAGACAGCACTCGCAGACGTCGATTAATGTTAATCTTTCTTTCAATTACTTAATCAAATCATTCCATAAAAACTAAGCTTTCGGTTTTGTGTTTCATGAGAAAAATTCGGGCTGGAAAAAATATATCATGATCCATACCATGATTTATTTTAAACTAGATTTTGCCCGCGACTTCACTCGTGAATTTGACAATCAATTCGGGTTGTACTCTGCTTGTAATAATATAATTCAATCATGATTCGAAAGACACGTGGCGGCGTCTACTAACCTAAAAACGTTATTGTTGTTTTCCTCGGGAACACGAGTTTATCCCTGTTTTTTTCGGGATGAACAAACGGACATAGGGTGGGTACCTACCCTATGTCTGTAAGGGATTGAAACGAAACTGAAAAAAAAAAAACATCACAGATTTTTTTTTTTCAGTTTCGGTAGCCCCCCTTAATCTTTTCATTGTGTTAGTTTTGTATAAAAATCGTAAAGTGGTTTACAGAATACACTTAACTACCAAGTTTCAACTGTGTAGTCTTATTAGTTTCGGAATAAAGTGGCCGTGACATTCGGACGGATAGACAGACAGACATGACGAATCTATAAGGGTTCTGCTTTTTGCCATTCGGCGACGGAGCCCGAAAAACGACTATTTGTGAACACAAAAGGCTAAATTAATAAAGCACTACCATAAATAGTAGTAACTTCCGGACCACTAGCATGAAAAAACTCCCTACTCTAACACGGAACATTGAAATAAATTCATTCGTAGATTACCCAAAAAAGCCAGGCTTTTTAAATTTATATTCCTATCAGCAACGCTTTAAAAACCCACGTCAACCTGGCCACTGGCCAAGCCGTGACCGCTAACATAATATACAGGGTGACTGGTTAAAAGGGGGCAATACTCTAAGGGAGTGAAGTACTCATAAATATGAGCAACTTTTACTATTGGGGACTAACTATCAGATACGATAAAAAAATGTAGTTGCCTACGAGTTACGTGACCAATAATGTATGGAGCAACTGATTTTTTTGAAGATTTCATGATCGGTCCCATAGTAAAAGTTGATCATTTTCATTAGTACTACACGCTCTTAAAGTATTGCCAACGTTTAACAAATCACCTAGTATAAGATCCCGCATGAAATGCCCAAAGGATTACGCAGACGTATACGTATAGCGGGTGGGTCAGACTGGATACGAAAGGTCATATCTAGGAATGGACTGAGCTGATTGGTTGTACGAATAGTTTATGCATCTTTCTCCAGTAATCTTTAAATCCCATGTCATAAGAGGCAAGTCCAAACTGCGGGTTAGGTACTGAGAAATTCCTGTTCGAAAAACCCAATAACAGTTCGCCGGACATCGCACTCAGCAAAAACACTAACTACAACATTTCCAACAGCACTCGCAGATTACTAACAAAAAGCCAGGCTTATAAAATTTATAACCTTATCAACGCCACTTAAAAAAATCAACGTCAACCTGGCTCCCCGCCAAGCCGTGACCGCTATAACTCCCATATTTACTTAAATACAAACTGAACTGCATATTTATCCAAGCTGCAGGCAATTTGTTAACATTATGTACACAGGAGGTCACATAATGATCTCCCGAAGCCGCCATTACACGACCGTTTACTGGTTATAACAGGAAATATCAGCATTCATTAACTTTTAGGGGTTGACGGCCGTTTGCGGTTGAGTTTGTCAAATGTGGAGAGCGTTGTTACTTCATTGTAGGTAGGTGGGGTGCAGAAGGGTTAATGTGCCTGAAATGACCGTGGGTCAAAACAGTCTCTTTGTAATTTTGTACTTAAATACCTACGTATGACTCCTCTTCTGAAGAAGATGAACTTCTCACTGAAGGAATAGATAAAAAATCTGGGTGTAAAAAGACCCTTAAAGAAGCCGAAAGGCATTTTTTCTCTCCATCTTTTTTGTTCCTGACCACTCCTGAGAACCTTCTAGTTAAAGAGATATTTTAGAGGTCAAAATTCCAACTTTTTAACATTTTTTTTTGTTAGTAAAAGTTTTTAATGATATGACTTTACTTCAATTACCTCCAAGACCCTTGTACTAAACGAGACATCCAGCTGTGTGTGTTTTGAGTGTTACAGTGATTTTTCACCCCAAAAATAAAAACTTTTCCCAGCAAAAATTTTCGCATAGCGTTACTTAGTTTTGACGTATAGAATGCTTGGTTGACGTTTTCGTGAAGGGTTCATTTTTACCTTGTATAGTCAATAGGTGGGCTTGTATAGTCAATAGTTGGGCTTGTATAGTCAATAGTAATCAATAGCTGGGCGGGTCACACTTCCAGGATGGGTCAGGACAGATGTGCCAGACTCGCCACACAATGGATGCCTGAAGACGGTCGTCGTCACCGAGGCAGGCCCAAGAGCGCTGGCGTGACGGTTTGGAGTTTTGGACTCGTTCCTGATTGATTGGTCAGAGGAGGTAAAACACCGGAAGAGGTGAAAAGGAATGGGAGGAGGCCTTTGCCCAGCAGTGGGACAGAATTGGATGATTTAAAAAAAAATGTCAATAGTTGTACAATTTTGCTTCTGGATCTCTAGTAGGTACCTAATAAACAGAGGAAACTCTCTCATATAATTATCTTCGTGAGTCAACCACTGATTAACTCAGGAATGAACAGTCAAAAGGAAAACACCTAATATATTGAATTAATGAAACGGGTACTAGTGTTTTATAAATGAACACTGCTTAATTATGTAATGATTGGCAACAGTTTATACATTAATTTTTCGTTGTTTAAACGTCACTTAATTTCAATTAGTGTTTATCATGAATAAATAATACATTTTTCTAGTTGACACTTCCCGTGACCCAAGGGCTGGCTTTTACCTTAGCCAAAGTGTTGCTATACAACGTCGCAACGCCTTCAGTTTCTTGGGCAGATTACTAGCTGACAGCGTTGAGGAGGAGATTTTTAATGCCCATTTATAGTCTTTGTTAGTTTATTTAATAGTTTTTAATTGTAACAATGAACATACATAACATAACATAACATACAACATACTTACATGTTATATCAGCCCATGGCTTAATTGCCAATAGCCTCGACCAATATCTGAAGAGGCTCTCGTTAGGCAGCTGGATCAAGGGCTTGATTCAGAAAGCGGTACTCCTGGACACGGCTCGTATTGTTAGGAGGTTCCTCTCTCTGGAGCCTTGACTGCCGGTAGATTGGACCCTGCTCCCGATACCGGTGGGCTACAATTTTTTATATTAAAATATATATATATATATTGTTTTTTCTTAAGAATATTTAAAAATGTAATTGATTTGTATAGAAATAAATAAAGGATCATACTTAGTTTACTTACAGAAAGAAATATGATGTTTAAATTTTCTTTGTACTACTCAAAGAAAAGATAAAGCCACAAACAGTTCAGAGACTATAATCCTTCAGATGCCTTCCACAATATTAGGAGGCTCATCTTTTGCTAGGTCGCAAAGATTTACACCCACAGAGAGACTTTCCACCTCACTACCAAATATATAGACTGATCAAAGACACCGGTAATCCTCCAGCTTCGGTTACGACACGTGAAATCCGGATTCATCCGGTTTTACGAGACACTCGGGTCGGTATTGCACCGGGCGACGACATGCATTCTATTTGACAAAAGTATCTCGCTAGGTCTTTGTCGGAGCCACGGATTTTGTCCGACTTTAGATTGAAAATTGTTTGAGCGAAAAAGATGGGATTATTATGCCTATGGAGTGGATAGAGAGTAAGAAGAAAGGTGTACTTTGTTGTACCACACAACAAAGTACACCTTTCATCAAGTACACATTTAATCGGAAATGGGCGAGTAGATAAGAGATAGCTCAAAATATAAGACTCTTATAACACGAATGTGAGTTTATTGAAAACTATAGCTGTTGCCCGCGACCTTTGTTCGCGTGAAATTATTATTAAAAAATGTAACTTCCCTTTTTTAGTCGAATTTTGTTACCAATTAGGTTAGGGTTTAATTTTTTTTTGCATGGAATCCTAATTCTTATTCGAAAATAAAAAAAACCATAGTTACTCCTTATGACATCAGCTATCTGCCAGTAAAAGTCCCGTCAAAATCAGTCCAACCGTTTCGGAGATTAGCTGTTTGAATCAGATTTTGTTAACAATTTCCAGGGTTACAATTTTTTTGAAAGTTTGAATGCGTAACATTGGGTCCTACCGTTGTCACCATAAAAAACAAAATCCGTTTCCCAGCAATAATTTTTGCGTAGAGTTACTTGGTTCGATGTACAGAATGCTTGGTTGACGGCTTTGTGAAGGGTCCGTTTACATCATGTATAGTTTAGATTACTTTACCATTACTATGATCGAATAAAAACAGAACTAAACCTGTAAATAAAATACAAACAAATAATTCCACAAAATGCACTACCACAAACCACACCACATTATATCATCCACCAAAAGTCCCCATTATTTACTACACAAAACTATAGCAAAGATACAAGTATTTCATATACCTGAGCTATTGTTCCAGCACATAATATATAACGCTGAACACACAGTTGGTAGGTAGCCAAGTCGCACAGCCCAGAATCTTTGACGCCGTACTCTCTGCATAGTTGAAAGTTAACTATTTGGATTTCTGAAGATTTGTTACGTTATGTTCTAGAGTACATGTAAGAGCTTAGATTCATGGAAAGCTGTGTGTTATATCAAAACTAATCTTGTGGGTATAAAAGTCTACTTTTTGTATTAAAATAAGATATCAGTTTTTCAGCTAGACGGGGTCGCGGTAGATCGAAGAGAAGATGGCGGGACGTCTTGGATGGCTTCCTCGCGAGTTGGCGAGAAGAGGCACACCATCGTGGGAAGTGGAAGGAATGGGGGGAGGCCTTTGCTCAGGAGTGGGACAAAACGGGCTAACTAAAAAAAAAAAACAGTTTTTAAACTGTCATGGTCACTAACATTATCATTATTTCTAGAAACGGGATATTTACCATGGTTACTGTTAGGTTTGAGTTCCCGATATTTCGGCGCTGTTGCAAGCACCAGATCACGGTGATCACGGTAAATATCCCGTCTCTAGAGTTAATGATAAATAAGATATCGTTGTTATTTGTATATTTATGTCAATAAACGACAGCCTTTTTTCTGCAATCATCATCTGCTGATCATTTTAGCTAATTACATTGGGGTCCAGTTTAAGCAGATGTGTTTGAATAGGTGCCAGTATTTACATGGGGTGACTGCCTTTGCTACTGGTAAGACTCGTTGTTAGAATTTCGGGCTTTCCTCCGGGAGTTACGTCTTAGCGTGTGGGTTTTCTGATACCGTGTTTTCAATGAATAACAAACGTCGGAAGATTCTTCAATTTAATATCTGAAAATTCTTATTCTTATTCTTTATTGCACACAAAACAACAAAAAATTGCAATAACATAGCTAAAATAACAAATTTTACAAAAAAAAGGCCCAATAAAAACTTAAAAAAAAACCGAGTGATGATGAATTTGTAGTAAGTAATTATAACTTTATTCCCACTTCAAAGCTTAAAATAAAAATAATAATCACTTAATCCATACTAATATTATAAACGCGAAAGTAACGCTGTATGTTTGTTTGTTTGCTACCTTTTCACGACTAAACAGCTGATCGGATCGTAATGAAATTTGGCGAAGAGATAGATTATATCCTGAGGAAGGACATAGGCTATCTTTTTTTCCTCACTCATACTCATCAAAATTATCACGCGAACGAAGTCGCGGGCAAAAGCTAGTTTTTAATAAATAAAAAACACTCATCTCTTAACAGATAATTTGCTCTGTAATATCTCTTTCATAAACTATCTGAAACAAAATATTTTGAGCGTTGCAATTAGCACGGTGGTTTTAATGCACAGTTCGTTTCAGTCGCACCAATTAATGCAATTATTTTATACTCTAAACTGAACTGTTTTGTAAAATAATAATGTAATTTCTGTACCTAATTGTTTTGTTAATGAATTTGTAATGGGCTTTTCGTTTGTTTGTTATTGTTTATGCTTACATTCATACTAATATTACACATGCGAAATTCAATGAAATGTATACAGTCGGCAAAACAGAGAATCTAACTAAGTATATAGGGGCCCGAGTGCTCACAGCCTTTTCAAGGAAATTTCAAATCGCTTAGTTGACACTTCCCGTGACCCAAGGGCTGGCTTTTACCTTGGGGCAACGCCGCCAGTCTCTTGGGTACATTACCAGTTGACAGCGTTGAGAAGGAGTTTTTTGACGCCATTTTTTAAGTTAGTTACTTTACGTTATTTTAATTTATTAATGTATTTAATATCTGAAATAAAAACACTAAGTATATTGTAACATCTCACACACCGTGTAACTACCTATGTTTACAAGTAAAAGTTTCTTACTCTAATTCTTGTCAAATTTCAAAAGCGGTTTTCACGTGAAAACCGGTTTTCTACATTGAGATAAGACATATTTAATCAAGCTATGTATAACTAGTATAAGCGGATCTCTCATTGTACGGGAAATCTACACAAAGCGTGGCCATGTTATACTGGATTTGTATAGGTTCATTTGTCGCCGTGTGTTCGTGAAAACGTAAAACGTCAATCAATACAGTAGGAGAAAATCGCTTTTGAATATTGCTACATTTTATTTGTTCATGTCTGTACCTAAATCTGCCTGTCTGTCTGTTTTACATTTGCACGCCTTTTAACAGCTAAACCATTTCGGTAAAATTTGACATATAGGTAGACTATGACCAGAGTTAGGTCATAGGATACTTTTGTCCCGGTACTTCCCTGTGGGATAACTTTCGAAATCCACGTAGGTGGAGCCGGAGGAAAAAATCTGTGGTTAACAAAAACGAAAACGGTCTATGATAAGTTCTACAATAACAAGGCAAGGCCTTATGCCAAAGAAGAAAATAACATTGGTCATTAAACAGAGTACGGAAATGCCTCGGCTACTTATTGCAGCGATTTCGTGCTCTGTGGTCATTACACTAGCTCATTAAGGCCCGCTTGCACACACATCACTGAATTTAAAACATTCGTACTGTTTCTGACAAACGTTTGAAGATAACTGAGACAGAACGTTATTTGTTGAAAGAAAGAAAGACGGAAAAGAAAGAAAATATATTTATTTGTCGCAGGCACATGACGTGCTTCATACAAAATGACAAAACATGACTATTAGTTGACTATCGGTTGACTATTGGTTGAATATTGTTTGACTATTGGTTCAAGTGGGTCTAAACCTAGTTTAGACCCTCAGAATACGTTCTTAAACGCCAGTCTATGCTGTCATAAATTATCTATTAAGACCACCTTGGACCTCTTCGGATCCTAAGGGAGGAAAATAAATAACCTACTTTCACTACGTCGAACGCTAAAAATAACTCAAAGCCACAATTTTCAAGAAAAAGTTAACTTATTCAGGACCCGATAAAATCAACATTTTTTCTAAATACTCAAAAAAAAACTAACAGCCGTTATGAAGTGGAATCGGCTGAACAAATATACACAGGAGTCTAATTAACGAAGAGTACTCGGCTCCTCTGAGTTGTCGATCTAGTGGTGCGGTGTGAGTGATAAGCGGTAGCGAGATGAAACAAAGAATGGCAAGAACAAAGTCTCTTTCATGTATAAAACTTATTAGACGACAATGACAAAATAAGGGTGAGCATCCAGATATAAACGTGTAAGAAAATTGGGGAAAAGTAATAAAAGTTAGCCAGACTCAACAAGTTCTACTAAGAAGTTGGCTTAGTGTCATGAACCTAGAAACAATACGAGCCTATTACTGTCCCACTGCAAAGCAAAGGCATGCTAAAGGCAGATTGGCAATTTGAGAATTAAAAACAAATTTAAAGTTATAACAAAAAACACTTTTAAAAACAAGCCTTTAAATATAGGTATGATGTGTTCTTCTGAGCAAACCTTTTTAATTGATACCCACATTATGGGGGTGTGTACAAATAACTAATCTGCCATCTTTGAGAGTACTCCATATTGGATTTAGAAAAACATCATTTAGCTAACCATGCACGTTGAACTTATACAAGATAGGTAGTCACTCAAAATGGCTATTATATGAAACACAAAAAGACAGAATAAAAATATCAAATAAAAATCGTTTGTGGGAACACATTTAATATGTCACTTACTTCGTCCCTATAACTTACATCCCCCGTTGCCCCGGTAACTCAATGGTACACACACAGATGAGTTTGCGCGGGAACTCCAGCGCGACCACAAACACACGCCGAGATTATTGAACAGTTCAACTGCCCACAGCCTGTAGATACGCTATTAATTTGTTTGTCAAACTCCTGCAAAGTTAATTGTGAGTGTGGCTTGTGAGGGCAAATGTTTTAATTGTTTTTACACTGTGGTTTTTGTACATGGCAGAGAGGTGGCATTCCATTTAATTTCGAAAATAGCTCACGACCAAATAAAAAATTTAAAAAAAATTACATAAGGTTTAACAAACATGATTTGGAGATCATTGTTTAAGCAAGAAGATGCTTGTGTGAGGTGACTCCGCTCTTCCACTTAACATTATAGTGTATGCAATTGAAAACAAAATAAAAACAGAAGAAAATAAAAAAGAATAAAAATAAATTAAAGTAAATTAAAATAAAACCTGTATCAATCAATATAGCTGGCATCAATATAAACAAGTATTGTATCGAACAAAACCGTCTAATCGTCACGTTTCCAAGATATTGTAAGTCATCATTTTCATCATCAGCACAACTTTGACGCAAATCACATCGACTTACGTCGTGGACGGGGCGTAGCACTTTGACGGCACGGTTGGCGCAGCGGCTGAGCGATGGGCTGCTGTGCTGCGTGTCGCGGGCTCTATTCCCGCACGGTACAAATATTTGTATGACCTACAGGTAGTTGTTCCGGGTCTGGCTGTTTGTGTATGTGAGTTTAAATGTTTGACCTATGTTACAGGAGAAATAACAAGTGAGAGGCAACGCTTTTTACTAGGAAAAATAAAAACAGATATAGCATTTTAAACATAAATAACCATGGATTATTACCGACACTACAGCAATATATCATAGTGCTTGCGGTATCGGCGGTCGCGCCGGTGGCGACTGCGGTCTGCGGTATGACGCTAGTACGGCGGTTGTGGGGACTAACGACCAACCAATTAGGGGCGATAATGAGATGAATCTCTTGATTATTTTACAGTATGTAATGCTATGTTTATGTTGCAAATATGGAAGCAATGAAGGACCCGTCACAATGGGATAGATGACCAAAATATTTAGTCTGTCAGATAGATTTTCAAAAAATATTGGACACGTATTTTTTCTTTTATCACGTAAAGAAAAAATTAAGACGATACAGTGCGTCGTAATCTCGTGTAAACTTACATTTCGGTAAACTTTTTACCGGAAAGTGACGTCACAAGCCCATTCTCACGATCATTGATGCGTTTTATCTTCGTCACTTTTTATTGAATTGGAAAAACTAAAAATATATATCCAATATTTTTCGATAATCGAACTGACGGACTAAATAGAATCATATTTTTTTTTACTTAGGAATCTTCCCTATTCACTTATACAACAACGGCATTAAATGAGCATGGGTAATGGGAGCAGCTGTTCGCTGAAAACTGGTCAAATTTGGCTAGCAGCTTCCACGATGTATTCAGAGTAAGTTCTCGCCATGACACACAATACTAATGGCTAAGCCACATGGGTCAGCTCAGACTGTGGGGCACATTATTTACTGCTTGAGCGTTAGTAGCTGCATGCTGAGCGCAAGCCTCCAACTGAAAATATCTGAAAGTACATTATACAGGTAAAATCACAAAAGCAATAAGACAAAACCAATTATACTAAACCAATTGCCAGATAATCAAAATAAAACATAAATAAAAACAATTGAGGTAACGCCACGCCAACTCCAAAATCAAAACAACCAGTGGCGTATGTTTTACGTCGCCTCTCCAAGTCTTTTGTTCACAATTCTAACACAACAATAGGTAAGCAGAGTCTCAAATGGGGTAAAGGATTAGCCGGAATCACAAAGCTTTTGTTTTAACACAAAAGGTGAGATTTACAATGACAGTGAAGTTTAGTAAGTCGGTCAATGTGTCGTGTTGTGTCGGAGCGTAAGACCATTGTGTTTTTGTTTTATTCTTACATACAAGAAAAAGAAAGTTTTGTGACGAAAAGTTTAAAAACGCTTTTGGTCTAGTTGTTAAGAGTTGCTGTTGTCAGCTGTCTGGTTCTAAGTTCGGTACACGACTTGAACCAGAAAGTTTTAGAGTTTCAAGAGAAGATCCTTCTCATTTTGACAGCATCTAATCCGTAATTATCAAAGGGAAGGACAAAACGAATAGTAGTTACTTACATGTTACATTTTATCGATTGTTTTTTAAAAAAAAGCCGTATTTTCCGCAGATCACAATCAATTATATTATTTAAAAAAAAAATGAGGCAGATAATATGTTACAAGCGCGCATTGTGATGACTTTAAAATCAAAATCATGTCTTTAGTACGCATCGAGAAAAACGTAATCTTTGCCTCGGCAAAACATTTGAATCGCAATCGTTCAAATGATGACTATCTCTTTTACTTACGTGCTTATCCTATCTTTTGTACAATTCATTAGTGGTTGTCAACATGAGTGCATATAGGCATGTATACGTATACCCAGCTGATTTTAAACGTCGATAACTATGAACATAACATAATTTTGTGTACAATATCATTGGATGCAATAGTTAACTTAAGATACGAATTTTCTTTATTTGACTAATATATATTATATATTTGATTTTCTTTGAGGACGAATTTAAAACTTACCTAATTAAATAAACAACAAAAATTTTTGGTTCAAACTCATGAAGCTGAAACAATTTCCAAAGTTCTAAAGTACCACAATGTTTAATGCAAGAATAGATTATTTCTGAACCCAACAGTACCGGCGGTTTAATATCTGAACAGAAACTTGTCTCATCAGCGCCTACGTAAATATTAATAGCAATACGCGTTCCCGAGACTTCATGCTTATTAACTCTGACAGGTTAACCGTAACTTGACGTTAGTGGTGAAGCTTTATTTACGCTGCTTTTATTCGAGAGAGAGACAAAGTGATATTTATTGTATAAAAAATAAGATAATTAAAAAAAAAACTAAAAAACCTGATTGAAAGAACTGGAAACCAAAAAAACAGACCGCGGAGCATGACCTCTGTAGCAACGGGTTTTATCGACGAAAGAATCGACAAAATGATTGTGAAAAGAAATCTCTCATTTTGTCGATTTCATTATATTATATTCCATTTCTACGGTGGTCATGCTACTCGTGCTGACTTTTCATACGATTTGTCGTTTCGAATTACTTTTAAACATATAAGTTATTTATATTTTGTAATCACCTTTTAAAACCTTTAATTTTGATACCCCACTCGACGGGTTTGGAAGAAAACAAAATTCGAACTCAATATGGCGCCAAAAATCCGCCATATTGTTTTTTAATTTTTATGTAGCCAGTGACACTCGTGCCACCAAGAAGAATCTATCGACGTAGAATTCTCTAATAGATATACTAGACTTGAAATTGACTAGATTGAATGAGACTAGAGTTGAAATTGTTCGTCTATCGAAATTAATCTGGATTCTTAGTTAAAGTTTGCGTGTTGGCCTACATTGTCCCTTCCACGTGTAAATTAGGTATTTATCCTTGAAATGGAGGGTTATATTATACAAAGCGTGTCTCTCGTCATTTATTACGAATATTCGTAAACCAAAAACAGCTTCTGGGAAAATTGGATAAAGGCCACTACTGGGAAACACGGTAGGCACTATTACAAAGTGCCTGGTTAACTTAAATAACAGTACAGTGTACTGAAATAACTCAAATTCCGACAAGGGATACACTCACTGTTATAAACAGCTAAAATGATGGAATGAAATCAATAGGTACTAGAATCGCGAAAAAAATCACCAAAGTGCAAAAATTACGAAACTTTTTTACAATATTTCAACCTCAATTTTGTCTCGTTGTTGAATGATTTTTAGGTTTTAAAAAGAAAATAATCTTCTTCAAAGTTCCATGCTTCTATACACACCGGTTTAAACAGTACGTTGTGTGTCATGGAATGAATGAATCTAAGATTTTTATTATTCTCATACATACATAAGCTCACGCCTTTCTCCCATGGGGCAGAAGGAGCAGGCAGAAAGTACACCACGTGCCTTCGTATATTTATACATGTCCTTCACCTGTTTCACGTTCATACATCTTAATGTAAACGTGACGTAACTACAAACAATTTTAAAAATGAAATTACTCATTTTACTTACAACGTTTACTTGATTTTAAGATGTTATCCATATCTATGGGTAATAAAAATAATTGTGATTGTTGCAAGAAATTGTACCAATATGCTATGGGATATGGGATACTATTTTCGATTAAAAAAACGACGTATTTAAGCTGCTTTCAGACTACGCTATAATATAATAGCATATAGTATAGCTCATAGCACAACAATATCGCGCACCATACATTGTTATGGACACGTTCACACTGTACTGTACTATATATTGTTACTTACTATACTTATTATAGCATTAGGTCCTTCTTTGCTATACTATATGGCTCTATAGTATAGCGTAGTCTGAAAGCAGCTTTTACGTTACGTTTACACCGCGCACTCATGCCTCTGGTCAATCCAGAAATAACTGATCAGTAACAGTTATTTTAACACAAATAAGTAAACAAGGATTACAAAATAATCCCAGTACTTAATTCCTTTAATTACTTATCTCCAACATTTTACCCAAAAAGATAATCCCAGCTTAAATAGATTCTAAAAATCAGCAAAAAGTCTAAATTGAGACCCCTGGTCCTCGTTAAAAGCCAAAATGACATCGCGAAACAACTTTTTAACACGAAAACCAACCCTTTACGTCACAAGCTTGTCAAAGGTCCCGTTTTTTGACGAAAAAAAAAAACATTAAGCCCGCCCAAGCGGTATCCGCCCAAATAATGTTGGGCGGATTGTGTATTGTGTAAAAAGTGACCCGTTTATTATGTCGTGTGAGTGTATTAATGGTAGTAGTGTTGGTTATGGAAATTTCTTGTGGTTGGGTAATTTGCACACTTTTTTGTATTGATGATTTGGACTTTCGTGTGGTCTTTTGGTAAGTAATTATTAACATAGTATTTCTAATATTGGTGGTCTATTTTTTAAACTAAATAGGCTGCAATTCACCTGGTATGAAGTGACTGTGCGATGGTGCGGCCTAGGGTGGACTACGCATGCCTAGAAGAAACCGATTTTCTTGATCCAGATTATAATGATCGAGAAACGGAGAAGCCGGCAGTGAATTCCACAGACTGGCGGTTCGCACAATAAATGTGGACGCAAAAAGGTTCGGTTAACATACATAAAATTCAGACCTATTTGATGAAATTGTGTACCTATTCAAGGTTATTTATAATCAAAGTAAAAAAACTCGTTAAAAAAAATGTTACAAAAATAAATAAAATAGAACATTACGTTTATGAGAAGCGAAGATTACAAACGCCAATTTAAATCAAACGAAACAATAATATAATTGCGGCAAAAGTGCAATTCCTGAACGGCCAAAATACTACACGTTAAAAAAATAAAAATGGAACAGCTGATTTTTTTTTAACAACCGATGAAAAATTTCTATGTGGGGGGGCGCTCAGAATGATGTACTGAAAACGTGGTAACCGTTTTCACATCGGTGTCCCTTCCACCCCGTCTTGGAGTTGACTTTAAGTCTAACTGGATGCAGCTGAATACCAGTATTTTACATGAAGCGACTGCCTGCATTTCCCAAGGCGTTTGCAAAAGGATAATATTTTTGTGTTCACCAAAAATCTTAAGGTACATACATCTATGTATGCATTTCTAAAATATTGATCCTAAACCCGTTTAATTGTTTTACTATAATTAAACTACTCGGCCAACAAAATATGTTACATCAAACAAATTCCAAATTAACACCAAGATATATAACACTTTTTTATTGTAGTGCGCTGCAAATATTCTATTGTAACAATAACTATTTTATTCTTCCCCGAAAAATACTGATCGTGCACCAAATATTCCTGAATGTTACACACAATTTTTAGTATGCATCCTAGTACCGTATACCCATTTAAAACGGTTTTGTACAACTTTTATGTACTGGTTGTTGGTTGGACTGTACGTAACGGGGCATTGGGGAAACGTCGTCCCCCCCCCCCCCCCCCCCTTGGGGCACCCCGACGTTAGGTTACTTTAAACCCTGCAGGCAGAAATAGGAGCCCCGCGTAGCAGGGCTACGTCGACTTCTTCACAGTGCCCCGTTTCGTATCCACTGACCACGCTTAAAACTAAAAAAATAAATGCTTGTTTTTAAAATTAGGTGTATTACTATTTTCACAAATTTGCAACAGTTGTTAAATAGATGCTCGTTATGACATATTTTAATTAACACAGGCAAAATTAGGTAAATGAAATGGGAATAAATTGAAGTACTTTTAAATACCATCCTTTGCAAAATATTACTTAAGTAGGTTTAATTACGCATTATACTCATACAAATTAGTATCAAAAGCCTAGAAGAACGTCTATCATGCTGATTGATAGATACACTCTGTCACTATGATTGTATTTGCCGACAGTGAAATATGAGAACAACTGATGGCGTAGCGCGTAGACATGTCTACGAGCTACGAAATTTCGTAGCAGCGTAGCCGTATGAATCTGTGTTATTGGAATTAATTAGTGTCACTTACATCCAATGCTATTAAATGTGCAATATTTGTATATATGTATAAATATATAATTGTTATAACGTTTTCGAAGACGGAAAAGTATCTCGGTTTACGGGGGCGAAAAATCGATCTCTCACGTAGAATCGAAGACTCATGTCGATACCTTTAGGCTCAAAGGGCGTATCCACCAAAACACGATTTTTCAGCAGAGCTAAAAAACAAAACAGTAAATCTAACAATTAAAAAATAGACTTCAGTTACACCCTAAAATTTAAAGAAAATCAATGTTTAGCGATCCAAAAATGATGGCTGTATCCACCTTTTTTTTGCGAATATCGAAATTTTAAATCAAACGAGAACCAATCGAACGAAGACGAAAAACTAAGTATGACTGCATTAAAAGCTCATTTTGGCCAAAATGTCGGTTACGCCCTTTTTACTCTGCCTGATGCTGCGGGTATTACAAACGTGATGTTATTTATGTGTTCATGAGCGTAATTCCCTCTATAAAAATAATGCCATATCTTCCATTAAATTCTAGATCACCACTCCTAACTCGTTGCTAAAATGATTAATTAATGCGAAATATTAATGTTGTAGTAACGTAGTTGATCTATTACTAATCTGTGTCTCTACTTATTATAACGGTTATTCGTTACGTAAGCGGCAGTAGCCCAGGGAATTTAGCAAACGTTATTCATATTTTATTTAGTCGAGTTTGAGGAGCTCGTGGCTAAATAATAACAGCCGCTCGGGTCGATCTTTAGGTTAAGCCGTGCTTGCCTCGGTTGGTATGTGGGTGGGTGACCACTCATTACATACCAGTCTCCTCTGTGCCTCGGAAAGCCGTTGGTCCCGGCTGTCATTTGTAGATCTTTGACAGTCGTTACAGGTAGTCAGTGGCCCAAAAAGTCTGACAACCAATCTTACCAAGAGGTATCGTATCACCCAGTACTAACTGGGTTGTGGAGGTCAAATACGCAGTCGCTCCATGTAAAATACTGGTACTTAGCTGCATCATCGTGTTCTAGAACCTATTAAGAACCTAAGTAAACACATCCACCAAAAACATCACTAATTACAATTTTATATCAGCTCTAGTTTGAACTTAAAATTCCTCAAACGAGCCGCTTTTCTTTGTCTTCCGCCGACAACCACTCTAGGGTCCTAATGAACAAACTTCAGCTATTTACCGCTAGAACTAAAACTGGAGACTTAGCATATTAATTAAAGTGCCATTACTCTTAATATTCTTGTTGAATGGCTGTGACTGGCCACTTCGCCTCGCATTTTATAATTTTCCGAGCAATTTTTGTAGTCCCAGATTTTTGGCTTGGGTTAATCTAAGCTTCTTTGAGAAACGGAGCTTTGTAAAAGTAGTTTATAGAGGTTCTTTGAAGTTCGTTTAAAATAGCAGTGTTATTAAAAGTCCATTGTCTGGAACGAGGTGACATTTATAATGCTATACAGTAACTATGCGCCATTTGAACATCACGCAAGATCCTTCATCGCGCAATCAAAATTATCTGTGAGATTAGGGATATTCCTATCATCATCATTTCAGCCCGGATTCACCCACTGTTGGGTATAGGCCTCCCCTTTCTTCTGCCACTCTTCTCTGTTCCGTTCGTCCCTTGTCCATCCGTTTCCCGCGACCTTGACGACATCGTCAACCCAACGAGCTTTTTGACGGCCCTGGCATATTAGGCATAAGCCTTGGCCGCCATTCGATCAAAACTTCACTCCATCGGCCATCTCCGCGTCTAGCCAGATGTGCTGCCCAACTCCACTTCAGGTCTTCAGGCGTATCGCCCTGTGCCCGACGTCGAATACTTCCGTCCGACGATACGCACTCGATTTAGCAGGGTTATGCCGAGCATAGATCGCTCCATGGCCCTTTGTGCAACTCGTATTCGGTGAACAGCCCAAAGGTGTGAGGCATTAGCCTACTAGCCAAAACACCCTCATACCTACTTAATATACATAAAAAAATTCATCAACATCAGTCGAGCCGTTTCGGAGGAGTGCGACCACAACACCGTGACACGAGATTTTTATATATAAGACTGTCTCGTCCGGATTCTGCCTTTTCTATGCTGGATAAAGAATTTTACATTCTGCTCCTCGTACCTCTGAATGGGTTTTCCAATATTACTAAATTGAATCGAGGTCAAGGGACAACAAAAGACTTTAAACGTATGATCATTAGGGTATGATTCGATTTCCGACCATCTCGAGGTAATGTTTGTTTATTATTTACGGAATAGCATGACTTTAACTTGCAGTGGATCAGTATTTTGCTGATCAAATTCTTTTATTAAAGTTCGTTCAAGCGAAAAACAGGCGTTGTGTATGTTTCTGTACCAGGATTGAAAAAATAAGTTGTTCATTTTATACCAGGAATGTTTACCCGCATAAAATTAAATTGAACTCTCTGTAGATAAAAAATGTCGTCTATTAATAACATCAAAGGCTGCCCACAACAGCCAATCAATTGCCCCAAACATTGGAAAGAAAATTGGCCATTGTGTAACCATATTTAATTACTTTTTTGTACGCAATATATTACGGCAACGGTTTCATATTAAATGCACCTGTTTCCAACCCTTGTTTTAAAGGAACATTTTGAAGGCGTATTTTAAAAGCCGGCATAAATTAGGCTCGGCTTATAGTTATGGGGGAAACGTGACGATACACCGACGGCGCTGACGTCACATGGGGTTAATGAACTTGACATAACGTACCATCAGCAGGAAACTAAGATGGTTTATGATTTTTTTTTATTGATTGAACTCAAAGACATTGTTTTTAGGCTGTTTATTATGTGTAATTTATTTCATCACTATTGCTCTCAAAATGGTAAAGGAAAACTTTCTGTGGAATGGTTTCCAGTATTTTATTTATTTATTTATTTATTCAAACTTCATGTACAAAAGTGGTACATAGGCGGACTTAATGCCACAAGGCATTCTCTACCAGACAACCTTTGGGTCAAATAGGACAGCATTGTGATAGAGTACAAAAAAATAAATAAGAAAATACCATTTTGTAAACATAAATTGAAATTAAAACTGTCTAAAAGATATAAAAAGATGAAATGTGGTATTTACCAACCCGCTCTGGACCCGCGTGGTGGATTGCCGCTCACACCTTTTTACAGAGAGGAGGCCTGGGTCAGCAGTGGGGAGGTTATAAATATGCTGGTTATACTTATACTGATACTGATACTGTTAGCCTGCGTCATCCCACTGCTGGGCAAAGGCCTCTCCCCATGACTTCCAGTTGTTTCGATCCATGGCTAATGTGGGCCACTGGTCGTTGATTTTGCAGGTTATGCTAAAGACGTTGAAATATATTGCAAATCTGAATAAAGTTTGAAATTCATAAAAACTGCAAGCCTTATTTAAACATAACCACTAAATACATTAACCTTTTTTTTTCGGGAGAGATTAACAGTGTGCCATACTGCACACATTTGCTTTGTTTTAACAACTTTTATTTCGTGCCAAACAAACAAATAGAATAAAATACAAACAAATCAAAACAGTTATGATGTGGGAAAACAAATATTTGTATTCTAAATTCGGCAAACAATCGCTTTTAGTTTTCGTTTCCGATAGAACTTTGCACAAAAAATGTTTGTGCGTTCAATTCAACTGAAACTAAAAACTTTTGTAGATCCGGTTTCATAAAAACTGTGTTTTTCAGTAGATTTTCGAAATGTATTCATAGAATTTGACTACTTAATGCTGTGTTTACGCAAAATTGTTATTGAAGTATTGAACTATTATTAAACAATCGAAAATAGTTTTAGAGAAAAGTTCACCTCTAAGATAGTATTTAGGTGTACTACATTGAAGAAAGTTTTTTTTCTGTGGACCCCGATTCACATTAAAAAAATATAATCATTCTCCTGCCCGTATCCCAATTTATTTGGGGTCAGCGCAGCATGTCTTCTTATTCCATACTTCTCTATTACTCGTCATCACAGCAGTCACCTCCTTTCAAGCCGTATCATCCTTCACACAGTCCATCGAGCCATCCACATTCATACTCAAAACTTTCTTCACGACATGTTTCACACATGTCCGTACCACGGTAGCCGATTACCACACAACTTTTCAGTCAACGGCGCCACTTTCAAACTTCCTCTTATGTACTCAATCCTTATATTATCCATTCATGTTACACCACACATCCGTCTTAGCATTCTCATCTCAGCCACATGCAATTGCCTTTAATTCTTACAAAAAACACGACCCTCTCTGGCCAGAATTTCTGCTTTAATTTTCCCACATAATTAGGGAGCTGATTTGTAGTGTAACTTCTTTTGATTACCATCACTAATAAAGACATACTCTCCTCCTTTAAAAACACTCAATTTTACTCAACATCACAGACCTTTTCCCGTGACTGAAGTAGCGTAGTACAGTACACAAAACTATTCAGAACACGTCACAAATCGAGCCTTCACATAAACCTGCGTTGTTCTGCTGTCGCTACCTCGTCTGGTGCATCAATAGCGTATAGGGCTGCTTTGTATGCTCATTTCGAGTCCCTGTGGGTTCTGGCGCACCGCACTTTTCAACCGCATACGGTGAAGTGCAAGGAAAAAATATGAAGCGGGCTTCAATTTTTTTTTTAATATTTATCGCTATTTTTAATAAATGTCAGAACTTTCAACAGCTATGCCAAGTAACTGCACGCCCATTGTGTCACCTAAGTTATAAGTTTTACATCGTAACACCTGTTATTTACATGGTGTACATAATAAAGAGTATTCTATATATCTATCTGCATAACTTTTCTCCTTTTAACCATTTATTTTAGTTGTACTTGAAAACCCCGAGTTTGGATATCTACCAACTGTTGTAAGCATATTAAGCAAGATGATTAACATCTACAACTTAATTTTTAAAACACATAGATGTATTATAAACATTAAACTAACTACTCTATAAAACTAATTCGCAATAAACTCGTGCGCCATTAATTTATCACAAAAACCAAATTATTTCATCAATCATGCAGTAATGGGCCCCGCAACCGTAAAAACTACGTTACTCAGAGCAAAGCGTGAACTTTTAACAATGGGAAATAACAAACATAATCGCTCACCCATCATAACTTGCACCGCAAAAGAAAGGCGCATAACGTGCGCGCATTATCCTGGTACACGGCAAGGCAACACCCACTGTGTGCTTATAGTCACGACCTGCATCCAACACCCTGCGCCCCTGCGCGATGTGCTGATCAAAATACTAAGCTGAACATGACTCCCTAGGTACGTGCCAAAGTCAGGTATATTGAAAAACGGTGGGTTTACCAGACTGTGACAGGTAATGGAATATTTATTACAGTACTAGCTTTTGCCCGCGGCTTCGCTCGCGTTAATTTAGAATTTGACAATAAATTCGGGTTGTACTCTGCTTGTAATAATACAAAGACATTCAAATATAACTAGCTATAGACGGGACAAGACCAAGAAACTGACAATTCCAAAACCTGTTACAAATTAGTAACAAGTCGATCAGTCCAGTGCGATACGTCGCCTTGTCAGGTCGCATTCGTATGACACAAAGACATTTAAATATTTCGAGCTATAAATGGGTCATGACGAAGAAAATCGTAATCCAAAACTTGTTACTACTTAGAAACAATTCGTTCTGTCTAGTGTCATCTGTGTCATACGCCCGCTTGTCAGGTAGCATTCGTGTGTCAAAATCGAAAATATTCAGGATGAAATTTATTGTATGACAATATTCCCAATGTCCTCTCTATATGTGTTTTAAATCTCTTTGTAATAATATAATTCTATCAAGATTCGAAAGACACGTGGCGCCATGTATTATCATAAGAACGTTATTGTTGTTTTCCTCGGGATTAAAGATACCCTATGTCCGTTTCTGTACACCTGACAACGTATATGTAAAATTTCAGGGTGATCGGTTCGGTGTGATAAGTTAACAAACAAACAAACTTACTTTCGCATTTATGATATTACATAGTAAGGATAGGATAGTAACTAAATGTAAAACGTTGGTGATGAGTAGGTTCCTACATACATGTATGTACATAATTGGTTGTACTCAAGAAGAAACACATGTTTTGATCCTAAATACTCTCACTCAATTACTCTGTAATTGTATCTCCCTAGACTGTTTTATCTCGTGGACAGAAACTTACATAACATAACATCACGCCAATTATGTTTTAGTCCCATGTAATAGGGGGCGAGCCTATTGCCATCAACCTGTCTTAACCTCATATTATAATCCCCTGTATCAAGGGTACAACGGTACACGTTTCTAAACCCGGAACAAATAGCTGCAGGAGCAGGCCAAATAAATATTGGTTCCGTACGAGGATCAAACACCTTTACTACAAAGCCTTCTGATGGGATTGGGGGACTCATAATAACCGCAGTCATATCTACATATGGACCAACGTCACGCCTGTAATCCCCGAAGGGTTAGGCAGACGTGTACTTGCAGTACATCCACATTTTGCCAGCTATGTTTAAGTTGCATGGGGGTGGGCTTACTACCATCAATCAGGCATACTGGGCGTAAATCGGTTTACGCCCTTCACGAAGCCGTAAATCAAGCATTATGTACATCAAACTAAGTAACTTTACGCAAAAATCATTGTTTTTTTTGGAGTGAAAAATCATGTTTTACGGTAGGACTCAATATAACGCACTCAAAACATTGTGCTGATGGATGGGTTGAATAGAACGGCTGTCGTGAAGGTGTTTAAAGTAAAAATCTTACATTAAAACATGTATTTAAAAAAAAACTTGAGAAAAAGTTGGAACTTTGACCCCCAAACCCTCAATATCTCCGTAATGAGAAAGTTCTCAGGTATGGTCAAGAACAAAAAATAATGATCGCAATGACGGGTTACAGCCTTTATATTCAGACTCCAGGGTGCTAATGAGAATTCCCTGACAGAAAAACCCAATAACACTTTGGCCGACCGGAAAACTGAACTCATGACCTCATGCTCATCACTTGCGACCACTAGAACGATGAGGCAGTTTCAAAAACAAGAGTATACATACTGTTACGTCGGTTGCTTACGAGAACATTCTAGATTACGTGCGAGTTTCGAATGTTCTCGTAAAGACCTGTCTAGAATATTAGAGTCCAGAATATTCCACTAAAGAACTGTCTAGAAGTTTCGAGAAAGTTGTGGAGCTTTCTCGAAGGACAATGTTTTACTATGGAGCTTTCTAGAAGATTCGAGAAGGTTGTGGAACTTTCTCGAAAGATTATGTGCCACTAAGAACTGTGAAGAAGGTTCCGGAAAGTTGTGGAACCTTCTCGAAGGATCGGTCGGCATAAAAAAAGCCGTCGTGTTTGCGGGAACAGTCAGTCTAATTTTGGCTATACAACGAAGCGAATCAAAGTGAACTAGAACTGCGCTATCTAACTGAATAGTGATCAGTAGTGTAGTTGTGTGATTAAGTTTTAAGTATTTAGTAATTAGTAAAATTATTTTGTGATTAATCGGTAGTATTTAATTAATCCCATACCCAGCTCGTAACAATACAAATGAACTAATTTAAAACAACCGATTTTGCGGCGGACAGTACATAACACAAATTACAAAAGAACTTGACCTCTAATCACAATGACCAATTTACCCTTCTCATTTCAATAGACCCCTCAAACAAAAGACGACCGTTCAACCCTAACAGATTAATTAATCAAAATATATAATTCAGTTTCACGTAAAATATTGATAAATCATCTTTTATCTAATTTTCATAGACTTTGAAACGGGGACTACATCACCATCTGTTATGGCAGTACTAGCCACTTGTCCCAACTTCATCATCATCTGCCTAGCCTTTTCCCAACTATATTTGGGGTCGGCTTCCAGTCTAACGGGATGCAGCTGAATACCAGTATTTTACATGGAGCAACTGCCTATCTGACCTCCACAACCCAGTTAGTACTGGGTAATACGATACCCCTTGGTACGGGGAAAATTTGTTCCGTGCGGGGATCGAATATTGGACACGCAGCGCAGCAGCCAAACGCTCAGCCACTGCGCCAACCGTGCTTTTACTTTAATATTTCTTGAGGGTAGGAAAGAGATGGAACTATAAAAGACATCTAGCTGCATCTCTTTCCCACACTCGAGTAAGATAACAATAGCACTGCTCTAAGAGGTGATGGTAAGGCCCAGTTAACGATCAATTAACTTCGACCCTATTGACCACAGGTTACGTTATATTTTTGCTATAAAATTTTAACGGTACCGTTACTAAGATCGGCTGCAATTCTGCTGAGCTAGTTATCTTTATAGACGCGTAAAGTTTATAGTGTGTGAACCTGGCTTTACGATGTCACGGCTTGTGTGTTGAGGGTTTTATGAGATTACAGTAGACCGTACCTAGAAATTATGTCGGTGTGAAAAGGTTAGGTACGAAAGTCCGGATGTGGTACAGAGACCACTTCAGACTGAAAGTTACGAAAGTACCTTAGTTGGGTAGCCATGGTCCGGAGCTAGAGGGAATGGGAAGCCGTCACCTCCTTCTGCAAAGCAGTCATGCTAGCGAAGGAGGTGTCGGGACGTGTGAGGGAAAGGATTTCACGTCCCAGCCTCCGCGAGAGACGCCCCGGGTGTCGTGGGCCACGTGGTGGCTCCCGGCCACCGTAGGCGCGGGCCTGTGGACTGTGAGTAGTGGGCTAGCTCACCGTCCGTCCGACTTATGTTGACAGGCCGTATCGACGGCGCGTACATGTTCCACGAGCGCCTCAAAGAGATGTCAGCAAAAGGAAGGCCTTCCGGGGCTGCAAGACTGTTCGAAAGAGATACCGCGGCCCTGGAACACAAAGGGCAAAGAAACATGGATGTGTTTTAGTCAGTAAAAATGTGACGCTCCCTTCCACTCCGCCCAAAGCGGGAGGGGTCATTTGATGATTTCCCATCATAAAAAAGGTACCTTACTGGAAGGTCACTTTTAAAGGCTTAGGGTCTTTGGAGGTTATTATTTCCTTATAGCAGTGATAGCCTAGTGGTAAGACCGCCTGACTGCCAAGTCATAGTTCTCGAGTTTCAACCCACCTCTGATTTTTCGGATTCATGTGCGTATTGTATAATTATCACTTGCTTCAGTGAAGGAAAACATCGTGAGGAACCCAGCATGACTACAAGATATTTACAGACGGCATGTAAAGGCAACTCAGAGGCCTATGCGCGGCATAAAAACTCTGCACCAGGTTAACCACACGATAAAGAGAAGATTTCTTGTAAGAAAATGTGAATTTCAGCTCCCCATTTTACTGAAAATACCTAATAATCTGCTTAGTAAAATCCTAAATTCTCTGAAAGACAACAACTAAACCTAAGCCGCTTCACCCAGATGATAGAAATTTTGCATAAGAGTTCCTTATTTGCCAAAAGTGAAGACTAAGCAAGGCTTTTAGAAATTTCATCCCCTGTAAAAGTTTCATCCCCTATAAAAGTTTAAATTGTTCACTCAATAAATTATTTTCATCTAAAATAACTTACAATTTTAAAGAAACAGTTTGACAATTTAAATCTCGGATTAACTAAATCTTACTGCTACTAGTTGAAAACTAAAATATTCCCCCGTAAATCTTCCAAACTCAGCCTGAAAACTTAATCTCGAAATCTTTCAAAATACAAACAGCAAAATATAATAAGTTAAGTATAGAAAGCGACACAATATCGTAAGTTTTGGAGCAAAAACTAACAAAACCAACTAATTAACAGCGCCGAGTCTGAGAAAGTTCGCACTTCATTACCGAACGGCTTGGTACCTACCCTGGGGGGGCGGGCTGGAGATAATTTTATTATTTCTCGTTTATTTATTCACTAGCTGTACCCACGAATTTATTTCTTTAAAGAATAAATATATCAAGGCTGAATTTTCAGCGCGACCGCTGGGTTCGAGTGGATAGAGGTCCTGGGATTCGATTCACGGGTCGGGCAAAGAGTTGTTGTGTTTCCATAAGATTTTGCAGCAGCAGCCACGGAGGCTTGATTTGTGATAGAAGGATTGTTCCCTATTACCTGGCGAAATGTAGTTGTAGGTACACTTCCGCCTACGCCTACCGTTACAGGTGTAATGTTATGATGATGTGTAAACAGTCTACTCAATAAACTCAAGAAAAATATTTTTTAAGCCACTTGAGGCAAAACGCAAAAAACCTACTGGGTAATACGATACCCCTTGGTAAGACTGGTTGTCAGTCTTTCGGGCCACTGACTACCTGTAACGACTGTTAAAGATTTACAAATGACAGCCGGGACCAACGGCTTAACGTGCTTTCCGAGGTACCGAGGAAACTCGGTATGTGCAAGCACGGCTTAACCTGAAGATCGATCCGAGTGGCTGTTATTATTTAACCACGAGCTCATCTAAATAACTCTGGATACACTTAATCATAACATTAAATTGTGGATTTTTTTTCGACTAACAAGTAGAACACGCTGGTGTATCCCCCTTGACCCCAGTGCCATGACCCCACTGTTGGGGCTAACGGGAAAAATCAAAACCGTCGTTTCGTTGGCCTTACTACCCTGCCCCACTACCAACACGCTAAGCTAATTAATTTTCTCATAAGATCTCATTACAAAACACTTAGGCCCAAATAAAAGTACACAGTTAAAATCAGGAATTAAACTAAAAGTTTGTCCCATAGACCACAAATTCACCAACGCCTTATTCCGTAAACAAAAGCAAAAATAAACAACGCGCCGAGAAAATTCTACTTAGCACGGAAAAGTTGCTCTATTTTACTTTAATTTACCTTTAGAATTTTCGTGGGAGAACTGTGTACATTCCTGCTTACCCCGCGGAGCAATTTACGCGCCATCACGTCTCTTTTCTGCTCGTCTTCCTGTTGTGCTACTTAATCACATCTTATAGGCTTCCGAGTTCAACTTTGAGCAAACAAGAAGGTATTTTTGAGCCAATCTCATGAATATTCCAGTGTTGTCGTTGTTAATTTCTGCGGTAAGTCAAGCGAGTGAGATAGGGGGTTCTTAAGGTGGATGTGTAATGCTTAACATTATAATATTTAAGTCGCTTTTAACTCGTCACACATGCCTTTGATTTTGACTGAGGAGAGAATTTTAAAGGCTTTTCCAGGAAGCTTTGTTTTCAGAATTTTATTCTTCAATTTCCGGGCGGAAATTGCTGGAGTATGCTGAAGACAGTATCCCACCAACCAGTTTTACCAAGAGGTATCGTATTACCCCGTACTAACTGGGTTGTGGAGGTCGGGCAGGCAGTCGCTCTATGTAAAATACTGGAATTCAGCTGCATCCGGTTAGACTGGAAGCTGACCCCAACATAGTTGGGAAAGGCTAGGTAAATGATGATGCAGAAGACAGACTGCAGCTTTCATGAGATGAGTTCCAGGTTCCTCTTCTTATATGAATATGACAATGGCGTTTGTTCTGTGAAATTATCGGGGCTGGCGATTCCTAAACCCTTGTTCCGGAAATACTCCCAAATCGAATGTCGCAGACATTCGGCAGTATTTATTGAATAACACTGCGGAGCTTTTCCAGAACCATACGTTGGAAGCCATACTATTACGAAATAGGTCGTATCACACGCGTTTTGGAATTTTGCTAAATGTATATAATTATATTATGTATGTGGTCGTGACTGTTCTCGTATATCGATGCTGCCTGGCTGTGGAAGTATTTTTTTTAGTAATTCATAACATTCTCTTGACCAGGGCTGCGATCGCATGGAGGTTGGCATATAAAAGACTTGTCAAAGAAACTGCCAGAGAGACAGAGTTACTTTTGCGTTAATAATATAAGTATAAATAGTGCAAAACTAAAAACCAATACATTTTTAAAACAATATAGTTTAACTAATCCTACTTTCTTCAACAAGATCGAGCAGCATACTAACTTCAAAACAATCTTCTTCTAAGTTTACGAGAGTCAGCTGTATATTATAACAGTCTGTTATAGTAATATAGCGGATAAGCAAAAACGAGTTGTTGTTTTGACAGAACAATAGATTTATTGCTCCCTAAACTGCTTAGAATTTTGTTCGAGCTGCATGTCGTCCAGTTTGTAGCTAGGCGATGATTTACTGAACTGACGTTGGCTAAAAGCCATTTGAGTATAGTTCATGCACGAACCACACGGTAAAGAAAGATCCATCTTTCCCATCATCATCACCATTCGTCATCATCATTTAAGGTTCATCTTTTTTTTCTTTTTCTGTTTTCGTGACTAACCTGCAGGTGTCAGAGTTTTATGCCGCCCATGGGCCTCTCACTTGGCTTTACATGCAGTCAAGAAATATATCTCAAGGGATGCTGGTTTCCTCACTATTTTTGCCTTCGCCGAGGTTAGTGATAATTATACAATACGCACAATCGCACTTGAATAAGAAGAAAGAAAAATCAGAGGTGCGTGTCTTGGGTTCGAACTCGAGACCTATGACTTGCAAGTCCAATGGTCACACCACTATGCTATCACTGCGTCGACCCGATTGGCTGTTATTATTTAGCCACGAGCTCCCTAGTATACATAATTATATCTAACTAGCTTTTGCCCGCGGCTTCGCTCGCTTTAATTTAGACTTTGACAATACGTAAGTTTCTATAATAATATAATTTAATCATGATTCGAAATACACGTCGCGCCATCCATTAACATAAGAACGAAATTGGTGTTTTCCTCGGGAACAGTACCTTTTTCTGGATGAAAGGTTATGTCCGTTTCTGTACACCTGACAACGTATATGCGAAATTTCTGGATGATTGATTCAGTGGTTTAGGCATGAAAAGGTAACAAACAAACAAACAAACTTACTTTCGCATTTATAATATTAGTTTGGATACCAGAATACTATCTTAGTCAATAATTATAGCATTAGCTTCACCTACAACAAATCCCAACGTCTCTCGTAACAAGAAACAGAGCAAGTTGCAGCAACGTGCAACACAACTTGGCTGTTCGCCACCGAAGCTGTAGCAAACAGATTAGGAATGTTAATGCAGTAGTTTGTCTTACGTGTAACGCGGTGGCACTGTCGGTAGCGTGATCGGTGAGCTGTTCGTGGCGTTAGTGGACGAATGACTTTAGACTTTATGACGATGTTCGAAGACTATTATTGGTGTAATTGTTAGAAGTACTTATCTATATAAGGTCCGATTAAAATAGATGGACAATGAATTTTAATAGCGTTCAGTACGTCTAACCAAAGATATCCAAGTAAAAAAAACACTGATTACAGTGATTTAGAATAAACACATCCATTATGGGTAGGTACTTGCACTCGCGCGGGCGTTCTCGAAAGTAGGTACCCAGTCAGTTCTGTTACTATCATTCTGTATTTAACCATAGTAGCTTTCAGTTGACTAACATTTTGAGTGTATTTTCGTTAGCTGATGTTTTTTCTTGTAAGTATCTAATGCGTTTTTCTTATTTTTTTACCATTGTCCTTATTTTGGTGGTCTGAATGATTTCTAAAAGTTTGTTCATCTATTTTAATGGGACCTTATGTTTTGGTTACAATTCTCTCGGCACCAAATGTGATTGTGTTGGTATGTTGATATTTTTGGACTGCCCTTTGTTCTTGTGGTCGCAAGCGCTGCTGGTCAGCATGAGATCCTGGGTTGAATTCCCAAATCGCAAAACATGTTTTTGAAGAGGACGAGATGTTTTGTTTTCCATCAAGAATTTCTCAGTAGCAGCCGCGGAGCAGCGGAGACTAGATTAGTACCCGGTTGTTGGGAATAGGCTCGCCCCCTATAACATGGAACTCAACCACAAATAGCAAAATGTGGGAGTAGGTAACCTTAATTGATGTAAACCTACCCTAAGTCTGATTTTGTTGCGTAAAATATTTTTAAAAGGACAGTGGACAAATCAAAAACTATTTTTTTTAAATAAAAATATCCCAAGTCGGAACACTGAACTTTGTACAGTCTACAACGCAAGTTTAAATCACTGAAAACTTTACTAATCTCGCTATAGAACTTGGACCCGCACTTTACTGGGTTCAAATAAAAAAGTCTAGAAGTTTCCATTACAGTCATAAAGAGGATCAGAGGAAATGAGGGTCCAGGGCGCTTGTAAAATTATTTGTCGGTTTGTGCATGAAAATGTTCAGAATTAATAAAAAAATGGAAAATTAATAAACCTTATAGGATAGCACATGAACATGAAGTACCTACCTATCCTAATTTCTTATATCATGTACTTAATAGCTGTAAGTTATATTTCTTATAATAAAAAAAAATGTTATTTGATACGATTAAATTATCTAGCGAAACTCCGCAGACGCGATGACTATGTCTAAAAACGATAAAAAAAAAACTTCTCACCTTGGCGACTAAATTTGAGATAATAATATAATCAACTGTCAGGGTGTGACTTTTAGTCACACAAAAACTGCCTTGACATGATTTTTTATTATATTATTGTTTACCGCAAACCCCAAGCAAATCCGTAGCATCCATCTAAGCCGAGACATAGTTTATAGTAGTGGTTGTTATTGGATATTTCCCATTGCGCGGCGGCCGCACCATAGAGTTATTGCCGTTACGTCCATTGTCCTTTATTAAATTTGAACCCAACATGTTACCATTCTTCCTTCTATATCTGTTTCTTGGAGATACTGTGTTATTTCTGAGTGCGTAAGATGAGGAATTACAGTTTGGGTTGCAGATTATTCAGATGTTTACGAGTACTTCAAGAATACTCTGTATTAACTGATATACTGATATAGCAAGAACCCGTGACGTAAATGTAACGGAAATACGATGAAAATTTTCATTGAACATTCGGTTGTGCTTATCGCAAAAATTGTATCATCTATAAATATGACTACCTGTTGCCCGCAACCTTCGTCCGCGTGATATTTTTAGAAAAATACTTTTTGCAACATTTTTCATTGATGCTCCGCTCCTATTCGTCGTAGCGTGATGGTATAGCCTATAGGGATATTCAACACCAAAAGAATTTTTCAATTCGAACCCGTAGTTCCTAAGATAAGCGCGTTCAACCAAACAAACTCTTCAGCTTTATAATACTAGTATAGAAGTATAAATAGATGTATTATTATACGAGTATGTGGAACGAGTATTTGAAGTTATAATCGTATGAATTTACTTTACGAGCGCGTCGCGCGTTCGTGCTTGTAACACACATAGTTCTGTTGATTTCTGTACATAGTCCGATGTCTGTACATTGAGGATTTTGAAAAAAATTATGGGGGTCTATCTTGATTAGAGCAACAACAACAGTTTTTAGATTTTTGTCTGTCTATCTGTCTGCATGTTTGTCAAGTACGCGCATCAAACTACTGCATGGATTTGAACGCAGTTTTCACCGCTCTACTGCTAGATGCTTAACTTAAAATATAGGCTACATTAGATAAACTTTAAGACCCGATAAGTGGCGCCGTGCGAAGCAAGGGCGGGTCGCTAGTAACAAATATATCGTTGAATTAGTGTCCATCATCATCATCATCATCATCATCAACTTCACGTACTGCAGGGTATAGGCCTCACTTTGCTTTTGCCACACCCCATGTTCCTGAGCCAAACTCATACAAACAAATAAACAAATATTATGTATCATTACAAACCGCATGCATTATAATGATGTCTTCTAAGGATGAATCTTAGCGTCGCGTTTCTCAGCTTCACAACACAATAATTAAACACATTAACAACATACAAAATTATTAGAAGTTCAGGCAGTTTACTGACAATAGGGTATTTGACATCAACGAAAAAAAAATCCGTCAGTTAGATCGCCAAAAAATGTTGTACACGTATTTTTTCTTTTATCACATAACGTAATCAACAAAATGACAACGAAACAGCGCATCAAAGTTCAAGAGAGGGGGCTTGTGACGTCATTGGACAGTAAAATGTGACAGAAATTGTCACGTCACACGAGATTTCAACGCGCTGTATCGTGGCCGTTTTTCGTTTCCACGACAAAAGAAAATAAATTGAAAATATATGTCCAATATTTTTTGATAATCTAACTGACGGACTAAATATGTGATTTTTTCAGGCACATACCCTATTGCCAGTGCTCACAAGAGAGCATAGCTCTATTGATACAGGAGGTAAGCTAGTCCCAATTTCGACAATATAGCTAGTCCTACATAATGCTACCTAGTAAACTGCATAATGTGTTACAGTAAATCCCACTTAGCTTACGGCTTAGGCAATATACCTGGGCGCAGATGTGACCTTAGCATAAGTTAACACATGCTGTAATTGCCATCTAGATCTCGATATACAATATTAACTGGAGATATGGACTAGCATTACAATAATAAATCACACAGCTTAACATCACGACAGCAGTTTAAGAAGGATATAAGCAGAAGTAAGGTGTTTCCATGTTTCGTCCGAATGTTAAAGTCACATATGGGGTGACAGCAAATAATAGTTTTGATTAATGAAATAGGAATAAGCTGAAATTGGCCGCAAAATAGGATTACCACCCTTCGGATTGCGTAGAACTTGAATGCCCTAAAACTAAATGTAAAAAAAACTATAACATTTTTTTTTTGGGACAAGCCCGTCACACTATTCCCATACCACTGCAACTCCTGAAAGCCAGAATGAACAGTGGCGACAATAAGGTCATCTTCATAAAAACAACATAACATCACGCCTGAAATCGCAGAAAGCTGGAGAGGAGAGCTGGCAGAAGAGCTGATACCTAATAGTACAGACATCAAGTTACTACAATCTGTCAAATTTCTTTAATAGATTTGCAACTTTATCGCTAAAGCATTAGGTTCAAGGTTGATTGGGAAAAATGGACAGTTTCGGGTAGTTTGATGTGCTGTCGTCTGTACATACACCCGTCGCCCACATTTCCCCAGTTACATTTAAGTAAAAATAGGCAAAAATATTTCTTTCAGAAAAAAATACTCGAATTTTCCGAATCTGTGTCTAAAATCCTTTCAAACCAAAAAAGTACCTGACTCAGGTATTAAAAGAAACCCTAGACCTTACCTGACTTAGCCAATAGCCCCTGGACCTCAATGATACCCGCATAAATTGCCCGGAACCGATGATATTTGACACGTTTATAGCATTGCCCCGAATCTTAGGGGCAATATAGGTAGGCACAAAATAGCGGATCGATTTCTTGAACCAAGTTTCAGGATAGCGCGTCTCACGTACTTTGTAGAACAAACTTTGTGACATAAATTATTTTAATCGCTTCTGCATGTGTCTGATTAGTTTTGAGGTCGGCGAGCCTAGTCAAGTGGTAAGCGATTTCAAGGCGATTTGTACTCTTACAAAGACTTTCAGCAGTATTATATTACTATCTACTACTATACTATCTATCATTATCTTGTATTGTATTATATTGTATAACGGGCTGGTGTCCACTACTATTTAAATGCGAAAGTTTGTGAGGATAGATGGATGAAAGGAGTTTGAATTTAATGGCCGGCCTAACTTCCGCCCTTTTTTTTTCTTCAAAGTTGCGGCCACGTATAAAACCTATATTAATCGAATAAGTTTTGCATGAGACAAAATGTTCTAAAGTGTCACGTTTCCGAGATATAAGCTATCAAAGTTGTGCTCATATCACGGAAACGTGACACTTAATCCACACATACCCAACCCAGTCAAATAACATAAACTCCACTTCTAAGTTTTTTTGCATTCATTGAAAATATGCTCAATACATAGACTGCGGTAAAAATGACCAGCCAAGTCAGTGTGATAGCAGAGGGACTGACTTGTGCTCCGGATTAATTTTAAGTAAGTATCGTCCTCTACTAATGCTGGCCTTGAAATTACACTAATCGTCCTATACCCCCTTCCATTACCAAAATTAAGCGTCATAGAAATTATATCCAGAACATTCTACCATAATCCCCTTGGGAATATGAAAACAATGTCCCCACCGCCATCACTTATGTATAGGATGACTTAATTCTGTGGAAACTCGTACGGGGGTGCTGGCGGAAATCCAAGCCCCCTCTATATACCTTGTCATAATTTTTGTGTGGCGCCAGTGATGAGAGAGAAGAGTAGGTAAGAATATATCTAATTGGGATCTTGTGTCTTATGATATTATATTTAGGGACTGCCTCGTTGGTCTAGTGGTCACAAGAGACTGCTGAGCATGAGGTCCTGGGTTCGATTCCCAGGTCGGGCAAAGTGTTATTAAATTTTTTCATAAGAAAATTCTCAATAGCAGCCACGGAGTCTGGATTTGTGCCCGGTTGTCGGCAATAGTCTCGCCCCTTATTACATAGGACTTAAACATAACTGGCGAAATTTGGGTGTACTATTAGGTACAGTCACAAGCACCTCTGAAGGATTAAGCCCTTCTGGGATTCCAGGCGTTATGTTATGTTTTATGGATCTTATGCACACACATCAAATAATAGTAATAGGCACCTCCATATTACTGCTGTTTTCGCAAATGTGTGTTCCTATTGACTTCATCATCAGGGAATGATAAAATAACTTTCACGTAATCTTTACGGCATGACACTAAGACCAATCGCTACTGCTGAGTGTGGGTTTCAATTCCCAGGTCGGGCAATATCTTATTGAGTTCTTCCATTTGGGAATTTAAGCATTCCGTTGCTTTTCTATTTTTATGGGACGGAAACTGGCTGAGTGTCGGTGTCGTTCATTTTTGGGAAGTACGGACCTGATGATGGAAGTGGAAATTATGTTTTTCCTACTGCTCCACTATTATTTTGTGATAAATTTCGTTGCGGGATCCAAGACAGTTAAATTGTTTCTGTACGACTTCGTCGAGCTTCATTGTCTCGGCGCTTTTCTGGTGGTCGCCACTGTTGATTCTGGCTTTCAGGAACTGCAGCGGTTTACTGCTACACTTTTATTTCAGTCAATTTAAATCCTTCTCTTACAAGATCGCTGCAACTGGCACCATAACCCCTCCACCGTACAGCTTACATTAATCTTTCTGGAGACAATTTTAAAATCACCTGAGGATAGCCCGGTGCGCGGTGTTTCAGCAATGCTCTAACTTACAATGTGTTATAAATCATAACTTTATACCTCTCCGACTCTTCAGTTATACTGGAATGGACGTGTCTGCCTGTGGGGATAGGTTCTAGTGCTACATGGCTCTGTTGACGCATGGTCATACGTCACCAACGCCGCCATCTTTGTATTTTTTAATGCAAATTCACAAATGTTTACCATCGCGTCGCGGTAGACTTTGTAGGAGATGGCTGGATAAGCTGGAAAAAACCAACGATTAGTGGTCCACATTGGTGCGGTTGGCGCAGTGGCTGAGCGATTGACTGCAGGCTGTGCTGCGTGTCGCGGGTTCGATTCCTGTGCGATGTATCAGCACGTTTATAGCGATACAAACGCAAGGATCGTGTGCAAAGGTAACAACGTCACTTCAGCCTTGCGTTTGCTGAGCGTCCTTATTGCGTTCTACGCGTGTCGTCAGCGCATTAAAAAAAACGTGGTGTGCAAATGCTAAAGAGTAAAGCATATCAATAACCCTGTACCTGATTTAAAATTCTTTGTGAACATTTATTTTTAAATATCAACAAAGTTCAACTAAAACTGTTCCACCAAGTATTGTGAACATCACATAACACCCTAGAGCTTGTATTTCTTGTATTATAATACAAGGCAAGCTCTCCGTGTAGTGTTAAGGGCTTTTGTTACTGTCTTATAACGAGGCCGTTTGGGGACTAGTACACCAGCCGCTCTGTTCTCACGAAAGATGACCGTTTTCTCCTAATTAGAGTCTTCAGAGCATCTGATGCTTCGGGGAGAAACATTAGTTTATTTTCTTAAGTTTAGAAACGTTATTGCGTGGTTGAAAATTTGATATGTATGTTAAACAAGGATGTGATGTAAAATATTTTTATTTAATTCTTTGTAACGTAACACATAACATAACATCACGCCTTGTAATCCTCGAAGGGCCTAACGCTTCGAGGATTACAGAGGTGTACCTAGCAATTACACCCACATTTCCAGTTATGTTTAAGTCCCATGTAATAGGGGGGAGCCTATTCCCATCAACAGGGCACAAATCCAGACTCCGTAGCTGCTACTGAGAAATTCCTGATGGAAAATCCCAATAACACTTTGTCGGACCCGGGAATCGAACCCAGAACCTCATGCTCAGCAGTCGCGGTTTCGACCACAAGACCAACGAGGCAGATCAAGGCAGTCTTTAGTAATTCCTTGTATTACACAAATACAGTTAGTATTTGCGGTATCCTATTACCCAGTACTAACTGGGTTGTGGAGGTCAGATAGGCAGTCGCTCCATGTAAAATACTGTTATTCAGTTGCACTCGGTTAGACTGGAAGCCGACCCTGACATAGTTGGGAAAAGGCCTAGGCAGATGATGATGATTCTGAACCCCCCATATACAATTTTTTAGATTGAACTGTATTTGCGGATGTTTTTTGAGACATTGGTTACTTGAATAGCAGTTGAAAGATGTTCAGTAACAATACTGAATAGTAACTTAAAGACCCGAAAGGGTATTAGGAGAAGACTAGTTAGTAAGTTACAATTAGAGAAGTTTATGTTTAGGTTTTTTGTGATTTTTCAGAATTTGATCATGATCTGTTTATCAATTACGAAGTTGTGTAATCACATACTTACTAATTTAACAAACATTGAAGGAACGTTTCTGATTAATTGCAGTTGTCAGCTCAGGGAAATAGCGCGGTGTTGTTGTCAAAGCGGAGATAATTAATTTTATGCTTATCATACTTTCGGGGAAATTGCTGCTTTAGTTATTGTAGAATTTTCTATTTCAGAAGGCTATACTTTTCCCACTGGCAATAATTCATTGCGATATGAATGAACAGTAGCTACATAAATAAAATAGAAAAACAGATAATTTGGCAGGAAAGGTTGGGTTTTACAATGACCACTAACTGAAATAACTTATACAATGTGGGTTAAGGGTTAATCTCCAAAACGGGCTTATTCGTGTGATCGCTCTGGTGCTTTTCAGATATTGATATTTAATGGTAGTTACGTATCTCATTAAAAAGAATGATATTCAAATGGTATATTTTTACTAGTGGCCTTCAATTTACACAAACAGTTATGGAAATATTTAAGTTCAAAAAATTTCGCGACCAGATCAATCATAATTGGTGCCAGAGTGATCATAAATGGTGAAATCAGTGAAACAAAACAAATTATATTGATAAAATATTATTTATTTAGCCGTTTTTAGTCATATTCAGTGTACGTGTACAAAAGCATATGTAAGAGAAATGTATTATTGACTTTACAAGCCATTGTGCGTATAGATCTGGATCATATTTTATCTTGGCCATTCTACGACGCTCAGCCAATTTCTTCCTAAGACGTTTTTCTTCAATAGATAATTTATTTCGAGGCATGATTTCAATCTGCAACAATAGTTGCGATTAAACTTTAGAGAAGGGGTTACAGTTGTGGTAGCTAAATGCACGGTATCATCAAGGTAAAATACGTCAAAATCTGTTTATGGGTTTAGGTTATCCGAAGAAACCCAGGAAAGGTTATAAATTAAAATTTATATGCATAGTTCATCGTTTGTCATTATTACAGTCCGGTACTACTACTTAAAATAGATTTATAACGTACAATTAATGCAAAATATCATCGCTCTGGTCTTTTTGGACAGAGCAATCAGAGCCATAGCGATCAGAAAAAGTCACAAAATCATAAATATAGCCGAATTTAAAAGCAGTAGAAAGTTGTGATTACGTCTCATAAAAAACATCATAACGATCACTTAATTCACATAACAAACACATTCGCAAGCTTACTATTGAATTTAAATAACGTGCCATAGCAATCATAAAATTTGAGAACCAAATCCAGAGCAATTATAAACTTACCTTCGTAATGTTGGAACGCGGGAACGTGGCACACAGGTATCCTCCTCGGCGGTTAGACCACTACCGACGCTACCCCGAGGGAGGGGAATAGAGTGTCTATAATGCGTAACTATGGATGAGGGCGATGTTTTACCTCAGCGCAGAGCGATGAGATTAAATGCCCGGTCACGATTTTAAATTCAAATTGTGGCAAAATTATTGTTAATATAACAAAAAAAAAATTATTACTATGAAGATTAACTATTTGTTATGTAATCTAAATAAGTTGTTTCATTAGATCCTTCTCATTCAAAAGTTAAAGAATATTTTTTTCATTCAATCGGGAGTTGGGTCAACCCAGAGCGATCAGGATTTTAGGGTTTAAGATTTTTTTTTAAATATTTATAATAAACTTATTCATAATATTAGCCTTGTACCATGTAGGTAAGACACCGAACTGTCTATAAAAAAATATTTTGAAAACGTTTTTCCATTTTAAAATGGGTTTATCCCGTCCGACACGAAAAAAAATGCCTCTGGAGATCGACCCTTAATTACTTCATTTTTTAAGCCAAGCTTAGCATATTGTGCTGCAAAAAAAAACGATGACCATGAGCATGAGGTCCTGGGTTCGATTACCGGATCGGGCGAAGTGTTATTGGGTTTTTTCATTAGGAGTTTCTGTGCAGCAGCCACGGAGTCTGGATTTCTGCCCGGTTGATGGCAATAAGCTCGACCCTTATTACATGGGACTTAAAACATAACTGGCGAAATGTGAGTGTACTATTAAGTACACCTCTGGCTAACTCTTCAGAGATTACAGTCGTGATGTTATGTCACCAATTCCTTCTGTATCATATTATTTAAACAGCTATCTCTCCAACTTATTATTCATAACTGCAACCAGTAGAAAGCACGTACAATTCCCTAAGAACGACCTAACTCACTATAGAGCATTAGATCCGTAACCGATGAGCTATATAAATAAAATAAATGCTCCTGTCCCGGTTTTACCCCGGGACATTATTCAAGCTAAATCCCGGGATTTGCCGGGACTCCCTGCGAATCTCTTAACATTACCGTTAAATTGTTTTATGGCGGGAAAAATTGCGGACGAAATTAAATTTCCGGGTAGATATTATGGTAATTAATTTATAGATGAACTAGTTGTAAGTTATCTAGACTATATACGGGGTGTAAACAGACCCTTCACCAAGCCGTCAACCAGGCATTCTGTACATCAAACTAAGTAACTTTACGCAAAAATTATCGCTGGGAAACGACTTTTTTTTTGGGTGAAAAATCACGTTTTACGGTAAAACTCAATGTAACGTACTCAAAACATTATGCTGATGGATGGATTGAATAGTACGAGGGTCGTGAAGGTGTTTAAAGTAAAAATCTTACATTAAAAACATGTATTTAAAAAAAAACTTGTGAAAAAGTTGGAACTTTGACCCCCAATATCTCCGAAACTAGAAGGTTCCCAGGTATGGTCTAAAACAAAAAAAATATCGCAATGACGGGGAAAACAAGTACCTTTCGGCTTCGTTAAGAGTCTTTTTACACCCTTTATATTAGATACAGAAAGTTTGGGTGTGGGAGGTAATCTGCGAAACTTTTCCATGTGACTGAGATGAGAACGAGGGGATGTGTGGTGTTACGCGAATGTATAAAATAAGAAATGAGTATATAAGAGGAAGTCTGAAAATGGCGGCGGTGACTGAAAAGTTGTGTGGTAATCGGTTGTCGTGGTATAGGCATGTGGTGCGGAGGAATGAGGAAAATTTCGTGAGGAAAGTTTTGAGTATGAATGTGGATGGATATATGAGTAGAGGAAGACCAAAGAAATTATGGATGGACTGTGTAAAGAATGATATGGTAGTATGGTATGAGTAGTATGAAAGGAGAAGACATGCTGCGCCGACCCTAAATGAATTGGGATAAGGGAAAGAGAATAATGATTAGGTAATCTGCAAAACTACTCATCCGTTTTTAAACATGCTTTTATTGATATTCAGTAAGTATTATCGAGTACCATGGGATATGTTTCCTTAATGGAGACAAAGTCGCCGGCCGAAGCTATTGGTTCATAAATGAGTAGTTAACATGATATTACGCCTGTAATCCCCGAAGACTTAGGCAGAGGTGTGTACCCAATTATAGTACACTCACATTTGCCAGTTATGTTTAGGTCCCATGTATGGGGCATATAATAGCCTATTGCCATCAACCGGGTACAAATCCAGACTCCGTGGCTTCTACTGAGAAAATTCCTGATGGAAAAACCCAATTACACTTTACCCGACTCGGGAATCAAATCCAGGACCTCATGCTCAGCAGCCGAGCTTGCGACCACTCGACCGATGATAACTGAGAATCATCTTGAATGAAAATGCCTTGCATTTATTGCACACGTAGAAGAGGCTAAACTTGTATCATAGCGTTTAAAAAAACGAATAACCTAGTTGATTTTTTTTCTCTCAAAGATGTAGTAGACACTGTAGACAGGTCTGTAATTTCACTGGCACATAACGAAAGAGATACTGCAATGTTTTAAGGTGAGTATAGACTACAACATTTTCTGGAGCATTTCTGTGTAATGTAACGTTCTTACGAATGGTACAATACAGGCAAAAGCTCAGTTTCTAAAGCATTTCCATGTAATGTAACGTTCCTGCGAATGCTCGGCGTTATGTTACGGGTAAATCCTCCCTCGAGTCTCCCTCCGCGTCACCCCGCAACCGCAGATCGCCCGCACTCGTGGCTCGACGAAATGTTACACCAATACGCTCGACGAAATGTTACACCAATACGCTCGTTGGTTTGTAACAAAGAGGCGAGCGTGCTTGACGTTTAGTTCGTAAAAGGATGATACACTAGAACATATCATAGAGCGGCTCGTTGTTCTGTTACAAGTAAATGTTGTAGTCTATACTCACCTTAAGGATCATCATCATCATCGTCATTATTTCAGCCGAAAGACGTCCACTGCTTGACATAGGCCTCCCCCAAGTGTAACCACATTGACCGGTTCCGTGCGTCTCGCTTCCAGCGGATCCCCGCAACCTTCACCAGGTCATCGGTTTCATGATAAATGGACCTAATTCAACTCACTTCCGGGTTCCGAAAAGCGATTTAAAATCAGCTAAACTGGCTGATTTTAAGAAATCTCATTTAAACTTGAACGATTGATTGTTTTTAGTTCACCATTATCAATAAGTAGCAAGAGATTTGACGGTTGATTGATTACCTGATTACTAATCAGGCTTTGAGAAGCCGATTACTGTCTTCAGCAGCTCCTGTGTTCCAATTTAGTGGGTAAGGATGCTGATCTATGATTACAGGTCCATGAGATTTACGTCTTAGTTCATACTTGTATTATAAACGCGAAAGTTTGTGAGGATGGACGGATGAATGTCTCTTTCACGCAAAAACTAGAGAACGGATTTGGATAAAATTTGGCACACAGATAAATAATTTATAACCTGGATTTAACACAGGGATACTTTTTATTCCGGTAGTACGATCTCGTGGGACAATTCCCGAGCTCCACGCGGGCAAAGTCGTGGTCATAAGCAAGTATTTTATATTTACTTTGGGTTGTCGTATCTGCTTTGATCGTATCTGCTACGTGAAAGGAGGAGGGTGTTCACTTACAACCAAGTAAAAAGTAAAGTAAGTATCTATCTAAATAAATAAATAACTAAGTCACCAGCTTGATTGCAATCCTCATCATCATCTGCCGAGCCTTTTCGCAACTAAGTTGAGGTCGACTTCCAGTCTAACTGGATGCAACTGAATACTACTGGTATAGTTGGGAAAAGGCTAGGCAGAAGATGATGTGATGTAACAACTGTGTTGGGGTCGGCTTCCAGTCTAACCTAATGCAGCTGAATACCAGTATTTTACACACCCTAAATCTCTATCCCCCATTCATATAAAACCCTACCGAACTCCACATAAGCCCATTTTCATTCAACACAAACGAATTGGAACATTCATTCAAAATTAACTACTCGTACGGACTCAAAGAAAACTCCTCGCGTAGAACTAACAATTGCGAACAGTTGCCGGCTCCGTTTGAGTTACATTTACATGTGATCAGCTGTGTTAGTACTTACCTACGTTTGAGCGAAGTTGGGCAAAGGATTCTGGTGATTAAGTATGTAAAGTTTATTAGGTTTTTAGTTAGAGTGAATTTTAGAAGTTTTCTGATGACGGAATGCACCTTACTCCCAGTAAAGGCAGTAATGGAATGATATTGAGGATAACTTTACCTATAAGTCCTTGATCAATGAGACAATAGGTGATCTCCGGGGTTCACACTTTCACATTGAATGAATAAGCAAGCACAGATGTCAAAATTATGGTCCTTGATAATTTCTGTGCTGTATTTGTCAACAATAATAATCGATGTTAAACACAACTGGCGGAATGTGTGTGTGCTATACAACCTTAGTATTTGTTTAAAAAAAAAAAACCTATTACCCCTAAACCTGTTATCGGATCATTATGAACAACTACATATTACTATGGGGTGACTCCTGAAATTACGAACACTAGTTCGGCGATTGAAATACAGGCATGATGTCATGTTATTACATTGTGAGCACCCTTCCAAAATCAATATAAAACTAAACATGAGACAGTTCACAGAACCTCAGGTCCTGCTAGCATACCAATGTCTTCCGATGCAAACGCCTGGCGGGCAGCCAAGCCGATGCTCCAAGTCTTGCCCTTACAGCCCAAATAAATATTTGTTATTGCTCCTAGAAATATGGCTCCTACATTAACTTATGTTTCTGTTTTTTCGCGTCTTATTATAATTTAGGAGCCTTAAGGAGTCGTGAGTACTTTCAGAGATAATAGTGAGAGAAAAAGATGGCGGCACTTACAAAGTAGACTGGCGAAGTGGGTCGTGATAAGAAGGATAGATAATAAGTTATGCTTAGTCTTGTGTGGCCAAAAATAGCTTGGATTTTTTTAGCTGTGACGTCGTAAGAAGGTTGCGAATTCTGTAGTCGTTTTTTTACTATTTTGCCGTGAGATTTCTCAAAATGAGAAAAAGGTCAACGATCTGATTGTCAATTTTCACTACTCTGGATTTTAAATCTTTTTGATATCTTTAATTGTTACCAAAACTCGAAAATGTTTAATCTTGCTGTTACTGAGAAATGGTAAAACCCAATAATACATTTACCCGCCCTGGTAATCGCATCCAGGAGTCCATTCTCAGCAGTAGTGGCACAGTAAGCAGTCACACAATATGTGGTCATCATTAAAGTCTGTATAGTTTTACATGGTTTTTGATTCACCTTCAAATGACATAGGAATTCCAGCTAGATTGATATATTGAATGTTAAATATTCCATTTACTGGCGTTATTTTATTACTGATACTGAACCACCAAAATTTTTTTGCGCACTGAATAAAAAATATTCCTGTATGTTTTTCAGTTATCGGCACAATTCAGAAACTTCACTTTAAAAAAATCTAGAACCACTTTTTTCGAATGAAAAATCTACGAAAAACTTAACGCTTGCAGAGAGCTGGTTAAAATTAAAAGTTAAGGCGAAGTTCCCCACCGCTGCTGTCAGTCCGTATTTAAGGGGAATCAGCGCTACTTAGGGTGGATTTTGGCACGATTCTCTAAGAAAACTTTACACTTTATTCCTTAAGGGTTAAACGAGTTAACAGTTTCTGTCAAGTATCAGAGTAATTGAGCTGTAATAGAATTTTATTTCCTGCGGTTACTGGCAAAGTTTAAGTATGGTTTTACCGTGTGGGTGAGTGGATATTTAGCTTTGGGATTCTTTTTTTTTAACCCCCGACGCAGAAAGAGGAGTGTTATAAGTTTGACCGTAATATTGTGTTTGTGTATCTGTCTCTGGCACCGTAGCTCTTAAACGGGTGAACCTATTTGGATGCAGTTTTTTTTATTTGAAAGCTATTTTCTTGGCAATGGTTTTAAATACGTTTTATCAAAATCGGTGCAGCCATTTACTAGATATGGGGGATGAAAGAAATCTAACCTCCACCCACAACCAAGTTTATACTGGGTAATACGATACCACTTCGTAAGACTGGTTGAGGAACTTTCAGACCACTGTCTACCAAAAAATCTTAGACATGATGGTCTTCTTCTTCTTTTTTGCGTGTCCATAGACCCAAATAATACCCAACAGTATATTGCCACCTGCACAGCTCTGTCGTTGGCTTCGTTTAAATCCTGGAAGGTGCAGGTTGTGGCAGGATGGGCAAAAAAGGAGTTGGGGCATATCCTGCAGTGAGGCTCCACACTGACATTGTGTTTGCTACGGGTTGATGATACACGGATGCGGCCCTTTTTCTAACGATCGCGTAAAAATCATCTGTGCGCGCCTCCGCATACCATCAACCCTTCACGGGTTACGGGTTACGCGCCACCACCAGCGTTCTTCTGAGCGTGTTCTCAGATCGGTGGGACTCCCCTCTGCTGCGTCATTGGGTAAGGATCCATTCCATCTGATTTTTTTTTTTTTTTCCTTTTGCCTTATTACTAACCCTATTCATTAAGTTATTTTGTTGTTACTAACACTATGGACACTTGTCTGAAATAAAGAGTTTTGAATTGAATTGAATTGATACCCCATTTGGCCAGATTATTTCTACAGCGGCCAACCTGGGCCCACAAACGGTTAAGTTTTCCAGATCGGCCATGATGGTGTTAATATGCTTATTACTAATTATGCTTAAGAGTCTGATGGTGCTTACGCTAAGCTACTCCCAAAACCTCAAAATTACAATAACAACCGCAAATTCAATACCCATCATTTTCAAAAACCCTTTGCAGTCCAATTTCAGCCATCCCCTCTTACAGCCAAACGTTCGCCAAGTTGTGGAGATTAGCCAAGTTACGCCGTGACCGGCCAAGTTCGCCCCAATAACTCTTGCAGTTTAAAAATGGAATAAAGGTTTCTCTGTGATGTAAAACTGAAGTTTTTCCTATTAGGAATTCTATTGGTCGGTATGGTGATTGGTTTCGAATCGGTTTTTGAGTGTTTATTGGGTTTGATTACTGAAGAATTCTGAAAATGGTTTTTTAACTTTGCTGCTTTGTTCCGAAGTCTTGCGTTTTCGTTTAGAAAAACTTTTGTCAAATGGAAAACTTGTCAAATGAGGAGACATAAACTTATTCAATGTTTGAAGGAGGTTTGTCTGTGCATGGGTGACCGCCCATTACATACCGAGTTTTCACCGTGCCTCGGAAAGCACGTTAAGCCGTTAGTCCCGGCTGTCATTTGTAGATCTTTGATAGTCGTTAGGTAGTCAGTGGCCCAAAAAGTCTGACAACCCGTCTTACCAAGGGGTAACGTATTACCCAGTACTAACTGGGTTGTGGAGGTCAGATAGGCAGTCGCTCCATGTATAATATTGGAATTCAGCTGCACGGTTAGACTGGAAGCCGACCCCAATATAGTCGGGAAAAGGATTGGCAGATGATGATGAAACTCTCTTAACCGGATGGTTAGACTGGAAGCCGCTGATGATGATGTTGCTTTTTTTCAAAGTTATGTTGGGTTTTCGGTTAGAAAAACTTCAGTCAAATGGAAAACTTATCAGATTAGGGGATATAAACTTATTGAATGTTTGGCATAAAACTCAAACGAAATGGACACTTTTCCTTTTCTCAAATATTCAAACGTTAATTTAAATCCATACAGATTAAGTGCGAGAAGTGTATGAACAATCAATAACATGATTTTGGAGAAGCTGTGTCTTTATTATATTGCATAAATAGTATTGACGACTATAACAGCGACAGCTTTGAAATCAAAGCATTTATTTCAAGTAAGCCAGTTACAAGCACTTTTTAATTGACGAATATAAATAAAAAATGAAGCCACAGTCCCAGACACAAACATAATAACTTTTAAAATACTATGGTTGCCCTTTCCGAAGCGTAGATCTCTATGGCGAAACTCTATGGACACTCATTTAAATCAGAATATTGTTACAAAACCTTGATTACGTACAGTCACGAGCACCAATATGTAAACACTTAACAACTTTTAAAAGTGTTTTTCTCCTAATGTTCTTTTTAAAATTTCATGTTGTTAAGAACATAGTATTTTGGAACTCATATTTTTAAGAAAAAGATACTATTTCCAAGTTACAAACGTTATTTCTCGTGATAATTGCTTTTAATTTTAGGAAAGTGTATACATATTGGTGCTCGTGACTGTACATCATTAATATTGCGATTGTACATTATGTGAGGAAGATGTACGATGCACATCGTACATTTTAACACCTACAAAGGGAAATAGTGCAAACGGCTTATACAATTTCAGGCTTGAAACACTCGTTCGACTCAAACGCCAATCCTCATCCATATTTCAGATCTCTTGCAGCAAAACCCAGTCATATCCAATCGGAACAGTAGGTGCCATTCAAGAACTCGTCATTTATTCTCATTGTAGCGATATTCGCTTGCCTGACAGACGTTTCTGGCTCTTAAATAACTGAGTGGGCCTCGTACTAACTGAGTGAACCCCAGTCTAACTGAATGAGGCTTGGCTGTGTGAAATTGAGTCGGTCGCTTGACGAGAATTTTGTCGTTCATGCTAGGTTGTTAATTATGAGGTTGGCAAGGAAAATGGTCATGCAAATTGTATGAGTTTAATGGGTAGTGGTTAGGGGTTACCAAGGACGTAAGTTGTGCTTTTAAATTTAGCATGATTATGTTTTGGATGTGGGAATTTCGGTTAGGAAATTATATGAAGTTACAGGAAAGGGTGTACAGAGAGCTGCGGGACTGTTCGAAAGAGATACGTTGGCCCTGGAACACAAAGGGCAAAGAAGGAACATGGATGGGTTTTAATAAGTACGAGTCTGACACTCCCTTCCACTTCGCCCAGAGTGGGGGGGGGTGTCATTTGATGATTTCCCATCCGAAAAAACGAAAAAAAGGATGTAAAGGGCCAGTTAGACATGGCTAGCTGATATAATACTCCAGTGGTGAGAAAAAATGTACAAGAAGGTGTCTCAAGTCCCCAACTCATGGTATTAGTAAGAACCGTGGGGTGTTAGTCAGTAGGTGTACGACATATCCCTTGGTCTTCCCCAGACGGAAAATTTTCTTGAGGACTTCTCTTCCACGTTCATTATGAGACCTTGCATTTCTTCTTCTTCTTTATCGTATGGTTAGTGCCTAACCTGGTGTCAGAGTTTTTATGCCGCCCACGGGTCTCTGATTTGGCGTTACATGCCGTCGAGAAATTCGTCGTCGATTTCAAGAGAATATGGTAATCATATTTGATTACAAAGTGTGTAAAAAGACCCTTAACGAAGCCAAAAGGCACTTGTTCTCCCTATTATTTTTTAAAATACTTGTTTATAATGTAAGATTTTTACTTTGAATATCTCCACGATCCCGTACTATTCAATCCGTCTATCAGCACAATGTTTTGAGAGCTTTACATTCCTTACATTACAGTCCTACCGATTTTTGACACCAAAAAAAAAGTCGTTTCTCAGCAAAATTTTTTGCGTAAAGTCACTTAGTTTGATGTACATAATGCTTGGTTGACGGCTTCGTGAAGGGTCCGTTTACACCCTGTATTGCTCTGTTCGAATCAATCCACTAATTGCTTACAATATTCTCTAATAAGCGTTTGTTAGTTAATCAACTCGATGTCAATAAGCTTGAATATCTCATAAAGTGAAGATAATCTAACAAGATTAGATCTAACCATTGAGTTAATATAGTTTAGTATATTATTGATATTAGAATAGTGGGATTAATAGTTGTTCTCATTAAGTTGTTGTCATACTAATTGATATCATAACATCACGCCTGTATGGGCCTGGACGGGTGAGGCAGAGGTGTACCTTATATTACATCCACATTTCGCTAGTTATGTTTAAGTCCTATGTAATAGGAGGCGAGCCTATTGCCATCAACCGGGCATAAGTACGGTCTCCGTAGCTGCTACTAAGAAATTCCTGATAGAAAATCCCAATAACATTTTGCCCGTCCTGGGAATCGAATTCAGGACCTCACACACGCACATTAATGATACATAATAAATTAAAAAATAAATTCTATAAAAAATGTCATGGATAGTGGCTAACCACCCCTAAATTAAGGGTAAGAGGTGGTGAACCGGGGCGTCCAAATGTAAGTTTTGTAATACCAGCATATTTTTCAACTAATCAGCATTTTCGAACTCGAATTTCCACCTAAAAGAGATGTTTTTATCTGAAGTAAAAGTTCTTGTTTGAGCAAAAATTTAAATGTTCCGTGGTTAATGAGTTAGAAATGTGATTATTAGGTTCTTTTGTGCAAAAATAGAAGTTAAAGGTTCTCAGTTAATACCTAATTACCTACCATAATGTTTTAGCGAACAATAATAATTATATTATAAACTGTCTAACTTGTATTTTTAGCTATTTATGAGAGCGATTTAAAAAAGCCAGAATTTTGTTTTTCCGCTTCTATGCGATTCATAAAATAAATCAGCTTTTCCATTGACCATGTTTTTCTTCTCAAAAGCAATGGTTTTTTATGCGATTTTCACTATCATTTAGATAAATAATTTATTCCGGATGATTTATGCCTAAAACACATTAAGTTTGTTTAATACAAACAAACAATAAAGTAATTTCTACGTTTTTTTCAAATCGTAAAAACTTTCCAAAGCAAGGTCGAGTAGCTAGTATTTTTTCAAAATTGGATTTGAAGCTAGACTTTTTTTTTCGCCTGCGTAGAATATCAACGAAAATAATTTAAAAAAAATATCAGGGACATTGTTCAAATTAATGAAAAGACAACAGAAAGCTGTCTTGACTAAAAACCTCATAATCTTTCCCATTTCTTTTAGTTACCTACAGAGTACATGGATCTTTGGTTCTCAAATGATGTTGAGAGAAGGGTGTTTGTGCAGTAGTTTTGTAAAATGTATTGAACTAATAAGATGGCGGCGCTAATAAAATTATGACCAAGCGCCAAGAGATGCATGTAGGTACAGCTATACCTACTCTATTTATAACATACACACATGCATAACATCAAACCTGTAATCCCCAAAGGGTTAGGCAAATGCTTATTCAATAGTACACCCACATTTCGCCAGTTATGTTTAAGTCCCATGTAATAGAGAGCGAGCCTATTGCCATCAACAACAGCCACGAATCCAAAGTCCGTGGCTGCTACTGAAAAAAAAACCCAATAACCGTTTGCCTGACCTGGGAATCGAACCCTTACGACCACTAGACCAACGAGGCAGTCTCTATTTATAACCAACCCTCAAAACTAAAAAGCATCTTATTTACCGTCAACTGTAAACCCTACGAACAGTAAATTATAAAGGTGGGTAAAAATTACTAACGTCAACATTTTAGACCCCCAGAGGGGACAACATTCTTCAGATTTATTTCGGGTCTACATAGAGGTATGAAAGTTTTGTTTTAAGAATGGAGTAGGCATCCAAACATACAGAATGTATCGGAAAGGTGATTGTCATATTAAAGGATGTCGTACAGACTATCGTGTATACAAAAAGTGGGCAACGTCGCAAATAACTGTCAAATATTTCGCTGTTTTAATTAATTTGGCAATATTACTGTATGAAAATAAGAAATATGGCTAACTAGTGAACTAAAATATTGATTACGAAATGCAATAATTAATATGGTAACCCCGAATATTTAGTTTTAGATCTAAAAAAAGTATTTGGAAGCTTTCCAAATGCCTTTTTTACCCCTAAAACGATTACAACATCAAATTCAGTTTTTAATTGCAATTCATTATTCATATTCTAGTTCACTAGTTAGCCATATTTCTTTTCCCATAAGTAATATCATTGTCAAATTAATTAAAACATGTAAATATTTGACAGCTATTTGCGACGTTGCCAACTTTTTGGATGAACGCTCTTAAACTCACAATTTTTTTTGTTCAACAAAAACTTCAATATCTTCTCGACCCAAATGTATGGGGCAGTTGATTACTTTTTCGTGATTACAATGTTGACTATGGAGAAAATAGCTTATTTGGATGGTCTGACAACTTCTTCAAATATGACCACATCTTCCTTATACGCTGTATTCAAATTACTAATTAAGTCAATTTTATAACAGGCCCTCTTAATAAGCCTCCGCTGTCCGGCCGTCCGTCTGTCTGTCAGCGGGCTATCTTATGATCCGAAATAGGAAGACAGTTGAAATTTTCACACAATGTGTATTTCTGTTGCCGCTTTAACAAAAAATAATAAAAATAAAAAAATTACGGGGGCTCCCCTACTACGATGATACGGAAGCCGTTAACTATTTTTTTTTTGTTTCTCTACTGTTGTATTTATAATATTTGTTGTGCTCATGATTTTGTAACCTAATTTTGTTTGTATGCACGTCATGTCCCTGCGACAAATAAATATTTTTTCTTTCTTTCTTTCTTTCGCGCCAGTCCGACTCCCACTTGGCCGGTGTTTTTTAAGACTATTATAGAAAATGTCACATCTATTTCATTCGTAGCTCTCATCATATCAGGTAAGGCCAGACCCTAAACCCTTCTGACGTCAGCATTCACGTGACGTTTCCTCTGAGTTATTGCGGTGACGTCATCATTTTAATGCCTTCTAAACTTCCCTTTTACCCCTTTGAATGTCACTCGGGAGGTAGACAGAAATGTAAGTGATATGGTGTCCAGTTTGGAAGGGAAATAAATTATGTACGTGTGGATTTGGAAGAGAAAATAAACGTTTTTCTTGTTGGTGGCGGAATTAGGGGTGTAGCAATTAAGAGGAATTATAGGGTGACTGGTAATAAGTGACCGATACTTAAACACCTGATTGTATAAACACCCGTACTCACGATAAAAAACAACTTTCGCAAAGAATTTTTTTTTAATATATTCGTTTAGTTTTATCCCAATAACATACAACAGCCATATAAAATTCGCGCGCGCACGCGCTTGTGACCTATCAGCTGTTAGCCGCGTGACGCCAGTCTAGGAAGTATAAAAAAAAATCTTTGGGAAAGTTATTTGTTATCATGAGTATAAGCACGTGTTTAATTACCGGTCACTAATTACCAGTCACCCTATAAAGGGTGTAAAAAGACCCTTAACGAAGCTGAAAGGTATTTGTTCTCCCCGTAATTGCGATCATTTTTTTGTTCTAGACCATACCTGGGAACCTTCTAGTAACGGAGATATTGGGGGTCAAAGTTCCAACTTTTTCACAAGTTTCTTTTTTAATACATGTTTCTAATGTAAGATTTTTGACACTTTAAACACCTAGACGACCCCCGTACTATTCAACCCATCCACCAGCACAATGTTTTGAGTGCGTTACATTGAGTTTTACCGAAAAACGTGATTTTTCACCCCAAAAAAAAAAGTCGTTTCCCAGCAATATTTTTTGCGTAAAGTTACTTAGTTGGATGTACAGAATGCTTGGTTAACGGCTTCGTGAAGGGTCTGTTTACACCCTGTATATCTAACTAACTGCAGGCCGTGGTTTTACCTGCATGAAGATTCTCTTACACTATTCAATTTTCTGACATAGAAAGTATTCTATGTTAACATCATAACATCACGCTTGTAGCTCCCGAAGGGTTAGGCACAGGTGTACCTAATAGTACACCCACATTTCGCCAATTATGTTTTAAGTTTTATATAATAGGGGGCGAGCCTATTGCCATCAACCAGGCACAAATCCAGACTCCTTGGCTACTACTGAGAAATTCCAAATGGAAAAACCCAATAACACTTTACCCGACCTGGGAATCGAATCCAGGACCTCATGCTCAGCAGTCGCGCTTGCGACCAACAACCAAGTATGTAAGCTTTCCATCGACATAAGAACTTTTGTTTCTAAATAGTTATTTTTAGAGAGATTATCTGTTACAAACACACAAGTTGACATCTTGATTATCATTTACTTGCCTTTTAGCCGAGTGCAATTAGACAAAAAATACTCAAAAGGTGGAACGAAGTTTATAGTGGTCGGATTTTCATGGGACTTTTTTTATTGAGTTCCTAGAGGTGTAGAGAAGAAAGTTAAAAAAAAAAATTTCGCCGCTCGCAAGTTTTTTTTTTTTTTTGGATTTCCTTTGTAATATTTTTTTTTTCTTTTATGAATAACTTGAAATTCGGTGAATTAATATTGAGGCATAATAGAAAGACCTGTGTGTATCCATTAAAGGCCAATTTGGTCTGTTTATTTGTTCAATGTTCATATTTCAAGTTTTTTTTGAAAATATCGTATTTTCTTCAATTATTTCTAAGTTACCGAATTTAAGACTAAGATTTCTTTTGAAATTGGTAACAGATACATTTTTACAGATAACTGGATAAGAAAATGTTCAAGAAAACCATATTTATGAGTTTAGTGACTTAAAATTCATTCGCAAAAATCAGAAAATCGTCTATGTTAATGAAGGCATTTTTTTTTCAAATTTTGTCTATATAACTCAATGTGCAAATTATTTTTCAAAACCTCATTTTAGTAGCTATCTAATAAGGTATAATAACTAGAAAAATATTCAAGGATACTTGTTAAATATCAGTTACTGCTGAGAAAGTAAAACATGACTAAAGGGATCTATCGCTAAGAATTGGGGGCGGTATCGGTATCGGTATTGATATTAAATGGGGCGCAGAGACCCAAGCTTGCAACTAATTCTAAATATAAATTATGAAAAATGGTTACGTTCCAATTACGATATTTTTTGTGAGTTTACCAGCGGTCCCAGTCCACCTTCGTCAGCAATAATCAACATTTATTGAGTACCTCCGATTTTTTTTTTTATTTTATGTTTTCTGTAGATAGCTGATTTAATAAGGATATTTTCAGAATAATATTTACGTTGACCGCCATAGAAACATTTTGAGAAAGATTGCCTTCTTTAACTTTTACATAGACGATTTCCTGATACTTGCGAATGAATTTTTAGTCACTTCACTCGTAAATATGGATTTCTTGAACATTTTTACGTTCAGTTATCCGTGAAAAAGTATCAGTTACCAATAAAAAAATAAAAAACAAAAGAAATCTTTGTGTTAAAACTCGTTATTTGAGAAATAATTGCAAAAATAGGAAATTTTCATTAAAAAACCTGGAAATATGCATTTCGTCAACACCAATGAACAAGGAAATACGCCAAATTGGCGTTTAATGGATGCATACAGGTCCCACTATACGTCACAATATAAATCCGGTGAATTTCAATTTATTCCTATGCGAAAAAAAATATACAAAAGGATATTTTAAAAATTAAAAAAAAAATTCGCGAGCGTCGAAATTTTTTTTTTAACTTTCTTCTCGACAACTCTAGGAACTCAATAAAAAAAACCCCATGAAAATCCGACCACTATAAACTTCGTTCCACCTTAAAGTCTAATTGCACTCGACTATTTAGAATACCTACTACTATGTCATATCAGCTATCTAATAATAACTAAGGTGTAACCGACTGTCTTCCATGTTAGTTCCCAAGTTGCGGATTGATACGATACGTAAATAGAGATGATTGAATTATCTCGATTGGCACATGAGTTACAGTTCACGTTTGATTTGATATATCCTTTGTTGGTCCCTTGTGGGTTCCTGTTCAGGCAATTGAGGTTAATATTGAGGTTAACTTACATAGAAGGACCAAGTTTACAATCTCTTGTAACTTTGTATTTATTTTTGTGTTTATATACTATCATCACCCGCCTAACCTTTTCTAAAGCATGTTGGATGCGGACCGGCCGCATCTGCTTAGACCTGAAGCCGGTATTCAACCAGTTTTTTACCCAGAGCCACTGCCTATCTGACCTCCACGACCACAACCCAGTGAGCACTGGGTAATACAATACCAATTGATGAGACTGGCTGTCAGACTTTCGAGCCACTGACTACCGACTGACTGTCAAAGATCTACAAATGACAGCCGTGATCAACGGCTTTACTTTCCGAAGTACGGTAGCAACTCTGTATGTATTGGATGGTCACCCATCTATGGATATTCAATAACATACTCAGAAAAAAATAATCAGGCATTATGCAAGCTGGCAACGTGCGAAACAGGTTTATGTTTTTATGCGTCCGTTCATTTATTTATGTACCTTGGGTTTTTTGTTTTGTCTTGCACTTTTCTCGTTTTTTATATGAATAAGTACCTACGTATTTTTATTTGTTAATACTATACACAAGTTTGTTCTATTTAAGTACCTATTCATACATACCTACACATACATAATTAGAAACAAAACTGTTTATGTCCGTCACATCACCATCTCGGGTCCAGTTGAAAACCAGCGTCGGGCACTAGCTGCTCGGCAGTTTGCTGAACTGGGCCTATTTGGCGCAGTCGTTAGGCACACAATATTTTCTCTTTTTTTCTGTTTAATTTACGTTTTATATTGTGTAGATTTAAGTTTTTTTTATTTTATTTTTATTTGTTTGATGTGTGCACTTGTGGCATGTGCCAAATAAATATGTTTTCTTTCTTTCTTTCTTTTCTTTGAAATGGAAACTCGTATACATAAGCTTTTCTATAGTTTCATATTATACCATGTACATATACGTCACACCACACTACTTCATATGGAGGGAGACATTAAAGGAAATTGCCATAATCAGTAACAGTGACATTCAGATTGATGGCAGGAAATATTGATAACGCCATGCTGTGTGTTTACATTACCTAGAGAAATTGTAACAACTGCATGCTAATGTACACATGCTTAACAACATTGAAAATGAGGGCAAGAAATAAGTTGCGTTAAATTTTTGTGGCACCGGTGATCGTCGATCGTCGTATTGGATTTTGATGCAATCATTTACTACAGAAGATTTACGTGTATTGTACTTTCAATAATTCACTTATTATTTTTATATCAAACAAATTTCAACCATTTTTTTTTTAACTTATAATTAACATTATAAATTTTTAACTAATAATTTTATATTATTATGTATATTATTAAAATAAAAAAAACGGCTAAGTGCGAGTCGGACTCACGCATGAAGGGTTCTGTACCATCGCAGTAGGGGAGTCCCCTTTAATTTTAAGTTATTTTTATTATGTGTTATAGCGGCAACAGAAACACACATGATGTGAAAATTTCAACTGTCTACCTATTACGGATCATGAGCCAGCGGAAGCTTAGTTATAGGGTCCCCTTGGTTACCCTTCGGATACGGAACCCTAAAATCTTACCAGTATTTAAAAAAAAACATCAATATTTATGTATTAAGCAGACACCGGTCGCTAGTTAATAATAAGATACCAGAAAACAGGTCACACAGCACCTATCTGTTATACTTTTCACTGTGTCTGAAAACCCTGCTAGCCGTTATGTTCATTAAACTAGAGTAGTTCTGTTTACCTTATAAAACACAGGTAGCGTGTTAATTGCCTCCTATCTCAGTAAAACAAAAACAAAAAATTAAACAAAAGAGTAACACTACAGAATACCTCCCAGTTATTCTGTAGTAGTTACTACAGCAGTGCTGTAAACTACAAATACTACAACAAACTTTACGGCGCTTGTGTGTAACAGTACTGTGTGAAAAATAGTAGTGTGTTGTTTTTACTGCAACCTCTTCGGGGATTGTATCTCGTTTGGCTGTTCAGGTGCGCACTCGACTATGAAATGAGTACGTAATTGATTTTTGGTCAGTAAAATGGTCTTTTGTGTACTATTTGTATAGTTTGTGTCCCAGTCTGGTAAATCTAAAATCTTAAAAAAAAAAATATTCACACTTGCTTATTTTTTTTAAATTGATGTTACTTTAGCACCTAAATAAATTGATCAAGTTGAAAATCGACAAGTCTGAACGCCACGTTCAAACCCTTCTAACTTTTTAACCATAACTTCAGCAACCTCATCATCTACCTGACCTTTTACTAACTATGTTGGGGTCGGCTTCCAGTCTCACTGGATGCAGCTGTATACCAGTATTTTACATAGAGTGACTGCATATCTAACTTCCATAGCTCAGTTACTTGGTAATACGATACGCCTTGGTAAGACTAGTTGTCAGACTTTCGTACTACTGACTACCCGTAACAACTGAGGCCACTTCATAGGCAAAAATATCACCGTCTCAATCAATGTTCTGCAACACAGCATCACAAATGCATCAATTCTTAAAAATAATTGCCAAAAGTCGGTTAAAAGAAAATGTGTAATGACGTTTGGCATGGCCTGACAGGGGCGAGCGAAATCTGCTGAAACTCGTCCAATTACATCGGGAATGTTTTCAGATAGCTACAGTGCCTCTGTGGGTAGGATGACCACTATTTATTTGATCAAGAGACAAGAATTAAAAAGAAATGGAAATGAGTTCCATAATCAATTTGGTTTTATTATTTTTGTAAATTAGATCCACTACTACTACTGCTACAACTACTTAAATCTAAATCTATGCTAAAATATTTTTAAGAAGCACGCTGTGGTGACAGACTTGTAAGTAGGTTGCGTGATGTCACCACTGGCGCACTTTCGATTCATTTCATGTCCATACTAACGACCGGATCCGACATATGTATAACGCTAGTTTTGCGTTTGTAAAGCCTCCCGCATTGCAGAACTAAACTACTACTAGGGTAGCAGTTAGTCTATCAAACTGCGCGTGCTCCCGCGGCTCAGTATCGGTTCTGAAGATTGGAAGGGTTTCCATAAACGCCTCAGTGCCAAGATTGGTTTCTGTAACGCGTAAGACTACTTTACCGCCTGTTGCCGTTTGGAACTAATTTGACAGTGACACTTCCACCACACGAGAACTAGCCAAAGATTGGGTCCTTTTAGTTTATTACTAACCGACTTCAAAAAGAAGGAGAGGTTCTCAATTTGTCGGTATCTTTTTTTGTAATGTATGTTCACCGATTACTCGAAGATGCCTGATCCGATTTGGAAAATTCTTTTTTTGTTTGAAAGAGTATACTCCCAAATTGGTCCCATAGAAATATTGTTATTACAACTAAAAATAGAAAAATAAAAATAAAGTTTTTTGCAAAAAAATAAAACCGATTTCAAAATCACAAAAAAGTAAAAAATAAATTTAGCTTCAGAAGTGACAAAAAAACTTAAATCAAACAGACAAAAGTCCCCGACTTCTGAAGCTACAGTTATTTTGCACTATTTTGTAATTTTAAAGTCGGTTTTTTTTTAAGAGTAAGTACCTACCTACTAATTAACATGCAAAAAATCAGCCTTTAATAAATGGTTCTTAAGCAATAAGTGCAGACTGTAGCGGACAGATAATGCTGTGGTATAACTAAACAAATTGTGTCCACAAATTGATTCTATGAAAGATATTTACAGTACTGTCCGATCTCCTTTGAAAATCATGGCCACATCTCCGTAGAGGGATAACAATGCATTTACCAATGAATCGGTATTTTGAAAACTATTCACGACTGATTCGATTCTATCCGTTTCTGTGCACGTGTTTGTCATTCCATGAACTTTGAGCGGTGCATTTTTACAAAATGTTTGGACGTTCAAAAATGGTCATGTTAGCTTCAAGAGTTTGGACGGTAAATATTCAGTGCTTAAATGTTTTATGAGGAGTAGTTTTGCGAAGAAATTCTAATGAAAGCTTCTTCTCTGTATCATCACGAAGAAAACTTATCAAGAATATTAGCTTGTGACGTAGTAGCTGTGCGGTACGTTGAATTTAAGGTGATTTTACGAGTATCGGTTTGGTTTTATGGGGTCCAGATAGGGCAAAGTGTTATTGGGTTTTTCCTGCTGGAATCTCAGTAGCAGCCACAGAGTCTGCAATAGACTCGCCCCTATTACATGTGACTTAAAAACATAACTGGCGAAATGTGGGTGTACTAACTGGTACACCTCTGCCTAACCCTTCGGGGCGTGATGTTATGTTATGTTTGTGAGTAAACTGTACAATGTTATGTTTGTACCTAAGCTTGATATACACGGCAAAGCAATAAAATCATTGAATCTATGTTTTTTTTTGCTTGAATGTAGATGCCATGTCCCTTCTTTGCCCTTTGCGTTCCAGGGCCGCGGTATCTCTGTCGAACAGTCCCGCAGCCCCGGCAGGCATCGGCCCTTGCGGACCCCTTCCTGGTCGCTGACATCTCTTTGAGGCGCGCGTGGTACACGAACGCGCAGTCGACACGGCACAAAAAATTCACTAGCTTAGGTAATAATTTTAACCTTGCGTACAAAGCCAGCATCTGCTCAATTTTATATCAAACCCCAAGAATTAACTGTCCATCCACATTTCAGGTACCAGCTTTGTAATATCAACTACTATCTGACATGTTCACTATTGAATTCTTCATCAAAGGCTTCAATTATGGAAATTGGTGGGATTAACCTGGTAACTACTGATATCAAAGAATAACAGACTTCTATAGAATTGTGACAATTCAATTGCTTCAGCCATTTTGACGTCAAGTTTGTATTGAGTATTCATAAGTATGGTTGGCAAATAAATCTAGTTCTAACGCCTCGTGTGCATTATCTCGCCATAGATTTTTGCTTTATGTATAAGTAGACCGGTACGTAAGGATCTGTGATAAGGATATAAATGCTAATTGTCTTTTTAACACACCGTATATCCGATTGATGCACTTATACAGCTATACATAAATGGTGTATATCATTTTTGTTTAAATTTTTTGCTACTGGCTCTGGTCTGATCTGGACTCATATTGTGATCTCACGAAAGTGACCAAAAGGTGCAAATCCTAATCCTAATCCTATCCTAACAAATACTATAAATGCGAAAGTAAGTTTGTTTATTTGTTACGTTTTCACGCCCAAACCACTGAACCGATCATCTTGAAATTTTGCATATATATTGTCAGGTATACAGAAACGATGTGACGAATGATGTTGTGATGGCCCAGAGGTTAAGGCCTCGCCTCTCATGCATGAGGTTGTGGGTTCAAATCCGGGCAAGTACCAATGTGACTTTTTCAATTCATATGTACTTTCTAAAGTTTATCTTGGACATCACAGACATCGGTGAAGGAAAACATCGTGAGGAAACCTGGACTTATAATTAATATAAGTCTGAAATCGCCAACCCGTCTTGAGCAAGCGTGGTGATCAATGCTCGTGCCTTCTCTGTATGAGAAGAGGCCTTTGCCCAGCAGTGGGACAGTAACAGGCTGGTATTATTATATATACAGAAACGGACATAGGGAACCTTCATCCCGAATAAAAGTACTGTTCCCGAGAAAAACAACAATAACGTTCTTATGATAATAGATGGCGCTACGTGTCAATTCAATTCAATCAACCCGAATTGACTGTCAAATTCTAAGTTAACGCGAGCGAAGCCGCGGGCAAAATCTAGTAAAAATATAAAACTCTAGTACTAAAAATGCCTGAAATAAATTCCAGCTCAAAATACACGAGTAGTTACTACCGTAAACACACATGTAAATTGTATTCGCTTCCATGAAATCCTGTAAAGGTAGCTGAGCTCATATTACAACGCAATGCAGCTTGCATGATTCCCGAGAAGCCCCGAGTAATTACGAATTCACCCGAACTGCCCGGTAAGCCGATATGAATGCCGGGCAGAGCTGGGCAGTATAACATTAATAGTGCTGTAGGTGACCAGTGTCGATTTTATGGAATGGAATATATTCGGTTTCGATATTCGTGGAATTTGTTGTGAATGTTTCAGATTCATTGATTAATTTATGCAACTCAATTTTATACCAACGTTTAATCTTAAAAAGATGATGGTGGAATACATAACCTCCTCCTTTTTTAGAAATCGGTTAAAGAAGAATCCATGGAAATGGCGTAAAACTTTTAGTCCTAACTGTAATTTTTAGATCTTTAACAGTAGTCGTTGGTATTTGAATGCCTGAAAGTCTGAGCACCAGTCTTACCACGGGGTATCTTGTTACTAAGTGATTAAAATATGTAGGTTTGATAGACAGATGCTTCATATAAAATACTGATATTCAGTTAGATTCGGTTAGACTCAAAGCCAATCATACCGTAATGGGGAATGGGCTACACACCCAGGTTGGATAGGCAGCCGCTTTATCTAAAATACTTATATTTAGGTAGATTCGGTTAGACACAAAGCCAATCATCGATTCGGTTTGATCTGATGACGATGTAAAGCATCGTAAAGACTTTAAAATCGTCATCAATGAAACCGAGGAGGTAGGTATTAACTCATCATCAACCTATCTGAACCTCACTCATCTGCAATCTCCAGCAATAGCTGGTCAAGTCCCTTTTCCACGCCACTAAGTTCGATATACAAGCAATTGGTATCTCCGAAAATATTCCTAATGTTTAATACATTAGATGTATATCGAAATGTAAATTCGGAGTACCCGAGTAGGGATGCCAAAATATTTTATCATATTTCTTACCGTGGAGTTTGGCGACTACAAACATGTCATGGGCAGACCTGAAACAATTTATCACTAGAGTACGTTTACCATAGAATATATAAATAGTTATTATTTAACCACGAGCTCCTAGAATACAGCACTCCTAGGAGCTCGTGGTTAAATAATAACAGGCTCTCGGATCAATCTTCAGATTAAGCCTCAGCCTAGCCTTTTCCCAACTATGTTGGGGTCGGCTTCCGCTGAATACCAGTATTTACATGAAGCGACTGCCTATCTGACCTCCACAATCCAGTTAGTACTGGGTAATGAGATACCTGTTGGTAAGACTGGTTGTCAGACTTTCAGGCCACTGACTACCTGTAACGACTGTCAAAGATCTACAAATGACAGCCGGGACCAACGGTTTAACGTGCTTTCCGAGGCACGGGGAAACTCGGTATGTAATGGGTGGTCACCCATCCACGGCGCCACCTAGGCAAGCGCGGCTTAACCTGAAGGTCGGCACGAGCTCTTCTGTTTAATTAACATAATAAACAGTATTCCATTCAATTCCTTGCTTTCTAGAAAACTGTTCTAAAAATAGTATGAAAGCTTCTACTGCAGCTTTCATTGCAAAAAAGCTACTGTATTGTTCTCTTGAGAAAAAGAGAAGAAGAAGATTACTTTGAAATTGAAATTGCATGAGAGGATTAATTGGATCTGGGTTTTTTACTTTACGTTATTGGAATTGCAAAGAATAGAGAATTTATTGGAACAAAAATACCGATCAAGTGCACGTTGGGCCAGGCACAGTGAAGAGATATATTACAATATTTACGCATTCACAGTATTGATTTTATCAGCGCATGAATAAAGTGTTTCATGGTGTTTTCGAAAAATCTATGAAAACCAATATTATATCTCATCATCTGCCTAGCCTTTTCCCAACTATAGTGTCGGCTTCCAGTCTAACCGGATGCAGCTGATACCAGTATTTTACATGGAGCGACTGCCTTACTGACCTTCACAACCAATATTATATCTGCGGTATCGAAAATATCCCATAGCTCAAAAACTATCAACTTGAATAACAAAGTCACTTTGTATAAGTACAAAATTATTGTTTTTATAAAGGTTTTGTTGATGCAATTTGGTGTCGGGTGCTTAGGGGCAAAGCACGTCGTGTAGATGTTTGATTCCATTCTGCATTTGCTTGCTAATTTTCACACTTCTGCCTCCATTTTTCAACCCTGCATCTAGACTTAATATCTAGACATAAAAACTTAATATTTTGCAAAACATTTAAAGTCATGTTTTCCGCAAACTGCGGCTTGATCTATAACTTTGAATACGGAACCCTATAAATTGTTTACCTGACCGTACCTCGTTTGCAAAAATATAAAAGCGAAAAACAAATAAAATCTTTTTAAACAATCAGAACTCGATACCAAAGGAAGGTCTTAGAATCAAAATGTGGTGTCAAGCAATTTTAACCTCAATGTTACCTTACCTGGTTTTAGGTCTAGACCAAAATACTTTGAAGTTTGGTATTGAATATTTTAAGTATAGAGATATCAAGTTTTTATGTTTGCTAACTTGTGAAAAAGATACCTCATGTAAGTTACGAACTGAACCAAGCATCCACTAAATCGACACTTAAAAAGTTAAGCGTTGCGTAATCCCGTGTGAGTTTAGGAAGTGCCTCTTCTCGGCCAAATGAACTTAATGACGTCGCTGCCAATTAAGCATTTCATAACTAGTTATCGAGAAATCTGTACTTAACCAATATTTATGAAAACCACCATGGTGTGATAGCAGTATTTAAATTGGTGATTTTCACCTAGAAAACTAATAAATTAACCGAATAAACTACATTGGAAGCCTTTGGTGTGAGATGCAACATGTATCGACACCCTAGCGGCATCCCATCTTCCTAGCACGGCGGGCTGTGCTGGGGCGGCTGCTGCAGGTGCTGAAAACCTCAAACAGCGCAAATACAATAACTTTATTGGTAGTTATGAGTTTGAGCCGTTTGGAGTTGAAACACTGGGGCCATGGGATCCGAGTGCCGACCTAGTATTTCGGGATATCGCCAAACGGTTGCTCGACTCTTGTCGTGACCGGAGGGATGGCCTATTTCTCGGCCAAAGAATCAGCATTGCCATCCAACGTGGGAATGCTGGCAGCCTTCTGGGCATTTTCCCCTTTGACAGCGATACGGATGAAATGTCCGCCCTTTAATACTTTTATCCTTTTGATACATGTACTGCTGATAATACTACATGACGTGCTGCTGATACTGTTAGCTTGCATCATCCTACTGCTGGGCAAAGGCCTCTCCCCATGACTTCCAGTTGTCTCGATCCTGGGCTAATGTGGGCCAATGGTCGTTGGTTTTGTCTACCTCGTCCCGCCATCTTCTACGAGGTCTGCCGCGACACTTTCTGGCTGTGTCAGGGCTCCAGAAAGATTGATACATGTACATATTTTTATTATTATTTTAGGTTTGTATCGTAAATAATGTACATGTATATTAATAAAACATTACTATAGCATGATCATTTTCAGGGTCTCTTCAATTCACAAAATCATCATCAACCCTTATGTTGGCTACGTCAGTTGCATCTGTAGACAACTCTATAACTAACGACAATACAATTGAGAATTGCTTGCGTCGAAAGTATTATCCAGTTGGAGTCATCCTAGATGCTGGTTGTGGGAAATCAGAAGATCTTATGAATTATGTGAGTACAACCCGAGCAATCCGAATTCCCAATTCTACATATTTTGTACCAGATTTCAATCGGTTTCTTAAACGAGAATGTTAATCTGATCATTACAATAATCAAACTCTACTAATGTAATACTTGAACATTTTACATAAAATAACATCACGCCTGTAATCCCCGAAGGGTTATGTTTTTGAGTCCCATGTAATAGGGGCGAACCTATTGCCATCAACCGGACACAAATCCAGACTGGCTGCTACTGAAAAATTCCTGATGTAAAAACCCAATAACACTTTGCCCGACCCGGGAATCGAACCCAGAACCTCATGCTCAGCAGTCACGCTTGCCGCTTGCCGCAACGAGGCAGTTATTTAATGTTTTTAGTATAAGGTTTCTTCAACTTTAAACAAATTTTCAGCATTTGAAAGCAAACTTTAACAAGAGTATCATTTGTGATACGGTTGTTAAAAACTTATGGCCGTGAAACTCAAATTACCGTCAAAAACTATTTTTGTCCATCGATTTATCACAAATGAGGAGCTCGTGGCTAAATAATAACAGCCGCTCGGGTCGATCTTTAGGTTAAGCCGTGCTTGCCTAGGTTAGTCTGTGGATGGGTTAATATAATAAAATAAATATAAAAAACCTTTTATTTCATGCAGAAATTTACAGAATAGAAAGTGTGTAAGTACGGTATTTAGTTACATAGTTTAAATAAAATGGACAGTTTGAGTAAATAGTGGTGCGGTTTTGCCCGTATTTCACAATGTTTAATATTTGACAATGTTTTAATAGTGGATAAATATGTATGTTAATTGTTTGAAGTTTGTTTGCATGAACCCCTCCTCAAGTGAGGGTGAAGGTGGATGGGTTACCACCCATTAATTACCGAGTTTCCTGCGTGCCTCGGAAAGCACATCAAGCCGTTGACCATTTGTAGATCTTTTACAGTTTTTAGGTAGTCAGTGGCCCAAAAAGTCTGACAACCAGTCTTACCAAGGGGTATCGTATTATAGAAATATATTTTATGAGGTATTGTATGTAAAATAAAAGCTGCATCGAGTAAGACTGGAAGCCGACCCCAATATAGTTGCGAAAAGGCTAGGCAGATGATGATTTTTCACAAATGAAGCCCGACAAGTATCGGCGAGAGATGTCGTGCGGTGTTCCACAGGGGTCGGTTCTAGGGCCGCCCTTGTGGAACATCGGTTACGACTGGGTGCTGCGCGCCGACCTCCCTAGCGGCGTCAGCGTAGTCTGTTACGCTGACGACACGCTGGTACTGGCACAAGGGAGGTCGCACGAGGCGGCGGCCGAACTGATGACACGCGGGGTTGCGATAGTCGTTGAGAGGATCCGGCAATTGGGTCTCGAGGTGGCCTTGCACAAGTCCGAGGCCATGAGCTTTCATGGGCCTCGGAATGCGCCACCGTCGGGATCCACGCTGACGGTAGGAGGGGTTCCCTTCGGCGTCGAGTCGACTTTGAAGTACCTAGGACTCGTCCTCGACAGCCGGTGGAACTTCGTTGAGCACTTCCGACGTTTGGCTCCCAAACTGGAACGGGCCGGGGCTGCCTTCAAGCGGCTCTTGCCCAACCTGAGGGGTCCAAATGCCTCCTGCCGTAGGCTCTACGCGGGGGTCGTGCGGTCCATGGCCCTTTACGGGGCCCCGGTGTGGGCGCGTTCAATTAAGCGGCGTGCCGCGCACTACCTGAACGCGCCCCAAAAGGTCGTAGCCGTAAGGCTGATCCGGGGGTACCGCACGATCTCCCGCGAGGCGGCGAGCCTCCTAGCCGGATTGCCGCCATGGGATCTGGAGGCGATAGTCCTCGCGCGCCTGCATGAATGGCGCGCGGGGGCACTACGTCGGGGGGAAACTCCGCTGCCGCGGCAAATCACCGCTCAGCGGACAGACCTCCGACGCGATCTCATGGCGACATGGAGACAGCGACTGTCGCAACCCAGTGCAGGGCACGCCACAATAGTGGCGATAAGTCCCCTCTTTGAGGAGTGGCTAGAGAGGCGCCACGGCGCCCTCACCTTCCGCCTGACGCAGGTCCTCACCGGACACGGTTGTTTCGGGAGGTTCCTGCACCGAATCGGGCGGGAGGAAACGCCCGGGTGCTATCATTGCGAGGATCGTCCGGAGGACACGGTGGCGCACACCGTGGAGGTCTGCCCCGCTTGGGCGGAGCTCCGCCGTGTCCTCGTAACGGCGATAGGCGGCGGCGACCTCTCGCGCCCGGCCCTGGTTCAGGCCATGGTCCGGAGCGAGAGGGAATGGGAAGCCGTCACCTCCTTCTGCGAAGCAGTCATGCTAGCGAAGGAGGTGGCGGGACGTGAGAGGGAGAGAATCTCTCGTCCCAGCCGCCGCGGGCGACGCACCGGGCGTCGGGGGCCACGTGGTGGCTCCCGGCCACCGTAGGCGCGGGCCTGTGGACGGTGAGTAATGGGTTAGCTCACCGTCCGTCCGTCTTATGACGACAGGCCGTGTCGACGGCGCGTTCGTGTTCCACGCGCGCCTCAAAGAGATGTCAGCAACCAGGAAGGGGCCCGCAAGGGCCGATGCCTGCCGGGGCTGCGGGACTGTTCGAAAGAGATACCGTGGCCCTGGAACACAAAGGGCAATGACGGAACATGGATGGGTTTTAGTCAGTAAGAGTCTGACACTCCCTCCCACTCCACCCAGAGCGGGAGAAGTCATTTGATGATTTCCCATCGAAAAAAAAAAAAAAAAAAAAAAAAAAGCATTCAAAACATTGTGCTTATGGATGCATTGAGTAGTAAACGGATAAAAGAGGTATTTAAAGTAAAGTATTTTTTTTTTAAACTTGTGAAAAAGTTGGAACTTTGACCCCCGTAACTAGAAGGTTCCCAGGTATGGTCTAGATCAAAAAAATGATCGCAACGGTGGGGAGTTTCCGCTTCGTTAAGGGTCTATTTACACCCTTTATACGTCACACCACAGTACTTCATATGCAGGGAGACATTAAAGGAAATTGCCATAATCAGCAACAGTGACATCCCGATTGACGGCAGGAAGTATTGATAACGCCATGCTGTGTGTTACATTACCTATAGAATAACAACTGCATGCTAATGTTCTACACAAGTATCTGGAAATGTTAGCAAGAAATAAGTTACGTTAGATCTTTGTGTGTTTCTGTGGCACCGGTGCAGCGGTAAGCGTGTAAACTACGTATTGGATTTTGGGGGTATTCCTCAAAGCGCAATTATTTTTAAGAGCAACTAAATTATTCCTCGAAGCGCAACCATTAGTTGCGCTCACGAATTCAAATTAAAAATATTATATGTTTATTCCTCAAAGCGCAATCATGATGAAAAATAGAGATGGGTCTGATGGATTTTTCATCATGGTTTCGCTTAGTTGGTCGAGCTTAAAAATAGTTGAGCTTTGAGGAATACCCCGGAGTTTGATGCAATCATTAATACAGGAGATTTGTGTATTGTACGTTCAATAATTCACTTATTATTTTTACATCAAACAGGTTCTAATAAACCCATTAGTATTAAATAATAACCTAGATAAAATTCCATTTCAACCATTTTTATTTTTTACTTTTTTTAAATATTGTTATTTAAAAAAAAACTTACTAATACTAAAGAAATATCTATGTTTAGTCTAATAGCAAAATGTAATGTTCAAAGCATAGACCAGTCGCTAGTTAATAATAATGATACCAGAAGACAGGTCACACAGCACCTATCTGTTATACTTTTCACTGTGTCTGAAAACCCTGCTAGCCGTTATGTTCATTAAACTAGAGTAGTTCTGTTTACCTTATAAAACACAGGTAGCGTGTTAATTGCCTCCTATCTCAGTACAACAAAAACAAAAAATTCAAAACAAAAGAGTAACACTACAGAATGTCTCCCAGTTATTCTGTAGTAGTTACTACAGGTGCTGTAAACTACAAATACTACAGAAACTTTACGGCGCTTGTGTGAAACAATACTGTGTGAAAAATAGTAGTGTGTTGTTTTTACTGCAACCTCTTCGGGGATTGTATCTCGTTTGGCTGTTCAGGTGCGCACTCGACTATCAAATGAGTACGTAATTGATTTTTGGTCAGTAAAATGGGCTTTATTTGTATGATTTGAGTCCCAGTCTGGTAAATCTAAAATCTTAAAAAATTAAATATTCACACTTGCTTAATTTTTTTAAATTGATGTTACTTTAGCATCGTATCGTAGCTTTAAGACCTAAATAAATTGATCAAGTTGAAAATCGACAAGTCTGAACGCCACGTTCAAACCCTTCTAACTTTTTAACCATAACTTCAGCAACCTCATCATCTACCTAACCTTTTACCAACTATGTTGGGGTCGGCTTCTAGTCTCACTGAATGCAGCTGAGTACCAGTATTTTACATAAAGTGTCTGCATATCTAACTTCCATGGCTCAGTAACTGGGTAATACGATACGCCTTGGTAAGACTGGTTTTCAGACTTTCGGGCTACTGAATACCCGTAACTGACTGAGTCCGCTTCATAGGCAAAAATATGGGGCACTATGTAGTGGTCACATAACATGAAAATCACCGTCTCAATCAATTTTCTGCAACTCAGCATCACAAATGCATCAATTCTTAAAAATATTTGCCAAAAGTCGGTTAAAAGAAAATGTGTAATGACGTTTGGCATGGCCTGACAGGGGCGAGCGAAATCTGCTGAAACTCGTCCAATTACATCGGGAATGTTTTCAGATAGCTACAGTGCCTCTGTGGGTAGGAAGACCACTATTTACTTGATCAAGAGACATGAATGAAAAAAAAAAAATGGAAATGAGTTCCATAATCAATTTAGTTTTATTATTTTTGTAAATTAGATCCTTATCTACTTAACTCTAAATCTATGCTAAAATATTTTTAAGAAGCACGCTGTAGTGACAGACTTGTAAGTAGGTTGCGTGATGTCACCACTGGCGCACTTTCGATTCATTTCATGTCCATACTAACGACCGGATCCGACATATGTATAACGCTAGTTTTGCGTTTGTAAAGCCTCCCGCATTGCAGAACTAAACTACTACTGGGGTAGCAGTTAGTCTATCAAACTGCGCGTGCTCCCGCGGCTCAGTATCGGTTCTGAATATTGGAAGGGTTTCCATAAACGCCTCAGTGCCAAGATTGGTTTCTGTAACGCGTAAGACTACTTTACCGCCTGTTGCCGTTTGGAACTAATTTGACAGTGACACTTCCACCACACGAGAACTAGCCGAAGATTGGGTCCTTTTAGTTTATTACTAACCGACTTCAAAAAAGAAGGAGAGGTTCTCAATTTGTCGGTATCTTTTTTTTGTAATGTATGTTCACCGATTACTCGAAGACGCCTGATCCGATTTGGAAAATTCTTTTTTTGTTTGAAAGAGTATAGTCCCAAATTGGTCCCATAGAAATATTGTTATTAAAACTAAAAATAAACTTTTTTGCAAAAAATAAAACCGATTTCAAAATCACAAAAAAGTGCAAAATAAATTTAGCTTCAGAAGTCAGTGACAAAAAAACTTAAAACAAACAGACAAAAGTCCCCGACTTCTGAAGCTAAAGTTATTTTGCACTATTTTGTGATTTTAAAGTCGGTTTTTTTTTAAAGAGTAAGTAACTACCTACTAATTAACATGCAAAAAAATCAGCCTTTAATAAATGGTTCTTAAGCAATAAATGCACTCTGTAGCGGACAGATAATGCTGTGGTATAAAAAAACTAATTGTGTCCACAAATTGAAAGATATGTACAGTACCGTCCGATCTCCTTTGAAAATCATGGCCACATCTCCGTAGAGGGATAACAATGCATTTACCAATGAATCGGTATTTTGAAAACTATTCACGACTGATTCGATTCTATCCATTTCTGTGCACGTGTTTGTCATTCCCTGAACTTTGAACGGTGCATTTTTACAAAATGTTTGGACGTTCAAAAATGGTCATGTTAGCTTCAAGAGTTTGAACGGTGAATATTCGGTGCTCAAACGTTTTATGAGGAGTAGTTTTGTGAAGAAATTCTAATGTAAGCTTCTTCTCTGTGTCGTCACGAAGTAAACTTATTAGAATATTAGCTTGTGACGTAGTAGCAGCTGTAAGGGGTTCGATTCCCAGGTCGGTCAAAGTGTTATTAGGTTTTTCCAGCAGGAAAATCTCAGTAGCAGCCACGGAGTCTAGATATGTGCCCGGATCAAGGCAATAGACTCACCCCCTAATACATGGTACTTAAAACATAACTGGCGAAATGTGGGTGTACCTCTGCCTAACCCTTCGGGGCGTGATATTATGTTATGTTTGTGATTAAACTGTACAATGTAATGTTTGTACCTATGCTTGATATCCACGGCAAAGCAATAAAATCATCGAATCCGTGTTTGTTACGACTAACGACTACGAAATTTCTCTAGCTTTTTTTTTCTTTTTTTCGGATGGGAAATCATCAATGACCCCTCCCTTCTTTGACCTTTGAGTTCCAGGGCCGCGGTATCTCTTTCGAACAGTTCCGCAACCCCGGCAGGCAACGGCCCTTGCGGACCCCTTCCTGGTTGCTGACATCTCATTGAGGTGCGCGTGGTACAAGAAAGCGCCGTCGACACGACACAAAAAAAAATGACTTAGGTAATCAATTTAACCTTGCATACAAAGCCTTCATCTGCTCAAGTTAATTTCAAACCCCAAGTATTAACTGTCCATCCACATTCCAGGTACCAGCTTTGTAATATCAATCTATCTGACATGTTCACCATTGAATTTATCATCAAAGGCTTCAATTATGGAAATTGCTAGGATTAACTTGGAAACTACTGATATCAAAGAATAACAGACTTCTATAGAATTGTGACAATTCAATTGGTTCAGCCATTTTGACGTCAAGTTTGTATTGAGTATTCATAAGTATGGTTGGCAAAAACACTGGCCATAAATATTCTTTCACCACAATCTTAATCCAAAAATTAATTAATTCAAACTTTTTGACAAAATTATCATTACGTTCTTTATTTGTTCATTTATTACCGTGGACCATAGTGTGGGTTATATGTTTATCTATTTATGTAACGACTACTAATTTTAAACTTTAATATGTAACTGTTTTTTGTCCCTAATAAAGTTAAATAAAAAAATCTAGTTCTAATGCCTCGTATTAATTAGAAAATAAAGTTCAAAAAAAGTATTTCGCAAGATTTTTGCCCACAGCACCAAATGTTCCTTTGTAAACAACGTTGCTCAGCTTAGATTTCCAATATCTACGATCCTCAAAAAACAAAATCATGTTGCAGAAACAATGTTGTTCAACTTTATTTCCTTATGGATACGGCCACCATCATAATCTGTCTAGCCTTTTCCCAACTACATTGGGGTCGGCTTCCAGTCTAACCGGAAGCAGCTGTAATACCAGTATTTACGTGTAATAAGATACCCCTGGGTAAGACTGGTTGTCAGACTTTTTGGGCCTCTGACTACCTAACAACTGTCAACTTGGTATGTAGTGGGTGGTCACCCATCCACAGACCAACCTTGGCAAGCACGGCTTAACCTAAAGATCGACCCGAGCGGCTGTTATGAGCTCGAGCACGAGCTCCTACGGATGGATGATCCTCTTAATGGATACGGCCTAGAGATTGCAAACCGGGCCCGGCCGGGCCGGACCCGACCGGGCCCGGTGCCCTTTTCGACATCCACCGGGCCCGGTATGAATGGCCGGGCCCGGTGGATGTCTAAAAGGGCACCGGGCCGACAGTCGTTACAAGTAGAGATTGCAAACCGGGCCCGGCCGGGCCGGACCCGGCCGGGCCCGGTTTGCAATCTCTAATACGGCCACCGAAACACAACAAAAAAAAATTATTGCAGAAACAATTTGTTGCGCAACTTTGTGTCCTAATGACCACTAGACTTTACGGACGAAAATACGGTGCGTACATAAATGGTGTATATACTTTTTTGTTTTAATTTTCTGCTATTGACCCAGGTCTCATGTTGTGCCCTCGCGAAGCTGAGCAAAAGGTGCAAATAAAAATATAGGGTGACTGGTAATTAGTGACCGATACTTAAACACGTGATTATACTCATGATAACAAACAACTTTCCTTTCACTAATTGCCAGTCACCCTATATAAAACTCTTGTACTAAAACGGCCCGAAATAAATTCCAGCTCAAAATACACGAGTAGTTACTACCGTAAACACACATGTAAATTGTATTCGCTTCCATGAAATCCTGTAAAGGTAGCTGAGCTCATATTACAACGCAATGCAGCTTGCATGATTCCCGAGAAGCCCCGAGTAATTACGAATTCACCCGAAGTGCCCGGTAAGCCGATATGAATGCCGGGCAGAGCTGGGCAGTATTACATTAATAGTGCTGTAGGTAGTGTAGGTGACCAGTGTCGATTTTATGGAATGGAATATATTCGGTTTCGATATTCGGGGAATTTGTTGTGAATGTTCTAGATTCATTGATTAATTTATGCAGCTCAATTTTATACCAACGTTTAATCTAGATAAGATGATGGTGGAATACATAACCTCCTCCATCTTTAGAAGTCGGTTAAAGAAGAATCCATGGAAATGGCGTAAAACTTTTAGTCCTAACTGTAATTTTTAGATCTGTAACAGTTTTCGTTGGTATTTGAATGCCTAAAAGTCTGAGCACCAGTCTTACCACGGGGTATCGTATTACTAAGTGTTTCTAAATATTTTATAAAAGAACTTCATGTACCTACCATATTTGATGCAATAAATGAATTGAATTGATTAAATTGTGTAGGTTAGACAGCTGTTTCATGTAAAATACTGATATTCAGCTAAATTCGGTTAGACTCGAAGCCAATCATACGGTGACAGAGAATGGGATAGACAACCAGGTTGGATAGGCAGCCGCTTTATCTAAAATACTTATATTTAGGTAGATTCGGTTAAACACAAAGCCAATCATTGATTCGGTTTGATCTGATGACTTTAAAATCGTCATCAAGGAACCCGAGGAAGGAAGGTATTAACTCATCATCAACCTATCTGATCCTCACTCATCTGCAGTCTACAGCAAAAGCTGGTCAAGACCCTTTTCCACGCCACTAAGTTCGATATACAAGCAATTGGTATCTCCCAAAATATTCCTAATGTTTAATACATTAGATGTATATCGAAATGTAAATTCGGAGTACCCGAGTAGGGATGCCAAAATATTTTATCATATTTCTTACCGCGGAGTTTGGCGACTACAAACATGTCATGGGCAGACCTGAAACAATTTATCACTTGGGTACGTTTATCACAGAATAGTGTTGTATTCTAGGTGCTCGTGGTTAAAACAGGCTCTCGGATCGGTCTATCTTCAGATTAAGCCTCTGCCTAGCCTTTTTCTAACCATGTTGGGTTCGGCTTCTAGTCTAACCGGATGCAGTTGAATACTAGTATTTTACATGGAGCGACTGCCTATCTGACATCCACAACCCAGTTAGTACTGGGTATTACGATACCCCTTGGTAAGACTGGTTGTCAGACTTTCGGGCCACTGACTACCTGTAACGACTGTCAAAGATCTACAAATGAGAGCCGGGACCAACGGCTATACGTGCTTTCCGAGGCACGGGGGAAACTCGGTATGTAATGGGTGCTCACCCATCCATGGGCTAACCTAGGCAAACGCGGCTTAACCTAAAGGTCGGCACGAGCTCCTCTGTTTAATTAACATAATAAACAGTATTCTATTCAATTCCTTGCTTTCTAGAAAACTGTTCTAAAAATAGGATGAAAGCTTCTACTGCAGCTTTCATTGCAAAAAAACTTCTATATTGTTCTCTTTAGAAAAAGAATTTGTTTGTTTTCCAATTTACTTTGAAATTGAAATTGCATGAGAGGATTAATTGGATCTGGGTTTTTTACTTTACGTTATTGGAATTGCAAAGAATAGAGAATTTATTGGAACAAAAATACCGATCAAGTGCACGTTGGGCCAGGCACAGTAAAGGGATATATTACAATATTTACGCATTCCTAGTATTGATTTTATCAGCGCATGAATAATGTGTTTCATGGTGTTTTCGAAAAATCTATGAAAACCAATATTATATTTCATCATCTGCCTAGCCTTTTCCCAACTATAGTGTCGGCTTCCAGTCTAACCGGATGCAGCTGAATACTGGTATTTTACATGGAGCGACTGCCTAACTGACCTCCACAACCAATATTATATCTGCGGTATCGAAAATATCCCATAGCTCAAAAACTATCAACTTAAATAACAAAGTCACTTTGTATAAGTACAAAATTATTGTTTTTATAAAGGTTTTGTTGATGCAATTTGGTGTCGGGTGCTTAGGGGCAAAGCACGTCGTGTAGATCTTTGATTCCATTCTGCATTTGCTTGCTAATTTTCACACTTCTGCCTCCATTTTTCAACCCTGCATCTAGACTTAATATCTAGACATAAAAACTTAATATTTTGCAAAACATTTAAAGTCATGTTTTCCGCAAACTGCGGCTTGATCTATAACTTTGAATACGGAACCCTATAAATTGTTTACCTGACCGTACCTCGTTTGCAAAAATATAAAAGCGAAAAACAAATAAAATCTTTTCAAACAATCACAACTCGATACCAAAGGAAGGTACTTAAGATCAAAATGTGGTTTCAAGCAATTTTAACCTCAATATTACCTTACCTGGTTTTATGTCTAGACCTAAACACTTTGAAGTTTGGTATTGAATATTTTAAGTATAGAGATATCAAGTTTGTATGTTTGCTAATTTGTGAAAAAGATAACTCATGTAAGTTACGAACTGAACCAAGCATCACCTAGCTTGACACTTAAAAAGTTAAGCGTTGCCTAATTCCGTGTTAGCCAAGTTTAGGAAGTGCCTATTTGCACCTAAATGAACTTAATGACGTCGTTGCCAATTAAGCATTTCATAACTAGTTATCGAGAAATGTGTAACGAATATTTATGATAACCAGCATGGTATGGTAGCAGTATTTTAGTTGATGATTTTCGTCACCTAGAAAACTAATAAATTAAACAAATAAACCATATATAGCCTTTATATATATAGCCTTTGGAGTGGGATGCAACATGTGTCGACATCCTTGCGCCATCCCATCTTCCTAGCCAGCGGGCTGTGCTGGGGCCGCTGTTGCAGGTGCTGAAAACCTCAAACGGCGCAAATACAATAACTTAATTGGTAGTTATGTGTTTGAGCCGTTTGGAGTTGAAACACTGGGGTCATGGGATCCGAGTGCCGACCTAGTATTTCGGTATATCGCCAAACGGTTGGCCGAATCTTCTAGTGACCAGAGGGCTGGCCTATTTCTCGGCCAAAAAAACATTTCGGGCATTTTCTCCTTTGACAGCGATACTGATGAAATGTTTGACGCCCTTTACGTCTTTTCTGCTTTTGGTACATGAACCTATTTTTATTATCATTTAAGGTTTGTATCGTAAATATTGTATAATGAGAAAGTTAATAAAATATTACTATAGCCTGATCATTTTCAGGGTCTCTTCAATTCACAAAATCTTCATCAACCCTTATGTTGGCTACGTCAGTTGCATCTGTAGACAACTCTATGACTAACTTCAATAGAATTGAGAATTGCTTGCGTCGAAAGTATTATCCAGTTGGAGTCATCCTAGATGCTGGTTGTGGGAAATCAGAAGATCTTATGAATTATGTGAGTACAACCCGAGCAATCCGAATTCCCAATTCTAATATTTTGTGTCGGCCAGATTTCAATCGGCTTCTTAAACGAGAATGTTAATTAGTAGTGAGTTTGATTATTGTAATGATCAGATCATTACAATAATCAAACTCTACTAATGTAATACTTGAACATTTTACATAACATAATATCACGCCTGTAATCCCCGAAGGGTTATGTTTTTGAGTCCCATGTAATAGGGGTGAACCTATTGCCATCAGACTCAGTGGCTGCTACTGATAAATTTTGATTTAAAAGCCTAATAACACTTTGCCCGACCCGGGAAGCCCAGGTCCTCATGCTCAGCAGTCACGCTTGCCGCCACTGGACCAACGAGCCAGTTATTTAATGTTTTTAGTATAAGGTTTCTTCAACTTTAAACAAACTTTCAGCATTTGAAAGGAAACTTTAACAAGAGTATCATTTGTGATACGGTTGTTAAAAACTTATGGCCGCGAAACTCAAATTACCGTCAAAAACTATTTTTGTCCATCGATTTATCACAAATGAGGAGCTCGTGGCTAAATAATAACAGCCGCTCGGGTCAATCTTTTGGTTAAGCCGTGCTTGCCTAGGTTGGCCTGTGGTTGGGTGATCACCCATTACATACCGAGTTTCCTCCGTGCCTCGGAAAGCACGCTAAGCCGTTGGTGTCATTTGTATATCTTTGACAGTCGTTACAGGTAGTCAGTGGCCCAAAAAGTCTGACAACCAGTCTTACCTAGGGGTATCGTATTATATTTTTTTTTGAGGTTTTGTATGTAAAATACTGGTATTCAGGTGCATCGGGTTAGGCTGGAAGCCGACCCCAATGTAGTTGGGAAAAGGCTTATCACACTGACTTATCACAAATAAAGCCCGTCATTGCCCGACCTTGGAACATTTGATTATTATTTATTTATGTTTCTGTCAAAATAAAGGCTTCTTCATTTGTTTGTAAGCGTGACTGATTACGGGATCAGCAGTAGCCTCATTTATTGATACCTATAATACTGTGATCAACAATCAGATTACCAAACGCGAAGATTGATGAGGATTACGGCAAAATGCTGTCATAGCCGTTCATATTGTGAGCAATGCGGGTGTGTGTTTTCGCAATGCGGGGCTTACATATTTAGTTAGACTAGCAAACTTGTTTTTTCGGGAACAGAACTAACTGTTGTAGGTAAACTTGTTGTTCCAAACAAAACTAATAGTTTATTTATTTATAGGTAGGAGAATCAACAGCTACGACAAATTAATAACAATTGTATAGGCAACACAGAGCCAATTACAGGTTCTCACGAGTAAACACAGAAAATATAGAAGAAATCTTAAGGTGAGTATAGACTACAACATTTACTTGTAACAGAACAACGAGCCGCTCTATGATATGTTCTAGTGTATCATCCTTTTACGAACTAAACGTCGAGCACGCTCGCCTCTTTGTTACAAACCAACGAGCGTATTGGTGTAACATTTCGTCGAGCGTAGTGGTGTAACATTTCGTCGAGCCACGAGTGCGGGCGATGCGCGGTTGCGGGGTGACGCGGAGGGAGACCATAGGGAGGATTTACCCGTAACATAACGCCGAGCATTCGCAGGAACGTTACATTACATGGAAATGCTTGGGAAACTGAGCTTTTGCCTGTATTGTACCATTCGTGAGAACGTTACATTACACAGAAATGCTCCAGAAAATGTTGTAGTCTATACTCACCTTTAGGATCACTAGATAACAAGCACGATAAAAATTAAATAAAAGGAATTAAAATAGATAAAATAAGCACTATAAACACTCTGACATCAGGTTAAGCATTAATGACACAGGGAAAAAAGAAAAAAAAATACTACGCGCTTTTAAAAAAGTTAGCATTCAGCCGAGTGCGTGCTGAATAGGTTTTGGTGGTAAATGGATCAAATGAGAACTCTTTACAAAGAATGGTAGTTTAGTCTTACTTGCAAACCCTTGGGTAAATTCGACGAAAGACTCATTTGACGAATGACGGCCGTGTATACAGTCACGAACATTAATATGTATACACAAGTCACAAGCGCGAGTGCTGAGCATGAGGTCCTGGGTTCAATTCCCGGTTCGGGCAAAGTGTTGTTGGGATTTTTCGGCAAGAATTTCTCAGTAGCAGCCATGGAGTCTGGATTTGTGTCTGGTTGATGGAAATAGGCTATTACATGGGACTCAAAAACATAACTGGTGAAATGTGTTAGTACTATTAGGTACATCTCTGCCTAACCCTTCGGGGATTACAGGCGCGACGACGTAGCAAATTTTAACAGTGATTTCCTCCTACTGCATTTACTGCTATTTTACGTCATTGGTGCAAAAATCGCTATAAGCTAGCTTCTTATTCTAATAAAACTCCGTACGACGCTAGACCAACTCATACTCAACGTATTACCACAAAAGTGCGACATAACGAACCAAAAAAATATTAATAAAGGGTGTAACAAGACCCTCAAGGAAGCCGAAAGGCATTTATTCTCGCGATCATTTTTTTGTTCTAGACTGGGAACCTTCTAGTTACGGAGATATTGGGGGTCAAAGTTCCAACTTTTTCACAAGTTTTTAATGTAAGGTTTTTACTTTAAACATCTCCACGATCCCCGTACTATTCAATCCATCCATCAGCACAATGCTCTTAGTGCGTTACATTGAGTCCTACCGTAAAACGTTATTTTTCACCCCAAAAAAAAGTGATTTTCCACCTTTTTTTTTGGGTAGGGTTACTTAGTTTGATGTACAGAATGCTTGGTTGAAGGCTTCGAGAAGGGTCCGTTTACACCCTGTATTGTTTTTCTATGAAATTATCAAAAAAGTTTTCTACAACTTTTCTGAAAGGCAGTTTTCCCACAAAAATAAAATAAACTAGCCAAACATCTATGGTAGTAGCTACTGACACAGTGACCCAGTTTTTGTGAACCCTTTAAATCATGGACGTGATTCTGCTCGTAGTCAAGGGATTATCTCATAATTGATTACCTACCCGCCGATAGAAACTTTTGTGTTAGTGGAACTTACAAAGTGCACTTGTGTTCTTGAACAAGATTACTGATATAATTACGTAACTTTCTGTTTATAGTGGCTCCTGTGTTATTGAGGTTCCTTCCGGCGAGACGTGACAATCTATCTAATATAGGCATACTTTAAGACTTGATTTTGATCGCTTAAACTTGAAAGAAATCCAATTCCATCCATACATTTTGACAGTGTTAATATTGCACTATTGTATGGAACGTTTTTAATTAATATCTCGGAGTTGTTTATACACAGAGTGTAAAGGACAGTCCTCCGCAGACTGATGGGGTGAATTCAGTATAACATACTAAGATGACCGGTACAAGAAATGATTTCCTCATACGCAATGTGTCTTACCGTGGCAAAACACACGTAGCGAACGGCAAGCGCGACGACGAGTTCGATGAACTCTGTAGCTAGGCAAGAAGTGAACAGCTGATTTTACGCGTCGTTCGTTAGATTATTTCAACATCCATAGTTGGATTTTTTATTTTAGCCGTATTATTTACATAAATTGAGTGCTACGTACAGGGAATCAAATTTTACATTGAAATAAAGGAATAGTAACTGAAAAAATAAAAAATCCCGAAGAAAAATTCCGGTGGAATATGATTCAAAATAAGGAGCTGAATGCACCCTGTCAGTTTGTGGAGGGCTGCCCTTACTTACACCCTGATAGGCATACTTTAGGACTTGATTATGATTCGACTTAAACTTGAAAGAAATCCAATTCCGTGTTAGTATTGCACTTATGTATGAAACGTTTTTAATTTATGTCTAGGACTTGTTTCTATAGAAAAACCCTGTTAATTTTCATGAGTACCTACTCGAATCCCTTAAAATAGGTCATTTACTGTATCAGTAGGTACTAAAAGTACCGTTATTATAGGTTGTGGTTTTAACCAATTAGTAACCAATGAGGTCCTGGGTTCGATTCCCAGGTCAAGCAATGTGTTATTGGGTTTTTCCATCAGGAATTTCTCTGTAGGAGCCATGGAGTCTGGATTTGTACCTGGCTGATGGCTATCTGGTGGTACTGTCCGGTACACGTCTTCTCTGGTAACCAGTGAGAACAATAAATTATGCTAATCAGTACAAAGCAGATTTAGTTTTAATCACAAGTAAACCAAGTGTCAATTTCCAGGCATCTCAAAACATGTGGCTAGACTCAAGTCACAAATGGCTCCTTATCGACGATGACGAAGCTGAAACTGAGAGCTCTAATGATACTGATATCAATACGATCTTGTTTGATAAGGACCGAAACGCGACCCTAATTGAAGTGCTTGATAACCTGAATATTAGCGTGGATGCGGATATGGTGGTGGCTAAGAGAGGTAATGTTTTTATTGTTATAGTTTTAAAAAAATATATAATAGACTATTAGAAAACAAGGAAAAAAAAAATTGTCTGTCAGTTAGATCACCAAAAAATGTTGGATACGTATTTTTTCTTTTCTCACACAATCAAAAAATGACGACGATACGGCGCATCAAAGTTCAAGAGAGGGGGCTTATGACGTCACTGGACAGTAAAAGTAACAGAAATTGTGACGTCACGCGAGATTTCAACGCGCTGTATCGTGGTCATTCTTCGTGACATGACAAAATAAAAAATACGTGTCCAATATTTTTTGATAATCTAAATGACGGACTAAATAGATTTTTTCAGTCAAATACCCCATTGGATTTGTTAAATTATGAAAATCATAAGTGATTAGATCAGTGTCTTCAGCACGAAAGTGTACATTTTTTTATAAATATTATGCGTAATGTTGTCTTCTATTATGCTGTACCTACTTTGTTTTGTCTCCGAATCACCCTAAGGTACCAGTCTAGGTAGATAATACCCAGGGCAAGCCCGCCTTTGTCAGGTGATTTTAAATTGTGCACAAAGTTTTAATAAATAAATCATTCCCTAATTATTACTATACATCGTCAAATTAAAATAGCTCCGAAAACGTTAATGAATTACATAATCTAAAAATGATAAAACAATGACCCCATTTGTGAAGTTATTAAAAATATGAGTTCAAAAAATCTTTTTTAACAGTTAGGCCACAAACAATATAAGATAACATAACATCACGCCTGTAATTCGCGAAGGATTAGACAGAGTCTTAACCGAAGAGAGTAATTAATACACCCATACATTTCATGTACTAAGGGGCGACCCTATTACCCTCAACTGGGGACAAATCCAGACTCCGTGGCTGCCACTGGAAAATTCCGGATTATTCCGAACCTGACCCGAATTCCTAACCCGGTCGCGGGTTAGGTTAGGAATATGAAAAAAAAAAAACATTTGTTCCGAACGTAACCCTGTTCCTAACCTGACCCGATGTATCATTCCTATCATAACCCGAATTGCGATATGGTAGGTTTCTCTCTCTTCTTTCTCAGAATAAAAGGTACCTTTATGTTGGAATTAAACATGGTAAAAAAAAAAATGAAAAAAGGAGTGAACATTCCATTAACAGAGATTTATGGATTTTGTACGTTGCTAGTCAAGTTAAAAAAAAAAAAAAAATATAGTCCGAATCATATGGATAACGTATTGTAAATATTAAACTCTGATTTAACATAAAGGTACCCTTTATTCTGAGAAAGAGGAGAGAGAAACCTACCATATCGCAATTCGGGTTATGATAGGAATGATACATCGGGTCAGGTTAGGAAGAGGGTTACGTTCGGAACAAATGTTTTTTTTTTTTTTCATATTCCTAACCTAACCCGCGACCGGGTTAGGAATTCGGGTCAGGTTCGGAATAATCCAAAATTCCGGGTGGATAAAACCAGTAACCCTTCAAAAAAATTGATAGAAATAAAATTGAAGCGCAAGCTCATGTCGGAAGACTGCTCTATATTATAATAATACGTAGTAAATACAGGATACGAACTATCGGTAGTGTAGGAAATAAGATGCCTTAACTTGAACGCCTCGACAACGTCATTTCCTGTCCTTTATACTGTTACTTCCGTTGTAGGTACAGATGCTGTGTTTAGTTTTATAGTCACTCTTGCTATGTAGTACTTTGATTTTATATTGCTCCGTACTTCATCATCTGCCTAGCCTTTTCCCAACTATATTGGAGTCGGCTTCCAGTCTAACCGGATGCAGCTGAATACCAGTATTTTACATGGAGCGACTGCCTATCTGACCTCTACAACCCAGTTAGTACGATACCTCTTGGTAAGACTGGTTGTCAGACTTTTTGGGCCACTGACTACCTAACGACTGTCAAAGATCTACAAATGACACCCGGGACCAACGGCTTAACGTGCTTTCCGAGGTACGGAGGAAAATCGGTATGTAATGGGTGGTCACCCATCCACAGACCAACCTAGGCAAGCACGGCTTAACCTAAGAAAGATCGACCCGAGCGGCTGTTATTATTAAGCCACGAGCTCCTATTATATTGCTCCGTATTTGTTTCACTGAAATCGGAGCAGTAGTAGTATAGACTGCTGCGTTGGTCTACTGGTCGCAAACGCGACTGCTGAGCAAGAGATCCAGTTCGAATCCCAGGTCAGGATTGGGTTTTTCCATCAGAAATTTCTCAGTAGCAGCCACGCAGTCTAGATTTGTGGGGTACATCCCCGTCCAGTTGATGGCAGTTGAGGCTAGGACCGTGGAGAATGGCACAAGAAAAGAGAAGACTTTACCCAGCAGTGTTGAATTCAGGTTGTGGATAATGATGATGATGATGCTGATTCTCAAGTTTAAATTAAGTCAGACAAAAAGCTTACCAACCCTTTAGAACACTGTCAAATTAAGTCCCATCCATCTATCTGACCCTTATAGATTGGGAGATAAAAAATACCGGCCAAGTGGGAGTCGTACTCACACGCACACAGAGTTTCGTAGCACCAAACGATATAATAAAAATTTTTGAAGGCTCATTCATATTATGTTGTCAAAACTAAATTTGTTTTTCATAGTATGTTAATGAAAAACAAAGAAGAAGAATGAAAAACAAAATTACTGCTGCAGTTGGATGGAAAAGTCCCATATCTCGAAAACAACATCAAATCTTATTTAAATCAACTTTCGTTGAAAGTTTTTTTACGTTCTACAATCTTACATTTTTTCAGAATTTTCCTCCTCTTACTTTAGAACTTAGACGGGGACACAAACATTTTACCACTTTGGAAGTGTACATCTTTCAAACGATTAACTTCGAGAAAAAAATGGTTTTACTAACCTCAATATCATATTTAGAGGCTTATCTATAGACACCCCGCATGAATAGGTTTGATGAGGAAATTTTTAAAAAGGACGAATCTATAAGGGTTCCGTTTTTTGCCATTCGGCTACGGAACCCTAAAAAGCGGGAATTAAATAAAGTACAGGAAGAAAAGAGGTCCATTATCAGAACTCAAGGCTCTTATCTATTGAACTAGCTCACTAACGATGTGCGAAAGTGAGACTTAAGATCTTATCAATAAGAACTTATTGGAAAAAGCAGACTAGAGAGAGACGTGCCTACCTAAACGAAGTATAAGTAAATAGTTAAGGTGTAAGTTTTTAATGTGTCATGGTCACTAACATCGCGGACCTGTGGACGGTGAGTGAAAAGCTAGCTCACCGTCCGTCCGTCTTATCCCGACAGGCCGTGTCGACGCGCGACGGCGCGTTCGTGTTCCACGCGCGCCTCAAAGAGATGTCAGCAAAAGGAAGGGGCCCGCAAGGGCCGATGCCTGCCGGGGCTGCGGGACTGTTCGAAAGAGATACCGCGGCCCTGGAACACAAAGGGCAAAGAAGGAACATGGATGGGTTTTAGTCAGCAAAAGTCTGATACTCCCTCCCACTCCGCCCAGAGCGGGGGGCAATTGATGATTTCCCATCCAAAATCATATCATTAACACTAGAAACGGGATATTTACCATGTTTACTATTTGTTTTGAGTTCCCGATATTTCGGCGCTGTTGCAAGCACTTTGGTGGCGGTACTGAGTGCAAAAAACGAACAAGAAAGAAGGTAGACCGATTTGTCTGCTCATAAACATCCACTCGCAATAACTACAGTTTATCCGTGACCATCGTGCTTGCAACAGCGCCGAAATATCAGAAACAAATAAAAAAATGATCGACACCAACTTTTCGGTAGGTAGGTAATGTCAGTCCGATACAATTTTGACTCTTCCACCAACCACACAATTATGAAGTAATCGCTGATTAATTGTCACTTTGTCTCGTTATAATGTAACTTTATTAAAGCAATTATGTGTCCTTTTGTGTATGTACTTTTACTTTACGTGGTGAATTAAGCGGTAGCGCCTCGACTAACTCAATTTTATCTAACTACCCTAATCCCGTTGGTTAGTGTCAGTTTCCAATCTAGCCAAATGCTGACCTGGATTGTAGGCGTAGGTAATGGGTAACTAACTGCAATGACTGACATAGATTATTCGCATGATAAGGTGGACTGACAGTTTAATGGGCTATTTGAAAGCAGGGACAAGTGTCAATATGTAAAGGATAGTCATTTATCCGCTGAGCTCTGGTCGATCTTCAATTTAAGCCGCCTTTGCCTAGGATGGTCTGTGGATGGGTGACCACCCATTACGTAAAAACTTTCCCCCGTGCCTCGGAAAGCACGTTAAACCGATGGTCCCGGCTGTCATTTGAAGATCTTTGATAGTCGTTACAGGTAGTGACCCGAAAGTCTGACAACCAGTCTTATCAAGGGGTATCATACCCAATACTAGTTGGGTTGTGGAGGCCAGATAAGCAGTCGCTCTATGTACTCAGCTGCATCCGTTTCGACTGGAAGCTGACCCCAACATAGTTGGGAAAAGGCTAGGAGAAATGGAGTCAGTTATACACTGCCCTGTAAATATGACACAGTCTTTGCTGGTTTCTTGCATTCTTGGTAACTACCCCTAGGTGACAAGAATGCAAACTTACTGGTTAAATTCGATTTACAGGCACACACATTAAATTATGTATTGGTAATCTTTCAGGACACAAAATTTCTCGAGAACAGCTTCTACTACTTTATTATTTTCTTCCTTTGTTTTATTTATTTTTGATACCTTCGGCATGTCAGCGTTAGCATATACCTGAGTATATCTCTCATTAATCTTTAGTATTCCTTCTGTATAATCAGAATCTGTCTCAATCAAAATTATAGGGATTAAATTAACACCATTATTTGCTTTCAAAGATAACTCAAACTACACCCTCTACGATGTATACAACTATGGTAAGGTCCAAGGTGGCAATTTGATTGTACATGAAGCTGGGTCTTGGGACGTCGATAATGGCCTTCATTTGGATATTAATTTGAATGGGTACAAGTACTATCGACGGTGGGATTTCCAGAATATAACAATGAAGATGATTTTGGTTGTGAGTACATCTATTTATGTTCTACGAGCTTTTGTCGGTCTTTTGTTGAAGTTTACCCCATGTGAATGTACTACTGGGATAATTACCAACCACATGTCACACACAAGTTAACTATATACAAAATTTTATCAAAATCTGTTCCGCGGTTACATTAAAAGTATAGGCAAATAGGCAGAGATTCTTTGGAATTTATAATTTTAGTATTGATATTTATTTATTTGAACAGAGCACAACCACATCGCATACGATTGATAAAAGTTATAAATAAGCCAATACTTTTACCATTTTTAGACCATGTCCCTGTAGTGTTGTCTTCTTTTAGGTTCAACCAGCCCCAAAACAATTTGACCCAGAATCGTTAACTGGTCTGGAACAAGTTCCTGGAGTTGCCATGATAACACAAACATCTGCTGCTGTCCTGTACGTTGTAGCTAATATGCATAACATTAGGTAAAACTAATTTCTTTATAAATCACCTTTTCTGCAAAGATTTAAATCGCAAGATTCACCTCTATCACGTTAAAAAATCGTTTAGTTTCCGTCTCGTTGATATTGAACTTCATTGACTCATACACAGTGTAGTAGTGAATAATAGACATTATTTCGCTCAACCATACAGAAAATAGCTATCGTTCTATAAGAGACTAGCTGGGTATTACCCCTACATACAAATTTTACCTCTTTATAATATTATTACTCTTTATTATTTTGTATCGGTGTAACTGGGAACACTTTTTGCAAGACCACACGGAGAAGGCTTCTTACGATCTAATTCTTTGCTTATCTGCTATTCAATTGAAGTACACGAATAATTTGACCTGTGTATAACGCCACTCTTATTAATAATCATTATGTTTACAGTTATATTCCCACCCTCACAGACAGATGGATTGGTACATACGAGAGAAACAGCTCTAGGGTAATTTTAATTATTTGTATTTTTTGATTAATAGAGTTGATTAATTAATGTGTTCTTGCTTTGTGGTTCTTACGACACGAATATACTTGGCCCTAGTATTCGCCCTTGAGAAACACCTACTATAGATTTAGTTTGTTTTTCAGGTGGTATCGAACACTTTATATTTTCGAGAACAAGATTTGTCACCAGTAATACGACTGCTCAAGAGTGTCCAAGAAAACAACGATGTATTGAATCCACCACTGACTGCAATTGAGTAAGTTATTATTTGTATTGATCAATTCATTCAAACGTGCTTTTAAAGTCATAAATACCAATCGGACTGCTGTAAATTCTAAGTTGTTATTTTTTTAGCATATATGTGTCCTCCGGGATTCTGATAGCAAACATAATTCTTCTCCTGCCCTTGTCAGGAGTCCTTTTATTTGGGGTCGGAGTAGCATGTCTTCTTCTTACATACTTCTCATTATCATTAGTCGTCTTCTCATTCCCCATTCTGTATACCTGATCTTACACGCGGTCCATCCATTGTTTCCTTGGTCTTCTTACTCAACACAAAACCTACCTGATGACAGTTTTGCTTAATACTGATTATCACAATAAACTAGAATAAAACTTCATACTCCACCAATCCGCTTATGCTAGCATGGTGAATTACGGCCCAATACCTCGCACAGACGAGGAGGTCTCTCTCCCAGCAGTGAGAACTGCACGTAAGAATATTCGTGACAAGACTAGTGAACATGACAATTTCACAATTCGTAACATCACACCTGAAATCCCTGCAGGGTTGGGCGGAGGTGTACCTAATAGTACAACCCACATTTCACCAGTTATGTTTAAGTCCCATGTAATAGGGGGCGAACCTATTGCCATCAACTGGGCACAAATCCAGAGCTACTGAGAAATTCCTGCTGGAAAATTTGCCCGACCCGGGAATCGAACCCAGGAACATGCTCAGCAGTCGCGCTTGCGACCACTCGACCCACGAGGCAGTAAATTTCCCAATTCATCCTATTATTCTGCAGTGAAGTAGAAACTTGACGAGTCGATACAATAAATCTATACATACCAACGAACTCCCTAACAATAATAATGAAATAAAAATGAATAATGTATGAAACGCAAATTAAAGAAACAAAGCCTGAACCGAAAGAATTATTGTTTGACATGCAAATATGATTCCGCTGCGGGATTTAAATTCCAAACCGTTATCACAATACGTAAAAGCAACATTTAATTTAAGAGTCACTTCAGATGTCTATATTTGGATCATTATATTTCATTAATACAAATATCCCTCCCTCGCACCCTATTAAATTTCGCTTAAACATAGCTGACGAAATTTGGATGTACTGTAGGCACTACTCTGTATAACCCATGGTGTAACAGGAGTCATATTATACACCGTGACTTTTTTGTCGTCTTACAACGGCAGCCCACTTCATGTATCCAATGACTACTAAGCATTCATAAAAAAAATAGGTATCTATGAGGTTTTAATCATTTCAAAATAAAAATAGTATTCAATATTATGACGCATGACGTTGTTAAAACACCCTGTTGTGAGCGATGATCTACTGGACTCGAGCGCTGGGTAGGTATATTCTCCCGTTTGACACATAAACATCATTAAAAGGATGTTTCATAATTTTTTCTAATGTTTTTTTTTTGTACCTATTACGGAAGGTAAAAAAAAATCGCCCCTAGAACTATTTTATGTCAGGCACATTGAGTGGACCACCTTTGTAAGACGACTAAAAAGTCACGGTGTATAATTTATATCTATGCAAAATAGGGTATCACAAGGGGGTCACTTATCACCAACCACACAGTTCAATTAATTTTAGTGATCTATAATATTAAACTCTGACTGCATCGTTGCTTTAGTGGTCGCAATCAAGTCTGCTTAGCGTTGGGTTTTGGGTTCGATCCTCGGGTCAGGCAAAGTGTTATTGAGCTATTTCCTTAATTGGTTTTTATTAGCCACCCGGATTTGGAACTGAGGCCAAAGAAGGACACATTAGACTCTATTATATGCCAATTATAACCTAATTAACGGTGAGGAGCTCATGGCTAAATAATAAAAACCGCTCGGGTCGATCGTTAGGTTAAGCCGTGCTTGCGCAGGTTGGTCGGTGGATGGAACCCATTACATACCGAGTTTCCTGTATGCCTCAGATAGAACGTTAAGCATTGGTCCCGGCTGTAGAGGTAGTCAGTGGCCCAAAAGTCTGACAACCAGTCTTACCAACGGGTATCGAATTATCCAGTTCTAACTGGGTTGCAGTGGTCTAATAGGCAGTCGGTCCACATAAAATACTGGTATTCAGCAGCATCCGGTGAGCCTGGAAGCCGACCCCAAGTATATCGTAAGAATACGAAAGTTGCCACTTGCCACTTGTCCAAGACCTATGAACTTTTTTTTTATCATTCTGAATTGTCCCACTCCTGGGCAAAAGCCCCCATTCCTTCCATTTTTCTCAATTTTGCGCCTCTTCTCATCAATTAACGAGAAATCCATGCAAGGTGTCCCGCCATTTTCTCCTCGGTCTGCCGCGACCCCGTCTAACTGTCTCAGGGCTCCAGTTTTATGATATGCAAAAATTAGATTGCCGGCAAAGCTGTGGGCCCGGCTTTGCCGGCAATCTAATTTTTTACAACATGTATTCCTCTTACAGAACTCGCTACTTCTACCGCATACCAACAGTAGGTCCTGGAAAATTCGAGAACCAGTTCCTGAGACCACTCAGTCCTATAGCATGGTGGGCTGTGATAGCAGTCTCTGGACTATGTGCTGCTCTCCTGCTGCTGTCAGCATTGCTGGAACAACGTCCATCGTCGGTGCAGTATGCAGTATTCTCTGTTGTTGCTTCGATTTGTCAGCAGTGTATGTTGAACTTATGCGTATTTTCGTTTAGATATGTTCAATAATTTTATATTAATTACGAGGTTTAATGACTACATGGTGTATTTCACAGTTTTCCAAGACATTGATGATGGTGGAACAAAAAGGATTTCGACAGGTAAAAGATTTCTACTGTAATTTCAATCGTTTTTCGTGTCGGTCTGTCTGTATCTTTGTATGACCTCTTAGATCTTCTAAACTATACCATAGAATAAGATGCGGTTATCACAACAATATGAAGTGGCAAAGGGCTAGCGTTTTGGGGGACTGTCTTTTATAAATTTTGACGTTCAAAAAGTACTGATATCAGCCTAATTTGAATAAATTACTTTAGATTTTTATGTAAGGCAATAATAAACTAAACTAAATAAACTACCAATAAACAATAAAAGGGCATCAAAAAACTCCTCCTCAACGCAGTCAGCTGGTAATGTGCCCAAGAGACTGGCGGCGTTGAATTAGGCAATCATTTGGGAAGTTCTATTTGTAATAAATATTCCAATTATAGATTATTAAACTTTGATTTAGCAAAGAAATCTCGATGATTTAAATATTGCCACTATACCTACATTTACGAAGCATGGGCGGGGTCTCTAGTACTTTATCTGAATTCTTAAATTTTTTGGTGAACTAATACCTACTTGTCTTAATCTGATAAATAACAGTAATCGCTGACGTTACATCTGAAAGCTATCCATTTATTACAAAGACTGACACGCGATTAACGTTCGTTGATAGCGATCAAAGAAACTTAAATCGAGCAAAGTTATCAAAGTTGAATAATGTTCCAGATTCATGTCAGGTCTAAAATTAGACTCTAACAACCAAGGCTCTAGGCTTTATTAGTTTAGGCTGACATTCAATCTATGAATACTAGATTATAACCTACTGGTAAATAGCCGAAAACTAAGTAAAATTAACCTATTGTTTTTTTATGATAATTTACAGTACTTGTTATTAATTGAACTGTTTTTAATAGGTACTTGATGTTTAGTAATTGTAGAACAAAATAGATTAAGTAACAAGATAAGTAACATTTCATTAAAAGTATCCAAAAACCCGACTACAAATTGTATTGAGTATAAAAAAATATATATAATATAATTATACGTATACATTTCTAATCTCCTTTAATCATTTTGATAACCTACGCGACAGGTTTGGTTGGAAAAACAATTTAACGATTTACAATTCACCGCCAAAAATCCGACATTTTGTATTTTTTTTTAAACACAGCTTTTGAGACCTATCTAATGATGATACTTTAATCTAATGATGATACTTTAATCTAATGATGATACTTTAATCTAATGATGATACTTTAATCTAATGATGATACTTTAATCTAATGATGATACTTTAATCTAATGATGATACTTTAATCTAATGATGATACTTTAATCTAATGATGATACTTTAATCTAATGATGATACTTTAATCTAATGATGATACTTTAATCTAATGATGATACTTTAATCTAATGATGATACTTTAATCGAATGATGATACTTTAATCTAATGATGATACTTTAATCGAATGATGATACTTTAATCGAATGATGATACTTTAATCGAATGATGATACTTTAATCTAATGATGATACTTTAATCGAATGATGATACTTTAATCTAATGATGATACTTTAATCTAATGATGATACTTTAATCTAATGATGATACTTTAATCGAATGATGATACTTTAATCGAATGATGATACTTTAATCTAATGATGATACTTTAATCGAATGATGATACTTTAATCGAATGATGATACTTTAATCTAATGATGATACTTTAATCGAATGATGATACTTTAATCGAATGATGATACTTTAATCTAATGATGATACTTTAATCTAATGATGATACTTTAATCGAATGATGATACTTTAATCTAATGATGATACTTTAATCTAATGATGATACTTTAATCGTCGAAAACCATCCAGCCATTTGGAACATACGAGTTAATAAAGAAATTTACGAAGAAACATTCAAGATACACGCGAAAAATACAACCCTTCCTTGGCCGTCGAGTAAAAACAGTTACAGTAATTTAGAAAATGTACTGGTTAAACAGAAAATGAGAATTTTAGTGCTCTTACGCAAGATATTTCCCACGAAATAACGATAGCAACTTACAGACTAGTACAATTTCGAACATACTTAGTTAGGTACATGTTCATAAAACTGCTAGTAACATTACGTAGTAGACATAAGAAACGGTGTTCCACCAAATCTACAAATTACTTTTTTGTTTATTCTGAACCCAGCTCGCAAGGTCACAATCCTGGTGACTGGTCTGTCCTGCGTACTGCTGTACAACTACTACACCAGCTCAGTGGTCAGCTGGCTGCTGAACGGTCCACCTCCTTCCATCAACTCCTTGAAGGAACTGCTGGAAAGTCCACTGGAGCTAATCTATGAAGATATTGGGTATACACGATCATGGTTACAGGTATGGTTTTTAGTCTCATAACGGTCCAGTGATGGTCTTCAAGACTAGGTGATAGACTGAGTGGGTTTACTTATCTTAAGGGTGATGGTCCTCCTTCCTTCCGATTCCTATGGTTGGCCTCAAAGACCAATTCAACCAAACCTGCGTGGACCGATCCAAACGGAATACCTACTTTTACTAAAACTTCGTCGTGTTTGATATTGCTATTCATGGACATAATAATGGGGGCATTTCGAAACTAAAACTTTGAAGCTCGAATAGACCCGTTTTCAATCTTATCTCGATCCTAAATTCTTCTCCTTCAAAGCTACCACTAACCCATTCAATGGCTAAACCCGGTTGACGTCAATAGGCTCGCCCCCTATTACATGGGACTTAAACATAACTGGCGAAATGTGGGTGTACTAATGGGGACACCTCTGCCTAACCCTTCGGGGATTACAGGCGTGACGTGATGTTATCTTAATAATTACAGAATTTTGCCGAAACAGCCATGTTTTAGCAGCTATATGTAGACTGTCCGATAAAAGAAGCCAAAGCGTCCATCAACTGTTCAGCCTCCATACATTTACTAATAAGCACAATTCCTAATTAGTTCATCTACAAATAAAGCCCGCTACTAGTTACCTTACCTTGCAGACCCCTTCATACTACTTCAACAAAAGGAACGCTCCAATCGAGGATGAGCTGCGCAAGAAGAAAGTATTCAACAAGAAGAAGGATGCTCCACTATTAGTAGACCTGGTCGAAGGGATCAAAATGGTACAGAGAGGAGGTTTGTCTGAAAGAAAAGCGTTATTTTGCACCACATCAAATTATAGACCGACCGCTTTAATGAGACCTCACGGAGGTATCAATTTAAATGGAATATACTGAAGGTAGATCACGTATTGGTTCAATTAGTATCGTAATACCTGCGTTGATTATGGTTATTTTAAAGCAAATAACCTGTGGGATATTGTTAGGACTTTGTGGGCGCTTAATGTGCCTTTGGTGGGGCAAGGCGGAGGATTCACTAAAGCGGTCGTTCTATAATACTAATTATTATTAATAAGCTTCCAATTAGCAGTAGAGATTAAAATTTTGAGCTGAGCCACCATTCAATCTTAAGCTACAGTCACAGACACAAGGCATAATAACTTGTGAAAGTACTACAGTAGCCCATTCCAAGGCGTAGATCTCTATGGAGAAGAATGGGCAAGAAACTCCATGGACACTCTTTTCAATCAAAATATTGTTACAAAATCTTGGTTGCATCATTCATGAGGACATACATATATATATGTGAGAACGATGTATAAAGAAGTGTAAGCTAAGAGCGTTCAGAGTAAAAAGATCATAATATACAGTTCAAAAATAAAAATAAACCACACAATAACTATAGGTAACTAAATCAATAATCCCACACTATATCATCCACATCTATTTAGGAGCCCCATAAGAGTAACACGATCGATCCGCTCCCAGCTCAGTCAGATCCCAAAGGTTTTTATACATGGACCCGAAATTGGAGTTCCGTAATAAATTGCCGTAATTTACTACGACCCGGATCGTTTTCCTATGGTATTAGGTTTGTAAGAAGGTCTTGCATGGAAAAAGTTCAAGGATTTTAGGTATAAAAGAACACTTTCGTTTATTTAAAGATGTTTAGTCCTAGACGGACTTTATAAACTGCACCTAAGCGGAGGGGATCGATATTGTAAAAGTTGGGATCATACGTCACCTAGTGTTCATCGTCTGCCTAGATTTTTTCCAACCCTGTTGGGTTCGGCTTCCAGTCTAACCGGTTGCAGCTAAGAACCAGTATTTCACATGGACCGACTACCTATCTGACCTCCGCAACCCAATTAGTGCTGGGTAATACGATAGCCCTTGGTAAAACAGATTGTCAGACTTTCGGGCCACTGACTGCCGGGACAAACGGCTTAACGTGCTTTCCAAGGCACAGAGGAAAGTCGGTATGTAATTGGTGGTCACTCATCCACGGTCTAACCTAGGCAAGCGATAACCCAGTTCTCAAACGGTTAAAAAAATGCAGTATGAAACTGCTCAGCGATCTCAAAATAATACAGTTAAATAACGAACAGATCAACGCCGTGTAAACAAGGCCTAATACTAAAATGGTCAAATTTTGTAATTATAGCAATTCCGAAGTTACTTCTGCTCTCAAAACGGTAAAGGAAAACATAAGTAAAGGGAAACTTGCTGCGGGACTGTTCGAAAGAGATACCGTGGCCCTGGAACACAAAGGGCAATGAAGGAACATGGATGGGTTTTAGTCAGTAAGAGTCTGACACTCCCTCCCACTCCACCCAGAGCGGGAGAAGTCATTTGATGATTTCCCATCCGTAAAAAAAAAAAGGAAACTTCGAAGACGTGTGAGGTTCAGTAATGATGACCCACTTCTTCGCACGGAGAGGAGGTCTGTGTCCCAGCACTGGGAACAATATAGGCTGAATATCCTTATGCTTAAAGTGACTACTAAAATATGATGAACAGAACAATGTACCTACGTAGTTTGTACGCTAACTTTCATGAGCATACAATCCCAAAGGGCTGAAAGTTTGTATTCCTACATTAAACTTGAACTGATGAAGTTTATTGCAGAAATGTTTAATTAAACTTATAATTAGTGGAGCTAATTTTTGTAACACGCTCTGTAACTTTACAACAAACAACAGTTTTACCTATAAACTTCTAGGTTTTCCTGTGTATGTGCTGATTTCCCTGCTTTATCCCAATTTATTTGGTGTCGGCGCAGCATGTCTTCTCCGTCCAAACTTCTCTTTTACTAGTCATCCAATGAGTCACATCCTTCTTTTTTTTCGGATGGGAAATCATCAAATGACCCCTCCCGCTCTGGGCGGAGTGGAAGGGAGTGTCAGACTGGTACTGACTTAAACCCATCCATGTTCTTTGCTCTTTGTGTTCCAGGGCTGCGGTATCTCTTACGAACAGTCCCGCAGCCCCGGCAGGATGAGTCACATCTTCATATCATCTTTCACACAACCATCCATCGTGTCTTCGGCCTCTCCTTCTCTCTAGCTCTCTTCGTATAGCCATCCCCAACCATATAAACTTTCCACATGATATTTACATTTTTGCCATTCAAATACTTGTAGGGCCATGTTTTCAATACCACTTTTGCTTTTGTCAAATTCATATCAGAAGCCTGAGAGTCTAAAAGCAGTCTTACCAAAGAGTAACGCATTACTCTTGGTTGTATTTTGGAGGTCAGATGGGCAGTCTTCAGCTACATCCAGTTAAACTGAAAGCTGATCCCAACATAGTTGGGAAAAGACTAAGCAGATGATAATGATGACTATGTCAAATTAATATTTTACAGGCTACGCTTACCATACCGAAGTGAACAGTGCCAACGCTCTGATATCAAAAACGTTTACCCAGGATGAGCTATGTGAGCTGGGTTCCTTACAGTCTATGGAGAAAACCGTGCTGTATCCAGTACTTCAGAAACATAGCCCTTATAAGGAGTTTATGACCTGGAGGTACGAAGCACAACATACTAATTGAATTAATTAATTACACACCTCTAAACTACCAACTCTGCCGAGTACACACGGCGGCAAATGAAGCTGTACATTTCCAGTATAGCTTGGCCTCGCTTTGTATTGATTTCGTTTCCTATACAATGAGAGATCCGCATAAACTGGTTTTGTAAAGCTTGATTGGCCGTCGTGCGTACCTAAAACTTTAGCTTTCTGGTTTCAATACTAACTTAGTTCAAGAATTGATTTCTAGTTTTCCAATATCGTTTAAATGCGTAGCGTACTCATAAAACTAAACAGTCTTTAATAAAACCTAATTTCCTCTGTCGTTGACATCTTATATCTTTCTTATTAAGATTCGTAATCGATAATGTCGTAAATGCGAAAGTTTTAATTTCAGCTCAACGCACAGTTATAAGAACTGCATGAGATCAGTATCACTTCAACTCTTACACTTCGGAATCATCTATACATATAATAAAATCGTAAAAATCCAATTTTATGTTCCGACTTGGCTCAAAAACTACTGCATAGATCCTGTTCAAATTTTGCACAAATATTCCTTACAGGCTTCTTCACATGTTAGGCTATATATTATCACGCTACTCGCTTAAGGGGGTGAGCAATAATGCATTATGTCAGTATCCTTCATTAATTGTTTGACGTTTCAGTTATGACAAGCACCAGAATGGCTATTTGAAGCTTATGTCAACAGAGAAAACAGCCTAGCGGGTTCTTGAACGTTCTGTAAGCTACTGGTCGCAAGTTCAAACCCCCACTGTTACTTTCACTTTTTTGTAATTTGTTTGAAAATTTTTTTGATGCTTTTAGATTTCCATTTTTTTTTGTATTGGCATCGTTTGCATTTCTGTTTTTCTCCTTTTTTCTTCAAACGTTTCTCCAAAAAGTAATAGAGAAGTATGGAAAAAGACGACATGCTGCGCCGACCCCGAAAAAATTGGGATAACGGCAGGAGAATGATGATGATGATTTCTACAAAAAGTTCTTGCTTTACTAGAAGTCTGTTTCCTTTCGATTTGCAAAATATCAATAATCAATCGCAGTTTGGAATTTTATTTTGGAATTTTATTGTTCTTTTATAGATTGGTATAGTGTTCAGAAGCGAGCATGAGGTCCTGGGTTAGATTCCCGGTCGGGCAATGTGTTATTGAGTTTTTCCACCAGCAAATTCTCAGTAGCAACTACGAAGTCTGGTTTTGTGCCCGGTTGATGGTGTATCGGCACTATAAAAAGTACAAAAACAACAAATAACAAAAAGTACTACAGCGCCATCTATGACGCAGGTGATGAACTAAACATCGAAATACGTCTAAATTCTGCCTGGGTCAAATAAATCGCCCAAATAAAGTTATCCGCGACTTAAGACTATATAGAAGTACCCGACAACAACTGTTGGGCAGTTATAGCCCACCAGACATTACACCCGTCTGGTCGGACTATCCTCCCTTTTCTATGGGGGATGAAGAACCTTACAACCTGTTCTTTATACAAAATGGCAATAGGCTCGCTAAATATTTCATGGGAGTGAAACATAACTGACAAAATGTGGGTGTACTACTAGGTACTATATACACTCATCTGTTTTCTCATTAAAATCTATACATATAATAAGACAGTAAAAAAACTGTGTCTGTACATTGAAAATATTTGAAAAAAAAAATTGAGGGGTGTTTAGAAACAGTAATAGAGCATGAATCCAAAAAAAAAAATCTGTCTGTTTGTCTGTTTATCTGTTTGTCTGTTTGTCTGTTTGTTTGTACACGCTAATCTTCGGAACTACTAGACGGATTTGAAAGATTTTTTTTTTGTTGTATAGGTATTAAGTCTGGGCAACATATAGGCTATAATTTATCTTGGAAACTTGAACACCTGATGCAGAACCGCAATAGAATAGCTAAACTATAAGAGATACAAAAATGGTACCATAGCAAAAATTGTTCCACGTGATGAGCATTTTCTGCTGAGAGAATAAATTTGAAGATCTGGAACACCTGATGTGGAACTCCAAGAGTCCAGCTACACTATAACTTATATAGGAATGACGTCTGAGCAAAAATTGTTCAATCTGATGACCACTCTCTGTTGACTTATAAAATCGAAGATCTGGAACACCTGTTGTGGAACTCCAAGAGCCCAGCTACACCATAACACATATAGGAATGACGTCTTAGCAAACATTGTTCAATCTGATGAACACTCTCTGTTGACTTATAAAATCGAAGATCTGGAACACCTGTTGTGGAACTCCAAGAGCCCAGCTACACCATAACACATATAGGAATGACTTCTTAGCAAACATTGTTCAATCTGATGAGCACTCTCTGTTGACTTATAAAATCGAAGATCTGGAACACCTGTTGTGGAACTCCAAGAGCCCAGCTACACCATAACACATATAGGAATGACTTCTTAGCAAAAATTGTTCAATCTGATGACCACTCTCTGTTGATTTATAAAAATCGAAGATCTGGAACACCTGTTGTGGAACTCCAAGAGCCCAGCTACACCATAACACATATAGGAATGACGTCTTAGCAAACATTGTTCAATCTGATGAGCGCTCTCTGTTGACTTATAAAAATCGAAGTTCTGGAACACCTATTGTGGAACTACAAGAGCCCAGCTACACCATAACATATATAGGAATGACGTCTTAGCAAAAGTTGTTCGGTCTGATAGGCTTTTCCTGTTGACTTATAAAAATCGAAGATCAGAAACATCTGATGTGGAAATCAAAGCTATCACTAATTTCAATGTATAATTATAAAATAACATAAGCTGGGAGTACCTCCACGCGGTGACTGATATTCGATGACGACGGTATATCATTGAAAATTTGACTCTACTGGAGAAAACTCCTATTAATTTTTTTATTTTTTCGAATAAATATGCCTTCAGGCTTATGTTATTTGAGTGTTTTAGACTTTTTCCACTTATCTTCGTGACACGGTAGCCTACCCGGTAACGCAGGGGAGCAGTCACTTGGATTTTAATTGATCAGGTATCTTCTTCACAATAAAACTATAACCATACCTAGAAAGAGGTCAAATCTTTCCCAATGTTCCAAAGGAGCTAAAAGATTGAGGATCATAAGATCCCAAGAATCTACCGAAGAACGTCAGGAGAGACTTGATGCTGTTCGAGAACATCAGGCTGCAACTCGCTCCGCTCTTCCTCTCTTCTCTTCCTCTTGGATAACGAAGCACGCCTGCGTTCTCAGCGTATTTACGCATCTACATCCAGGTCTCTAGATAACTGTGAAGAATATGATGCGCGACTGACCGCAGATCGTGAACGTCATGCATTGTCTCGCGAATCGGAGACGTTCACGGATAGAGAATTACGCTTGAGTTCCAAGCGTATCTACGCATCGACTTCTAGGTCTCTAGAGAGAAGTGGGGAACGTAATGCGCGACTGATCACTGATCGTGAACGTCACGCATTGTCTCGCGAGTCGGAGACGTTCACGGATAGAGAATTACGCTTGAGTTCCAAGCGTATCTACGCATCGACTTCTGACTTACAAAAATGAAAGATATGGAACGTCTCGAATCGTCTCACGCATCCCGTTGTTTTCCCGTCCCCGGGCTCTTAGAATTCGACATCAGACGTTTCAGATCTTCGATTTTGACGATCCCGTTGTCGCTGGCATAAGCAACAGGATCCGCGTACGAAGTCGCGGGCAGAAGCTAGTTTCTATTAAACTCATAGTGAAACGTCAAATTATAAGCATCGACATCGTCTCGGATTGACATCAGCTGTATGTGTTTAATAAAAACCAACTTGAATTTACAGTTATAAACCACATTAAACAAGTTATAAGTCAGTAAACATAAAAAAATTGAAAAGAAAAAAAAGGTAAAATTAAAATGTTAAGTCATCATCTGCCTAGCCTTTTCCCAACTATATTGGGGTCGGCTTCCAGTCTAACCGGATGCAGCTGAATACCAGTATTTTACATGGAGCGGCTGCCTATCTGACCTCCACAACCCAGTTAGTACTGGGTAATACGATACCCCTTGGTAAGACTGGTTGTCAGACTTTTTGGGCCACTGACTACCTAACGACTGCCAAAGATGTACAAATCACACCCGGGTTCAACGGCTTAACGTGCTTTCCGAGGCACGGAGGAAACTCGGTAAGTAATGGGTGGTCACCAATCCACAGACCAACCTAGGCAAGCACGGCTTAACCTAAAGATCGACCCGAGCGGCTGTTATTACTTAGCCACGAGCTCCTTCAAATGACAAACAATATCCTTAAAATGTTTAGTACTAAATTAAATTAAAAGACATAAAAACAGCACAAAAAGAAAGAAATCAAATTAAAAAAGAGGTAAAATTATATGAAACCTAAATATATTTTTTTTCAAAATTAAATAATTCGTAACATAAATAAAAAGTAGTTGAAAAAACTTAAAAACCCGACTGAAAAAACTGAGAAGCAGAAAATAAGCACATTTTTAATTAAACAAAAGTTGGAAGCAGTCGGGACCCATTCCATTTTCGTAATTTTTTTAACTGAAAAAGAGGTGAGGTGATATCGATCCAGTGCGGAACTTATAAGTGTGCTTTGAGTTTTACACTTTTTTTTTTGTTTTTTACTTATGGGAAATCATCAAATGACTTCTCCGGCTCTGGGTGGAGTGGGAGGGAGTGTCAGACTCTTACTGACTAAAACCCATCCATGTTCTTTCATTGCCCTTTGTGTTCCAGGGCCACGGTATCTCTTTCGAACAGTCCCGCAGCTGAGTTTTACCCTGATTTCATCATCATTCGTATGATATCACCAAACGTCCGTTTCTTCCTTACTAAAGTTATCCTCTTTTCCCTCCTACTTTCAGTCTAATGCGTCTATCAGAACAAGGCATAGTCTCCTGCATCCAGATCCGCCGATCATCATTTGAAGTTAAGTGTGAAGGCAGTTCCCCTCGAGCCCTCGCTTTGGGAGGAGCAGCACCTGCTTTCATACTCCTGGCTGGAGGGTACATGCTGGCTACAGTCATCATGATGGTGGAAAGGTAATATCTGGCATGGAGGGGATATATTCGACCTCGGATGCCTATGTATCGTATTTTTACCTTTGCTGGCAGTAAATTGAAGCTTCACTAATATAGTGTCTATCTGGTAAACTATTTGACTTTTAATTTGGTCTTGCGAACAAAAATAGACCCTGCCTAGAAAAAGTGTCATTATATCAGTTTTAACGATAAAGTAAAAGTCAAAGTGTATGTGACTGACGTATCGCGTTGAAAAGTGCCTGGGCCCTATTATCGATTTATGACGTGTATTTGACATTACACCCAAGGGTGGTAAAGCAATTCCGTTGTCCGGTACCCCACTTAATTAATATACAGGTTAAACTTAATTTTATCTTGAGAAAGAAGTCCTAAAAAGATTAAGTTTTTGTTTCAGAATGATGTACAAAATGAAACATAGTCACGATATTCTGAAATAGATTCATTCATCATCATCATCAGCCTATAACAGTCCACTGCTGGACATAGTCCTCCTCAATAGCACGCCACTCAACTGGATTCGCAGCAACTCTCATCCAGTTGCTGCCAGCGACTCTGCGAGGTTGTTACTCCACCGAGCCTGAAGGCGTCCCACCTTACGCTTGCCGGTTCGCGGTCTCCACTCAAGAACACGTCTACCCCAACGGTCATCGGTTCTACGGCTAATATGGCCGGCCCATTGCCACTTCAGCTTACTTATTCTATTAAATAGATGCATTGCAATGTGTTTATTACTGATCACGAGGCACCGAGTAATCCAATTTCACAATTTATAGCATTCGAGTGAGTTACCAATTTGCACAGGACAGCTGTACCGCAACTGGTATTTTGATTTATAGATTGAAGAGTAGCCGTTACTATAGTTGCTGCCAGTTAAGATGGCGATAGCGGTCATTGCTCTTTCCATAATATCTCTTCGTATGAACCAAAACAAATGAACCATGTATCGTTTTTCATTAGAAAAGATGTTGAAGATCACGATAGATGACGATTCAAGACATGAATTGGCTTATTTGTGGATTTCAAAGTTAAGAACTTTAATATGTGTAGGTGGGCCAATGACCGCCATTGCCATCTTAACTGGCAGCAACTATAGAACTAACTATTGTATTTTAAGTTCACAAATAAAATAAATAAAACGCTATATTGCCGTTTTTTATTTCATATAACATAACATAACATCACGCCTGTAACCACCGAAGGTTTAGGCAGAGGTGTACTTAATAGTACACCCACACATCGCACGTTATGTTTAAGTGCCATGTAAGAGGGGGTGAGCCTATTGCCATCAACCGGGCACAAATTCAGACTCCATGGCTGCTACTGAGAAATACCTGATGGAAAATCCCAATAACACTTGGCCCGCCTTGTCGCCAGTCGCACTTGCGACTCCACTATTCTGAAGATGACAGAGAGTGAATTTTCCTTTATACAAACGCATTAAATGATTAGTGGTGCTAGCGGGTTTTTAGTCTGTAATTCAAATAATATGCTTGTCGCTTTCCACATGAATAAAGGGTGTAAAAAGACCCTTAACGAAGCCGAAAAGCACTTGTTCCCCTCGTCATTGTGATAATTTTTTTGTTCTGGACTATACCTGGGAACCTTCTAGTTACGGAGATATTGGGGGTCAAAGTTCCAATTTTTTCACAAGTTTTTTTTTAAATACTACTTTTTAAGGTTCTAACTTTACTCCAATTACCTCCATGGTCCGTTTACTATTCAAAGCATCCATCAGCAATAAGTTTTGAGCGCATTATATTGAGTTTTACCGTAAAATGTGATTTTTGACCCCAAAAAAAAATTTCGTTTCCCAGCAAAATTTTTTGCGTAAAGTTACTTAGTTTGATGTACAGAATGCTTGGTTGACGGCTTGGTGAAGGGTCTGTTTACACCCCGTATACTTTTATTCGGAACACAATTCCACATCTATTTATTTGCAATACCACCCGTTTCGCTACCCAATACCACATTTTGGCACTGGACCCTACACTTTTACATCAAAAACAGAAAATACAAGTTTCCGACCATCCAAGCGACGATTTTCAATCACTGGGCTGGCAGATCGCCACGGATTATCCACGATCTATTAAAATAAATCCAGTTGTGACTAACATAGTGACATACAAACCCTTTGTTAGTGGAAATTGGACATTCATACTGCAGTGGAAAATTCGGGGAAATTGATAAAGGAAATTCAGTTGAACTCGTGACCTGATTGAAGGTTATTGAATCTGACGTGGAGAAACTCAGCTGCCTATTTGCTTTATTTTTGCCAAATAGCATAGCTCTAACAAGATATACAGGGGGTTTTTTTTCGGATTGGAAATCATCAAATGACCCGCTGGGCGGAGTGGAAGGGAGTGTCAGACTTTTACTGACTAAAACCCATCCATGTTCCTTCTTTACCCTTTGTGTTCCAGGGCCGCGGTAAAGATATACAGGGCTTGGGTGACGATAAACTTTGTGTTTAGTGAGTGTATTATTCAATTGTATCTTTATTACACTTTTTTGACCTACATCATCATCTACCTAGCCTTTTCCCTATGTTGGGGTCGGTTTCCAGTCTAACCGGGAGCAGCTGAGTACCAGTATTTTACATGGAGCGACTGCCTGTCTGACGTCCACAACCTAGTTAGTATTGGGTAATACGATACCTACTCCTTAGTAACACTTATTGTCAGACTTTCAAGCCACTGACTACCTGTAACGACTGTCAGAGATCTACAAATGACAGCCGAGACCAACGGCTTAACGTGCTTTCCGAAGCACCGAGGAAACTCGACGTTGTATGTAACGGGTGATCACCCATCCATGGACCTACTTAGGTAAGCAAGCCTTAACCTAAAGATCGACCCGAGCGGCTGTTATTATTAAGCCACAAACTCCTCGAACGAGGTGAGCGATTGTTGGGAAATTACCTGTATCTCTGTCTTTCTGTCTATTACTCTTTCACGCCCAAACAGCTGATCGGATTTCGATGAAAGAAGAATGGCATCACGCCATCTTAGTTTCAGAGGCGTTCATGAAGAAAAGTTTGTACATTATACGAAGCAATTACGGGGCTTTACTTTCTACGTAATCTAGCGGTACCCAGAAACTGTCACCGCTGGCCATTCTTCTTTGACAGACAGGCAGATCATAACCGAGGTTAGTATATAGGATTCTTTTCACGCCAGTAGTATTTTTCAGGGGATGCTCCACCTCTTATCCTGCCCTCTTAGCCCTAAAACATGCAGCCGAAGTGACCTCTGCGCTGCCACCCACGACGCGGTGGAAGTGGCGAAGTTTTGGACCAGCAACATATCAAATTTGTCGTGCCAGCGATACGAAGAAGAAGAAGGGAATAATTTCCAACATAGCCACGGGGAAAACTTAGTAGGAATACAAGCAAAAGCATCCATCAGACCTCCTAAACAATATATTATGTTGCCAGCACGTTTCATCCACTTAACCAACAAAAGTAATACCACAGACAAACATAAAACCCTCGCACAACTGCTTACTTTGTGCAACTACTACAGTTTGTGTTAATTATGCAACTCTCTCTTCATATTGCTGTATACAACTTATAGCTTTTACCCGCGGCTCTGCTCGCGTGGAGGTTGAAAATCTTACCACAGGAGCTTGTTTCGAGAATAAAAAGTATCCTTAATTATGGAACAAATGGTGCTGAGCTGGATGCAGTGATGGCAGGTGAAGTAAAGCTGTGAGAGACGGATGTTCAAGGAATGGAAAGAGAAGGGTCCGGGAAGGCTCCGGCAGCGAGATGGGCAGACGACATTCTTGCCATCGCGGGTTGATATACACAAACAAAGAGAGGCCGGCCCTACGGCCGGCAATACGGTACACCTTGGTAAAACTGGTTGTCAGACTTTCGGACTGAACTGACTTTTGAACTGACTACCTGTAACAACTGTCAGAGATCTAGAAATGACAGCCGGAACCAACGGCTTAACGTGCTTTCCCAGGCTCGGAGGAAACTCGTTATGTAATGATGGTCACCCATCGATAGACCAACCTTGGCAAGCGAAGCTTAACCTTGAAGACCGAACCATGCAACTGTTATTATTTATCCACGAGCTCTATCAATATGCCACATTTTAACTTAATCTGTTCAGCATGCGTGATAAACAGACAAACTCACTTCCTTTATAATCATTATTAGAATACATAGCTACTTAATTACTTTGTGCAGTTTATCAAATAACCGGTTGTTGTTACAGTTCAGTTAACTCAGTTAGTTTAAACTTTGAAGTTAATTTGAAGTCTGAGGATCATCTAGATGGTATGATGGCTTTAATAGGAACTTGGACTAGGTAGCGGGTAATTGGATGCAATTAGGGTTCGTATTTAGATTGCTACGAGATTTCGGAAATGAAGGAGATTATCTACTGCATTCAGGGTTACCCGTGAATTTATTATTATGTACAAAAGTTTAGTGTTTCCATTGCGAATTGCTGCTTTATTTGTTTTTTAATAAGCACAACAAAATTATTTTTTTGAATAATTCAGTATATACAGACGCCAGCACATCAAGCTACCCGAAACTATAAAATTTTCCCAATCAAACTTGAACCTAATTCATTTGCGATAAAGTTGAAAATCTATTAAAGAAAATTTCACAGATTGTAGTAGCTTAATGTGCTCGCGTGTGTACATTATTTACAAACTAAAAATAGATCTAAAATAATAATGAAAACATGTACCTACATGTATCAAAATGGAAAAGAATTATAGGGTGTCAGAATTCGTCCACATCGTTGTCAACAGGAAAAGTGCCCAGAAGGCTGGCAGCATTGGAAAACTTCATTAATTTGTTAAATCCATACTTCATATTTTTACTTTAATATTATAATTGCGAAAGTACCTGAAAATCTTCTTTTTACATGTTCATGCCTTTAAAGCAAAACAAACATGTCAATCAAATTAAACCATGGCCCTGGTTTGGACACACTAAGTACGTTCTTATAGATTAATTTCGTATGTCCATGCGCACAAGCTATAATTCAAACCTCCGTTAACCAATTGTATGTGGTCATTTTTAATTAACGAAACCGGAGAGGAGAGAGCTTTGTATTAAGGGGATAGGCCATTGACATTGTATTGCATTGTTGCGTTCGACATTTGAATATTCAAACAACTCAATTTCTCAAGACAAGACTTGAACTTATTGTAAAATCATCATTCTCTTGCCCTTATCTTAATATATTTGGGGTCGGCGCAGCATATCTTCTTCTTGCATACTTCTCTATTACTCGTCGTCTCAGCAGTCACATTCTATCTAGCCATATCATCCTCCATACAGTCTATCCATCGTTTCTTTGGTCTTCCTCTACTCTTATAGCCATCTACATTCGTACTCAATTTTTTCCTCACTATATTTATCTCATTCTTGTTCATCACATGTCCATACTACGATAACCGATTACCACACAACTTATGTATCATGACTGCTAATCAATTATTGGAAAGCCAGCCCTTGGGAACTGTGATTGTTCTCTACTAAGAAACATCAACCCACACAAAAAGGTAGTGACATAAAATTCACAGAAAAGTGTCGCAGCGCCGACATAAAACTCAAGGTTTGTATGTGCTACAACGGCGTCATACAAATGATTTCTTTACTACCCTCGAAGATTTCCCCGGCGACAGAAAGGGTCACAAATTGGACGGTAATACAATTACTGTAATGGATTGAGAACTGTAGAAACAACGTCATTTCAGGTTTACTTGTGGGCTAAGTTAGGATTGAAATGACCTGTCGGGAAGTTATGACGTTTTTGCTTTACAAATCTTTGTGAACATAAAATCAAAGCATTTATTTCAAGTAGGCCAGTTACTTGCACTTTTGAATTTTCGAAACAAAGACAACAATAAAATGAAGCTACAGTCCCAGTCACAAGGCATACTTATTACTCTGAAAGTTTTGTAGTTGCCTATGGAGAAGAACGGGCAAGAAACTCCAACAAAACCTAACCTAATAACATAACATCACACCTGTAATCCCTTACGGATTAGGCAGAGGAGTACCTAATAGGGCACCCACATTTCGCCAGTTATGTTTTAAGTTCCATGTGTCCCATGGGGGCGAGTCTGTTGCCACCAACCGGACACAAATCCATACTCCGTGGCTGCTACTGAGATATTCCTGATGGAAAAACCCAACAACACTTTGCTCGACCCGGTGATCGAACCCAGGACCTCATACTCAGCAGTCGCGCTTGCGAACACTTGACCAACGAGGCAGTTGTAACAACCTTAGTGAACGTTATAGATAAATGTTACAAAGCATCGCTTGTATACTAGAATGCAATCCAAAATGTACGTATAGAATACACAAAACAATCATTCAATATTCACACTTTTCTTTTTGATTAGAAAACCAAAAAGAGACCTATAAAGAATGGCCCGGGCGTCGGGGGTCACGTGGTGGCAACCGGCCACCGTAGGCGCGGGTCTGTGGACGGTGAGTAATGCGTTAGCTCACCGTCCGTCCGTCATACGACGACAGGCCGTGTCGACGGCGCGTTCGTGTTCCACGCGCGCTTCAAAGAGATGTCAGCAACCAGGAAGGGGCCCGCAAGGGCCGATGCCTGCCGGGGCTGTGGGACTGTTCGAATGAGATACCGCGGCGCTAGAACACAAAGGGCAAAGAAGGAACATGGATGGGTTTTAGTCAGTAAAAGTCTGACACTCCCTCCCACTCCACACAGAGCGGGAGGAGTTATTTGATGATTTCCCATCCGAAAAAAAAAATTAAAAAGAAACCTATAAAGAAACCCAAATAGAATCCTCAGAAAAAACCTATCTGTATAAAACTTGCTATTTATAATTTTTTCTCAAAAAGATTCGTCATTTGCCTATTTATTTTCACAGAAAATGGTCTTTACTACTCTATCGGTAGATCCTGTGGGGAAGTGCAAGATGTATTGCAGTAAGTACATCCCTAATATAGATTTACTTCACCAGTCTCACCGCACACAAATTAATATTTGAATTTTTCATGAAAAACTCTCTCGTAACAAGTTGAAAAGTTTCTGCTTCTTACGATCTTGCATGGATTCAAGAAATATGGAGGAGGCAAAATAATAAAAAAAACACACTCAGTTTATTAGAATACTAGCTGACCCGCGCAACTTCGTCTGCGTCACATAAGAGAGGGTTAGAGAGGGTGGGTCGTAGTCACCTATTATACAATTCTAAAGGAGCACATCACACACATAATGAAAATGAATAAGATATTCATTGGAATCAAATGATGTTAGAGCAGATTCGTTCAAAATTAAATACTTCTGATGAATAACGTATTTATTTGGATAAGGATAAATACTATGTTTACAAAAACACCTTTGCAAAAATAATGCATAATTTTTGAAGAAAATTGAGAACCATAAAAAAGATGAGTGTGTAAGTTAAAAGATATACATATGCTATCACGGACTTTTTTTAGAACTTTTAAAAGGAACAATTCCGTCATACATGATTGCTGCGGAACTTTAACCGTTTACGCAGCGGACGCAACGGAAGCTCTCAAAAGGAATAAATTTTCGGCATTTTTTATTTTGTGTGCAATACAGAATAAGAATCACTAAACTATTCTTATTATGTTTTTCCAAATAAGGGCTGCCCTCGACAGCCTTTACGTCTTCATCCTCAGACACTCGATGACAGCCAGAGCCCAGCTAGATCTACAGTTCTCATCAAGGTGCATGAAATGAGCCCGAACACGATATAGATGCTGTAAACTTTTGAGGTCCTATTGCAGCTGCCCTCCGCTCCATCGTCAGACCCTCGATGAAAGTCATACTCCAGCTAATTCTAAAGTTCTCATCAAGGTGTATGAAATGAGCCCAAACACGATTTTTAGGGTTCCGTAGCCGAATGGCAAAAAACGGAACCCTTATAGATTCGTCTTGTCTGTCTGTCCGTCTGAATGTCACAGCCACTTTATTCCGAAACTATTCGGACTAAACCGTTGAAACTTGGTAGGTAGATGTATTCTGTGAACCGCTTTACGATTTCTATACAATAATTGAAAAATAACAGATTAAGGGGGTTCCCCACAGTTCCGATAGTTGTTGAGAGGATCCGGTAATTGGGTCTCGAGGTGGCTTTGCACAAATCCGAGGCCATGTGCTTTCATAGGCCTCGGAATGCGCCACCGTCGGGATCCATATTGACGGTAGGAGGGGTTCCCTTCGGCGTCGAGTCGACTTTGAAGTACCTAGGACTCGTCCTCGACATCCGGTGGAACTTCGTTGAGCATTTCCGACGTTTGGCTCCCAAACTGAAACGGGCTGGGGCTGCCTTCAAGCGGCTCTTGCCCAACCTGAGGGGTCCAAACGCCTCCTGCCGTAGGCTCTACACGGGGGTCGTGCGGTCCATGGCCCTTTACGGGGCCCCGGTGTGGGCGCGTTCAATTAAGCGGCGTGCCACCCACTAACTGAACGCGCGAAAAAGGTGGTAGCCGTAAGGCTAATCCGGGGGTACCGCACGATCTCCCGCGAGGCGGCGAGCCTCCTAGCCGGATCTGGAGGCGATAGTCCTCGCGCGCCTGCTTGAATGGCGCGCGGAGGCACTACGTCGGGGGGAAACTCCGCTGCCGTGGAAAATCACCGCTCAGCGGACAAACTTCCGACGCGATCTCATGGCGACATGGAGACAGCGACTGTCGCAACCCAGTGCAGGGCACGCCACAGTAGTGGCGATAAGTACCCTCTTTGAGGAGTGGCTAGAGAGGCGCCACGTCGCCCTCACCTTCCGCCTGACGCAGGTCCTCACCGGACACGGTTGTTTCGCGAGGTTCCTGCACCGAATCGGGCGGGAGGAAACGCCCGGGTGCTATCATTGTGAGGAGCGTCCGGAGGAGACGGTGGCGCTCACCTTGGAGGCCTGCCCCGCTTGGGCGGAGCTCCGCCGTGTCCACGTAGCGGCGATCGGCGGCGGCGACCTCTCGCGCCCGGCCCTGGTTCAGGCCATGGTCCGGAGCGAGAGGGAATGGGAAGCCGTCACCTCCTTCTGCGAAGCAGTCATGCTAGCGAAGGAGGTGGCGGGACGTGAGAGGGAGAGAATCTCTCGCCCCAGCAGCCGCGGGGGACGCACCGGGCGTCGGGGGCCACGTGGTGGCTACCGGCCACCGTAGGTGCGGGCCTGTGGACGGTGAGTAATGGGTTAGCGTCTGAGCCGCGCGGGTACCTTACTCATAGATCTAAACTCCCCTCCCGCACGCGCACCCCGCCTTGGTGACGCCCACTTCGCAACGGGCCGTGCAGCAGAAATCGTAATATTTAAATTTCGCCATAACTTCAAAACCAAACGTCCAATTTGAATCATTTAAAGACCAAATATTATCTACATAAACTGTACTTAGTGAGGAAATAATTTATTTTGATAAAGATTATAGCATGAGTAAAATAAATGCGTTTAAATGTAGTCCAAAAAAAATTCAAGATAAAAAAATGGTTGTTGTGCCTCACTCGACATAGATAGGTATGTATATGTATAGTATGTCACGGACTTTTTTGTAGATATTTATAAGATCTACAATTAATTTGAACATTTTATGGTTCTATCTTTTATAGTTTAGGAAGCGTACGCAAAATAAGTAACTTTTCTGGTTGATTTTTTACACTTTGTGTCCGAAAAACCCAAATATCTTACGGAACCCTATTTTTTTCCAAAATAAAATTTAGCCTATGTTACTCGTGGATAATGTAGCTTTCGAATGGTGAAAGAATTTTTTAAATCGGTCCTGTAGTTTTTGAGCCTATTCATTACAACCAAACAAACAAACAAACAAAGTTTTCCTCTTTATAATATTAGTGTAGATTGTAATAGGAATTCAGATGATGAATACAATCATGCAACTAGGCCCCCATGGTCGTGATAGACACCGTCGTCTAGAATGGCTTCGGAAAATGAAGGGGAAACTCATACTCCAGTGAGTTTGAGTTTTGGTGAAGTAACAAACAAATTAAGTAGTATAAGCATAAAGGGACCAGGGAGCACTGCAAAGGTTACATATACAGGGTGACGCCGACAATACGACAAGAAATGAAAACACTGGTTACACTAGTTCATAGAAATATTTTAAAACTTTTTATCAAATAAATCCTATCATTGAAATTAAAAAAAAAACATACAAACTATATAGCTTGAAACTGTTAACGAAATACAACACGATTTATAAATATTGGTTTACTAACCTTAGGTATAATTTGCACTAATTCGCGTCTGGAAATTTTTTAGGAACAAATTTGGCAAAGGCTTTTGAAGTAGCGAGTTGGCAGCATGATGTTTTCAGTGTCTATACCGTTGTGGAGATCGTTAACCTGTAAGTGCTAGCCTATTCATCTACATCATGTAGAAAATGCTGTAAATGTAAAATAATGTCCCTTGACTAAACTACTGGATATATTCGAATGAATTTTTGTATGGAGACTGGGAACGTCATGTCATACTCAGTTTATTTTATAGTCGTATTATCGGTGCCACCCTGTATGCAGCATTTTCAACTGTCGGCACTCGTACTCGAATGTTTGGATTTTCTAAAGGACGTCACAATTGCGTATACCAAACGAGATAGGACAGTTATCTTTCGGGATTCCATGGCGATCCCTATGTTGTGCAGTCGACCGCATATGGGGTGATTTTAATGAGTGTTGAGATAAAAAGTTTGTTTCTTTGCTGCTTCCCGTCTTGTACATTTGAAAGTCCTTCAAATGCGACCTTTTCAGAGTAAAAAGCACTAATTTGAATCTGTTTAGAGTCCAAAGTTCGATGACACTTTCTCTGAAATGAAAATAAGTTTAGCATAAAACTGTGAGAAGTTCATGTAATTGAATTCAGCCAGTCACTCTGCTGCAGCTTCGTACATAATAACTTCATTTATATTCAATGGAACCATTACAGAAAACATAACACTCTGTTATGTTCTCGACGATAAAATATTATGTATTGCAGAGCTCTCTAGCTTTGTTAGTAAAATGCGTAGTTTTTTTTTATTAGAATTTATTATTACTTGACATAGCTAAGTGCAGTATTTACTTATGCTGTGAACTCCAAGTGCTGTTGTTACGGCACGGTTGGCGCAGTGGCTGAGCGATTGACTGCAGCGCTGCGGATCGCGGGTTGGATCCCCGCACGGAACAAATTCTTGTATGGCCTACAGGTGTTCCAGGTCTGGCTGTTTGAGTACGTGAGTTTAAATGTTTGTAAACGCACCCACGATACAGGAGAGATTCCTTTAGTGGGGCAACGTTAAAAAAATAAGACTAGGTTTTTGTGACATAAAGAAGAGGTTTGTCCAGCAGTGGACTGGAACTGACTGATCTTCTTTAATAATGTGTCACCAAATATTTAAACTGCCTAGATTTTTCCCAACTCCTTGTCCTTGCTAGTGTAGACCAGCAAAGTAGTGTAAGCAAATGCGACGTCAGAAAAACAGAGAATTTAATTATTTATTATTCCCTCTTCCATTTTAACACTATCTTACCCTGATGTATGCAAAAAACTGTCTTTTTCCATTCACTCTCAGAATAAAATTAAACTAAAGTTTTATGTCTAACTATAAAATTGAAAATATTTTCAAAGTTTGCAACTGGAATGGGATTGGAAATTTATGATATCTAGTGGATCCTGGAATTATCCTGGCTAGCTTCCAGGACTTTTTATCATCAGCCCTGAACTACTTCTTTTTGAGTAAAAGACATGAAATACATTGCTGTAGACTCTGTCATATTTCTATGATCGTAAAATGCAGCTGCCTCGCTGATTGGTGCAGCATTAATATAGATATACTTATCTACACCCACATTTCACCAGATATGTTTACGCCTCATGTAAGAGGGTCGACCCTATTACCATCAACCGGCACAAACCCAGACACAGAGCTGCTACTGAAAAATTCCTGATGAAAAACCCCAATACTACTTTCACCGGCCTGGAAATCGAACCCAAGACCTCCTCCCGCCTGCGACCACTACACCAACGAGGCAGTCGTTTAATTCTATTTTTCTCAAAAAGTCGTAAAGAATACTTTCTATTTAATTTTACGATTCTTTTGAAACAGTACACAGAAAGCTATTACATTGAAGTACTAATATAAACTTAAATAACACGAATAAAAGAAGACTTCAATTAAGGGCAGGATTACATAACGGAGACTTGCATTAAATTAGATTAGGAATTTCAGAGATAAAAAGTTCTAGAATGCAGCATTTTTAGTTTTACTACAGCTTTTAAATCTAGTATTTGAGCCACGTCTGTCTGTGTTTCATCTAGCTCCTTCATTACAAAGGAACATGTGGTCTGTTCAAAATAACTTATTTTACTCCACTGCTGAATTTAGATTAGATTTAAGTGTAACATATACCTACACCATCATTGCGTAACACACTTTCAATCTATTCGCCCATTGCGTCATATTTTGAAATAGTACATTTTGATATAAGTGGGGAAACTTTGTTATTGCATTCGAGGCGGAATTAACATCCGAGCTGCAGGCGAGGGTGTTATGGAGCCGAGAACTGCAGTAACAAATCCCAACGCGTATCAAACGACATTTTTCAATAAACTTTCGAAGCTAAACTTTCGAAGAAGTTTTTCAAGAATTATTAGGAAACTATGATTTAATTTGCTTTTTTTCCGCGCTTTGCTTTCGCCAGGTTGAAGAAGAAGCAAAAGTATGATGCCGCTAAACAGCCTAATATGAAAAAAAGAAAATCCAAATATTTTTGAATTTAGAACACAAATAAATGTTAATTTGTTCATAAAGTTAAATTTTTGTTTTAAATAATCATGTCTATCTATACGTCTATATTTATAAACACAATTTAAATACCCAAAAAATATTTACGCCGTAAACACTAAATATCTCTTTGCCGAGATTTAAAAAAAAAAACACCAAGTATCAAAGTGTTAAAGTTATCTGTGGAAATTTTTATTTCCGCACGTGTGCGGAAAAATATTATATTCCACGCGTGTGAAATACATGTTGAACCTAATCGTAGTGCGATAAGAACCAGCTTTCGGGAAAGTGTTTTGAAAACATTTTTAGCTGGACCGCAATGTTGTTGCAATGTCTTGTCAAAATGAAAGACACTGTCAATGTAAGTGTGTTACGCAAGTACTCCGCTGATTTTTGCGGTGATAAAGTCAATCATAATATGTCGTGAGTGTCGTTAAAAACTAAAATACTTTATGAGGCAGGTGACATCGTTTTAATCCTAGTTCGTAAAATGGACACAAATTGACAATTATTGCGTCACTGCGTTAACTGAGACTATGACCATTTTAAGAATTTTAACGTGATTTATATTATTATCTTACTAGCTTTTGCCCGCGGTTTCGCTGGCGTTAATTTAGAATTTGACAATCAATTCAAATCATAAGAACGTTATTGTTGTTTTCCTCGGGAACAGTGCTTTTTCTCAGGATGAAAGTTACCCTATATCCGTTTCTGTACACCTGACAACGTATATGCAAAATTTTAGGATGATCGGTTCAGTGGTTTAGGCGTGAAAAGGTAACACACAAACAAACAAACTTATTTTCGCATTTAAAATATTAGTAAGTATTATGGTTCTGCAAAAGCGGCCATTTTAGACCCTCCTCTAAGGTCTTGCTTTGGGTCTCATACACCCAAACAATTGTCAACCTCTTAGCTTGTTTTCGTCTCTCTTAGTACAAGTCCCATCAAAACTATACCTGTACCATGTAGTTGAAGAATACAAGAAAATGAATGAAAAACTCTTTGTTTACGAACTCCTAATGTTAACCCATACATCAACACAGAATAATATCTACCTTTATCAATATTAAAGTAAGCAACGGAGCAAAAAACAAAGGGTACGGCCCCCTGACCCTTCACGTTAACAAATCTCGAAGAAAGTACACTTTTTATCGATCTTTCATTACAAGGGTTGGGTTGCTGTGATAGCGGGGAACTTTTTTTCAAGGTTATTGTTACTGTAAGGTAAACACTTAAGATTTACTGTAAGGGAGGAGCTCGTGGCTAAATAACAACAGCCGCTTGGATCGATCTTTAGATTAAGCCGTGCTTGTCTAGGTTGGTCTGTGGATGGGTGACCACCCATTACTTACCGAGTTTCCTCCGTGCCTCGGAAAGCATGTAAATCCTGCTGTCATTTGTAGATCTTTGACAGTCGTGGCCCAAAAAGTCTGACAACCAGTCTTACCAAGGGGTATTGTAATACCTAGTACTAACTGGGTTGTGGAAGTCAGATAAGCAGTCGCTCCATGTAAAATACTGGTATTCAGCTGCATTCGGTTAGACTGGAAGCTGACCCTAACATAGTTGGGAAAAGGCTAGGCAGGTGATGACTTTTACTGTAAGGCTCCGTCATCCGAAAGCTGGACAAAGGCCTTCCATAATTCTCTCCATGAATTTCATGCACGTTTTATTGAATCTTCTTTGTTTTATTTTGGCTTCATGACTTTAGCCAGGTCCCACATATGGTACAAGCCAATTACAGTCATTATACAGCTCCCTTCTCACATACCTACTCATTAAGCTCCTACCAGATAGCCAGCGAAGATCGTCGTTCCACCTAGCCTAGAAGGTCAGAATTGTAGTGCAAAATTTCATACTTCTCTAATCTTCTCTTCTCTAGTTTTTTTTTTATATTTGCCCACACTAGGAATTTCTACTGTAACGTGGGTACGTTTACAAACATTTAAATTCACATGCAGAAACAGCCAGACCCGGAACAACTACCTGTAGGTCATACAAATATTTGTTCCGTGCCGGAATCGATCCCGTGACACGCAGCGCAGCAGTCGATTGTTCAGCCACTACGCCAACTGTGCTGTCTAATTTGCATATTTTTTATGCAGTGCGGTGTCTATAGCACAGCCTAAACTGTGTTAAATAATTATCTAACTTCAAGTTTAATTAGAAGAAAATCGCTATCACCACCTCCTTGCACCCACACAGTATTACACATAAAAACAGTACATTTATGTATACTTGTCCGACCCGTATAATTCCTGGGGCAAAAACCTGGGACCTCTGATACAGGTAGCTGGATATGTTTCTCTTCACAAGCCCCTTTTCACTCTTTAAATCTTCTCGTAAAGGTAGCCTGGAGTAAACACTTTTGTTTTTTAGTATAGTGGTACTGTTTATACTGAGGAGCGCGTGGCTAAATAAAAACAGCCGCTCGGGTCAATCTTTAGGTTAAGCCGTGTTTGCCTAGGTTTGTCTGTGGATGGGTGACCACCCATTACATACCGAGTTTCTTCCGTATCTCGGAAAGCACGTTAAGCCGTTGGTCCCGGGTGTCATTTGTTGATCGTTGACAGTCATTAGATAGTCAGTGGCCCAAAAAACAGTCTGACACAAGGAGTATCGTATTACCCAGTACTAACTGGGTTGTGGAAGTCAGATAGGCAGTCGCTCCATGTAAAATACAGATAGCCAGCTGCATCCGGTTAGACTGGAAGCCGACTTCAACATCGTTGGGAAAAGGCAGATGATGAGTAGAAATCTTACGAAAACTACACAACAATTTTAGCTGTCAGCAGTAGCCTACTAAAAATAGTCCATTCACAAGCCAACCTTTATATTATAAAGCCAACTCCACACGACACATTAGCGACCGTTTAAAGTCCAAGTTGGAAATATACGCGCGTTAGTTAGGGGCGGCCGGCTACGCGTGCGGTCACACTAAATTAATTGTGATGGCCTTAATAGTCTTGCGGACGTGCGGTCGGTCCTGGCGGATCTGGCGTTATTAAACTCTCTACATTGTTCTTTCACAGTTTATTCACGGCTTGTTATTAAGTTGGCTATCGGTATAGGTATCCCAGGAATGGAAAAAGAAACAAAGGGCGTCAAACGAAATGATGGGAAGATGACCTCAAAAAAGTGGCTGGTCCAGAGTGGACGAGAACAGCGAGAGACAGGCAGGGACAGAAAACTTTAGAGGAGGCTTTAGTCGAAGGACAAGCTGTTAATTAAAACCGATTGTCTAAGATAAATAGATATGTGTATTGTAAATACTCTAAAGCTTTGTTTTTTTTCTCTTTATTTGTTTTGGGGTTTTTGTCTACACAGATATGCCAACCCCATCGTGCCTTTTACCATTGTAATATTTAACCTTAACCTTGTATTGCATTGTATTGTATAACGGGCCGGTTTCCGCAACTCCACATCAAAGCGCGTATTTTGCGTGTGGATCCTTATCCTTATTTAACACTTAAACTATATTAACCGGTTAAACGATTATATTAAACACTTGGGGTACAGATAGAAGTCACCGATGAAGGACTGTTATTAAATGACTAAACCTTTTGGCACTTTCTGAATACTCTAAACTTTGTAAAACAGTAACAAAGGCTTCTATTATTTTACTTTTATTGAGTTGGCTGACCTGAGGTTTGTGTAAAAAATGTTCTACTGGGGAACCTCAACTTAATCATCATCTTCCTGCCCTTGCCCCATTCCACTTGGGGTCAACACGTTTTCCTTTTCCATTCTCCCCTGTCAGACGTCACGTCATCGTTTACTTCTTTCTCTTTCATAATCATTCCTCACACAATCCATCCATATTTTCTTTGGCCTTCCTCTCCCGCTCTATCCATCCCTCTTTTGCTCACATGCGTTGTATCACTCCCTAACCCTCAACTTAATCGCTACCCGTAAATAAACTGTGAAAGGATATAAGATTTTAGACGGTACGGTTGACGCAGTGGGTGAACAATTATTGGCTAAATCATTTTGGGCTAGAGTTCGAAATAAAATAAAAAATGTTCAGTGAGGCCGATATCTAAAAGCGCTACTTAGCGCAAACTTTAACTAAGCATAATTCATGTCACTGCCTCAATGTCAAACTACGAGTGAACATACACCGACTTAAAAAAAAAAACTTTACTTTCCGAAGTCGATGACTTACTTTGTTTTATTGACTTTATAGACGTCATTTCAGTTTGTCTTGTGCAAAGAAAAGATTCTTCTCTGTTACACAATATCAGGGCATCCATGATTTCGAGCTTCCAATTACCCAGCTAGAACATACCAGCATATAATGCCACAGATCTTCTCAGCCATTACTTTATCACCCCCAACAACCGCGCGTGCCCGCTACATTTGTCACCCCGTATATTTCTACTATCGCACCAAACGGGCAGATAACAATAGTTTACGATTCTATTCGTTCAGAGCGTTCACGTCTAGCGAGCGCAGTCGAAAGAAATCCATAGATTACTTGGTTTTATGACCTTTTTAAACGAAAGACTGAAAATAAATAGATAGGAGTTAACTGGTCTTTGTCTTCTTACATTTTAAAGTACAGTGTAGAACAATAGGTGTTTATTTTACTATTTTAGGGTGCAAGGGATATCCACGCGCAGTCTATTACCATAAACGCAGTTGGTACATGTCAACACATCTATACCCACTAGGCGTTGAAATTTTTCTTTTATAATATTTTTATTTTTTGAAAAATATAATAAAATATACACTAGGAGTTCCTTTGTCGTGGGTGCGTTAAGAACCATTTAATACACATACAGCCAGACCCTGAACAATTACCTGTAGGCCATACAAAGATATTTGTTCCGTACGGGAATTGAACCTGCAACACGCAGCGCATCAGCCAATCGCTCAGCCACAACGCCAACCGTGCCGTTAAAATTACACAGTAATCTGCTTTTGCAAACATTTTGATCGTGACGACATTTGTTTGAGTCCTTTTCGTAAGTAACAAATTATTAGTAGTGTTTTGTTCCGAGTTGAAAAAAATTTTTTTTTTCAGTCATATTGAAAGTTCTTAATTGTTGTTTTAATTGATGACAATTATTATTGAGAAGTCGCCAGACCTCAACAGAGGATCGCTTACTATTTAACCAGCTCAAAAAACTGCCAAAAAGTCATCAAACATATTTATTTATTTATTTTACTATTTTTGTACACACAGTAGACAACACAGGAAAATAACATTATAATATATGAGTACTGACATAGGTACTGCTTATTTCATACGAAATTTCTGCCAGCAGACCTGCAAAAGGAGAAATGAAAAAGAAATGCAGACAATAGTGTAACATATGTAATTTTCCTTGATTTTAAATTACATCTCGTTATTTACCTGTCTTTCTAACGGTACCCCACAGTCCGCACACTTTATTTTTAAACCTACACCTCTTTTCTCGAGGAGCTGAGTGGTCCCAGGTTGTAACACCACTCTATCTACACCCTCGAGGGTTGGCAGTAGCTTCGTATTGAGTGGATGTGGACCTCGGAGGTCCGTTCCGTTAAACAATTTTACGAAGCCCTGAGTTGCATTTCCCTTGAGACTTTTTGTTACAACGGGCAGTATACAAGATTAATTTTGAAGTATCTAAGCCTTTTGAGTTATATATTATAGTGTTACTGACAGGGTGCCATGAAAACGGTATTAATGAAAAAGTGCGTACTTTTTTAAGTACGTACTTGCGTGCGTATTGCCTGCTACTGAGAAATTCCTGATGGAAAACCCATTAATACTTTACCAGACCTGGGAATCGAACCCCAACCTCATGCTCAGCAGTCGCGCTTGCGACCACTCAAACAACGGGGCAGTCAGAAATGAGATAAGTGGCAATAAAATCACGGATAAAACCAATACTGTCACTTCCCGCGATCAGGGCGCTTGCAACAGCGTCGAAATATCGGGAGCTCATATTGATTAAAAAACACGGAGGATATCCCGTAAATTACGGTGTAAGTATAGTTAAAAACCGTTTACGTCATAGTTATTCAACTGCATCCAGATAGACTGGACGTCATCGCCGTCGCCGGGGAAAGGCTAGGCAGATGATGATGACCTATCAGAAGTTATTGGTACATATGTAAGGGCTCATTCACACTGGGTCCGTTAACGCCGATTTGTCAAAAAAGACGATACGTAATGACGGATGAACGTTCACATTGCATACGGAATCGAGTTTTTTCACGATTCATCAAAATATCCGAATTGATGTTCACACTGAATTCGTGATTCAGACTTCAGTCTTGGACGAACTATCCAACACGATGGATGTGAATATGACTATCTTGTGTTGGTATTACCTTAATTATTTGCGCGACATGTCTTTACAAGTCAACGAACGGTCGTAGTGTGTGGGTGCAGTGCAAGGCATAGTCGTCCCGACCGATCCGTCATAACGATTCGTGATTTAAAACTGAATGTTTTTGAAAAAAGACGAAACGTCATTTAAGACGTATCCGTAATTTTTCACGATTCCGTAATAGTGTGAACACAGGCAATTAAAATGTATAGCCGCCCATACAAATCAAAATAACGATTCGTGAAAAAAGACGATTCGTCAGAAAACACGAATCGTCTTTGACGGATTAGTGTGAATGAGCACTAAGGGTGTGGTTTAGACCACAGAACAGATAAAAGAGGTTAGAAAGGACATAGTTCCTGATTTGTATTAGAACGCGTGTCGCCGCATGTCTCCCACTCTGTCTCTCCACTACAAGCAAGAGATCAATTCGTACGCGCATTACGCACACAAATAAACCACACGCACTTAGATCGCGTGTTTGCTATTGGTTGTCACACTAACGCAAATACTGCACTGGACGTACATTCACACACGCGTAAAAGCAATTTATTTCTCATATATGTTACGGCGACCAAAAGGTCGATTAATCATATCGATAAAATTACTGTAATTTTGTTAATTAAAGGTTTGCGATTTTTTAAGTTGCGGGTACGGTACGAATAATGTGGATTTCCTAATTACATATAAATTAAATTAAATCAAAGTCAAATGAAGGGGGAACATCCGATACTGCCGCGATTTTTTTTTTCTTTTTATGCTAGTTGCAGCTCTGTTTTATGTCATAATAATAGAAAGAAAGAAAAATAGCATTTTGAATAACATAAAACGTAAAACAAAGCTACAATTTGCAAAAAACCAAAAAGAAGTTTATAATTTCACGGCCATATCGAATGCTAAGTCGAATTAACATAATATCATCTAAATCATTTATTGTGAATTACCTACTCTGTGAAAAATGTATCTATTAACTGTATCATGTTAATTTATTAATAATAGCTGTGCCCGCCGGTTTCACCCGCGTTAATTTGAGGAAAAAACCTACTAAAATAATATATTCCATTACTTTAAGAGTATTACTTACGATTATCACTTAGTACATTACTATAGGAAGCAAATTACCGGCCGCCTTGCGGAGTTATTTTAAAACCATGATATCTCCTAAGATATTCATTGAAATCCAATGATGTCAAGGGCAATTTTGTGATGAGTAACTTATTTATTTGGATAAGGATTAATTAAGAGGGGCAATGAACGTTCACAGTCTGATCTCGGTCTCAATCTGTCAAAAACAGCTTTAATTTCCCTACATTTCTGACCAGTTTTTGTAATTTTTTGTTCGTTGAGATGAAACTGCGACTAGATTTTGAACGTTTTTAATTACAAGAATTGACCTTCTGGGCTGCCTGTCCGGGATTAACGTCATTCAAGCGAACAAAGACATGGGCTAAAGTTAGTAAGTAAGCAAATAAATGACACAAGTAAAAATACAAGAATATTTTAATATTGTACAATAATTTAGACTCAATTTCAACGCAAATTTTATTATTGTCCCTGAAATAATACGTATTTATTAAGTAACATGCGCTTGCTATCTTTTAAATTCGAATTTTTCAAAATAAAATGCAACCTTACATTAATATATTTTCCGATTATAGCTTTAGTTAGGTCTGTAACATGGCTCGCAGTAGGATATAATCCAACCTGATGATTGCTAATGTTGCTAAATAATTCGGTTCCGACGAAGTTGCGCAAAATCTTCGTTGTCAACATCTGTTTATTAATGTTCCGTAGATTGTCGGTGTAAATTTTAATAACTGCTTCGGACGTTGTACAAATCAGTATCAGTTCTTTTGAAGGATACAAAAGACCCCCTTTGTCTTTTGCTACGATAAATTTATGGTCCGAATTTATTTCACTTGATAACAGTGCTCCAACACAAATGTCACAATCAATTTTCTTTATTAAAATGTGTGCTATGTATCCAGCGATGTGGCTAATTATCTGTTTACTGAAATCGGAAAAATTTTGAAAAAACAAATGTATGTCTTCATCATCATCATTTTCGGAAACCATTTGAACATTGTCTTCGACTAAACCATTATTAGTCGTTCTGTTTATGCGTTCAATAGGTGTTGATGCGCAATTGAGAATAGAGATATGTTCGAGAGCCGTGCAATTCCCACTTTCGAGAGCCTTTAATTCGATATGCACCAGCAGTTTTTTATAAGCTGCCTTAAATTGGCGTGCCGTAGGGTTGTTGTTGGCTCCGCCATGTGACCGTATATTTCCAAAGAGCATCTCGAGGTGGTCTTGGCTAATTTTATACATCGGCATATATACAAGTACTTTAGTACGTATTATATGGTTATACAAATGTTTAACTGCTTCAGCGCAACCAATAAAGCCAATAAAGCCTGTTTTTCGCGGGCTTTGAATTAAAAGTCTGTCATCCTGGCATTTTAGTTGGGATAAGTAATGAACTGCCGTGTCTAGGAATCCTAAAAGCTGCGTTGAATTGGTTTCAGTAAGTGCCTTCTTAAATTTATACTGAAACGAGCTTCGGGAGTTGAATAAATCAAACATATTATTAATTATCCTCAAAAATCTCGATGTTGCTTCACTATTTTTAAAGGCAGGTAGTTTAAGTTCATTGCAGCAAAAGTCTATTGCATCTGCAACACTAAGGCTGAACAATTGTGTTGCAAGCTTTACTTTCATCTTTTGGTTTTGAAAATGAATGTGCCGGTAACGTAACTTGTTTGCTAAATGAAAATTTTCTCTTTCTTGAAGTTTATTCAGTTCCTCCAAAAAATTCCATTGGATCTTATTTCCATCTGGATCTATAAAAGTTCTATAGCATTGGAAAGCGTTCCGCAATAATTTAATCATGTGAGATGGATCCAACATAACCAAAATGGGATCTTTTGTAATAGGATGGTTAAAAGTAATTTTCCGGTCTTCTATAGAACAACCCAAACATTTCACCATTGCTATGTTTGCAGCGCATCCATCGAAAGTCAACGATATAATTCTTAGGCCAGTTTCTTCAATTAGTTCTAAACATTGTAACATTAAGTCAGCACGCTGTCGTCCTGTTATACCATCCACAAGGAAATAACCAACGGGGACTTTAAAATTACAGTTCACGCTTGTCACCAAAAAAACTAGAGCCTCTTTGGCTTCTTCTACATGATCTCCCTCTACGCCAGTGCCAATGTCAACGTGCCCAACTAATTTTTCACCATCATATTCTATACGTCGGCGTATAGCCATTTCGTCAATAGTTAACCCCGCAACGATGGTATGATTTGTATTTTTAGCTTTCTGCTTCAACGCTTCCAAGGATTCTTTAGTAAAGCCTGGGTCCCCTCCGATTTTTTCATACCACTTTCTAAGGGTACGCTTTTCTGGCAGACAAGTATCGAACGTTTTACGTACGTATTCATAGGCCTTTGGTGAATAATAATGTAGCGTCAGCGCAAAGGTTCGAAGCGCTGGGCTATATTTTTGTTTCGATTTTCCTCCAGACTTTTTCATTATCATGCGTTGTGTCAGTTCTTGAGCCTGTGATTAATAATAAAAAAACATTAGTAACACTTTCTAATATTGAAGGAAAGCAAGACAACGATCGACAACTTACGAAACACAAAACACGAAAACTGATAGTGCAAGAGTTAAGTTATACCTGTAAATTTATATTTTTTAGAATATTCGTATCTTCATCTTTCAAACAAAACTTTTCTTGAATATTTATTAATATGTCTTCTATTTTATTAATTTTTCTTTTCAATCTTCTATTATGAGCTTGTATTCTTTTTATTTGTAATCTCTGCCTCTTAATTATACTTTCCTTTGTGTTAATGATGTTTTGCAGTTTTCTCTTTCTAGGTGTTAAGGCTATTGAAGGTTACAATAACTTTTGCTGTAAATAAAAATAAAAACAATATTATTTTGTAACCGTGTTGGCACATCCAACTTTAACATTATTCTTTATACCACAAGAGATACTGGTGCCCTTGTTATATTTTAATGTCAATAGTATACTTAAGATTATATTATGTCCCAATGTGTTTAAATAAATTAATTAATTACAGCATAATGCAAAAAACAAAAGTAATTCACCTGTATGTTTCGTCTGCTCACGGACTTATCTGTTCGTGGTGTAGATGGAGTTGAATTGCTTGCATTCACAATCGGCTGTAATTTGTAAATAAAATCTGTTATAAAGGAAAGTCATATTGTGATTATTTCACACTGACTATTCTTTGATGAATGACATTTTTCTTAATTTATTCTTATGACCAATTTACGTATAGGATTAGGATGAATAATCCAAGATTTTATTACGTTGTTTTGACTTGTTTCTTCATCTACGGTAGATGCAGCCTGTGTTATGTCGCTGGTAGTTGCAGCTTGTGTTATGATATCGCTGGTAGATGCTGATAATGACTGTAAAAAAAAACCGAAATTAATTTTGTCAGTAATCAGAAAAGTATAAACGTAACGAAAAAAGCATAATTTTTAAACTCTATAGAATAAAACCATGGATTTTCAGCTTTTTGGTTGTATAAACATAATAAAACCAAACTACAAAAGATGATCTAGGTGACGTCATTTTAAGGTAAAATTAGGTACGCTACTCAAAAAACACCAATAAAGTTTTATAAAATAGAAATTATATACTACTTACTGAAAAAGGCATAACGATATTTTTGTGCGGAGTAGCTCCTGATTTTAAGTATCTTTTCCCCGACTGTTTTGTTACATAATCATTTTCTGCAAAATGTTGCGAACAAATTGTGCTACATTTAGTAGGTATCCATTCAATTCTACCAGTTGCCTCAATCCACAGTTTTCTTATAGCTGGATCTTTTGGAAAACTAAAAAAAAAATGTTTTCATCGTAAGAAACTAAATTAATAATTCACATTATACAATAACTGGTTTTAATAAAACAAACTTAATTGTAATATTACTGAAAATAATCATTCGTATACACGTACTTAATATCGACATTGTTTACAATTTGGTACAACACTATCGACGCGCATAGATTTCCCGGAATTGAAGCTTTGGCTCGACGCACGAGACGTTCGCAGTGAACGCAATACATTGCGCGACCGCTCACGTCGTACAAGATCGTACCCATGTATTGCAAGCAATGTATAATTTTGCATCTGAATGCGATTTTATCGTTTTTGTCTACAAACTACATAATACTTTTGTAATAATTACAAATATCACTCGTATTTTAAGGTTTTTGGACTTACCGGTGAAAAGAAATCCCTCCTCGGGCCACATTACACTCCTGACTTCTTTTCCGACACGTTATAATAGCGCAAGACGGCATAATTCTTTTTTTCCGCGGAGTTTTGAACGCTGTCACAACAAGAGCGCGACTGTTGACCGGTGATTCAAATTTCGGTTGACTTTTGAGCGTCTGCTCAAAAGTGCGGCGCGCCTGCCCCGCCCACAAGGCCCTTCTAACCTCTTTTATCTGTTCTGTGGTTTAGACCATCGAACTGAAGAACTCTCCAAGGGATCTTTTTCACGGGACCAGCACTGTAATCGCGAATAAATAATCAAATGTTCCATGCTAGCAGGTATTAAAATTTGGTATGGGATAGCTGATTATTATTCTTTTCTTAAATTATCTTAATTAAATTTTTCCTATAATTGCCTAGAAGCCATGATTAGCTAATATTTTTTTTTAATCTCACCAAAAAACTGTCTGAACATCAATTCAGTCACAAAAAAATAATAAAATAAAATTTTGTTATTCTCTGCAGACATTTTATTTCGAAATCCTTCGAAAAGTCCTGCCGTCTATCAAGACGTAATCTTGAAAATCAAGTTCTTTATATGCATAGCTTGCTTACCAGAGTCTAGAATTATATGTACGATTTCAGGACCATTTTTCAGGAGATTTGGTCACGTACGGTGAAGGGTAGTTTTCATATATTTTATGGATATACTTATTATGTGACGGGAAAATTGAAAATGTAGAGGGTATATTATTTTTGCCCTAGTTATTTTATTAAAGACTAGCTTCTGCCCGCGACTTCGTACGCGGATCCTGTTGCTTATGCCAGCGACAACGGGATCGTCAAAATCGAAGATCTGAAACGTCTGATGTCGAATTCTAAGAGCCCGGGGACGGGAAAACAACGGGATGCGTGAGACGATTCGAGACGTTCCATATCTTTCATTTTTGTAAGTCAGAAGTCGATGCGTAGATACGCTTGGAACTCAAGCGTAATTCTCTATCCGTGAACGTCTCCGACTCGCGAGACAATGCGTGACGTTCACGATCAGTGATCAGTCGCGCATTACGTTCCCCACTTCTCTCTAGAGACCTAGAAGTCGATGCGTAGATACGCTTGGAACTCAAGCGTAATTCTCTATCCGTGAACGTCTCCGATTCGCGAGACAATGCATGACGTTCACGATCTGCGGTCAGTCGCGCATCATATTCTTCACAGTTATCTAGAGACCTGGATGTAGATGCGTAAATACGCTGAGAACGCAGGCGTGCTTCGTTATCCAAGAGGAAGAGAAGAGAGGAAGAGCGGAGCGAGTTGCAGCCTGATGTTCTCGAACAGCATCAAGTCTCTCCTGACGTTCTTCGGTAGATTCTTGGGATCTTATGATCCTCAATCTTTTAGCTCCTTTGGAACATTGGGAAAGATTTGACCTCTTTCTAGGCATGGTTATAGTTTTATTGTGAAGAAGATACCTGATCAATTAAAATCCAAGTGACTGCTCCCCTGCGTTACCGGGTAGGCTACCGTGTCACGAAGATAAGTGGAAAAAGTCTAAAACACTCAAATAACATAAGCCTGAAGGCATATTTATTCGAAAAAATAAAAAAATTAATAGGAGTTTTCTCCAGTAGAGTCAAATTTTCAATGATATACCGTCGTCATCGAATATCAGTCACCGCGTGGAGGTACTCCCAGCTTATGTTATTTTATAATTATACATTGAAATTAGTGATAGCTTTGATTTCCACATCAGATGTTTCTGATCTTCGATTTTTATAAGTCAACAGGAAAAGCCTATCAGACCGAACAACTTTTGCTAAGACGTCATTCCTATATATGTTATGGTGTAGCTGGGCTCTTGTAGTTCCACAATAGGTGTTCCAGAACTTCGATTTTTATAAGTCAACAGAGAGCGCTCATCAGATTGAACAATGTTTGCTAAGACGTCATTCCTATATGTGTTATGGTGTAGCTGGGCTCTTGGAGTTCCACAACAGGTGTTCCAGATCTTCGATTTTTATAAATCAACAGAGAGTGGTCATCAGATTGAACAATTTTTGCTAAGAAGTCATTCCTATATGTGTTATGGTGTAGCTGGGCTCTTGGAGTTCCACAACAGGTGTTCCAGATCTTCGATTTTATAAGTCAACAGAGAGTGCTCATCAGATTGAACAATGTTTGCTAAGAAGTCATTCCTATATGTGTTATGGTGTAGCTGGGCTCTTGGAGTTCCACAACAGGTGTTCCAGATCTTCGATTTTATAAGTCAACAGAGAGTGTTCATCAGATTGAACAATGTTTGCTAAGACGTCATTCCTATATGTGTTATGGTGTAGCTGGGCTCTTGGAGTTCCACAACAGGTGTTCCAGATCTTCGATTTTATAAGTCAACAGAGAGTGGTCATCAGATTGAACAATTTTTGCTCAGACGTCATTCCTATATAAGTTATAGTGTAGCTGGACTCTTGGAGTTCCACATCAGGTGTTCCAGATCTTCAAATTTATTCTCTCAGCAGAAAATGCTCATCACGTGGAACAATTTTTGCTATGGTACCATTTTTGTATCTCTTATAGTTTACCTATTCTATTGCGGTTCTGCATCAGGTGTTCAAGTTTCCAAGATAAATTATAGCCTATATGTTGCCCAGACTTAATACCTATACAACAAAAAAAAAATCTTTCAAATCCGTCTAGTAGTTCCGAAGATTAGCGTGTACAAACAAACAGACAAACAGACAAACAGACAAACAGATAAACAGACAAACAGACAGATTTTTTTTTTTGGATTCATGCTCTATTACTGTTTCTAAACACCCCTCAATTTTTTTTTTTTAAATATTTTCAATGTACAGACACAGTTTTTTTACTGTCTTATTATATGTATAGATTTTAATGAGAAAACAGATGAGTGTATATAGTACCTAGTAGTACACCCACATTTTGTCAGTTATGTTTCACTCCCATGAAATATTTAGCGAGCCTATTGCCATTTTGTATAAAGAACAGGTTGTAAGGTTCTTCATCCCCCATAGAACAGGGAGGATAGTCCGACCAGACGGGTGTAATGTCTGGTGGGCTATAACTGCCCAACAGTTGTTGTCGGGTACTTCTATATAGTCTTAAGTCGCGGATAACTTTATTTGGGCGATTTATTTGACCCAGGCAGAATTTAGACGTATTTCGATGTTTAGTTCATCACCTGCGTCATAGATGGCGCTGTAGTACTTTTTGTTATTTGTTGTTTTTGTACTTTTTATAGTGCCGATACACCATCAACCGGGCACAAAACCAGACTTCGTAGTTGCTACTGAGAATTTGCTGGTGGAAAAACTCAATAACACATTGCCCGACCGGGAATCTAACCCAGGACCTCATGCTCGCTTCTGAACACTATACCAATCTATAAAAGAACAATAAAATTCCAAAATAAAATTCCAAACTGCTATTGATTATTGATATTTTGCAAATCGAAAGGAAACAGACTTCTAGTAAAGCAAGAACTTTTTGTAGAAATCATCATCATCATTCTCCTGCCGTTATCCCAATTTTTTCGGGGTCGGCGCAGCATGTCGTCTTCTTCCATACTTCTCTATTACTTTTTGGAGAAACGTTTGAAGAAAAAAGGAGAAAAACAGAAATGCAAACGATGCCAATACAAAAAAAAATGGAAATCTAAAAGCATCAAAAAAATTTTCAAACAAATTACAAAAAAGTGAAAGTAACAGTGGGGGTTTGAACTTGCGACCAGTAGCTTACAGAACGTTCAAGAACCCGCTAGGCTGTTTTCTCTGTTGACATAAGCTTCAAATAGCCATTCTGGTGCTTGTCATAACTGAAACGTCAAACAAATGAAGGATACTGACATAATGCATTATTGCTCACCCCCTTAAGCGAGTAGCGTGATAATATATAGCCTAACATGTGAAGAAGCCTGTAAGGAATATTTGTGCAAAATTTGAACAGGATCTATGCAGTAGTTTTTGAGCCAAGTCGGAACATAAAATTGGATTTTTACGATTTTATTATATGTATAGATATAGATAAATTGTATGTTATATATTTTTTTTAATGAGTACATTACAAATTGATTTTTTTAAGATCGATATTAAAAGACTGACAGGTTGGTCTAGTGGTCGCAAACGCGACCGCTGAGTATGAGGTCCTATGTACGATTCCCAGGTCGGGCAAAGTGTTGTTGGGTTTTTCCATCAGGAATTTTTCAGAAGCAGCCACGGAGTCTGGATTTGTGCCCGGTTGATGGCAACGGCTACTGCTATACTACTACTACTATGTACTATTAGGTACACCTTCGAGGGGAGATGTTATGATGTTAAATTAATAGAGTTGAAAATAATGTCCTATATGTTTTGCCACCAAAAACCATACCAACGTATTTTCCTAACGACCACATCACTTTTTTTGCTGTAATTTTAAAGATGAATGCTATTAGAGCCTTTTTCGAAAAGGGTTCAGTTTTCAGATATGCTTTGTCAGTACCCGGAAATTCATAATGGATCCAATCTGAAAGTTGAAAATGGTCAGTTAACCAGTGAAAGAAAACCAGCATTTATTGTTACGGTAAACGAGAAAAGAAGAATTATTCTTTTCAGTAAACTTCGAATGAAATGTGATGGTAATGTTACGACTCCCTCGTTAGTCGAGTGGTCGCAAGCACAACTGCTGAGCATGAGGTCCTGGGTTCGGTTCCCTGGTCGGGCAAAGTGTCATTGGCTTTTTCCAATAGGAACTTTCTCAGTAGCAGCCAAGGAGTCTGAATTTGTGCCCGGCTAATGGTAATAGGCTCGCCCCCTATACATGGGACTCAAACATACCGGTCGAAATGTGGGTATACTATTAGGTATACCTCTGCCTTCAGGAATTACAGGTATGATCTTATGTTATCTATGGTAATGTTACATTTATATTTAAAAACAACAAAGCTCTCATTAATTTTCATCAGCAAAAAAACAAAACTTCTTTTTCCAATACAGAGCCACCAATTTCCCTCCAAGCCAATATCATCAAAAGCAATAGTAATTCATGTATAATATAATAACATCAATTTCCATTGGCCACGTATCTTTAAGAACATAAATCGTACAGAGACAGGAGGTACAAAAATTTATGGGCCAGACTGTGCCAGGGACGGCGAGAGCGTTATTTGATGGACAAGGCTTGAGAGTAAGCGGGTAGCAGAACCTTTGGGCTGTGGAGAACACCCTTGAATAACGCAGATAACTGGTCTGATTGGTAACCAGGGCACATTGTTCACAGAACGGATGCTCGAAAGGCTGAGAGGTTCTAGAGTGCCGACCGCATACTGGAAGGCAGATAAATCTGGCCAAATGGGGTATCCTCGATCCATCCCAAACAAAATGCCAGTGAGGATGCCCCTTGCAAGATATGCACCACCTCCTGTCCTGCCGATCTTGCACAAAACCACTTGCTCCGTTCGGGATTTAATCGCAGCAAATTTTAGAGCTGTGCAGTTGGCTACATATTGGTCTAACACCATTTGAGTTTCATCGACACGAAAAGAAGAAGCAGATCCTATTGATACCTGAGAAATACAGTACCGAGCGATGTGGCAACGCTTGGAGGAGGTACATGTCCAGCTATGGATGTCTTTCAGCTTTGACGACATAAGTTACTGCTTAAAGTCAGTTTTTTTTTTTATTTGATTTTGCCCCTCACTTGGAATTTCTCCTTTATCGTGGGTGCATTTACAAACATTTAAACTCACATACACAAACAGTCAGACCAATCAATGTATTTTTTTAAACGTTGCTCCACACTAGGAATTCTTTCTGTATCGTGGGTGCGTTAACAACCATTTAATACACATACAGCCAAACCCTGAACAGTTACCTGTAGACCATACAAATATTTGTACCGTGCGGGGATCGAACCCGCGACACGCAACGCAGCAGTCAATCGCTCAGCCACTGCGCCAACCGTGCCGTCAAAAGCATACGTAGTTATCTAAAGGTAAACGCAGACTTGGACGCACCGCACGCGCCGCAGTCGCCGCAGTCATCGCATTTTTTTATGGCCTCACACATCTGTCCGCGCCGAAGTCACCGCAGTCGTTCGCAGACTTGGCCGCACCGCACGCGCCGCAGTTGCCGCAGTCGCCACAGTCATCGCTCTTGTTAACAAGTGCGCACGCACATCCGTGCCGCCCGCATCGGATGCGGGCGGGCCGGCGTTGGTGACGTCATCAGCTGCGGCTTGGGGAGTTTGGCCGCTTCAGGTACTGCGGTGACTGCGGCGCGGATGGAGGTGCGAGGTTGCATAGAATTTCATATAAAGAATTCGAATGCGGCGACTGCGGCGCGTGCGTGCGGCCAGGTCTGCGTTCGCCTTAAGAAGTAACACACAGAAACAATAATACAATTTCAAAAATACATCATTTTCTATCTCGGACCCTCGCTTCACTCATAACTTACAACCAAAAAAAAACCGAAAACTTATCTACAAGTTTGTTATTGACGTAATAATATGAAGGAAGGAAGGGTGAGCAGTGTTCGAGGTCAATTGTCTGAACTAAACGTTTACTATGCCGCTCGCGTCGGCTGTTACATCGCGATTCTGTTCTCATGCCGATCTGGGATATATTGAGGAGTTTGGATGATGTATTGTTTGGAGGTCACGGATGGTAATATATCGGATCTTATCCGTCAGATGAATTGCTAGAAGCTGGGAATTAATGGGTACGAGTATTTATATTTGTGATCATTATTTCAGCTTACTGTACTGGGTGTAAGGGACAGCCCTCCGCAAACTAACAGGGTGCATTCAGCTCCTTATTTTGAATGATATTCTACCAGAATTTTGCTCCGGAAAATTTTCATTTTTAATCGTTTCTTCAGTTACTATTCCTTTATTTCAGTATAAAATTACATTTATCTGTACTCAGCACTCCATTTATGTAAATAATACGGCTAAAATAAAAAAAAATAAAAAAAATGGATGTTGAAATTCTCTAACCAACGACGCGCGAAATCAGCTGTTCACTTCCGCGAACTCGTCGTCGGGCTTGCCGTTCGCTACGTGCGTTTTGTCACGGTAACGAGACATTGCGTGTGAGGAAATAAAACAAATCAAATTTATTGGATTGCCATAACGATCCTGAAATAAGTTCTTGTACCGGTCATCTTAGTATCATATGCTGAATTCACCCCTTTAGTCTGCGGAGGGCTGTCCCTTACACCCTGTATTGTTTCGTTGGCCTAGAAGTCGCAAGCGCGTCTAGGCCACAAATGAAGAAATAACAACTACAGTTATCTAGACAAAACCAACAACCAATGTCGGGCAGTAGCCCAGCAGATATAACACCCTGGGGGATGAATAACTTTACACCCTGTTCTTCATATCCCTATAAGGCTATTTTCAGGTTGGGCTTTTCCACTAGAAGTTTCTCAATAGTAGCCCAAAATCTGGTTTTGTGCTTGTTTGATGGCAATAGGCTCGCCCCCTACTACATGGGACCTGAACACAACTGGCAAAATGTGGGTGTAGTTACTGAAATAAGCACACCTCTGCATAACCCTTCGGGGATTACAGGCGTGATGTTATGTTTAGAAGATGTATTGTTAAGAGGTCAAGGATGGTAATATGTTTCAGTTGGATATGTCGGATAAGATGCCAGATGAATTACTTGAGGCTTGGAATTAATAGTGGGAAGTATTTCTTGTGGCTATTTTTGGCAAGAAAAGCCGGCTTCTTAGACAATTGATCGACAGTTAACTTATTGATAGTTTCTCGAAAATCAATCATGCCTATAGACCGACCACTTTAATGAGTCCTCGCAAAAGTATCAATTTAAATGGAATATTCCAAAGGTTGAACACGTATTGGTTCAATTAGTATCGTAATACCTACGTGGATTATGGTTATTTTAAAGCAAATAACCTGTGGGATATTGTTAGGACTTTGTGGACGCTTAATGTGCCTTTGATGGGGCAAGGCGGAGTACTCATTAAAGTGGTCGGTCTGTAGGATGGGTTTACATATGTTTTTAAACGGACGATATTCCTAACAGTTTTTGAGCACAAAATATACTCCTGACCCCCTGGCGGTGCTAAAAACTTTCGAGGTACTGGCCAAAAAAATTCTTTCAAATTACATTAAAACAAAAACAAATTCTGTTATCGTTACCGAAATATTTAAATTCTAGAAAAGCAAGAAAACCAAAAAAGTGTTACTAATACAACAAACTTGGAATTCAGTCAACTTATGCTAAAAAGCGAGAGTAATACACGAACACATTCTCCGTAACTACATCGAGTTCGCAAAGAGTCGTAAAAACAAGACACAATAATATACGTGCTTTGCGTACTCGGTATATACTCGGTATATCATATTTATACGTACTTATCTTCTAACTTTTATACTGTAATATGAAATGAACTCGACAATATCGTTGTGATATAATAAAGAAGAACAGTCATATGTTTTAGGTCTTAACTTTGTGTAGAAGATTTTTGTGGACGAAGAAAAAGTTGTTTTTGTAGGTGATTTAACGGACTATAGTACACCACGATAATCATATAAGGTACGGTTTAACACTGGCTGAAATGATGGAAAATGATGGCAAACAACAACAAAGCAACTATTCCAAAAACATTCATTTGAAACCTACCTAATAAAATTACATCATACTTTACATTATAAAATAGATATTAAACAACCATATACAGGGTGTAAACGGACCCTTCACGAAGCCGTCAACCAAGCATTATGTACATCCAAGTAAGTAACTTTACGCAAAAATTTTTGCTGGGAAACGACTTTTTTTTGGAGTGAAATCTCACGTTTTACGGCAAGACTGAGTGTAACGCATTCAAAACATTGTGCTGTTGGATGGATTGAATTATACGGGCGTCGTGGAGGTGTTAAAGTAAAGTTCTTACATTAAAAACATGTACTTAAAAAAAAAACTTGTGAAAATGTTGGAACTTTGACCCCTAATATCTCTGTAACTAGAAGGTTCCCAGGTATGGTCTAGAACAAAATAAAGATCGGAATGACAGTGAGAACAAGTACCTTTCGGCTTCGTTAAGGGTCTATTTACACCCTTTATACATATATGCTCAAAATAGTACTAATCTTCCTGAAATTTTAATCAGCATAAACTGTATACCGTCACATAATTATGTGGAAAAATCTTACATAATAAATCAGCCTAAGTATTACTTGATTACTGCTTGGACACTTGTTTCTGGCAAAATGAAAAAAATATTAAGTTACAAAATATAAAGAGTTTAGTCCGAGGCAATAGCAGCACTTAAAAAAAATCTTTTAGTACTACGTACGTAATCAGATTCTAAACATAATAAACTCCATTCGTAACTCCTCATAACTTGTAACAAGATTTCTAGTTAGATAGGTCTCAATGAATATGAGAATCTAGCATCTGAATTAATATCCCAAATTAATGTTCTAAAGATAGAATTGATATTTGAACATTGGCTAACAAAACATAGGAGTTATGTTTTTGGTGGCATTCCCTTATTGTTCTTAAGATATAATTAATATGCAATGCTCTGGGTTTGTGTACATAAGGATAGAAGTTACGTAATGCTACTATTAGGTATCAACTTTGCTTCAATATTTTAACTAAAAAAAATAACCGACTACCAAAAAACACTCAAAAAGTAAAAAAATACTTTAATTTCGGAAATCGTAGACTTTTTTTGTTTCATTGACTTTATTGCCACCGACTCCCGAAAGTAAGGTCATATTTCACTTTTTTTGTGTTTTTTGGAAGTCTGTTTTTTTTTTGCAATTTTTTTTATTTTATTTTAAATATACTTTTTAGTTGAGATGGATATCTCAACTTCGCTAAACGCAAATTATTGTAATGTATACATTTTAATTTGTACCGAGAAGTTATTTTAATATAATCAAGTCATCAACACAGATGAAGAAGGAAAATACGTAGTATTTTCTCTTCTTAAAAATACCTCATAAACTACAAAATAACTCGTAAACTACCCAAGTAAAGTTAATAAAATATACATTATATGTCACCACCGCGCAAGTTTCTTTTACCAAATGAAAAAATATATTAATCACAGAGAAATCGGTGAACATACAAGAAAAAAAGATGCTGGTGGAATACATAACTTCCTTGTTTAGAAGTCGGTTAAAAAGATCAAACAACTATTTAACGCTGGCTACCAATAAATCAGGAACAGCACAAGTCCGTTTTCGATTAAACTCCCCCGACAATAACGCTATAAATCGTCCCGCCATTACAACTACCCCTGTTTCGTCGCGACTTTTTTTGTTGAACCTACCATTTGACACTTTTGTAATGACATATTGTTCTTTTGGAGATAGGTATCATGACTTTTTTTGTGCCTTGGTTATTATTGGTTGTACTGACAGTTAATCTCCACAAAGAGTTGTATAAATTCCTCATCATAATCAGTTCATCATCATCACCAGTTCATGATCTTCAGTTTTGCCGGCTAGTAGTTGCAAGCGGTGCTTCTAAGGTCGAAGTCCTCGGTTTGACTGCCAGGTCAGGTAATGTGTTACTGATTTTTTCAGTAGCAGCTCAGCAATCTGAATCTGTGCCCGGTTGATGGCAATAAGATCGCCCCCTAACACATGGGACTTTAATAATAATTGGCGGAATGTGAACATACTAATGGTACCTTACCCTTCAGATCAGCACGTAATGATATGTTATCAACAAGCTATACAGTTTTGTCACACAATGCATATACAATGTCGCCCATGCGCATGTGACCGCCCGTAATTTTCTGAATATTCATGAAGAATTGTCGAAAATAAACTTCAAAAGGGGGGGTCTATCTATAACATTTTTCATGTTATTCAATTTTGAATTTTTTAAGTAGAGTTTGTAGATTTGCTTTCTATTTTTTGACACATCTCCGAAGTTTATGGGTCGATTTGAATTCTGTTTATTATTTCTAAAAGCTTATGAGTTATTTTAACAGGTTAATTAACATTTTTACTAAAAACTATCGCCTACGAAAAAAAAAACGGAATCGAAGTCATTTTTTCGGTAATTTTTTTAATATTTATTTTAAAAAAACTTGTGTAAGTCCATAAATTATCCCGATAGGACGACTTTTTTAATCATTAGTTGTAAGCTACTACATAACAGCTACAAATTCATAGAACATTGTTGATACCTAACTGTAACTAAATCCAAGGTAAAACTCTAAAACTCTGATGAGTCAAATTTAGGAAAAGAAAGAATTTAGGAAAATGTGAAAGTCAATTGAATGTTGCTCTTAGCAGTGAGTACTAATAGGTTAAATTAATAATGAGGATGATAATGGAATTAAAAACAAACAAGCAATAGCTAGATTTTACTAAAAAAATAAAAAATACAAGAATTTTAATTAATTAGATTTTCGAAATGGCCCCCACCCTCCTGTAAACAAACCAAAGCTCTCATGGCAACACTTTTGATTGTACGACGTAATTCTTCACGGTTTTCTTTTATTTCCACAGCAGCAGCAAAAATCCTAGCCGTTAATTGCTCGCGGCTTTCGATGGGCACGGCATACACTTTTTGTTTCATGTAGCCCCAAAGATAAAAATCTAAGGGTGTAAGGTCGGGAGATCGCGGCGGCTAAGCAATGGCACCTCTTCTGCCAATCCACCACGGATAATTTTGATTTAAATAATCACGAACTAGTCGTGCGAAGTGTGCTGGAGCTCCATCTAATTGCAGATACATCCACCTTCTTGATTCCAGCGATACTTCCTCCAAAAGCAACGGCAACGTATTGACTATAAAATCTAAAAACGCGTGTTGATCTAGTCTGTTTGGTAACACAAAAGGGGCAATAAGTTCATCGTCAATCATTCCAGCCCATACATTTATGGAAAATTGAATCTGGAAAGTTGTTTCCCTATTGACATGTGGATTTTCAGTGGCCCACACATGGAGGTTGCGATGATTTGTTATACCCGCCCTTGTTTTTTCTTTAGAGATAGGTATCAACAATGTTCTGAGAATTTGTAGCTGTTATGTAGTAGATTACAAGTAATGATTAAAAAAGTCGTCCTATCAGGATAATTTATGGACTTACACTAGTTTTTTTAAAATAAATACACATTTTTTTACCGAAAAAATGACTTCGATTCCGTTTTTTTTTCATCGTCGATATTTTTTAGTAAAAATGTTAATTAACCTGTTAAAATAACTCATAAGCTTTTAGAAATAATAAACCAAATTCAAATCGACCCATAAACTTCGGAGATGTGTCAAAAAATAGAAAGCAAGTCTACAAACTCTACTTAAAAAATTCAAAATTGAATAACATGAAAAATGTTATAGATAGACCCCCCCTTTTGAAGTTTATTTTCGACAATTTTTCATGAATATTCAGAAAATTACGGGCGGTCACATGCGCATGGGCGACATTGTGAGTAGGTACAAAGAAGATTTTGTATTGATCAATTAGTGCATCCTACAGTTCTGTCACTCACTCGTCATCTGCCTGCCTTGGAGTCGGCTTCCAATCTAACCTGATGTAGCTGAACACCAGTATTTTACATGGAGCGACTGCCTATCTGACCTCCACAACCCAGTTAGTACTGGGTAATATGACGATACCCTTTGGTAAGGCTGGTTGTCAGACTTCGGGCCTATATCCTGCGAAAATAATTGCTCCATCTGGCTTGTGGGCTCATCCTTCTGAGTGTTTGCTCATTGGCCGCTCAAGATCTAATCAGTTCTATTCCAATTGGATAAACACCAGCAGTAGTAGAAGCTTTTATTGCTTCGTTCCTTCGCAGTAAGAGTTAGAAAAAAATATTGTCTTGACAAGATCTCCCTGGTATCTCACAACTTGTAGGTGCAGACATGCAGCTATTTGTTCGCATTTCAAAGAATTTTCAATTTCTTTAACAAGAACCCAGCTAGATACCATCTCGTACCATGTATATTGCTGGGAGAAATTGTACTCGTGTTATGGAAATGCAATTGGATTGAAACATACATACATAGGTATGAAGGTTGGATCATAAAATATTGATGTCTCTATCGAGTAAATGTGATACCTACGATAGTAAAGTCCTGTCCTATCTTGTGAGTGTGTGTGTCGAATTTCAATAAGTGTTCAATTTATTTAAGTATACTATTCCAAATGGAATTATCTAGCAACACTCAGCAGATGTGATGGATATTGATGTCTAAACACGCCATCACCAACTGCAAAACCTTTTCCCAACTATATGCTGGGGTCGGCTACCAGTCTAACCGGATGCGGCTGAATAAGTATTTTACATGCGACTGCTTATCTGACCTCCACAACCTAGTTAGTACTGGGTAATTACCACCCCCCTTTTACGTTTGGGTCGATACCCCTTGGTAAGATTGGTTGTCAGACTTTCGGTCCACTGACTGTCCTGTCAAAAATCCTGTAACGACTGTCAAAGATCTAAAAATGACAGTCGTTATAAAAATAAAAGGTGGAAGGTACATCGACGCACAAACGATTACTACGTATTCAGTACATCATTCCGATCACGGGGGGATGATAGGAATGATATACAGGGGATCTAAACTGGCCACTTTAGCAGAATCAAAATAGTATAATAATATGAATTACGTTACAATTCGTATAATGGTAACAATGTGAGAATACATAATATTAACTGCGTCAGTGGCCATTTTAAGAATTTTAACGTGATTCATATTATTATCCTACTAAGATTCTGCTAAAGCGGCCATTTTAGGCCCCCTGAAAACGTGCCCCCCCGCCTACCATATTAATTTTTCATCGCTGTTTTTTTTAAATCAGCTGTTCCATGCACTTTGACCGTGCAGTTATTGCACTTTTGTAGGAACAATCTTTCCCATCCCAATACTTTAGAAGCGGATCCCCTAAACCCAAATATTGATGAAGGCAAGCCCCTACATTGACGTAGCCAAATTACAACAGTATTAGGACTTGCCATCTCTTCTGGGAATACATATTCTAATTATCCTTGTTGGCTGGAGTTTCAAAAATAATTCTGTAACCTCTCCAAATAACATTGTTTAATCCCTGTTATTAACATTGTTTGAAACAATGCTTCTAAAATATTCCCTAATAACTTTTTATTATACGCCATTTGAAACTTTTTACGATAACATTTTGAGGTTTTATCAAAGCTTGGGGTTATTGAGGATACGTCAGTTACATTGTGACCAAAATGTAGTTTTTCATTGGTGTAAAACTCGCAGATGGCTTACTAAATGTGAAGCCATTTCGTTGAATTTTATGCCATCCGCTTATATAATGAAACCATCCCGTTTCTTTCTATAAAGGGTGTAAATAGACCCTTAACGAAGCCGAAAGCCACGTATTCTCCCCGCTATTGCGATATTTTTTTTGTTCTAGGCCATACCTGAGAACCTTTTAGTTACGGAGTTTTTTTTTTTCTCTTTATTTAAGGGGCTTGTTCATTTTGAAGATGTCGCCCTTAGTTACGGAGTTATTGGGGGTTAAAGTCCCAATTTTTTCAAAAGTTTTTTTTTTTTTTATGTGATAACTTTCCTTTAAATACCTCCATGACCTGTTTACTATACAATGTATCCATAAGCAAAATGTTTTGAATGCGTTTCATTGAGTTTTACCGTAAAAGGTTATTTTTTACCCCAAAAAAAAGTCGTTTCCCAGCAATATTTTTTGTGTAGGGTTACTAAGTTTAATGTACAGAATACTTGGAATACTTGGTTAACGGTTTCGTGAAGGGTCTGTTTACACTCTGTATTTACCTATGTCGAACAAACAGTGGAACAATACTGGAACCGTAGCATAGCACTTTAACCATGTCCTCTTTTTGATAGATATATTCACTGGATGCAAGAAGCACACGACCGGTCGATATGGCGACTCTTCGGAAGGTCCAGTAGTGATCGTCTTTTGTCTGAAATGATGATGATACACATACAGAAACAACTCAAACAGGACGCCTCAACAATGCCTGCAACAAAAAAGGATCCATGGTTATCTGCTTGGAGCTTTAATTTTTTAGTACACGGCATCACAAGATCCCATTCCATTGCCTAGTACATCAACACCTGCCTAGCCTTTTCCCAACTATATTAGGGTCGGCTTCCAGTCTAACCGGATGCAGCTGAATACCCGAATTTTACATGGAGCGACTGCCTATCTGACCTCCACAACCCAGTTAGTACTGGGTAATACGATACCCCTGGGTAAGACTGGTTGTCAGACTTTTTGGGCCACTGACTACCTAACGACTGTCAAAGATCTACAAATGACGTAAACGAAACGTGCTTTCCGAGGCACGGAGGAAACTCGGTATGTAATAGGTGATCACCCATCCACAGAATAACCTAGGCAAGCACGGCTTAACCTAAAGATCGACCCGGGCGGCTGTTATAATTTAGCCACGAGCTCCTCCATTCCACTGCCTAGTACAAAGTATTACAAACACTGTTTTAACCTTTCACGGTTTACAACTAAACTTATACTGTCACTTAAGGGATCTGTGATGTATAAGTTTAATGTATTACAATCCTTGTATGAAAAGTGGGCCTATTTGGCGCAGCCGTGAGGCACACAGTGTTAATTTTTTTATTTTGTTTGTTTACATAGTTTTAAGTTTTTTATTTTTGTCTTGTATTATTTTTGTTTTATATTGTGTGCACTTGTGGCATGTGCCAAATAAATGTATTTTCTTTCTTTCAAAAGCACAATATTTGAAACTCGCATACTTGTCCCCTGTTTTTCGTTCGAGAAAACGTAGTACCACCAAATTCGCCAATACGGCATATTGTGGTAATGTCCCCGGCGAACGGTGATAAATATGTCAAGCGAAGCCATCTTCTTGATGAGGGTACATGTTAATTTAAAGTCGATTACCGAACGACTTTCATTTCAAGCCCAAATTACCTAGCTTGTAATGTTTACTTTGCCTAATGGGGGCAATGGGCCAATTTTTTAGGGATTTTTTCGGTATTGATTTTATTTGGAGGCTTTGGATTGTAGCACTCCCAATAATGAAATGGTTTTCGAATATAAATAGATAGTAATTACGTAACATAACGGCTGTAAATCCCGAAGAGTTAGGCAGAGTTGTACCTAATAGTACACCCACATTTCGCCAGTTATGTTTTAAGGCCCGTTTAATAGGGGGCGAGCCTATTGCCATCAACAAGGCACAAATCCAGATTCCGTGGCTGATACCGAGAAATCCCTGATAGAAAAACCCAATACCAATTGGCCCGTCCCGGGAATCGAACCCAGAACCTCATGCTCAGGAGTCGCGTTTGCGACCACTAGACCAACGAGGCAGTCATACTTTGTAAAATTTCAACACCTATGTCTGAAATATGAAATAAAAAGTTTTTCATTCTTTAACCTTTCTGTCGCTGATACAAGATCACTTTGTCTATAGACCGACCGCTGTAATAAGTCCTCCGCCTTGCCCCATCAAAGGCACATTAAGCGTCCACAAAGTCCTAACAATATCCCACAGGTTATTTACTTTTAAAAAACCATAATCCACATAGGTATTACGATACTAATTGAACCAATACGTGGTCAACCTTTAGAATATTTAATTTAAATTGATACCGTCGCGAAGACTCATTAAAGCGGTCTGCTGCGGGACTGTTCGAAAGAGATACCGCGGCCCTGGAACACAAAGGGCAAAGAAGGAACATGGATGGGTTTTAGTCAGTAAAAGTCTGACCCTCCCTTCCACTCCACCCAGAGCAGGGGGGGGTCATTTGAAGATTTTCCATCCGAAAAAAGAAAGCGGTCGGTCTATAGACCCTAAGCTCAACAATTTACTCTACAACAAAGCAAACCCCACTTAAATTTCCCTCATACAAAGACTACATACATAACACTACAGTTACTGTTATATTCCCAGTAACAGCAACTCCAACAGTAACAGTAATACAACAACAATCACAACTTGTACACTCGTATCACTCAACTCTGTTTTAATGTTGACCCCAAACTTCTACAGCTTTTTGTTGGCTATTCGTGACTGGCGGTTTTGTGTGCTTGAAGCGCTTTTTTGTGTAATGAGCCGAGCATTAATTGTACCCGAAACGTAATATTTTAACATCACGTTTATATTCGGCTTAGAATTGTAAGTTACTGTAACATTTTCACACCAATAGTATTATAACCACGACGGAGAATCTAAATAAAGTAACATTCTATAAAGAAACCGCCCAATAGGTTTTCCTGTAATCTATAGGCAAAGAACTCTTTTTTGTATTTTATTCAAAATTTTCGGCCGTGTAGTTTCAGAGTTAAGGAGGGGGGAATAGTCAATCTTCGCCTATTTTCTAAAACGACTAAAAACTATTTATCTTAAAATTATATTTGAGATGCTTACAATGAGCCCTTTGAAATATAACACGATATAGTTAGCAAAACTATTTCTATTCATTTTCTAATTTAACCCCTAAAACTGGTCCCATGTTTAAAATCTATTAATTTACGTTACGTGTCCGTCTTTTGGGTACATAATATGTGTACCAAATTTCATTTCAATCGGTCCAGTAGTTTCGGAGTAAATTGGCTGTGACAGACGGTCAGACAGAAAGACACGCGAGTGATCCAATTAGGGTTCCGTTTTTTCCTTTTGAGGTACGGAACCCTAAAAAACTATATTGTATTGACATAGGCTATTGATAAACTTAGATATACTGTGACCACTTTAAGTATGCAGTTCGAGGTACTGGCGCTTGTCAAGAAAATATGTTAAACTGACAAAGGTACTCTCGTAAATAAAATACTAGCTTATGCCCGCGGCTTCGCCCGCGTGGAGTTCGGTAAATGTCCCACGGGATCGTACCACCGTCCAGGTTATAAACTATCTGTGTGCCAAATTTCATCCATATCCTGTCAGCATTTTTTGCGTGAAAGAGTAACAAACATCCAGACATATACACCGTGACTTTTTAGTCGTCTTACAACGGCAGCCCTTTTCATGTATCCAATGACTACTAAACATTCACAATAAAAAATAGGTATTTATGAGATTTTAATTATTTAAAAATAAAAATATTATTCAGTATTATAACGCATGACGTAGTTAAAACACCCTGTTGCGAGCGATGGTCTACAGTACTCGAGCGCTGGGTAGGTATGTTCTCTCGTTTGACCCGTTAACATCATTAACAGGATGTTTCATACGTTTATTCTAATGTATTATTTATTTTTCTTTGTACCTATTATGGTAGGTAAAAAAAAACGCGTCTTGAGCTATTTTATGTCGGGTACATTGAGTGGATCACCTTTGTAAGACGACTAAAAAGTCAAGGTGTATACATCCTCACAAACTTTCGCATTTACAATATTAGGATTAACTATGAGTTTCAAAACCAAACAGTAGATCGTCGGTCTGTCTGGCAGACCGAAGACTAGATCATGGTATGAATTCAAAATTGAAATAACATAACATAACATAACGCTTGTAATGCCGGAAGTGTTAAGCAGAGGTGTGTGTGTAGTTATGTTTAAGTCTCATGTAATAGGGGCGAGCCTATAACCATCAACCAGGCACAAATCCAGACTTAACTGCTCCTAGAAAATTCCTGATAGAATAATCAATTATTATTAAATTATAATTGCCCGACCCGGGACTCGAACCCTGGACCTCACACTCAGCAGTCGTGCTTGCGACTGACAGCTTTAGGTTTCGTTTGTGAGCAACAACCAGTTACTAATTATGGTGATAATATGGTATGGTGGTATACTGACCCGGGAATCGAATCCAATCGCGATTGGGGCCACTAGACCAACGACGCAGTTTTTCAATTGTAATTACTTTGTAGAAAAAATGCACTTGGTTTTACAGGCCAAAGTAAATAACTATGTAGAGTAAGTTTTTAACTGTCATGGTCACTAACACTAAAAACGGGACCATCGGGAACTCAAAACAAACACTAAACATGGTAAACATCCCATTTCTAGTGTCGGTGATTACGTAGAGCTCTCCTGCAGCGTAACATTTCAGTTGCTTTTCTTGTCGTACTCTCAGTTCTCGACAGGATTACAAACAAAACGACCATCAGAAACCTGACCCGCTCCTCATTTCACTGCAGAATGGAAACCAAATACCAATTCACCGAATTCACAAACATCTATCGCAAAATGCATACAGTTCAGCCTCGACAGGCTTAAAACTTTCGACATACATTGCTGGCAATAGTCCGAATGGTTCACAAAGAATGCTAGGCCGGTATGCAATGGTAGCGTGGAAACTTGGAATTGTAGGCATACTTCGCGATGGCGCATTGGCGTAGTGTGGTACCGTTTGCTCTCGATTGGTTCTCGAAGTTTGGAGACTAATAAGGGTTGGTCGCGACTTTACAATTAGTATACGATTTGAGCAATTGTTTGTTTTGTAATCTGTATGAGTGTTTGTCTAGGTTCTACTCGTGTGAGTAGAGCATTTGTGGGTGTTAGAAAGGAGTAAAGAGGTAGTTTTACCTCCTCTTTTTTTTTTGATCACTCGCTCGTACTCCGAAACTACTGGACCGATTGAATTGAAATTTGGTACACATATGCAAGTCGGTAAACCAACGGACCAGACGGACGTGTAAAGTTAATTAATGAATTTTAAACATGGGGGCCACATTTGGGGGGGTAAATTATAAAACGAAAAAATAAGTTTTGCAAACACAATATAGTGTGTTACATATCAAATGAAAGAGCTCATTGTGAGCATTTCAAATATATATTTTATTTTTTATAATTTTAAAATAAATAGTTTTGAAGTTATTTACTAAAATAGGTGAAAATTTTACCATTTCCCCCTTGACTCCGAAACTAAAGGGCAGAAATTTTTGAAAAAAATGCAAATAATATCTTTGCCTATAGATTACAGGAAAACCTATTAGAATGCTATATTAACAACAAATAATAAAAATTAATTAAAAATTAAAGGGGGCTCGCCTACTACGATGGTACGGAACCCTTCGTCCGCGAGTCCGACTCTCACTTGGCCGGTTTTTATGATCATTTCCCAGGTCGGGTAAAGTGTCAATGAGTTTTTACATCAGGAATTTCTCAGTCGGATTCTAGATTTATGTTCGGTTAAATGTCATTAGGTTCGCGCCCTATTACGTCGGGCTTAGTCACAACTGGCGACAAGGTTGTCGACAGTTGCTATATTACAAGCGTGATGTTAATGTTATGAATGTGATATTAAGTATGAACTGTACGAAGATTCCATACAAAAAATTCTGTAACCATTACCGGTGCTTGGTTGTGATGCCCGGTTGGTTGGCAATAGGCTTGTCCATTATTATGTAGAACTTAAACATATTTGGCGAAATGTGGATATACGGGGTGTAAACAGACCCTTCACGAAGGCGTCAACCAAGCATTCTGTACATCCAACTAAGTAACTTTACGCAAAAAATATTGCTGGGAAACGACTTTTTTTTTTGGGGTGAAAAATCACGTTTTTCGGTAAAACTCCATGTAACGCACTCAAAACATTGTGCTGATGGATGGGTTGAATAGTACGGGAGTCGTGTATGTGTTTAAAGTAAAAATCTTACATTAGAAACATGTATTAAAAAAAAAACTTGTGAAAAAGTTGGAACTTTGACCCCCAATATCTCCGTAACTAGAAGGTTCCCAGGTATGGTCTAGAACAAAAAAAATATCGCAATGACGGGGAGAACAAATACCTTTCGGCTTCGTTAAGGGTCTTTTTACACCCTTTATATATGTTACAGTCAAAACTGTTAATAGGTCAAAACCACTTTTGACTGGTGTCAGTCAAAATCCTTTTTATGTTAAAATGCGTTTTCTCCATTTAAAATATGTTGTTTCAGAACGTTGTAATTACCTAGTCCTAGAATTACTACAACATAATGATTGTAAAGAGTCACAAAACCTAACAACCTAATAAGTTTCTAAGTAAATGTTAGTTATTGTAAAAAAGATCACACCGGTCAAAAGTGGTTTTGACTGATTAACAGCGGTCAAAAGTAGTTTTGACTGATTAACAGTTTTGACTGTGATATACACACTATCTGGTACACTACGTTTGAAATCTCAGTATTACAGCCGCGATGTTGTGTTCTTTATGACAACAGATTGATTCACACTGTATTGTGACGTCTTGTCTGTTTTAGATCCCCATGGGAGTTATTACTACGTCATATTATAAAGGGTGTAAAAAGACCCTTAACGAAGCCGAAAGGCACTTGTTCTCCCCGTCAATGCGATCATTTTTTTGTTCTAGACCATATCTGGGAACCTTCTAGTTACGGAGATATGTCTAAGTGCCAACTTTTTCACAAGTTTTTTTTAAATACATGTTTTTAAAGTAAGATTTTACTTTAAACACCTCCACGGCCCCCGTACTATTCAATCCACCCATCAGCATAATGTTCTGAGTGCGTTACACTGAGCCCTACCGTAAAATGTGACTTTTGACCCCAAAAAAAAAGTCGTTTCCCATCCCAAAATTTTTGCGTAAAGTTACTTAGTTCGATGTACAGAATGCTTGGTTGACGGCTTCGTGAAGGGTCCGTTTACACCCTGTAGGTAATTAGTAAATAATTCAGCATTATATCAGATAAGTTGTGAAATAATAAATATGTTTGTTGATAAATTCCTTAAAACTCATCGGTGTATTATGTATTTGTCCGAAAGTGTAATTAATGATATTGGTAACTATAGATCGACCGTTTTAATGAGTCCTCGCGAAGGTATAAATTTAAATGGAAAATTCTGAAGGTTGATCACGTATTAGTATCGTAATACCTACGTGGATTATGGTTATTAAAATGCAAATAACCCGTGGGATATTGTTAGGACTTTATGGATGCTTAATGTGACTTTGATGCGGCAAGGCGGAGGACTCATTAAAGCGGTCGGTCTATAGTCTGTGTATTATATTTCGGCTCTCGGTATTGTGATATTACCTGTGGTTATATCGTAATTTAAGTTAAGAGTTTTCAATAACACTGGGCGATACCTAAATGAATACCCTAAATAAAAGCACTCTTGGATTTTGAAAGTGCAAATTCCAACGGTGACTAAGATATCGAGAAACAAGATTTTGATATTGATAATTATGTACTCAATCATAATGTTAGTCAACCGGCATAAGTGTAGCCGTCAGTAGTCATACCTTACAATCCTGAGACTGGTAGTCACATGTAAATTAAGAGTATGTAATCCTGAATTGAATTCTGCAAAACAAAACATCACCTTTATACTTAAAAAAAAAACCAAGAGTATATCCCAACTAACATACACTACTTGCATTTCCTCTCCAGAATTTTTCCCTCACACCCAAAACCAGAACCAACATTTCTCCATTTTAAAAATCTTCAGCACAAACCAACAAACACAGTTCCATGCCAGTACAATTCTAGAAAGTTTGTAAAGCAACCTGACCGCAGGTTGGCGCAACCCAGGCAGTGTGTTGCCAAAACTGATTTGGTTTTAAAATGAACCAGACTTTCGGGCAGGTGTTTTCAACTAAATAGCTCCTGAAGTATTGTTGCTAGTTGATTTTCGTTTGATGTCGCGTATTGTGGGTGGAGCACAGACATAGATATATCTAGATAACCCAAGTATCACGATCCGCATTAAAATCAGCGTGAAATTTAGTCATAAGGACTATTTAGTTACTATACAGGTTGTAAGGGACAGACCTCCATAAATTTTTTTTTAAAGATTCCGACGAATTGAGAACCTCTCCTCCTTTTTTAAGTCGGTTAAAAAGCCATCACCCATGCATGTGCATACAAAGCAAGTTTCTGTCACAATCAGAAGGATTTTGCCGTTGTTATCCATATATCCATAAATTCGTTAACTTAACCGATTAAAAAACGCAGTGAATTTTTTGTACACAGAATTCTCAATATAAATAACCAGTGGGGTTGTGAGTGTGTCACGCAATCACACCGCATGATTTTTATTCCAATTTAGTGAATGGATATAGTTTAACCAACACAAACAATATTGGAACAGTCGCAGCAAACTTTTCCTAGGAATACACCATAATTTCTCTAAACACATGAAGAATGTAAGGTTGTATGTGACACATGTATGTTGCCAAAACTGCGGTATCTCGATGCGCCACCGACTGCGGTATCCTATGCCAGATGCCAGATGCACGGACTTCTGGAATTTAGGCAGCTACATATTGTCTAGAATTTTGGTAATACCAGTATGCTATTATTATAGTTGATACAAGTGAATTGTGATTTTAAGAAACTTTTTTAACATCAATGAATAGTTTTTGTTGGTGGTAGTCTAGTAGTCGAAACCGCTACTGCTGAGCAAGGATGAGGTAGTGGGTTCGAGTCGCAGGTCGAGCAAAGTATGGCTGGGTTGTTCCAAAAAGAGTTCCTCAATGGCAGTCGGTTAATGGTATTGGTTCGCCATCTACTACATGAGACTTAATGAAGAGATTAAGAAGTTTGCGCTGCAATTAAACTCATTGAAAATGCTTTAAAAAATATAACTAACATCCCAGGGCCCAATAAGTTAAGTGGCTAGTATAGTATTGGTGAGAAATTCGCGCAACACGACAAGTCACTAGAAATGCTTTTAACACTGTAAGTACCAGGAGAGCACAAGTGTGACAGAGGTCCAACCCCAGTCACTGTGTGCACAATAAGTATGAACGCTTGCCTTTGACCAGTAATATTGGTCCGAGTTCACAGGCATAAGAAGTCATTGGAGCAAGAGCTGTGTCCCCACGCAGTCGACTGGCACGTGCGAGGGAGCCAGGAAGGAATAGACAGGGGTATTTATTATATTAAAGGGAGCCTGCCTTCATTGTTAAATTGTTTTATACCTACATGATTGAGGACTTTGATGACAAATTAACTCTGGGAAAGCCTCTCTGGGCATCACGACGACAGTAGCGAAAATTTTTGCCACGTACCAAAAAAAATTGTATTTTGTTGTGACGAATTTAAGAATTTCAAAAGCAGTACTTTTGATATTTGGAGAGTGTAAATGGTACGGCTAAAAGCCGAAGTAAGGTTACACCTAGTTCTAGCCGGCTATACCTAGGTGCGGCCGGTAACTATCCTTTTTAGTGCTAGGAAACACCGACCAAATGGATTAGATGAGGTTAGGTTAGAACTGTGACCAAACGCGCTACATCCGAATCGGTTGCATTATAACAAAATGTTACCGGCCGCACCTAGGTATAGCGGGCTAGAACTAGGTGTAACCTTACTTCGGCTTTTAGTCGTAACATTTTTTCAAATATTCATTTAAAAAATAGTCCGAATATTGAAAAGTAGGTACTTTGACTTTTTCAGCAAAAAAGTGGTACCCTGGATTAAAAAGTTGGCGTATAAACGGCAATAGGCCCGCCCTTTATTACATGGAACCTAATATCGTAACGACGAAAAGCGAGAAAGTGACTGTAAATCTTTTTAGGGCACAATTGGCTGAGTAACTGTAAATCAACCCCCAATGTTAGGAAAAAGGTTGAAAGAAATTCTAGTATAATATTATATTCTTTTATGTAGGTATAAGTTTTGTGAGTGCTTGAGACTTGCCTTATTCTTGCCATTTTTTTTACTAGTATGAGCTACGTAGAGTGGCAAACATATGAACTATCCTAAGGAATAGACAGTTGACTTTAGACTTTTTCGAAAAGCAGTATATTATGCCTTCTTTTCTAGATTTATCAGCTTCTCATTTGGTGACGAAAAAGGAGGAAAAGAGAATCTTTTCCTCCTTTTTCGCGATACACGCACTAGAGGCACGAAGACTCAGTTCCAGCAGCCCTTGCCTTACGTACTACTATTGTAAATGCGAAAGTATGGATGAATAGATAGATGTTTGTTAGTCAATCATGCCAGAACGGCTAAACGGATCTCGATGACATTTGGCAGAGAGATAGATTATAGTCTGGAAGACATACGCTACTTTTTATCCCGGAAATACGATCCTGTGGCTAATTGGCGAACTCCAAGCCGCGGTCATAAGCTAGTAATACATACACAAACGTTACGTACGTTCGCGGCTCCCTCTGTGCGTACCCAAACTGCTCGATATGCGCCCACAACACAGGCGATGAATCTACTTAACGCCATGATTGCTCAAGAGCCGGATCCATGTTTATGAGTAGCAGTAAAGCTATGCTCAATTATTGCATACAATCGTTTAGTAGTAGAAGTTAAGTTTAGTTAGTTAGTATGTTGTGCTGTTGGCTTGCTGCAAGCTTTGGTGCAAACTGTAAATGCCGCAAGTACCTACAGGGTGTAAGGGACAGCCCTCTACAAACTGATGGGGTGAATTCAGTATATCATACTAAGATAACCGGTACAAGAAAATATTTCAGGAAAAATCTTATATTATATATTATGGAAATATAGAATAAAGATTTATTTTATTTCCTTATACGCAATGTATCATAGCGAACGGCAAGCGCCACGACGAGTTCGATGAACTTTGTAGCTAGGCAGGAAGTGAACAGCTGATTTTAAGCGTCGTTCGTAGAGTATTTCAACATCCATTGTTGGATTTCTTATTTTAGCCGTATTATTTACATAAATGGAGTGTTGCGTACAGGGAATGTAATTTTACATTGAAATAAAAGAAAACTAACTGAAAAAAAAACGGAGAAAAATTCCGGTGGAATATGATTCAAAATAAGGAGCTGAATGCACCCTGTCAGTATGTGGAGTGCTGTCTCTTACACCCTGTATTTTAACAAATAAACCCAAGCCTTTTTCCTATAGGGTAAGCAGAAACCTGAGAACGCCACCTGCTACAATCCTTACGGACTCCTTTTGCCTCGTCCTCATAAAACAGTCAATACCTGCTCTAGTGCATTCCTAACTCTGCAAGTCTGCACCATCAAGGGTGTTCGCGATCAGTGCCTAGTCTAGCGGAAGCGGAAATAGTGCCCGTTTGATGCACCCACAAAGCCTGCCTGAAAGCCACGCTCAAACCTTTTACGTATACGATCGCTTTTCATAACGACACCTTTGAGTGTTTTCAGTTTCCGACACAAATTTTGTGGTACTTTCAAAGAAGTTTGATATTGGATGTGGTATGGGAGCTTCGATGTTTGTTTTTTCTGAATCTTGAAAAAAAAAATGTAAAAGTAAGGAATTATTTACAATAATATAACAATATTTATTTATTTATTTACAACTAATTACAGCAACATTACAGACCAAGTCCAATACGATGCTATAAGACATATAATAAAACAATATAAAAAAGTAAAATCACACCCAGTAAAAATATTAATAGCTATTGTTATTGGAAGTATCCACCTGAATTGATTGCAGTGTAATGTAGGAGGGTACTATATTTCTATCTTTTTATTTGTTTAAATATTGAGCAACTTCAAAATGTATTTTTGAACTAAAACATAGCTTACCCTACACCAGGGCCTTAACTTTTACATATTAGATCTACAATAACTCGAAGCCTGCACCCGACAACCTAAGAGAAAGTTGAAAACACATTGCCACCAGCAATTGCCTTATAACCATTCGGCATTGACGAATAATTTTACTCAATTACCCTGCAGGATCCAAAAATGTGGGATGAAAAAAAGTTTTGGGTAGAGTTGCCAAGTTGAGAACCTCTGATACTTGAACACTGATTTATCAATAGCTAAAAATATTTATTGATAAATCCGCATCACGTCAACATCCGACGCCTTCTTCGAAGATTCGAGAATACGAAACGAATTTTTTAATAATTAAAACCTCTTTCGAAGATACCAAAGACAACTTCATAATTCATGAATCCTCATGATGGTGTATTCCCGTTGACCCCACTGGATAGCCCCACTGGTGGGGTCAACGGGAATAATCAAAAACGTCGTTTCGTTGGCCCCACTACCCTACCCCACTGGTGGGGTCAACGGGAAGTCTGCATTTTTGTTCCCGCTGACCCCACTGCTTTGCCCCACTACCATACGCCTTTAATGAAAAAGAAGATTACTACAAGGAAAATGGTAAGGACAACTGAGAGATGAGAAACAAGGATAATAGTCTCACAGACTAACTACCAGGGCGCCGAAATCATGACGAAGTATTATCTTTATTGCTTGTTGCATGTTAGGTATCCGAAATATAGATTTAGTTCTGTGAAATTCCTATTTTAGTCGTGTGGTGGCAGGAACTACTAGGAGATCAGAAAAATGAAGGAATGAAACAAACTTTAATGATGTCAGTGGGAAACAACATTCGTATTCATCGCTCTTTTAGTTTCATTTGTTTCATCCTTCCTCATCACATGTCCATAATAAGATAGACGGCTCCCTCTTTTATTTTTTCTGTAATAGTCACTACTTTCAACGTCTCTAATATACTCATTCCTAACTTAATTAATTCCTAAATTCCTACCGCTCCACTCATCCATCTCAAGATTCTTACCTCCGTTATAAGCAATAGTTTTTCATTCATCTTCATCACAGTCCAGCAATCCCAACACCACTCACCTTTTTACAGAAACAAAAATAGACATTCCGATCCATACAGTACGACAGCTCTGATGCTGGCCAGGCTGGCATGTGTGGTGGTGGATTTTAGTAATTTTGGGTAGGAACGATCTTTTAGTAATAAATACCATCTTGGATTCATGGCAGCCTAGTACTGTTGGTAAGTTTACTGCCCGTAACTAGCACAACTATACTAACACTACTCGATTCCATACAATCTTTTTTAAGTAATAAAAAAAAATCCAATTTGTTGCCAGTGAGGCATATAATATACGACACATATTATGTTCCCCAAAAAGTACCAGGCTGGCATGATCTTAAGGTGGTGGTGGATTATAGTAATTCTGGGTAGAGAATCTTAGAGTAAGAAATACCCTCTTGGATTCATGCCAGCCTAGTACTGTTCGTAAGGTTACTGCCCGTAACTAGCAAAACTGTACTAACACTACTCGATTTCATACAATGTTTTTGAGTAATATTATAATACTCAAAAATATGGTGGGGCCAACGCGAACAATTTTTAATTGTTTTAATCAATTCCTGTTGGCTTCACTGACCCGCCCCACTGGTGGGGTCAACGGGAATAATTTTGAATTATTTTATCAATTCCCGTTAACCCCACCGCCGTAGCCCCACTGGTGGGGTCAGCGGGAACAATTTTCAATTGTTTTAATCAATTCCCGCTGACCCCACCAGTGGGACCAAAGGCGGTGGGGTCAACGGGAATACACCCTCATGATTAAGAAAATGCAGGAGTTTCTTTCTATAAGTCGGAACACAGAACTGAAAATGAGTAAGTTTTTGAAAGGCCCATATTTTAGCGCGAAGAAGGCGTGAAAAAGTTAAAAGGGCCGACTGAGTGAACGATTCCGTTCAATGGCGGTGTGCAAGGGAGGAGCGACAAGCGATTTAGTTCAAGTCTTTATTAGGACGTGGCCAAAATCGAACCTATACTGCCATATTGTTTTTTCGATACATTCACACAAACCAATTTACATAAAATCACGCCTGTAATCCCCGAAGAGTTAGGCAAAGTACCTAATAGTACACCCACATTTCGCCAGATAGTTTGTTTTTAAGTACCTACCATGTAATAGGGGCGAGCCTATTGCCAACAATCGGGCACAAATTCAGACTGCGTGGCTGGAACTGAGAAATTAATGATGAAAAAACCAAATAACGCTTCCAAGTAATAGGGGCGAGCCTATTGCCATCAACCGGGCACAAATTCAGACTGCGTGGCTGGCACTGAGAAATTAATGATGAAAAAACCAAAAAACGCTTTCATGTAATAGGGGCGAGCCTATTGCCATCAACCGGGCACAAATTCAGACTGCGTGGCTGGTACTAACAATTCCTGATAAAAAAACCAAATTACACTTTGCCCGACCCGAGAATCGAACCTAGGACCTAATGCTCAGCAATCGTGCTTGCGACCATTAGACCAACGAGGCAGTCAATCCCTTTTTAATCATCCTTAACTATTCGAAGACTTATACTTGAGATAGCTATGCAAGGTAGTTCTTTTTTGACACATTCTCTCATAATTTAAGCCACACATTCGAAGATCATCGATCAAATAACTTCTTATTACATTCGCTTCGAGTTTCATCCGTTTGTCAGCCGAAGTCGGGGGGAATAACTTCCAGAAATATGCTACACACACATTTGTTCAACAAAATGAATGGGTGCAGAAGTTTTATTTCATTATTCGTCTAGATACTTTACTAGGTAGATATACAGGGTGTAAGGGACAGCCCTCCATAGACTGATGGCGTGAATTCAGTATATCATACTAAGATGACCGGTACAAGAAATTATTTCAGGAATGTTATGGGAATTAAATAAATTTGATTTATTTTATTTCCTCAACGCAATGTCTCGTTACCGTGGCAAAACGCATGTAGCGAAGGGCAAGCGCGACGACGAGTTCGATGAACTCTGTAGCAGGAAGTGAACAGCTGATTTCACACGTCGTTCGTTAGAGTATTTTAACATCCATTGTTGGTGTTTTTTATTTAGCCGTATTATTTACATAAATGGAGTTCTGCGTACAGAGAATGTAATTTTACATTGAAATAAAGGAATAGTAACTGAAAAATAAATAAAAATAAAAAATAAAATCCTGAGAAAAATTCCGGTGGAATCTGATTCAAATAAGGAGCTGAATGCGCCCTGTCAGTTTGCAGAGGGTTGTCCCTTACACCCTGTATGTGTCAAATGCAATTGCAAATGGTTGAGATGAGAATGCCAAGGGGGATGTATGGTGTAACGCGAATGGATAAAATAAGAAATGAGTACATAAGAGGAAGTCTGAAAGAGGCGCCGGGGACTGAAAATTGTGGTAATCGCTTATGTGATGCGGAGGAATGAGGAAAATGTCGTGAGTAAAATGTTGATAATGAATGAAGATAGCGAAGAGTTTGTCTGCCTATCTGTCTGTCTGTCTGTTTGTTCCGGTTAGTGTCCAAAACGGCTGGACCGATTTTGACTTTTACTGGCAGTTAGCTGATGATATAAGGAGTAACTTAGGCCTCTTTTATTTTGGAATTTCTTTTGCACGGAACCCCAAAAAAATTAAAACTCCTTGAAATTTCTAAGAAAATCCGATTCAAATAGAGATTTTTTTTTTTTTTGTTGAGTAATATTTTATAATAATTTCACGCGGACGATGGTCGTGGGGCACAGCTAGTCTAGACTATGAAGAACCCTCAGTTCTTTAAACAAGAGAGATCATAACAATTAACCTATTTTCTCTTTTAAAACACTCAACATAAGACAGAAAATGGCGTATAACAAAAAATAATCGCTCGTTATCCCAAACCTTCTGTAGTTCATAGTTTATATGAAAACATGGTATTACCGTCATCCGTCGACTAACAGCCACTGTGAGGATTATCATATAAATTGCCGATGATCCTGAGATAACGCGAACGTTCGGCAAAAGAACTTGATACGGGATGTAAGTAAAAAGATAGTTGAATATCTTTTGATAGCAGTTTATTGAACAGGAATCTTTTTTTTATAGTATTTTTACGGAAACGCTAAAGCCTAATTTACATTACGAAACAAGTTTCATGCATGATGAAATTAATTTCATGACACTAATTTCAGTACCTGTGAAACTAGTTTCATTAAAAATAATAGTGTCGTGAAATCCACAGTATGTCTGTGTTCATAGCTTCGCCAACATCAAAGCTTTATTTTGCGTTGCAAAACGTTATCATACGTATGTTATTATATAATACACTTAAGAAAAGGTTTTCTCGCAAGAAAAGACGTTGGTGGATTCGAGGGTGGCTACCAAGAAAGCATCTGGGTGCGAAGTAACCACACCACGACTAAAAAACTACACGTCTTATCAGCGCAGGCGCTTTCGCGACACTAGTTTCGAGTCGCGTTTATACGATGACATTAGTTGCATGACACTTGTTTTATTCAAAAATCGCGCGCGTCACGAAACTGTTTCAGTGTCGTGAAATCGATGCATGCATTGTAAAACTTGACGTTTACACGTGAAATTGTTGATGAAATTAATGTCACGGAACCACTTTCATGCCACTAGTTTCGTAATGTAAATTAGGCTTAATCTCACATGCACACCAAAGGCAGGAAACATTCGTACTGCTCCCAATTTTGGTAACTCACTACGCCATGTGATTTTTTCTGTCTTGTTCTCGTGCCGATGACTTATATACTACCCAACCGGTATGTAGCTAACTGGGGGCCTAAAATGGCCACTTTTGCAGAATCATAATATAGGATAGTAATATGAACTGCGTCACAATTCGAAAAATGGTCTGTATCTGTGACCATTTAAAAAATTAACGTGATTCATTATTATTATTCGACTAAAGCGGTAATTTTAGACCCCCTGAACAGCTTATTTGCCTCATTTAAGTCTAGGACTAGAAGGTGCAGTAAGTTGCATAATGAGGCTCGATGACCAGCCGACCTAGTAGAAAAAAGACAATCTCATGCCGGAACATGTAATAAGTGATGAAAAGGAAAATATATCAATAGATGCAACAACAACAACGTACTCTATCTATTCATTTTAACCTAATATTATCTATAATCTGTGAACAGATTACAGCAATTTCTCTTACAAGCTTCAGACGATTACATGAGATCTTGAAACAACTCAAACTCAAAGCATTTATTTCAATTAGACCATAAAAGGCACTTTTGAATGTCAGAAAAACAAAGAAGGCGAAGCTACAGTCCCAGACACAAGGCATAATAACTTGTGAAAGTACTGTAGTTGCCAATTCCAAAGCGTAGATCTCTATGAAGAAGAATGGGCAAGAAACTCCATGCACGCTCTTTTAAATCAAAATATTTTTACAAGATCTTGGTTACATCATTCATGTTGAGATAATAGGTACTTATATGTGAGAACGATGTAGAAAGACGTATAAAAAAACTACTCAATTTACAAGAACGAAGTAACCCACTTATACAAACATTCCTTTACTCTCAATACGTAACAATATTCTCCCTTTTCCACGAAAATTTACCAAACGGGGGCTAACGAACCGTATCAGATGCCATTATAGATATCGTCTATCACGCTTCCTGAAAAGTACAGACGGCGAAAGTGTTTGGTTAACAGGCAAAAATATTAAATTAAACTAAGCCAACGACAGAGCTGTGCATGTGGCAATTTACTGGTCGGGTATTATTTGAGTCTATCAATACGCAAAGAAGAAGAAGAAGGCAAAAATATTCAACTCCGCTGACATAACTTCAAGTCTAAATCTCCCGAAGCCGAGGTATATAGCACACCTTCAATTTTATGTCTCGTGTAATAGGTCTTTTACCACACTTTGACCTATCTGGAAATCGAACCCGGGATGGTGCACTAATCAAATAAAATATGAAGACATTTTTGTACGTCTTATAGGACAGTGTCAGTTTAAATTAATTACTAGGTAAATTCAGTTTATGGCAATTTGTCGTGTTAAATTCGTATCAGTCAACTGTCTATGAATGGTATATACCGCTTGTTTGCGACAAGGATGACATAACTTTAAAAAAAAAAATGTTTTTTTCGATGTTGTTTGTTTTTTTGATTATAAATTGACGAAAGTAAGTATTAAATTAAGTAACGAAATACGTAAAATAAACCTTTCATCTTTTGATAAAAGGTTTCTATGCAAAAAAAAATATCGGCAATATAGTGAAAATAGACTAACTAAAAAACCTATCCTATTTTTCTTATTTTTCGAGTTATGTCATTATTGTCGCAAACAAGCGCCCGTCTGACGGCCTATTTAAGTTGGTAGCCCAGTTACTTTACAATTAATTTCCCAGACTTCACAAAACTCAACTATTCAGCACAGCATTGTTCAAAGCAGTTGCAGCTGTTGAAGTTAGACACCTGTAAACCAAACTCTTCTGCTGACTGTACTAACAAATAAAATGTTACGTACATTTCCCGAGTATTTACATAAAGTGCTAAGCATAGAATATTATTTCTGAAGCGGTCTGGGTAGTATGTTTCGGGGAATTTCGAGATGTGTTATTTTAGACTTCAATCCTTGGGGGATATCGTCAAAAGTAGATCAAGGTCGTAAGGGCTTCAGAATACAGTGGAACCTTTTATCGAAGGGTTTAGACAAAGTAGCATTCTATCAGTGAAAAAGATAACGGAATGAAATGCTTATTCTTTTTAAGGTAGAGGCAGTATACGTGCCACCAACAAAATGATTTTTTATACAGAAATATCACTACTTTAGTATGGGTAGTAGCACTTATACTGGTACATAAACAAAAACTTAAAAATCATATAAAAATATCCTTAACATTCATAAATTTTGTTTTCCTACAACTTCCGGTTTTCTCTGCTTTATAAAGGGAAGCAAATAGCATTGCTCTAGGCCGTCAGGTTAGCCTTTGGTGGCAGCTCATGTGTAATGAATTCTGGATTGGATTCTTCGATAAAGCGCTTGTTGTTTTAAAGATAGCTTACTTATGAACTGTGTCTACTGTGAATGCGTGAGGCGTATTTACTGGAGATACCGCGCCCCTAGAACACAAAGGTCAAAGAAGGAACATGGATGGGTTTTAGTCAGTAAAAGTCTAACACTCCCTCCCACTCCACCCAAAGCGGAGGGGGGGTATTTGATGGTTTCCCATAAAAAAGGCGTATTTACTTTTATACTGTCCTATTCCCGACATTCACTTAAACACACATAGGTACATGACATTCTATTCTATTCTAAGACTTGGTTTTGCCCGCGGCTTCGCTCGCGTTATGGTCGCAAATTATCCTATGGGATCGTTTTACAAATAGCTTATAACAATTAGGGATAATCTAGCTTCACATTAATGAAAGAATTTTCAGAATCGGTTCAACATTTCCAAAGATAACCCCTAAATCCAAACTTTACCTGTTTATAATATTAATGTAGATAAAGTTGACCTGATAAACTTGCATTCTTACTTCCAAAATTCTGCGAAATACTTTTAATTCCCTGATTTACATAACAATTGTCTGGATTCACGGGAATATTAAAAAGTTAAAGAATATTTAATATTTTCATGAGTTCACTTAATTTCTGCTGAAAACTGTGTCACTCTGCCTGACCTTTTCCAGGAAAGGTTTTTAATCAGATTTTCTGGAAACTTTTCAGGAAAATGAACACGAATTAAAATATTAATTTTCCCATGAGGTCACTATTAAAGTATTTTTTAATAAGGATGATTAAAATTTCCTGGTAACAACGAGTCAACCACAAGACCGCGTTTATTGTTTTTAAATAATCTGCCATGAAAAGTAGGTCTACTTCTCTTATACAGGGTGTAACATAATAAACGCAAGTCCTGACGTGTGGTATCTCAGACTATAAAACTGAACAACTTTTGTTCTATGAGTTTGAGATATCCACAAGTATTTTTTTTAGTTTTACCATACATTTTGATCAGCTGATCACGTCAGTTACTATAGAAACACCAATTTTGTTTTTGCGAATTTCAAGAACTCGTAGAACAAAAGTTGTTCAGTTCCATGGTCCGAGAGACCACACGGGAGGTCTTGCGTTTACGTAGTTACAGCATGTATATAATATGTTAAAAAAAACCTGTCCGATCCGTGAGGGTATTTTTAGGTATCGAGATTAGATTATATTTATGTAATCCTTTTTTGGACATCCAGTAAAAAAAATACCCCGATGAAAATAAAATAAAATGTACCTACTAAAATTAGGAAACTTACTGGCAACACAATGCGTGAGCGGCGACATTCTGGTCACTTCTCGGGTGGTGGCGTCACAAACAAACAATTGACGATCGAATATACTAATGCCGAAGATGATGTTGTCAAAAACACGTCACAACAACACAACACGTCGTTTTGTCGTTGTTGTTATGTTGTGTTTTAATATTACTTTCTATATTTTTGTATGAATATTTTATATTTCATCATTTCATCTTTTTTTTCATTTTATTTTTTATTTTGTAATGTCACTGGTACACTAACTGGAAGTACTAAGTGGGTTGTGGAAGTCAGATAGGCAGTCGCCCCATGTAAAATACTGGTATTCAGCTGCATCCGGTTAGACTGGAAGCGGACCCCAATATAGTTGGGAAAAGGCTAGGTAGATGATGACTGGTACACCTTTATGCCCCTTTCGGATCGGATTGGGTTTTTTTTAACTTGTTTTATTATATCATCTTGCTGGTATGGTTATCTTCACCATTTAAGAGCACAAATTCTGAAAATGGTGTGTCTTTGATTAAATAACGTGAAAATTCAGGACCACCAGTTAAATATTTGATAGCAATATTCAAAGTTAATTAAGTATTGGCGCAAGCAGTTCCCAGGAAATAGTGATTAGCATGATAATTTATGCAATTAACTTTTGACGTAGCTTCTGATTGGAGCAAGAGCGGATGTTTTTGCTGGAGGTGTATGAATAAGGATATTTTAGAGCCCTCAGGGCATATATAACGGGCAATGGCTTTCAAAGTGTTTCTTTAATGACTTGATGAACATAATTGGCGTTATGCTTATCGGTGGTTATTTATGTTAATTATTTTTTATTGGTCCATCATAGTTATCGGTGGTAGAATGTTGTCTACAACTGCTTGTCTTATGGGTCGTTATGGAAAAATATTACATTTTATTATAAAATATCCAAAAGTATTTTTTTTTTTTTTAGCCTGTTTGAGTGTCCCACTGCTGAGCAAAGGTAAAAAGTATATAAAAAAAAATCCAAAAGTATATAAAAAAATAAATATATATTCACAGGGTGGAAGAGACACCGACGCTCAAACGGTTACCACGTAGGTATTCGGTGCATCATTCTGCATCCCCCACATAGAATTTTCTCTGGGTAATTAAAGAAAAGAAAACAACAAGTGTAGTAGTACCTACACGGTCAAAATGTATAAAGCTGTTTTTTTTTTTAAATTACTCATGAATAATCGAGAAAATTTAAAAACCGTTTAAGCGTCGGTGTCCCTTCCTCCTTGTATAAAACTGCCTCGTTGATCTAGTCATCGCAAGCGCGACTGCTGAGCATGAAGGTTCGATTCCCGGGTCGGTCAAAGTATTATTAGGTTTTTCCATCAGGAATTTCTCAGTCGCTACCACCGAGTCGGGCTTTGTGCCCGGTTTATGGCAATAAGCTCACTCTGTTACATGGGACTTAAACATAACTGGCGAAATGTGACTGTACTATTAGGTAGAACTCTGCCTAACCCTTCGGGGATTACAGGCGTGATGTTATGTTAAAAATATTTGAAAAAAGTTGTACTGAACTTCATCTGGAATGTTTACTAGTTAATTTAACTAACATAAGTTAAACACAAATCTTCTCAAAAACATAGTTTCTAATAACTCATCACAAAATAGGTTTGAAAGGAAATTGGACAAAAAGCACACTCAACCCGGCTAGAAGACAATAAAACAATATTTATGGAAGAGTGCATCGTACTTATATCCGTTCATTTCCGGTTCAGAACTCATCATGTTGGGACGGACCCTTAGCGAGCTTCCGGTGGGATACTTCACACTTTCCGGGAAAATTGACGGGTTTGAAATAAATTTTTGTGAATCCATACCTATAAATTAATTAGAAATGCGTATTCTGTATAAACACGTATGTGCGTATTATAAGCTCGTGGCTTAATAATAGCAGCCGCTCGGGTCGATCTTCAGGTTAAGCCGTGTTTGCCTAGGTTGATCTGTGGATGGATGACCACCTACTACATACCGAGTTTCCTCCGAGCACCTTAAGCCGTTGGTCCCGGCTGTCATTTGTAGATCTTTGACAGCCGTTACAGGAAGTCAGTGGCCCAAAAAGTCAGACAACCAGTCTTACCAAGGGGTATCGTATTACCTAGTACTAACTGGGTTGTGGAGGTGAGATAGGCAAACGCTCCATGTAAAATACTGGTATTCAGCTGCATCCGGTTAGACTGGAAGCCGACCCTAACATAATTGGGAAAAGGCTGGGCAGCTGATGATGAACATATCAAAATTATAGTCACACATAATTAGCAATCTATACCAGTACCTAGTAAACTCAAATATAAAACATAGTATTTCAATTCCAGCTTATTCCTTATCACAGCTAAAAGTCCAAAATCTAGATAGAAAATAATGTACCAGATCATTTATCATTTAAAATTACTTTCGAAATGGCATTTTTATGACCCATCCCGACGGCTTCCGATGTACGATTCTATTGGCTTTTGGCACTGAATCGTTTCGATAATATAATATTTCGAGATATCGCTTTGCAAGTAATAACGCCTGGCCAACTTCAATTGCTGCGAGCGTTCGAGAAAGTTGTTGCTGTAATAATTTTGTGAGGCAAACAATTGGCGATGAAATGTTTATTCTGGTCCAGAATTTCTGGAATAAGGGGGCAGACAAAGAAGCGATGAATGGATTGTATGAAAGATTATATGGTTAGAAAATCATGGATTTGAAATTGGTAAAACCTGGTTTGTTTTGGTGTTCTTAAGTTTAGGAGCTCAATTTCACCAAACGGCTTTATACAATCTGCCTGGAGCGTGCCCTCGGTCAGTAAATACGAAACGGGGCACTATGAAAAAGCCGACGTAACCCCGCTACGCGGGGCTCCTATTTCTGCCTACAGGTTTAAAGTAACCTAACCTAACCTTACGTCAGGGTGCCCCAGGTCCCGAGCTCACTTCGCTCGCTCTTGCATCTAACACTTTTTTGGCTAAAAATTTGTCTTTTCCTCAAGACCCCGTTACGTACACTCCAACCAATTTTTTTTCTAAGTCCTCGCTCCATTGAGCCCCTAAGGCTACAATTCAACCGTGCCCTCAGCTTTTTCAGATATAAGATTATGCCTAGTCATTGTCTGGAAAGGTTTATCATACTGAACCGGACAGAAGGTAAACGTGCGCAAGTCAGAGCACCGGGAAGATGGGCAGACGCGATCAAGAAGGCTGCTGGAGGCAGCCTGTACCACTGCAGAAGACCGCATGGCTTGGAGATTTGTCATTTGTGGTCTCGATCCTCAGCAGTAAGAGAACGACGACGAAGAAGAAGAAGAAGTTTAGGAGAGGTACCTAACAGTACTTTTACAAAATTGTTTATTGATAAAATACCGGCGAAACAAATGTTTCCCAATATATTCATTTTATCCAATGCAATAAAACTCAAGTTAGTGGAACCACACTTTCTTCAGACTATACTGATTATAGCAATTTTTACGAACTTACATGATTGTTTTTCGCATAGCGAGAGATAGTGGTGCCAGCAGTAATTTAATGGTTTTTCCAGGAGCCTTAGACGCAGTAGTCAGCAAATGCTGGCTATTGCGTCTAAGGCAACAGTCGCTCCATGTAAAATACTGGTATTCATCTGCATTCGGTAAGACTGGAAGCCGACCCCGACATAGTTGGGAAAAGGCTAGGCAGAAGATGATGATGGATAGAATAGGTTTTTTTGTTACATGTCATATGTGGGGAACACAGGTATGATCTTATGTAACAGTCATTCTAGACGTTCACCATAAACTTTACTACCCACGACCATATTAATCACACACTTTACATCACGTAACTAAAGTATTAGAAGCATTGCGTAAAGGTCTTCAGCGCACAGACGGTCGTTGACTTTCGCCCTTTGTAGTACAATTCACTAGTAAGTCATCTGTTGGCTAAGTTCGACGCGACTTGTTTATGTATCATCTAGTCTTGTGATGTTAGTAAACATTAGAGTTGGAGAATTGTAGTTATTTCGAAATTAGCGTTTTATTGAACACTAACGGCCCCTCCCGGCTTTGCACGGGTGGACATTTATTTTTTAAACATTTTGGGATAAAATATAGCCTAGGTTACTCAACTTTAATGCAGCATTATAATGGCGAAAAAATTTTTGAAATTGGCACAGTTATTTTTGAGTTTATTCATTACAAACATACACACACACACACACAAAAATACAAATCTTTCCTCTTTATAATATTAGTAAGATTATTGCCCATTCTTGTCCTGGCACAGGTATTTTCAACGCTGTCACCCCTTTTTTTGTCGTGTAAAAATATTGTTGGTTAGCTTTCGTATGAAGCTTGTGGCTAAATAATAACCGCCGCTCTGGTCGATCTAAAGGTTGGTCTGTGGATGGGACACCGTCCATTACATACCGAGTTTCCTCCGTGCCTCGGAAAACACGTGAAGCCGTTGGACCTGGCTGTTATTTGTAGATCTTTGACAGTCGTTACAGGTAGTCAGTGGCCCGAAAGTCTGACAACCAGTCTTACCAAGGGGTATCTTATTACCCAGTACGAACTGGGTTATTGAGGTCAGATAGGCAGTCGTTCCATGAAAATACTGGTATTCAGCTGCATCCGGTTAGACTGGAAGCCGACCCCGACATAGTTGGGAAAAGGCTAAGCGGATGATGACTCTTCGTATGAAGATCAGGGGATAATCAATCTTCAATCCTTCTATCGTGGCGTGGGTAGGAACCTAGTTACTTGGTGAACAGTGTCAATTGTTCAAATAAATACCATAAATACCAACTTTAATAGTTGATATTTATTTGATGAGGAAATTGAACTCATGGCCCAAGCCTTTGAGCCAGGAGGACGTTATCTATACCAAGAACAACATGGCATTTAATACATTCTCAGTCTCTTGTCACCAAATTATTATCTTAATTAATAGTAACTTCGAAACATAGCTTAAAACCACCAGAACTTGCTCATGAAATTAAAATAAATTCAAAATTCATGAGTTTTTTCAGTCACAGATCTACTAGCCCGCACTGGGCCCGCGTGGTGGATTATAGCCCATTCCCTCTCATAGAGAGGAGGCTGTGTGTCCCAGCAGTGGGAACATTATGGGCTGGTTATGCTTATGATTAATTTCTACTTTTGAATATCCAGTTTCAAAAAGTAGTCGCATTTTATTGATTCATAGATGGCAGATGATTTATCTAGCTGCTAAGCTTCAACATCATTCACAGTGAGAATGCATCATATGAATGACACGATTACTATTATTTATTCTGTGACGATACAGCAAGTGTGTCATATTCGAATTTAATAGCGACCTTGTCTTCTGACCTATTCGTCAAAATATTAGCAGGAGTTAATAGGTATCAGTTCCTCTCCCTTCCCTGGTTTAAAAAACTAAGGATTAGATCTATTAGCCAATCATCAGCATCATCATCAGCCTATAGCAGTCCACTGCTGGACATAGGCCTCCCCAATCGCGCCACTCAAATCGATTCTCAGCAACTCTTATCCAGTTGCTACCAGCCACCCTGCGAAGATCGTCACTCCACCGAACCTGAGGGCGTCCCACCTTAAGTTTGCCGATTCGCGGTCTCCATTCAAGAACACGTCTACCCCAACGGTCATTGGTTCTACGGCTAACATGACCGGCCCATTGCCAATTTAGCTTACTTATTCTGTGAGCTATGTCGACAACTCTGGTTCTCTGTCGGATCACCTCGTTTCGGATGCGATCCCTCAGAGAGACTCTAAGCATTCTTATCTATCAGCATATTAGCCAATATTGATCAATCCCTCATCTCCGAATATCCTCTCCTTCCTTATGTTCTTATATATGTTGTGATGGCCCAGAGGTTAAGGCCTCGCCTCTCATGGATGAGGTTGTGGGTTCAAATCCGGGCAAGTACCAATGTGACTTTTTCAATTCATATGTACTTTCTAAGTTTATCTTGGACATCACAGACATCGGTGAAGGAAAACATCGTGAGGAAACCTGGACTTATAATTAATATAAGTCTGAAATCGCCAACCCGTCTTGAGCATGCGTGGTGATCAATGCTCGTGCCTTCTCTGTATGAGAAGAGGTATTTGCCCAGCAGTGGGACAGTAACAGGCTGGTATTATTGTTATTATGCTCTTAATTCATTAAATAACTTAACAAGTAAATTAGCGAATTAAAAACAACAATGTACTTAATTTATAAATATAATTTATCTTAAAACAACCAGATAATAATGTCAAAGATCGCCGGCCTTACATTTTTACGCATTTTAAAGTGGAGCAGAAAAATATTAGTTTTAAATTACATCTCAATAGTGCTAGTGTGTTATACTTATACAAAATGTGGTTTAAATCAGCATTGCTTTGTATTTTAGGATTTACTGTATCTGTGAGTACCAATTTTATACCCTTAATTCATTTTGTCGACATAGCTCAATCATCTGAATAATGAGAAGCTATTATAAAAATAAACGTATTCAACTTTTGCTCAGCTTTACACAAAGAATGTAAAAACACACTTAAAGAAGCCGAAAGGCACTTAAAGAAGCCGAAAGGCACTTGTTCTTCCAGTAATTGCGATCACATTTTTTGTTCTGGGAACCTTCTGGTTACAGAGATATCGAAGGTCAAAAAGTTTTAAATGTTATTACTTTACCTAAAACACCTCCACGAACCCCCATACTATTCAATCCATCTATCAGCACAATGTTTTTAATGCGTTACATTGAGTCCTATCGTAAAACGAGATTTTTCAACACAAAATAAAAAGTCGTAGCTTGATGTATACAATGTCGCCCATGCGCATGTGACCGCCCGTAATTTTCTGAATATTCATGAAGAATTGTCGAAAATAAACTTCAAAAGGGGGGGTCTATCTATAACATTTTTCATGTTATTCAATTTTGAATTTTTTAAGTAGAGTTTGTAGATTTGCTTTCTATTTTTTGACACATCTCCGAAGTTTATGGGTCGATTTGAATTCTGTTTATTATTTCTAAAAGCGTATGAGTTATTTTAACAGGTTAATTAACATTTTTACTAAAAATTACCGACTACGAAAAAAAAAACGGAATCGAAGTCATTTTTTCAGTAATTTTTTTTATATTTATTTTAAAAAAACTTGTGTAAGTCCATAAATTATCCCGATAGGACGACTTTTTTAATCATTAGTTGTAAGCTACTACATAACAGCTACAAATTCATAGAACATTGTTGATACCTAACTGTAACTAAATGCAAGGTAAAACTCTAAAACTCTGATGAGTCAAATTTAGGAAAAGAAAGAATTTAGGAAAATGTGAAAGTCAATTGAATGTTGCTCTTAGCAGTGAGTACTAAAAGGTTAAATTAATAATGAGGATGATAATGGAATTAAAAACAAACAAGCAATAGCTAGATTTTTACTAAAAAAATAAAAAATAAAAGAATTTTAATTAATTAGATTTTCGAAATGGCCCCCACCCTCCTGTAAACAAACCAAAGCTCTCATGGCAACACTTTTGATTGTACGACGTAATTCTTCACGGTTTTCTTTTATTTCCACAGCAGCAGCAAAAATCCTAGCCGTTAATTGTTCGCGGCTTTCGATGGGCACGGCATACACTTTTTGTTTCATGTAGCCCCAAAGATAAAATCTAAGGGTCGGGAGATCGCGGCGGCCAAGCAATGGCACCTCTTCTGCCAATCCACCACGGATAATTTTGATTTAAATAATCACGAACTAGTCGTGCGAAGTGTGCTGGAGCTCCATCTAATTGCAGATACATCCGCCTTCCTGTTTCCAGCGGTACTTCCTCCAAAAGCAACGGCAACGTATTGACTATAAAATCTAAAAACGCGTGTTGATCTAGTCTGTTTGGTAACACAAAAGGGGCAATAAGTTCATCGTCAATCATTCCAGCCCATACATTTATGGAAAATTGAATCTGGAAAGTTGTTTCCCTAATGACATGTGGATTTTCAGTGGCCCACACATGGAGATTGCGATGATTTGTTATACCCGCCCTTGTTTTTTCTTTAGAGATAGGTATCAACAATGTTCTGAGAATTTGTAGCTGTTATGTAGTAGATTACAACTAATGATTAAAAAAGTCGTCCTATCGGGATAATTTATGGACTTACACAAGTTTTTTTAAAATAAATATAAAAAAAAATATTGAAAAAATGACTTCGATTCCGTTTTTTTTTTCGTAGTCGGTAATTTTTAGTAAAAATGTTAATTAACCTGTTAAAATAACTCATACGCTTTTAGAAATAATAAACAGAATTCAAATCGACCCATAAACTTCGGAGATGTGTCAAAAAATAGAAAGCAAATCTACAAACTCTACTTAAAAAATTCAAAATTGAATAACATGAAAAATGTTATAGATAGACCCCCCCTTTTGAAGTTTATTTTCGACAATTCTTCATGAATATTCAGAAAATTACGGGTGGTCACATGCGCATGGGCGACATTGTATAATGCTTGGTTGACGGCTTCGTGAAGGGTCAGTTTACACCCTGTATTGTAGCATCATCTAGCCATTAAGCTTATTCAAAGTGACAGGTTTACTGTCACTTTTTATTCCTTTCAACGATGACGATCGTCATCGTTGAAAGGAATAAACATTCTCCGTCGCATTGAAAAACATTTCCATGACTTCAATATTAAATTAACTATCTTGATTACTTCGATCCTAATACGTAACTGAATCCTCTCTTAGCAGACTAAATTCACAATTGATCAGATCCTTTCTGTCAGTCAGGGAAAAAACTGGCATTCTTTGTTAAAACTAGTACTCCTGCCCACCCTTCTTACCCAACAAATATCAAGTCAAAACTACCGAGAACCATTATATCAGAAAACAGAGAATGCATGCTGCTTCTGAATCAGATTCAAATGCAATAGTTACTGCAAATTGGACCTGTGCATGTGTTTTCATCTATGAATCCGAGCAAAGCGATCACTGAGAAACAGGTTGATCAAAAGATAACTGGAGACTAAATAGTATTTGTGATTGGACCTGTATTGTGTAGTCCTGGTATATTTTGGCCTGTGTCTGTGTTGCTCGTCTGATAGCGAGGCATGGGAAGAAATTGTTGCCTTCGCGGGTAAAAACTGGATCAGGATTGCACAGGAGCGTGGAGGTTCTGGATGGGTCGCGAACGTCATGCGAAGCAGTTCTCGCGGTTAATCCGCTAAGACAGTAGGATCACGGCGGGGTTTTTTAGGGGTGCTAGCCGTCTCCCCGGATGGTGCGGTATGCGTTAGGCATTTTCCGCTTAATAAGAAAAAAAAAAATAAAGGAACCTGGAGGCTGGCACAAACAAAGAGATGCCTATACCCAGCAGTGAGTGAAGTCGGGCTGTGGATGATGACGATGATGATGATGACAAGTATCTTTTAAGTAGCATTCTTTTTAGCCTACTTCAAAGTCAAAAGAGTACATTTCACGGATTCGAATTCACGAAACGACTTCTCGCTCTCCAAGCGCGACAACTTAGGGCCTAAGTTCGATAAATAGATCGAGAAAAGGCTTCAACAGTGGTTTAGATTCTGGATTAGTGTCTGGTATGTAACATAACTACCGAAATGTGGGTGGAGTAAACAAAGATGCCCAACCCTTTGAGGATAAAATTTCCTAGCCTTCTTCCATACACACTTCCACTGGGGTAGGCAACAGGTACATACTAAAACTACCTGATTAACATGGCATACTCCTAACTATGTGGTTAAAATGTCCACAACAAATATTAATTTAATGTTACAACAAGGAGCTCATTAACCACTACAATAGACAATTATGGGAGAATATCACAATAGTCCCTGCGCTTGACAGCCGATTATAGCTCACGGAGCTGACAGTAAGCAAATAGGCGCCTTTGACGCAGAATGGTATGCTCATTGCTGTGATCCAAGTGAGTTGAAATGACCGGTAGGAAAACTAAACCATAGAAGAAGAGAAACCGTGTCTTTTACTTTTACATAGTTATCTAGAAATAAACTTAAAATAATAATTAAAATATGTAAATATTGAGAAGCATTAAAGAGCGTCAAGAAGCATAAATAAAATAACATGATGCCTGTAATCCCCAAAGGGTTATGCAGAGGTATACCTATTAGTACACCCACATTTCACCAGCTATGTTTACGTCCCTTGAAGTAGAGGCAAGCCTATTGCCATCAACCGGGCACATATCCAGACTCTGTCGTTGCAACTAAAAAATCCCTGATGCAAAAATCCAATAACGCTGCGCGACCTAGGAATTGAAACCAAGACCTCATGCTCAGCAATCAAGCTTGCGACCACTAGACCAATGTTACCTACGGGGTGTAAACAGACCCTTCACGAAGCCGTCAACCAAGCATTCTGTACATCAAACTAAGTAACTTTACGCAAAAATTATTGCTGGGAAACGACTTTTTTTTTTGAGGTGAAAAATTACGTTTTACGGTAAAACTCAATGTAATGGACTCAAAACATTGTGCTGATGGATGGATTGAATAATACGGGGGTCGTGAAGCTGTTTAAAGTAAAAAAAATACATTAGAAACATGGATTTAAAAAAAAACTTGTGAAAAAGTTGGAACTTTGACCCCCAATATCTCTGTAACTAGAAGGTTCCCAGGTATGGTCTAGAACAAAAAAATGATCGCAATATCGGGGAGAACAAGTACCCTTCGGCTTCGTTAAGGGTCTGTTTACACCCTTTATACAGTTGAATGACTGAAATAGTTATAAACAGCTAGGTTATTATCAAAACCTGTATTACCTTTTTTCTTTTCAGTTGACAGCATCTTTCGATCTTCGCGGCGTCCTCGATGGCAACCGCATGGCTGCCGTCCCATTGGGCATGACCCTCGGTTCCGGAGAGCTGGACGTCGAAGGCATATGCACGAAGCCCGGCATGGCCTGCCAGAACTGCACCCACGCTGTGACTTGTGTCCCGCTACCTGTTGGATGGCTGAAGGTATCTGCCGTTTACAAAGATTTCTATATATTAGAAAAATATATACTTAATTTACAAGCCAATGAATGCTTAATTTGACTTAATTAATAAATAATACGTATAAAAAAGGAAAGAGTTATAAAGCATAAAAAATCAACCGCATCACTGTCAACGGGAAATGTGCTGTATGTGTTCTTGCGTCTTCAAACCTCTTCTCATTTTCGCAGGTGCCTCTAGAAGCTTGCCAAGAAGGCTTCACTTGCAATGCTCCCCTGGGGCGGTGCTCCAATGTGCCAGCGCCTGAATGTAGCGACGCTGCTCAAGAATTCGAGCATAGCTGTGAACAGGTAGGAACAGGCAGGAACTTTATCAATAAAATGGTTTTCTGTGTCAACTGTACCTTTTATAAACTTTTAGATGTTAAATATATATATTTTTTTTAAATACAAAGAGATTAGTAGAATGGCCACTACATTTATCTGGTGACTAAGGTATCATCAAACATGTACAAGTCATGATTATTTTTTCCCAGGTCGGAATCTTCCCAGATGCACATGATTGCAGGAAGTTCCACCTCTGCTCTCCACCCGAAGGTCTGCCTGATGGTAGACCCGCAGACCACAGAGCCGCTCTGTGTCCAAGACATTATGGCTACAACCCTGGCACTGCTCAGTGCTCGGTAAGATTTGTTATGCTTTGAATAACTTTGTTTTACTCTTATCAATATCAGATATCGATGGATATGCTTTAGCTGTTTAGATAAGCCCATAGTTATTCATACTAGGAATTAAAACCATTTTCCCTACAGTCTTGGTTTGATCTCCAATCTCTCCTAGCATGATGGACCGATGTCATTAAAAAGGTGGCTTGGTGGGGCCTAATGTCTGCCTTGTAACTAATGTGGAAGGCGGCCCTCCGCCTTCCACATCAGGTCTGACCAAGCCACTGTTGTTGGGACAGCTATGTCCATCACGAGACTACGACAGACTGAGTGGATCTTTCTTTGCTTCAGAAAAGATTTTTAATTTACAGTGCTTTAGTTTAACCTTTCGTGTGCCGGAACGTAGATCTACACGAGACACAATGACTTTTTAATTGTGTCTGGATACTCGGCATACGAGTGGTTAAGGCTGGAAGTGCTCGTGTAATAAACTGCAATGTGCTTCAAATATTTTTTGAAACATTAATACTATTTATAAAGTTGATGGATCCATCAAGTAATCTAACTCTCAAGTCAACTGTCCACCTCTATTTCTTTTTTCAGATAAAACTAGAACACAGCCAATGCCCCTACAGACCAGTACCCGAATGCAAGACCGTCGGCCAGCATGGAGTCCTGGCCCTCAGCACCAACCATTACTACGTCTGCCTAACCAAGGACGGAGTACTACACCCTCAGATCTTCATCTGCCCCCATGGCTGGCACTTCTGGGGTGAATACTGCCAACCAGAACCGGAGAAGAAACCAACTGAGGAGACAGTAACTGTCAAGGATAGCTCAGAAGAAAAAGGATCAGATGAAACTACCGAGTCTACTGAGAGTGCGACAGTTGAAGCTACCACGAATAGAATGGATAGCTTCTTCTCTACCGAGAAGTCGACAACTTATGCTGCAGATACTTTTTTGGCTGACAAGATAGATCTAGCGAATTACGAAAATCCTGCTGATGACAGTCAAAATAATAATAATGATTTTGCTATGTCTATTGAGTATGGTTGGTAAGTCATTCTTTAGATGTAGGTTAAAAATATTGTGAAAATATAGAGACAAAAAATAAGAAAATATAATGTAGATGATCCTAATTTAATCTATACAGTTACAACTATGTAAGTAGAAAAAGTATTTGAATCCAAAATTGTCGAGACAATTTCAATAAATTGATAAATAAAACCCTAAAAACGACTTCGTTTTTCTTTCATTAACACTTTGCCTCAAGGAAAGACTTTGGGCCTACTCTTGTTAGAGTAGGTAATTAGGCTTTCCTTCAATTTACTGCTAACAATTTTTCATTTTCTCCTTACAACTACGAATTCTTAGAGCTTTAGGTACTGCTGAGCTAAAGTAAGCCCGACCTATTAAAAATAAAGACTCCTCCAAAAGACAATGGTTTTCAACTTATCACCGTGGACCCCTGACGAGTACTGTTGAGCAAAAATCTAATTCTGTCATCATGGTTCACAATAGGACAATCGCGACCGATACCGACCTTTGTGGTGGTACAAAGACGGTGTTATCGCTACCATCTGAGCCGAGCCCCGCTGGGTCATGGCACAAGCGAGAAGATTTATGGCGACATATTACTGAATCCAAATATTTAAAAAAAAATAGGAATATGAGAGTGGACGAGGCGAAAGGGGTATGTAAGAATCGTAGCAGGTAGCGTTCTGTGGATTCTGCCTATAGACCGACCGCTTTAATGAGTCCTCGCGAAGGTATCAATTTAAATGAAATATTCTGAAGGTTGATCACGTATTGGTTCAATTAGTATCGTGGATTATGGTTATTTTAAAGCAAATAACCTGTGGGATATTGTTAGGACTTTGTGGACGCTTAATGTGCCTTTGATAGGGCAAGGCGGAGGACTCATTAAAGCGGTCGGTCTATAGCCCCATGGGGAAAAGGCGTGAGTTAATGTCTAATGAGAAAAGTGGCGGGAAATCTGACAACTAGTCTTACCAAGAGGTATCGTGTTCCTCTTTCCTCCATAGATCACAGGCAGTCGCTCCATGTAAAATGCTGAAAACTGCAATCGGTTAGACTGGAAGCCGTTGGGGTCGGCTTATAGTTGGGAAAAGTCTATTCAGATGCTGAATGAGAAAAGTAACCGTGGCACATAGATGGACAATGATAGCTAACCAAAGGATCCCATTTCGATCTTTTACAGGAGTTTAGACCTGTATTATGTTGTCGTCTATAAAACAATCGCCTGACGGTCACAAGCCTGTATAATAATTTCATTCATTTAAGGTCTAGTGGTAGGAAGCTCTACTGCTGATCATGAGCTCTTGGGTTCGATTGCTGGATCGGGCAAAATGCATTATTAGTCATTTCTCAGGAAGTCTGGAGCCTGAATCTGTGACCAGATATGGATTGAGATATGGCTTTTTCATTGGACACAGACATTAATGGCGTAATTTTGATGTAAAACACCTCTGCGCTACTCTTCGGGGATTAGGTATATGCGTAATGTTATGGGTTCATTGAATGAGATTCTATAAAATTATAATAATGTTTACATAACATTTCATAAATAATCAGTAGATGAATAAACATGATGTCTTGACGTAATATGTGTCAAAGAGGAACATAAAAAGCATCCAATTACTGAACAGCCCATCTGATTTATTAACTGGCTACCGCTTTTTGCTTGGACCACACAGAATTCTTGCTTTAAAATTAGACATAGAAAATGAATTCTGTTTATGAATTCTTGCTTCCCATACCTGTCAGATGCTTTTCATGAGGACAAGACATTTATTAAGAAAAGTGAGACCCTGAATACATCTAGGTATTCATAGATAGGTTCATTAATAGGTACATAGATATTTTAGCGCAAAGGAATCTTGTTTGAACGATTCTGTACGTTCGATTGAAAATCGGAAACCATGTGTTTATACAATTTCATTAAACATGAAGAACTCCCTCCCGTCATAGTCATTCGAGAGCAAAAAGGTCCTTGGCAATTTATCCGTCCTCGCGAACATATTACTATGACAATTTGTTGACACTGTGCAAGTATTGCGTGATCTCTCGTTTCTGGAGATGGCGGCTTAGCATAGTAACATATGGACGAGATATAAAAATCCTACAAAATGTAACGTTACCAAAAAAACAACTTTGTTGTCTCAAAATCTAACCGATACCGCTAAAAACTTGGTCACTTAACTATTACTGCAACCACCTCTAACTTACACCATACACCACGCGAGATTAACGGTAAACAAAAAGATGCACCTTTGACATTATACTTTGACACTGCATACAACTTACCGCTTATCGCGCCCGCTACCTCCTTTGATTTAACCCACACATTTTCTGCACTTTGATTAACAAAAACACGTAAACCTTTGACATTAAATTAAATGGAATTTTGTGTAATGAACTAATGATTTAACAGCCTTTACTTGATTATTAACTACGGGCTATGTTTATTATAGCCAGTCGCTGTTGCTGAGTATTTTTGTTGTACAGGATGGAAATCGGTTCTGTTTTGGTTAGGTTTCATACAAAGGATCTGTAATGAATCGTATTTGGCTTGTAATACATTGTTTTTTATACAGACTTGCTTAAAAAAATGATAACCTTTAACTGTTTGAAATTCTGATTGTCCTTCTTTTGTAGTCTGACTCAAATAGTATCTGAAAACAAACTTTTTCATGACAAATCACTCTTGAGAAAGAATTGTAACGTACAAGTAACCCACACCCGCTTATAATATCGCTGTATTTTCCTCACATGTACCACACAACATTTGTGTAGGGTTAACTACATACAAAATATAAACAACTCATAGAAAAAGAACACACATAGAATGAATGAGATTCTCTAGAGAGCGGAGAGAAGTGTGACAGTGACTACGTACTCGCTTCCGCTTACAAAACCGCTTTCTGATTCATACTTACACCACAAATCATTTGTGTAGGGCTAACAGTGTACCCAATTAGTACCCCAAGTTTTAAACATAGCAGTTCTCATTCGGGTGGCAGAAGTGTGCTACCGTCTTAGTGCTAAGAGTACTCTTACATGTTTGCAGTTACGTACCTCGCTTCCGCTGATGAACCCGCTCTCCGCTCCTAACACACACCACACAGCGATTCTGCAGGGCTAACGGTGTACAAAAAACGGGCACCTCTGACATTAGACACTAGAATTGCATCACAGTTCACCGTGGGAAGCTTACCTATAGACGCGTACGCCGCTAAGAGATCGGAAGTATGGAGAGGGATTCTTATTAAATCCAAGCAATGCTATTTTATACCAGTTTTTATCATCATCTGCCTAGCCTTTTTCCAAGTAGGGGTCGACTTCAAGTCTACTCGGATGCAGCTGCATACCAGTTTTCTACTGCACCTTAACTATCGAAAATGAAGACTATATTCTTGTTCCATGTATAACACAAGTATAGTCAGCCATTAAAGTTTCCACTACTGGGACACAGGGCTCCACCCTATCAGAGGGTGTGGTAGTCCATCAGTAGTTGGTCAATGTGACATGTTTTCACATACATGCCGTCCTCGTCACGTTTTAGCGAGATGAGAGAGCAAAGATGATGGAAAGATAACATAAAGTATATGCGATCAGAAGGACAAATTTTAACGGCCATGGTGTAGAGTATACTTCAATACCTACTACAACTGCCTGTTTGGGTTCAAACCCAACGTATGTACGTCACACTGATCCACGATTCTCAAACGGATTGATTTAAATTATAACAATAAACACAATGACCGATTCCATAAAGCGTGCATGCACAGAAGAAACAAGTAAGAAAAAGGATGATATCATACTATTCCAACTTATAAATAAAAATATTAACACACCCACTAACATCTGCCATTATTATTATTGATCATAATTTTAGACTATTGTAATACCAAATTAATAATCAAAAACCGTAACAATGTCATCAATTATGACTACGATTACCATATTGACCTTTTGTTAAAATGGATCATAACTTTGATAAATGAGGTGTTTTATATGTAAAGTAGTTTCCTCAAAATCTTCGTTGCATTGAATCATAGGTTTACCTTGAATACCGCTAAGGTGTGCTAGAACAAGATAGATTATTTGTCTAGAATATTTGTCACACCAAGCGTAGTCATGCTGAGCCCTTGTTGCTTCCAAATCACTAGCAACTAACAGTTCAATTGTTTTTAGGGTCCCGTACCTGAAGGGGAACCAACGGGAAACTATTACTAAGCCTGCGCTGTCCGTCCGTCCGTCTGTCTGTCAGCGGTCTGAATCTCAAGATCCGTAATAGGTAGACAGTTGTAATTTTCACAGAATCTGTATTTCTGTTGCCGCTATATTATTTAATTTCAGCGCAAAAGCCCTGTTCTTGTGAAAAGGTCTTGCTTATTATGACTGCAATGATCTGTTGTCAAAAAATTACATTAGTGGATTGGTTGGAAAAGATACTATAAGATCATAATGGCAACTGCAGCAAAGACAATAACGCTGCCTTTGATGTGCTTAAAGAAATGGTTTATAATATTTCAATACCCATAGTCCCCACTTCACAGTACCCTCGGCAGTTGAAAAACTCTGTAGCATAATATTATCCTATAATATTCTCGGGAGGAGAAGCCCTAGAAGGACCTTACTGGTGAGGTTTTCCAGAAAGGTCTGGTGCGTAGTACTCGCAACCGGCGTGCATACACGACCAGGTGAACGAACGTGGATGAGTCAAAAGGAATATGTAAGGATCGTAGCACGTGGCGTTTTGTGGTTCTTGCCTACTCCCAAGGGAAAAGGCCGTGAGTTTATGTATGTATAAAAAATACGCAAAATACGCACTTTGACGTGGAGTTGCGAACACCAGCCCGTTATACAATACAATACATTATGTATGTATATTATGTATTCCCACACTCACACAGTGGAGGCTTGTATCCATCCTCCACCCGGGCTCAGTGCGGATTGATGGATGTCAAATTTCTTTGAATTTTCTGTTTCAGAACTTGCCGATTTCCAGCCATATAATTTTCAAAAAATATATATTTGCGAGAATAAAAATTATAATAAAAACAAATAACTCACTCCACACTATCCAGCCTCGGCGCGAGCGTTTTGTCAGCCAAAATGCCAAGTCGATTCGAGACTACAGACCGCTACACCATGTACTGCGACTGAAGCGCCTTGATACATCGTGACTGTGGTAAATTTCGATTTGGCGAAGTTACTTCGACACCGTTGTTAGACATTGTTTTATTATTGATTTTTACTATTTTTTTTTGGTTTCATACTATTTCCATAGTTGTTATTTTTTTATGATTTTATAGCAGCAGAGCTTCAAACATTCTTGTATTTTTTGCAAAATTAAAAACTAAAACAGCTACATTAAAGGGAGCAGCCTAATTTTTATGAGACAAAAAATCTATAAAAGTTTCTTACTCCTTTCAATCTAGTAACTACTTAAAGTAACCCATTTCTTTTCAATTCCCTAGCTAAGTTACATCAATTTCTACACATTTAATTAACGGAGCAATAACAGGAAACAAACTTAATCAACATGTATTTAGAAAATCTCGAATCGCTCATAAAAAAGACATAACTCATCATTTCCACAGTACCACGGCGCGATCACGCGAAATCCAATCAAAAGCATCAAGAAGTCTTGCGCCAATCACATTTTAAGACACACATTTACCGCCAAAGCCGTTCAAGCGGGCACCTTGCTTCACCATTCATTACTGTACCGTACAAACTGATGCACTCGTTGCTAGCTCGAAAAAGCCCGTCTCGAAAAGCCTGAAAAACTTCTTCTAAAAGCCTGTATCGCTCATTTTAGCTCGTTTTGAGAGTCACTGTTCAATTTTGTTTGGCACTATCCCAACACTGTTAGTTCTCATTTTGAATTTGAAACTGACATTCGCGAGTTGTGTTTTTTTTTTCAATTTAATTTATTTTGCTGCCAGTGTTTTTTTTGTGGCTGTTTGATTTAGTTTTCATTTGCGGGAGAAGGTGAGTTGCTATTACTTTTTGTTTTTTTTTATTTCTCTTTTCAATTTCAAATGGAATCTATTTCGTTTATTCAGTTTCTGAAAACGAAAACATTCTTTTAACGTAAATTGATTCAATTTTCCTTTGTGCCTGTGTCAATAACTTTAAAATTAATTTACTTACGCCATTTCAAAATTAATTCGATGTTACAAAGCAAACTATAATAGAATGTTTTTATATGTTTATTGTATGTGTGTTAAATAATCGATCAACAATACAAAGCCTATCAAATTAACATCGACAGCAAAAAACTAATTGCGGTTCTCTGTTGTTCAAACAAAAAAACATAAACAGTAACAAAAAAATCTGTTTTTGCGTATGTTTATGTTTTTTACGAGTTTATTTTGCGTTTAACTTGTTATTTTTTTGTTTGTTTGTAGTAACTTGTTTGTCTGGGTTTTAACTGTAAGAATAAATCATTTTCTTTTATTTACTTTTATAACTACTTTAATTATGGGTTCACATTACTTGAGATTTCTCTAGCATCTTTGATATGTAAGTACACCTTCATCCATAGAAACAAATCTCACACATGTACAGTTAACCACACCAGCAGTAGTTACAATTTGGCATTAATAGTGACTTCATGCCAAACCACTAAGGGTGATTTTCGTGGTGCAGTTGACTGTACTAATAATATAGACCCAGAACAACGCATAAATATCTTTAGGCAATACAAATATAAATTTCGCACGGGAATGCAACCTATGACCCACATCATAAAAGCCATTGACTTAACAACCACTGCACCATAAGACTTCCAATCGTTTATTCGACACAGTTTCTTCAACTATTATTCAATTAAACTCAATAGTTATTACCAATAATAACAACAACGTACAAATCTATTATTCCCGTTAACTCCTCCAACTAAGAGCGCTTTTGTTAAGTGCCTCAGTCGAGATCCGAACCTGCGACCTATCGATCGAATCTTAAAGTGCCAATTTACTTCCTTGTCGAAAGGGTACTGGAATCTAGATAGCCTGTTTGTGAAACTGGCTTAGAATATCGACATTATCCAAGCTTCATTTTTAATTTAAAAACCGGCCAAGAGTGACTTCATTCATCAAACTAAGTAGCTTTACGCAAAAATTATTGCTGGGAAACGACTTTTTTTTTGGGGTGAAAAATCACGTTTTAGGGTAGGACTCAATGTAACGATGGATTGAATATTACGGGTATCATAGAGGTGTTTAAAGTAAAAATCTTACATTAAAAACATGTTTTTTTCAAAAAAACTTGTGAAAAAGTTGGAATTTGACCTCCAATATCTCCGTAAGTAGAAGATTCCCAGGTATAGTCTAGAAAAAAATAATGATTGCAATGACGGGGAGAACAAGTGCCTTTCGGCTTTGTTAAGGGTCTTGTTACACCCTTTAGATAGTACATTCACATTGCCTTACCTTTCTGGGACACAGGCGTGATGTTTCGGCCTCTGTTAAAGTAGCAGATATTTGTGTTAGCCTAGTGGTGTGACCGGCACGCGTCGCACTGCAAGTAATAGGTCTTGAGTTCGAACCCAAGACACCTCTGATTTTTCGGATTTATGTGGGTATTGTATAATTATTACTTGCTTCGGTGAAGGAAAACATCGTGAGGAACCCAAAATCACCATGCTTGAGAGATATTTCTCGACGGCATGTAAAGTCATGTCGGAGGCCCAAAAACTCTAAAACCAGAAAATCCGCGAAACAAAAGTTCCAATTTGTAAAACCACGTAGCGAAAAAATAATGTTCACCCATCCATAAACTGAACTCGGCAAGAGTTGCTTACAAGAAAATATCAAATAAAACTTGAAAGAAGACATTCACTGAAAAATGAAAGATCTGATAATTTTATGCCACTTTGGAGCCACAGACTAAAAATAATCGTCTCGCTCCAAATTAAAATAATAATGGATTCGATAACAGTATTCTAAAACTAAAAGTGAATCTATAACAGTATCGCGATACCGATACCGTTTCAATACTTATTAATTTATTATATTATTGTTCGGCAAAACGGAATGAATTTGTTTTGTTTTCATAGCGGTATTGTCACTTTTGAAGTGGTAGTTAACACTAACCGGCCAGTAACTTTAACTCTTGATCTAATTTGTGAATACAGTTTACTACTGATGTCTAGTTATTGCCTGTTTCAAGTAGTTTTTTAGACACAGAGAATCTTTTATTTTTATTGAGCTTAAGCTATATATTAACATATTTATTTATTCATAAAATAAATAAATATGCTATTGCACAAAACTTTATTTTAAAGGTAATTCCTACCATTTATTGCACAGAAAATAAAAAAATATATATATACAAATAACAATAATATAGCTTATGTACAATAGCGAGCTTAACCCAGAATTGGGTATGGTAACTACAAACGCAAATCAAATACTATTCACTAATCGATGCATGATATCGGACTGCATAAAATCGATAGCCATCGTACCCGAATATCCGCCCTCGCAGCTATCTAAAATTATTATCAACTTACAGCATAGCCTCTATTCAAATTAGATTCCATCACAGATAGCCCGGAGCTAAAATTAGTTGCTGTAGTCAAAATAATTAACACTTTTGTTGTTGTTCAAATTGTACTCCGCTCCACGAATTGAGCCGTAAAACAGTAATTTTGGTAATTGAAACCTAAATGTTAACTGCCTCTGAGTAAGACCTAAACAACTAAAGTTAATTAGTTGTTAGAAATACAATAAAACCCTAAAGAGTTGGGTTTGGATATTGAGACTCCTCCGTGCTTTGAAAAGTACGTTAAAGGTGCGGTCCAACCAAGTGAACTGCGGACTTTGATAGATCATCATCTGCCCAGCCTTTTCCCAACTATGATGGAGTATACCCAGTACTAACTGTGGTGTGGAGGTCTGATAGGCAGTCGCTTCATGTAAAATACTGGTATTCAGTATTCATCCGGTTAGATTGGAAGCCTCCAACATAGTTGGGAAAAGGCTAGGCTAGGATGATGATGATAATGCTGGGGTCGGCTTCCAGTCTAACCGGGTGTAGCTGAATAATATTACTTGACATGGAGCGACTGCCTAGCTGACCTCCACAACCCAGTACTGGGTAATAAGATACTCCTTGGTAAGACTGGTTGTCAGACCCCAACATACCTGGAAAAATAGGCTAGCCAGATGATGAGATACACTAATGCCCTTCAGAGAAAAACAGGAGTGATGTTAAATGTTGAACTAATGACCCACCAGTCACAGAAAAACGTCTCATTAAAAAAAAGTCTATTTAACATCCTAAATCTCTCCTCTTAACGTGAAATTCTCACCCTCTGGGACACCAAACGACTACTTCGTACGTGACGATTGGCTGAAAAGACACTATTTTCTAGAAGAAATTCTCATTAAATTTAATTCTTAGTCTTTTTCAATACGGAATGGACGGAGCTAAATTAGTAGAACCCCCTTATGTCCTGCCGTCCATTGTGCACGGTTGGAAAGCTTGATAAAGACTCCGATCGGTAGATCTAACGTTACTTATATTAGCTATTTTGATAGCAAACTATAAATTAGAGACGGTGACTTTTTATACGAGGAAAAAAAAAACAAAAAATCATAATTATTTTGTTTTTATCTTTTTTGGATATCGTTACCCTTCACGGCTTTTTTTTTCGGATGGGAAATCATCAAATGACCCTCCCGCTCTGGGCGGAGTGGAAGGGAGTGTCAGACTTTTACTGACTAAAACCCATCCATGTTCCTTCTTTGCCCTTTGTGTTCCAGGGCAGCGGTATCTCTTTCGAACAGTCCCGCAGCCCTTCTGGTCGAAGCTCATGCACGCTTTGCTAGATGTAGCCTATACATTTTTGACTTAAAATGATGTCTGGATACTTCAAACAGGCTGCTGGTGGTGATCTGTCAACGGAACTGAGTTGCCATGGTTGACCTGGAAGTCTTTAAATAGACTCCGGACCCGGTTTGCCGCAGCAAGGAAGTCCTGCTCAGGTGAAGATTCATTAGTGACTCTGCCCTAGAGTGTAAATGTCGTGTCCTGCGTGTCCTGTTATTTGTACATTACAGGAACTGATGGACGCTACTGAAAGCGCCAAACTAGTGGCTCAATTCTGAGCCGACACAATTTAGATTGCCATCGACACGCTAAAAAATAGAACGGTACTCAACTAACAGATCACAATTTAGTTTGTGATGGGTTTCCAACACGACTCAAATGTAATTAGTGCTCAATTTATTGTTGCTACAAGCGGATACAAGCAAATTCGTTCAACATTCTATTAATTTATGTTTATTAAATCGCAATATCGGTAATGAGCAGTCGCGCAATCAAACAACCTAATTAAGTACGCTGTACCGTCAGCAACGTAAATGAGTACAGACTAGTCGTATAACTCAGTACAGTTAGTAGAGAGTTTTAATTTCTTTGCCATCGGTACCAATTTAGGGATAAGACGATAAATGAGTGTGGAGCCATGAAACTAGCGACGATAATGTCGCTAAGCTAACGTAATGAAGAATGTCGTGTTTTTAAAAGACCTCTAAAGAAGGAGGAGGTTATGTATTGCAGTGGCAATAAAGTCAATGAAACAAGCAAAGTCAGCGACTTCCGAAAATAAAGTTATTCATACTTTTTTAGTGTTTTTGGAAGTCGGTATTTTTTTTTACAAAAATTTTTTTTTTTAATTTTAGCCTTGTTTTAGTATGATTGAGATGTTTAAAAGGTGGCTGGGTTTGTGAGGATACTGTGGAAGGTGGATGACCGGGTGTTGTGATGCAGCTTCCAAGAGTATTCTGACCAGCAGTGGACTGTGATAGGCTGAATCGATTGATTGGTTTAGTCAGTCATGGTTGAATTGTTTTTTTTATCATTTTAATCTGGACTACTAACTAAATTATTCATTTAAAAAGAACGCTGAGCGACAGTGGAGAGGATGTGTTTGCGCGCGTTATACTGTCTCGTGTCTGTCCCGAAGTACTAAGCTATTGTTTTATAAAATAAGTATAATTGTTTCATTATAGAATCGTAATAGGTACTTTACTAGCTACTTAGTACTTTGGAAAAGGCTAGAATAACAAAAATTGAGAAAGTTTATTTGAGCGGTCAGCGTTCTTTTTACGTGACGCGAACTGTACTTAAATATGAATGGTACCAGACTTTTGATTAATTACACTAATGATGATGGTCACTTATCAACCTACGGGGCAACGATATTAACATTTCATATTTTAAGACAGAAATAACTGGGTACTTTATGATTCGTGTTTTTAATAATATCATAACGAGATAATCGTTCTGATAAGATACAACTTAATAGTTCCATAAAGAGAACACGAAAAAATAATTTTTCCAGATCATCAAGGAAACAACACTATAATAAATCATTCTTATTTTATACGAACATGTTTGTAATCTTGCCTTTTATTAAATCGTAAAGTTTCAATGTTTTCAAGAAAATGTCAAATATTTTTGTCCATTTACAAAACCAAGGCTGCACTGTTGCTACTTGTAGACATACATTGTCATTACCGTGATCAGGTTTTAAAAGATTAATTATATATGCACCCAGATTTTGTAACGAAACTGTAATTTAAAATGTATCAGTTGTATCGAAATTTACGAGTTTACTTGATACGGCAGAACTCGTAATAATTAACAAGCTGATTTAAAGGACAACAGTTTAATAATAAATTAAAAATGTAATCGTTGTCTGTTTTAATAAACATGGACATTAGTCTTAATGACAAAAAACACAGGAAAGTGTTGTTTAATAAATGGACTCTGCCACTTGACTCGTGTATTTATGCATCTAGATGCAAATACTCATACAAGAAGGTAGTATTTTATTGCTACCTACCAACTGGTGCAACAGAGAGATAATAATATAATATTGTTGTGATTTATGGCTACGTAAACGTAAGTAATGAGCTAAAAAGTGTTAAAACATTTCGAAATAATTGACTAATTCACAAAAAACGTAGTTAAATTTACTTATCATCCTTCTTCTTCTTCTTGTATCGAAGGCTTAAATTTAGTCCTACCATTACATAGCGAACTGAACAGCGTTCATTATCATATATCACAAAGACACAATAAAAATTGTAACTTTTTTTTAATCACTACCTATATCGAAGTCAAGAAAACAAATAAAATCATCTAACCCGCTAACTTCCTAGCCACACGACACCTTGACAAAACTGCTCAACAAATAAATTGTTTTATCGGCAATCCCGTGATGTCGACTCCATGCCGTTATTGTTCTGCATTACGGCTCTATTTCGGATATAAACGGGCTGTCACAGGTTTATTAGTTCTAATGTCTTCTCTTGTCCTGTTTGATGGACTGTGCTTGTTATTAACTTTAGGGACACGGATTTACTGATTAATTGACTGGACTAGCTGTTGCCCGCGACTTCGTTCGCGTATAAATTTAGATGTGTATGGGTGAGAAAAAAGATAGCCTATGTCCTTCACCACGAAATAATCTAACTCTTTGCCAAATTTCATTACGATCCGATCAGCCGTTTAGTCGTGAAAAGGTAACAAACAAACAGTTACTTTTGCATTTATAATATTAGTATGGAAGTATGAATTTTCTATTCGTACTTCCAAAGTTCCTCATGGATTTAAAAGACACGGAAGTATGGTTGAAGGAACATAATAATATCGTTAACGAAAAATAAAATGCCTTTAAAATCATAGCGCTGTTTTCAATATCACGCTGTTTGTCTTAGATTGGTAATATTAAAATATGCCTAAGTAAACAGGCTGCAATTTTTTCAGTAGCAAGCTAAAATCTGGATTTGTGCCCTAATGGAGACAATAGGCTCGCCCCTTTCGAAATGTGTTGCCTAACCATACGGGAACAATCATACGTGAAAATTATAATGTTTTGTAATCTATAGATACTGCCTCGTTGGTCTAGTGCTCGCAATCGCGACTGCTGAGCATGAGGTTCTAGGTTCAATCCCCGGGTCGGGCAATTTGTCATGGGGTTTCTCCATCAGGAGTTTCTCTATAGCAGCCACGGAGTCTAAATTATTGACCGGTTGATGGCAATAACACCATATTATATGGCACTTAAAACATAACTGGCGAAATGTGGGTGTACTATTTGGTACAGATATGAACACCAATATGCAAACACTTAACATGTTTTAAAAGTGTTTTTCTCCTACTGTTCTGATTAAAATTTCATGTTGTTCCGAACATAGTATTCTGGAACTCATATTTTTATGAAAAAGATCCTATCTTCAAGTTAAAATCGTTATTTCTCGCGAAAATTGCTTTTAAATTGAGGAAAGTTTATAGAAATTGGTGCTCGTGACTGTAGACGTCTGCCTAACCCTTCGGGGATTACAGGCGTGATGATAACTGTCTAAAGATACATTTCCACAAGAGACAGAAAGCGAAACAAAGCCAAGTAAACACTCCATCCAGTGTTGTAGCAGCATATCAAGTTAATGACTACAAAACGTTTTCCACGCTCGAGAAACTTACTGGTACTTTCTAGGTTCAAAGACCTAGCTTTCTCCTAGGTCTAGGATGCTCTCGCGATGCCTAGCCTAGATATCTTCAAGATAGCGTCTCGGTGAGACGGGGTGAGCTGAGTTTGTGGTTTTAGATTTTAGGTTCGAAACGTAGAATGATAGTGTATTGTAGTGTTGTATTGGGATTTATGTGGAAGGAATTAATTATTCGAGACCCCAAAGTAGATTATTTTTTTGTTACTTATTATTAAAAACAAATCCGCTGTTTCGAACATTATAGATAACTCCAACTCCTAATAACTATATTTCTCTAAGAGTGAAATGTCTCATCACACAATAAAATTATTTTAGTCCATGTGACCATAAGGTATACAGGTCCTGCCGGGGCTGCGGGACTGTTCGAAAGAGATACCGTGGCCCTGGAACACAAAGGGCAATGAAGGAACATGGATGGGTTTTAGTCAGTAAGAGTCTGACACTCCCTCCCACTCCACCCAGAGCGGGAGAAGTCATTTGATGATTTCCCATCCGTAAAAAAAAAAAAAAAAAAAGTTGTACAGGTTGAATTTTTCAAGTGGCCGTGGATGGCCAAATCCGAAACTATGAGGAATAGCGAAAAATACTCAAGAGTTTCGAGTCTGATTTTGATGAAAACTAAAACTGGTTCATAGGACTTTTGAAAAATCAATTTTCCTATCCAAGAATTTCGATTCTTGGATAGGTGTGTATTTTATTACACCATTCGATAGCGTCCCTATTAAAGATCAAATTCTGGGAATTACTATCATTTAATATACTATACTTCTCATCGAATACTATCATTTATCAGAAAGATGTAGCTGATGTAGATGTAGCTTAAGTGATGTGATGTAGGTTAAGGATGTGGAATAGACCAGTAAACCGAACATCCATTCCTTTCTGTAAAAATATCCAGCTAGCTATATTGTATGGGATAACTGTTGTCGATGTTGGTCCCATACAGAAAGATGTTCGCCTGTGCCACACCCTTAAATAAGACCACACCATTCTGACACATGCTATGTATGCCCAATAAACACGTATTTCTCTTCCCACATAATATGTAATTCCAATATTTCAGCACGTTCAGACCTTCGTCTATAATTTTATTAAGAAAAAGGTTTTCTTCGAATGTTTTTCTTGACCATAATATTGTTGGTATTTCATCGAGAAAAGTAGAAGAATTGGCTGTCAGTTTCTTACGATGATTGACACCGATTAATAGCTGGACAACCGCTGGGGAAATTGTTGGATGCTGGCATTTCCTGTGTCGCGGTCTGCTCTGAAAAACGATCGTTGTTTTTTTTTCGTGAATTCACGTTTTAGGAAAGTATGAAGATTTATAATCGGTGTATAATGGGGTATTTGACTGAAAAAATCTATTTAGTCCGTCAGTTAGATTATCAAAACATATTTTACAGGTATTTTTTCTTTTGTCATATAAACGAAAAATGACCACGCTACGGTGCATTGAAATCTTCCGTGACGTCACAATTCACAATTTCTGTTACTTTTTACTGTCCAGTGACGTTACAAGCCTCCTCTTTCGAACTTTGATGCGCTGTATCGTCGTAATTTTTTGGTTATGTGACAAAAGAAAAAATACGTGTCCAACATTTTTTGGTGATCTAACTGACGGACTAAATAGGTATTTAGTTTTTTTCGATGTTGTCAAATAGCCTATTTACCTTCTGTTATTGAAAAAAAAAGAAAAACACATTGAAACTTCCTATACCAATCTATAAAAATAAATAAAATTTAACTGTCTGTTTGTAATTTTAAAATAACAGCTCTTTACTGAATGCATCAACAACAACACATTTTTGTCTGTCTGTTTGTTCCGTCTACATTCCGAAACGGCTAAATTTTTACTGGCAGATAGCTGATGTTATAAAGAATAACTTAGGCTACTTTTATTTTAAGAAAAAGGATTCGGGTTCCGTGAAAAAAAAATTAAAACCCTTGAAATTGTTAACAAAATCCGATTCAAAGAGGGAAGTATTAATAATTTCACGCGAACGAAGGTCGCGGACAACAGGTAGTAGTATTATAATAAAAATAATTCGATTTAGAAAGATATTTCTGTGATGGAAAATTGTTGGGTATTGTGTATATGTTTGTATAACGCGAACGTAGTCGCGTTTTTTTTTTTAAACGTTGCCCCACACTAGGAATTTCTCCTGTATCGTGGGTGCGTTTACAAACATTTAAACTCACATACACAAACAGTCAGACCCGAAACAACTACCTGTAGGCCATACAAATTTGTGTTCCGTGCGGGAATCGAAACCGCGACACGCAGCGCAGCAGTCAACCACTCAGCCACTGCGCCAACCGCGCCGTCATCGTTTACATTGTCGGAAGATTTTTTAAACATATGAAGCAGTGGATTAGGACTATTCTTGGAAAACTTTCAGGTTGTGATAGGAAGTGTATAACGCAATAGGGGTGCTGCTGAAATTAGATTTTCAACTTTGTCTTCGGTCGGTGGCTACGCTGCAGGCTTCGAAATATTGTAGATCTAATAGATAAAAGTTAAAGGACCGGTGTTGGGGCAGCTGTTAGTTGCATCACTTAGTTATTGAACTCTTAACTTAGGGTTGCATTTCAGGCGGATACTATATTTCTTTCTTCTTTAAGATTTTACTCTTAACTTTTTGTACGTGCAGCCTGTGGTTCTCATATAAGCAGAGACAATACGCAACACAATAATGCGATTAGAGGCTGATGAAGCTGCCCCGATGCTGCAGCGCATTAGGGACGCCGAATCGCAAGTAGACTGTTCTACGCAACGATTTGATTTATCAGTACATCAACCATTGCTGTATGTATTTTTTTATTTCAAAATGGGCCTGCTCTTGACCTCGATCACGCCTGATGGAAAGCGGTAGATGAGGTCTATGATGGAACGAGCATGCCTAGAAGATGCCTGTTCACTCTTGCTTTGAAGGCAGACGGGTTAAATGTGGGATGGAACACAGACTATACTATGTATACTAGTTCATTTACTGATCAATCCAAACATTTAAAATATTTGTTATTTTTTTAAGTGTTGTTTCTGTATTTTTATGAGCCTTAGTTTTTTGGTCGAAATAATCGTATGGGTTTCTTCAAGCTAATCTTGGGAATACTTTCTTATGATCCATCATTGCAAAACTTTTATGCCATTTTTGTTATTTTGAAGTAATCATAGTACAAGTAGGTATGCAGTAAATACAATAAAATTATATTATATATATCTAATAATACTATTATTTATCCTTATTACCCAAAGAATGATGTAATTAATGTTTTTTAGATACATTAAAGCAATAATGAGTAATTGATTCGTGATTCATTCGGCGGCCTTCGTTGACAAAGAAAGTGACTAAACGTCGATACCGCGATAGTGTTACTCATTTGTTTATTATTAAATTTGTACGTATCGATGTTTTTACCTTGAGACAAATGGAATTTCAAAGTATGAAGCAGTAAATTTTTAGAACTACACAATATAGATATACTTTTGATCGGTAGTCGATGCTGTCGGATTTCCAGAGCTGAAACTAAAACTGGCTTGGGTCTCAAAAAGCTTTTCTATTGATAAAATGACTGTCTGGCCTGAACTGGTATTGAGCAATTGAACTATTTCAATGAGAAGCAAAAGCCAGCTTTTCTTTCCAGTGTCCCAATCAATCAAATACACGCAGTCCATTGCTGAACATCGGCCTCTCGTAAACTGCACCACAACACTGCTCTTCCGCATTCTGGGTTCAGTGTATCCCAGCCACTTTTCTAAGGTCGTTGGTACATCTACCTAGGAGTGGCTCCCTACGCAATGCTCTGACAATGCGCACTGCGTTTCCTCCACCTGCCATCGGTCTTTTGACAAACATGGCCGACCCACTGTCACGTCAGCTTGCTTACTCTGCAAACTATATCTCCAATCCAGTTCGCTTTCGGGTAATTTTCTTGTTACACTTTACAATGTCTCATCATCTGCCTAGCCTTTTCCCAACTATATTGGGGTCGGCTTCCAGTCTAATCGGATGCAGCTGAATACCAGTATTTTACATGAAGCGACTGCCTATCACACACACCCAGTTACCCAGTTAGTACTGGGTAATACGATACCCCTTGGTAAGACTGGTTGTCAGACTTTTTGGGCCACTGACTACCTAACGACTGTCAAAGTTCTACAAATGACACCCGGGACCAAAGGCTTAACGTGCTTTCCGAGGCACGGAGGAAACTCGGTATGTAATGGGTGGTCATCCATCCACAGCCTAACCTAGGCAAACACGGCTTAACCTAAAGATCGACCCGAGCGGCTGTTATTATTTAGCCACGAGCACACTTACAATGTCTACGAAAAGTTAATTTATTATAAGCAATACAGATAGATAAAGATCTAAAACTCCATCTATAAATATCAGATTGACACCTAACTGCAATAAAATGAGGAACTCAACCGTCGCCGTCGTTCCAGTGACTACGTCAATCATGCACATTTAGGTATTACAATTTTATCAGCTCGCGACCTCGGCTGTCGAGGTAAACCCGCGGTTTACAGGCATGCTGACTATCTACTACCTTTTTAAAATGGTTTTATATAACTGCGTGACTAGAAGCCTTGAAGTTCAAAGGTTTTTCCGAACCATTTTGTGGTTAGGGTTGATTTGATGCCATTTGAGACTGTCATAAGCTGTTCTTTTTTAATTGATACATAGTTAAATAACATCACGGTTATTTTCCGTGGAGCTTAGTCAGAGGTCTATGTAAACCCACATTTCAGCGGTAGTGTTCAAAACCTTTGTATTAGGAGCAAGACTATTTTTTTTCTCTAATATCTCTCAAATTACTCTCTCTCTCTCACTTTTCTTTTTTCAAATCTCTTTAATTATTTATTAAATAATCAAGTCTTGCAATTATGCTGCCTTCTGAGTTTGACTATTCAGAAATAATTCGTAGCGAGACTTTGCTTAGATTATTTTCTTATAAAACAGTTTAGTATAAATGAAAAAAACTTCACCTACTTAAATAAACTTAATTCATTAGTGTTATTGATGCTAATTTAGTAAGGAGGACAGACATATCTAGGGATAGCTTACGAATAAAATAGAAAACAGATTCTAAGTTACATTGTAAGTGAAAAGCGGACAGCGGGAATCCAATCCAGCTAATAGAATCTGTTTAATGATTAAATGAGACAGGTACGGACATAGTGCAGACTGGCTCACACAGGACCCTGAGTGGACTGGAGATTTCTGATACTTCAGAACATTATGAATGTTTCAGAGTCTGGACTCTGAAAAAACCTTAACAACCGCTAACTTTAAATCTATACTTATATAATATTATAAAGCTGCAGTGTTTGTTTGTTTGGTTGTTTGTTTGTTTGTTTGAACGCGCTAATCTCTGGAACTACTGGTCCGATTTGAATGATTCTTTCAGTGTTGGGTAGTCCATTTATCGAGGAAGGCTATAGGCTATATATCATCACGCTACGACCAATAGGAGCGTAGCAGCAATGAAAAATGATGCAAAAACGGGGAAATTTGTATTTTTAATAACTTGACGCGGACGAAGGTCGCGGGGAACAGCTAGTTAATTATAAAAATCGATTACGATAAAATAGCAACCCATTGTTTGTGTATTGTTGCAGTAAATTAACACAAAATGTTGACCTTTCCTATAATACCTATGTCTATAAATTAACAATAATGAATACTAATACTTTGATCGATTGATGTGTAGTTCTACGAATTGGTCGTAAAGGAACTAGTTTGTCTGATTAAATTATTTTTGCATCATTGAATTTTAGAAAAGCATACATACAAATAGTACCTAGACAGGGGTGATTCCTGTAAGCCCAGAAGGGTTAGGCAGAGGTGAACCTATAATACAAACATCATAGATGACGTCATTGGAACAGGTGAATGATCCTTAATGGACTAAGTGGAATATACCATATCTACTTAACCAGTGCAAATTCACTCCTGAATATATTCTGCACAAAAAACTTTACGACATTTGATATAGGTATTTATATTTATTCCTTTGATAGACGAGACAGCATCGACCAAATCTTCAAGAGCCAACTAGACTACTAGCTGTCCGAGACAATTTTAACGAGTCAATATTGACAATGTCACTCTCTCTTCTATTAAAACAAAACAAAACAAAACTATAAACTCTTCTATTCCTCAATCTCTGGTTAGTATCCCAATTTATTTGTGGTCCGCCCTCGTAGTACTTCTGCGTACAGTACTCGTGTGTTGCTCGCTATCATGTCATTTTTTATTGTTCGTAGCCAGGTTCTTCTTCTATTCCTCAATGTGGCAAAAAATAACTTTTTTTTTCTCGATATGGAAATCGACAATGGGTGTCCTCCGCCCTGGGGAGAGCGTAGGGGTCTGTCAGACTCGTACTGACTTAAACCACACCGGTGTTCCCTCGCACACTTGCATCGGGGGGCAGCGGGATCCAATGCTACTTCCGCTGCCCCGGACTAGTGCCGCCCGCTTGACTTGCGCGGTAAATATGTTACAAAACGATAGGTGAAATTGTGGGGGGCACGCGCGTGCGTTTATGGTCTGGCGCTCAAAAAGTTTAATAAAGCAACTTTGAATCGCTTCCCGCTTACTCTTGGACCAACTCCTTAATAAAATCAGTATTGGAGCAGCAATTTATCTAAAGCGAATCTGTAAGCGCTAGTGATCGCTACTTAGCTTACGTAAATGTGCCATAGGGGGAGATTGTAAGGGTTGAGACGTATACGATACGATTACAAAGCGGCCATGACAGTAATGCTTATCGCGAAACTTTTTACTTTTGTGGCAAGATCGGAAAGTTAAAGTAAAATTGTGGGAAGCTTAGTTGTTCTGTGTGGAGGATTTCGTTCCAAAATCTTTTAGGGATTATTTTCTTCAAGTGCACTAATGTGTCTAAACCAATAACAGAAAGATTCTTTACTTTTGAAAATAGACAAATTAACACAATTTTTTTTTGGATTTAGTAAGAGTCATAAAAACTAAAAATTTCAGTTTTTTTTCGACATTGTCATCGTCATTGTGACTGCCGTTGGTCTAGTGGTCGCAAGCGCGACTGCTGGGAATGAGGTTCTGGGTTCGATTCGGTCGGGCAAAGTGCTATTGGGTTTTCCCATCAAGAATTTCTCAGTAGCAGCCGAGGAGCCTGGATTTGTGTTGATGGCAATGGGCTCGCCCCTCATTTCATGGGACTTAAACACATCCTCCAGTAGCAAACCTGTGCAGTGTTCACTAAACAACAGAATTTTCGGGAAATACTAAACAATTACATACCGACGCTTACGCTGTCCAACTGCCCTAGAAATGTAGTATTAAGTTGTTTAGATTTCCCAGTTACCGACAGCGATCTTAGGGGTCTTTGGGGTCACTAGTTACACTGCCATAGAGCATTGAATCACAGCATCTAGAGATTCTTCAATTCAGCCAATCAAAGTCCACTGCTGCACAAAGGCGTCCCCCAAGCTGCGACACATCATCCTCTCAGTCTGACCCAACGACCTTTTTGGGGTCGTCGGTCTGACGCTGCTGGAGCTGGTGGGCGTCCCACACTACGCTTGCCGTAACTCCAGGACTTTCGATAAACGTGTCGAGGCCACTGCCATTTTAGCTTGCTTACTCTGCAATGTAAATAATATAATGCTTCTGGTGGTACTGGAGAAGAAAGGACATTGAGAGCTAGAACTTCAGTCACCTGTTTCAGGGCTATCAGTTCTATAAAGGGTGCAAAGCTTCGTAAGGGTAAAGGTAATAGGTAAGGGTATCCTTTACGAAGCTGAGAGGCACGTGTTCTTCGCCTGGGAACCTACTAGTTGCGAAGATATTGAAGGTCAAAGTTACAACTTTTTCCCACGTTTTCTTTTTAATACAAGTTTTAAATGTTATAACTTGACTTTAAATATCTCATACACTGTTCAATGTAACCATCAGCATAATGTTTTAAGCGCGCAATTTGCGTAGAGTTACTTAGTCCGATGTACAGAATGCTTGGGTGACGGCTTCGTGAAGGGTCTGTTTACATCGTGTATGTTATTTTATAGGAAGCGAGAAAACGGTGACGAGCTTGGTTTAAATGGAAGCTGTTGCCTATGCCGCTTGCCGGCTCTAGAGGTCGTTGAGGCGACTCCGTGCTCTGTGGAGAGTGGCGACTGTCCTGAATTTCTAGGCTGAAAATTCGAGCCATAGGAATTCAGTGGTTTCTGGTGGAGGTTTCGTTATGGACAGTGTTGATTTGTTTGTATTTGAAAATACTTTAGTCTTCTAAAATATACCTTTTTCTTACTTTTCACCGGAAGATATTTCATATATTGGCGCGCCAGGGAAAAGTAATTGAAATGAAAGCCCAACCAGATTTTCCGACGAGTTTTCGATATATTTTTTTGATTCGTGCCCGTTCTTTTGCGAATTCCTTGATTTTTATGTTTAAACCTTTTGTTTTTCCTTCTGGCGACCCGCAACACAGGTATTGTGTACCTATTTCGTGCACCAGTCTCTCACAAATGTTTACCCTGTGTAATAATTCCTGTTCACTGTAACGTGTGCGATGACAAAATAAGCATAATTATTATATAATTATTTATTACTATTGATGAACGGAATAATTAAACATTCAAAACATTTAAAAACAACAGTACCTGGACCCTGGTATTTATCTAACAAATACACACAAAATTGCTCAAACATTTGTTTAAATAATAAAATATTGTTTGCAAACCAATTTCCAATTGATAAAATAGAATACATTAACACGTCAATTTATTGAGGGGTTGGAATTCAGTTAGTTATTCGTTTACCAATAACAACAGTTGCAATTCTGTTTTATAAAAATAGCAGAGAAATGCTTTGATTATTAAAAATACTTATTTGATAGGTGTCATAATATCTCTACCTGCATTCTAATATTATAGGTGCGACAGTAACTCTATCTGTTTGTCGATTACCTTTTCACACCTTAACGGCTGATTGGATTTCGATGAAATTTTTGCACTCAAGCAGGCCATGACCAGGAAGAATATAATATAGGAATTTTTTAATTCGATAGTATGTTAACGTAGGTCTTAGCTAAATTATAACAGCCACTCAGGGCAATCTTCAGGTTAAGCCGCGCTTGCCTAGGCTGTTCCGTGGTTGGGTGACCACCCATTATTTACCGATATTTCTCCGTGCCTCGAAAACCACGTTAAACCGTTGGTCCCGGCTATCATTTGTGATCTTTGACAGTCGTTACAGGTAGTCAGAGGCACGAAAGTCTGACAACCAGTGTAACATATCGTAATACCCAGTAATAACTGGGTTGTGGAGGTGAGATAGACAGCCACTCCATGTAAAATACTGGTATTCAGCTGCATCTGGTTAGACTGGAAGCCGACCCCAGTATAGTTGGGAAAAGGCTACGCAGATGATGAGTAGGATTATTTTTAACCAACGCGAGCGAAGCCGAGAAAAAAGTTAGTATATTTTCTAGAGCATAGAAATTGGTAATCAAAAAACAGTAGTGAGAGATTAACTTAATAAATTAGTATTATCGAAAGACTATTATCATAATTAGTAAATGTTAATTCGTGACAATTTATGTTGTTGTTGTTAAAGCTGGTCCAGATAATATGTAATTAATAAACAGAGCTAATGATATTTTGCAAAATAAAGTTAATGAGATGAGCTTCCTTTATTTTATTTCACAAAGAAAGTTTTAGATTAATTTCATAAACAAGGAGTAACGTTAAGACCGTATAAAAAAATCTGTGCGCAGGGTGCGATTTTTGTGTGCGCTTGCCCACCAATATTTGCTTTCATATGAGCTTTTTTTTGACAGTCGTTATAGGTAGTCAGTGGTCCGGAAGTCAGACAAACAGTCATACCAAGGGGCATCGTATTACCCAGTACTAACTGGGTTGTGGAGGTCAGATAGGTAATAGCTCCATGTAAAATACTGCTATTCAGCTGATTCAGAATATTCAATTTAAATTGATACCTTCGCGAGGACTCATTAAAGCGGTCAGTCTATAGGGATTAACTCCTGTTTTGAGCGATTAAGACTCCTCGCTTCCTCCTCCATGTTCAGACAGCCAGTGACAAGCTGATGAACAAGTCATCGAAAGTGTAAGCTCCGTTACGAACATATAATCAAGGTTCAAAACAACAGGTTTCTTCCACTAAGCTGTTACACGTGTGAGATCCGGATTTAACACATTGATATTGGAAACAAGAACAGAATTAGAGTCCTCCCGTTTGTCTGAAGAACTGGATATATAAAGAAACACTTCCAAAAACCGGCTAAGTGCGAGGGTTCCGTTTAAACTTGTAGATATTTTGTTATTAAACTATATGTGTACGGTTTTCAGATTTTTTTTCTTTACATTTGCTGTAAGACATTGCTTCTTGCCAAATTTCATGATTTTAGGTCAATGGGAAGTACCCTATAGGTTTTGATTCCCTTGTGAAATCGCAAAATATGCGACATAAACGGTCATATCTTTTGATCGCGTTGACTTACAAGTTTGATTTTTTCATTGCTCCAAGGGGTAGCAGAACTGAGTATTTAATATTCATTTCAGCTTGTACCTCCACTAGTTCCTGAGCAAAAGGATCTTGACAGACAGACAACAAAGTGATCCTATAACTGTTCCGTTTTTGCCGACTGAGACACAGATAAATAAACACTTTTTCTTTCTTTCTTTCCTATAGTGCAAAATGGTTCTTTTGTTGTTTACTACATTGAGGGCACAGAGGGCGCTGTTGGTAAAAAATTGTGAAATTGTATTGAAAAAACAAGATGGAGTCGTTAGTTCCGACTAAAGCCACGCGCCAATTTCACCATGCAACACTATAAGAATGTTCAGTAAATCTATGGTTTAGATTAGTGACTATAAATCCCGGGGTTTTTTGTTAAAAATCCCATTATAAATCCGGGTTTTTCCTGCTCTGTGGCTCTATTAGCGGATGTCCCTATTATGTGACACGAACCCGGATGTGGTCAGCTACCGTTATATCACTCATTGGCACCGTATACCCAATATATATACACAGACATACACAATTTTTATCTAGTATTACATTTACTCTGTGCTTGTCAATTTGTGGGTCAAATTGTGAGTAATATTTATTTATTTTCTCCTGTAATTCTTTAACTTAAGTTAACAGTTTTCAGTAAATGTGTGCACGGTGATAATTTTTCGGTTTTCTTTAGTTGTGGTCAGTAGGTGTGTAGTTTATCTCAGGTTTGTGTATTTAAGTCGAGAATCTCCTCGAAATTCGTTATTTTTTGCGAAATTTCCGGATTTTTTTGTATCAATCATTTAATCTGACAATAATGCCCAATATATTTCTAGAGTGAGTTTAATTTTGATTGGTAAGTGATATAAAAGAGGTGGACTAAAATTTATACATACGTAACATTACGCCTGTAATCCTCGAAGATCATCACCACTGTCTAAGGTGTAACCGATTATAGAACATCCACATTTCGCCAGTTATGTTTAAGTCTCATGTAATAGGGGGCAAGCCTATTGCTATCAACCGAGCACAAATCGAGACTCTGTAAGTTTATACATCACATACATAATCAGCCCAATCCCACTACTGGGACCCAGTCCTCCTCTCTATGAGGGTTTATTGATTTTTAATCATAAATGAAAAAAAAGCACTTAACTTTTCGTAACGGAAATCTCTTTGGCAAAAGTTGTGTTGTTCTTGCTTACGCGTGCGAAACTTTATAACAATAGGAAGTTTCGGAATTTTCTGTAATGGATTTTCAGTTCCGTTCAAGGTTGAACCTTCTTGAAGTTAGTACTTCAAGAAGGTTCAATTTTAGGTAGGAAGAATATACGTGTTGATTTCGAACAAAAAACCAATTCGAAATATTTCATTAACATAATAATTTTCATCTTCCTGTACTAGTCTGTTTGGGATCAGAGCAACCCGTTTTGTCTCTCAATTGACTCTCTTCTCTGCCATACTATTCATCTCCCTCAATCTTTCAAGATTTATACTCATCATTATAACAAATAATTACTATCAACCAAGAAAATAAAGTATGAAAGCTACAAAGTTACATTTTAGCACTATCACCAATTAATCAATTAACAATGTTTGTTCCGCAAATGACAATTAAAAATAATTAAGTAATCGTATCTAAATCCACATTACGATTTGTCGTATAACATAACATCACGCCTGTAACCCCCGAAGGGTTAGGCAGATGTACCTAATAGTAAACCCACATTTCGCCAGATCACACGTAATTGGGGGTGAGCGTATTGCCATCAACCGAACACAAATCTAGACTCTGTGGCTGCCACTGAGTCTGAACTACTATGCACTCTGTACTGAGTGTTTGTCGCATGTTTTTAATTTTAACCCTTGACTCCTCCAAGCACTAATGCCTTAAAAGTATTCTTTGTAAAACCAGCGCAAAATATCCTCACAATAAACTTCAAATTTCCCCGGAAACCAGCACAACAACCTCCGACAAAAGCAACTTATGCTAGTGGAGCGCACAAATAATCCCGGTATCAAATACCAGATACCGATACCGGTACCGGTTTGAACTATTCAGAGCATTAGGTCACCTTTAGTCCGGTCCTCCCGTTACTACTGCACTATAATTATTGTCTAGCGAATGACCTGACGATGTCTGTGTTATTCGAGAATTCAGGTTGAAAAGTGCAATGTTGATAATAAATTAACATACTCGTAGTTGTAAAAGGTAGGTTTGGTTTAAGTGGCTCAAAAATATTCTGGTGCTTTTAACCATGAAGGTGTGCATATGTGAAAAAAAGAGATGAATTGAATTGATGATGAATTCGATGTTGTTGTTCGATGTTGTCTGATGTTGTTCGATGTGTCCTAATCTTGCTGACTGATTTTATTTCTGTCCCAGCATGAGCTATCACAGTGTGCCAGGGTGGCTTGTAGTGACTTGAGAAGAAGATAACAAAGAAAAAGTTACAGTGGACGCAAAAAATCAAAATCTATAATTTCCAAATCCTAATCGTCATATAAGTCAAAAGACATCAGTAAGTGATATGCCACCTCCGAGCATCGCATCATCAACCCGATTGGTGCTCCTCGCATCAAGCGGATTCCCTCGGGCTTCACCACGTTAGGCTTTGCATTAAGCATTGAGAGGAACTTTTGAATAAATTATCAGATGTCTAGCCTGTTTCTGTTTAACAATAAAGAAGAGAGGCTCATGGCTACATACTACATAGTAAGGATTAATCTTGCCGAGGTTGGTCCATGGATGGGGGACCATTGCTTACCGAGACTCCTCCGTGACTCGGAAAGCACGTTACACAGTTGGTCGATAGAAGATCTTTGGCAGTCGTTACAGGAAGTCAGAAATCTGAAAGTCTGACAACCAAACCTGTTGTTGAGGTCACTCAGATAGGCAGTCGTTCCATATAGAATACTGGTCCTTTCTTTGGTATTTTTTGTGGTGGTTGAGCTCCTTGAGTTATAGCTCTAGGTCCACGATAACTGACAAATGCTTGCACTGACTGGACAGATCCACTCAAATCTGTGTGGTTATTTCTTCAAAAGACCATCTCAGACACTAGTCCGCACAGTCCTCATGTGAGTTGACCAAAATTATGTCTGGACCTTAAAAGTGACTATGACCTCTGAGTTTGTTCGGCTGTTTCTTCTCAGAGTACTCAGGTAAGAAACACCGGCCCCATCTAGTTTAAAAAAAAATGAAGTGTAAAAGTATTTTTGTAAAAACCTATTTGCAAAATTAACATCATTTATTTAGCTTCATCCGGTTAGACTGGAAACCAACCCCAATACATCAGAAAAGTCTAGTCAGATGATGATGTTCCAATTACATGCCATACTGATAAGCCAGTACTTCTCCCACAGCGAAATCCGGTAAATCCCTTCTAAATTCTGAATCATCAATGTAATATATTTAAGTGGAGCACTCGATCGTTTATTCCACATAAATAATCCTTGATTCAATAAAACGCGGACATCCTGTAATAGGTCCGGCCATTTTGTATTTAGATATTCATATATTAGGTCCGTGATATAAAAGATATTTTTGTTAATCTGGTCTGGTTATTCCAGATTTGTTTGGCTGTTGCATGTGACAGATGCAATGACAGATAAAAATATATCTGACATGTAAGCCAAGACAAATGACAATCAAATCAATTAAAGCATTTCATAATTATTTCTACAATGAATTTCATTAGGATTATTTACTAAGCATTTCGGTCCAATACATTTTTTAAATTGTTTTTGTTTTAAAATGTTTTGCTAGTAGGTACTCGTATATCTTATGATTTGAAGAAATTGAAAAAGATATTTTGGAATAGTGTGTTTTCTAAAAAATATTATAATTATTGCTAAATCAAGATAAAGGTGTCAAATATTTCGATCTTTTAATGCAAAGTAGTAGTACAAAATCTTTAAAGAGATTTACATTTTTGGATAAGGAGCGGTGACGTGGTGAAGGTTGCAGAGATCCGCAGGATGTGAGACGCACGGGACCGGTCAATGTGGCGTCACTTAGGGGAGTCCTATGTCCAGCAGTGGACGTTTTTCAGCTGAAATGGTGATGACGATGGCATTTTTGGATGACTCATTTCTGGGTAAATCCACATCCCCTTTGGAATACTGTTCATTAGAATCTAGACAGACTCTATTAGCGATCATCAGCGATTATGATGACAAAGAAAGCTGGAAAACTAAAATGTGTCAATTATGTTGAAAGTCGTAGAAATATGAAATGCTTTGAAAGCTTTGCATTGCTTGTTATTTATCTTTGAGGTTCTAATTAAATACTTTCTACTACTATTATAAATGCGAAAGTTTGTGAGGATGGTTCTTTGTTACTCTTTCACGCAAAAACTGCTGAACGGACTGAAAGCAGCTCACTAATTTGATAAAGTCTATGTGGGGAACCTTGTTCTCTTAAAATGCAAAATTTTTATTAGAGCTCTTTGAGCTCGTTCTACTACAATAAATTTAGACTTAGCAGCTCCTCCCCATATAGGAATACAATACACCAAGACAGATTGCACTAAGGCGACATAAATTTCCTTTAATAGGTTTCTAGAAGAGTCATTGTTACTGGTAGCCTTAGATAGAACAATGTGTCTTAGTGTTTTGGATATCCAGCTCAAATTTCTAACCCTTTTTACGACTTATTCAAGATGGGGGTACCTATAGTAACACCACATTTCGGAAGTACAAGTTACGTTTAAGTATCAGGAGTCAGCCATCAACCGGGCACAAATCCAGCCTTCGGCAGGCTACTGACAAATACCTCATGGAAAAACACACTTACATATTTCCAGACCTGAATCGAACCTACTCCTTCATGCTCAACAGAAGCACTTGCGACCACTATGCCAACGAGACAAAACACCCATTAAACTAATCCAGACATTTCATCAGCAAGCTTACACGTACGAACAACCACAATACATTACACTGAAAAATGGCGACTTCCTCAGCGAATTAACAAGAAAAAAGTAAGTGCTTAAATGCTAAGAAAAATGAATTTTTCATAATCCTTTAAGCAGGGGATTACATCGGCAAATCCGCTGAGGTTTTACACTGTTACTTGTTTGTTGCGCCCACTAGCTAGGGACGGACATTTTTGTGAGGAAGCTTTTAGATTTTGTTTCATTATTAGTATGTAAAGCTCCATGGGAGAGAATACTTTCGGGGAAGAAATACTACTGTAGTATTACAAAGGACTATTGGCGTTTGAATAATATTGGCAAGAGGCCTTGTTGTTCATTTGAAATTATATTGAAGACTTATGATGATGGCGTTGGTTTCAATTTTTTTCTTATTTCCCAACATTGTTCTGCTCCAGTTTCTTGGTTGTGATGTGAGTTAAGTAATACGACGTATTGCTTAGCTAGCTGGGATAGCTTCATCTTTCAACTGATATACGAGTTTAATTTACTTATTTATTTAAACTTCATGTACAAAAGTGGTACATAGGCGGACTTAATGCCACAAGGCATTCTCTACCAATCAACCTTTGGGTCAAATAAGACAGCATTGTGATAAAGTAAAAAATAATAAGAAAAGTACCATTTTGTTAACATAAAATGATATAAATAAATAGGTACATACTAATACACAAAAAAATATATATATACACAAATAAAATGAAATAAAATAAGTAATATATATTATAAGACATACAAATAATCCAAAATACGAGAAACCTTATAATAATTACTATGACTACCTTGTGAGCAATTTAGTCTGATTTCAAATAGTACTTCCGAACTGTTCTTTTGAAAGCCATTTTGCGACCCATAGCCCATTTTCTAAATGGATGACTGACAAAGAGTGACAAATAAAAAACAGCAGTTCCATACAATTTGACCGTGTAGGTAGATGTTCAGTTTGTATGAAACAGCTAATTTTTGCACCAAAGTTTGACTTTATGATCTAGTAGAAAGGGTTTGAAGACAAACATATCTTTGATATGCGCAAACACAGTTGCTTACCGTGAAGTCCAGCATTCAATTCTGAGATCCTTGCATATTCATGTGTTTAACTGCGCATAGTAATCTATGATTTACTAGAACTGTCGAATTGTTTGTCTCCTGTACATACACCTCACCACAGCCGTGTATTTTATTAGACAATGATATATTTCCTTTACTGTCTATTAAAATCTAGGAGGAAAGTTTTAAGTAAGAATGTTGACAGCTATGAAAATAGGGGAAGACCAAAGAAACGATCGATGGGCTGTTTGAAAGATGATATGGCTGTTAGAAAAGGGGTGATTCATGAAATGAAGAGTTGACTACAAATAAGGCATGCTACGCCGCCCCTAAATAAATAAAATAAAATAAAAATAGCTTTATTTTCTTTCGACAATTTTATATATATATATTTAAAGATATTTTCCACCATGGTTGCACTTTGAGGAATAATTTAGTTGCGCTTAGTTGGTTGCGCTTAAAAATAGTTGCGCTTTGAGGAATACCCCTTTTGTTTGACTTAACTAATGATTAGTATTACATATTTGACTCATAGTGTAAGTGTTTGTAATAAATTGTTTCTTGATGTATATACTCGTATGTACCGTTATTTAATATATTATGTACAAGGACCGCCAGCAATAGCGGTGAAAGCCTTCTCCATTCGTTTCCATACTATTGTGTTTCTAGCTACTCTACTCCAAATCTTACCTAATATCATACTATATCGTCGCTCCATCTCATTTGTGGTTGACCTGGTCTGCGCTTTTTGTTCAGTGGGTACAAACTAACTGAGTACAAACTGGTACCCAGTGATTTTCTTCCACCTTTCATCGGGTACTCTTTGGAAATGTCCAGCCCATTTCCATTTCCCGCCCCTAAATACATTGTTGAAAGGACGGGAGAATGATAATAATCTAGGCTAGACTAGACCGACTTCTTCAGTCATCTACTATCCATCATAAGTAATGAATAGAGTTCATTGCTCCGAGACTTGACCGCAGCAAAATTGCTTAGCCTCGCGATCAAAACACGCGGTACCCATTTACGTAAAATAAAGTTGAAATTTGAATTCTCGTTACAAACTCACAGACAAGTATTTTGCAATGTTAATTAGAAACTCGAGTAGTCTGGTGAGAAGTAACATTAAAAACGATAGCTCAAAAGTTAACGTTCGTTTACGTTATAATTGGTGCTGAATATATAATACTAGCTTTTGCAGGCGGCTTCGCTCGCGTTAATTTAGAATTTGACAATCAATTCGAGTTGTACTCTGCTTGTAATAATATAATTCAATCATAATTCGAAAAGCACGTGGCGCCATCTATTATCATAAGAACGTTATTGTTGTTTTCCTCGGGAACAATACTTATTTCGTTACCCTATGTCCATTTCTGTACACCTGACAACGTATATGCAAAATTTCAGGATGATCGGTTCAGTGGTTTAGGCATTTGAAGGTAACAAACAAACAAACTTACTTCCACATTTACAACATTAGTAAGGATTCTCTTTATATCTCTCTCGCACTTCAGTTTAATGTTATGGGTTGAAAAGAAAGCATAGTTTTAGTTTCATAAAATCGTGCGATGATGATGGACCGAGGAAAGCGCTTTTTCTATGTAGTCGGCATGAACTAGGTACTATGTTTAATCAGCTAGTATGGTTACTCATCCGTATTAGCCGTAGAACCGATGACCGTTGGGGTAGACGTGTTCTTGAGTGGAGACCGCGAATCGGCGAACGTAAGGTGGGACGCCCTCAGGCTCGGTGGAGTGACGATCTTCGCAGGGTGGCTGGTAGCAACTGGATGAGAGTCGCTGAGAATCAAATTGAGTGGCGTGCGATTGAGGAGGCCTATGTCCAGCAGTGGACTACTATAGGCTGATGATGATGATGATAATGGTTACTCATCATCATCTTCCTGCCCTTGTCCCATGTTACTTGGGATCGGCGCAACACTTTTTTTTTTTCTTCCATTCTCCTCTGTCAACCGTCACGCTATCATTTACTCCTTTATCTTTCATATCATTCCTCACACAATCCATCCATCGCTAGTATGGTTACTAGCGGGACTTATTTAACTTAAAGACCGCAAATCGGCAAACGTAAGCTGTGTTAGTTTGCTAATTAGCGGTCTTAATCCAAGAACTTGTACCGCAAGTCACAAAGATCATCGGTTCTCATAGTAAACATCGCTTAAAATGGTTGCCATTTTGGATTTAATTTATTTTAATTATTACATTTGTTGGAATAAATTAAGTCGTAGTTATGAAATACTAGCGACCCGCCCCGGCTTCGTACCGGTGCAATTTACAAATAACAGCACCACTTGTCCAAAACTCATACACGTTACCAAAATTTCATTAAAATCGGTTGTGTGATTCCGAAGTTTAGCGTGTACGAATATAGTGACACGTGATTATTATACAGGGCGGAATGGAACACAGACTTACAAACGGTTACCATATTTTTACTACATCATTGTGAATTCAAAAAAAAAAAATCGGTAATTGCTATACAAAAGTGCAATCCCTACACGGTCAAAATGTATGGAACTGCTGATTTGTTTTAAAATGACCGATGGAAAATTGGTTCAGAATGCTGTACTGAATACGTGATAACCGTTTGTGCGTCAGTGTCCCTTCTACCCTGTATATTAAGATTAATTTTCTGCATAGGTACTAAGCTATGATAGAAAAACACTCGCGTGACTTCATGTCTCAATCACTTGCACTTTAAATACTCGAATCATTTGCAAATTAACGTGTAAACAGGCCGTAACAGTCTGCTTTGCAAGTTTAATTAAGGCAAGTGTCAAGTGGAATATAAAATTAAGTATGCAGAGTTGTTGCAGAGATTAGCGGTGTTGGACACTAAGATATGTATGTATAACGACGTTGCACGGAAAGTGTACCAACATCCATACTAATATTTAAAATACGAAAGTAACTCTGTCTGTCTGTTACAAGTAGCGCCTAGATAGCCCGCAAAATTCTTTTGCATTGAATGACTATTTCATGAAAAGTCATTCAATGCGATTAAATGAACTTAGAGGGGTGTATAGATGATTTTAATGATTATAATTCAGTAAAGCCATATTTGTTACGGTCGTAAATCATATTTTAATCAACATGACAACCTGACACTGTCCTGCCAATTGCAAAAAACGAAAGAAAATGTTAATTTCGCAGGCTACCGTGCCGCTCCCTTTCGAAGGTTGTTCAAATTTCGATGTTTGTCCTGGTACTTGGGTAAGGACTCCTTATCCTGGTAGAAAGAATGTAAAATACTGGTATTAATCCGGTTAGACTGGAAGCCGACCCCAACATAGTTGGGAAAGGGCTTGCCAGATGATAATGCAGATCCTACGATTTTCCAACAAACAACGCAGCCTATCACAGTCCACCGCTAGACATAGGTCTCTCTGAAGCTGTGCCACAACAGCCTGTTCTCTGCCATCTGTATCCAATCTGACCCAGGCATCTTTAAACGGTAGTCGGTCCATCTATCTGACGGCATTTCTCGCTACGCTTGCCACGCTTGTATAATCGCAATAGGAATCTGAAACTTAAGTAGCATCCATAGGCCAAGCCTTTTTTTGTTGACTCGACCATCCTTTAAGTTGATTATCAAAAGGAACAATTCTGCAATATACTTTGGCTGCGTGTTTATCAAAACTTATACTGTCACTTACGGGATATCTTCCGTGATACTGATACTGATACTGCTAGCCTGTGTCATCCCACTGCTGGGCAAAGGCCTCTCTCCATGACTTCCAAATTCTTCGATCCAGAGCCAATGTGGACCACTGGTCGTTAGTTTTGTCCAGCTCGTCCCGCCATCTCTTGCGAGGTCTACCGCGTCGCCTTCTGGCTGTGTCAGGGCTCCTATCGTGATTATTTTGGCCCACAGCTCGTCGGGCATGCGGCATGCTCATCTTCCGTGATTGTTCATTATTTTGAGCTCCCGATATTTCGACGCTGTTGCAAACGCCATGATCGCGGGTTGCCGTAATTGACAGTATAAGTTGACAACTAAACTTATACTGTCACTTACGGCAACCGTGAAAGTTTAAAACAATGTTTGCATGTTTATCGTTTTATCTTGCTTAAATCCTCCGATTTCCAAAACCAAATATAGCATCAAAAGAAGCCTACGTGACCACTCGAATAATCAGAGCAACAATCGAAAATGCCATTATATAAATACATATGCTTATGCATTTAATTTAAAAAGTAGGTATGCGGTATAATTCCGTGTTACATGGTCGCCAAGTCACCGCAAAAACATTTTATGCGACCAAAAAAACGAATGCCCACCCTTGTGTCTTTAAAAATAAGGTGCAAATAATTGTTTTTCGTGTGAAAAAGTTAATTTTGCAATTGTATAATCGCTCTATATTAAATTCGAGAACTGGTCCTTTTCAAGGTGATGTTCGGTTGCTAAGTGCAGTATGATTAAAAAACCGGTTATTTTTTTTTAACGTTAAAAAGTCAAGAGTGGTAGCGGTTACCGAGATTTTCCACAAATGCTTTTGTCGAGGCACAAACGCGACGCATCGAGGCATGAGCAGATTACATTGTTGTTGTTTGCTGAAACCGAGGCATACACATTTAAAGCCACAATTGCTCGTTTAATGTATGTAAAGTTACCTAAAACTGTATGCAGATTATGCACCATGTTTTAACAAAGACCGTCGCGTAAAAAGTCATAAAACTTTAAAAAATAAAGATCATCAAAGTCTCTAAACACAATTAGTCGTCTAGCTGATATACCAACATTTTTTCTAGCTCGAAAAGGAATTTAAATTCCCATAAAAAGTCACAGATTTATCGAATTACTCTGTCCGAGGCACGAGAGCTTGCCAACACATTGTTGCGGGAAGAACACTGTCCTGCCCCTTTTTAAAATGCTCATCCGAATTATATAAAGCTTCGCATAAAAACGGCATTTTTCTATGTCAGTACAGTCCACAAAAAGAAAATGGGTAATCCATTTTGACGGAACGCCAAAAAAATCCCAAGCACCCATGTCTGAGAGTCAAGTTAGGAGCGGAAGCGAGTAAATTAACATGGCGTTGCTAATTATAAACAACTACTTTTGTGCACACACACAAAAGATAGGAAGGAAATTACTAATTATTTTCTTCTTGTATTAACACAATCAATATTGTTGAATTGTTAAAATTAAGTGCATTATAATTGTGTGTTACGCAATCACCCCGCTGGAAAAATCATGTAGATGGCAAAATCCAAAAATACATTCCAAACTACAGTAGTTCCCGATAGTGACATTTCTGAAAAAAACCTAACCTACTTATCAATAAATAACAAAATACTCTAATTTAAACGAGATTCTTTAGACGGTATAATCCCATCAATTGACGTCACACAAATCACGCTCAAATCATTTATGTCACTCATCAAACTCGAATGAATGGACGAACCTAATAATCGACCTGCGCCGTTACTTTGATCCGTCAACACGAACGGTTTCCGAATTTAGAAAGTCATTATTCATTATTGAATCAATAATAACGATTGAATGCTCTGACTGCTTCTGTTGCGCAATAATGAACTTCCAATAAGAAAAAAAGAAAGAAAATACATTTATTTGGGACATGTAACAAGTGCACACAGTAAAAAAAAAAAAAAAAAAATATAAAAAAAACTTAAATCTAAACAAAAAATAAAATAATGTGACACTTTGTGCCTCACGGCTGCGCCCAATAGGCCCAGTTCAACAAATAAGAAAGAACACACACACGAAATAATATGATTGACGGATATAGATTTTCTAAAGCTAAAACTTCTAGAAACACCACCTTGCGCTACATAACTCAAGTAACTGATGTTGGAGAAAAAACAGCCAGGGTGAAGTAGGAGTGAGCAGGCCACGTCGCACGGAGTCAAATAAAGAGATGGGCAAAGATCGTCACACACTGGACTCCCGAGGAAGGAGAGCGCCGCAGAGGTCGACGGCGGCGAAGGTGGCTTGACGATCAAATCATGTTTGCGGGCTAATATAGCCAGAAATCGCACAGAATAGAGAGGTATGGCAAGAGACAGAGAAGGCCTTTGCCCAACAGTGGGACATGATGTAGGCTAGTACAAAAAAAAAACTTGTAGGACTGAAAATTAAAAAAAAATGTGGTTCACCAATCCGCACTGGTAGATTACCGATTACTGGTCTGTTCCCTCTCAGAGATAAGCGGCCGGCGGGAGCATTAAACACTGATTATGTTATAAAGTGTGCTTTCTTAAACTTCAATTAGGTAGAAAACATTAAAATCAATCATCATTACATTATTTCGGCCCCAATTCATTGAGTAACCAATACAATATTTAAGTCAGGCAGTACCCCGTCAACTATTTAAGTTCCAATCACTTAACACCAATAAAATTCTGAGTTTTTTTTCATCTAAAATTACATATTCTCATGATGGAGTCACCTCCAAAACCCAGTTACTTGGTAGACTGGTTGTCAAACTTTCAGACTGTCTTTGTCCATATTTAAGCTTTTTTTTTAAGCTGGGACTGATAGCATTACATAGTCATTCAATCTTGACATAAAATCTTGACACAAACGACATGCCAATTGCACTAAACCAATGCAGTTTTAAAAGTCGAAAGTGATCGACATTATAATTTAAAAAAATGCATCCAGAACCAGGTCACTCCTCGATGTGTTACCGATAACAATTCGGTGTGTCACAAGACTCTGATCTTGATAAAAAGCTATTCAGTTTTGACACAGGTGTGCGGACTTTTTTATTCATAGACACGATACCTGGACACGAGTTACCATGGCTGAACTGGAAATCTTTGAATAGACTCCAGACCCAGATTGTCCGAAGCAAGGAAAACCTGTTCAGGTGGTTCATAGATGACTCTGCCCTGGAGTGTTTAATGTGGTGTTGCCCCACAAACGACGGGACACTTGATATCGTGTCCTGCCTGTCCTGTTGCTTGCACAACAAAGGTGCTGATGGGCGCTACTGAAAGTGCCAAACTCGTCGCCAAATTTTGGACTGAATTTAAATTGTCATCGACACGCTAAGAAGAAAATTAGAAAATTTGGTTCAATGATCTGGTGTATAACTCAAAAGATGGTTTCTACCTTAGTCTTAGCTTTCTCCGAAACATTTTGATTCCAGCTCCAATCCCTTTTACTTAGATACATCGATTTCCACTTTACTTACGATCAAAAACCACAAAAACTAAATGTAACTAAAACTTTAAATTCAATTATGCTAGTCACGCCTTCAACACCGCTTCCAGTCACCCTCTTAAACGAATTACGCTGAAACTGTGGTGACACTAGACGTATGTAACACCGATAGTTTATGTCTAACAGTCTCCCCGCGATAGTTTCCCAGCGCTTTTATACTAGTTATAAATCGAGGACATGTCGAAGATTTAAACTGTTAGATTCACTCTAACGCGTCAAAAATTATAACATTTATGTTTCGTTGACAATAACATTCGAATAGTTTTGTCTCGCTCTATCATACTGAAAATAGTTTAGTATCGTTTCATGCGGGATGTGAGAACACACTCTTCTCAGTGTGATTACTGATTACGTTTTCAAGCAACATAAGTTAGTAATCTTCGAAGTGTTAGGCAGAGCCTGTAATCCTATAGTGTGTAATATAGCCTTATAGTACACCCACATTTCGCCATTAATGTTTAGTCCAATTAATGTTAATGTTTAGGAGGCAAGCTTATTGCCATCAACCGTTCACAAATCCAGACAGAAGACATCTGACGATTTAAATATTTGGAACATGTCTGCAATACGGCCGTGTTCGACGGGTATTGAATTTTCGACACCCTGATACTGATATATTTATGAGAATAAGTGCTGAAACACAAAGGAGGTAGTCTTGAAGATCTATGGGAACAAAAAATAAAGTATTTTTTCTGTATAACGTGTAGTAATTTAATTTAATGCGTTTGTCTATAAATAACGATCATGTTACTAAGACTTATTACATAATACTACGCCTGTAATCTCTGAAGGGTTGGGCAAAGGTTTGCTGGTATAATGTGTAAAAACACCCACATTTTACCAGTTATGTTTAAGTTCCATTTGATATTGGGCAAAGCTATTGCCAACAACTGGGCACACACCCAGACTCCAAATTGCTACTAAAATTGGAAACAAAAAAAGTATACAGTATAACCAAAGCATCTCATTTTTACAAAACTTTATCAATTATTTCTTAATTACCAATTAGCCCGCTACCGCTCATGCCTCGCGCCGCGTATTTAATTGTTCGTTTCGTGTTACAGTTAGTAACTGTACCGTCTCAGTTTCGGTTCGGCTGCTTTTTTTTAATTACCCCCGCCAACGTCCACGCGAAGACATTGCAACTCGGTTCTGGTTTTTTTTTTTGGTTTTTTTTTTCAAGCTAATTTACAGGGTGTTGATTAAATTGCGTGACAGACATAGTTCAGGGGCGGGTTCTGTACCATAATCTAACTACTGAGCCTTTTCCTAACTAAGCTCGGTTTCTGTCTAACCGGATGCTGCTGAGAATCAGTATTTGATATGGACTGATTGCCTATCTGACCTCTACAACCCTTTTGGTAAGACTGGTTGTCAGACTTTCGGGCCACGGAACCACGGCCACCTGTAACAACTGTCAAAGATATTGAAATGAAAGCCGGGACTACGGCGTAGCATCATCAGTATCAATTGAATATTATAAATAATCACAAAATGTAACTAACAATTTAATCAGCAAAAAAAAGTCGATTGTAATGAACAATATTTAACCAATATAAATTAAGTTTTTCATTGAATTTGATTAACAACGCAATAACATAAGTTATTAGGCACTTATTGAGGTATTTTAAGTACCTAATTGATTTGATTTTGAACCCGCCCCTGAACTATGGCTTGCAATTTAACTAATTTTAAAATAACACCCTGTATAAGTGTGGTTAGCTCGCTGTCGCTGACTGTAATTCGTTGAAACGGTAACTATGTAAATTGGGTGTGATACTGTGAGAGTTATGGTGGTCTCTTAAATAGGGCATTTGGTTTTAAAGTATTCTGAATTGAGTAGTACGAAACTAATATCGTTCAGGTATGGTGAAGACATGATTTTATGATTTCCTAGATTTTCGCTCTCTTAGCCATCGTAGTCTTAGTTAGTCGTCTTCTTAGTGCCAATGGCACAACAATATTTTAAACGTTTTTGGTCCAAAACTGGCTCTTTGTGTTTGTGAGCTTAAGATTTTTTTTTTTGTAATAAAGTAAACCACTTATCTCCAAAAAAGATACTTCTATACTTTGGAAGAGAATGAGAAGAATCTCCACTAACTATACACTCTGAAGTTAATTCGGTAAACCGTCTTGCTATCAATATTTGACCACCTTACTACAGACTAGTTAACTGGTTTATCTTTTTGAATACCGCTGTTTCCTGGATTAAAATTAAGCATTATACAGGGTGTAAACAGACCCTTCACGAAGCCGTCAACCAAGCATTCTGGACATCATACTTAGTAACTTTACGCAAAAATTTTTGCTGGGAAACGATTTTTTTTTTTTTTTTTTGGGTGGAAAATCACGTTTTACGGTAGAACTCAATGTAACGCACTCAGAACATTGTGCTGATGGATAGATTAAATAGTACAGGGGTCGTGGAGGTGTTTAAAGTAAAAATCTTACTTTAAAAACATGTATTTTTAAAAAAACTTGTGAAAAAGTTGGAACTTAGGTATGGTCTAGAACAAAAAAATGATCGCATTGACGGGGAGAACAAGTGCCTTTCCGCTTCGTTAAGGGTCTTTTTACACCCTTTATACTTTACTGTCTTTGTATCAAACAAAATACCTTTACTTATACGGTCACTTACGGGATATCTTCCGTGATTGATATCTTCTTGATTCGTCTTAGATATCTTTGCTGAAATACGTTACTTGCAGTAAAGAGTTTCTGTCATTATACCAGTTTTCAAAGTGCATGTAACATTTACGAAAAACCACTAACTGAGACAGCTTGCACGAAACTATTTCGGTTGCACTAACATTCTAAATCCCGAACGAGAGCACAGAACAGACATCATTATAAATTATTCAACAGAATTAGCGCCACTAAAACGTCCCAAAATACTGAAAATCAGAAGACATTGTTTTATTATTTATGAATGACCTGATAGTCTGATTTTATGTCTAGACTAGACTAATTTAGAAAATCTGAACTTGCTGACGTTTAAATGTCTGAAAATAAGTGGTTTTGAAAGTAGGTGCAATTTTAACACTTTTTTAATGATTTTTTCTTCGTCAGTGAACTCACACACACACACACGCAGGAATACGCTTAGCCCGCTTAGTAAAGGGCCTAAATAAGATTCAATCGCTTTCAATTGAAGGGTTCTGTATTTTAAATTGACTTTGAACAGAATGTGCATATTAGGTAAGCTTTACTTATACTGTCACTTGCGGGATATCTTCTGTGATTGTTCATTATTAATCATAAATCTTTATTTTTTATCTCGACATCAGAAATTACAGGCGCTGGTATAAGTATGCACAATCTTATATAGAGAAAGGTGTCTGAAGTAGGAAGGTCCTGAGGTACAGATCACCTCTCCGGCTTAGATATAACATTTATTTATTGCAACAGCGTCGAAATATCGGGAGCTCAAAATAGCGAACAATCACGGAAGATATCCCGTAAGTGACAGTATAAGTTTAGTGAAAGCTTAAAACAGTGTTAGGTAAGTTTTTTTTTACTTTTCAATCATTGTTAGCGCTGTTAGAACTTTACTTTGTCGACATTGTGACTTAGGCGAAGTTCGATCTATCTTGCTTACTGATTAACCAGTACACCACAAAAGTCATAACCCTCCGTTGGCTGTAGTCGGGTAAACAGAAGAAGAGAGTACAGTTTGCAAAGAGAGAGAGAGTAAGTTAGCCTTTGTTTTATATAGAAAAAATTATAATAAAATAAATTTAGGAACTTATTTTATACCTAGGAACTTATCTAGAAATAAGAAATATTATTAAAAAATAATGTATGGTAGATACCTTTAAGAAAAAAAGATTAATTTTGTTTTAATATTTGTATGCCGTTTACAGCAAAACATAGCGATCTCTTACACCAAAGCTTAAGCTTTCTTTGGAAAGACATTCAAATATTTACTAGCGATAGACGGGGCAAGACGAAAAATATCGTAATCCAATACTTGGTAACAAATCGTTGTCTAGTGTCATACGTCCGCTTGTCAGGTAGCATTCGTGTGTCAAAATCGAAAATGTTCGGGATCAAAATTGTTGTATGAAAATATTCCCAATGTGCAATAAGTCTTTTAAATCTCTTTGTTTTTTACCTATGTTTAACAAATAAAAACTTTGGCTTTGACTTTATTTCCTCCTCAGCAAAACGTTTAACACGTTTCATGAAATCAGGTGTTGTTAAACTACCCACCTTGTTTTCAAATCCAAAACCACCACATAATAAGATCGCGTGTGGGTTATCCCAATCACAATAGCCACAAACCACATACGACCACAACACCCGAACAAATTCGTAGTCTAACTAAGTGACCTTTTAGCCCGATGTTCCAGTCAAGCCTACGTCTATACCTAGACTCATTAGCTTTGTGTCTGTTGTGTCTGCGTTGACAAGGATTTAATTGATAGGCCTTGTGTTCTAGTTAGTTTCTCTAATGGTGATCGGCATCAGAATCACATTAACCATGCATTTATTTTCTGAGAATGGGGGAGTGTAAATAAACAATTTATACTGGCGAGAATACAAATACACCGGGTCTCCCTTGTTTGACCGAAAGGCATTTGACAAATTTTCACTACCCAAAAAATTTTTCGCGTAATTTCATTTGCCAAATTATTACTTAGCAAAAAATCTATTCACAAAAAATTGTAACGCAAACCTAATGTTTGGGAAGTGAACGTTTAAACTATAACTTGTTTACCAACAAGTACTTTTAACATTTTTTATTTAGTCAAATATTTCAGTTGGAATAACAGTTTTTACGCAAAATCAAATAAGACAAATTCTAAACAGGTTATAATAATGTGAATATTAACTATTCTTTTTTTTTAGTTAGTAGCGTTTTTTTTCCATATTTTGTTTTTCTATATAATGTAGTCGTTCTTGGAGGTTACAGTTTTAACCTAACCTAACCATTTTTTTTAAATAAGTAATTATCCTAATCTAAATAGTTCAGTTCCGGGTAACCTACTAAAAAAAATCTTTTTTCTATTAATGCAAGTCGTTTCTGGCACTCGCCGGCCGCTGCCGCGGCACCGCTCGCTCCGCTCGCTCGGCTCGTGCGTAGGGGGTCACAGTTTTAACCTAACCTAACCTACCCTTTTTTTTCCTTAATATTTTTTGTCTTAACAAATCATTTCACCAAACGTTTGTTGTCTGAAGATTGTTTGCTGTAATAAATCATTTGAGTAAAGACCAAATGCCATAATGAGATTATACTTGGTAATATTTTGCCAAGTAAAAATTTGACCAAATAAAAATATGCGTACTAAAATCATTCGAAATATTGCAATGGTATAAAAAAAAGTTGGTAAAATTTGTTTGGGTAATGAAATTTGGTCAAAATCTTTTCGGCAAAACGGCAGGCTCCCAAATACACCTTGACTTTTAGTCGTCTTACAACGGCAGCAGATGTATCCAACGACTACTAAGCATTCATAAAAAAAAAATAGTATTTATGAGATTATAATAATTTAAAAATAAAACAATTATTCAATATTATGACGCATGACGTAGTTAAAACACCCTGTTGTGAGCGATGATCTACTGGACTCGAGCGCTGGGTAGGTATATTCTCCCGTTTGACACGTAAACATCATTAAAAGGATGTTTCATATTTTTTTCTAATGTTTATTTATTTTTCTTTGTACCTTTTACGGTAGGCAAAAAAAAACTATCGCGCTTAGAACTATTTTATGTCGGGCACATTGGACCACCTTTGTAAGACGACTAAAAAGTCACGGTGTTGATAAAGCTGTATGAGGACGGATGTTGTAGGAATATTTAAATAAGATGATTAGTAAGAAAATAAAATGAAGAGCTCGTGGCTAAATAATTACAGCCGCTCGGGTCAATTTTTAGGTTAAGCCGCGCTTGCCTAGGTTGGTCTGTGGATGGGTAACCACCCATTATATACCGAGTTTCCTCCGTGCCTCGGAAAGCGCGTTAAGCCGTTGGTTCCGGGTATCATTTCTAGATCTTTGAAAGTAGTTAGGTAGTCAGTGGCCCAAAAAGTCTGACAACAAGTCTTACCAAGTATCGTATTACCCAGTACTAACTGGGTTGTGGAGGTCAGATGGGCAGTCGCTTCATGTAAAATACTGGTATTCAGCTGCATCCGGTTAGACTGGCAGCCGACCCCAATATAGTTGGGAAAAGGCTAGGCAGATGATGATGTAGTGAAAATTAGAAACCTCTGTCGGGCAATACTCCATAAAAATGAAACCTTTACAAACAAGAGTAATAAAGCTCGGAAACGCAACTATTAATTTAACAGAGTTACTATTAGTTAGGTAATATTAGTATTGGTACAATGTAACTAATAAGAGGTTGGTAACCTTTACGAAACACATAATATACTTCCTCCGATTAATTTAAAACAATCCGTGAAGTAATAAGTAGGTGATCTGATGCAATATTTGTTTTGGTTTTCATACTCGTAATCTTGCGGAAATCGTTGGTTTTGGACAGCTTTTTATTTTTTAAATTGAGATCAAGGGATCTCATAATATTTAAGGCTATGCAGTTTTAATATCAATAATCTTTATTAAGTACACAAGAAAGTGGTTACAGTCCCTGACTGACCATGGAGTTTTTGCCCATTCTTCTCCATCGAGATCTACGCTTTGGAATGGGCAACTACAGTACTTTCACAAGTTATTATGCCTTGTGTCTGTGACTGTAGCTTCGCCTTCTTTGTTTTTCTGACATTCAAAAGTGCCTGTTATGGTCTAATTGAAATAAATGCTTTGAGTTTGAGTTTGACTTCTGTGCTAGGTTATGGACCTGTGCTACAGGAGCTAGTGCCCTCTCCCAAGAGGAGATATTACAGAATCTAAAGCCATAAGATTAACAAAATAAAAAGTCTATGGTAATAACAACAAGAAAAAATTAAAGCGGTTAAAAGAAGAGAGTATTTGAGTGTATGTTTGTGTCTGTGGGTGTAGGTGAGTGTGTGTGTATGTGCATGTGTGAGTGTAGATTGAATGATCAGGAAGCATTTTCGGCAATCGCGAGTTCCGGTTAAGTTTCAGACCGCGTACAGTCACGAGCACCAATATGTAAACACTTAACAACTTTTAAAAGTGTTTTTCTCTTACTGTTCCGATTGAAATATCATGTTGTTACGAACATAGTATTCTGGAACTCATATTTTTATGAAAAAGATCGTTACTCCAAGTTGAAATCGTTATTTCGCGCGAAAATTGCTTTTAAATTTAGGAAAGTGTATTATATATTGGTGCTCGTGACAGTACTAACCAAAGCGATCATTGTGCGAACATATGATCGGTTCGTTTATTTTGAACGAGAGGAATCCGGCTTTCCGAATCACTTTAGCTATGGCGATACTGAAAACTTTATTTAGCACAGTCTTACGTTTTACGATATAATCGTTGGTCTAGTAAATATTTAGAAGATAACGACGCCATTATTGCTTATTAAGTCAGCATTTCATAGATCGTAAAAGAAAGATCAACCTAAATAAAATTATGGACTTTACAGCCTTGAAGTTTTATGTAGTTATAATCTAGACAATTTAGAGGAGCTTGTAGCTAAATAATAACAGCCGCTCGGGGCGATCCTTAGGTTAGGCCGTGCTTGTCTTGGTTGGTCCGTGGATGGTTGACCACCCATTACATATCGAGTTTCCTCCGCGCCTCGGAAAGCAAGTTAAGCTCTTGGTCCCGGCTGTCATTTTGTAGATCTTTGGCAGTCGTTACAGGTAGTCTGTAGCCCGAAAATCTGACAACCAGTCTTTCCAAGGGGTATACCCAGTACTTACAGGGTGGTGGAGATCAGATAGGCAATCGCTTCTTGTAAAATGCAGGGTTGGGAAAAGGCTAGGCAGATGTTGATAATAAGGAAAAACCATTGTATGGTAGGAGTTTTATTTAAGGTAAAATATTTATTTTATAAGTAGAAGTAAACTTTGTTATTTCCCTAAAACATTTTACACTTGTCTATACTTCAGCGGTTTTTACAAAACCCGCGAAACAATAGGTCTTCAGGGATAAATTCTTCTCAAGAGTTACGATTATCTCAGTAATAGAGCACTAGTGAGTACTACCCTCATTCCTCTTATATGTACCACTATCGCTTCTTTAGATAACGTAGAGTTACTTCCAAACACTTACGAGAATGTCTAGATAAACTGTAATAAATAACTTTCAAGGAAATTCTAGTGATTTTTCAACTGAAGATTTATGTCAATTTTCGCTGTTATATAGGGTGACTGGTAATTAGTGACCGATACTTAAACACGTGATTGTACTCATGATAACAAACAACTTTCCCAAATATAATTATATATTTTTTTGTAGTCATTCACTGCAGCTGAATACCAGTAGTTTAGTCAGTGGCCCAAACAGTCTGACAACAGTCTTACCAAGGGTATCGTATTATTACCCAGTACTAACTGGGTTATGGAGGTCAGATTTTTTTCATTTATTTATTCACAAACAATTTTCATTGTGTCTGAACATAATACAGGTTACAATTATTATTAATATTACTTACTACAATTAAAAAGTCAATAAAAGCAAAAAATAATATACTTAAAAGTTAAACAGTTCAATGTCACATTCATAGGTAAGGAAAGTCAAATAATAAGAAATAAAATAAAAAATAATAAAAACAATGTCCTACAAATCTACAATAAAAAAGAAAACAACCAAAATTAAATAATGCTATAAAATTATTACTTAATAAGTTCAATGGCCCATTCATGAAAAATAAAAAGTAATTGCAATATACAACAAAAAATACTAACAAAGGAAACAACAAATTTTAAGTTACAGAAAAAATCACAATTCACCACAACGAGAAAAGACCCTCTCACTTATATGCCTACAATTGCTCGACTGAGTAGAGACACCTATCTAACAGGAACGCTCGAAGCTTTGTTTTAAATGTCGATGTGTATATCAAACTTTTTAAGTGAAGTGGCAATTTATTGAAAATGTGCACTGCTTGATATTGCGGACTGTGTTTCACAATGTTGAAATGGGGACTTATTTTGTTCCTGAGATCCATTCTACGTGATCGCTCTCTATCTAGTCTTTCTTCCTGTGTTTCGTGTTCGTGTAGGTACTTCTTAAGGTTAGTCAGGAGTACTAAAACATAGAGACTGGGTACTGTGAGGATATTTAGTTGAGTAAAATGAGGGCGACAACTTTCTCTCTGTGATATCCGGACTATCGTACGTACAGCTCTTTTCTGAAGGACAAACGCTCTGTGACAGTTATAATTATAGCTATTACCCCAAAAAAGCACACTATATCTTAGTTTTGACTCTATTAACGCGTAATAAACGATTTTTAATTCTTTAACGCCTATTTCATCCCGAAGGGTTCGTAACGCATAACACGCAGACGATATATATGCATCTATGGCAGCTAATTCTTTTTTCCAATTAAAAAATTCATCTACATGCAATCCTAAGAATTTAGCTTCACTTACTAGTTCTATTTTATCCTCATTAAGTACAATTTCCATGGTTTCTTTATTGCGAGCAGTCGTTTTGAAAAGTATTATATTAGTCTTTGTACTATTGATTTTTAACTTATTAACCGAAAACCATGAGTGAAAATGGCTAAGTGCCATATTAACTTTTTCCGTAAGGTCTTTAATGTTATTTGCTGCAATAATAGCATTAGTGTCATCCGCAAAAACTACAAGTCGTAAGTCGGGCAAAATTTTATTTATATAATTTATTAAATCGTTAGTAAATAAAATGAATAATATGGGACCCAAAATAGATCCCTGCGGAACACCGGCACAGATATTGAAAAAAGATGATTTATGAGCTTGTCTACGCCCTTCCCGCGTCTCAGTGATTTCAACAAACATTTTCCTATTTTTAAGGTAAGAAGATAAAAGTTGTAAGGCTTTACCTCTAACTCCATAGTGATTAAGCTTAGCAATGAGTAGATCATGATCAACAGTGTCAAATGCTGAGCTTAAATCCAGGAATACACCAGCCACTTTCATTTTGTTATTAATATTAGTTATCACGTCATTAACAAGAGTGTACATAGCATCTCCTGTGCCAACGTTTTTTTGATAACCAAATTGTCTCCTCTGTAAGACTTTGTTAAAGTTGAAGTGAAGTACAAGTCGAGATTTAATTATTTTTTCGAAAATCTTTGAAAGTGTTGGCAGCAAGGAGATTGGTCTATAGTTTTTTGGATCAGACTTAGTGCCTTTTTTGTGAATAGGAATGATCTTTGCTACCTTGAACTGCTCGGGGAAAACTCCTTCATCAATGCATTTATTGAAAAAGCAAGAAAGTGGTACGGCAAGAATACCTAAATGATCTTTAATCACAGAAATAGGAATTTCGTCGTAGCCACAGGATCGTTTATTACCCATCTTTCTGACAATATTACTAATTTCATTAGGAGTGGTAGGCGTAAAACAAAGATCCCTTTCAACCCATTCTGTACAATGCCGGAGTAGTGCAATCGCATTGGTATTATTATTGTCGCCAATAGAACACTTGTAATTAAAATGCTGTGCCAGTATGCACGCTATTTCCGTGGAATCGTCAAAAATTTTACCGTCAATTTTAAGTAGAAGTCGTTCAGTATGTTTGACTTTAGTTCTGTTTGCGCATTTGTTTACAATTTGCCATATTTCTTTGCTTCCATTAGTTGAGTCATTTATTTGGTTTCTGATAGTAATTTTTTTAGCTTTCGTGATTACCCTTCTATAAATTCTAATATAATTGCTTTTATAACTTTTAATACTTATATTAAGATTATTGACATTGTTAGCACATAAAAAACGTTTCATTTTACTTGATGTTCGAATACCATTTGTGATCCATTTTATTTTAGTACTTTTAATGACGTTCAATCTACGCTCCCTTTTTTTGTAACAGTTTTTGAAGACATCTGAAAAGGTCTTTATGAATGCATTAATTCCCATACTACTCCATTTATGTTTCAGTATTCCCTGCTTAAAAAGCATCTCATTTTTAGAATTGAAAACTCTCCTATTTATAACAATGTGCCGGTTGTAGTTGTTAGCCTTGCTCACAAGATTTTCCAAACGAAAATTACCAAAAATACCACCATGACCATCAGCTAGGCCATTGTGGTCGACTCCACTGTTTACTACGTAGAAATCTGGCAAGTTGGTAATAAGATGGTCGATGCACGAAAAGGATCCATTACGGATAAAAGTTGCGTCATTCACAAGATGCCTGAAATTGAAACAGGTCAATAAACTAATAAATTCAGTGCGCTTCCTACTATCTGAAAGTAAATCTATATTGAAGTCTCCACAAATTACGCAGTTCCTGTTAAATAAATGTTCTAGCAATTTTTCCATACATGTCATAAAAATTTCAAAATTACTGTCATAAGGGCTACGATAACAACAACATATGTATAGACCAGTCTCGACATCTTTAATGCAACTTATTTCGAAACTGTCCATTTTATAAAGCTTATTTATTACATCAACATTCTCAACATTCCTATCCACATGTGCCAGAATTAGACTACCACCTCTAGTCTTTTTACTCCTGGTATTCCACGAAATAAGATTATAGTTTTCCAAAGAAAAAGAAGTTACAGACTTGTCATTTAAAAAATGTTCGCTAATACATAAGTAATCTACCTTTAATTGAAGAGATTGCAGATAAACTTCTAATTCTTGTCTCTTATTACTAATACCACATAGGTTCTGGTGAAATATGTTGATGTTTGTTAAGTTAGTTGAGGTTTCAGTATCCAAGTCCGATTTAGTGATCCGCTGATTAAAGAAAAAACTGGTTTGATGTCTCTTCTGATGTATTGTTAATTTCAGTATTACGAGTATTATTATTCGCTTGTGAATTATTCAATCCTTGAGTTATAACACTGGTTGGTTGGTTGGTAAGGTTGATGGAAACGTTATCTTCAGGCTTGCTATCTATCGTCTCTTTGTCTGCCTGATAAAATATATCTAGGTCCAGTAGCATATTGTATACAATTCTGTCGTGTATGTTCTTCATTCCATAATTAGTTATTTTCCCAGTTTTGTTGGAAAACATATCAAGGGATAAATCACGGTTGCTATCAAAGAAATACGCGTATTCATGACTTTGGATATCTAAGTACAGGAGATTATTAAACATTTCTGCTTTGAAATTGTATATTGGAGCGCCTGCAATATAGGTGGCTGCACAAATTATTATATTAGTGTGATTTAATTTTTGTAGGGATGTCCTTAACTTGTTTATTATGTCTATGTAGTCTCTTTCTTCTTTTATATCATTTTCCCCGATATGGATAATGCAGTAGTCATTTAGGGTGAAACCATTAACTTTTAGCTCTATGTCTCTTAGAAGATCTGTTGCGCTGCTATTAGACCGGATGTAGTGGCAGAAGTGAGAGTAGTTTGAGTACACTTCTTGAAGTATAGACAAGGACCCCTTGGTTGCGTAACTGCTTAAAATGCACAACTTATTTTTTTGTCTAGGCATTTTAAAGCTCGCCTTCTCTTTATCATATAATATCTTTGTAGCAGAAGGTGCTTTCTCCAGTTTGCTTGATGTAAAAGTCGTCTGTGTCTCTTTACTGTGCATAATGGGCGTGGTTTCTGGACGATTGTTTTGCAAGTCATTTATTATTGTTTCATTTATGCTTCGCCAGCTTGGTTCTTTATTTTGATTTGGAGTTTTAATCTTACGTATCGGTGATAAAATTTTCCTACATGGTGTTGAGCATATTTTCTTGAATGTGTTATTAGATTTGATCATCTTTTGTAAGTCTGTTTTTAAACGGAAGTTTTCCGTGTTTAAATTTTCAATTTCATTATGTGCGCTTAATAGTTGCGTGGTGAGTTTTTTTATTTGTTCATTAAGGTCACTTATGACGTCGCTGTTATCGTGTAAGCTATCTGGAATACTCATCATTGTCGCATCAAAAATGGCTTTCTCGCTACTATTTGTTACGTTGGACAAATTAGTTAATGAACTTGATCTACATGGTTTACGGTAGGTGATATGTTCACTTGGTGAAGCCATTTTTCTCATCAATTAATTTATTTATTTATCTTGAAATTGTTATAGTAGAAGCAACAAAAATTCTACCATAAAATTATATTTTTTTATGTATGGTATTACTTTTACTTCTGCTACTTGTCGCTTGAGGTCGAAAATGGCGCTAGTAGTACTTTTTTTTTTTTTTTTTTTTTTTTTGGTATGGTGTCACTTTTAGTACTTCCACTTGCCACTTGGAGCCATAATGGTGCTAGTAGTACTAATTATTTGTTCTTCTATTGCCCGCTTGAGGAAATTTTGGCGCTAGTTTTCGAAAAATCGTGGAGTTCAAAGTCCAAATTCAAAAAAAAAATTCTTAACTGTTTTGTCTATATTGTTCTTTCACTGAGAATGTTTAAAAGTCACTTAACTTATTAATTTATGATCACTGTCTGAGATTAATGTTGTAGTATTAACATGAATGCGGATTATTTGTTCAAAAACAGCACTAAACACTGAGAAACTGCACTTTATAGTCCATAGTCACTTTCGCAGCTTGATAGTTTTGTAGATTGTCACAAATAATATCACATAAAATTTATAGTTTTTGCACTCTGTCACACCACTGTTTATGTTGTTTAGATGTTTATTTACATTTTTATGAATTTTAAAATATGCGGTTTATTGTCAACTCGGCCAGTGTTGCCAGCGAGTGAGATAGGCAGTCGCTCCATGTAAAATACTGGTATTCATTCAGCAGCATCCGGTTAGACTGGAAGTCGACCCCATCATAAGTGGGAAAAGGCTAGGCAGATGATGATATGATTCATTATTTTACACCGACAGTGATATTTAGTGTTCCTGTAGTTTCAGGAGTCATGTGTACAATTAAGACGAATTTTCCATTCATAACCTACGCTGTAAATCCCTCAATTGTTATAATTAGGTACTGATCTGTCTTAATTTCAATACTCAATCATTTATCTTCAACATTCCAGAAACACAGGATGTCTCAAAACTGCAAATCGTCGTACACGGCCGCGACCACACGGGACGCGAATAACAACACGCTGTATCATGGAGGGACCGGACAGGGGTACGGGGGGAGGAGTTATGCACCTCCTAGTGTTGCCAGCAATGGAAACTATCAGGTAAGATATGCAGTCAGATTTGTTTGACCTTACTGACTTTCAATCAACTCGGCGAAAGCTCAGCGAAGCTTTGGCCTATGGGGACTGTCACAGACAGGCCAATGCTTCGCTACAACAGCTTTTACTTACTGACTCTACAATACATAAACAAATAAAAGTTTTTAGCGGAAATTGTAACAAAACCATGGTACAATAATTACACAGCGACAATAACAAATTCATGATGTAATTGATGCTGTGATAAGGAATTCAGCATCACTCTTGATTTTTAAGCAATAACCCATCTTATGAGAGGATCGCAGAGTTAGAAAGGAGCTATGTATTTTTTTTTTTTGTTATTCTATTTGAGTGTCCCACTGCTGGGCAAAGGCCTTCCCTTTCTTCTTCCAAACCTCTCTGTCCTGTACAATATCTGGCCATGTTCGCCCCGCCAACGAGATCAGATTGTCACACCACCTTTGCCGCGGGCTACTTCGACGGCGATTTCCTCGAGCTATGTATTATATAGGATTTCCTTTGTTTACTTTGAAGGAGCCCTACAAGAACTTTGTATTTTGACACTATTCCAATCTTAAACCAAAATATGTTTCCATATTGATACACTTAATATCAATATGGAAACATATTTTGGTTTAAGCAAAGCTAAGCGGGATGTGTGGTGTTACGCAAATGGATAAAATAAGAAATAAGTATATGAGAGGAAGTCTCAAAGTGGCGCCGGTGACTGAAAAGTTGTTTGGTAATCTGTTGTCGTGGTATGGACATGTGATGCGGAGGAATGAGGAAAATGTCGTTGGAAAGTTTTGAGTATGAATGTGGATACATGAGTAGAGGAAGACCAAAGAAACGATGGATGGACTGTGTAAAGAATGATATGGCAAGAAAGGAGGTGTCTGATGAGATGACGAGTAATAGAGTAAATAGTATGGAAGAAGAAGACATGCTGCGCCGAACCCAAATGAATTGGGATAAGGGCAAGAGAATGATGATTTTGGTTTAAGCAAAATCCGTATATAGCTCAAAGAGGCCTTGCAACTTTTATTTCCTCAAAAAAAAGGAACACATTATCTATTAGATTGCTTTTTAGATTTTTTAAACTATAGTATTGCCTTCGCTAATACGCTAATAATCAAAGAAGGTAAATGAAGCAATACAATTATCCGCTCCGTAGCGTACTTAAATAAGAAACGCAAAATTTTTCATACATTATGTATGGAACGTCTGGCTGAATTGCGAAGTCTGTCCGTCTGTGTGGATGTGCGCTTCACTGGGCAATTGTATCACACTCGTATGTGTAGAAATGTCTTGTGAAGTAAGCAGATAGACAGGTGGTGATACAATAATGGTGTAGTAGAAGAAAAAGCTTCTTGATTAAGAATTAAATGGACAATTTGTCTAATATATTATGAAACTAGTTTATGCCCGCGTGGAGTTCGGCAATTGTCCCACGGGATATTACCGGGATGAAAAGTATCCTTAGTTTAATCCAGGTTATAAACTACCTGTGCCCATCCAAATCTGTTCGGTAGTTTTTGCGTAAAAGACTAACAAAAACATCCATCCATCCTCACAAACTTTCGCATGTATGTATAATATTAGTAGGAAGTAGTATTGGGAAGTACTGCACCTTCATTATTTTGCAACAATAATATTTTGCCCTACACTGCCAATATTTACTTCGTTGAATTAATTAGTTTATCACAGGCGTCTGTCTGTTATAAGGAATCTAGAAATTGTTGCTACACTATTTCTTTCAAGTTACTTATGGACTAACTCTTCCAAAAAAAAATATTTTTCAATAAGCTTAGGTTCTTCTTAAAGACCTGTCTTATTTTTACTGCTTATAGATTTAACTCAGACATTCTACTTTCAGCAGTAAATATTACACCACAATAATAAGACAGCATTTATAAGAATTTATAAAACTTTCATTTCTTAATCACTACACAACAGATTTATTTTATCTTCCCTTTTATCGCCAGAAATCAAAAATCTTAATCACTCATAAAAACATCGAAAGTCGGTCAAAAATGTAGCATTCATTATCAAGAATATTTTATTGAGGCAAAGAAATGATCCAGATTCGTAAGTTTTACATACGTAAGCGAATTACTTCGAAATACATAACTATAGCCTGTTATTCGGCTATATGGTTATATGGCCATGTAGCTGAAGATTGTAATTATTAAATGTGGAGCACCCAATGTTGATCGTCCACTTAAAATATAACGGTTAAGGCGACGCTTCTGGGTCGAAAATAAAGATACAACAATAATTTCGGTAAATATTTGAATTGCACTGGAGGAGCTCGTGGCTTAATAATAACAGCCGCTCGGGTCGATCTTTAGGTTAAGCCGTGCTTGCCTAGGTTGGTCTGTGGATGGGTGACCACCCATTACATACCGAGTTTCCTCCGTGCCTCGGAAAACACGTCAAGCCGTTGGTCCCGAGTGTCATTTGTAGATCTTTGACAGTTTTTAGGTAGTCAGTGGCCCAAAAAGTCTGACAACCAGTCCAGTCTTACCAAGGGGTATCGTATTACCCAGTACTAACTGGGTTGTGGAAGTCAGATAGGCAGTCGCTCCATGTAAAATACTGGTATTCAGCTGCATCCGGTTAGACTGGAAACCGAACCCTACATTATTGGGAAAAGGCTAGGCAGATGATGATTTGAATTGGACTGAGTACTGATTATTTATGTTTAAGAGGATCGTCAAAGTCAAAACGTTTATTGCGAACCAATTGTACAATGTTGGCGTTATGCTATGTTAGTACTTCTACTAAATAAAAAAAACAATCTAGGTGAAATATAATCTAGCTTGGATTCTAGGCTCTGAATTACAGTGGAAACTACTGGACTCTAGTTTAGCTGCTAGTATAACGATTAACCGGAAACTTGTGGAGTTGATGATATTTGTACGTCGATGACGGCTAGACTTAGCGTTCATTAATAATTACAACATCTGTACCTAACCTTCCTATGTTCAACAAATAAAAATATTTATATTTGTATTTACCATGAAACACAAAAAAAATATATATTTATATTTGTATTTGTATTTGACGATGTTTTCATCACACAACTGCTAAGTTACCATAATCATGCCGCAACATTTTAGATTTAGACTTCTGGTCAACACAGTAATAATATTGTCAATCACAAACCTTAGTACTATTAGCGTCTCCTAGAAACTATAAAAGTCTAACCTAAAAATATAGGGTATTCCTCAAAGCGCAACTATTTTTAAGCGCAACTAAATTATTCCTCGAAGCGCAACCATGATGAATAATAGAGATGGGCATGATGGATTCATTAACGATATTTTTCATGATGGTTGCGCTTTGAGGAATAAACATATAATATTTTTAATTTTAATTTGTGAGCGCAACTAATAATATAAATGAATAATTTAGTTGCGCTTAAAAATAGTTGCGCTTTGAGGAATACCCCTAAAATACAAGTTACTTCTCACTTCTACCAAAACAAACAGAAATAGACACCTTCCCCCACAACTAACAATTAATTCTAATTCCCAAAACACTAATTGCTTAAACACAAACCGAAATAATTGGGCTCGTCCTTTGTCCGGCAGAGATCGATACACACCTTAACGGCCCTTTCTCTGTAGGACACAAATGATAATGGCGTGCCTAATTGCACCCGTTCGTTTCGACACGATCCAATTTCCAGCAGTTGGGCAATGCGTAATGTTTTTGGCGAAATGTGGATCCGGAATTGTATTGAGGCTGTTAATGATGGGTAGTTTGTGGATGTGTGATAAGTGCATGCCAGGAAAAGAGATATAATTTTAGCTCAATTTCGTATTGAATACCTTTCTTTGTTGGCAAAATGAAAAGGTATATATGGACTACCATTCATTTCATACTGAGACCCCTCTACGCCACGGAAAGCTGGTGAACCAATTCTTCCTGATAATCACTTGTGGATCTTTGACAGTCGTTACTGGTGACAACCCATGCAAGTTCAGTTCATGGTAAAACCAGTCTTATCGTGTTATCCAGCAACTGGGCTGAGGAGGTCAGCTATGATCTCACTCCATTTAAAATACTGCAGTTCAGTTGCTTCTCATTTTGACTGGAAACCGATCTGAACATAGCTAAGACAGTGGTAGGCAGATGATGAAGAGTTCTTTACAAAAGAAGCACCCAGCTCCATTGCTGTGGCCGACAAAATGTGAATCAAATTACAGACACGTCAATATTTATTTAGTCTTTGATTTCTATCATGGCAATACCTACCTTGGCAATCCTTTTAATTTGCACTTGTCCACAAAGTAGCAGTAACTATTTTCCAGATAACTTTCCATTAGTTATTTTACTGACGTAACGTCTAAACGCAATATTAATTCCCAATGGCTACTGCTTTCGCAGACAGCGCAGGTGTAACTTGGACCTCTGCCAATACCTTCAGCACTTAATTTCGCATGGTCTTTGACAGTGTCCATTTATTTATGATTTGTATTTTATCTTACTTCCTCATCGATAGATAGAATTGTATGAATGAGCACATTTTTCCCAATGGTAGTATTAATTTCCGTCTTATTACCATAAATAATACTATATCTACTAACGAAGGTAGTATATAAAGAATAAATGGGGTTAGCCATTCTACAACACATTAACGGCTTTGCTTCCGGTGACATCATCATTTTATTAAACTTGGCTTTATGACAACAATTATATTGTATAATTATAACCATAATCACCACTATTGGCAAACAGATTGGTGATTGTGCCCAAATTAATTGATTTTCATCAAACTTGCCCGTGTATCTGTTACCGAAAGGAACATTTAGGTATCAATCTACTAACAAACAAGTCCTGCAAGCGTAACTGTAATAACCAGAGTAATTTTAGCAACCATAGTCTACTGACATGTTGCGATTCGATTTCGTCCGCAGTAGCACTCAAAATTAAGACGATATTGAATCCTGTTGTAACTAAGTTATAATAATAGGAAACGGAAACACCCCTATAACTAGTAAAACCACTAAGCCGTCTACGTCTGCAGGGCAGAAATGGGGTTGCACCTACCCCAACCGTAATAAAATTATTACGGTACCAATTCAATAGGTAATATTTATTTACTTTGGCTCAATCAGAGCAAAATGAAGCAAGTTCATTTGAATTTACAAGTTAACCAAGGTGTTCAATCAATCAAACCGCAATAGACATTTAGTAATAATTGTATTTTTGCAGCAAATGACAGCGAAAGTGCTGTTTAGCGGCGTCCCCACGATCAATGACCTCAAGCGGCAGGACAAGACGGAGCGGGAAGCGCGGCGGACACACTAGTGACATCTAGACTCAGGTGATAGAAACGTAGTTTCAGTTTCTTAACAATAGATAGCGGTACTTGTATGTAGGTATCTTAAGTACTTAGTAGTTTTGGGTGTGCGTGGCTAGATGGCGCTGCTAGCAATTTAATTCTAATTTAGAGTAATCGGTAATCTACAATCATTACCAGCCTAACCTTTCCTTTAACTATTTTCTTTTAACTGTGTTGGGGTCAGATTTCAGTCTAAGCAAAAAAGTATTCCAATCCAAAAAGGAGTAAATTATTTAAATTAGAGAAATATTTGAAATCAACATAAATTAATTGTGGGTGTACTATCTATTAGGTCCACCTTTGCCTAATCCTTTGCGGAGGCGTGATGTTATTTATGTAAGTGTTATGTAAGGTGTAATTTAGGGTTCACTGAGGACTTAATTGTCAGATCAGGTATTATAATTACTTCCCGCGTTTTGTAGGTAACATACTACTTCAATTTCATATCACAATATTTATCTACGCACCAAAGCTAATACTTATTTTGTTATAATTTCAGGAGCTGATTATGTGATAAGAAGAAATTATTGGAAGCTAAGGAGTGATCTCGGAAGACAGAGTTAATGTCCATAATAAATATTTTTATACATTTTTTTAATACGATTAAGAAAAGATACGTATTTATACGTAACACGGATATCAGATTTAGGTGAATTCATAATTGAATACAGCGGCATCTATTGACCGCCACACCGAACTCAAATTCGTGTTACTTATAAAAATAATTATTTTTAATTTTAGATAGTTTTAAAAGAGATTACCTATGTAAAATTTTAAGAGTACCAACTGAAGCCATGAGAAATTTAATGTGTCCTGAATTCCCGCCTCCTTGTAAAATTTTATCAAAATTTTAATAAAAGTTTTATATTTTTTTAATTACTTTAGGTTTTAATGAAATCCTTGTTATACTAAAGAGATCCGATTCCTCGGAAAAGTGCAGTTTCTAATCATCTTTCTTAATTTGCCTGCATTTTGTTCAAAAAATATATAATTAACAGTTTCAAGACTGGAGGCTATAAGAAAACTATCATTCATCAAAGTTTTGTGCTCAAACACAAACTATTAAAAAAAAAACTCAATAATAAAAAAAACTTAGACTTAATTTAATTTAGTCAACAACAACGACAACACTATCTGTGATCTGTTGTTTTTTTAAAAGATTTTATTAATGTATTAAATACTTAATTATAAGTTTTATTTTTGTACTAACCAATTAAACACATTTTAAATTGACGTAAGCCCTTTTCTTTATACAAACGGTAAAATAATAGCGACGAGCTCGTGGTTAAATAATAACAGCCGCTCGGGTCGATCTTTAGGTTAAGCCGTGCTTGCCTAGGCTGATCTAGGTTGGTTAGTTGGTGGATGGGTGACGACCCATTACATACCGAGTTTCCTCCGTGCCTCGGAAAGCACGTTAAGCCGTTGGTCCCGGGTGTCATTTGTAGATCTTTGACAGTCGTTAGGTAGTCAGTGGCCCAAAAAGTCTGACAACCAGTCTTACCAAGGGGTATCGTATTACCCAGTACTAACTGGATTGTGAAGGTCAGACAGGCAGTCGCTCCATGTAAAATACTGGTATTCAGCTGCATCCGGTTAGACTGGAAGCCGATTGCACTTTTGTAGGAAACAGCAGTAGTTTTTTTTAACCCATGAAAAATTTCTATGTCCGGCTCAGAATTTCACCCTGTATGCTGTAGGTAATTCCACCGGTACTTACCTAATTCCATTTCTTGTAATTCTCCTGGAACCTGATTCAGCATGCTTATAGATAATTCCACCGGTACAAGAACACTTCCAACGGAATACAGCAAATCTCCTTGGCAACGAAAATACCTAGGTTCAACACGCAATAGTTGTTTTGAAACTTGCAAAAAGCAAAAAGATGAAAGGCAGCTGAAGTGTAACTAAGTCCCATTCGTTACAGCAAAACATTATAAAAAGCAAAACTTGTCCGTCAATTTTAACTCAGTTGGAGTTCGGATATCAAAAAACATTGTGCTTGTTTTTTAAAATCGATTAAATTAATCAGACGCACCTGCTAATACATTTATTTATTTATTTATTCACATTATATGTTTTCTTTGCTTTACATGAAAGAATGCATAACAAATTATTTATTAGACTCGAGGACAAAACAATAAATTTAAAATAATAAAAAGAGAACAACTACAACCAGCCAGTGCCGTGGTGTATGTGTGGCCTAGTTGCCATAAATATATATATATTTTTTTTTATTATGGCAACATCGAAATCGCAAAAAAACCAGCAGTCCAATACAAACGACTTCAAAACCTACTCGACCCAAATGTATGGGACAGCAAATAGACAGAAAGACAGAAATATGACCACACCTTTCTGGCACACGGTGTATAACGTATACGTTGTATAATAAAAAAAAACGAACTATCTACTAAATATCCGTGCCTACGAGCCAACTAGACTGATTAAACCTCTATTTTGCAGCTACGGTAGTACGCACGACGGCCAATCAAGTTATACAAAACCAGTTTATTTATATCTCTCATTTTAAAGGAAATCTATACAAAGCGAGGCCAAGTCATACTGGCAATGTACAGCTTCATGTGCCGCCGTGTGTACCAATTCATCAAATCTACAAAAGAAATGAATACCAGAAGTAACTATCATGAAACGTGATTTATAGATTGAAAACTAGATTGATTGAACTTAGAAAAAATGCTACTTCAATTGATTGATCGAAATCATTATTTTCCTTTTTTGCTCACACGTTGAAATCCAGACAGAATGCTAGGTGATTCGTAGCAGTGTTGCATAATGGTGAAAACACATTTGGACCAGACATTGAACTTAATCATTTTGTACAAAGCAGACATGAATCTTTTACAGGATTATATTATCAACTAGCGACCCGCCCCCGCTTCGCACGGGTGCAATGTAGATACACATATACATTATAAACCTTCCTCTTGAACCACTCTATCTAATGCTGAAAAAAAACTGCATTAAAATCTATTGCGCAGTTTAAAAGATCTAAGGGTACAAACAGCGGGAGCGACTTTGTTTTATACTATGTAAAGATGCAATACATTTATGTCTTTTCTACTATCATTATCGCTGACTCTGTCTATACCCTATGGTATTGAAAAAACAGGTATACTGCTTTGACCATTCAACAGCTGTTTGCTTGTTTGCTACCAAATAATCTGAAAACCAGCTCTTTATCTAAATCTATAAGAGTCTTAATTAACTATCGGCCGACCACCATAACATTACGTCATCAATTCGCAACAAAACTAAACAGGTTAGGGTCATCTCCACTTACCCACGTCACGTATTGTCATACTCGTTGCGCAAACGCACCTTGGCTGTTAATAGTATACGTTGTGCACATATCAAAACACAAATCAAAGCGTAGTAATGTTTGATGATTAGGAAAGTTTGTAATTTAATAATAGAGTCAGTTTTCAGAAGATCTGGTCTTGCGATCTTCTTCTTCTTCTCGAATCATCATCATCCTAGCCTTTTCCCAACTATGTTGATGTCGGCTTCCAGTCTAACCAGATGCAGCTGAATATCAGTATTTTACATGGAGCGAATCTGACCTCCACAACCCAGTTAGTACTGGGTAATACGATACCCCTTGGTAAGACTAGTTGTCAGACTTTTTGGTAGGGCCACTGACTACCTGTAACGACTGTCAAAGATCTACAAATGACAGTCGTGACCAACGGCTTTACGTGCTTTCCGAGGCCCGGAGGAAACTCGGTATGTAATGGCTGGTCACCCATCCACAGACCAACCTAGGCAAGCACGGATAACCTAAAGATCGACCCGAGCGGCTGTTATTATTTAGCCACGAGCTCCTCTCTTCTTCGAATCATTGACTCAGATTTTGTCCGACCAGCATAAAGCAAGTCCTGGAGGGTGCAATTGGTCTTGTGATAATTTTCACATATTGTGTGAAGTGACAAACCCAGGCTTAGCTCAATACAACTGTTCTTTATATATTGAAGACCCGCAAAAATTCATAAACTATGCGACTATCACAATGTATGCGACTGTCCCTTTAAACTTATTTTGACATCATTTTATCACCGGTCCTTTGGAACGTAGACAATTTTTCGTTACGGTCGAACGGCCCGTGGGCCATTCGATTCGGGTCGTTCAGACTAAATACCCCTCAGTTCAGTCCCTGGCTATTAAATACCTGAATCAGGGCCTTGATAAGTTATAATTGTAAAAATCTTTTTTTCTGGCGAAAATCGTTCTTTTTACTAATCTTAAATATCTTTTTATCAAGAGATTTGATTGCTCAAATGGCAAATAATAAGTAAGCGATGAAGACCAAGAGTGGGTCACTCTAGAAGATCTTTCGTCTACCCCTAGGCGATTTTGAACAATTTTTCTCACGAAATACAAAAGGTGTCTGACCGCCATGACAGTCATAGGTAGTCGTATGACAAATGACCGTCCAACCAAATGACCATTACCGTTCAGCACGCGAACTAATCTTGGTCCAAAATTCTCAGACCATTTGTGACAATAGCTTTGTTTTTTTTTAATATTGTTTTTTCTCGAGGCAAAGGTCTTTAACCGTTGGGCTAAATCGCTTATGTCCGGATTGTGATATATACAGAATAGAATCATTTTGCCTAAGGCGGTCTTTACTCTGTTGCACCGAAGCGAGCAGGAGAGCATTTTGTGAACCATTTTCTATGATTAAATTGAAGATTTACGTCCAAAATCTTAGGTGCAATGTACTTTCAGTAATGGCAAGTGTGCAGCAATTGTTGCGGCTGACAAATGAAAGTCAAAATCAAAATATTTTATTTCACATAGGCCTAGATGTGCACTTATAAAACGTCGACAAAAAGGTGCACGGTTCGGGTTGGTCGTTTCCTATGGAGAAGAACCGGCAAGAAACTCCATGGTTACTTTTTTCAAGTCATTTGGTATTACAATATTATCATGGTTACAGCATGAAAGTGTTGGAGGTATGATTTTTGAAGTGGATTTAGTGCCATTGAGTTAATCAGAAACTTGAATAGGGTCAAATTAAAGAAACTAGAGGTGCCCAATGTGATGGGTAAGTACCTATAATAACCTAAACATGAACACGATGAAGACATATACTTATGTAATACATCTGTGCCTACTCTCAGGAAAATGTTAAATTGTAAATCGCAAAAAAAATTAAGTTTGATTCTGTTTGGCTTAAGTTAACTTAATATACTGCTGTTGTTCTCATTTTGTTATATTTTTATTCTTTCTTCTTTTTTTCATTGTTGAATTAGCTGTTTAGGCGCATAATATAGTGCATGTAGTGCTCTTCTTTAAGTAATGGGGCACTAAGTTTGGAACGTTTTCTTATAAATATAAATACATATATTTAGGACTATTACATGTAATAGTGTATTCAATGTTGAAGAGCCACATAAAATAAATAAATAAATAACATGAAAACACGGAAAAATTTACGGAAAAATTGCGGAGTCTTGCTAGCTAATTTAATTCGAGTGTGTATACGTATAGTCGAATATGTATTTATTTTATTATTTATTTATTTATTTATTATATTTAGTACAGCATAAGCCATTAATACTAAATGAAGTTACCCTTTTATTCGGTCTTCTCACAGAACCACAAACATTCTAACATTATCGTCTTCCATTCATCAGCAAATAAGTCCAATCCAGTGTTGGTCTCCACGAGCGCGTTGAGCATCCTAAGCATACGCGGTATAGGGGAAGTGGATCGAGCTACAGTGCGACAAAATGGGACATTAAACAATTTATGCTTTCTAGAGCGATTATTTGGAACAAATAATTGACACAGCTCCGCATGTAAATCTGAGGCGTCGGTATAACCATGTAAAATTTTATACGCTGTTGTTATTTGGTCAATAGCACGCCTAACTTTAAGGGAATTAAAATTCATACATCCTAAAAGAAAGTTAGTAGGATACATGTATGGATAATAACCAAACATATGTTTGTAGAGGTATCTAAGAAAGGCTTTTTGTACTTTTTCCAGCATGAGTGTATAGGTAACCTCGTGAGGATTCCATACACAAGCGCTGGTTTCGAGCTTGCACCGAACTAAAGCGTTGAATAAGAGTCTGATAACAGCCTGGTTTTTAAAGCTTTGACAGTTACGTAAAATAAAACCTAAGCGTCTGAAAGATTCTTTCGCCAAGCTTATAATGTGTGTATGAAAGGTCAGTTTGCTATCAAACAGTACACCAAGGTATATAGTCCTTTGTGTGGCTCAGGATGTGTGTCCAGTCGTTAAGAACTCACTGGCATTTTCCCAACCAAAGTTATCCCAGCATTTTATCATCGGGAAAGTTCTTGAATTATCTTTATTCAGAAACAAAACAAAACGGCCAAAAATGCCCAAAGAAAAAAACCAAAGATTTCAGTTTAAAACCGTCAAGTTTCTAACAGATCCTAGGAAAAAATATCAGCAAAAATCAGTATTACTTTATTAGATTTCTTTCTTTAACACCCAATTCGCCGGAATGACATCACCAATTCACCAAGAAAACACCACAAAAACAGGCTATCGATTTCCTGCGAATAAAACAAGTATCTATCGATATAACAATGTGGTAACGGGCGCGTCAATTAAAGTAACGTTTTTGACCGCAGACGTTATTGATCGCAAAAAATTGGCCAAGTGATCTTTGATACTCGGGTTTGGATTCCGTCGAAAACAGTTTTTCTTGTGTTTCTGCTTATGGTACTAAGATTTCGTTGGAAAAACTGTTAGGGCTCTGGTGGCTCTGTGGATCATGTGATAATCAGATCCTGCATCAGTAGCTAAGGGTCAATTTCTGTAAGAGGTAAGCCGGAGTATATATATTTAATGTGATTATATTATTTGTCTATAAAATGCTGACTGTGACATTTTTCAAAGGGAATCCGGTAGGAATCGAGTTGTATGTAACCTTCGCCACTATCATGCATATTATGTCTTCAGGTGTAATAATCCCTGTTCCAAAAACTTAGCAAATTTGTTGAGTGAAAAGTTCTTCTGATAATGAAAAGCGCAGCGCCCTAGGCGTTGGTAAGCAAATACACCAGTTAGTTGGTCTTTTTATTAGAGCCTCTAAGTCCAGTTTTGCTAGATGCTTGAAATTTGACACAGTACGTTTACAGAGCAAAAACTGTGATCTGCAAACTAACGACATCACGATTCTATCTCCACAAACCCAGCTTTACAGGTGGATTGGAGTCTACAAAACGAAGTACTAAATCATCACGAATTGGAGCTTTTTATTCAGCTTCAGCAGTTATTATGATAAAGGCAAGAGTTAGTGAGAATAGGAAAGAGCACGTCCAAAACGTACAACTCACCAAATTATGTTTTTTACATCTATCTCCAAAACATTCATCAATATTTATATTTCCGCTAAACACCGCATAATATCAGTAACAAGGCAATTTTAACGGAATCATAAAAAAACGTAACGCAACGGTGTGAGCGAGCCAAAAAAGCTCATTTCGCCACAAAACAAGCAAACGGACGTGAAGCGAGATCATCGCTCGATGCGAGGTCTTATAACTGTACTTTAATCATTCCAGCCTCCCGGCGTTATGTAACAGCTAGTCCAATGGCGCTTGGCTGAACCACAACACGCGCCTGGATCACAACGCGAACTTTAAAAAAAAACAAGGATTTTTAATCTGTAGGCTGTCAAACTGTCAAATTTTGGCGGGAGTGGAGTTGTTGTCTGTGATTTTTTTGGTTTGAGAACAGGATTTGAATTTGGAGTGTGAATTATGGAAGTTTTAAGGTTTGTTGTGTTTATTTTATTAAAATTAGCTGTTATTGTTTTTATGTTTTCGAACTGCGTTCTATGAAACGTCAATAAAAACGCAGTGTCGCAAAGGTACTAGTGATCATCTACCCTCAATCATTAACATAATTAGTAGCTAGGCGTCAGAATTGTCGCCATTGGCAGAAATCTTGTGTGGTGATTCTTGCCAAAAACTTAATATCTATTAATCTGATCTTTCTTTATAAAACTATTAAGATATTAATCGATAACCTTCTTGTAATACAAATGACTATAATTAAATTAAATGAAATCCCCATTCATCAGCACGTAATAACATAAAAGTAATTCGTTTAGCAAAAACAAAAACATTCATATTGCATGTCTGGTAATACTCGCAATTTGTCTTGCATTCAACCATGATGTCGTAAACGACTTCCAACTTTATCTCGAAGACTTTAAGCTCCAGTTCAGTTTGTAGTTGATGTTTATTCTCACTACTAGTACTGCCTGGACCAGTAATAGATCGGTAACTCTAGCTGTCAGGCTAGGTAGTAGTTGTGTATGATTATATCAGTATAATGTATTATATCACGACGGCTTTCGTTAGTGAGGTTAGCAGATGAGTAGTATATTTTTTAATATGTAATAGGATTCGCTTTTTATGTGTCCTGGGGCAGTAATACCTTCTTAGTTGTTTCTGTCATCAAGCTCCGGTAATTTCTGTTGTAAGAGTATGAGTGCCGGTGTAATCACATTCATAGACATGAGTCGTTTTTGCTATGCTATGTCTCTGGGATGGTAGCTCTATGTTTCGAAAAAAAAAAATGCCAATTACTTGTACACTACATAAACTACAGGTGCCTATGGCATACTCCTGGCATGACATTATATTTTATTAGCACAAAACTTCGACAAATCACGGCGTCTCTGGCAGCGCAGGGGTCGCTTTGGCTACATGTTTTGGAGCTCAGCAGGCAGGATACTTCTATCCTGGAGAGCATAGTTTGCAACATAGCTCTATACCCACACCCCGCCGCTGATCCGACGAGATAGCCCCAGTTTACGAGGATGGAGTTACATCTTTCCACTTGGGTCCGCAGACAGTCAGACACAAGTTTCCTCTCTATTAGAGAGGGTCGGTCACACTCCACCACGCAAGCCTATTGCATAGTGGTGGATGTCACGTCTTCGAACCCACACAACACATACTTAAGTCGGGCCCGTTAAAAGCGTTCATCCAAAAAGTTGGCAACGTCGCAAATAGCTGTCAAATATTTACCTGTTTTCATTAATTTGGCAAAATTACTGTTTGTAAATAAAAAATATGGCTAACTAGTGAACTAGAATATAATAATGAATTGCAATTAAAACACTGAATTTGATGTTGTAACCGTTTTAAGTGTAAAAAAGGCGTTTGGAAAGTTACCAAATACTTTTTTACATCTAAAACTAAATATTCGGTGTTACAATATTAATTTATTGCTCATAGGCTCAGTACTACCTAGTCAGCGGTAAATCTGAATGACCAGAGTGAGCCGGACAGGTATATATATACTTTTTAAACTGGTCCAAACCTTTTACCATAAGATTATAATAAAAACGTTAATATATGCAACTGAAGTTTCTCTCGTAAAGCAAGTTATTGTACATTTACATAACAACACGCACAATACTTTCCTGCTTGTGTTTCCCGTGACACGGAACTTGTACTCACTTAGCTTGTAACTTATACTTATGTAAGTTATGAGTTTCTCACTTGAAAGTAGATCGATGACAAATGTACGGATATGAGGTGATTATGTTGTAGGAACTTTGTTTTACGTAGATAGCTGCATAATCATCATTGATGGAATCAAAACAATGTAAAATGATGGAAATGAGAATGCGCTAGTGCAGAAATGTTCCACTGTTTGTCAAAGACGTCTTCTCATACAGAGAAGGAACAGGTATGCCATGTGGCAATTCCCTTAGATTCGGGTTCACTACGCTGTTTTCATCAGTAGCAAAATATTTTATCATCACCTTCATTTGCAACATAATTAGGGGCCATCCATAAATTACGTCGTACGTATTCATGATTTTTCGATCCCCCGCCCCACGCCGTCCTTGTCACAGCTGCTCAATTTTTGCGAGACTCCCCCCTCCCAAGTGTGACGTCACATATTTTGCAATTTTACATGCTCCTACCGATAGAGTTGAAAATATTTTTAAGATTTCGTGAATAATTAAAATTTCGTGTTTTAAAACTTATAAATATTAGATTTTGAAATGTGACGTCACCAAATTTAGGACCCCTCCCACCCCTTGTCACACTTCGTTGACCCCCCCCCCTTAACGTGTATCGTAATTTATGGCTGGCCCCTTAAAACACTAACAGGCAGTTCCTTTAAATTCGGATTCTACAAATTATGACATTATGGATCGCCTTTATTTTATCGCTATCTAGCCGATTCATGCCTCTTTAATGTAAACGTTATCTGCCATAAACAACTACCCATATTTCAAATGGATCGACTGCCTATCTGACCTCCACACCCCAGTAAGATACAGTTTAGTAAGACTGGTTGTCACACTTTCGGGCTTTGGACTACCCATAAAAACTATCAATGACACGCGTAACAGTCGGGACCAACCAAATAATAACAGCCGCTCAGGCCGATTATTAGGTTAAGCCGCACTTTCCTAGGTTAGTCGGTGGACGGGTGCCACCCATTTCATACCTAGTTGTCTCTGAGCCTTGGAAAGCACGTTAAGGCCTTGGTCCAGGCTGTCATTTGTAGATCTTTGACAGTCGTTGCAGGTGGGCCGAAAGTCTGACACCCAGTTTATCCAAAGGGTATCGTATGACCCAGTACTAACTGGGTTGTGGAGGTCAGATAGGCAGTCGCTCCATGTAAAATACTGGTATCCAGCTGCATCTGGTTAGACTGGAAGCCGACCCCAGCATAGTTGGGAAAAGGATAGGCAGATGATGATCACTTTTCACGGATCGACCTAGGCACGCGTACGGCTGTTATTGCCACACGCCACAAGGCCCTACGATAAGTATTATAGTCGAATAAATAGTCATCCATTTAATCTTCTAATTTCGGTCTTAAATCATACGCTTCCCAGGTACCAATTATACTTTTTATCGCCAGTACATCGCAAAAAGTCTTATATTAAAAAACCACAGCTTGCCTAAATACACATTATCTCAACCAATAATCATTCAATTGGTTTTTTATTAAATGCCAAAACACAATTTGGCAACCCAATTTGCACGATGAGGTAAATAGTCATTAATTTGACCAACAATGGAGTTGGCCTCAGTTGAGCAACCGAGAAAGCTTCGCCAAACATCGCAGACTGGTAGTCAACTTACGACATTTTCAGTCCATTCTTATTAAAATTAAGAAATTTTTAATGCATCGATTGCTTATAATTAGGTCTAATTAGATCCTCATTATGCTTTTAGTAAATAACGAAACTATGTTGTGTCCCTCGCTTAAAAAATCTGTACATTTCGCCAGTTATATTTAAGTCTCATGTAGTAGGGGGCGAGCCTATTGCCATTAACCAGAAATCCAGACTCCGGGGCTATTACTGAGAAATTTGTGATTGAAAAACATAATAACACTTTGCTCGACCTGGGAATTGAACCCAGGACCTTATGTTCAGCAGTCATGTTTGCGACACTAGACCAACGAGATCGTCTCTTGCTATTAGCAACAAATGGGGTGCATGCATGAAAGAAGCCCACCGAGCGACGTTCTCTCCGACCTCCTGTTAAGTCCGGAGCACCCTGAGCAATCGACTGCAGGCGACCTTTCACCACGATGGCAAATATAAATAAAAGCAACAAAAGACGATCATAAATTCCTTTACCAAGCATCATGGTAATAACCCCTCATCACTCTACCAGCCTTTCACTAGAAAACCCATGGTTAGCAGTGGATCTAACAAATTGATAATCATGATACCAAGTCGTCATGTTCCACTTAGCTGTCACTTCTCACCCAATCATTTCATTGATAACACTGTTTATCAATAAGCTGTATCCAGCAATGCAGCGGTGCTATTCACAAATGCATTTCCAAACAACAAGAGCGTGACAAAACTATACTTTGACATTTTACGTACCGATACTTAACGAAAACGAGTTGTACTACAGTCCGTTCACAATTATTTTACCTACTAGCTGTTGCCCTCGACCATCGTCCGTGTGAAATTACTATAAATTACTTCCCTATTTGAATCGGATTTAGTTAACAATATCAGGGGTTTTAATTTTTATGCACGGAACCCTAATCCTTTTTCTAAAATAAAAGTAGCCTAAGATTCTCCGTATAACATCAGCTATTTGCCAGTAAAAATGTCGTCGTCGCCAATTGCCGTCAAAATTGATCCAGCCGTTTTGAAGATTAGCCGGAACAAACAGAGAGACAGACAAAAATTTAAAAAAATGTTTTTTTTTATAAGTATCGTATATACTTTCAAATGCATCCAGTAAAAGCACACTTCAATTTTATTTATTTGTATTGCATAGATAACTTTGTTAACATACACGGAACAGTGGTAGCCCAGTGGTAACGGCCTGGACGAGTTCTAGGTCATGTGTTCGAACCCCGGCAGGGGCATTACTTTGTGTTATTTACTTCATCACCACTGCTCTCGAAACGGTGAAGGAAAACATCGTCAAGATACCGGCCTAGTGTCTGTCTAAGAATAAAAAAAAATAACTGTGACATCTACGAACCTGTACTGGTTTATGGCATCAACCAGTGACAGAACCCTGAAGACCCACTGCTTACAAAAACACAACAACATAGAGCTCACAGCGGAGATATGTGACTACTCAGGTCCAAAAGAGCTAAGGATCTACACTGATGGATCAAAGACCGACGACGGGACATGTGTCGGAGTCTTCTCCGACGACCTACACATTAAAATATCCAGACCCCAGGGAATGTTAAACTTTGTCTAACAAGCAGAGTGTGTAGGCATTATCCAAGCGGCACATGCCATAAAAGTCAGAGAAGTTACGGATACCTATTTTCGTATACTTTCAGACAGTGTCTCAGTTCTTCAATCCTTAAAGAGAATCCAGATCACGTCTAGGTTAATACTAGAATGCCATAATAAATAAATAATGCCCTAGAACGAGTTACGGTACCAAACCGCAACACTGTGACACTACAATGGATCAAAGGACACAGTGGATCACTTGGAAACGATGCAGCTGATGAACTCGCTAGAAGGGGATCCAGCACAAAAGCCTTCGGACCCGAACCCAATGTGCCCATTCCTTTCAAGCAGCTAAGGAGTTGGTTAAAGGATCACACTCAAACACAAGCGAAAAAATGGTGGACCTCGACACCAGGGTATAGGCAATCCAAGGAAGCTATGCCATCCCTGGATATTAAGCTGACCAAGCGCCTTCTGCGGCTGGACAGAGATAAACTACGACTGGTGGCGGGGACCATCACTGGACACTGCTCACTGAACAAACAGTTCCACACCCTAGGTATCACTGACAGCCCCCTGTGCAGAGCGAACATGAAGGTGGGGGAAACGGTAGCGCATGTACTCCTCGAGTCTCGGCGTTACCCAGATCCGCGAGGGAACTGTTGGAACACTGAGATCCCTTGCGGATGTCCTGAAAAGTTTGATCTGCTTCTGGAGGGAGGTGGGCTGGTTGGAGTAACGGCCATCATGGGTCACGCATAATGGTCCACTTTAGGGACTAAGTGCGGAAACCAAACCCTTAACATAGAACTGGTTTATTTTTAAAACCCGCTTCTCATGGAGAGGAGGCCTGTATCCAAGCAGTGGAAACATTATAGGCTCATTGTCAAAATCACTGTGATCTTTAAATCATAAATCATATTTATTTCTGTAAATTGGTTTTACGTAACACTTTTACATGTCATCATGTTGTTTTAAAACTAGATGGGGCCGGTGTTTCGTACCTGACTACTCTGAGAAGAAACATCCGAAACAAACTCGGAGGTCACTGTCTCTTTTAAAGTCCAGACATTGATCAAGATATATGAGGACCATGCAGATTAATGTCTGAGATGGTCTTTTGAAGAAATAACCACACAGATTTGAGTGGACTTGTCCACTTTATTCAACTTTTAATAAGGTCGCATTGATCTGTTGCTGTCTAAGGTAAAATAACTGCGACAAGACTGTAGACAGAACGAGTCTTAGAGAAAGCATACTTTCCATTTCTGACGGACGGTGCCGTCGAAAGTATGTGGTGTGGACAATCGCGCGTAACCTATGACTATACGCACGTAATGTGAACTTGTGTAATACTATGCTATTTGTCTCAGGATGGACAGTTAACCGTAATCTGAGTCATCACTAAGTGAAGTTACACACTTGTGCGAGTATGGACTGAAGAAGTAAATACAGACGCTTGTAATATGCACAAAAGTAAGCCATGCTAATATGTCGTTTTACTAAAACACGAGCGCTCGTAGTTAAACCATAACAGCCACATGGGTAGGTTAAGCAACGCTTGCTTGGTCGTTCTCGTGATGGGTAACCATCAGTTCTTGGATCCGTCCGGGCCCCGGAAAGCACATTAAGCTATTGGTCCCGGCTGTCATTTGTAGATCTATAACCATTGCTGTAAGTAATAAGAAGCCTGAAAGTCTGAAAACCAGTCTTTCCAGGGGACATCGTGGTACCCGTCGACTGTGTTGTGGAGGTCAGATAGGCAGACGCTCCATGTAAAGTACTGGTATTCAGCTGCGGCTGATTAGACTGGAAGCCAATTCTTAACGACGTTGGGATAAGGCTAGGCAGATGATTACAGTTGTATTACGTGCTTATAATAGCAAAGACGTTTAAAAAAGTTCTTGTTATTAAAATGGTGTTGGTTCTCTCACTTCATTGCCAGCAAAATGACAAGGTCAAGGAAAATGTAGAAAGAATATAAATTAGAAGTTATTTATTCATAAGGGGCAAGAGTCAGAAGTAATATATTCGGACACAATTCTCATTCAGATTAGAAGAATTAACATGTCAAATTAAAGTGAAAATCAAATAAATAAGTATCTAATTGATGTGCTCTTTATTTTACAGGTATAAATACATCTTCATTGTGATATCCATACTTCTTGAAAGCGTCAGTAACGAGGAATCAAAAGCAAACTCTACGGGGACCACACCTAACTGTCCTTTTTCAAAAATTATAGAAGATGTATTCAAATACAACAACAATACTTCAGAAAGGGACTCAAACAAGAACGATAGAGTCAAATTATTCCTGAGTACTATAGCTAATATTACAAACGAAAATATAAGTAGAAAGGAAGAAGATCTCATAAATGTTATTATAGCTTCAATAAATAGAATTAAAAATAATATAAGTGATACATCTGATAAATTGAATGAAGCTATCATAGTGACATCTCCAAAAGGCAGTATTAGAGACAAAACGAATGACATTAAAAAAGTGAACAATATTAAAAGTGGTATTGAAGATAAGATTGATATATTTAAAAAAAATAATGATACAAATAAGGAACAGACCACAAAAAAGACATTTGAAGACACTACAACAACTGAAAGCACAAAATATGTAGAAATTCTGACAAAGGACCCTCATACCAAGAACACAACATCTGCAAACATATTAGAGATTTTAAAGCACCTGATGCCTTTATTCAACAGTACTTTGACTAAAGAAGTACACAACATAACTATCATAGAAAGAGATCATACCAACAACCACTCTTTTTCTGCTACTAAGAATGTTTCAACTATAGTAGTTACATATTGTGACCATGACAATTTGACAACAAAAGCAAACAAGACTTTTGAAAACAAAGAAAGTGATGAAAAGCCTGATCTAATCAGCCACGATGACTACTATGATGATGAACTGGGCCTGGAGACGGATGAAGGCGAAGGAGAAGCCCGGAATATTACGATAGTGGAGAAGAAAGAGATGATGGAAGCTGCTGAGTACGGGATGCAGAAGATGCATGAATTGTACACAGTTTTGGAGCCTAAGCTGTATTCGATGGGTGAGTATTGTCAGTTGTCATTCAAATACCAAGTTGAAAGCGTTCCACTAACGTAGTAAGTAATAGAGATCATTTTAGCGTATCAGCTGCGTCGCTGTCTATGACCTTTTAATACGCTCTTCTACTGCAGAAGACGTTTACGAGACGTTATTATGAAAGGAAATATGATTTGAAATTTCATTCTTCTTAATAATGTTTCCACTACACACAGTCATCTTATTGTATGAACTTACTTAGAAATTACTTTGATAACTTATAAAGAACTTATCGGATTGTAATAATTATAATCATCAGTTAGTGTACGTACGCGACAATGTCTAATAGTGGAATAGTAACAGTAACTTGATAATATGACTTATAACTACAACCAAAAATACAATAAGACAATGCTATAAGTGTCCAGTCAGTGTATCTCTGGAGAGAATTCTTTATCTCAATAATCTTTACTTTCTCCTACTACCTTATGTTTCCCAGGCCTGTGGTTGGATGACTCCAGCCCAGCTCGCTACGTGGCAGCTTTCAACGCACCTTCAGAAGAAGCTGTCGAGTTCTCCCGGTACGGGTATGCTTCTCTGCAGGCTGCTACTAAGCTGAAAGAGCTGACCAGGTTTGTGATACATTATAAGATTGCAGGAATTGTGGTGACTTTCCATAGTGACTTGTCCAAGATTTTTCTCATAATTATGCTTCTCGCCTTTCAGATCTTTTAAGAAAGAAGTTTTGATACAAATATTTATCAAAGTTCGATTAAATGAAGTCAAGTGCTAATGCGTCTATTTTGAGCAATATGTATGGCACAGATGTTTCTTCAACACCACCTTATTTCACGCTTTAAAGTAACCAAGAGATACCTATCATGGATATCAACATGGTGACGCACAAACGTACGAACGTGTGCGACCCGTCAGGGTATCACAAAATTTGCGCAAGTAATTCATTAATGAAATCCATCTCAGACATTAAGTAACACCTAATTTATAAATCAATCAGGTAGCAATTAAAGAGGCTTCACTCTTAATTTAGTAAGATCATGTCAACCTAAAAAGGATAAATAATTTATTTAGACTTAGCGCAATCAATGTGCAATCTTCACTAGAAATGTTACAAATACATAGATGAGCATCATATCACACAACTTACGTGCTTGATATATTCTCATTTCTGAGACACAGTCTTCCTCTCTGTGTGAGGAGCCATAAGCCATCACGCGGGCCCAGTGTTTGTTGGTCAGATGAGCATCAGTCCATATAAATCTTATCGCAGAGGGCATTGCCTTTCATGAGGTTATGGACCTCCATGAGATTCCTAATATGTTATGCAATTTACTGAGGAGTTTATACTTTAATTTGAAACGGCGATACCTTGGAATTTTAATTATTTGCTGAGTAAGTGTGAAATTACAACGTGTACCTATCGAGTAGTTTAATTAAATTCTATTTTACCATTAAGTTGGTGTATACATGTGAAAAGTATCTACCTACAGAAGCTATAGAAAAACCGTAAAATCACATTACTCGAGGATCTGCGTTGCTCGATTTTTAACGAACAAATACTTGCTAGAGATTTCAACTTGTAATTTGGAGTAATCATGGTTTTTTAGACTGCAAAAAATTAAGTTAAACACTTAAAAATCCGGTCCATCCTGACCATCATCATCATCTGCGCAGCCTTTTCCCAATGTTGGGATCGGCTTCCAGTCCAACCGGATGCAGCCAAATACTAAATACATGGAGCGACTACCTTATATTATTATTATTCTCTGGTCCATCCTGGACAGACGATGTAAAGGTGGTTGGGTCACACAGGCAGTGGAAAGGGTCACACTAACAAGGTATTGTAACGCTGCTTGGGAGATGCCTATCTCCAACAGTGGACTGCGATCGGCTGAGTTGTAGATTGATTGATAAAAAAATCTGGCTAAAAAGAGAGACATAAGACTTCCTTGGGTAAATTACCTCAATCAATATAAAAACAAAATAATAGCAGAAGCAAGTTGATGCAGAATCAAACCTCGATAATGATCAGACCACCATGCATCCGGCCTCTGTCATACATTATGTTATAAATGACTTCCCATCCACATAGTTCTTCCATCCCAAGGAAGTCAGTGTTTACGTAATTAACTCCTGCGCAGTCGATGACGGATATCGTAATAAAGGCCCGTGCAGACGAGCGACTTTTATCAGGTTATTTTTGTCCGTTAAAATATATTGCATGGCATACAAAGAACTAAAAGTAGCGCTTTCATAAAGTTCCTTGAAGAACCGAGAAACCGACCGGACAGCAGAACCTTAGTTTTGTGCTGTCCGGTTTAATCCGAGAGTCCCCAAAAAAAAAATTGAATTGACGTGTGTCGAGGCGCATCAACGCATTCACCGGATATTGTCCGCTATGGGGGCTCCAAAGTACATGTGAGTGAGACGACATGTAGTATGCACGATGAGATGGCAAACAAATGATTGCAAACTGTACATGCGTTGAGTCCGTGACAAGTTCTAGGTGGACATTTTTTCCACGCTTTGAAGGCTTGTCGGCCGCGGACTAACGGCCCTCGTCAGCGCAGGCCTTAAGATGCAGCGGCGCAGGCGCCATTCCAATCCACGCAATTTCTTGATCATTCTCAAATGATATGGTTTCAAACTGTGCACTGAACTTTGCATAAACTCGTTTTAAATTGGGTTTGTGTTTGACAAAGATTTCAAAAGTAATTTTCTGGTTTTTGAAATGTTTTGCCATCAAATTGCAATTTTTACCAATCTTGGCAAGATTATTGGTAATCTAAATGGTGATTGCGTTTTTTGTAAATGATACTGTTCAGTCTCTTGAAGGAATACTTAGTTATGTTTCAGAATTAAGTTATAATTGAGAGAAATTTTCGTCGAAGAACATAGGGTTTGTAATTTATATAATCATCATCATCATCCACAGAGTGAAATCACGCACTGCTGGGTACATGCCTCTCTTTTCTTGTGCCAATCTCGAGTTCCTGTGCCAGCCTAATCCAGGTATTTCCCCCGATGTCGTCTGCCCATCTCGCCGCCGGTCGACCGCGACCCACATCTCTTTTTCCAGTTCTTGGACGGCATTCGTTGACAGTAATATGATAACTTTAAATTTCGTTTATAAATTTTTCTTACTAGTTACTTTTTTAAATATTTTTATCAACAAAAATTATAAAAAAACATTAAAAAATATAAAAAATAGTAGCCCACTGGTATCGGGATCAGGGTCCAAGCTACCGGCGGTCAGGGCTCCAGAGAGAGAAACCTCCTAACAATACGAGCCGTGTCCAGGAGTACCGCTTTCTGAATCAAGCCCTTGATTCAGCTGCCTAACGAGAGCCTCCTCATACCTTAAATTATTATTAAACTGATTATTTAAAACCAACGTTTATACAGTCTATGAGGTGGTCTATTTGCAAAGTTATAAATCATACTAATGATCTAATCTTGGTAGAAAAAACAAAGAATGTAGTTATTAAGATTCTTTAAACTAAGATATCTAAAGGATGTGAGTTATTGCGGTCGTAGCGCTCAGACCATGATGTGGTAATATCGTAATAGTCATCATTACCTCTTACTGAAATAAAATATATACATAATGATACAAACAGACTTCAATCGATGAGATAGATTCGAGATCACTCATAAGAAGACAATATTTCTAATGGAATTCAAATGATATTTTCTCTAATTATCAGCTAACTCCAGTCAGGCATAAAAACCAAAACTTTTGACAAAAAAAAATACATAGGCATACATAGGCACATATAGAAGGTCGAGAAAAGGTGCACGGATCGGGTTGGTCGTTTCTTATGGAAAAGAACCGGCAAGAAACTCCATGGTTACTCTTTTAAAATGTTTTAGTTTTACAATATTATTATCATGTTACAGGATTAGTACTGAGTATGGGGGGACAGCGTAGGCCCGAGATTAAGTCATTGTTTACTACACAAAAACCGTAAAACAAGATAAAAGGAATAAACGAAGAACATCTACACTTTTCATTAAGTCATCATCGCCATTGCAAAATCCACCGGATGGAAGGATGTAATCTACCTCTTTATCGATACAAAACAGTGACATTTGACTCCCAGATCAGAACATTAAAAAATCTTAAATTAATAATTAGCAGAATACACATAATATCTAGACATTTTTCAAAAACTAACCTTCAAGGTGATAACTAATGAGCTATGCAAATGTCTAACATCCCCAGTCCAACCTAGCCTTGCTATTTAGGATGGCACACCTTTCTAAGTGTTGCAAGATAACAAAATTCACACGAGATCTAATAAATCTAATTTATATTAATTTTAGATGGTCGGAACAGCGTCAATTAACTTCAAGGATATATAGGATTGCATTTTAAAAACTAGTTCAATTTGATTTCGTGAAAGTGGAACAAATTGTGATGAAAAGCTAATTAATATACTTAATTCATTTATCTGTAATTCAGACACATAATTAAGTTTTCTACTCATTTCTATTATTTCGTAGCAAGTATAATAACTACATTATTTTTTTAAATGTTTTTCATATTGTTTTCATTTTAAAGAATATTTGAAGAAATAAATAAAGGAAGTATAATAACACATGCAAATGTTATTAAATGAGTCACTCAAAGTTTCGAGAACCCTAAAATAACTGCTACCAACAGCATCAGACTGCTTGAAAAGTAATTTTATTTCGAACTTTTTAGGTAGTAATCTTGATTCACCGAAATCACAAATATAGAGAGTATTTCTTTTCGAAAAACGATGTCAAAATTAAAATTATACCAATAAACAAAGTTCGACTCTAGTGTTAGTTAATTTCATAGTATTTTGTTCACTTTTTACAAGTTCAATTTTCTTACAAAATATAGATACCTAGAGCAGCTTTTAAACAATTTCAAAATCCAGGTGCATGATTCCAATTTACAACATCAACACACAAAACTAGTTTTACTACAATCCAAATTGCTGTTATTATTCTATTATTTTATACAATCAAATAGTATTGTTTGACCATCAGTAACAGTATCGAATCAATAAATCAATAATTGCCATTTTTTGACGTGGAAAAAAAGGAGGAGGTTCTCAAGTCGACGCGTAGGTTTGTCATTTCTATACTAATATAATAAAGAAGTAATGTTTATAAGTTTGAATGTAGGGTGTAATCTTCGCAAATTCTTTCACTAAAGCTGCATTATTCCCAAGTGTCATTAAAATTATGATAAAAGTTCCCGTGGGATAATTCGAGCAAAGCTAATATTATTTTTTATTTTTTTTGGATTCTATAGGCATTGTATTGTATATATATTGTATGTATTACGTATATTATATCGTATGTACATCTATGTAGTTTAGTTAATAAAATTAAATAATAAATTGTACTGTTAATGCACATAGGTATATCCTCTTATGCAAATTTCGCAATCGAAATTTGGTTTGCTGTAAGAAAACCCAATTCTGGGTTAAGCTCGCCATAAGCTATATTATTCGTACATAAGCTATATTATTGCAATTTGTATGTATATTTTTTGTTGTTTTGTGTGCAATAAAGAATAAGAGTAAGAATAAGAGAATTTTTGTAAATCTTATATTTTCGCAAAGATTCATTATACTCGTCACCTTAGAAACGAGTTTTTCATTGACAGCTCACATCCGACCATGTTGTTGCAAGTTTTGGCATTTAGAACATTTTTTTTTGCAATTTTACAACCGGACAAAATTATTGTGCAAATGTCACGCAGTTTATGGAAATATACATCTAAACGTATGCATTTATGCAGAATAATCTCTTAGACTTATTTTACAACGATTTAAACTTATGTGGTCTCTAATAAAGAAACTTGGGAAGACTTAACCTTGCTGATAATATAATAGTTATACCTTAGCAAAGAGTTGATTTTCCACTGAAGATTCTGTCCTTTTCTTTCTGTGGATATACCACTTGGGAAAAGCGGCTGACAATGCTTGCTAAACCACTAAAATCCGTACCGTAGTAATTATAATTATCAACTGCCAATTACACAGACATTAATTGCGTTTTTAAGTTACTAAAGCACAGGATACTGCTGCGCTAGCGATATCAGCAGTAAGTGCAATTTTTGACAAAATTAGGTAAATATTGATCCTGAATCAGCGCAACGAGCTCTACCAGATGTGCTGACAGCTGTTTTAATAGCTTATCGGGAGCTGGTACATTTCGTTAAGGATCAGTTTCAGTTGCTTCAAGTAATACCAGATATATAAGGATTTTCGTCATTTCAAACTATTCTAATATTGAGTGAAGAATATAAAAGCGCTTTATTGGGGTTCAATCATCACAATTAATATAACTTAAAAAAAAGAAGTCCATAAAAACAAAAAACATACTTACTGCTCTTATGCTTAGCAACAGAGAGAACAAACCTATCCCTTAGAATACTAAGCTCCATTTCATTCTGATGTTTCTACATTAGTATATCAAATCTAAGATTTTCCATATTTATAGTTACCTTAGCTTACTACACCGTCCTGCCTACCCACCAAACAGGTCCTCATTGAAGCCTCACATCCGCTTAGTCATGGCTGTTGCAATTCTGTTGCATCCACCGCTGGGCTATGTCCGGTTGTAAACACACTTATTAGATTAAGTACATAAAGATCCACTGCTAAGATTACTAAGTACTATGTATACTTTGGTAGGTTACCGGCAATCTTTATGATGTCTGGTTTATATAGGGATCGTAGCAGATGGAGCTCTGAAGTTTCTGCTTACACCCATGGGAAAAGGTGTCAGTTAATTATCCTTTATACCCTTTTTTGTCTGGAGGAGGTCATGGTTAGATAATAACAGCCGCACGGGTCGATCTTTACGGTTAAGCAACGCTTGCCGAGGTTGGTACGTAGATGGGTGACCATTACTTATCGAGACTCCTCCGTGCCTTGAAAAGCACGTTAAGCCGTTTGTTCCTGGCTGTGTGTTTTCGCAGTCGTTATGGGCAGTCAGTGGCCTGAAAGTCTGACAAGCAGTCTTACCAAGGGGTACTGTATTACCCAGTACTAACTGGGTTGGTTAGGTCAGATAGGCAGTCGCTCCATTTAAAATACTGGTTTTGAACTGCTTCCGGTAAGACTGGAAGTTTAGGCAGATGATGATGGAGGCTCAGTGGTGACTTCCACTTCGTGGGTGTAGACTCAGAAAGACACTTTGCTTTGTGTAATTCATTTTATCACCTCATCTCTAAGCAGTGATAGCCTAGTGGTGTGACCGTCGGACTGCCAAGTCATAGGTCTCGAGTTCGAACCCAAGGCACGCACCTCTGATTTTTCGGATTCATGTGCGTATAGTATAATTATCACTTGCTTTTCGGTGAAGGAAAACATCGTGAGGAAACCAGCATGCCTGAGAGATATTTCTTTACGGCATGTAAGGCCAAGTCAGAGGCCCATGGGCGGCCTAAAAACTCTGACACCAGGTTACGAACTAACCACACGATAAAGAAAGAAAGACCTCATCTCTCACAAAATCTCGGCTAAATCTAAACATATAATAAATTAGGAAATATGTGGCACCCACCAACCCGCTAAACGTCTGCACCACGCAGACGTTTGGCCTATGTCCCAGCAAACACATAATCCGCTGATTATACATAATTATGCTTATTTATTTACTAGCTTCTGCCCGCGACTTCGTACGCGGATCCTGTTGCTTATGCCAGCGACAACGGGTTCGTCAAAATCGAAGATCTGAAACGTCTGATGTCGAATTCTAAGAGCCCGGGGACGGGAAAACAACGGGATGCGCGAGACGATTCGAGACGTTCCAGATCTTTCAGTTTTGTAAGTCAGAAGTCGATGCGTAGATACGCCTGGAACTCAAGCGTAATTCTCTATCCGTGAACGTCTCCGACTCGCGAGACAATGCGTGACGTTCACGATCAGTGGTCAGTCGCGCATCACGTTCCCCACTTGTCTCTAGAGACCTAGAAGTCGATGCGTAGATACGCTTGGAACTCAAGCGTAATTCTCTATCCGTGAACGTCTCCGATTCGCGAGACAATGCATGACATTCACGATCAGCGGTCAGTCGCGCATCATGTTCTTCACAGTTCTCTAGAGACCTGGATGTAGATGCGTAAATACGCTGAGAACGCAGGCGTGCTTCGTTATCCAAGAGGAAGAGAAGAGAAGAGAGGAAGAGGTTTCCACGGAGTGAGTTGCAGCCTGATGTTCTCGAACAGCATCAAGTCTCTCCTGACGTTCTTCGGTAGATTCTTGGGATCTTATGATCCTCAATCTTTTAGCTCCTTTGGAACATTGGGAAAGATTTGACCTCTTTCTAGGCATGATTATAGTTTTATTGTGAAGATACCTGATCAATTAAAATCTAAGTGACTGCTCCCCTGCGTTACCGGGTAGGCTACCGCGTCACGAAGATAAGTGGAAAAAGTCTAAAACACTCAAATAACATAAGCCCGAAGGCATATTTATTCGATAAAGTAAAAAAATAAATAGAAGTTTTGTCCAGTAGAGTCAAATTTTCAATGATATGCCGTCGTCATCGAATATCAGTCCTAAACTGTTACCGCCTTCACCGCGTGGAGGTACTCCCAGCTTATGTTATTTTATAATTATACAGTGAAATTAGTGATAGCTTTGATTTCCACATCAGATGTTTCTGATCTTCGATTTTTATAAGTCAACAGGAAAAGCCCATCAGACCAAACAACTTTTGCTAAGACGTCATTCCTATATGTGTTATGGTGTAGCTGGGCTCTTGGAGTTCCACAACAGGTGTTCCAGATCTTCGATTTTTATAAGTCAACAGAGAGTGCTCATCAGATTGAACAATTTTTGCTAAGACTTCATTCCTATATGTGTTATGGTGTAGCTGGGCTCTTGGAGTTCCACAATAGGTGTTCCAGAACTTCGATTTTTATAAATCAACAGAGAGTGCTCATCAGATTGAACAATGTTTGCTAAGACGTCATTCCTATATGTGTTATGGTGTAGCTGGGCTCTTGGAGTTCCACAACAGGTGTTCCAGATCTTCGATTTTCATAAGTCAACAGAGTGTGCTCATCAGATTGAACAATTTTTGCTAAGACTTCATTCCTATATGTGTTATGGTGTAGCTGGGCTCTTGGAGTTCCACAATAGGTGTTCCAGAACTTCGATTTTTATAAATCAACAGAGAGTGCTCATCAGATTGAACAATGTTTGCTAAGACGTCATTCCTATATGTGTTATGGTGTAGCTGGGCTCTTGGAGTTCACAGTACAGTGAAATTAGTGATAGCTTTGATTTCCACATCAGATGTTTCTGATCTTCGATTTTTATAAGTCAACAGGAAATGCCCATCAGACCGAACAACTTTTGCTAAGACGTCATTCCTATATGTGTTATGGTGTAGCTGGGCTCTTGGAGTTCCACATCAGGTGTTCCAGATCTTCAAATTTATTCTCTCAGCAGAAAATGCTCATCACGTGGAACAATTTTTGCTATGGTACCATTTTTGTATCTCTTATAGTTTAGCTATTCTATTGCGGTTCTGCATCAGGTGTTCAAGTTTCCAAGATAAATTATAGCCTATATGTTGTCCAGACTTAATACCTACACAATAAAAAAAAAATCTTTCAAATCCGTCTAGTAGTTCCGAAGATTAGCGTGTACAAACAAACAGACAAACAGACAAACAGACAAACAGACAAACAGATAAACAGACAAACAGACAGAATTTTTTTTTTGGATTCGTGCTCTATTACTGTTTCTAAACCCCCCTCAATTTTTATTTTTTAAATATCTTCAATGTACAGACACGGTTTTTTTACTGTCTTATTATATGTATATAGATTATATTAGGTTTACCAACAATTGTTCACAATTAATACAGCGACATAATACTTTCTTAAATAAGCTAACTTACGAAGTACGAAGCGCCAATATTCAATTAAATTTAATTAAAATTGGAAATAGTGAAAAACAGAAAAAGATAAAATTGATTAATTTTTGACAATGATAACATTGGTAAATAGATGAAATCGCACAAGTTAACTGCAGTTTTGCATTGCATTATTTTATTCTTGATTTCTCGCTTTGAAATACGCTGCTTTGCATTTATAGTTTTCTTAATCAAACTTGTCTCTTTTTTCCGTCACTGTCGAGTAAATAATATTACGCAGACTGAACGTTACTCCAAAACAATCGGTCATGGTTTTACGACATTATTTTATTTCATTACAAAAGTAGTTGCCTCATCTCTATCGGTGGCGATTGATTTGTCATCAATCAGTTCTGGAGTAAATTACTGTACGGTAAGATTTGCAAATCTTCGATTACTACTCAGACTATCGATTTTCCGTTGCTGAACTTGCCAAATTGATGGATTATTGTGTTAGTTTGTTCACACTGATAAATCACCTACTGACGTATTTATCAGTGTCCATTGTCCGTAGTCAGACCACAATCTGAATGTACGGGTTTGACCTAACATTAACGAGACGTCTGCAATCATCTGCCTAGCCTTTTCCCAATTATGTTAGGGTCGGCTTCCAGTCTAACCGAATGAAGCTGAATACGTACGACTGCCTGTCTGACCTCTACAACCCAGTTAGTACTGGGTCTCCCTTGATAAGACTGGTTGTCAGAATTTCGGGCCAATGACTACCTGTAACGACGGTCAAAGATCTACAATTAACAGCGGGGACCAACGGCTTAACGTGCTTTCAGAGACACGGAGGAAACTCGGTATGTAATGGGTGGTCACCCATCCATGGACCGACCTAGGCAAGCCCGGTTCGACCTGAAGATCGAGCCGAGCGGCTGTTATTATTAACCCTTAACGAGTTTGCAGCACTTATTTTAATTGTTTGATTGTAATTAAGAAACATTTAAAAAACTTCGCCAAAAACCAATACGAAATCATAGTCTTTGTAAAATCCATACAAAAGACATCAACGCACAATTATGTTCAAATCACTAACAATAACGATATTATGCAAATACCAATCGAATAAAACAGCTCTAATTATAAATCAATAAGAGAAATACTTTGATCCGTTACAAATCTAACTAACCGTGTTTTTGACCTACTTGTCAATTGTACTGTGGGCCTAACACAAACCTGCGAAATAAGAGCAAATGATTTTAAGTTGAAAATACTCGTTTCACACACAATATTTACTTAGTTTTAAAACATTATTCATATCTATGGGTGAAAGACTGATACTGACTGTCTTACCAAGGGGTATCGTATCACCTAGTACTATATATATTCAGCTGCATCCGGTTAGATTGGAAGCCGACCCAAACATAGTTGGGAAAAGTCTAGGCAGATGATGGGGTGAAAGACTGATAGCTATTTTGCTTGTCACCAATTATAAGTTGTGTGAAATACGATGGTTTAATGTATTTACGATTAAAAAAGCGTTTGAAGTTTTTTCGTCGCGTGTTCGTGCTGGGTGTCTGGTCAGTGACTTTATGTAAACAATGGCAATCGCTTTAGCAATGAATCGAATTTAGATTGGATTGATTGCAACTTTAGAATAGATGGGAAATGCTGATTTGATCGGGGTGTCACGCAATTTTCTGAATTTATTATATACTTTTTTTTTTTTTTCCTAGCCTGCTATATACTTTTGTTTTTTTAAATCGTTGCCCTCTCTAAGAATTACGCCTGTATAGTAGGTGCGTTTACAAACATTTAAACTCACAAACACAAATAGCCATAGCCGACACAACTACCTATAGACCATACAAATATTTGTTCCGTGCGGGAATCCAACCCGCGACACGCAGCGCAGCAGCCAATCGGTCAGAACATAAAAATGTACTCAATATAAGACTTATACTTTATTTTACTTAGCCTTTACTAACCCCACGCGGGTCTAAAGCCTCCCCCTTCTTTTACACATCAAATGAAAAAAAACCTCATAAGCGCAGAAATATAGCAAATGATTCACAGTCATAACAGGCTTTCTATAACCGAGTCTCACAATGAGTAAATAAATAAATCCACTGCAAAGTTATTAAATGTAGAGACCGGGCGAACAAACAAACAATTTAGAATCATTTGTTTGTATCGCGATGCGGCACAAGATACAGCACTAAAGTCCGAAACACACCGGATCCGTACAGGTAGACGTGCCCGTGCCATGAAGTGGTAGTATATGGAACTTTATAGAGCCATGGCACACCGCTCACGTGATGTTCACGTGTGCGAAGGCTACATGACTCTATAAAGTTCCATATTTTACAACGTCATGGTACGTGCACATCTACGTGTACGGGTCCGGTGTGTTTAAGCTTGCAGAAGTGGGTGTGTACTTGTACACTGCAGTGGCTGCAACTTTCCCTAGCTCTTTATATTTACTACTTGAAATAAAGCACAAGATCGCGTGGGCCGCACCTTGAACTAAAAACTTATGAAGATTATGTTACAACGTACAAAAGATATAATTTATCTTGTCTGCGTAAAGTCTTATGAATGATCTAAATTGTTGACCTTTTGTAAGTCTTCGTAAGTGGGAGCAATCAATTACTTTGCTTGAATTTGTAACGGGAGGACATTTTATTTATGAACCAAGTATATAAATAATGTACTTTCGTAGATTATTAGTGCAATTGTAACATATTTACCCAGTCTTAAAAAACTGAACAACGCTAGTTCCATTTTCCTATCTTTTTCGTACAAAACTTTTTCCCTTGAACTAATTTCGCTTACGTTAAATCTAAAAACCTACGAGAAAGTTACAACATTTCTTCTCTGTCGTAAATTGTTTTTAAATAAGTATTCTTATGCTTTACACATTGACACATGTCAGCAGTTAAAGACATGCTCGTAACCTTCCATTCACCTTTGAACCCTGCCTGACTTACCATTCACCACAGACAACTCACCCATTCTTCAAAGGAACGTAGAAATGTTTACAAACGACATTTAAACTCAGTTATATAACGCAGAATGCTAAAACCTTACGCACGACCCAAGCGCGACAATGAACTAGCAGGCCTATCCCACAAAACAGATTGGTATAGAAGGTCAGTTCCTTGCAAAAAGCAAAGAGGCACGCACACAGATACGTCGACGTATATCAAGTACAAATGCTTAGGCATGGCTATGGTTACCATCATCAATTAGCACTTATCCCAATTTATTTGTCGGAGCAGCCTGTTATCTTCTTCCATTGGTCACTTCTCTATTAGTCATCTTACTGCGCTCTGTCGCGGCTGGTGTTGCATCCTTCCAGATTGGTCTGAGCTTTTTAAGCCCCTTCAGAAGTTTTTGTTATTTTTCTGACTTTTAAGAGACCCTGTGCCTGTGCCTGTGTTTGCTTATTGTATGGAACTGAACTTCTGTATTCTATTATTCTTTGACTACCCACACACTACTTGCACTGTTGACGTTTTGGCACACACGTCGCGTTTACAACACAATGTCAATTTGCGCAAGTGACAATGAAAATGGTGTACCGTCATGACTAGGATTTGTGATGGGCTATTAGTATATGTTGTTATTTTGAGTGGAGTTTAGGAGAAGCTTACTAAGATGCACTAACTAGGGGTAACAAGAAACTAGCTACAAAGGTCTTATCGGCGATCGTCTTTTCGACTCTCTGGTTCAATTTCCGTAAGGAAAACACATTTCTCTGTCCTTCACATAGATATTCTGGGTCTTACCTTAGACAGGTATTCTAGGGATGTGGGATTTATCCAAGATATACAAGGTGTAAACAGACCCTTCACGAAGCCGTCAACCAAGCATTCTGTACATCAAACTAAGTAACTTTACGCCAAATTTTTTTCTGGGAAACGACTTTTTTTTTTGGGGTGAAATATCACGTTTTACGGTAGGACTCGATGTAAGGCAATCAGAACATTGTGCTAATGGATGGATTGAATAGTACGGGGGTAGTGAAGGTGTTTAAAGTAAAAATCTTACATTAGAAACATGTATTTTTTAAAAAATCTGAAGAAGTTGGAACTTTGACCACCAATATCTCCGTAACTAGAAGGTTCCCAGGTATGGTCTAGAACAAAATAATTATCGCACTGACGGGGAGAACAAGTGCCATTTGGCTTCGTTAAGGGTCTTTTTACAACCTTTATGATCAATTAATTGAAAGAAAAAGAATGAAACTTCGCTTTGGTACGATGCCCCTAGGAGAATCGGAAAATAGTTCTCAACAGATGACATAATAAATCCACCTATTACCGAAGAGCTCTTACCTGCCCTTCTTACAACATCTAAAAAAATAGGGCCACCAGAATGATGACATCGGCAGCCCTAAGTGGTGTTAGCGTTTTTTCGTAATCTATGGCTTCATGTCCTGTCACAACCTATCAACCCATAGCGGTCACTACTTTCGCTCACACACCACGTTCCACCCAATGTCAGTTTGCGCAACTGACAATGAATTTGGCGATTCCACCATGACTGTGAATGATAAAGAGTTTGTGTTTGTTACTGTGATTATCCATCAATTTTATCCACTGCGTAGAGAATTTAAAAAAAATAGCGTTATGTTTTTGTGATTATGATTTGGGAGAACTGTGAAAAGATGATCAATTAAAAGGTTTCTTTAAATGCTGCTTTCAGCGAGATGACATGTGAAGTGCTCTGTTTTTTTCAGCTTTTTATGAATGAATGAATGCATTTATTTGACAGAATATTGCACAAAGCAGTTAGGTTCATAATGTATTAGGATCATAATATTCTGGCTTTTCCGGTGTACAAATATGATTTATAAAATTATGGGTCATCATGATATTAAAATTAAATTAAATTATTAATCAATAGAATTGGAATTACAAATTATTTAAATAAGTTGAAAAATAAAAGAGATAAATTATGTAAGTCAATTTAATAAAGTCAAAGAGATAAACTATGAATAGGCAATAATGTCAAATATTTTTTTAAACGTGATGCTTTTCTTTATTATCATGATTTCATGATTGCCGAAAAACGAACACTAATGGACATACCACATCTCTTACTTCGCCAAATCTATCGGTCGGTCCTAAAAAATATCTTCACATTAATCTCTCTTTATACATGGCCATCGAAGTCTTCTCAAATCTCTCTTATCACTTAACGCCAAAAATTCCATAGACCCACGTAAATCTACAATCGTAGCATCTTCTATATATAGAAAACGAGTTATGACAGTCGCTTGCGCAGGTTGGAAAGCTGAGCTCTCTAGAAAGCACGGAGACATTGCGAGCCGCGACCGGTTCAGCAAAAACCGGTGTTTAGTATGGGAAACTTTGTGAGATTCGCGGTGATGGTATTGTGTTTGAACTGTTCATTAGTTAAAGGTTTTTATTTATTGTTTACTAGCTTTCGGCCGCGGCTTCGCTCGCGTTAATTTAGCATTTGACAATCAATTCGGGTTGTACTCCGCTTGTAATAACATAATTCAATCATGATTCGAAAGACACGTGGAGCCATGTACAGTCACGAGCACCAATATGTATGCACTTTCCTAAATTTAAAAGCAATTTTCGGGAGAAATAACGATTGTAACTTGGAGATATGATATTTTTTATAAAAATATGAGTTCCAGAATACTATGTTCCTAACAACATGAAATTTTAATCAGAACAGTAGGAGAAAAACACTTTTTAAAGTTGTGAAGTGTTTACAAATTGATGCTCGTGACTGTATTATCATAAGAACGTTATTGTTGTTTTCCTCGGCAACAGTACTTTTTTCCGGGATGAAAGGTACCCTATGTCTGTTTCTGTACACCTGACAACGTTTATGCAAAATTTCAGGATAATAGGGACAGTGGTTTATTCGTGAAAAGGTAACAAATGAACAAACTTACTTTCGCATTTATAATATTAGTACGGATAGGTTTGCTAGAAACAGTTATGATGTTTAGACGAGTACTCAGTGGTATCTTAAGTAGTAGATTCAGAAGATGTGTTGTTTGAGAGACTATAGCTTTCCAAATTTTAATCAAGTACAGGGTTCAGATCCTGTACTCCAATCTTAAAATCAAAGAAAGAGTCGTTTTCAGACTGCTTTGTCAACGTTTTTTGCATCCTTTTTTTGCAAGCATATTGTCAAATCTCATGCCAAGTTTAATTGACTGACTGACTGTTTTTATTTCTGTCTACTATTCAAAACAATTAATATGAGATTTGCTATTTAGATCAATGCTGGTCTGCCTCGTTAGTCTAGTGGTCGAAAGCACAACTGCTGAGCGTGAGGTCCTGGGTTCGATTCCCAGATAAGGCAAAGTGTTATTGGGTTTTTCCATCAAGAATTTCGAAGTAGCAGCCACGGACTCTGGATTTGTGCCCGGTTGGTGCCAATAGGCTCGCCCCTTACATGGGACTTAAACACAAGTTCTGGCGAAATGTGGGTGTACTACCTTCGAGGATTACAGGCGTGATGTTAAGTTATGTTTTTTGTTATGTTTTTAACAATATGTTTAAATAAATACAGTTCGTGACTGTACCAGGCGCAACGAAAGCTACAAATGTGCATAATTTTAATTAGGCATACAAAATGTAATAACGTTTTATCAACATTCATTTAAATTATCTGATAAAATACTTGAAGCGTAGCGCCACGCTTCCTATTGTAATTAAATTATAAGCAAAAGTAGGCATTACGTAAATATAATAATGAGTTCATTTTATAATTATAAATAGTAATATTATTATGTGAGCTATAATTATTTCACTTTTATTTTACTCTCATTAATTAATTAGAGAAATAATCTTTCTAAACCGTGGAAAATTTTATTAAAATTGTGTAATTATACTAACTTATTTATTTCTTAAATGAGTCTAATAAAATAAATATTATATTATAATTATCATACATGCGGTAGTCAGTATGGATGTCTGAAAAAATCATACCAGAGGTTAGATAAGAAGCATTAGTTTAAAAACATTTCAGATATTTACGATTTTCAACAAGATTTACATAAGGTTTTATGTGGCTTGGCAATAGGCTTGCCCCCTATAACATGGGTCTTAAACATAACTTGCGAAACGTGTCTTCGTTTTTATGTAATACTAGCGACCAGCCCCAGCTTTGCTAGGGTGCAATATACATATACACCTTCCTCTTGAATCACTCTAACTTTTGCTGAAAATTGCATTAAAACCTGTTGCGTAGTTTAAAAGATCTAAGCGTACAAACAGCGAGAGAGGATGTAAAGACTAGAAGTGCTCAGGGCAAATAAGAAAAGAAATGTAATAACTATTATGTAAATCCCGGAAGACACACGTCGAGCCCGCGATCACGCCTGTAAAAATAAAATAAAATACTTACGAGTACACTAACTAATCTAAAATACTGATTATCTACTGACAGAAACTTCCGACAGTTCAGCACATAAGGTGATTACATAACACTAACAATGCACAATTTACCTGCAACTTTATATAATCACTTATTTATTTACTTTGGCGCACTTGCTGCATAAAATGTTTAGTTTTTAAGGCTGGAATCTTTAGGCTATTCTTAGTTTGACAGTGAGTATATCTACCTAGACTAATTATAAATTTAGGCAGGTGCAACACAGTGAAGGAAAGCGATGACTCTGGCGCCCGTTGGTGACAAATGCAGTACTATCTTTGAATACGTAACCATGATGAAGGAGGATCATTATGTTTCGTAGAGAAACTCTCAAGTTTTTTGAGTCAGTTAAAATAAGTTGAACTTTATCGATGGAGGTTTGATATAATTACTTTCCACAGTCTATATAAGCGCTATCAGTTCATTCAATAATTTCCTGCTCAAAACACTTCAAAGTAATACTTAAATTAAAATCTTATAGACAAAGTTATCTATTTGAAACTTCAAAACATTCATTTATTTCGGTTCATTCGAAAACAAAAGCAAATCTACTCAACTTTACATAATTTAACTCCTAAATTACCTTTCGAAGGACAAAAAAATCTAGATCGAAACTCAACGAGATTAACGCGAACATCAACTCAACATAATATAATAAGGCTTAGGCTACACGCTGCAGAACGGAACAACCTGTCTCTGAGGAAGAGGAAGCCACGCCCCGCTGCACCGGCTGCAGGGTAGCTTAGCTTTAAATACACCTCATTATGTACTAGGTAATTTATATACGATAGCTATCACTAACGAGTATTGAACGGGCAGTTTCTACAGGAAAAATATTGATTTCTAGCTGCGTCTGAATAAACTATTAAAAACCTGTTAAAACCTATGATCATTGCCTATGCTGTTAAATCTTATGTACGCGGCAAACTTTGGTCAAAATAACGTCGAAAGACAAAATAAAATTGAAGAATCTTTCAGAAACACAATTTTTCTTTTGCCATTGACATACTCGATATATTTCTGTTACACACTGAACAGAAATGGTATAGTCATATGAAACGATATGCTGCAGACCATGAAACTGAACAACTTTCTCCTGGGGTCCAATATCGTAAAAGCGAAAAAAAATTCAACTGTCCGACCCAAATGTATGGGACAGCTAATCATTTTTTCGCATTTACGATATTGGACCCCAGCAACCAAGCATTATGTAAATCAAACTAAGTAACTTTACGCAAAAATTATTCCTGGGAAACGATTTTTCTTTTGGGGTGAAAGTCACGTTTTACGGTAGGACTCAATGTAACCCACTCAAAACATTGTGCTGATGGATGGATTGAATAGTACGGGGGTCGTGAAGGTGTAATCTTAAAACATTTTTTTTTTAATTCGGAATAGATTCGAACTTTGACCCCCAATATCTATGTAACTAGAAGATTCCCAGGTATGGTCTAGAACAAAAAAATGATGGCAATGACGGGGAAAACAAGTGCCTGTCGGCTTCGTTAAGGGTCTTGTTACACCCTTTATATGTAGTTACCATCCCTAACTAGATAAAAAGGCAGATGTATGTAATACCTACATGTAAAACACTGATGTTCTGCCATCACTAGGCAAAATAAAACTCAATCTTGACTTTATTAATACTGTAACAAAATAACTTAGTTCAGAAACAACTTTATAATAAACGTACATACGTAACGGTTACATGTTATAATTTATTATAACGGACATTACACGCCTACCTGATTTATAATATTACGCGTAAGTTGTAGCACGCTTTTATAACATACGTTATTAAATTAAATCATGTTCGGTGAGCCGAGGCAATTTCAATTAATTAACAATAGCGAGATGGGCAAACGACATTGTTGCCATAGCGTAAAACCTGGACGAGGCTGGGATAAAAATATAGGAATGTGGAGATTGGTACAAACATAGAGGACTGTACCATTATAGAGCGGACATTGAGTCATACAAAATTTTTGATCCCGAACATTTTCGATTTCGACACACTAACGCTACCTGACAAGCGGGCGTATGACACTAGACAGACCGATTTGTTACTAAGTAACAAGTATTGGATTGCGATTTTCTTCGTCTTGTCCCGTCTACTACTACTACTGTTAGTAGTAGTCATCCCACTGCTGGGCAAAGGAAGAAGGTAAGGTAAGTAGGAAGGAAGTCATGGAGAGAGGCTCCATGACTTCCAAATTCTTCGATCCAGAGCCAATGTGGACCACTGGTCGTTAGTTTTGTCCAGCTCGTCCCGCCATCTCCTGCGAGGTCTACCGCGTCGCCTTCCTGCCGCCTTGTCCCGTCTATCGCTCGTAAATATTTGAATATCTTGGCCTGTACCCAACAGTCGGTGATGTCGGGCTGTGGATGATGATGATGATGAGTGAAGTATTTTATCTATACCATTGTCGAGTTATTGGACCCCTAACTGAAGAGAATAAATGTTGCAACATTACTGGCAAAACGAGGTTGTACTATTAACAGGTTCATCTCTGCCTAAACCACCGGGGAAATCAGGCTTGATGTTCTGTTATTCACAGTTTCACAGGCTATGAACATTTTCACTCTGCATCCGATCCGAACCTGATCCGTTTCCGACTTCGTCATCCAATTTCCATCCGGTTTTTCCTTCATACAATAGTACTATCGGATTTCGGGTCGTCATATTTTGAATTCAGATCCTTATTACATATTTATTGGGGCATACACATAGGCATAATCTACGCCTTTTCCTCTGGGGGTAAGCTTGGTACGAATTCGATTCTTGCATGCTCCTTCTGCATCGTTCACGTGTGCCCATTTTCTCAAAAATAAGGAAAAATTATGAATTGGAACAAACGCTTTAAAAACCATATAGATTCATCGTGGTGTAACACAAAATAGAATCTCTTGGGACTTCATAAATCATTATTAAACCACTATTCAGTTCGACCATAGTCGTATCATTTCTCTTGTTTACTCTCATCATCATCTGCCTAGCCTTTTCTCAACTATGTTAGGGTCAGCTTCCAGTCTAACCGGATGCAGCTGAATACCAGTATTTTACATGGAGCGACTGCCTATCTGACCTCCACAACCCAGTAGTACTAGGTAATACGATACCCTTTGGTAAGACTGGTTGTCAGACTTTTTGGGCCACTAACTACCTGTAACGACTGTCAAAGATCTACAAATGACAGCCGGGACCAACGGCTTAACGTGCTTTCCGAGGCACGGAAGAAACTCGGTATGTATTTAATTTATTCTCTTGTTCACTCTACCAACCACAACTCAAACCACCTCTAATTACACCCGCAGCTTACCCATAAAACATGATAGCACTACTGTATACTGTATGTATTTATGTACGGTGTAAACAAGCTAACAATATGTTATGAGCACCTTTCGCTTTCAAGAGCAAGGTCCCACTTTCTCGCGGCACTTTCGTTTTTATGCGTTCCTGGTCGGGCCAGTGAACTCTTGGGTGAATTTCTGATTGGTTTGATGTGTGTGTGATTGACATATGTTATGTATGTGGATATATGTACACGTACATAACTGACGGATCAATATGTAATCAAACAGGTACGATCCGAAGGATTATGTTATAGAAGAGGTGCCTTTTACTACATTAAAATATGAAAATGTCAATTTTTTTCAGACCTGTTCATTATGCGGTCTACAATCCATACTAATATTATAAATGCGAAAGTAACTCTGTTTGTTGGTTTGCTACCTTTTCACGACTAAACGGCCGATCGGATCGTAATGAAATTTGGCGAAGAGATAGATTATATCCTGGGGAAGGACATAGCTATCTTTTTTTTCCTCACTCATAATCATCAAAATTACCACGCGAACGAAGTCGCGGGCAACTGCTAGTTCTACATAATCAAGATAAGAGTAGGTATTCTATTTCATATTTACGTTTATAAAAAACTCCTTAGTTTTTTGTTTGATTTACGTTTTTAAGAGTCTGTTTATTTACTTGAGTAGGAAACTACAGTCAGTTTAGATAACTCAATCGTAGCTACTTTATTAAGTACCTTGTCTTTAAAAAAAAACTTTTTTGCAAAAAATAAAACCGACTTCAAAAACACAAAAAAGTGAAAAATAACTTTAGCTTCTGAAGTCGGTGACTTTTGTTTGGTTGATTCAGTTTTTCTGTTAAAACCAAAAAGAAAAAAACAGACGACTTGATAACCTCCTCCTTTTGGAAGTCGGTTAAAAAGGAATGTACACATTAATACTCTTTCTTCAACGGTGCAACAAAAAAATCTTCTATTTATATACTACGTAGTTTCTTGAACATCAGCGCAGGCTCTTGATACAATCTCTTAACTTGACGAGTATAATATATATATGTTATATATATGTTACAATCGGTGACTATTAAAATACCACTTAATTCATATTGTTATAGTACCTAATTATTGCTCTAGCTAATTGGCACAACAATAATAAAATCATATTAAAGCGAATAATTGAATTACATCTAAATGCATAAAATAATCACATAAAACATATCTAATTTCAAAAAGACAATTAAACTTAATGTAGTTATTAAAATCTCTATTACTAATAACATGCTTTTAGAATTTATTACCCGTAACACTAAACTCATTAAAAGCTAGCTTTTGCCCTCGGCTTCGCTCGCGTTATGGTCCGAAATTATGCCACGGGAACGTTTTAAATATAGTCTATAACACTCGGGGGTAATGTAGCTTCCTATTAGTGAAACAAACATACAAACTATCAAACATACAAACTTACAAACAAACATACAAACTAACAAACATAAAAACTAACAAACCAACATACAAACTTACAAACAAACAAACTTTACGTTTTAATAATATTAGTTTAGATAAGGTACTTTCTACCACATTGTGTTATAAACAATGGAGAGAGCACATTATATGTTGTCTTTGTAAATGATATCTCTTACTAACGACTTAAAATAACTACAATAAGCTATTATAAATAGATTGCATGCGGATAAGTACTGCTAGTTATTTTTAGATTCATTTGTTTTATTGTGCCTTCTAACAAAGTTCACTGACTTTTTAGTCCATTGAAAAGTTACATTTGGGGTTGCGTTTTTGAGAGGACGCAATTTTATTTTTTTAATGTGTAGGGGGGGTCAGTGTAAAGTTAAAATCAAGTTTGTGGGGTCGCCACCCTTGCCCCACGGCCGCCATCTTGAAAATAGGGGTTGAAATGGTTATTACGATTTATCTCTTAAACTATTTATCTGATAACAAAAAATTGTTAACATTTTTTGTTGCAAATTGAATTCTCTACAATTTGGTCCAGTGTCTTTTTGTCGTAGAATTATAAATAAAAAAGTTATAAGCGAAAATGTTCAGAAATTCGAGAAAAAAAAATGTATTTTTCGATATAACTTTTGTTTTTATCATTTTACGAAAAAATGATATCAGACCATTTTTGTAGATCGTTTTTTAAGGAATAACTTTTATAAGCAACATTTTTTAATTAAGCCAATAGCTAAGGTTTTACGCGCTCCGAAGTGAATATTATTTTTCAGTACTCTTAACTATACATATATTATACGTGTGTACTAATAATGTGTCATCCGTTATTTTATTTTTTTTAATTTTTGTATTATAATTTTCTCAATTATTAATTTTGCAATATTGTTAATAATTAATTATTGACTCTTTTGCTTTCGCGCGTTTTTTTTTACGTGGTTTCCTCCCCAATAGGCATAATCCACGGTGACTTTCTATATTTGAACTATTCCGTCCTTAGTCTTTTCGATGGACCAGGCTGCGGCTCAGCATCTGATCGGCTTTCGGAATTAAATATCAGTGGGAGAACTGGAGAAGGAAGGGGTGTTAATGTCGACGGTTCATCATCAAAGTCATTTTCATTTATTAATTCTGTGAGCTCCATTACGTCGCTGCAAGTCTCTCCAGAACAATGGAAGCACACTGCAGAACATTTCAACCCTGCTTTTCGACATCCACACATCGCTCCACAGTTTCCTTTGCATTTGCAAAAAATCAATTTTAGAAGCTCAGGGGGTGCTGGAGGTTTAGAGGTCTGCACTGGCATCAATAATTTTCCACATTTTTTCCAGCCCCAGTCTTCAGGATCATTATTATTACCAAGCCACGACTGGACCTGATGGTAGACTCGGAAAGTACCTATGAAAGCGAGCTGTGTCTTGTGTTGGAGGAAGTGAAGATAAGTTAAATGTACTTTTTTTCACTGCCTTGGCGAATTGTTTGTATCTTAGGCTGTCAAGAGAATTATCATCTTTATTACCACCGTATAAAGAGATAAAAAAACGTTCACCAATTACAGTGATCAAAGCAGGGTCAACTCTCTTGTTGAGAAACAAAGCCGTTCCACTTGCGAACTCTATATGTTTTTCCAGGGTTTTCACAAATTTCATTTTACCGATATTGTAAGGAGCTGAAGTTGTGTCACATCCTGAAAAAGCATGAAGAAACAGCAAGTTATCCGCAATAACATCTCCGTATATAAAACCTGACGCACAATATAATTGTTCTGCTGTTCGTCCTTTTGATGGTTTCAAAAAAAATACATTTGCTTGTTCTCTACCAAGTGCTGTGAGCTATATCAGTATGTCAATATCTTCAGCTACAATAGTAATATGGTATAGAATAATGGAGATGCAGCAAGAGCAGAGCGAACAATAAGAGTGTCTGCATCTGATTCTGCTTGGTTAACGGTAAAAACTATTTCTGAGAATACAGTTTTAAGAAGTTTAATAAAGTTAGATTTGTTCTTCTCATTACCAAGAAATTTCTCTTGTGATAACGTCGGTATGGTGTTCTTGTAATAACTGATGACACATTATTAGTACACACGTATAATATATGTATAGTTAAGAGTACTGAAAAATAATATTCACTTCGGAGCGCGTAAAACCTTAGCTATTGGCTTAATTAAAAAATGTTGCTTATAAAAGTTATTCCTTAAAAAACGATCTACAAAAATGGTCTGATATCATTTTTTCGTAAAATGATAAAAACAAAAGTTATATTGAAAAATACATTTTTTTTTCTCGAATTTCTGAACATTTTCGCTTATAACTTTTTTATTTATAATTCTACGACAAAAAGACACTGGACCAAATTGTAGAGAATTCAATTTGCAACAAAAAATGTTAACAATTTTTTGTTATCAGATAAATAGTTTAAGAGATAAATCGTAATAACCATTTCAACCCCTATTTTCAAGATGGCGGCCGTGGGGCAAGGGTGGCGACCCCACAAACTTGATTTTAACTTTACACTGACCCCCCCTACACATTAAAAAAATAAAATTGCGTCCTCTCAAAAACGCAAGGTAAGGCCTAAAAAATGTAACATTTCAATGGACTATTTATGTAAAGTCCCATAAAAATTGATGGACAAACTTTTAAAAATCATTCAGACCATCAAAATAAGGACAATGGTAAAAAAAAATAAGAAAACGTATTAGATGCTTACAAGAAGAAAATTAGCTCACGAAAATACACTAAAAATGTTAGTCAACTAAAAGTTACTATGGCTAAATACAAAATAATATTAATAGAACTGACTGGATACTTACGAGAACGCGCGCGGCGGAGCGCGAGTGCAAGTACCTACCCATAATGGATGTGTTTATTCTAGAGTACCGGCAATTTATTATTTTAGGTCAAAATTAAATCACTTTAATCAGTGTTTTTTTGCTTGGATATTTTTGATTAATCGTACTGAACGTGGTGTTAAAATTTGTCCATCTTTTTTAATGGAAACTTATATACGCAGTTTTCTAGACTACTTTTGTGGGTGCCAACAGCCAGGATTTTTGGTACTACATAACATAAAGGCGCTTCCTTCCCTGTAATCTAATAATCCAAGATGCGATTTTGTGCAGAAACAAGTGAATCTGAATAGTTATATTACAGGCGAAGGCTCCGAGTATGGGAGCGCCGTAACATACAAACATAACATAACATCTTGCCTATAATCCGCGAGGCTAGGCAGAGGTGTACCTAATAGTAAAACCCACGTTTTACCTGTGTTGAAGTCCCATATAAGAGGAGACAAGCCTATTACCATCAACCGCTCACAAATCCCGACTCCGTGGCAGAAGTACTGAGAAAAAAATCAAAATACACATCATTCGCTTCAAGTTTTCTTACAATAAATGTGAAAAATCGAATGGTACAGGAATCATTTTATTACAAAAGCGGCCATCTTTAACTATCAAGTTAAATATAAACCTAGATTAAAACCGGTGGCCGAGCAAGTCAAATGTCGTGAACTTCAAGTAAACAGGACGCGTCCAGTAGGTACGTACGTTCACTGGTGACATTCAGTTAAAACCTTACCTTGTGAAGGAGTGGATTCATCTTGTTAGCCTTTTATGTGGACAGGACAATATACAGGCTGTTTAGTGTATCTTTTGCCATCTCAAACAGGGTGAAAGGAGGGGTCTTTTGCTGTCCCTTCAACCCCAATCTTGACCACTCGGATACTTTCATTTTAATTTTTAATATTTATGTTGAAAAATCGTTAGGGGAGCTCGTGGCTAAGTAATAACAGCCGCTCGGGTCGATCTATAGGTTAAGCCGTGCTTGCCTAGGTTGGTCTGTGCATACCTGACCACCCATTATATACAGAGTTTCCTCCGCGCCTCGGAAAGCACGTTAAGCCGTTGGTCCCGGGTGTCATTTGTAGATCTTTGACAGTCGTTAGGTAGTCAGTGGCCCAAAAAGTCTGTCAACCAGTCTTGCCAAGGGGTATTACCCAGTACTAACTGGGTTGTGGAGGTCAGACAGGCAGTCGCTGCATGTAGAATACTGGTATCCGACCCCAACATAGTTGGGAAAAGGCTAGGCAGATGATGATATTTTGAAAAATCGTAAAATTTGACACTTAAACTGTTTTTACGTTTTTCAAAAACTTTGTGAGTTAAAAAAAAACTAGATGTTATCTGGGGCCAAGTTTGAATTCGATGGAACCAGAAAACAGTAGACATCAACGTTCAAATTAATTAATTATCAACGTTAATCTTTTTTTTAAATTTAAGTGTAAATGTTGAATTTCGGACCGTTGCATTTGACAAATCATGCCAAACACCCTGTATGTGTTGAAGACGTTCGAAGATATTTTCCTTCACTCAGGTAGGTGTCAATGGTTTCATAGAGCGATTGCTGCGGTGAGACTAAATCAATTGGTTCTGTTCCATTTATATCAGCAGCTACTCTATCAGTTTCGTAACTTGGGTAAGACAATTCTATTATAACTTAAATAGAAATAATTGCACGCAAAACGTTTTCTTCACAAACTTTTTCAACAAATTCCCATAGAGCATACAATTTAAACAAAGATGCTTTCTACCTAATTTCCCAGTGACATGCACGGCACGCATCTTATCATCTAAACACAATACTGTGACTTTATACAGGCTGCGTTACGTTTTTGCTGCGCAAGAGTATCCGTTTTCTATATCGATAAAAACTAGTTTTTAACAATAGGAAAAGTGTCATCGATAGACTGGCTCGGTATTTTCTATTTCTCACCGTTAAATTTTATTGAATATCGTGTGGGTTGTTGAAGTTTCGAATTTGGCGGTGTGATTTATTTTATGTTTATTGTTGTTTCCGCGGCTACATAATAACAGCCGCACAGATCGATCTTCAAGGTTAAGCAGCTTTTGCCGCGGTCGATCCGTGGATGGGCGACCATACCGAGTACACTCCGTGTATCAGAAAACACGTCAAAGCGTTGGTGTTGTAGGTGAGAGTCTGAGAAGCCCGAAAGTCTGTCAACCAGTCTTACCAAGGAGTATCATTTATTAACCCAATAACTAGATTGTGTAGGTCAGATAGGCAGCTCCATGTAAAATACTGGTATTCAACTGCATCCGGTAAGACTAATTCAGATGCATTTAACTGCTCTTAAATACATCAAGGATTTAGACAATAAAACGGCTATGCTCGGCCTGGGCCTACGCTGTCCCCTCGCGTTAACGTGATAATATTGTAAAAATAAAACCAAATCATTTTAAAAGGGTAACCATGGAGTTCCTTGCCGGGTCTTCTCCACAGGAAACGACTAATCCGAACCGTGTACCCTTTCTCGACATTTTCTAAGTGCCCATGTAGGCCTATGTGAAATAAAATATTTTGAATCTTTTGCTAATAGAGTCCATAATATTAGATATCACAAAATTAATAGTATTTTTTTACTTTAGTGGATGTCTACCCCATTTTTTTATATTATTATGTTTCCAAGAACTGAACGAGTATAGAATCTACGGTCTGGAATGGACCACTACAGTCCTTTCACAGATATTATGCCAAGTGTTATGTAGCTTAATTTATTGTTTTTGACATTTAAAACTGCCTGTAAAGTATATTTAAAAAGAGCTGTGAGTTTGAAATCTTATATTAATAAACTAAACAAGTACATAAATTATTTATCTTTGTCTAGCATATCCACCAATTCATTTCAATCCCAATCAATAGAACTTAATATTCGTAATTCCCATATAAGGCGTGGAAAAATCACACAAACAGCTAAGTAAAAACTGTACGAATTTCCATCAATTACAAGCATTTAAAAAAGCTAGTTCCCATGTGCTACAGAGTTTTGTAATACATAATGTGCGACACACATACTGACGGATCGTTAGTGTTAGGTACGAGGTGGAATTGAGAATATCTGATCGGTTACTAAATCAACATGGGATATGGGCTGATAAGGGTAGGACTAAAAATCTACGCTGCAGTAAGAAAATGGAAGACAGTAAGTTGTCTCGCGTGGTACTACTGTATTAATCTGAACGTTTTTGCGCGGATAGGACGCATATTATTATCCCCATACTTACTTGTTTTTTTTTGTGTTTTTCATTTGTTATGCGTTACATTTAGAGCAAAACAATTTGTTTTCTGTATTTTGTTCATTCTTTCTAAATAATCGAATGATCGCGTGATAGAGAAATTCTTTCAGCTTAATACTCGGACTGAAAATTTTAAATTAATTAAATGAGTAGGCAAGTCTATTAGTCTGTTTTTTACTAATGTAATATTTTTTGTTTGTAGTTATGGTCAATTTTCTATGAGGTGAACTATTGTTTATAACATCATAAATCACACCTTTAAACCCCGAAGGGTTAAGTAGGGGTGTACTTAATAATACACGCACATTTCGCCAGTTATGTTTTTAAGTCTCATGTAATAGGGGGCGAGCCTATTGCCATCAACCGGGCACAAATCCAGACCCATGGCTGCAGGACCTCAAGCTTAGCAGTTGCGCTTGCGACCACTAGATCAACGAGGTTGACTATTGTTTATCTCTGAAGGAAAAGTATTAAGCACCCAACCTGCTTTTACAAATGATGATAATATTCTGCTATTTTGAGTGCCTTGGTAGTTTACAAAAGGCGACTTTCCTGTCTACTTACTTATCAGCCATAGAGACTTTCTAAACTCACTATTTTTTTAATACGCTCAGTAACCATGCCAGCTACCGTTAAATCACACAACCGTATAAGAAGTCAAATAAAATTAACACGTCAATAAACTCACGTCCAATTCCGGACCTAATAATAGTAATCGAATCATATTTCATAATCAGTTTTCTATTATATCGGCATAACTCGCACGTCACCGCACGGATCATAACGTTAGTTTGCGACTGTCCCCGCACGTACACGTTAATGTTACGCAAGCGTTCGCGCGGCAACGGAAACTAACGTACACGTAAACGCTGTGTCATTTGCGGTTGTGGTATAGTGGGAGCGGTTTTACCACAATATTCATAAGTAAAAAATCTTTGAAAATGGCTACACTTTTTTGAATGTGTGTTTGGCTAGCTACTTTATTTTCCCCAGTCGGGAATTTAAGAGAAAATTAAAAATAAAACAAACGAAATTGGTCCTGTACGAGGCCAAAAGCCCCCTAAAAAGTCACAGCGAATGATATCTATTATAACAATATTTTCAGATACTGAAATGCAAAATCAGATACTCGTAACGATGCACGACGTATATTTCAGGAAAGCGAAATAGCACATAATGAAAACTGAATTTTCTTAAAAAACTTGAAGGCCTGGGGTCTGGGGTTATTTGAGCCAAAATTCACACATTTCCACGACAAGTACAGTTTAATACTTCATTCGGTTGTAGAATTCTCGGATTGTAATCTGTTGCAGTTCCAAAAAAATGTATCCAAATGTTTCATTACAGTAGCTATGAACAACAGTAAAAGAAAAAAGATTTTCCATATCCCCTTAATCCCAAAATATGGATATATTCAAGAGAGTTACTAAATAAATCTCACAGCACCCACGGATGCTGCACTCAGTGTGCCACGGCCGGTCACACTTTTCACAAGCAGCGAAAGTGCTCATTACATATTTGCTAATTACGCACTATGACGAGTAAGTTATGTGCCGTTATAATATATTGACTTACGACTCGTCGGTTATGTAACATACCTAGGTTTTTTGCCCCATTTTTTTTGTGTACGTCCATTTTTTGTCCGGAAATCTAATGTTAAATGAATGGACTTTTGTAATTATGCTAACGGATAAGCTCTCAGACGATAAAAAAGTTACTAACGTAACGTAACGTAACCTATTCGTGTTCTGTCAGTTTTTTTCGTGATTGAAATCACATCATGTCAGTTGGGGTGTCAAAGAAACTGAATTAGAAAGAGAAATTAATTATTTGAAGTTATCTAATGTTATAGTTTCAATTCGGTATATTCTTCAAGCATGGTTATTTCTGATTTTATTTACCTGATTTTAATTTAATATCGATTATATATACTTTTTTTTAAAAAAAACGTTGCCCCACACTAGGAATTTCTCCTGTATCGTGGGTGCGTTTACAAACATTTAAACTCACATACACAATCAGTCAGACCCGGAACAACTACCTGTAGGCCATACAAATATTTGTTCCGTGTGGGAAACGAACCCGCGACACGAAGCGCAGCAGTCAATCGCACAGCCACTGCGCCAACAGTACCGTAAAATATATTATCATTCTCCTGCTTTATCCCAATTCATTTGGGGCGACGCAGCATGTCTTCTTCTTCCATACTTCTCTAATACTCGTCATCGTCTCCTTTCTTGCCATATCATCCTTCACACAAGCCATCCATTGTTTCGTTGGTCTTCCTCTACTCTTATACCCATCCTCATTCATACTCAAAACTTTCCTCACGACATTTTCCTCATTTCTCCGATAATAATTAATATCGATTATATATAAACGGTAGGTATCTTCTGGTACCTACCGTGGGATTCCAATCACTCGACACAGTTTATCAGGCAACTCAAAGTCGTTAAAGAAAAATACTGATATTTAAAAGCCTACGCGAAAGTCTGAACTGATAATTGAAAGCTAAAGACAACTAAACAAGTTTTCAGAAAAGTAAATAATATGTTCATTTCTCGAGTAGGTACTGCTCAGTGTAACTATCTAACGCCACGCCAACTAGCAAACTTTCTTTAACACAATACCAGGTCCAATTTACACTTCCACACTAATAGGTACTTTCAATACACACTAGCATTCTAAAAAAACCGGACAAGTGCGAGTTGGTCTCGCGCAACGAGGGTTCCGTACAAACTTGTAGGTATTTTTTTATTAAACTACATATTTACGGTTTTATTTTTCCTTTACATGTGCTGTAAGACATTGGTTCTTGTCAAATTTCATGATTCTAGGTCAACGAGAGTACCCTATAGATTTTGATTCCATAGTGAACTCAAAAAATATGCTTCATAAACGGTCATATCTTTAGCTCGCGTTAACTTCCAAGTTTTAAGCTGCGTCTATGCTAGCCGAGCCGAACACGAGCCGAACACGAGCAGAGCACGAGCGAAGCCCAAATTCCCATGGCGGGCGTGCTCGGTCGAGGCTTCTAAGTCCATCTACGCTAAGCGAATTCGTGCTCCGATCGTGTTCGGCTCGCCAAGCGTAGACGCAGCTTTAGACCCGAGTAATTGTTATAAATTTCAACCTGATACCTCTACGCGTTCCTGTGAAAAAGGGTCTTGACAGAGCGAGAACAAATTAAGTGATCCTATGGTCCTTTTTCCTTTTGAGGTACAGAACCCTAAAAAAGACAAAAAAAACACTAATCTATTACCGTAACAAGCGACAGATCTATTAAGATGGTCAAGCCATTTGAATAGTTTCTAATGAGTGTACTTACTTACGTCATTTTCGGTAGTGTTATGTTAAAAAAGAGTTTTTAGTCATTGTATTGTTTTAAAGCATCATCATTACCTACTTCTTGTGGTGTTGGCTATTAAAAAAACTGTTGAAACTGCGTTTCCTTTTCTATATCAAGATACTGTGAAGAAATTACACAAGTTCTATTGTATCGGTTTCTTCTGGGATAGCATGCACCACTTTAAGCCGCATCATCGCTTCACATAAGTGTTGAGGCCAAGCAAAGCAAAGGCAAGCCTATTTAATATTAAAAAAATTGACAAAAGATTAAAGGTTTTTTTTAAAAACGTTTAACACTTTTTTTTTCGGTTACGACCCCTCCCACTCTGGATGGAGTGGAAGGAAGTGTCAGACTCGTACTGACTAAAACCCATCCATGTTCCTTCTTTGCCCTTTGTGTTCCAGGGCCGCGATATCTCTTTCATCACAGTCCCGCAGCCCCGGCAGGCACGTTTAACACTTTTACCAATCATGACTTATTTTTCCTTTAACTATACCAGTAACACCTACTACACTTCCTTGAATTTAACATAAAACTAGTGTGTACGTGAATCCTATTAACACTGGTGCAATTTTAGGCAGGGTGAAAACCCTGTGTACATCTTTTCTTTTATACTATTCACAAATAACCAGACATCAAATCATTAAAGACCGTCACCTTTCATTACGAACATCCTTCCAGACATTTATGACTTGCAATCTTCAGTAATGAGAAGAGCAATCAGACGGATTAACCACGGTTCTTAACCAGAGGAAGCTTCCGACCATGCGGCGTGCATTCATCAAAGAACTAGTCCATTAAAGCGTCGTTACGATGCAAATGCACGCTCATCCTCGCAAATTCGCTGATCTAATGAATACGAAAGTGCAACTGTTCTGTGCATGGTTAAGGCGACCGTCCACTGTTATATTCGACCAAGAGGGTGGAGCTAGGCAAAGTGACATTCTGGATGATAGAAAAACAGTATGTATTATAAATACGTAAACACACACAAACACACACATGCACACACAAACACGGAGCGACTGCCTATCTGACCTCCACAACACACTTAGTACCGGGTAATACGATACCACTTGGTAAGACTGGTTGTCAGACTTTCGGGCCACTGACTACCTGAAAGCACTGTCAAAGATCTACAAATGACAGCCGGGACCAACGGCTTAACGTGTTTTCCGAGGCACGGAGAAAACTCGGTATGTAATGGGTGGTAACCTATCCACGGACCAACCTAGGTAAGCGCGGCTTAACCTTAAGATCGACCCGAGCGGCTGTTGGGGGAACTAGACTAGAATCAATTATTCTATATCCTTGTCAAGTTTGACATACAATTTTTTTTCTTATTTTAATGGCCTAATGTTGCGCTATTCAATTCATTTATTTGCCAGACATGTATCTCCACCTGGGTCGCGAAGCTAAGTACACGTGCATAGCTTAGCCGAACACTGCAGTGAAGCGACGCCTTTATTTAGCCGGGGAACATACAAATTAGATAGAAAGTAATATTACTGAAACCTAACTCTCACTTGATTGCAAGTAAATTATCGTCGAGTGCAGACTTTCGCCGTGTTATGGGTGGCTCTTAAACTATCATCAAGAGGTAGCCATTTTATGGCAGAGCAAATAACTATATTATTTCTTTGGTTTACTGTTTAATTTTAATGTTGACTTTAAATGAAGTCGAATGTGAAAATGCATTTAACTGGAGAAAACGTTTATTTAAGTGTCTTATTGCTTGAAAATACAAAATAGTCGCATCAGTGACAGTTAATAAATTACAGCTGACTTGCATTTTTCAGGGATTTCGACTTTCTTTTCCTTGTAAGGCTTTTATAGATAAATTAATCGAATGGAGCAGAATGGCAATATACAGGGTTAGTTTACAAAGACCAGCCAAATTCTCAGATATGATGCAGTACATCGTTCTGAGCCCCCCCCCCCCCCCCCCCCAATATAAATTTTTCATCGGCTATTAAAAAAAAAACAGCTGTTTCATACATTTTGACCGTATAGGTATTGCACTTTTGTAGGAATCAGCTGGTTTTTTTTTAATAACCGATGAAAAATTTATATGTGGGGGAGCTCTGGGTGATGTACTGTATCATATCTGAGAATTTGGCTGGTCTTTGAAAAATAACCCTGTATAAGGTCCCATTAAAATAGATGGACAAATTTTAACACAGCATTCAGTACGTCTAACCAAAGATATCCAAGCAAAAAAAATGATTAAAGTGACTTTATTTTGACCTAAAATATGAATTGGACAATGAACGCGGCGGGCGGTCACGTGCGCCTGCACATTTTATAGTATCAGACTTATGAGATAACAAAGACATGGATGTATTTATGCATTGGGTAACCAACATTTTTAGTGTATTTTCTTTAGCTGGTTTTTTTTCTTGTAAGTATCATAATGGGTTTTTCTTATTATGTTTTACCATTGTCTTTATTTTGGTGGTCTAAATGATTTCTAAAAGTTTGTCCATCTATTTTAATGGGACTTTATATAATAACGAAAAGAGTGTTCTCCTTCATAATTGTGAATTCCTTTACATTCACTTGCTGGCTAATAGAAAATAAAACATGTTTTTTTTTGCCATGTTCATCCAGGTTTTCCCAACAATCCCAGGTCTATTGTCTATTACATGCATACATAAACACACGCCTTTTGTCCATAGAGGCTGCCAGAAACTACAGAATACTCCTTTCGCCTTATCCACGTTCATTCATCCGGTCATACACGCACGCCTACCTAGTATATAATATGCTGAACTAGTGATTTTTGGCGCAGCCTTTAGACAGACAAATATTATCTTTTTGTTGTTATTTAGATTTAAGGTTTTTTATTTTTTAGGGTTCCGTACCCAAAGAGTAACCAACAAGACTCTATTACTAAGCCTCCGCTGTCCGTCCAACAGTCTGTCGGTGTCTCATGCGCCGTAATAGGTAGATAGATGAAATTTTCACACAATGTACATTTCTGTTGAAACTATAACAACAAACAATAAATTAAAAATGAAAGCGAGCTCCCCTACCACGATGCTACGGTGCCCTTCATGCGCGAGTCCAGCTCTCACTTGGCCAGTTATTTTTTTTCTGTTCAGATTTTAGTTTTTTTATTTCTGTTTTATGCTGCTCTTGTATCATGTGCCAAACAAACATTTCAAATTTCTTCTTCTTTCTATACACTGTGACTTTTTAGTCGTCTTACAACGGCAGCCCACTTCAAGCATCCAATGACTACTAAACATTCATAAAAAAAAAATGATATTTATGAAATTTTAATAATTTAAAAATAAAAATATTATTCAGTATTATGACGCATGACGTAGTTAAAACACCATTTTCGAGCGATGATCTACTGGACTCGAGCGCTGTGTAGCTAAGTTCTCCCGTTTGACACGTTATCATCACTAATAGGATGTTTCATAATTTTATTCTAATGTATTATTTACTGTACTTTGTACCTATTATGGCAAGTAAAAAAAAAAACACGCTTAGAGCTATTTAATGTCGGGTACATTGAGGGGACCACCTTTTTAAGACGACTAAAAAGTCACGGTGTATATCCCTAAAATAACCAATAACTTACTACCAACAAATAAGGGCATACAGCTACGTTTCCGATCGCTAGCAGCAACTTTCTCGGACGTATGACAAGTTTCTGAGATAGCCGCCTGTGACTTACGGATGTATTATAAGCATATCCGTTCGGTTTTCACCCTGATTGGAATTAATGTTGTTGCGTTTTCTTCGACTTTAAGAGTTTCTTGTCGGTATATGTGTTGCAGGACAAAATTTACGTATGTATGTATCAGTTGTTGTATCTACCAATATGAGTTTTGGTCGAGTTACCCTCTTCAAGCATCATATCTTAGTTAGAAGGAAGGCAGACATTACTACCATTTTGCATATTTTGACATTTTAAAATGTCCTTGCTCAACGTGTAATAGCGGGAAGAAATCGTAGCACGTGGCGCTCTATTCCCCAAGAAAAAAACATAACTCAACATCACGCCTGTAATCCTGAATGGTTAGGCAGAGGTGTATACCAATAGAATTACCACATTTGCCAGTTATGTTTAAGTCCCATGTAATAGGAGGCGAGCCTATTGCCATCAACCGGGCTCAAATCCAGACTAATTAATTAGTGGTTGCTACTGAGAGATTCCTCATGGAAAAACCCAATAACAATTTGCCCGACCCGGAAATCGAACCCAGGCCCTCATGCTCAGTAGTTGCGCTGGCAGCCACTAGTCCATCGAGGCAGTCTCGGAAAGAAAAAAGTCAGTCAGAAAAAAATACATGATATATGAAAGTTAATGTATGTATAATCTCTGTTGCCACTGATTCTCCCCACTCGAGAGACAATAAATCTTGACAGAAGTTTGAGCAGACGGTGAAGCAAATTAGAGAGGTCACAAATAATGTTTTTTCAAAGCTTTCACCACTTATCAAAACCTAATCATAACTTAAGAGTATAAATAAACCTCGCGACAGACGGACTCTTGAGGAACCGCAGGCTTTCGTTTTTGATATTTATTTGTATTTGACTATTATTACCAACCAGCGCCCCGCCCTTGCTTCGCACAGCGCCACCTATCGGGTCCAAAACTATATCTTATATAGCCTATATTTTAAGTTAAGCATCTAGCAGTAGAGCGGTGAAAACTGCGTTCAAATCCATGCAGTAGTTTTTGCGTGATGCGCGTACAAACATACTGACAGAAAGACAGATAGACAAAAACTCTATTGATGTTTTGGCCTCTGTTGCTCTAATAAAGACCGCCCATTTATATTTTTTTCAATATCTTCAATGTAAAGACATCGGCCTGTTACAATTTTATTATAATTATGTATAGATCATTACCTCGACTACCCGTTCTTAAGAAAAAGAGCGTTGACAGACGGGTAGACAGATAAAAAGGAGATCTTATGTAAGTTCCGTTTTTGGTTCAGAACAGGAACGTGAAAATACTTACAATAGCTAAAATTAAATTTACTCACCTATTTTTAGTCTGAGCTAACAAATGAAGCAAATCTATACTAGTATTATAAAGACGTAAGTTTGTATGTAGGGAGTAATCTCCGGAACTAATGATCCTATTCTAAAAATCTTTCACTGCCAGAAAGCTACATTTTTCGTGGCTAGCGTAGCTATTACAATTTTTGTGGATGAAGTCGCAGGCGAAGTGCTAGTCTTTTTATAATAACAAAGATTATTTATTGCTCAATAACGTCGTTACGACTGAATGGATCTAGGTGAAATTTTGCACGGCAGTAAAACATATTGTATACCATGACTCTAAAAACTTACTTGCTCGCAGTGGTACCCGAAAGCCTTTTAATTTAAATCATATAATTTTGACAAATCTTGAAGTAAAGGCTGTTGTTACAAACATACATACCGATACACACGCCTTTTTCCCTTGGGGGTAGGCAGTTACTACAGGACGCCACCTGCTAAACCCTTACATACCCCTTTTGGCTTCCTCATTAGTCTAGTGGTCGGAAGCGCGACTACTGAGCATGAGGTCCTCGCTGCGATTCCCGTTTTGGGCAAAATGTTATTGGGTTTTCCATCAGGAATATCTCAGTAGCAGCCGTAGTCTGGATTTGTGCTTCTCTTACATGGGACTTAAACATAACTAGCGAAATATAGGTGTACACCTCTGCCTAACCCTTCGGGGATTACAGGCGTGATGTTATGTCTATGTACTCCTTTTGCTTCATCTTCATTCATACATCTGGTCTGCAGTTTGTTTTGCCAAGTACCTCATCATCTGCCTAGCCTTTTCCCAACTATATTGCGGTTGGCTTCTAGTCTAACCGGATGCAGCTGAATACCAGTATTTTACATGGAGCGACTGCCTATCTGACCCACAGTTAGTAGGTACTGGGTAACGATACCCCTTGGCAAGACTGGTTGTCAGACTTTTTGGGTCACTGACTACCTAACCACTGTCAAAGATCTACAAATAAAACCCGGGACCAACGGCTTAACGTGCTTTCCGAGGCACGGAAGAAACTCGGTACTTATGTAATGGGTGGTCACCCATCCACAGACCAACCTAGGCAAGCACAGCTTAACCTAAAGATCGACCCGGGTGGCTGTGATTATTTAGTCACGCGCTCCTCAAGCTCAACTTTGCCAAGTACTTAAATATAAATAATCACAACAACAAACAGCATCGGAAATGACTTAATAAAACTTCCGTAAAATGTTGGAAATCCCACCAAGCAGCCAGCAAAAAAGAAAACAAATACCAGAACTAGGTTTGCAGCATCCACTGCACTGCTATGCGGTCGTTAGTATCATCTCTTGCATCACGATACATACCGTGCGGTTCCTAGAACATTGCCGCCCGGCACGCAGTGTCGTGCAGGTGGCGTGTGTGATGCAATGCTGGGTTATGTAAGATGTGTTAAAGATTTTTCATGCCCGAAATTGGTTTCCTTACTTCCGATTAAATCGGAGTTTAGTGAAAGCGATCTAAGGGCTTATTTTACTATCACCGGGTCTCCATCTCACAGATTTTTTCTGTACGACTGACATTTTAACTTTTAAGTGTATTGACTATTTTTGATCTATTATATTTTTTTTTCGAGTGTAATTAATTGTTTTCATGTATATTTGGGTCTACAACGGCTCTTAGCTCTAAGCCTTTTGTTAACACCATGTTTTACCTTGTGGAACGCAAATAAACGAATGTTAATATGAGTTTTTTTTAGAGAAATTGTACAAAATTATCTGAAAGATAAGTTTACTGGATCCTATCACGAGGGTGCAGGATAGTTGGATAGAGAATCAATACCAATACCAAAATGGTCTTTGATTTAGCTACTTTTCAGTTACGCCTTGTGTCTTTACTGCGTCTGACCTCATCCTAAGTCAACATCAGTCCTCCACTACATTTTCCACTTTCTGTTGCTTTAAAACGCATATTAACATTTTCAACTAAGAACTTCATACATTTTTTTAAACGCTAAAACTAATTTCTGTCGTGTCAGCAAGTGCTATGAAAACTCTATGTCGTCTTAAAGGTTGATGGAGGGACCAACACTGACTTTCCAGGATGCGCCGGTGTAACGGAAACTTTTATACAGGGTTTAAACGGACCCTTCACGCACCCTTCCAAGTATTCTGTACATCAAGCTAAGTAACTTTACACAATTTTTTTGCTGGGAAACGACTTTCTTTTTGGGGTGAAAAATCACGTTTTACGGTAGGACTCAGTAACACATTCAGAACATTGTGCTGATGGATGGATTGAATAATACGGGGGCGTGGAGGTGTTTAAAGCAAAAATCTTACTTTAAAAACATGTATTTAAAAAAAAGTTGGATCTTTGACCCCCATAACTCCGTAACTAGAAGGTTCCCAGGTATGGTCTAGAACAAAAAAAATATCGCAATGAGGGGGAGAATAAGTGCGTTTCGGCTTCGTTAAGGGTCTTTTTACACCTTTTATTTACCTCCGCTAACAATATAATTGGATTGTCGCCAAAGAACACTTACGTAAGCATAAAACACAATACGAATGGTTCCCGAGATCACACAGCTTTCACGTTATTACTCAAGGTATTGAAATAAACTTTCTCCGCGGATGTGAGGACAAAAAATGAACAAGATTAAATAACGAGACGCTGGAGATAAATTGGGTGTAGGTACCTAAACTACTTACCAGTATGCTCTTAATCAAAATATTTTATTTCACATAAATTACGTAGTTACGAAAAGACAAAAATAGTTAGACGATTCAATTTGATCGTTTCATAAGGAGGCGAAGGAGGCGGCAAGAATCTTCAAAGTTGGTTCGGGAATATTACGATTGGTACGGTGTCTCTGAAAAATATTGGAGACAAACATTTCTAAAGACTTTTAATCAAAAAAATAATCATGCTGTCTGAATTCAGAACGTATATTTGTGACCATAAATACTCAATACAATATTCTTCTATTATACGCCAGAGAAGGCTACACTAAGCTCACCATAGACATTGCAGTCAAGAACCGCCTTTTTCTTGAATGCCAATAAATTCTACAGAGTCGTCACACTAGCAGTCACCCTATTATTTTTTATATTATTTTTCCCCAGTTATAATTTCCGCTCCCAATAACTACCCACTACCCACGGAAAGAGCTGTCATAAAATGAGCTGTCATTTTCCATGACACTACATATTTACGTGTCTATCTATATGCTTCCTCGTCAAAAACAATAATTTACCACTGAAAGCAAACAATACCGTACATGACAAAGACTTCGCGAAAGCTCTATCTATCTCTCTCCAAATGCAAACAAAAGAAAGAGATGGACATGAGTTATTGATTGCGTTTAATTCATCAGTTACGTATCAGTTGCGTGTGCGCATCGCATGACACTTCCTTGCTGTTCGCTCGTTAAATAGAAAAGTGCCCGGTATAAAAAGTTTAATATCATTGAACTATAAGGTATGAGGAGTCCGGAAGAACTGGTGCTCGATAATGAACCGTATTTCTGAACTAGAAAGTCAGATTTCAATCTGACAAAGACCAACAGGACCGTCATTAGGGATTTGTTAGTTGGGCTGTTTCAGAGGTGCCAGGCAAAAGTCAAAAATGTATTGGATTGACGATGACGCCAAGCTATCGAAAAGCTTGTAAATCTTGTTGAAGGAGGCATCGTGAGGAAATCAACATGCCTGTGACATATTTCTCGACGGCATGTAAAGCCAAGTCAATGGCCCATGGGCGGCATAAAAACTCTGACACCAGGTTACTCACTAACCACACGATAAAGAAGTTGTTGAAGAAACGAAACGACTTGAATGCGATTACCACTTTCCTTGACCCTCATCAAACCAATGCAAGGGTTTTCCGATGGCTAAAATCAGCATTGTGATATCTGCCACTTAACCATAAGCAAGATAAGTAACCCTAGATTTTAATATGCCTTAGAAATCATGTCTTCTTTTCCGTTGAAAAGGCCTGGTGGAAACTACCTTGATATACCTTCCAACAGCAATCTATTTATAAAAAGAACATTGAGAGAAAACGGGCATTAGACATTTATTAGGTGTCACTTAGTGCTGGTGAAAACGGACATTAGCTATTCAGTTAGGTGGCACTTATATTGTTGATGGAAACGGACAGCAAGCATTCAGTTAGGTATCCCTTAGTGTTAGTGAAAATGGGTAGTGGTGGGCGGGTCTGTCTGTTTCTCTGAATCTCCGAAACGGCAGGACCGATTTTGACGGGACTTTTAATGGAAGATAGCTGATGTAAATCCATGTTATTTAAATAGGAAAGCAATATTTTTAATTATTTCACGCGAACGAAGGTCACGGGCAACAACAGCTAGTACAGTAATATAAACTAAAACCTACAGCTTGCGCAGGCGCAGGGCATTCAGTAAAAGGTTTTGCAAACATTTGCCAGGCATCCACTTGACTGCTAGGACGCTAAAAACGCCATTAGGGAAACCAGTTTTCCTCACTCGACTCTCACAAATTGCGTTGAATGAAGAAACTGATGCGCGTTTTCCATTTCTAGATTCTAGATCTGTTGCGTGGAAAAAATAATTTGTCGAGAAGAACTATCCAGTAATTTACTTAACTTTAAGGTTGAATTTTTGATTCTGCCCCTGTATTCACAAACGCTTCGATTCAGTCATCATCTGTATAGACTTTCGACTTCCGAGGTCCTGAGTTCGATTCCCGGGTCGGGCAATATGTTATTGGGTTTTTCCATCAGGAATTTCTCAGTAGCAGCCGAAGTCTGGATTTGTGCCCGGTTGATGGCAATAGGCTCGCCCCTATTACAAGGGGCTTTAACACTATCAGGTACAACAGAAACTGAAACATATAACTCTGCCAGATCTTGTCAATCAATACACTTGTTCAATTAAATTTATATGTAGCTAAAATTGAATTATTATAACATTACAAACGTCATGAATTATTATAAGAATAAAAACAGCTGTTCCGTAATCGATGTAACACTAATAAAGAAATAGATCGCAACCACAGTTAGTGGTCAGTTGCAACGACCGGGCGACCACTTTTTTAACCGACCGCGGAAGTACGGTGTTGTGTTTTAACTTTTTGTTAACCTTGTGCTGACTAAACTTCAGTTAGAATGATATTGTTATCGGAGAAAGAATGGTGTCTTATTATATTGGTATTATTTATTATTTTATTGGTATACGAAAACCATTTACTAATCTCAACGATTTTATAAGACTTTATTTTTATTTAAAAAAAACTGAGAAATAGTCATTCCTAAGTTATTCTTAAGTTACCAACTTCGACATAGCAATAAGCAATTAATGACAAGTAAATACTAAACAATCACTATTATGATTGTATTTCATCGATTTCTAGCAACGAGAGACAAATAATAATGAAGCAAGCAATAAATAGCAAGTAGTAAAAGTTTACACTAAATTATAGACACTAAAAACGAAATAGAGAACGAAATCATTAGATTATGTTGCCAATATCGTAAAATATTATTTGTAATCAAAATGCAAGAGATCATAGATTCTGTGAGAGTAATAGATAAATTCAACACAGATTTAATAACTTTTCTTATATTTGGATGCCATTTTTGACCCACACTGCGGCTAATCAGACGCAGAAAGGCATAATTCTGTAAATTGCAAACTTTTTATGATCATAGCACAGCTTAAAACGCATCTAAAATCATAAATTGCTCAATGACTCGATGCTATTAACAGTTCAGTTGATATTCAGACGATATTAACAGAACATTCTTTCGCGTATCGCAATTCCAAAGGTTTAGAAATAAGCCCGAAACGGCTTTGCATCTTAGGTCGCGATGTGTTAATACTGCTGCACTAGCGATATCAGCAGTAAGTGCAATTTTTGACAAAATGAGTTAAATATTGATTCTGACTCAGCGCAACGAGCTCTACCAGATGTGCTGACAGCTGTTTTAACACGTTGAACGCCAGTGCTTTTTCTTCGTTTTTCCATTTGGGCCATGGGGGGCACCATTTGGTCGACAGTTAACTGTTCCGTTGGGGCCGCGGCGGACAACATATGACCGCGAGCCAGAGGCAATTTTAGGCGTCTCTATTGGGCCGGCGGGCACAGATATGAAGCTAATATGTATTTGACGTGACCCCCACGGCCCTGCAGACAAATAGATTGTATTTGGTTTTTAGTAAAAACTATGACTTTGAAAAATATGACAAACTAGCTGTTCCCCGCGACTTTCGTCCGCGTAGAATTATTAAAAATACAATTTTCCCCGTTTTTGCAACATTTTTCTTTACTGCTCCGCTCCTGTTGGTTGTAGCGTGATGTTATATAGCCTATAGCCTTCCTCGATAAATGGACTACCCAACACTGAAAGAATCATCCAAATCGGACCAGTAGTTCCAGAGATTAGCGCGTTCAAACAAACAAACAAACAAACAAACAAACAAACAAACAAACAAACAAACACTGCAGCTTTATAATATTAGTATAGATAATTTCGGGACATGACTTGTTTGTAAGTTCTAAAGGAAAAAGTGTGTATGATAATGTGTTATTTTATATTTTTCCATAAAATTACTATTTATAATGTGTTGTAAAACACTATACTGTTACTTAAGTAGTTAACATCTGGTTAAAATTGTACTACATAGCTGTTAGGATTTAATTTTTCGGGGATAGTTTGATAAATGAAACTACATCAAACGTGTGACAAATCGACAGCTCCTTTTGCCCTATTACAGTCTAGCACGATTTTCGGCTTCGATACCGTTTTTCCTCGCTTTATAATTGTCTGGAAACGGTCGGAATGTATGGTCGAAAGAACAAGTACGTCTCTTTTATTTTTCCACTTCATGATAGTAATTCCATCTTCGCTCTCTCTAGCTATATATTCACCCGTCTTCAGTTTATCATTAGCAACCTCTTTTGGTATATTCCTTCTATTTTTTCTACTAGTACCCCCTAGAAGTGTTTCATTTTCCGATGACCGACACCCCGACTTAAAATTTAACAATCGGGCATTTTTAACCTGGCTCCTTTGACTAAATAAGTGAGGCCCATATGTTGTCCCCCACGGCGTTTAACGTGTTAATAGCTTATCGAGAACTGATAAATTTCGTTAATAATCAGTTTCAGTTGCTTCAAGTAATACTAGATATAAAAGGATCGTCATCATTTAAAACTATTCTAATATTGAGTGAACAATATAAAAGCGCTTTATTTGGGCTACACGTTTCAATCATCACAATTAATAAAGGGTGTAAACAGACCCTTAACGAAGCTGAAAGGTAGTTGTTCTTCCCGTCACTGCGATCACTTTTTTGTTCTAGACCATACCCGGGAACCTTCTAGTTACGGAGATATTGGGGGTCAAAGTTCCAACTTTTTCACAAGTTTTTTTGTAAATACGCGTTTCTTATGTAAGATTATCACTTTAAACACCTTCACGACCCTCGTACTATTCAATCCATCCATCAGCACAATGTTTTTAGTGCGTTACATTGAGTTTTACCGTAAAACGTGATTTATCACCCCAAAAAAAGTCGTTTCCCAGCAATAATTTTTGCGTAAATTTACTTAGTTTGATGTACAGAATGCTTGGTTGACGGCTTCGTGAAGGGTCTGTTTACACCCCGTATAACTTAAAAAAGGATTCCGGAAAAACAAAATTGTAACAAAAACTTTGCACGCCAATTACTCAAAACTATGCAAAACATACTTACGGCTCTTATGCTTAGCGCGGCAGAATAGGTCACCAGAATAATCAGTTTCGATCTCAATCTCAATCTCTTCAGATAGCCAGGGCGAGATCTCGAATGGCCAATTTCGTCTTAGCACGCGAGAACTCGAGTTAAAACGCGACCCAAGATTAAATCGTTACTTAGTAACGTTACCTAGTACATGAATAGTCGACTTCGCTATCACATAATTGACATTAACCCAAAGACACAACACAGTGTAGTAAGTTCTCAGTCACAGGCCACTTACCAGCCATTGATTTACGTCAGAAAAAAAAGAAGTGTTTACTGTGGTTACATAGAGCCGACGTGATGTTCCAATCCAGGTCATTTGGACGTTAGACCAGTTTTTATTACATCTGCTGAAGGAAAACAATGTGATGTGGTCATTATGACTTTAGTAGATGGTCTGGTTGAATGTGGCCACGTTTGGTGCTGTCAGATCGTGAAAGTGGTGATAAAATTGGGTAATTTGTTGGTTTTACTATTTTAGATGGACCGTCTGCTGTTAATTAGACCTTAGAAAAGGTTTTCTTTCGGAAAATATTTAAATGACTCATAAATGTCACTTGAGAAATCTGTAGGTTGTCGAGAGCATATTGTTTTATTTTATTGCTCACCCCCTTAAGCGAGTAGCGTGATAATATATAGCCTAACATGTGAAGAAGCCTGTAAGGAATATTTGTGCAAAATTTGAACAGGATCTATGCAGTAGTTTTTGAGCCAAGTCGGAACATAAAATTGGATTTTTACGATTTTATTATATGTATAGATGCTATTCGTTTTCAGCTGTCAACCATCCATCGGTAGCGCTCAAGGTTACTGCAACCATTAGGCTATCATCTCTCGTTATTAACCAACGACAACTTCAAATCAACACATAATCACGCCCTCTAATGGTTAGCAGAGGCGACACACCCACATTTCGCTATAAAAATCCCAAATAAAAGCCCCAAGACCAAAAAGAGAATGCTATACACCTCTTCAAGCATCCATTCATTATTTATAGTCAATTTCCAAAGGTGAAAGAAGACATCCGTCCGGCAGTAGCCCCGACAGTGATAAAGGTCAGAATGTCACGCGGATCTACCGGCGGTGAGCAAAGACATCAACAAGCCATTCACTTAGTACGATGAACAGAAACTTAGATGCAAGAGTGTTTGAAGTCTTATTAAAAACGAACCGTGTGCTCTGGGACTTTCATACGATTTTTTCCCCAATTCTGTTTAACCCCTTGATTTTCGAATATTTGTCCTCAGTGCTCACCTTTTTTTTTAGGGATGGGAAATCATCAAATAACTCCTCCCGCTCTGGGTGGAGTGGGAGGGAGTGTCAGACTTTTACTGACTAAAACCCATTCATGTTCCTTCTTTACCCTTTGTGTTCCAGGGCCGCGGTATCTCTTTCGAACAGTCCCCCAGCCCCGGCAGCCTCAGTGCTCACCTTCGCCTTATAAGGAACTCTGCATCATATACTTCTAGACCCCGCGGTTTAGGCTGTCCATTGTCAGTCAGGGGGATGAATTCACTGACACTGTATCCTTTTCATTACCTGTGGATACAAAATATATCAGATGGCCTTTCTATAATCCTTGACATCTGTATTGTAAAGTATGAGTACCAGGTAACAGCTTAGGGTCAGAACTATTAATAATACTCATAGGTTTGCTTTGCAGTAAGCCTTTCCTCCAAACCAGCCCAGCTCATTCCATGGATGAAGGAACAAAAAACTGTGTCATAAAACAGCCTCAATAGTAGCATTTGAGATATCTTTAAAGCAATTGATATGATATTACTGGACTTTCTGTGAAAGTCTCTATTGTCCTGTTGAGCTTTAACCACTTCTCAAGGCCTTGAGCATCCTCAAACAGTCAGGTTATTGGCTTTCATGCCGGCTTTCACAACAACCAGTCGTTGCCTTTCGATCTTCCTCCGCGCTAACCAAAACTGCATGTATATGCAAATTCAGGTATTATCTGTCTCTTCATTTGGCTTCGAATGATTAATGTTCATCATCTTCCTCCATCATCGCTTTCTTGAATAGGCTTCCATTCCATTCCATTTTTTTTTCAAGATGCTACAGCAGCAGGTTAATATAGATTCAAGAAAATGATGACCAACAGCGGCATAATTATATGAGGAAAGAAAACGCAGAAAAGTTCTACCAGTAATGTTGCCAAAAAACAATAAAATCAACAGAGATCATTCACGCGGGAAATCTCGATTACCAATTTCATAATCGATATTGCATTGACAATTTTTCTGTATCTGCTGCAAAAAGTCGATACCCGAATATCGAACCCCTCAAACGAATTGATCAGTTCCAAATCAAATTGTTTAATTCTATTTATCGTACCGTAGCACCCGCTAATGTCAACATGCACCTTTTAAAATTATAATTACGACATTCTGCGAGTAGTAGTGGTAGTATTTGAGCGCGCGCGTTCCTCTCCCCTCGACAGTCACGCGCGGACGCCATGGCGGCCCGACGCGCACTGACATTCTCGCGCGCCAAATTCAAATTCTAGTCATTCTTTTTTTTTCAAACGTAAGCATAGACGAGATAAATGTTTTGACGGTGTTTTTTTAATGACTACTGAAGACGATGGTAACGACTGACATAGTGACGTGACGGTGACAGTGACTAGTGTGACAAAATGACGTGACTTGACTCGGATTGACTGACTGGACTTGACTGCGGAGCGGAAATGCAGGTTGGTAATGCACTTTTTATTTGGAAGAACTTTAAAGCGAATAAGGAAAAAATTATTTCTGAATTATAATGATTTTCCAGTACATTTCTTAGAAGCTTATTTTAAAAAAAAATAGTAAGTACGAAAAATAGTACTTAAGTCACAGTAATGATACCATTCCTGAAACAACATGAATTTGTTCTAGAAAAAGTTGATTATTTAATAACCTTGACCCTACAATGCTAAATATATTACAATACTAAATAATTATTACGAAAACAAGGTTAAGTATGTCACTGCCATCATTAAAAATTCAAAATGTATGCACAAGGTGTAACAAAACGTCATAAAATTAATTATAATAAGGCTGTTGTTGGAAGTTTACACAAAATAAACCCTAACAGCAGTTGAAAGGGCCTCCCAGCAATTATGAAATGCTTTAAGCAGATGCTTTAAGGCATTTATAAATACTTTATAAATGCCTTAAAGCATCTGCTTAAAGCATTTATAAAGTATTTATAAATGCCTTTTTCATCTGCCAGTAACAATTCACAGTCGATAAAGTTATAGAATTATAATTAAAACTCTTGGAAACAAAAGTAGGAATGAATAGTTGGTTAACTACCAAGAAATATTTTCTAAAGTAGTTTAATGTAGACGCCATTAAAAATTTCAAGATATTTAAGATTCTACCAAAAATTGTTTAAGCAAAATCAGCATATTATGATTATAAAAAGGAATTCTGAAAGAGAGAGAAAAGAATTCTGTAATTCTCCACGAGGCCTCAGTTTGTGCTGGTAGATTCTTCTTCTTCGAATTTTTTAAACTCCTTCCTAGAGTTTGTCAAAATATTGTGACGTTTTTATTGAAAAATTATATTAAAAAATATTACCAAAAAAAAAAACATTCAGGCAAAACCGCGCTTTCTACAAAAAATCTCACAAACAAACTAAATTAACCCTATAAATCAATTAAGCAAGTAAACAATCGCTCGTTTCGCTTTCATAACAAGCGAACAAGCGATACGCAAATCTATAATTATTATGTGAGCGAGCGAAAGCGCGTTCGCTTTCACCCGAGGTCATGTATCATCATGTTATCACATATTGAGAACCGAACACCTTATGTGGGATTTTATATAAGAACTTTTCTTTATTTTTATGTCAACAGACATTCATAGGAAATATTCGATTGTTAATACTTTCTAACATGTAAGCCTACATGGAGTTGTAAACGCACCCACGATACAGGAGAAATTCCTAGTGTGGGGCAACGTTTTTAAAAACAAAAAAATATACAAAAATAGAATTCTGTCTCCGCAAATTACCGAGTGCTTTGCGTCTTCCCTAATTCACAGAAAAAGAAAATAGCGATTGTCTGGTAGGATATTGAGTACAAATAAAACAAAAATGCTGATAAAAGTAACGCCTAAAAGTAAAAAAGTTATGTGAGGGAATCATCATCATCATACACTGCCAATTGCATCATAAGCCTTTCCGTCTCCACAATTCTGTGCCAGTCCAGGTTTTACCGATCATCTCAATCCTCAAAGATGAAAGCTACCGTATCAGCACTTCAAATCTTATGCCCAATTAACAATTGTTAACTCAAGTTAACTAAACAAACATTCTTTACACAAGCGAAACTCTTCTAAATGCTTCGTGAAGACAAGTGGACGAGCTACCAGTTTTCCATAATGCAAATGATAAATATTGATCATCGTTAAGAGTTGTTCATTCGACAGTGATTGCTGATGAAAGAAAACCGGTCTCAAAGTGCGTAGATCACACTTTTACTGTGCCACTGACGGTTGTTGCAATGAAGATGTTAATTTCATTATTTGCTTTCGATTTAGCAATGAAGACATTATAAGGAAGAACGAACTTATAATGTTTGAAAGAGAAAATACTGGGCACCTGGGATTCACAAATATTTACAATGCAACTATCTTGGACAAAGCAAATGAACAATATGAAGCACGCGTAAGCAAAAGCAAATACCAAGGACAAGAATTTTAACCCATCACAATATAATAACTGTATAATAACAAGCACACTTTTGAGATTTTGATGATGTAGCTAGGCAATGGTGAGTACTGAGATTACGAGTAATAAAGTTGGTGTGGAAGATGAAGACATACTGCCCCAATCCCAATCAAATTAGGATAAGGACACAGGGTCGATGAGGATGACAACATTGCGAGTGATGTCAAAGATAATATCGATAGAAACTATTGGTGACCGAAGATCCATGACGTAGAAAGTCATATTAAAAGTATAACAGCTGCTAGTCGTTCTGCACTACTAAAACTAGTACGTAAATGAGCATGATACGAAACTACATGCTGTTTTTCCATGTGCATCCAATAAATTTTATTGCCATTCGTAATTAAACGCAGCAAATCGTTTCCTGATTCACTTGAACGATTTTCATTAAAATAAAATTACCATTCGCTTCCCTCATGTAACATTGCATGTGGCTTCTTTGGTGCATGTCCTTAAACTTCGTATTTACTTATGTTCTTGGTAGCTAGGGATTGGGGAAACACATTAGTGACCTTTGATTCTGTGCTATTCGTAAAAGTTGTTTTGCTATGTTTGGTCACGTTTCCTCATGTTTATTGTTAAGGTTTGTTAGAACTACTGTTCCATGTCATAAAGATAAGTTCGTGTTCTACAATTAAAGTCAGGAGTCAACTCAATGCTTACTGAAAATGAATGGAATATTTTTGTTTTCTTTACGTAGACTCTTCGAAATGATAATCGGTATAAAAGAAGTTATTTGTTTTACGCTTGACAGAGTTTCTTAGCACGGAAGTTTCTCTTCTTTCAACACTGATCAGACCTTGGTTTTTCATATGCTATCTTCAACTTGTTCTTTCTCTCGGGTGTCCGGTGTTGATACCCAGCCAAACAATCGTCATCCTTAAAGTCATAGCTGTGTCAATTTCGCAATAAAAAAGCAAAGATTGCATCAACTTGCAACATTACAGTTAACTCTTCTTGTGTAGGTTGAAATCACAGTCAATTTACAAGAAAAAGACAGTTTAAAAACCGATAACGTCCAATACAAACGTGAAACTTTTTTAAATCACTTTCTCCCGAGAGATTTCCATTATTTTCGAAATAACATTTACATAATACATATTGACTTTCCCTTGAATTCTTACGTTTACAATATGTTAATACCAACTTGCCTTGGGACTCTTATTATATTAGTAGCATATTTTTATACCAACAAGGGACATTTCAAGCAATTATAGACCTTGTTTCGTGGTGTAAAGATTGTTTATGTATGGACGATGATATTTGACCTTTCAGTACGGGGTGTTATTGCAAAATAAGTACGTGTTGCATGTTATAGTTGCTCATCACGATTCCTTTTGAATCCGTTTTTGAATCCGGTTGGGTTTTGCAATGTTTTTTTATTAATTTGCAATCGTTTGCATTATAGATCGAGGCTGTTATTGTTTACTGCATAATTTAATTTAAAAATTATTATAATATGCATTTATTTAATTCAATATTATGCTAATATGGCTATTCAATCATTAGGCAAAATTGTTTTTTTTTTTTGTAATAACATACATAATTTATTTCAAAATATTCTAATACGTCGTCTACTATCTAGGCAATTCTAGGCCCTGGATTCATATTCTAGGCGAGAAACAGATTCGCAAAATCCTATCCTACTAATATTATAAATGCGAAATTTTGTGAGGATGGATGGATGTTTGTGACTCTTTCACGCAAAAACTACTGACCGGATTTGGATAAAATTTGGCACACAGATAGTTTATAACCTGGATCCCGTGGGACATTTCCGATCTCCACGCGGGCGATGCCGCGGGCATAAGCAAGTAGCTTACAAAATTATCATAAATCTTGCGAATATGTTCCTCACTAGAGTTGACTTTCCTAAAACGCCAGAAGTTCCATAAGATAAAGTTATTCCCCCACATTTATAAACAACTAGCTTTTGCCCGCGGCTTCGCTCGAGTTAATTTAGAACTTAAAAATCAATTCGAATTGGACTCTGCTTGAAATAATTTAATTCAATCATGATTCGAAATACACGTGGCGCCATCTATGACCAAAAGAACGTTATTATTGTTTTCCTCGGGAAAAGTACTTTTTTCAGGATGAAAGGTACCCTATGTGATGTCCGTTTCTGTACACGTGACAACGTATATACAAAATTTCAGGATGATCGGTTCAGTGGTTTAAGCGTGAAAAGGTAACAAACAAACCTACTTTCGGATTTATAATATTAGTAAGGATAAGGATAAGCATTTCTGGTTTCTTTTTAGGCACGTTCGATTTTTTGGACACACTGTCAGGGAAAAATTCATTTATCATAGAACCGAATCATACCATCACGCTCTTTTTAGCCGATGTCGCAGACCGAGGTATACCACCTTCTCGCTTCTCTAATCAATATAATTATTGTGAACTAGGATCATAGCATCAACATACTAATTAATCAGTCGTGATTACATTAGATATTGATACAAGGCGTTAATGCCTGCGGTTTACCGAGCTGTATAATTAATTGGTTTGCGATCTCACCGCAGCACGCGAGACCATTACCATAATGTGTTAAGGTATAATCTAGTGATCACGTTTACGTCAGTCAATCATTATTAGAGTAGTGGTAACAGTCCTGGCTTTCGAGTTGTGGGTCGTACGTTCAAAACAAGGCAAAACATGGTGTAAGAGACATTGATTTAAAAACTGACGTGTGAATGTGTGAACATTGTAGGCTTTGTAGATTTCCAGCTGCTTGTTAACTTTTGTTAACTTTGTATCTTTTTTTACATCTTTTGTAGTAAACAACGACTTATTGTCGGGCCTACGCTGTCCCCCCTACCTAAGTACAAATGCTGTAACCATGATAATATTGTAATACCAAATGATTTGAAAAGAGTAACCATGGAGTTTCTTGCCGGTTCCTCTCCATAGGAAACGACTAACCCGAACCGTGCACCTTTTTGTTGACGTTTTATAAGTGCCCATCTAGGCCTATGTGAAATAAAATATTTTGATTTTGACGAATTTCAACACTGGTGGGTCTAAAATCATGTTGGTGCTTACTGAATTCATGATAACAGATTCGGGGTACTTTGTGCAAGTTTCGAACGTTAAGGATAGACGGGTTGTATTTAGTTGTATTATTTTTTTGCCATAATTTATGCTTTAAAATTATCATTAGGATGCAGCTTCCTCTTGTCTGGTATTAACGACAAATTGAGATAATCAATCAGTGTTTTCGGTTGATAAGGATATCCATTTTTTGCAGCGGTTATTCGAATCGCATACGCAAACGCAAGGCCACCATTATTATTATCTCAGCGGATTACTGATTTTTTTAATAGAAAGTAATTAGTGGTAACTTTACAGAGTAGAAAACATGACGAGTTTCCTTTTGGTATCAATGCCAATAAACCTCCCACAACTGCAATTAGAACAGACGTGTAGTTTTGTTGTATATGAAGATAGTTTGCCCACAGATTGTTTAAAAAATACACTGCTTAACCAATCCCTTTCATTTGTTCCAGCGGTGGCAATGGCGAGGGTCTGGAAGGTCGCACGGAGGAGACGCAGTTCCCGACGGCGAACATGATGAGGCAGTCGCCTCTCATGAAGAGCTGTCCCTTACGAGGAGCGCCGAAATGTCCTCCTGCTTCTAAGAGGTATGGTCTCCTTGTACTAACTTGTTAATAACGACGGTACTCAAACATCTTGGAGCCAGGGGGGCAGGGAGACTCAGTGTGGGGAAGAAATTGGTGTCTGGCTGCAAGTTTTCCAGCTGATCTCCAATCATACAAGTGTCATCATGAGACAAAATCAAAAGATATTATTGGAAATATAAAATAAATGCATTCAAAAGTGTCACGTAACATTCCTGATAACATTTTTAGCTTGTGAAAGTTTTTTAAGCAAATTGCTTTCCTTCTCCAGATACCGCACCCACGACGGTACCTGCAACAACTTCAACCGTCCCCGCTGGGGGGCAACCATGACTCCCGTCCAACGGTTCTTGCAGCCTTCCTACTCCGACGGCATCCAAGCAGCAAGAAGATCCATCTTCGGCTCCAAGCTCCCCTCAGCAAGAGAGATCAGCTCTAACATCCATGAAGACAAGAATGCAGAGACCATAGGAGTGACCCATCTGCTGATGCAGTGGGGGCAGTTCCTGGATCACGATGTTACGTCTTCCTCGCAGTCGAGAGGGTTCAATGGGTCGGTGCCCAGGTGCTGCAAAGCTGGAGGGAAGGACTTCGTTCCAAGCGAGTTTATGGTAAGGTTTTATTTAAGCTTTTTAGTTTTTTGCCTATTATTTAAGTGACCTCATGGTAGGTTTAGGCCAAACAAACAAATAATCATGACAAGAACAGGAGCATTGTACTTCTTGATATGTTTTGTCGATTTGTGTTGTAATAAACCAACTAAAGAGTAACACCGAGAATCACAGGACTGGTCGATGTGGTGACTCTTCGGCGAGGCCTATGTCCCTGTCAGATCAGTGGACGTAATTTGGCTGATAGGATGATGTATACACGCTCAAATTGTGTAAACGAATGAGTTCTCTGGCTGGAACATACATCACTACCACAGAAACAATTATAGGAAACAAAAACACCAGCCCCGTAGAATCCCGGACTCTCCTTACTTATTTTGCCTCCATTTTGTAATCATACCCTTTTTTCCACAGCATCCCGAGTGCTTCCCAATCCCAGTGCCCGAATCAGACCCGTTCTACGGCCCCCGCGGCGTGCGGTGCTTAGACTTCGTGCGATCATCACCAGCTCCTCGAGATGACTGCGCTCTTGGCTGGCGGGAGCAGCTGAACCAGGTGTCAGCGTATATTGATGGGTCACCGCTGTATGGGAGCTCGGCTACCAAGTCGGATAAGCTGAGGCTATTTAGGAATGGTGAGTGGTTTGAGATTTTATGTTTTAAAAAAAAGTGGAAATGAGCGTTACTGAAGATGTCAAAAAACTTTTTAAAATAACATAACGTCACCTCTTTTCCCCCTGGGTACAGGTGTAGGTCGGAATATTCACATTTCGAGTCCAATTGCCGTCAACCAGGCACATAGCCAGACTCCGGCCTGTTATTCGAATACTTTGAAATACCCTTTTAAAAACTGTCGTCTAGATTTTATTGTCAAACCATTCAGAATCTCGGATTTTTCAAACCGTATAATTCCTAACAGGCATGCTCCAATATGGCAAAATGCAACAACGTCGTCCAGTCCTACCACCACAGCGCAGCGACGAGCTCTGCCGGAAGGGAGCCGTGTCCACCGACTGCTTCAAGTCTGGAGACGCCAGGGTCAACGAGCATCCGGGGCTGGTGGCCGCACATATTGTGTGGCTGAGGCAGCATAACAGGTGAGGAAGCATTTAAACTACTTGCGCTAAGAAGTACGCATTTGTTGCTTCTGAACGCTTGGTATACGTACTACTAAAGTTGGTGATGAACCAAGTAGGCGTCATGTGTGATGAACCCTTAGCTTGCACCGCATCCACCACCACTTTAGAAAAGATCATTCTTGTCAACCTTTTTGTAAAATGATGCCATAAGGGAATGATGAGCAGTAATCTTCAAAATTAATTGATTTGCTTTTATTCCAGGATGGCACAAGAACTTACACATCTGAACCCGCACTGGAGTGACGAGAAGATCTACCAGGAGACGCGCAAGATAGTTGGAGCCATGATACAGCATATCACGTACAGGGAGTTCCTGCCTATTGTGCTGGGTGAGTTAATTGCCGAAGAGAATGCATCGCTTAGACTAGCTCACAGTCAATTCGTATACGAAACCTTTATTGGCAATACGGGATCGTTTAACAACATTCAATATTTTCATTACCCGGTTTAAGGAGGTATTTAGGTTTGAGTTAGTTCTAACTAACTCAAACCTAAATACCTCCTGTTGGTTTTTTCACTGCAACTAGATTTGATATGAGATTATGAGCAGGTCTTCCAATCTTTCTCTACTAGTCTTACCAAAAAGCTGCTTAATCAACCTTTTCCCCACCAGGTTCCGAAGTGGTCCACCGCTTCGACCTGGAGCTGCAGAAGAAGGGCTTCTACAAGGGCTACAACCCCAAGATCAATCCCAGTCCAGCCAGCTCGTTCGGCTCAGCAGCCTTCAGGTTCGGGCACAGCCTCGTGCAGTCGTCCATGGTGCGCTTCGATAGGTTCCATCGCCCTATGGGTAATAGTACGTATCTAGCCTGAAACGTTAACTAGAATATGTGTGTGTGAAAAAATGAGTCACGTTTAGGCTAACCGGGTATCGCTTATCATAAAGCTTGTACTATGCGATGCAGAGGTACAGCACCTTTCCGCTGCCAAATACAGCCTAATGGTTCTATAGGTCTTCTTTGTTATCAAAAGGTTGATGCATTTGGATACAAAACCGATGCTTTTGGCTAGTTCAAAAATAACAAAGTTCTGCGCAAGACGTCACAAATAATTTGCTCTTAACCTTCCTCTTCCAGACGTTTCACTCCACAACGAGCTGACCAATCCCTCCAACATCTGGTCTATCGGCGCAGTAGACCGTCTGCTCCTCGGCATGCTGAACCAGCCCATCCAGAAACGCGACCAGTTTATCACGGGAGAGCTCACCAACCACCTCTTCCAAACTCCTCAGTTCGATTTTGGCATGGACCTGGCAGCTATCAATATTCAGAGGGGGAGGGACCATGGAGTACCTCCGTATACGTCGTGGAGGGAACCCTGTGGGTTGACAACTATTGAGGATTTTGAAGATCTGCTAAGGGTGATGCCGGCTGGAGCTGCGAGGAAAATGAAGGCGTTGTACAGGTGCGTGCAATTTTTTTCAATACCTACTTGATGAAGAATTAATCCTTACAGAAAATAAAGTTTAAATGAAAGTTCTCAAGAGTTTCTCATAATGTCTACTTAAAATTTACAGCAACTTGTTTGATAGATATTTCCTGATTCCCAACAAATATAGTTAACTATGGTAGCTAGGTTAGTTCCACAGGAACTATTTATTTACTTGTGGTCTTACACCATACACTTTACCATTTTAAATATCCACATGGTAAAATGGAACCGCTTTTTTTCTAAAACGCACATCTTAAGCAGAATACATTATTATAATTATGAAATTTTTCACACTATGATATTTTTCAGGCATGTGGATGACATAGACCTGTTCACTGCGGGCATGGCAGAGCGGCCGGTGGTGGGTGGACTGGTAGGGCCAACCTTCGCATGCATCATAGCCCAGCAGTTCGGTAACCTTAGGAAAGGAGATCGATTCTGGTAAGTTAAATAGAATTTGAGACTAAAGTGCACCAATAACAACTACTGGTAAACTAAGGCAAATTCTCTAATTTTTATTTTCAGGTATGAAAACGGAGGCTTTGACTCATCATTCACTCCAGCACAGATCCAGCAAATACGTAGAATCTCCTTCGCACAAGTCCTCTGCCGCACTTTAGACACCATCGAGACAGTGCAGCCCTTCGTCTTCCTCTCAACTGACAACCCTGACAATGACAGAATATCTTGCCAGAATGGACTACTGAACAACTTTGACCTATCACCCTGGATTGAAATAGACTCTGAATCTGACAATGATATACGTCAAGCTGAAGAAACGACTTTAAAACAAATCAGGAAATCCACGACTACATCAAAACCTACAACGACCAAAAAGACTGCATCGAAAGGAGCGATAAGACCTCATAAAAAGAAACCTGACAATAATCCTACTGCTATTAAAAACATGACTATCGAAAGTTTGACTAAAGAAAACCCGACTGACAAACTTAACGTGACTGAACTAAAAAAAGACAATGACAGTGACGAACTTAACCTGACTTTGACCAATGACATGACTAGCACGACTGCTAAACCTAACATGACGACTAAACCCACCGTGACAAGACGTGACGTACTGATCGATGACAAACTTGACTTTAAAAACAAAAGCAGACGATTTGACGACAAAGTAGATTCTAGACGCAGACCATCAAATAAATATGACGAATATGACTACGAAGATGACGAAGACACACATCAAGTGCAGTCCGTTGTCATTAACAATGTTGCACATAAAAGACCTCAATTTAACAGACCAAACAACCGACCTAATAACAGACCAGTGATTACAGTGACAGAGAACATTGACAAATATACTTACTTGATTAACTACGTGCCGAGACCAACTGAGTCTTGGCGACAAACGACTAGAAGACACACTACTGGACGACCTATGTCAGACCGAGACGTGGTCAAAGTGACCTATCAGAGTTATGACGACACTTACAGACGACCAAACAAACCTTACTATTACAACAGACAAGACGACCCGCCGACCAATTACAGATACAACCGACCGACACATACTACTAAATACACATACCCATCATCCGCTAGGTCCAATGACGAGACTGTGACACAAAGAAACAAAGTGACTGACCAAACTGACACTAAAACTGAAAGCACGACTGACTTGTACAAATTAGTAACCTTTGGGTACGTAGGAACTTACAAAGGTTCAGTTAGTACTACTGAAAAGAAGGTGACTGAGACGACTGACAAAATCAAGACTGTAAAAGACGTAACTGACAAAAAAGAGACTGTAAAAGACTTGACTGACAAAGAAGTGACTGAAAGACATAAAGCTGAGAGTGTTAGCAAAGACTTTTCGACGTTTGACGCAAATGACAATGACAACAAGAACATGAAACTATCGACATTCTACGTATACGAGACTGCGACTAAACCTTACTTACAAAGACCGACTAGACGTAACGACGAAATGCCCATACAGACTAACAAATACTACTACATTAGGAATGTTCTTCACAAATACTCTGACAGTGGCAAAAGTACTCCAAAACCGAGTAATAAAGAAGAAAAGAGAGAAGTTATTGCTGATAGCTATAACTACCCTGGTAATCATGAGGTCAACATTGAAGAAAGATCCTCCATTGATAAGATCGCAGCGTTAGATGATGTAGAAGTGAAGTCCAAGGGTGAGGATCGGCTGAGGAACAGGATGAAACCTTCAAGTCCTGCCAAGACTCCATCAGTGGCTTTCCAAGTTATACCCAGTGAGAACAGGTGAGTTTTTTATTCTATCAAGTCTTTACGAATATATAATATTAGCTTTGGAAAATTCTTCTTGATTACCGAGATTATTAGCTGATAAAAATATTATAGTTAGGAGTAGTTGCACAGTTATCATAATCAATTTAAATATCATTTACACTGCAGTTTGTTTTGATAACAGTGCTTGAAACTAAGATCACTTATGGTATATAAGTGTTTACTTGACAATCGAAATGCATAATAGAATTGTTTTTAAGGTCCCCTTATTAATTTACAAAATGAATGTCAGGTGTGCTGCACACAAAATATTCAGGTCAAATTCAAATTCGTCGTCATTGTTTTGTAAGATTCGGTACAGCTCGAGCGGGCGGGGAAATACAAACTCGGCACCCAAACATTGTGTGTTGCATGCAAGAAAACCCAATTCAATTTTTTTTTTGTGCAATAAAGAAAGAGGTAAAAATTCGGCTTTCTTGCTATTGAGAGAATAAATTCCTTTGTATTTTTTTTTTAAGTTATATTCATGACAAAATTATCTTAATTTCAGTCCATCGCAATGGGCGGTCTACGAAGAAAACCTGGATTTACCAGACCAGCACAAGATGCCAGCCATCAAAGCAGACCCCTACGCTCTGAAGGAAATACCCACGCCCATCGCTTTCAACAGCTTTAGGAGAAGAAGACCAGGTCTTGGGAGAAATTGACGTTCATCCATACTTAGAGGAAATCTTGCCTTGACTCCAAATACTTAGATAGTTATTTTTAGGACCTAATTAGTGATTTTTTTTTTGTAGACTGTATGTTCTTGCGTGATAATATGACAGTTCTTGACAGGACCCTTACTTTTGGCGCCAATAAGGTAGATCGATGAACATGTTAATGATGCATTAATATGTTTTGGAAATTGTGTCGTATTTAATGTCGAAAGTAAGGTTTATAATTATTAAACATTGTAAAAGAATTTCTGGAGTAGAAACGAACTAGGTATTGTTAAACTGACTGACTGACGGATGACTATAATATGAAAAAATCGCTGACTGACTAAAATATTGACTTTGTTTAAACGTACTTGGACTAATGTTGACTTTGACTGTTATTGAGACAACTGTGACTGAATTTGACTTTATGAGTAAGTACCTACCTACCCACAGAATGTTGACTGACTCATGACTGAAATTAAGACAAGTAGGTATACTTATGTAGGTACTTATTACAATTTTTTTACAAAATGCGACTGACTGATATCAAACTGACTGAATTTTCTATTAATTTAAATGACCTACGATACTGACTACTGACCTGACCAAAAAATTAACTAACAGACTGACTTTCGACTGAAAGTACAACACATTACCTACCTAACCTCAGGTACGCACCACGACGACCAATCAAGCTATACAAAATCACATTAAGCTGATCTCTCATTGTGCGGGAAGCTCATACAAAACGAGGTCAGGTTATACTGGATTTGTATAACTTGATGTGTGGTCGTGTGTACCTACTGACTAACCAATAAACCACTGACTATATTACTGACATTAGATTGACTAAAAATTACTAAATGGAGCTGATATGATGTTTGATTTTCTAATACCTTCGACAGACTTGACGACGTATGACCATGAACAAGACTTGACTGATAAATTCAAATTAATGCCAATTACATAGATTAGTTTCTAACTACTAATCTTACAAGGTTCTGACGTAACAATGACTTGCAACTGATTATACTGTGACTGACTTGAATTCTTATCATATTATGTACATATTAGACGTACAATAATATAACACGGACGGAATCGATTACAATGGGACATTATGTAGTGTTTGTGGCGCCATCGCTATATAACTAGAACAAAGACTGTTACTGTACACACTTTGACCAAGTTTTATTGACTGAATATATGCCTAGTAAAGTATGTTCTGTGATTTTGGACTGAACTGAGGATAACAGTAAAAATTATTGATACCAACTTTTGCGAGTTCTAGTTTGGTACAATGCACTGTTGGCACCCGTTGAATTAATATACTGACATAACTACAAATGACATAACTAGAAATGGACTAACAGATTGACTTTTTGACAAATGTACTTAAATAAAAAGACGACTACCTACCGAATTGGCTTGACAGGTAATGGAAAGTCTGACTAATAAATGGACAACCTGACTGAGTTTTCTGACAAATGGACTAATAAATGACAACTACAGACTTGGACAAAATATAATTTTATTTAGGTACTACATCACATCGACTTACATGGGTATTTTCTTATGATAATAAGACATTTTTATACCAGATCTCGTCCTGACAAAGCTAGATAAGTATTGACAATAATGACTGACAAACTTTTAATACGACTTAAGACTGTTTGAATTTAAACATAAATAAATAATAATTTTATTGAATAAAAACAAGTTATGTAATCGCGTATTTATAAAAATAGGAAATGTAAACTGTCTTGATAAATAATAAAACAGTTGCCTCACATTGATAGGTGGACAAGTTAAAAAAAAATACCTATACTAATAGGTAGCTACTTTGTTAAATTTAGTAAGATGTTTTGAATTTTCTGATGTTTCATTATATCTAAGGCTGGGTGAGCCTTAGAGTTACATCATATTAGTGTTACATCTTATTTTATGTACCTGCAATCTATGCAAATAATAATTTACTTTACTTTACTAAAAACTACTTTGGTACATTTTTGTATACTTAAATATTTCCTATGTCATTGTGAAACAAGCAGTATTTATAATATTAAGTACATTGGTTTAATTTCACAGCATTCACTTAGGTACAAGATGTATTTATTATTTTAAATATATGAATACACAATTGATACACTAATTTCCTGATTACATAAAACATTGTGAATAAATGATATTAACAATACAATTTAAATGTTTCCTTTATATTAAGTATTTTTTTGAGATTTGTCTACTTGGCCATTGCCAAGCTGCAATGCTTCTTGATCATTTCATTGACCGCTCCAAGACCTTTGGTATTACTAATTTGTTCTAACAATCATTACAATATTATTCTCCGACGTCTTTAGAAATCTTTTTTATTTTTTAAATTTAAAAGTTTATAGACCATTAAAAGACCAACCTTACATACAAATCCCAACAATCCTGTGATTTGTGCCTGCTAATATCCAAATATAATCACGCATCCAAATATAAATGCATTTGATGCAGTCGTTTGATCTTGATTCACACTGACCTCTGTACTAGTGAAAACTGTATCACGGCAGGTCAGTGATCTTGGTGGTCTTAATTACCGACCTCTGTTTACCTGACTTTAGTGGTTTACCTACATCTATTTACCTGACTTTGGTGGTTTACTTACCTCTATTTACCTGACTTTGGTGAAACAACAGAGGACATCATAACACCAGCTAAGGTTAAGCAGAGGTAATTAGGTATTAAATAGTACACATTTCACCATGTTTAAGTCCCATCTAATAAGCAAGCCTGTTGCCTTCAACCGGGCACAAATCCAGACTCAGAGGCTGCTACTAAGAAATTCCTGATGGAAAAACCTTGACCTGGGAATCGAACAAAGGACCTCATGCTCAGCGGTTCCACTTGCGACCCCTAGACCAACGAGGCAGTCATTACAGAGGAGTAAGTAATTAATTAAACAGTTGGGCACACAAGACTTGATAACAAAATGTACTAAATGTTCGTCATCAAAAGTAGTTCTGTTTGCAGTTCATAATCAGATTCATTACGCTATAATGATAACTTTGATTTAACAATATTGTCATTTAACATCATGCTGGATATTAAACAATCCTTGTTTATCAATATGAAAGGCAGTATTATACATGGTTATAACGGTTTACTATTATCTACAGTGATTGCTTTAATTACCTTGCAGATATACAGGACAAGCCTTTCTGTGTCGAGGATGATTTTATAGTTACAAGTTATCAAAATAAAGAGCAGGAAGTCTTTGATTGTAAGAATAGAAAAAATTGGTTATAAACTGAATTGTACCATAAGCACATAAGCTTTATATGACATCAATCTTTCAAAAGAGACTGTAACAGTACGAACAACAGAAACAATACTTTAAAGCACCACCGCCGAGGAAGCGACTAGCAATCAAATATGTTCTTGCTCATGAAAGGAACCAAATTTTATGTCCCTTGTCAGTTAAAAAGATGCATATAAATATAGCTGAATTTTGACCGTTCACACCGGTAGCCAAAATCTGTCAAAGAAATAACTGGTTTTTAGTTTCTACCTCTACTCGCGTCTCGCAAATCACAGGGGGTACAGGTGTCTAAAATGCAGTTATTTTTATAAAAGCCTCATATGCTACATTTACAGACAAGTTTGGTCTTTAGCTACTGTGTAACCATTTGCACAGTTAAATAAATAATATTAATAAAATATTTTTATGAATATTTTTATAAATATAATATAACAGCATGCCTGTACCCCCGAAGGATTAGGCAGAAGTGTACCTAATAGTACATGGCACAAATCCAGACTCCATATCTGCTACTGCGAATTTCCTGATGGAAACAGACCTGATTGAAATTTCTGATAACACTTTGCCTGACCTAGAAATCGAACCCAGGACCTCATGCTCAGCAGTGGTGCTTGCAATGCCTCTACCAACGAGGCAGTCAATTATTATAAATAGTATTAATATATCTCTAATTAAATTATTAGATGGTACAGAGAGCTCATCCTAGTAAAAGGAGAGTAATGACTATTTTCAGTAACACTGAGTAACACCTAATTTTATGCCAAAAATATTATTACACTGTGGGATTTTCAATTCTCAACGCACTAGACTGAATGCTGGAAATCCAACAATGCACTTTTATTGCATTGTTGGATTTCTAGTGCATTTAATTAAATGTTACACAGTCTCAGGAAAACAGGCATTATAATATTTTAGGTACATATTTGGCAGTTAAACTGAACATCAATACACAATACTTAAGCAAATATAGACATATAAATAGAAATTATTTAATCCCTCTCTGGGTAGATCTGTACCAGAGTATCAACCAACTCCTTCGCCAGCTGAGGAGTGCTGCAACAAAGCACTCTGCGAGATAGCAAGTCTAGAGGCTTCCCACTGGGGTCCAAGCAGACACCACCAGCTTCTCTCACCAAAATATCTCCAGCAGCAATATCCCAGGCATGAATACCAAACTCAAAGTTAGCATCAGCCCCACCCATAGCCACCATCGCCATATTCAAGGCAGCAGAGCCCAGTGCCCGCAAACCATGTCCTTTGCTCACGATGCGCTTGTAGTTCTCAAATACAGCTTTACATCTCTCTTCCTCCCTTGTCGTACCAACTTCAAATGCAACTAAAGCATTGCGCAGCTCTGTACAATCTGACACATGTATTTGTTTATCATTCAGGAACGCACCCTGACCCTTCTTGGCGGTAAACAGTTGCTGCAAAATAGGATTGTAGATGATACCAGCGACACACTCCTTTTTGATTGCAAGTCCCAAGGATATGCAGCTGTGAGGGAATCCGTGCACAAAGTTGAGGGTTCCGTCCACTGGGTCAATGATCCACGTCGGGGCGTCCGTCAGCTCGCATTTCGCTCCGCCGGCGACTGATTCCTCACCAATAAACTTATGATCAGGGAAATGTTTGGATAGACCCCCAATAAGCATCTCCTCCACTTTTTTATCTATTTCAGTAACAAGGTCGATATCACAGGACTTCTTCTCGAAGATCTTGCAGCCATTTACGTGCTCACTTATAAGGTTTCCAGCTGATTTTACGAGAGTTAAGGCAGCGTCAAAGTATGTGTCTATTTCGCCCATTTTGAATGAAAAGGAGCGATTTTTAAGTTGACTTTGAGGGCGAACGTACAACGGCAAACGGCCTACGATTCTGTAGATAATGATGGCACTGATATGGCAGTAATAATTAGAAACTCACGGAACGTTTGCATGCAGATTTGTGCGGATATAAGCGAACTGTCAACCAACTGTCATTGACATTTGACATTGATGACATTGACAAGAATGAATTTTTTACTGGTAGAGGAATAAATCAAACTTTTAGTTTGATACTCGCATGGAATAAATTATTCACAGTTACTGAGAAACTTTCATAGCACCATAGAAACAGATAGAGTGATTAGTAGAAGAAAGCGCAGTTGGGAAACGACTTTTAAATTAAATAATACGCGGTTTTCAATACCGAACCGAACCGCGATTCCAGTCTGTCTGACCATTATGTGAAGCTATTTTGAAATAAACCAGCGCCTTTAGTTTCACGGTCATATTACCCAGATTTTTTTTTCCCGAAGCTGTGATGACCACTGTTGTAAGTTTATTGAGCAACAGAATTTAGAATACCTGCACTTTTTTGAGTTTTTCGCAAAAACTAGTCATCTTAGGTCAACAATAATGAAAGGGGTTGGAAGATTTTTATATGAAGCCTGCCTAACTTCCGCCATTTTATTTTATTTTCAAAATATCTGCCACGAATAAAACCTACATTAGTCAATAGCTGGTATCGATACAAACAAGTTTTGTATGAGACAAATATTCTAAAGCATCAAGTTTCCGAGATACAAGCTATACAGTAATTGTTTGCCACTGTTTTTAGCTTTCAAAAATAAATGCAAATTCGTGATTTAAATTTTTGGTTGAATTTACTCGTCGCGACCTTGCGGACTTGTTATTTCAAGATCCTGTAAAGAATTGGAGTCAAAGGGGCCAGAAGATCAGATTGATTGACCAATCATTTAATTGAATAATTACTCGTTTGAATTACTTATGTAATTTTCTTTATTAATACTACCAGTATGAAAGATTGTGTGCGTGTAACTATTGTTATTCCATCAGAGAATTCGGATGAAACTTAATAGTTTAGAACTTGAAATTGGCTACTTTTTTTTATCCAGTTTAACGCGAGTATAGCCGCAGGTAACAGCTAGTGCATAGTAAATTATGCTAATTGTATTAAATACATATATATTTTCTATCCAATACTGATAATAGGTAGTAAATTCACATCATAATTTTTTTTCCGTGTCTTACTATGAATCGGCAACACTGTGCGCGACGGTACGGAGCCGATCGTATGCGCCGACATCCTACCGGACGTGATCGTATGCGTTGACATCCCGCCCGCATCGCGTAAGGATACAAACGGATGCGGCGACAACCGATCGTCCGGCAGGAAGGGGAAGAAGGGGTCGACGCATACGATTGTATCATCGTATGCGTCGACGCATACTTTCGGCTACGATCGCGTGTCGCAGAAGACGCCCGCGATCAAACTGCTGTGCGCGGCTTGGTAATATAGACTTTAAATACTGTGTACACGATTTAATATCGTTTAGAAATTGTAAAATCCGTTCCGATCCGATGCGATGCGAGCCGTTTGGTGGAAATCATCCTTAAATTGACCTATGGAAATAACATTTTGCTGTGATGACCCTCCACACGCCTTCGGTTTAGTAAATCAGCAGATTTCCATTCTGAAAAATTGGTTTGAAGGGGTTTTTCAAATAAAACAAATGATGTAAAAATCATGAAAAATTGTTTAATTGGCATGCCAACTGATAACTTGTTACAACCTATGGCCAATTTTACAATTATCAATATTGTTAATAATTAAATATAATATTTATGTAAAATAAGTTTATGCTTCAATGTTTACTTACATTTAAATTTTATATTATTATTCGGAAAACTATAATAATGAATTAAAAAAAAGAGTGGTCATGAAGACTCTGGTAAATAATGATTAAAAAAATGCTCGCGCGATACAAGTTAGACCTCTGTTACAAGAGACGATTTCCATTCCATTTTACGTATTAAGTCGATAATAAAGAAAACTTAAGGCCACAATTTATTACTACGAGTCTTACCTAAGTCTAAAGAGCAAGCCGTTCTAGCGCAAACCCTCGCCTGCAGACAAATAATACCGTTTTGTATTTATGTAAACAATTTACATGACACCACCTGGCCAGGTGTATTTACATTCAAGATGTTTCGGAGATGGTTAGGGACTTTATTGTGAAACACTTAATATCTTCGCTCTTTTTTTAAAAGAAGACTGCCCAAAAAACAGTGTTGGCTAAAAATAAAAACACATTTATTTCATTATAGGATGGTACATAAATAGCTAATTTCACATCAGCTATTTATCCCAGCCATTACTAAAACACATATTATAATTTTTAATCAACACTGTGTTATTTGCCAATACATTTTTGAGCATTCTTCTTTACGAAAAGTGTGCAACTCGATGCTCGAAATTTTTTGCATTTTTGCTTAAAATTCTTTTTGAAACTGAGCCGTCTGAGAGATGTGCGTGTGAACTGAGGGACCACACTGATATGTCGCAAAATAGAAATCGTAGGAGTTAGTAGTAGTCTTAAAACAATTGTAAAACAAATCTGGGAATTTGTAAACAAATATATTAAAAACTACGACCCATAAAGTGTGGTCCCTCAGTTCTCACAGACGATCAGCCAGATCTCGGAAAGTATCTTAAAAAAGAAGGTTTTGTGAATACAGACAGTTAGTAAAGAATTTTTTAAGATATTTTCTAAATAACAGACCGCACAGCATTAAAGATTTAAAAAAATATAACGATTGAACTGTGGTCCCTCAGTCCACATAACAAAGATAAATATTTTAGTGAATATTACCAAATCAAATAAATAAAATCTTTCTTTTTCTACATAACGTTATAGTAAAAGACTAAATACATTTTGTAAAAAGAAATGGTAAAAGAATATTGACGCAATTTGAAGATAGCGATTATTAAAACTGGTCCCTCAATCCTCACCTCCACTGACATATGTGCATGTATAGCTGCTAGACGAGAGGACTATCAGAAAGTCTAGTGTAGCTAAGCTTTAGTAAAAAGTTTCTACTAAGTAATAGGGATCTAAAATTGTGTAATGCTTACCTCTTAGCTGAGATAATATTATTTTTTTAATCCTATGAAAATAGACACAGTGGTGCGACCACACAATGAAACAAAATGTGGACAGTACTATTAAACTTTATTAAATAAAGTATAATAGTACTGTCCACATTTTGTTTATTATAATTTATTTATTTATTTTAATATATCATTATTTAGACAAAACTAAAACAAGGTGGTACGGTTAATTTAATGCTATATTACATGGCTCATGTGTATTTAGTAAAAAGGAGATTACAAAATTAACTAATCACTTATTATAATACTTTTATTTAAGTACCTAAGTTACATTTGGATGTAGCTTAATGAATGTAAGTATATTTGTTGGTCAATACTTTCAATAAGTTTGAGATGTTGATCATCATAACAAAAGAAACGCTCATTCATAAAACAGTGACATCGGTAATGGCCAAGGCCTGGAATTAATGCTGGAATGAATTCAGATGCGCCCAAGATTTTGTAGGTTTTGTTCTTTACTGTTATGGTAACAGGAACATTAGTAAGAGAATTTTTATCAGTGCCATTCAAATCGAATGATATTTTTTCATTATTTTCGAAAGCTCGTAATTGTAACTAAATTGGTCATCACAAGTGGTGCAGTTCCTGTTTCCTTCATCGATGTTAATTGCCTCTTCTAAAATACCTATGCCAAATATTTCAATAAAATTTATATTTAAGGATAAAAGCGCAATGTCTCTTTTGATTAAGTTTGATTGGCAGGATGTATTTAAACACTTTTTTATAAAAGTTGCACTGAAAAAATATCTTAGAAGAATATGTTCAAATATATATATGTGATATTACACTGGCAATCATAGCTAATATGGTTTCCTTTCTCATTTAATGAGCTAAAATATTGTGCAGCAATTTTTGCTCTCATTAAATAAATGTCATCGTCTGTAGATTCAATGTCGCAGAGGTTCTTTATATATTGTGGTAAAATGGAGTTTTCTGGGGCTATTGTCGCTATATTTACTATCTGTGGGGGTATTTTCATGCCTTAGTGGGGTGAGAGATGTGCAATAATCGAAAAATAAAAAATAAATGAAAAAGTAAAATCGGCCGCTATGATCCCGTGACAACGGGGTGTTCAACTTTTTTGAGATTTTCATGCATTTTTTATTTATTAATTTAAGTTCGCAAATATTGTTTCTTTTCCAATTTAATAAATAACGTTTTAAAAGTAAATCGAGCGTCAAAAAATCCTTATAGCAGTACGTCCTGGATTAACACATAAGATACTATATGTATAAATTTTGTTTTCGTTTCAGAATTCGTTTGCTTTTCCTGAAAGGTCTCCTTCCTCTAAAATTCATCTGTGATCCATACATGTTTTATTAGAATGTGCAGTTTTTCCCTGCATTTAAGCTCTATGCTGAAAACCTTGTCCATTCATTAGTAGATTAAAACCTTATGTTTTTTTTCTATTAATATATTTTTTTAACAATTTTGAGGTTAATTTTGTAATCTACTTTTTTATTAAATACACATACGCCTTGTAATATAACATTAAAATTACCGTAACACCCTGTTTTGTCTAATGCTATATTAAAAGAAGTATAATAATACTGTCCACATTTTGTTTCATTGTGTGGTCGCACCACTGTGTCTATTTTCATAGGATTAAAAAAATAATATTATCTCAGCTAAGAGGTAAGCATTACACAATTTTAGATCCCTATTACTTAGTAGAAACTTTTTACTAAAGCTTAGCTACACTAGACTTTCTGATAGTCCTCTCGTCTAGCAGCTATACATGCACATATGTCAGTGGAGGTGAGGATTGAGGGACCAGTTTTAATAATCGCTATCTTCAAATTGCGTCAATATTCTTTTACCATTTCTTTTTACAAAATGTATTTAGTCTTTTACTATAACGTTATGTAGAAAAAGAAAGATTTTATTTATTTGATTTGGTAATATTCACTAAAATATTTATCTTTGTTATGTGGACTGAGGGACCACAGTTCAATCGTTATATTTTTTTAAATCTTTAATGCTGTGCGGTCTGTTATTTAGAAAATATCTTAAAAAATTCTTTACTAACTGTCTGTATTCACAAAACCTTCTTTTTTAAGATACTTTCCGAGATCTGGCTGATCGTCTGTGAGAACTGAGGGACCACACTTTATGGGTCGTAGTTTTTAATATATTTGTTTACAAATTCCCAGATTTGTTTTACAATTGTTTTAAGACTACTACTAACTCCTACGATTTCTATTTTGCGACATATCAGTGTGGTCCCTCAGTTCACACGCACATGTCTGAGAGTGTCTGGTTTTGTCAGCTAGGTGTAGTTAGCCGAGCCCGCCGTCACGCCCCATCACATTAAAAGCTCACATGTTTACTTAACAACTATCATTAAAATTTGTATGGCAACTAAGCGCTCAGTGACTTACACTGATTATATTTACATTGTATAGATGAAAGTAACGCGAACCGAGCACGCTCAACAAACTGAGACAAACAAGGTTCAGTTGCTGTAAAAAATAATTTATAAAGTACACGTATTGAGCCCAGTCTGAAGTGAGCATGCTCAGTGCACAACGTGCGTGATAGGTTTCGGCAAACGGTACAATTGATTATAGAGGGGGGGGGAGTCAATTATCGCAACAACAGTCTTGGTTACTCAGTCGCGTTTTAAATGCAATTATCAAACAGTATAAGTAATATTTTGCCACATTTTTATTAATACTTTAAAAAAAATTTCATTACAAATATCACCCAATGAGTAATTTAACAATCTACCCGTCCGACTTTGTCTGGGCAAAGTGAAAATCTCGATTGTTAGGAATGTATAGTTTAATACTGGGATGGGGTTTATCACCAATTGCTATTGTTTTTCAGAGATTCGACTGTTTAAATGCAATTTATTTTCGTGTAAATTGAGCACCCGCGTTATTCAGTAGTGTTCTAGACGTACGAAAGTGTACACCAATAGCAACTCTCGAACGTACACTGTGCGCCATAGGTCGGCCACTTGTTACCCCATGTTCTGTTTAGAATTTATCATGCAATTATAAAATATAACGTCGTATAAATTAGCGTACAGATTCATACACCTAAAACTGAAAAAATATGTACTCAAAATATTTCATAATGACAATAAAATTTCACGTACATATATAATAATATTATACAATGAAAGAAAACGTATATTTAGATACAAAAGCCTATGCGTTCTCAGCTGTTCGCTATATCCATACATTAACTCGATTTACATTGACTTATAGGCCACATCTACACAATCGTAATTTTGTAAAACTAATGTACAATGTCTTACATCACATTTAGGTAATTTCAAAATGTGATAGCTAATGTGAACACGGGTATATATCACCCTTGTCAAAGATTTTATGTACAAAAATACGATTGCAGTTTAAGTCTACATGTAAGAGCGTAATATGAAGAAATGTATTCATGAGTAATTAAGTACGTCGACAAAGAACAGTTACAAGAAGGAAATAACAATAATTTTTCAAAAAAATAACTACTTAGCCTAAGATCAAAAAGTCACTAAACAGGGTACGTTTGACTTTATTTTAATAATTATATAGTATAGTAATACGTGTTGTAACGTCATTCGATACGCTAGCTCCATAGCGAACCTGTTACTGTTTTAGTTGCTAGTATTCTTGTGAACCTCTCGCGCTGAGATGTGTTTTTGTCGAGGAGGTCACCACAACAGTCCACAGCCAGGCTTCGAATTGACTTCACTGAACCCGTCGGGCTACCGTGATCATTTTCAAACGCATACAGTTTAGAACATGAGTTAAAACGCTAAAAGAACACATGACTTCACACTTGCTGTTACATGTAGTGATTGCGTGGACATTTTCGACGTCACCGTAGCCGTACACGTCACATGTCGACAACAGCCTCAATTATTTCGACTATCGCTTTACTAAGCAGCAAGTAACAACTAAAAGGCATATCGTATATTTATTGCACCCAGCTCACTGCCAGCTAAACGAGCTGTTTGTTCAAGAGTTCTCGCCATTGGCGGTGAACAGTCAGCGATTCCCTATAAGAGATACGTATCTCTTTTACTGACACGTCACCTCTGACTCGGAACATCTTTTGTACGTTTATTGAGCGAGAAAATAGTTGATAGGATGTTCCTGTTCTGTGGTGGGACCGTGGTGCTTAGTATAGACAAATAGCCAATAAATTACAAAATTAACGTCAGAAGCCATTGGCTTCTGGAACCATTGCTTACTGACTTCAAAAGCCATTGACTTAAAACGTCACAGCTGTCTTGCCTAGCTGTCATCGACGTAGAGATGTGCCGGTGTGTGTGTGTGGGTGTGTGTGCTACTCGACGCTGTTGGTGGTGTCATTGACGTCGTCGAAGGACTCGTCTCCGGAGCCGGCGCCGGGCGCGAGGGAGGTGCGCTTCATGCGGGATGAAGTGGACCCGCCCGATAGACCGATGCCGCCGCCCTGCCGTCTGCGAACACGCCGAAACCATTATTAGCAAGTCTTTGAAAATAGTATTGGTGAGAGTTGAGAATGTTTGTCATAAATTGTACATTTTGTGACCAGGTAAGGCTGGAGCAGACTACGACCACTACGTACACTCCACGCAGCGGGTCTGCTCCAGCCCTAAATCAGATTGAAATTTTAGGAAAAGCTTTCTCAATAATTTTAAAACATGAGTCAATCAATTATAGACCTTACAGATAAGGATATTTACACTCAAAGCCAAATATTCTCAACTTTCTAAACAAAATATTATTATATTCTAAAGAAAACGGACGACACATGAAACACAGTTATTTTTAAAGCAACCAGTAAACCCACGCTTTTCGACCACAATATCCGCAGGTTCAAATTCATCCATGTTTTTTTAGCCCACCATTTTACCCCCACATAGTTCAATCAGACTGGTTAGGAATATCAACAAAGTTTTTTGCTAATATCCCAAATAAAACAACACAGTAATGAAATGAAGTTTTTCGTTCCATGATGACAATCCCATTCGTTCATTCAATGACCCAAGAGTGAACAGTTTCAAGCATTCAAACCGGTCAGTAAGAACTCTTTATTAAAAAGCGAATGGCCATTCCACATGTATTTAGCTGTCCATTCCGAGTGAGCCCGTAAAACTCGAGAATAGTTTAACCAGAGTCAACCTAGTTAAACTAGAGTAAACCAAGTAAAACTGGTGTAAACCTAGTTAAACTAAAGCCAACTCAGTTAAAATAGAGTCAGCCTAGTTGCACTAGGTCGAACTTAGTTAAACTAGAGCCAACCCAGTTAAACTAGAGAAAAACCAGTTAAACTAGAGTCAACCTAGTCAAACTAGATTCAACTAGAGCCACTCTAGTTATTCTTGAGTATGATATGGTTATCCCCACTCTACTACCTGACGCTAGTCGGTCGCTCGCTGTTCGTCTTAATCACTCCCCCACTCGCTAACGGTTTCGTCGTCGGCAAACGACGGCCTAGCGGAAATATACAATATTTTATCTACAACATAATTATGTATGTGTCGTCAGATCTTTGTAGTTTTTTTTTATGCAACTATTAATAGTTACAAGTAGCGCTGAAAACAGTCTATAACGAAATCAATGGAAGATTGAAATTGTCTACATTAAAATGTTAGTCACGAATGGGTACAAAGGATTCATTAGTTAGAGGACAAACTCACGGCGCAATTTGCAGGCTTAGAACTCCCTTACGATCAAATATTTTTTTAATATTTTGCAGAATCTGCAGTTAATACAATGGCAGTAACGACCGCGTTCAGAAACTCCGCAGCGGATGATCACCAATTTTGGTGTGCAGTAAAGTCTTCTATCTATCTTTGTGTGGACTCACATCATGAGTCAGATCTCTCATATTCTAGGTCCAATCTCCGGTGGTTACCTGAGCTTGTTGCGCAGGTTGCTGCACTCGCGGGTGAGCGTCTCGTGCGTCTCCAGCATGTCCTCCAGCTCGCGCTGCGCCTTGCGCTTGCCGACCTTCTCGCGCTGCACCTCTTCCTCCACCTCGTCGAGTTGACGCTTCAAGGCTTTCACGCGGACGTTCATCTGGAACACGAAAGAAAGAATATGTTATTGGTCATGCGCCGAAGATGCATTATCAAGGAAAAATATCGAGAGGAAACCAACATGTTATGTTCTAAACCAAAAAATCTAAGACATGTGACATCAACGCGCACCGTGCCCGCTCAGTAGTTCAAGTTACCGCCCAGTCCCTCTTGCAGAGAGCAGATCTGTCTCCGCAGTGGCCTGCCTACTGCCGCCTTACGCCAGTCTTTTAGACAGTTCAAATCAGCCAGCCGTTTGGTTTCGAGTCTGCCGCGAAGCCGTGTGCTGTTATTCGCCGGCATACCTTGATCCTGCAGTATTTGTTAACTTTCCCCAACAGTAGTCTGACTTACCTTCTCGATCTGCTCCTTGTACTGATCAGCGTGCCTCCTCTCCTCGTCGAGCTGGAGCGCTAACTCCTTCATCTTCTTGTCGAGCTTCCTCGAAGACTTCTGCTGCGCCAGGCGCTCACGCGACTCTGCTTCCAGCTGTTCTTCCAGGTTAGCCACCTTCAGCTCTAGCGAGGTGATCAAACCCTGTGACATGGAAGTAAGAAATTTATAAAAAAATGCTATATTCATTCTTGTGAAGAAGTTTTATCTAATTCAAGATTCCGAATTTCCCGTCTTCGGAATCCAAAAACTAAAAAGAAAGATGCAGACTAGCTTTTTAATTCACTTGACTGTAGGACCCTTTATTTATAGCCTTTGTTTTATCAGTAAAACAAAAGTTTTTACTGAACTGATTTGTACGACTGTTGTTTCTTCTGCTGCCAATTAAAAGGTAGCATGAGATTTGAATGTCAGATTCTAACCGAAACTGGAATTAAAAGTTATAATCACATACCTTGGTCTTGGTCCTTGCAGCAGTCTCCAGCTCTGCGAGCTTGGCCTTGAGCTCCTTGTTCTGTCGCTCCAGCACCAACTTGCCGCTCTCCAGCTTCTGTGTGGCCGACTTCTCAGTGCCCAGCTCCATCGTAAGCTGGTCGATTTGGTTCTGGAGAAAGAAAACAATAAATTAGTATTGGATACTGTACCCAGAACGGATAAAGTGACGTGTTCAATTAGCGAAAGTTCTTTTCTTAGCTAAAGTTGTTTATTGTTTTCTATTAAAGAGCAAAAGCTAATAGTGAGTATAAGTGATGACACTTTTTCGCAAAATCAATATCTATTTTACGCTTAACTTTTATTTTACGATTAAACATCAACATACCATACTAAATTTCAAAGCAGATAAAGTTATGATTCTACATACCTGTGACTTCCTGAGCCTGTCATTCAGGATCTCGTTGTTGGACTGCTCCTCATCCAGATCTTCCTCGAGGGCTGCTATCCGTGCCTCCAGGCGTTTCTTTTCATCGATGAGAAGTGTGCTCTGTTGAATTGAAAGTTAGATTCGTGAACATTTTGAGGTATATTATGGGCTATGTGTGTTGTGAAACTGTATTTTCTCACAGTTGAGACATAAATACAGGGTGTAAATGTAAACGGACCCTTCTTGAAGCTGTCAATCAAGCATTCTGTACATAAAACTAAGTAAGTCTTCCCAAAAATCGGTCAGAACAAAAAAATATCGCAATGACGGGGAGAACAAGTGTTTTGGCTCCGTTAAGGCTACTTTTACACCCATTACGAATGTTTTGCCAGTTGTCTCTTTCGTTCGTTTTTTAACATGTTTTTATGTGAATGTTTCACTAGTGCAAACTTATAGGAAGTGTGTAATTGGTAGTGTATGGTTCTGTAAAAAAAAGTGAAGTGAAGTGGTGTGAAGGTGACTAATGGTGTATCTGAGGTTACCTGAAAGTTCTTTGTCAAGGGCGTGAAGGATGTATTTAAGGTGTAAGTTATATTTGAAACTGTAAAGGTGTGTAAGGGAGTGAGACGCTTATTGATGTTGCTTTAGCTGCATACATCTACGACACGACGAAGCAGAAGTTTGGCGCTGTCTTTTGCTGACCGGTTCAAGCCGTTCGTTCTTCAATAAGCGTGGTCCTGGTTATTCCCTATAGATTCATTCGAGTTACGAGTGTGCGTGTGTACCCGGAGTGTAGCGGTACCTTGGCGGAGGAGTTGTTGAGCTCGTCCAGCAGGTCGTCCCGCTCGGCCTCGGCCTGGCGGCGCGCGCGGTCGGCGGCGGCCAGCTCCTCGGCGTGCTGCAGCGCCTCCTGCTCCAGCGCCTTCCCGCGCCGCTCGGCGTCGCGCGCGGCCGCTGATGCTTCTTCGCGTCCGGCGCGGGCTTCCTCGGCCTCGCGCAAGGCTTCCTTTAGTTGTTGCTGGAGTTTCTTCACTTGTTTGGCTGCGTCTTCCTTCACCTGGAGGGGGAGAATGATGGATTTAATTTCTCGAATAAACACGCGTTCACGATTACAACAAAATTATAATTGCAATCGTTAAAGGTTTCATTGAACGATCGAGTTGATTTGAATTATTTTTATGGCGTTTCTGGTGGTTGTGTTGTGTGTTTTGAGTTTTTCAATATCGAACAAAATGAATAACAAAAGCGTGTATTATTCGTTACGATTGGTTACGTACACAATTTGTTCATTTTGGTCTATCGCCTGCTTCAAAGTCTTGGCAGTTTCACAGTCATAAATCATTTTTTTAGTTTCCTACCAAATATTGGCTCATTTACAGAGACGCAGCGCGTTGTGTAACGTGGCCCGCAATAGATTCAAACATATGGCGATGTATGCTAGCATTTACGGGGAAGCAATTTTACGTGTTATGCGAGGTTTACACGGGTTACATTTCCGCTGCACAGCTAGGCTATACGGCGAAAATCGACTGTCTAAATAGCAATTCGGCTAGGCTGCAAGTGACTGTCGCAAGCCCCAAAGTAGAATAGCATCTGAATTTGGCCGCGCGGCAACCGGCCGCATAAGGCTGGTGACTAAAATCGACCGAGCGGTATGTCAGGCAATTTATGAAATTATTAAGCCGGACAGCGGAGCTCGCAGGTGGCATCGCCGTGCGGCAGCACCCAGACGTAGCGTGGCGGCCAGCCAGACGGCCCGAAACGTACCGTAAACAACATCGTGCATTGTCACAATTATACTTAAGTTTGCGCATGGATAACGAGGGCCGTTGCACACATCGCCTCTCCATAAATGAACCCTAACAACCAATCGTTTTATCGCATTGCAGTGAAGATCAATACTAAAACTCAGCTTAATTCGGATTAACTGGCAACCGACCCCAACCCAATTGAATCAAGTAAAAGCTACACACGTGATGATAATATCTAAATCTTACCTTGTTGGCAAGGTGCAGTGCCTGCTCAGCATCTTTAAGGTCTGCGTCCAGCTTCTTACGCATAGCCAGCACGGCGGCGCGCTGTTTGCGTTCCTCTTCGAGTTCGCCTTCCAAGTCGCGCAGTTGCTTCACGATGCCGCGACGTTTTTCCTCGCCTTGCTCTTCCTTGGCCTAGGAAATTAAGAAATAAATGTCATCAAAACTCCCATACCAAAATCTTTTTTTATGAGATAAATTACCTAATCAAGATGAAATGTACAATCCTGTTTTGTCGTGCCAAGATAATTTTCAGAATATCTACTAACGAAGTTTCAAAAAGTGCTCTTACTCTAAAAAAAACCCTGATTACATAAAGCGAGCAAAAAAAAAGGAAAACGAAAATTGCACAACATTGCTGCAAATAAATCGCATTGTGTAGCTGACGTATTTAATTGTTGCCTGCAATGTTGTTGTTGTTTTTTTGCAATGCAAAAACCATTTTGCTAAAATTATATTGTGCAACAGAACTTTATATGGAACTTTAAAGTAACTTCGATTACTATTATTTGATTTTCATGTATATTTTATTTTAACTTTTAGCTTATTCGAATTAGATTTTTTTTTGTTTTTCTTATAGTTTAAGCAATATTATGTACCTAACACTAAATTTTGCTGTGTCCTGACAAGTTCTACAACGGCTCTTAGCTCTAAGCCTTTTGTTAACACCGTGTTTTACCTTGTGGAACGTAAATAAATGAATATGCACGAATTATAACATACCTGCAAATCCCTCTCAAACTGCGCCCTCATAGCTTGCATATTAACTTCGAGCCTCAGCTTGGCATCCTCGGTGAGCTGCAGGTCGTCCTCGATCTCCTCGTTCTGCGCCTTCAGCTCGGCCAGCTGCGACTCCAGCGCGCGCTTGGCCTTCTCCAGCTCGTGCACGTTCTTGTCGGCCGTGCCCTGCGTGTTGGCCAGCTCGTCCAGCTCCGACTGCAGCAGTCGCTTCGTGCGCTCCAGCTCTTCCACCTGTGGGAGTTAAGTGACGTAATTTATTTATTTAACGCCATACGCATTTTCTACCAGTCAACCTCTGGTTGATGCAGAGACAAATAGTGGTAGGTGTAAACATGAATATATAAACCTACATTTACGGATATACTAAAACAAAAAGACAAACGATGAGAAAAACATCGAACAAAAACATTTTCTTGTGAAACTATTTATGGAATAGTGGCTCAGTCATAATAATGGCCCCGATACCGTTGTTCTATCAACAATTGCTCTTAAAACGGACCAGTGAGATATCAACAGACAACTAACATGTCCTGGAATAAAAAAATTGAACACCGTCACACGTCCGTCTGCGGCGGCGGAATATTGCTTTTTAACTCTCGTATAGAGTATCCCTCTTTTCTCTTTTTTATTAGTTGCCACTCATTGCCTTGATGAATAAGACATCATTTCCTTACCTTCTCAGCAGCAGTGTCGAGCTCCCGTGTGAGCGAGAGGACGCGTGTCTCCTTGTCTCGCGCGTCTCGCTCGGCCGCGTCTCGTTCTGCCGCGTACCGCTCGGCGATCGCTCGCTCTTCTGATACCACCTGTGACAAATTACAAGTACCATAATTAAATAAGTTCAATATTGCTTGTATACTTAAGAAAATCGCTAGAAATAAACATGTAGAACAAAAGAGCGGCTACCGAAATGCAAAAGTTATTCAACAGATTACATTCCGATTTATTTCTTGTAAAATTGAAAGGATCATATCCATTTATTTGTTAAAGCGGCATTTAAATGTTATAAAACTATTTCAATGTAATTTTCTACAAACTTTCTAAGGACAAAAAATGCCCCTACAATATTTTATTACTTCTATTTAACTTTTTTTTTCAGCTTACATGTTGTCGAATTGACAAAAAAATCATGAATATTTTAGATCATACCTTATCGAAGCTCTTCTGTTTCTTCTCAAGCTCCATGACCTTGGCGCGCTGTGCCTCCAGCTCAATGTTTGTGTCTTCTAACTCAGCCTGGATCTTCTTTTTACCTAAAACATAGGATAGAATCGTTTTAGAATATATTTATTTAGTTTGTGGTCACTGTTCAAGATTAACTCTCGTGTGAGGGAGGCAATGATACATACAACAGTCAATTGCCAAAGACGAAAGTGGAAGTAAGCACAGAAAGTACTTCATTTACCAGCAAAGAACATTACAATAGTGACGTCATGTTTCGTTTCAGTGTTTTATTCTACATGATTGTGATTGACCAATGACTTTTTAAACTTCGCTGAAATACACTGGATTCAAGAACAGGACGGTTGTCAGAATGCTCAGAGGAAGTCATCTCACAACTATCATCTGCCTGTGCAACTGTGGTGTCTTGGAGTAGGAGTCTAACCTGATGCAGATGAATACCTGTATCTTATATGGAGCGACTGCCTATCTGACCTCCATAACCCAGTAACAGGGTAATACGATACCCCTTGGTAAGGCTGGTTGTCCCACTTTCAGGCCACTGACTACTCGTAACGGCTGTCACAGATCTTCAAATGACAGCCGGGACCAACGGCTTAGCGTGATTTCCGAGGCCTGGAGGGAATTCGGTAGGTAATGATGGTTATCCATCCACGGCAAGCACTGCTTAATCTTCAAGATTGATCCTTGCGGCTGTTATTATTTAGCCGCAAACTCCAATAAGACATCTTAGATGAGGAATTCTTGCTGGTACTCACTCTTGTCCAGCTTGTCATTGGCTTGCTGCAGCTCGTCGATCTGCCGATGCAGCGCCTCCACGTCCTTGCTGAGCTTCTTGCGCTGTTCTTCAAGCGCTGCAGCGTTCTCTGCTTCTTCCTCGGCCTTCTTCTTCGCGTCCACTACTTGCTGGGTAAGGGCCGTGACCTGGAGAAATTGGTTTGAGATTAGACACACATGTACTATATGTGATAAGAGTTTGTAAAGAGTGGGTGCAATAAATACTGTAAGTGGGAGGGTAGAATGTCAATCATCAACTTATTAATTTTAGTCACCCCCTTCTCGCTGAAATTGAATTGTCGGCGCTGAATAGCATTCTATTTTTACTTCGGTTTATTGTATAATGAAAACCTTTCAGGAAGTAGGCACACCAGCATATGGCATTTGTATTGCTAACTTACGAAAACAATGTTGCATGACTGATTGTTTAAATTCACTACCCTTCGCCGAACAGCAATGCGCCAACTGTTCAACGGTATAACTACAAACATTAATTAAACTATTCTCCTATGAAGGGTAGGCAGAAACTACATAACACTACCTGCTACGACTCTTACTACTCATGGTATAACTAATGAGTTTTCCACGGTACTCACTTGCTTCTCCAAGTTCTTCTTGGCCTCCTCTTCCTCTTCGAGCTGGTCTCGCGCCTGTTCAAGTTGTTGCTCGATGTTGCGCAGCTTGGTCTGTAGAGACAGCTTCTGTTTCGTCTCCTCTTCGAGTAAAGCCTATTCACAAAAAAAAAGTTTTAGTTAGGTTCCTTGCTCATTTATCTATTTTGGCAAGGAATGTTTGGGTTGGATCAGACACATCTTGGACCAAGACAACAGCTTCCTAAACAATTAAACTCGTTGAAAACGTAAATCATAACTTAGTGATAAAATGTGGACAACGAAAAGGGCAGGAATTGATAAGACACAGTCTACAAAAAAAAACGGTTTCGGTGATCCGGTATTGATATTGAACGTTAGTCAAATTTTATCATTTGCAGTTGAATGGATTACTGGGACTGTAGTACTATAGGACATGTTTAACAAATAAATGTTCAGTTATTTTTTAGTTTTTTTGTTTATATTTACGTGGTGGAACTGATTATAGCACGATTTGGAACGAACTGATGCTGTGTGAGATTTAGTGTGGTGTGTGTACCTGAGCTTCAGCGAGCTGCGCGCCGGTGGTGGCGGCGTGCTTGACGGCCGCGGACGCCTTCAGCTCGGCCTGCTCCAGCTGACCTGCAGCCGCTTCCGCCTCGCTCTGCAGGCGGATGCATTTCTCTTGGACTTCCGACCTGAAAATAAAATATCATAAAACTGGCGCCCCTGAGTTAGTAGATTTGCGGCAGACCAAGGAGATGGCGGCACGTCCTGGATCCGTCAAAACTGGAAAAAGGAAGCGCATTTTGTAGCAGCCTTTGTAGGATATTGCCTTATTAAAAAAATTGGCAACATCGAGGACCACGTTCTCTGCAGGTTTACTGCTACATAGTACAGTACCTGGTCCGCTCGACATCTTGCAGCTTGGCCACGAGGTCCGCGAGCTGTGCCTCAGCCTGCTTGCGGCGTCGCTCGCCCTCCGCCCTGGCCGCGCTGGCGCTCTTCAGCTCAGTGGCGAGGTCCGCGTTCTCAGCCTCCAGTGATTGCTTGGCTTTTTCAAGAGCTGGAAAATAACGATGATTTTAAGTATCATTTGGCTTGGCACGAAGATACAGAATATCTTGTGACGGGGTTCAACACTCGACAAAAGGCGACAGACCTGTCCAGGTTGTGGTTGATCCGACCAGATTAAGCCAACGACACGAAGAGAAGACGCATCATTTGACCTCACACTGAGAGAAAGTCGACAACTTAATCTGCTATGCTATCATCATCATCATCATTTCAACCGAAAGACCCCTCCCCTTGTGTTACCACATTGACTGGTCCCGTACGTCTCGCATCCAGCGGATCCCCGTAACGTTCACCAGGTCATCGGTCCACCTAGTGGGAGGCCTTCCGACGCAACGTCTTCCAGTTTGCGGTCGCCACTCCAGAACTTTTCGGCCCCATCGGTCATCCCTTCTGCGAGCAATGTGCCCTGACCACTGCCACTTAAGCTATGCTATTCGCTAACTTAAACTATCCTAAAGTCAGTGACTACCGAGTAAACTGATTAAGATTTAAAACTTACATCACAGTCTCCTATACACTTTTCGAAACCAGTAGTTAGCAAGCCATAAAAGTAACCTTATGGCCACTTTTTAAAGAATTACGTAAAACCAGCCGCGTCTTCGCAGTTGGACGTGCCGGACGCGAATATAGATTAGAGTAAAAAATCTTGTAGAGAGCTGACTGTTAACTGAAATACCTTTACAAATTAATGGGTAATTGGTCCTGCGTTCTGGCTCCGGACAATTGCAGATGTGTTGCCAGTAATCGCGCGCGGAACTGAACGAGGGAACATTGTCAGAAGGGAACGTCGCATTCTCCACCTCGAAGTTGTCGTCCTTGGAAAGCCCGAACTTTACATTTTTCTGCTTACGCTCTTGAACGCAAGCCATCCGGACATAACAGTTATAAAGATTTAAAAAAACTAAAATATTAGATAAAATTTAAGATCGTGTATAAGACAGTTAGAAAATCTTTTTTGAAGGCTGATTTGTTTCGTATTTTTTGGATTTCGAAGCTGTCATTATTATTATTTTTTCGATTTTTTTGTATGGCTGTCAGTGTCATTTCTTAGTTATCATACGGAGTTAAGTTTAAAGAGTTTTTGGTTTTTAGATGAAACCTAAAGTCGTGAACCTATTTTCCTCAATAAATTGAAAATACTAATCGCTGGCGATCGATCTTGATACGCACGTTACCGATTTTAGTCAGATATACCTACATGGTTAGGACTCACAAACAATGGGTCGTCTGAAATATCGTGTCCTGGGGTCCTGATGCTAGTACATCACAGATTAATGAATGCCAAGGTCGGAACTGAGGCTAGGCCTGAGAAGGCCAATTGTTGAAGTACTTGAAAAGCTACTCACCAGCCTTCGCCTTCTTGATCTGTTCGTGCTGTTCGTTCAGCTGCTGCAGCTCCTGCGAGTGCTTGTGTCGCTGGTCGGTGAGTACCACCTCGTGCGACGCCGCCTCTTCTTCTAGGCTGCGCTTCAGAACAGCAACTTCTTGCTCGCGCTTCGTCCGGAGCTCTTGTTGGGCTGTAGGAGAAGGAGAATGTTGAGTATTTTTAAAGTAAATAGAATCGAAATTTGCATGATCTTAACCATCACAATTTCTTAATCACTCATTTTTACAGCTTTCGTTTAGGGACGAGTCCATGTAGCCTGTGTCAGCCTTTCCATATTGTTTATTGGGACAATTTAGGCTGCGACTTGAGTCGTCCAACGACTTGTCGCCAAATATTTGCATTTTGGCTATTTCGGCAAGTCGACTTGTCTGAGTAAGTATTACTTGTAGTTCGTTCGGAGCCATTCCTTCACGTTTACTTATGCAGGATGTAACAGCACAACTCACCCGCAGTAGTATCGAGCGAGTCCAGCAACTCGCTCTTGAGCGCCTCCAGCTCCTCGTTGAGGTCCCTGCGCAGCTTCTCGGCCTTGGTCCTGGCGGCGCGCTCGGCGTCCAGGTCCTCGTGCGCGTCGGCCAGCGCGGACTCGGCCTCGCGCGCCGCCTTCTGCGCGGCGGCGCGCAGGCCGCTCTCCTCGTCCGCGCGACTGATGGCCGCCGCCAGCTCCTCCTCGCGCTTGGCTGGGGGGGAAGGGGAGGGTTTTACTTGAATGATTATGCTTTTACTTTGGATACATTCAACTATTTAGGGTGTATTTTTGATAGTTCGGTATTCACAGACTTTCCGAATATGAGTGGAATAAAAAAAAGACTGAATGGGACGGATTTCCGTTCCACAATTCTATCTTTCATAAATTAATTTATTGAAGATTTTTATTATTTTCTATTGCTAGTCGACCCAACCTTTTAGGTCAGATTCTTCTTCTTGCCGGCTAGGCAATTACTATGACATGATGAAACTTTAAAACTGTAACATTTGACTACAAAACTTACAGAGTACAATCTGCAACTCCTCATGCTGAGCTTTCCTCTCGGTAAGCTGCTCCTTCACGTCTTGCAGTTCAGTCTCCAACTTCCGCTTGGCACGGTCCGTCTCTTGGCGCATTTGGTGATCCTACCGACACAAAAAGCATATTTTAAAGTGATGATAAAATTCAGAACATACTGCATTCCCTTCGTTTATACTCGTGGGTATGAGCAAAAACGAAGGAAATGCAATGATTTTTTATTGTACCCAAATTAGATAAAGTTTAATGGCTATGTGCCTGTAATTGCTGGTTCAGAGCAGAAATCGGTCAAGTAGTGGTTTTATACTAAACGAGGATTATCACGAGGCACTGTCTTACCATTATGACTTTTCTTTTATGCGTATTTTTAAGTTTCCCGTAAGAGATCTGTTTTACCTACAAGCTGCGTGAAGATCGTACCTTAAGAAGTTTCTCCTCCAGCTCTGCGATGGCAGACTCCTGTTTGGTCTTCAGTTTGCTGAGGTGCTTCGCTTTCTCCTCTTCCTCGGCCAAAGCCTGGGACAGGTCATTGGCTCGCTCCTCCAAGATCTGAAATATTTTAATTATTTAAATAGCTGTTATTTTTCATTGCGATGCCAAGTATCTTCAGAAATTTATTGGCTTTTGAGAACGTGTGCTTTTAATTGTTTTTTGTAGACAAAAATATTAGCAATTCAGACAGATACTTAAAATTCAAAATATTGCTGATTATTTTTATTTATAAGTAGAAAATTAAGGTCAATATAGTATAGCTTACCTTCTTCTCCTTGACGAGTTTCTGGTTGGTATCGTCGCTGAGCGCCAGGTCCTCCTCTAGCTTCTTGAGCTTGGCGTCGCATTGTACGCGCTCCAGCTGTAGCTTCTGACGCGCAGCCTCTTCCTCCTCCAGCTGTTCTTCTAAGTCCTGGATGTAAGGGAAATGTGGTTAGTAAGAGTTGCTTTCGTTCATTGGTGAAATAGAGACATATTATCCAATTTTTTCTAGTTATTCTTATGAGTTATATGCGAGTAATGGCTGACGTACCATGAAAGCTTTTAATCTGGTCCTTTACTCAGAACACAACAAGATTATGTGTAAGGGGCAAATCAGAAGTAACTATATCTTAAGATCGCAATCCATAGATTAAATGTTTCACCTTGCTTCACTGTTATCCTGACCTCTATGAAAGTCATCTAACTCATATTGTAGTAGAAGTAAAATTATGTGTAAGAAAATGGAACCACATTTTACTGTCCAGCTCAACTCCCGATCATATTCTAATCTCACCTGTATATTAAGCTGCAGCCTCTTTTTCTCCTGCTGCAGCGCGTTACAGCGCTCCTCTTCCTCCTCGATCCTGCCCTCCAGGTCGTGCAGCAGTTCCTCCAACTCCTGCTTCCTGGCGGCGGCGCGGGCGCGGCTTTCTTCAGCCTCAGCGCATAACTCTAGTTCGGCCTGAAAACGAAGATGGGTTTACTGTAGTTTGACTTATATTGTTGTGTTTAAAATTATTGTCGCCCTTTGAGCTTGTTTTCGTCCGTGTTAGAAAAGGTAAAATGGGGTTTTCGTCCGTCCATGACAGTTTTTTTTTAAGCTGTGGTCTAGATATTTATGACGAATGATTCAATCATAACGAAATTCTATGGAGAATTTTGATTAATGTTTTTACAACTTAGCATCCAACCATTTACTGTATGTAGATGATTATGATTTGAATGCCTGTTTTGTAACGCAAATGTAACTTCAAATAACAAGATATTATATAAAATATATCTTCAACCAACCTGTAACTGCTCAGCCAGTTGTGTCTTCTCAGCGTTAGCCTGCTGGAACTTCACCTCATACTCCTGGCACCTCTTCACCTGCGTGTCGAGTCTGTCCCGAATCTGGCGCAGCTCATCTTCCTTCTGCGTAAGCTTCTCTTCTTGTTTCGTCACTTCCAGAAGAGGTTTCACCTGGAAATGTGGTTAGGAAAATTCGTAACGTGGCAGGGTGGTACATGATTGCACTTACTATAGAAGATGTACTTTTAATAGTATAAGAGAGTAACATAAAATATTCTACGTTTCATGTTACCTGTTGAATAGTTAATTTAAACAAATAAAAAACTAAATAAAAAGAAATAGATTTTTACATACATACAAAGAAGAAGAAAAAGAAACCTGAAAAATTACATAAAGTACGTTACGTAGCCGACCGTGGAAAATCCAACACCATTCAATATCTGTTACGGCATTTCAAATTTCCGCAGTCAATACTGCAGATAAAACATTCTCTACACGTGTGACATTCATAGTTAACAATAGTAGAACTATTCAACAATAGGGATGCGTGTAGGCTGGTAATTTGTATAAATTCATAATGTATGGGACTGGAATGTTTCCAAAACATAATATCTAGTAGGGTATACAAGGTGTGGCTAGTGACGTATTGCGGAGGGCCGTCGCCGGCGCAAATTTGAAATGCAGTAATCATTGAGCTTTGTGGGATTATACACTTTCAGCACTAAGCTGAACCTTGAAAATGCGATAGAATGCTCAATGCTCCCCGTGTCAATGTACGACGGAAGTAACATTATCGAATATTTTTACATACGGTATTTTGTTTGTTTGTATGAAATAATCTCCTGAAAATACTATTATTTTGTGCATAAGATGCCTGTTGGGAGAGATATTTCTTTGACTAGAAGATTATAGATATGTTTTAAGCGGATAGGTGATAATAATATTATAGCATAGACGCATAATATTGATTATAATAACTTCATTATGTATCATACTTATATACATACTGGAACATAAGATAAGTATATTGTACATGGTGAGTTATCGAGATGGGCCTGTAGAACGCCTGAAATTATGGAAAATAGATAAAACGAGTATTGAGCTCAGTTTTGGATAAACCAAGATCTGCAGAAAGTTTTTGAACAAATCTTGTTCTAACCAAAAGTCGAACTCAAAAAGTAATAAAACTTTCCTCTACTTAGCATAGTTTCGTTTCCGTCCTGCAGTTCCTTCTCAAAAACTACCCTGAACATGGTAGGCTGTTCAACTTACCTTGATATACAGTCTCCACCACTGCCAATTCCTCAACTTGAGGTAAGCAGCACAGTTCCTCTGAATGATCCTGATAGCGTTCAGCTGTTGCAGTCTCTTCTGGTAGTTCCTCCTCGCAAGGTATCCTCGGCAGAACGCTTGGAAGTTGACTATCAAGTCAGTGATCTTGTAGTCCCGCTCCTCCTCAAGATGTGCCAGGACACCAGCCCGGAAGAAGATCTTGGACTGACCGACTCGGTACAGATTGTGATCTAACTCTAGCGCCTCGATCATCTGCTCACAAGCTTTCTTTCCATCCATAAAACCTTTCGGAATGATGTTCGGAGTCAGCAGCTCATAGCGCTGTCTGAACTCCTGGAAGGGAATACGGTTGGGGAAACCTTGTCTGCAGATCCTAATACCTTCGAGCACACCGTTGCATCGTAGCTGGTCGAGCACTAGAGGCGCTTCGATCTTTCCAGCCTTCCTCTCATGATTGGGAATGATACACCTTACGAAGTTCGGGTTAGTGTTCCTGAGCGTTGCCATCAGTTTGGTCAGCTGTTCTTTGTATAACTGAGAGACTGTTCTGAACATGCCCTTGCGGGTTCTGGCGCCAAATTGCGTGTCAGTCATAGCCTGCTGCGCCATGCCTACTATCTCTGCGTCCTTCCAGATGTGACACACGAACGGGTCCTGAGACGACTGGAGCAACTGGACGACGTTCTCGTTCAGGGGATCCATGTTCTTCATTAACCATTTTTCTGCGGAATAGTCTACTTTGCCAGCGTAGTGGATGATTGCGAAGTCAGCAACACCACGGAAGTCAGTCTTCATAAACTTGGGATGGACGGAGTGAGCCGAGACGAGCTTCTCAACGAACGTCTTATCAGTAGCCTTGGGGAACCAGCACTCCTCGTCCAATAGAGCCATTATACCCATAGGTTTGTCGATCAAGTCGATGGTCGGTTGTAAATCGAGACCGAAATCAATGAACTTCCATTCGATACCTTCGCGCTGGTACTCTTCCTGTTCGAGGATGAACATCGTGTGGTTGAAGAGTTGCTGAAGTTTCTCGTTGGTGTAGTTGATGCAGAGCTGTTCAAAGGAGTTGAGCTCGAAGATTTCGAAACCGGCCATATCGAGGATGCCGATGAAGGAAGCTCCTTGTCTCTTGGTCCTGTCGAGCGAGCGGTTGATTCTGTTGACGAGCCATCTGAACAAGCGCTCGTAGCAAGCCTTGCCGATGGCTTCCACGGAGAACTCCACCTGCTCCTTGGTCTGTGCTTTCGTGACGAAGTCGCGACCTACTTTGATTCTGGGCTTGAGGTATGCTTTCGTCATTTCTGTGACTGACAGACCTGGAACACAAACATGGCAAATTAGGTCACCAATCACAGTACTTACATCTCCTCCATGAAGAAAATTACTTACCAAGTAAATGCGCGATCTTCTGCGCGACGGTGTTATCAGGCAACGTGGCCTGATCAGAGTTCCTCTCCTGCTTGAACTGCATGGAGCCGAACAGCAGTACCGCGGACACTATCCTGAAGATCGAGTTGAAGTCTTCATTGTTCATGCCCATAATGTTCATGGACTTGATGGTGGCCTGGAACTCGGCGGCGTCATCGATGCCGGGGACGGGTAGGGCAGCATTTGACAAGAATGGGTAACTCTTGGGGTCCTCTAGAATGTATTCAGCTCTCTGCTGCGTCGTCGCTCCGGCTAGGAGCTGGTAGAATATGTGGAATGTCCTCTCGTCTTTCGCTTGTCTGATCGCTCTCGATTTCTCGAGTAAGTACGTTTCGATGTTCGCGCCTGCTATGAAACCTGACGCGTCGAAGTTTATTCTAATGAATTTTCCCTGAAATCAATAACAACCCGTTTTAATATCTATTCAGCTAGCCTATAGGTTGAATTTTAAATGGCCGATAAGTTGGTTTATACTTACAAATCTAGAAGAATTGTCGTTTTTAACAGTCTTGGCGTTACCGAAGGCTTCTAAAATAGGGTTAGCTTGTAACAGTTGTTGTTCCAGTTCGCCCTATAAGAGAAAATGTTTTTATTAATCAGTTCAATTATCTTAATCGTAGGTCCATGCAGATAAGATGATGTTGGTAATGAGAACAAGCTTTTAGTAGTAAACTCTTAGGACTTAGTAACAAAGACAAAACAGGGATTGCCCTTTTGTTAGATGGCATAAGTATATTCAAAATAACACCAAACAACTCAGTTTATTCTTGAAAAAACATCTTTATCAAACTTTTTTTCGTTTTTCCAAGTAAGGTAGTCATTTTATTTGCATAATACGTGAACAAAAACATGGATATTTCTTTCAAGCATTGATTGTGTCCGAGCAAAGTTAAAAAACCAAGGTATTAGCGTTCCATTACCTCGAATGTAGGTCCGTTTGTCTACGTAGGAGTTAGCAGCGTGAAATGAAACGTTACAGGTTAATGATACAGGGTTAGTACGGTACACACAAGTTAGCAACGTCACAACATTAATAATATCTTAAAAATATACGTCTTAGGTGTTTGTCAAATGCCTTTTTCTGTAAGCGCAACGTGTTACAAGGTATGTAGCAAGACATGTTGCAGCAACGAGGTCATAACATGTTTATGAACAAGCAGCATGTTACACAACACATCTTTACTTTGAGACATTTAAGAGGTCTTCAACAAGATTTATTTACGACAAACATTAAGAGGTATATTTACGGTTTTCTGAATAGTGAAATTGTGAACACACAGTTAGCACATGATGTAAGCAAAGCATTTAATTTATAAGGATGTGGGTTTAAGATTGTATTCTGACACAGTCATTAGGAACTACAAACATAAATAAATATGTTGGTGATGGGTATACATTTTATGATCTAATGAAATACAGTCATATTATTATTTTTGTTTTTAGAATAATAACATGGATTTCTAAAAATAATAATTTACTATGTGGGTGGATTGGGACAGAATAAAATATTTTTTTGAAAATGTCAGTTGTTCTGTATAATGTAATAAAATTTACCCTACACACTTTATCATTGTCATCATTTTTTTTTTGTCTGTTGGTGTGTGTGTATGTATGTGTGTGTGTGTATATATATGTGTGTGTGTATATATATATATATATATGTGTGTGTGTGTGTGTGTGTGTGTGTGTGTGTGCGTGTGTGTATACAATAATAACACTTCTTTTGTTTAAAAATATAACTCATCCAAAACCAGCTAAAAATACATAAATAGACAGGTAGTACACAGGTAATAATAATATAAAGGGTGGAGAAACCGTGCAAGCAAGCAAGTTAAATTTTTCAACCTTATAAATAAATATTTGTATAATTTTTTACAGAGTTCAACAATGCAGTAAAATCCTCTTAAAATTGAATTTTGAAAACGACCGCAAGACAAACCGTAGCGGCAGTTGGTTTCTAGGTAACTATGAAAACGGCAGCAGGAGGCAAAGTCAATTTTTATAAAGGGTGGACGGGGCACCGACGCATAAACGGTTACTACGTATTCAGTAACTCATTTTGAGAAACACACACAGAAATTTTTTATCGGCATTTAAAAAACAAAAACTGTTCGATACATTTTGATGCGTAGATCGCACTTTTGTAGGAAACAGCAGATTAAAAAATACCTATGAATAATTTCTAGGTGGGAAGTTCAGAATGATGTACTGAATACACGATAACCCATCGTGCGTCGGTGTCCCTTCTACCCTGTAGAACTCCATAAAATCGGCAACAGGAGGTAATGTCGCCGAAACGATTTCATAGAGTAACAGAAATCAGACGTATCGCTACGGTCTGTGTCTGTCACAGCGAGAGCGGCTTGCGGTTGTCTTCGGAATTGTTACCATTACCATGCAGAAGAATAATAATGAAGAAAGAAAACCATTTTTCATAGCATGGTTATTTCATGCAAACCGTTGGATAAAGCACCAAAATCCGGCGAAATGTGGTATAATATCCTCACAGACTACCGTTTGAAAATCATCGGTATGTTTGAAAAATACCCATGATTTTTTTCCCCTGTAAATTCACATTTAGGATTTCATGTAATGTTATGTAAAAATACATAAACTCATAATTTATCTTTATTCTATATTTTTTTATGAAGTCATTTTAACTTCCAATGATTAAGCGCATCATCTTTTAAGTAAATGAGAATAATATACCACACCAAGAAAGATATCCCCGATATAAGGCAGGCGATTAGTCGACACAATCCCTTTATTTTTATTATATTTCCTTGACTTACTATAATCAACTGTGGTGTCGGTCCCTGTAGTTGTCGTATCGATTTCCAGGATCACGAAGGAGAGAGGAAAAATAAAAAAATATACATCAGTGTGTTGTAGAAGATATAGATTTGCTTTTTAGGAGTGCTGCCAGAAAAAAACTTCTTTCCCTTCGATTTTATGGTTTTTTTTTTCTAGCAGCACATAAAGAAATAGTATACAACCGTGTGCTGTACACAATAACACATGCCACCTCAATTACATGCAGGTGTCAAAGTGGCACTTAACATAAAAGATCATAGCGTACAGTGAACACCGCAAGGTACGCATTTTTACATACGCAAAAGATCTAGCTGTGAATATTTTGTGATACATTGTATTGTAGATAGAACATGATGCTTAGTAATACAAATGTGTTACAATTAGCAAAATAATTGTGGTCTAGCAAAAACACTGAATACTGTAACCTAGATAATCAATACCTACATACATTATCGCAATTAAAGAATGTATTTATTGCTGTATAAGACATGTAACGAAATAAATACTAAAGAGAAAGTGTCTATAACATTTTATTCTAGCTATTTGTACAGTAAAACGTAAAGAGGCTAGCCAGATAACACAAACTGGTTCCATTCCTCACCCGAACGCGATAGTCGAACCAGTACACATGTGAACGCTTAACAATAACAGAACATGGAATTAATTTACAAAATAACGTACTCATTTAAACTGAGAAAAATATGCACAAAAGTCAAAAAAATTTTTTTTAACATGTGACAACTATTGGTGAAGTCACCCCGTACTCAAAACTTTACAGATTTCAAAAGCCTTCCAGACTATTTTTCCTGCAAGCCAACGGCCTCCTTTTATACAGAGAAAACTTTATTATTGAACAAAATCAATATCCCACCTCTACAAATATAAACTGTCCACCGGGCCAGTATACACTGGACTCACTCCTATATTTTCCCCCATTTTATCTAAATAAAAAATGAACCAAACAGCCCCCTATAGCCTACTTAAGTTCAAAACGCAGTGTTCAAGTTACTCAATTATTTAACCAACAGTTAAGTCCACGCGAGTCCCCGTGTAAGGGATACCACGGCACATAATTACGTAAACTGTAGTTACTGCATTAGTTAACTAAACATTGTTATTTTACTCGTTACGACTAGGAAAGTTAGTTTTACTTAAGTTTGTTTACGACTTGAAAGACTAATTTGAGATAGTGATTGGAATGTAGCTTATCAGGAAACGGACATGTAACTGGCGTTCCTTAATTTGTGCCTACCCCCCCGGGGGAACAGGCGTCGAGTTTATAGAATAGAACCTCTCTTTATTCGAGCATCCATAGACTATGAGTATGAGATCTATATGACATTCTAAGACACACTTAATTAAAACAAATGTAATAAGCTAATGATAGATTAGTTCGTTATCTGTGCTTACTACTTGTCTTGGCTTTCTTATCATAAACAAATAAAGCCCTCAAGCTAAAAGCCCTTAATCTTCGTCTTGAAATACGACAACTGTTATTAAGTATATTTTACCCCTAGTTTACACTCTCAAGTTTGTCTAACTACCCTAAAATGCTCTACATCATACAACGCCGAATTTCTTTATCAATCGATCAACGCTTCAGTCTGGATCAAAACTATCTATCTATATCTTCAAAGAAACTACATCATCATAAATATAAAATAATTTTATTAAAATGTCTTACCGCGCCGGACCCCTTGGGTTTGGAGGCGGCAACGTACGCGAGGTACTGTATCACCTTCTTGGTGTTCTCTGTCTTACCAGCACCTGACTCTCCTGTGCACAAGATTGACTGGTCCTCTCGGTCTGGAATAGAAATTATTCGGATGTTAGTATTTGTTGTATGGCTAGAGCTATTAAGTCAGCGAATGCTTTCTGGGTGCTTATCATCATCTATTTAGTTTTTCCTAACTATGTTGGGATCGGCTTCCAGCCAACTGTACTAGTGTTTTACATGTAGCGACTGCCTATCTCTACTCACTTGACTTTCAGGCTTCTAATTACCAATGATCATATCAGCCCGGAATCACCCACTGCTGGGTATAGGCCTTCCCTTTCTTCTGCCACACTTCCCGGTTCTGTGCGTCCCTTATCCAGGTGTTTCCCGCGATTTTGACGATATCGTCGACCCAACGAGCTTTAGGACAGCCCTATTGATATTGAGTACCGATAATGGCTGTCAAAGATCTACGAATGATAGCCAGGACCAGCTGCTTAACACCTGATTTGCAAATAGTTAATGAGATTGCGCAAATTCGGAGAAGACCTTAAATATAATTAGGATTTCGAATGAAATATTAAAGTTCGTAAGTAACCTCTCAACCGGTGCGGCAAATATGGAAATACTACTACTCAATACTCAATAATAACAAACATCTATTTCATCGTTATCTAAGTTACTACGCTTATGAGTACTGTTATAAATCTGCAGGGTGTGACCGCACGTTGATGATATTTAGGATAACGAACGTATTTCATCTGCGACAATTTATGTGCTGCTGATGGTATCAAGATGGAGACAAACTATGGGAACTGCGCAGTGGAAGGTGCTAAGTTCGCGCAGATTGCTATTGTATTTTGAGATGAGATATGAATTTTAGAGCAAAGAATACGAATGCCGACATTACGTGAAATTACATACCATTACATCTGAGGACTGATTGACACAAGCTACCGAAAAGTTTATCCCAATGATGTTGTATGTCGTTGTAGAATATGAAACTCTAGGCCAGGTTAGCTAAATAAAAGAAACTTTTTTGCAAAAAATAAAATAAAAACAAAAAAGTGAAAAATAACTAGCTTCTGAAGTCGGTGACATTTGATTGTTTGATTGAGTTTTTTTTGCATTATTTTTTTTCATTTTTTTTTAATGTTTTTTTAATATCCTATGCATTTATTTTACATTGTTAACAATACATTTCATGGTAATAGGCTTATCCCTAATTAAATGGAACTTAACATACCTAACTGTCGAAATGTGGGTGTATTGTACAGTACACATCTGCGTATCCCCTCAGAGCATACAGGCGTGATGTTATATTATGATGTTGCGTAAACAATAAAAATCCAAGCGATTGCAGCAATCACGGCAGATTTGCTGTCTATTATTGAAGAGTTCCGTTCCATATCTAAGAATTCCAAGATCAGATTATGACAATATTTCTATCTAATTATAACTTGGGAGTATACTCTTTCAAACAAGCGTCTTCGAGTGAACAAACATAAAAAAGATTCCGACGATTTGAGAACCTCTCCTGCTTTTTTGAAGTAGGTTAAAAATAATTAAGTTCTCTACACATGTTTGGTATGTATCATGACAAGTTCCAAATTATGTGTGGTCGTCCCAGTCTGTACATGAAAAACACAACTCATCTAAGTTATTCACATTTTATTTTGTTTTCCTTCGTCATTCTCTTGATAACCCATCAACATGTACAGACTGGGACGACCTCACATAAATTGGCTCTTTTCATGAAACATGCAAAACATGTTGAGAACTTTAATTATTTCGTGAAACTTGTATACATTCTGCAGACGGTTTTAATCTGCCCGACATAATAGTGGTAGCCGCAAGCTAGTGAGCAGAGGTTTCAGGACGACCCTTTTTATTAAAATGAATACATTTTGAAGTAGGAGGGCGGAATACGGGTAGACCGTAGCTGTGAATATTATATGAAAAAGGCCGTGACCTGTGAGTGTGGCTGTATTGCATCCATCCACACTACTTAGTATTTTAATGTGTAAGTTACTCTGTATCTATTAATCTTTCCCGCCTTAATGGCTAAACGGACTAGGATGAAATTGACACACGGATAGACCTGCGTAAGGACCCTAGTATACTTTTTACCCGACTACGGCGAAGCCAAAAGGAAGGGTTATGATTTGGGATCCCTTCTATTTGCATAATATTCTTTTTCCTAATATACTTTGGCATAACAATTTTGGCATACTTTGTTTTGCCATAATAATACTTAGCCATATTTTTTTTTGGCATACAGTTTATGTTGGCATAATTATCTTGGAGACTAATTTGTTTTGGCATAATAATACTTTGCCATATTTTTTTTTGGCATACATTTTATGTTGGCATATTTATCTTGTAGATTAATTTGTGTTGGCAAAAATTGAATTCGCAAAATGTTACTAGGCATACTGACTATTAGTGTAATTACAATTAAAATATTATCTTAAAAATTCAATATGTAGTGCTACAAAAGTGGGGATAGAATCGAATCGCTGCAAAACCGACTCCACGTAGTCTTGTCTGCCCTACCCCTAGAGTGTAATTTAAGCCCGCGTAGGCGCGGAGGGGCAAGGGGGCCCGCGAGCTGAGGAGCAGGTGGTTTTTACGCTCGCTGCCGCGGCTGAGGCTGGCCGGCTTAGCCGGCCAGCAAGCCGAAGCTGCGGTGGTGAGCGTAAACCACATCTGCGACGATAAGCTCGCGTGGGACCGCCGGAGCCCCGCAGCGCCGGAGCTGTGACAGAAACCATGCCTGCTGCATGTTGCATGCTGCATACTTGCTTGCATGCTGCATGCTTGCTTGCATGCTGGCTTACATGCTGCATGCTCGCTTGCATGCTGCATGCTTGCTTGCATGCTGTGCATGGTGTATGCTTGTTTGCTTGCTTCTTACAGGGAAATAAAAACCACATAAAATGTTCACAATCAACTGTTTTATAATGATCTATGTTTTGATTGATTGATTTTCTGCCGTTTAATGACTATCGATACGAAATGTATGCCAAAAGACACCTCTGACTGTGAACTTTCTGCGATAAGATGGTTCTGCTTTTTAAAAATAAGTATTAGTGTCTAACATTTTAGGAATCAGTTATTATTTTGCGTACTTGTTATGCCTATAAAAATATGTTTTAATATCATTATGCGTAAATAAATGTATGCTTTAAAATGTTATGCTTAATCATTATTATGAGTAGAGAAATTATGCTTAAAAAAATTATGCGTAAGCTGTTATGCGTAAGTAATGTTATGCGAAAATATAATTAGGTTAAACAAAAGTATGCCAAGTCATATTAGGTCTTAAAATTTTATGCAAATGGATAGGGAACCTTATGATTTTAGCAGTCTACGTATGTATGTATTTACGTATGTTCCTCCGTAGCGCCTAAACTGTTCATCCGATTTTGATGAATAAGTTGGCAATCTATTCGTTATTATGGTCCGGGTAACATAGGCTACATTTTACTTCAACTTCAACAATAAGACGAGTCGATTTTAAAACTCGAATTTAATTAGAGCGTGATTTTTCAGTAGTCGGGCTTTTAGTGGTAGTAAAGTCACACAAATTCTTGTTATCTCGGTATTATGTTCCCGATAATTTTCGACACGCAAATATTCCTTATACATAAATGCAGGTCAGGCGCATCCTACTTCATCACCTCCGTATTTGCAGTCTTATATTTTTGCCACGTCATGAGTTATTCTTGTGAATAGCACTTACCGGGATGAGAAAAGATTATTATCTTTTCTTCTACTAGATACACATGTAGATTCGGACCACACAGCTTGAAATCAATCTAACTTTTATGTCGCTATCAACTAACTTTGTGTGTGAAAAAGGCGTGAAGATAAAATACATTTTTACGTCGTTGATAAGAAACTACCATCTGATACTATTACGGACTGTGGAACGGAACAGAAATGATTTTAGAATTCATAATTATAAAAGATAATATTAACCCCCTCGTCGCACCAAGATATGCAACCACCAAAACTATGACGACTACTTCTGAGATGTAGAGGACATCCGTTTTCGGTGGTTTGGGTGTTCAACAAAATGCTGAAGTAAATGAGATTTCAGAAGAGGTTTTTATAAGCATAGCAATTGCTAGACCCGCATCTTGTAAGGTTGGTACTACCATGTTCACTGACGGTCGACCACTTTTTACCCTTATGCCCTAAATAATAAGGTTAAGGAAAAGTGGTCAACCGACAGTGAACTCTGAAGTACATTTGGATTTTTGCCAGAACATTTCCAGTCTCCCAACCGTCCTTTCCCTATCAAACAAAAACACAGTCCAGCCATCTGTATAGTTAGTATAGTTACACAAATAATTTTCCTTCCTGTATCAACACTTCCTGCAATGGATTTGCATTGTATTGTATGGTTAAATGCTGTCGCAAAGTCGCAGTTAGCTGTTACGAAACGTTTGCTTTGACGTGGGCGTTGCCGCTTACCTGCACACCAGGGATCATTAGTGCTGTCGTATTGTAGTGATGGGGCACAAGGGAACAAGTCTTTCGTCGTCCATTTTATTTCAAAGACTGAAACTCGACAGCGAAACGAAATAATACGTATTTGGGAGTAACCACACTTACAGGCGCGGTTTCGGCTTGAGCCGTTCAGAAAGAGCTTTGTTTGTGTTTGCCGAGGCCGGTCCGTGGATGGGTCACCCATCATTACATACCGAGTTCACTCCGTGCCTCGGAAAGCATGTTAAGCTATTGTTGCCGTCATTAGTAGATCTTTGACAGTCGTAATGAGTCACTCACACTGAGAGACTCACTAACTGAGTTGTGGAAGTCTGATTGATTGGCTGAGTCGCTCCATGTAAGATACTGCTATTCAGCTGCATCCGGTTAGACTGGAAGCCGACCCCAACATAGTTAGGGAAAAGGCTAGGCAGATGATCAGTCTGATGCAATGTCGAGTCGCGTCGTCCGAGCCAAAACGAAGAGAATGACGTCTTTTTCGCTTTTATTGCACAGTGGCATTTTAACGTAACATGGACCAACAGTACACTTCTCCTTTGTAATAATTTCCACTCTAATTAAGTGTCAAATATGGAGACTTAAGCAATATAACACAAATATCGATACCAGTCTTGGCAAGTACTTTAGCTAGACAAAGATAATTTACTAGGTCGCTCTAATTGTTTAGTAATAGCTTTCGATACGAAATAAATTACGGCACTGCAGCTGTGAAGGGACAAATAGCTGAATAGAATTTCCCATATTTGGCTTAGCCAACTTTAGTAAATTCAAAATTACTAAACTAAGGACCGCTTGCACCATAAATTTCCTAAATACGTTTAGAAGCGGTTCTGTTTCGAAGATGACAAACACAGAATGATGTTTTAACCATGTTAAGCGTGTTAGAATTTAGTGATTATTATCGTGCAAGCGGCCCTAAGAGTGCTACAGTTTAGTCATTTAGCGCTAACAAATACAATAGCAGCCTCGGGTAATATACTAATAATAATCTCTTCGAAGTACAGAATCGTGTCAGAAACCGGATGAACTAAACAGCGAAACTAGACTGGAATAATCTGAGCTAGGTAAAGTCATTGAGGAGCAACTATTTTATGGAGAAGGAAAAAAGGCTTGTCCTTAATTGTAGTTTACATGCATTTAATATACAGCGATTTTAGGGAAATAGTCCCCCCCCTCCTCCTATTACACGGGCCTTCAGGGTGTTCCATCGGTAAATCTCTGCCTAACTCTTCCGAGATTCATGTTTTAGTTATTTTTTTAAATGAATTAAAGTAAAAACTGAGAATAAACACCACAATACATTAAAATAACTTACTCAAACGGGTATCGATAGCGAGCCCCTCACTAGAGTTCAAAGATAAGGGCCGTTCGTCTAATTGTTCTGTAATGGCGCCGATACGGAATGACTTATGGGCTATGGCACAACTGTCGCATACCACTTTATTTCGTACAAGGCGACTGGTTATTTATTACTAGAACCTGTATTTTTTCCTTCGAAAATTCTAGTTTTAAGTTGAAGTTTTAAAATTATAGTTACTCTTGGGGTCATCATTTACATTCATAGATAGTCTACACTAAATTACAGGGTCTAGCCATTTCACATTTTGAAACCCGGATACTTGGAACTTCTTGACGAAAATACTCCACGGAAATCACTAGTCAAATGCCGATGAGATTGCAGTTACTTATCATCAGCCAACATTCTTCCAAAGACCATTATTCTATGATCCTTTACTTGTCGGAACACAAATTTTCTTAAAGGACTTAATACACTTACAAGAAATTCAAGCCAAATTCGACCTTCTCGCTTTTATGACCCTTGAGAACTGTGGCGGACTCGGACTTAGAACGAGCTATCCTAAATGAACGCGTATACAAATTTATATTTCTGAGCTGTTGGCCGTTGAGGAGTTCCCTCATCGCTCTTAATTATAAAATTTCATCCCTGTAGATTGAGAGAAAGTTGTTCTAATCCAGCTTGCAAGATTTTAACCCAAACAAACTAACACAGATATATTGCAAGTTAAATAAACATTAACTTACCTTGTAACATAGAACGGTAGGCTGTGTCTGTGATGGCGAACACATGCGGTGGTACCTCGTGCCGCTTTATGCCCTTATACCTCTCCATGATCTTCTCCGTGTAGATGGGCAGCTTCTTGTACGGGTTCACTACCACGCAGAAGAGACCGGAGTATGTCTGTGGAAGAGAGAGAAGAATTGGTTATAGTTGTGTTCACGAGAAGACTTGGTTTGGGATTTCATAATGAACGTTGTGGGTTCAAGAGCTTTTGGAAACCTACATTATTTTATTTGTACCAGATACTTCATTGTAGTTCAATTAACAGCAGTGGGGTGTGGTTGTGGAGCTGTGTCGCAAACTATGCTCCACCTCCTATCCTGCCCTCTTAGCCCAAAAACATGCAGCCGAAGTAACCTTTGCGCTGCCACCGACGACGCGGTGAAAGTGGCGATGATTTGGGCTAACAAAATATAAAATTTGTCGTGCCAGCAATACGAAGAAGAAGAAGTTCAATTAAGGAGGATGTCATATTAATAAATCACCTTTGTTACCAAAAACATGAAATACAGACATAAACTACTAAGGAGTCTATAGAATCTTTGCTTGAAATGAGATTAATCGAATACGCATCATAAATAATCCCCTTTTTGAACTTTGTGCAGACTTCTCGCAACCATGTTCAAAACTCGAAAGTCCAATTACAAGTTTCTTAATACGAGGCTCTCTATTGAGAAGTTAATCATAGCATCTATCCTTAGAAAACTTGGCTAATGTTCGCTATCTTGCGTAATAAGGTTCAGAATGCCTTAACATATCAATTTAATGGCAAAAGTCAGTTGCTCTTGCTTAACAAACAAGTGCTGCAGTTCTAATTATTTGGATGAAAATGAAATTCGTTAAGGCAATTATAAGGATCGTAAACTCAATTTAACACGGAGAATGTGTGCTATATGATAGGCCGGTAAGCTATTGGGTAGTTATGGAGATGGTAGTGACAGCAATCAGGCTACGTTCATTACTTGTTCTAAGTGATAGGCAGATCCTTATGTATTTTTTTTTATAAAGGAGCAAAATACTTGAGAAGATTTCGCTAATAGAACACAGTTATCAGGAATTTAAATTTAAATATAATGAAGTAACCATTGCCAGATACGACTAGCGACGAGCTGACGAGGATGACTCTACAAGTCGGGCCCCGCGAAACGACGTTGAAAGGTTACCATAATCAGCCAACAAAGTTCCCACTGCTGGGACAGAAGCCTCTCTGGGAGAGAGAGTAGAAAAGTTACGTGCACAATATTCACTAGAAACGATGAATCAACTAACACACTACTCTTTCCCACATAAACATGGAACTTCAATACTAACAAGCCATATCAGTGTCATAACATCGCAGGGAAAAACACAAACGAGAATGAAAGTATCCGCATCCGTAGAAATGGCGGCAAGAAGAGGAGTGCGCAAGAGTGAATCACGCGCAGCAATCGCGAACATCCGCGCATCTGCGCCCGCGCATAAACTATTGTGTTGTTTCTTATAAGAAAATTGGCTTTTGTTATGTTGGACGTTTTTGTGGTGTCTCGTGTTACATGGAATGTTATGTGTTATGTATATGCGTGTTCTTTTTAGTTCCTTTAACCTTTTTGTTGGGTACATGTCGTAAATGAGAAGACACTGCCGGTTTCGTGTTGATGGTTAAAACGGATTCTAAACTAATTGGTACATTGTTAAAACATAACATCCTGTAATCCCTGAAGGCTTAGGCAGAGGTGTGCCTAAGCCTTCAGGGATTACTCAAAGCAACTTTTACGACTTTATCATAAAAGTTGCTAAGTATAATGTTAATCTGCTCCTTTGGAAATACGGTATCTCGAGGCATGGCTTTTAGATGTATCAGAACTAGGGAATCCAATCCCGCATCAAAACCGCGAGCCCGCGGGATTTACGGCATTGAGATTTTTTTAAATATTCTTTTGCTTTGAGTAGTTATTTAAAAAAAAAATTAAATAAAGACAAGCAAATTTAAATTTTTATTATTTTCTTAATTTATTTACTATACATATAATTAAATTTAAATATATTTTAATTTAATATAAAAAAATAATTTTTTGCGGGATTCGAGTCCCTAATCAGAACCAAATCCATTCGTGAGTCAACCTGCATAATAACAACAGCTTCTATTATAACTTCAAATGAATGAACCTGTCTTAATCCCACCCAATTACCCATAGCGAGCGACAGCCTAACCCTTCGCTCTGAATTACATTTGCCTAGTCAATTAAATTCGTCCTTTGCCCACATAACGACATTTTAATACAAAAACACTTGAAATTCCAGTCGACATAACACTACACGAGTGACCAGTTAGAATTCAATCAGACTCGCCCTGCCTACTATCTGTGCAAATGACTTTAACACTAAAACACTAAGTTATTTAGGTCAAGTAGATAGTACTAGAGTCTAGTATATCTTAGAGCAAACAAGTAATTAGTTACAGAATTATAACTTGATGCTAATTGGCGGGATCGTAAAGTTGACGGAATTGATATGGTGAGATTGATTGGTTTACTTGTTATGTTTGTTTACGATTGGAAGTTTTGGAGTAATTTATAGTCGGAGATATAGCCTAAAATAGTGTTGGGCAGTTTGAAACGACGTACTTGATCTGTCAGTTTTTAAGGACTTAAGCTCACATGAATGAGCTTTAGTTCAGATAGAGGAAAATGGAAGTAATTTTTTTGTAAACTCAGCAATGTGATCTTAAAACGTTGGTTTTCTCACGGATCTAAAATTCTTTTTTTTACCAGCTTTAAGGAGGTGATTTTTTTCTCATAAACAAACATTTCTTCATACGATCCGAGCTAGTTTAGTGTCTGCTAACTTTCGGCACACAATTCCACCAACCTACCGGTAACATCAAAGATACATTATCACAAAGATAAACGCAATTAAATCAATCAATTTACGATGTGACCCGCGTCTGGGGTACTGCGCAGGAGTATAATGTTGTTTGTGTTAACACCTGACCCAGCCGATGATCTATCGATCGATAACATAACATCACGCCTGTGATCCCCAAATGGTTAGGCAGAAGTGTAACAGAGAGTACTCTTTCTTTTTCTTGAGGTTAGTGCCTCAACTGGTGTCAGAGTTTTTATGCCGCCCGACTGGACCCGAATGGACCTTTAGCCGTCGAGAAATATCTCTCAGGCATGCTGGTTTCCTCACGAATGAACACCTAGCCGAGTGCAATTAGACAAAAAATACTCAAAAGGTGGAACGAAGTTTATAGTGGTCGGATTTTCATGGGACTTTTTTTATTGATTTCCTAGAGGTGTAGAGAAGAAAGTTAAAAAAAAAAATTTCGCCGCTCGCAAGTTTTTTTTTTTTTTTGGATTTCCTTAGTAATATTTTTTTTTCTTTTATGAATAACTTGAAATTCGGCGAATTAATATTGAGGCATAATAGAAAGACCTGTGTGTATCCATTAAAGGCCAATTTGGCCTGTTTATTTGTTCAATGTTCATATTTCAAGTTTTTTTTTGAAAATATCGTATTTTCTTCAATTATTTCTAAGTTACCGAATTGAAGACTAAGATTTCTTTTGAAATTGGTAACAGATACATTTTTACAGATAACTGGACAAGAAAATGTTCAAGAAAACCATATTTATGAGTTTAGTGACTTAAAATTCATTCGCAAAAATCAGAAAATGGTCTATGTTAATGAAGGCATTTTTTTTCGAAATTTTTCTATATAACTCAATGTGCAAATTATTTTTCAAAACCTCATTTTAGTTGCTATCTAATAAGGTATAATAACTAGAAAAATATTCAAGGATACTTGTTAAATATCAGTTACTGCTCAGAAAGTCAAACATGACTAAAGGGATCTATCGCTAAGAATTGGGAGCGGTATCGGTATCGGTATTGATATTAAATGGGGCGCAGAGGCCCAAGCTTGCAACTAATTCTAAATATAAATTATGAGATATGGTTACGTTACAATTACGATAATTTTTGTGAGTTTACCAGCGGTCCCAGTCCACCTTCGTCAGCAATAATCAACATTTATTGAGTACCTCCGAATATTTTTTTTATTTTATGTTCTCTGTTGATAGCTGATTTAATAAGGATATTTTCAGAATAATATTTACGTTGACCGCCATAGAAACATTTTGAGAAAAATTGCGTTCTTTAACTTTTATATAGACGATTTCCTGATATTTGCGCATGAATTTTAGTCACTTCACTCGTAAATATGGATTTCTTGAATATTTTTACGTTCAGTTATCCGTGAAAAAGTATCAGTTACCAATGACAAAAGAAATCTTTGTGTTAAAACTTGTTATTTTAGAAATAATTGAAAAAATAGGAAATTTTCATTAAAACACCTGGAAATATGCATTTCGTCAACACCAATGAACAAGGAAATAGACTAAATTGGCGTTTAATAGATGCATACAGGTCCCACTTTACGTCACAATATAAATCCGGTGAATTCAAAGTTATTCCTAAGCGAAAAAAAAATATTCAAAAGGAAATTTAAAAATTAAAAAAAAAAAGTCGCGAGCGTCGAAATTTTTTTTTTTAACTTTCTTCTCCACAACTCTAGGAACTCAATAAAAAAAACCCCATGAAAATACGACCACTATAAACTTCGTTCCACCTTATAGTCTAATTGCACTCGACTAACCCACATTTAGCCAGTTACGTTTAAGTCCCATGTAATAAGGAGCAAGCCTTTTGCCATCAACCGCTCACAAAAACAAACTCCTTGGCTGCTACTGACAAATTCCTGATAGAAAAACCCAATAACACTATGCTCGACTTGGAAATCGAACCCAGGACCTGACGTTCAGCAGTTCGGCTTGCGACCACTAGACCAACGAGGCAGTCGATGGTTCGATAACTTACGGCTGATACTATAAAATATGAGACCACTTCTAAGTATCGTGGTTGGTGTCCATGTTCTATGAAAGCGTAGTATGAATTTACATTGCTGTGTGCGCTGAATTCTGATTAGTTTAACTGTTGACGGGACTTGGGATCAGGTTTTTGATAATAGCAGTTTTTTTTTTTGGTATTTTAGACTGAAGAATTGAAAAGCAGACCTTTCAGCGATCGGATTATCCAAATACCTTGGATAATCCGATCCGGATTGGTTAACTGGAGAAGTGGAGACTGCTACTTCCGTAACCGAGAAAATTATGATCTCATCTACATCATCATCATCATCTGCCTAGCCTTTTCCCAACTATATTGGTGTTGGCTTCCAGTCTAACCGGATGCAACTGAATACCAGTATTTTACATGGAGCGACTGCCTTTCTGACCTCCACAACCCAATTAGTAATGGGTAATATGATACCCCTTGGTAAGACTGGTTGTCAGACTTTTTGGGCCACTGACTACCTAACGACTGTCAAAGGACCAACGGCTTAACGAGGCACGGAGGAATATTATGATCTCATCTACATACCATACATACATACAACCAACACCATTAGCTGCACTATATCCGCTTGCAGGAGTGGCCCCCGCAGAGGTGAGAAGAGAGGTTGCCTGCTCTTCCGAAAAGCAGAAGCAGCAGTCGGACAGACGCCACCCTCTGTACAATATGGAGACGTCAAGAGGCAGGCTGAGGAGTCGGAAGAGCTTCCTTTGGTCGACTAATTCATTAGTCGACAACAACAGGGCTAGTGAAGCAAAAAAACAGCTGTGGCTCCTACGACATCCCCCTCCGACACACTATATTGAAGTTGCGGAAAGACTCCCACCAGGACACCTGCTGCCATGGCCCACCTGGAAGACCCTAAACCGATTGCGAAGCCAGGTGGGGCGCTGCAGATACAACCTGGTCCGGTGGGGGTATTCCGATGAAGCCATGTGTGACTGCGGTGCCTCAGAGCAAACTATGGCTCACCTCCTATCATGCACTATGTGTGGTTCCACGTGCACTTTGAGGGACCTGTCCGAGGCCACCACCAACGCCGTCGAGGTGACAGAGTTTTGGATAAAACAAATTTAATTAAAGGGGAAATCATCGACACGAGGAAGAAGAATCTACATAAGGTCTAAATCTTTATTTGATAGAACGGTGAGGGAAAACACGAGATAATCCTTCCATATTTGTACTCCAACAGCGATGTTTATTAAAGTACCATTAATGTAAAACGATAATGCAATACACTTTGAACAGAAAAGATAAATCCAATTATGAATTTATTTACCTAATGATTACTGTTGGATTTGATTAGTAATGTATTTTAAGAGTTAACTTGGTTAGGTTCTCTTTGTTTTAGAAACGATTAAAATGTTTGGTCTTTTGATACCAAATTGGAAGGACCGGCTTCAGTAAATTACTAAATCTAAGCAGATTGGTGTCATATGAGATTAATAAGGTTAGATGGACTGACGATCATCGCAGGATAGCTTGCAGCAGCTCGATGAGATTTGCCGAGTATCGAGATGAATTCCGGGCTATTGGAGAGACCAGCATCCAACAGTGGCTGATTATAATCATGGTGAGATTAACAGTCACACACTAAATTCACACTTCTCGAATACAATGTTCTGTATAATAATTGTATGATTATGATCAATAATTAATTTAAATTCAGAAGGCAGTACTCCTCGATACTTCTCGCATTGTGAGGTGGTTCCTGTCTCTGGAGCCCTAACCACCGGTAGCTTGGACGCTGCTCCCGATACCGGCGGACAACTATTTTTTGTATTTTTAAATGTTTTTTTTTAAGAAATATTTAAAAATGTAAAAAATGTGTAGTAAAATAAATAAAGGACATTTAAATAATATGTAACTTAATTCTATATTTGCATGCTGAAATAAAAGGCAGAATAAGAGAAAAATTCTATACATTTTACCAACAAATTTTTTTTTTATATCGATTATTATTTTTACAGGCTGTAGTGTTTAAGGTTTTAAAATTCCCTTTAAAGTTGAATGTCCAAAACCCAATTATCAGGTCCGAGAACTCAGAGATAACACCACATTCTCTAATATAAACTTAAAACGTTTCCACAAACAAGTGGTCGCTAGGTAAACTATTTAAAATATATTAACAGAAGATAACAGGCGAGTTCTAAACAACAGGAAACTTCACAGATAACAGTGGGGTACCTGTTTACGGTAATCCTAATAACGACATTTGTATGCAAAACAATGTGCTTTTGATAATAATTAACTGGTGGTTTTTTCCTTCGATTCTATTCTGTTTGTTTGCCATCTAAATAGAAAGTCTAAAAATATTCAGAATTAGTTGCCCTTTGAACTCATTCGTATTTTTTATTGATCATTCAGATGGTCAGAGACCCATTTCTATATAGATAAAAAATAATTTTAAAAAATGCATAATCCGAGCTATAAAGGGTGTAAAAAGACCCTTAACGAAGCCGAAAGGTACTTGTTGTCCCCGTCATTACGATATTTTTTTTATTCTAGACCATACCTGGGAACCTTCTAGTTACGGAGATATTGGGGGTCAAAGTTCCAACTTTTTCACAAGTTTTTTTTTAAATACATGTTTTTAATGTAAGATTTTTACTTTAAATACCTTCACGATCCCCGTACTATTCAATCCATCCATCAGCACAATGTTTTGAGTGCGTTACATTGAGTTTTACCGTATAACGTGATTTTTCACCCAAAAAAAAAAGTCGTTTCCCAGCAATAATTTTTGCGTAAAGTTACTTAGTTTGATGTACAGAATGCTTGGTTGACGGCTTCGTGAAGGGTCCGTTTACACCCCGTATTTATCCAAAAGAATGCCATACCTAGACTGGCACTTATATTTCGCAAAGAGTAAGTAGGGACAATATGGATTAACTGCACTGAAATCATAATTATCGATTATGTTAATAAGAAAAAGTGCTGAAGTTTATTGAAATGTTTTGCATTCCAACACTAATTGGGTGTGAAAGAATTTCACGTATGAAAGAATTCTGCGAAAGTGTAGAAAATATCTTAGTAAGGGGTTGGAGATAGATTTGAAAATATATCTTAAAGATATTTTCTGATGATGTCAGGTTTTGAATTCCGCAGAAAGAATTCCGAAGGCTCTCGTCACGGACCTTTGCGGTGAGGTCATATAAAAAGGCATTTCGCCTCGGAATTCCTGATCAGATTCCAAGACTATGGATCTCTCGACACATACCCTACAATTAAGACCAGAACTAAAAAGCACAGGTAAATATCCCCTCAAATTAAATGGGTTTTCTTCGTTAGCCCAAAATGGAAAATACATTTTTTGAGTCATTATCAAATCTGGCTTGTCGAAATCGTACATCTGAACATACTGTGAACATGTCTCCACAGTACCATAGAGTTTGTCTTTAGTCAGCTGTGTATACCCAATTGTGAGGTGTGTCGCAATCTCTCGTTACGAAGGACCACAAAAACTAATACGACACAGTTTCCACGAGACTGCAGCCTTATTTGGTCGTGTTCAACGATACCCTTAAATGGTATACGCTAATAAATACTTTGGTAATGCGCCGAACGCTTTAAAAGTCCGACTGAATGACATTTTACAAGATCTAAGTGACAAAATGACAGCTGGGTAAGCGTGAATGCAAAGTTTTTTGGCTGAATTATACGATACTTGTTATGCTGTTCCAAGGATCGGTGTTGAGGAAAAAAGTAATGCTACTACTAATCAAACAGCGGCAAATGTGTCTTTCAATTAGTTAAACTAAAGGGTTAATCAGCTGCCGTAATTGGTCAAGTAAAACAGTTACAAGGTGAGGAAGAACATTTACTGAACTTTGGCCACCACTTAAGCTTAAAGACCGTTAAGAAACCTTCCAACCGCGTCCCAAAACAAGCAACCCGACATTTTCGGACACGACTTGACCCTTCATTCTTAATTTGTCGAAAACCGTCGTTACCGCCGATGTGTCATCATTAGGAACGCAATCACCGCGTGCGCACAATGGGAAGGTGAGTTACAACGTAACGTATGACTCACCACATCGACATTCGGCAAACGAAAATGGCCGCAAATATGTTTTATGGACCAGTTTACGAGCACGTTCGAGAAATTCTTTTGTGTAACGCTAAAATCCAAAGATGGAATGAGATTTGCGCGATAACCGAGAACACTGCACCGCATGAATCTAGATTAGAATCACATACTTGTTTTTTCTATCAAAACAACTATTATATGAAACCAATCTCCGCAGATATGACTCCTTGTATTGGAGACAAGGCTAACTGTGGTAATTTCAAAAACCACAGACAGTTCGAAGGCTCTACGTAACACGAACTACCATTTAAACTAAGTGTAAAAGAATCAACACCCGCCAAATTGAAAGACACTCTTAGCTACCTAATGCCATAAATTAAATACTTGTACGCGACAATAATAATAAATTCATAAAATATATTAGCTGATACTGAACATTGTTCCAAGAAATGCCCATGACCTTGGGATACCGCAACAACGAAGTTAATAAGCAGCATCAAGGCTGACACAAGAGTTTTAATGGAAGGCGACACTGGACAAATTGATGGTTCCCGACAGTTCCTCGCTAATTAATATTGAGCAACCGCGTCTCGAATGCGAAATGAACTAAAATGGTTTTAAATTACCGTAGAGGTATTGAAATGCGAGGTGGTGACGATACATCCTTGTGCTATCCAGGTCAATTGCCAGGATGCGTTTTGCATGGAGTAAATGGTGAAGCCTCGGTCGGTATTGAAACAAAGATTGTTGATGGTGGTGACGTTATGCATGTAAGATGCTTTGCAACAATTGAGACATTATAAAAAAAAACGACCTGGAGTACAGAATTAAATCTGAAGAACTCCACAATCTTGACTTCAGCAACGGAAATACCTATTACCAGGTATCCTATTATTATATTGGCCATTACTCATATGCCCGATCAAATACTCCCACTTATAAATGAAACTATTCAATCACAAAAATAAATAATGATACATTTACAATAAATGAATATTGATCCAATAACGTTATCTGAACGGTTACAATCCTGACTCATGCGCAGAACGATAGCTGGGCCTGCGCATCTGAGCAAACGGTAGGCAAGGCCGCGCGAGGCCGCCTTTTAATTACTGCACTGCTAACTACGATGGTATTATCTCTTATTAGAATGTAGAAATGATTATAGCTTTTACAGAGCTATGAGATCCACTAGTAATTATAAAGGTACAGCATTATTTTTTAGAAGCGATGGATTGATTGTAAGATGATAATGGCTAGGGTGCGACCACTGACAACTAATAGAGAAGATGAAGAGAATATGGAAGAAAGAAAGACTTGGCGCCAACTCCGAATAAATTGGTAAATGCATGAGAATGATACATGAAATCATAATTTTAGTATAGGTTTCCATCTGATTATTAGTAAAGCTGCAATTTTAAATGTAACGGATGTCTTTAGTAACATAAGAAATTAAAACGAAATCACATTTTGCTCGAGACCGGACGATAAAACTTAGGACATCAAGATCAATGATCCAAATGAGGCGGCCATTACATCAGAACGTATAAGAAGACTGATAATTACACTCACTGCAGTCAGTGTGTTAGAATGCAGAGTAATTATAAATATTAACGATTCAGTGGGATCCTTTATTGGTATAATGAATGGCGTATTGAGATGTTAAGTTATAATTGGTTAGTCTAATCAACATTAAAACTTGGTTATTGCTCTAGCCATTTATAGATTATGGTATCTTTTGGACAGCTTAAGATGGAATTTAAATTCTTCAAAACTAACTTTATTAAGAATTACCAAGTCGTTAATTTCAAACTTGAAACTCGTATTGAGTTCTTCGCGAAAATAAATTGGGACATGAACATAAAGTAAATTATCAGTGACAGTCACATTAAAATTCACCATAAATACTGCTACTATCAAAATTTCCACCAATCGAAAGACAACTTCAATTCCGAAGACTTTATAATTAACCGGCGCATTAGTGCACTGACGACAGTAATCCTTATCTAACGCCCACATTACCTCAGCTACCACGCCAAAATCATCCTTACCACCTTCAAATTCTTCAAAAGTCTAGTTTACTTTTGCATGTACGTGTGTGACTAAATATGTAAACAGAACATGAGTCATGGCTAACAGACGTGTTATGGTGAAACGTATGTACGTGACTTGAAGGTCTCCTTATATGGTCATTCAAGTGTTTTGATATAAAACTGGCCTGTCTGTAGTTATTATGAGAATCAGACGATGAGAGATGGAGTAAATATTGAATACTGGGTAGAATTAAAGGTGGGCTAATTTTAGATTACCCATCGGGGTCCCCGAAAAGGTTTGCTAAAGTGTGTGTTAGATTTGTTTGATATTGCGTTTGCTTCTTGTCTCCTATAGTACTCTCGAGTAATTTCCAGGGTCTCCTTTACTTACAAAAACTTCATCTTCTAGTCTCACTTTAGTCTCGCAGAAAAGATCTCCTTCAGTACTTTCGTTGAGCATATCAAATTCCTAGTTAACTGCATTTAGTCTTCTCTCCTCTAATTTAAATATCTCCCTACTCCTATCTATCGTCAATTCTACAACGTTTTCTAACTCTAAACAAGTTAAGACATCAATCACATCAATCTCGGCTCCATATATGAGTGACGGCTAATCACTATTAACTTTATGCAAATCAAAGCTATCTACTACAAACAGTAAGCTTTTAATATAAATCACCGAAACCATGCTGCCGATAAAGGAAACATGTAGGCGAGGGAGCTATTGTTTGTCGTAAGATACTGCTTTGCTTCCAATGAGCCTAGATCGAGATTAGATATAGCAATTTGTTTGGAGATAACATTAAGATTGTCTTGCGGTACTTTGCAAAGGCTTTGATATTTATTGATTTGATTGGGAGCCCAGATGTCTCAAGTTTGAAGGGCTTAACAGTTTCTAGGTCAATTTATAATATTTACTTACCATCTACTTCCCAGTACCCCACAATCTAATCAGTGACAAAGCTTTACGTAACAATAGCCTTATCAGAGGAAGGGGGCACTGCATTATTCACTGTTATAAAAACAATATTTCAACAATTACAATTAGCGTTGATAATTAGTTTACTATCAGAGGAATGGCGGGGGTCGTTCAACTGCGTCTGTGCAGGATATAGGCTCGTTTCGTATCGTGGCATCCGTTGCGATATAAGTGCGTTTTGTTCTTGCGTTGTTTTTGTTGACATGAGGATGGGTCGACTGTAGACTGTTTACAATGCGTTATGAATGGAAGGGTAATCAGATGCTTTGAATGCAATCATGAGATGGTTGGCAACAGTAAAACACAACACAAAAATTTGTAGTACTATGTATTTTGTTTCGAAAATCCCAAAAGATTTTTGAAGGAATAATTTGGGGCCAAAGGTAATATCCACAATGTCTTTTAAAATATTCTGGTTATGTTCCAATCTTGACATGTGTGTCATGGGTGTACAAATTAAAAGTTGCGAAAGACGTATGTACGGATTCACCCAGTTGTCGGCGTCATAAATAGTACATCAATCATTTGGGCCGTTGGGCAGTCATCCGGTCCTGTTTCAAGGTCTGTTTATGCGCCCTGGAAGACCTGATGTAATGCTCGGTAATAAAATACTGATAAATTTTCATTACGATAATTATAACTTCTTGTTTTCGTTATATTTGTAACAGCTTCATCAGAATTGTCAAAAAGGGCTGCGATAGGATGTAAAGTAAAAAACGGTTAAGGTTTTTAGGTTACGCCTACAGCTGCACTCCCAAAATGGCAGGTGGCGTCTGTCTGTCGCACACATGGCTGCTAACAGGCCTACACACAATGGCCCATCATCAAGTCATCGACTTCAATATTCATGGTCTCATTTTAGCAGGTCCTATACAACCTTCGAGGGATATCAAGTCAGTTGTATCTCGCGTAGTAGCAGACTGCAGGTCAAAGTGTGTAGAGTGCTGATTAATAGTGAAAGATTACTCTGATATCAGCTGTTTTATTATCATATCTTTGCCCTTTGGCTCTGCCAGTACACTTAGATAAGTAATAGATATAGGTACCTACTTCACGTACGATGCAATTAAATAGTATAGAGGCACTATTGAAAATGCCTTCGGGTTTCTTGATTTCACATACTATTACTAGTTACTACGTCTAGCTATATCCCTGCATGCATCCTGTCATCATTTTCTATGGTTTGAAGTTATTCTGTTGTTACCAGTGAAAATCTATACTAATATTATAAAGCTGCAGTGTTTGTTTGTTTGTTTGTTTGAACGCGCTAATCTCTAGAACTACTGGTCCGATTTGAATGATTCTTTCAGTGTTGGGTAGTCCATTTATCGAGGAAGGCTATAGGCTATACAACATCACGCTACGACTAAAAGGAGCGGAGCAGCAATGAAAAATGTTGCAAAAACGGGACGGGATTTTACGCGGACGAAGGTCGCGGGGAACAGCTAGTAACTCATACATCGCAATGTTTTTAATAGATCTTCTACTTGGATTCAGATCACCAAGGGACTGATACATCGACTGTCCAGAATAAGTAAATGGCAGGCTTTGATTAATTGATATTGAAATTTTGTGCTAAATAATGAGTCTTATGTTACTTGATTATCAATAAATAATAATTTAATACTTCTTCCACAGTCTAACAAGAGGAGCCAACGAAACATCTGATTGAAATAAGTACTTGAATGAACCACGTACGAAATTGTTTACAGCGTTCAGTGTCAGCGTGGAAACAAACATTATGTGTGTAGTGGATCAAGACTGGATTATGGATGACGTGATCGTGTTTGTGCTGACGTCAACCCATATCCCACGGTGCCATTTGTATTTGTAAATCGTTAGACGGTTCAATAGGCTATATGGATGACCTTCTGAAGATGTTAGAAGGGCGATTAGAAAAATAAACATTTGTGGGAAGTTGTGAAAAGAGGTAGGTAGTAATTTTGGAGGTGTGAAAAGTGAACTAGTCATCTCTTTCTGTAGCAGTTATATCATCTGCCTAGCCTTTTCTCAACTATATTGGGGTCGGCTTCCAGTTTTAACCGGATGCAGCGGAATACCAGTATTTTACATGGACTGCCTATCTGACCTCCTCAACCCAGTTAGTACTGAGTAATACGATACCCCTTGTTAAGACTGGTTGTCAGACTTTTTGGGCCACTGACTACTTAACGACTGTCAAAGATCTACTATTGACTCCCGGGACCAACGGCTTAACGTGCTTTCCGAGGCACGGAGGAAACTCGGTATGTAATGGGTGGTCACCCATCCACCGACCAACCTAGGCAAGCACAGCTTAACCTTAAGATTGACATGAGCGACTGTTATTATTTAGCCACAAGCTCCTCTTTCTGTAGCAGCTATAGTACCATCTAAAACATCTGAAGATGACTACTACGACATTCAAGGTCTTAGATGATATACCATAAACACTGTTAGCGTAATAGTAGCACTATTTTCAATAACGATTAATGTAGATGCTCTTGGTGTTATCATAGTAATTAATGCAGAAAGCTACTGCCAAGCTAGTCGACTAAGTAATGCTAAAAGGGTTATTTATTACGCATTAGCAACTAAAATATGGCCATACATTTAAACTACTCGAATGACAAATTATTGCTGCATCCACTTTACTAATTAACAACCTCATTTAATTAATAGGATAGGTGCGGCAAACAAGGTGAAAGGCCGGAAATGAATGACAACAATGTAACTAGTGAGGAAATACTATACGACAACTGATGAGGTCGTAATAGTTATAGAAAAACCATTTGACGCTGAGTTTAAAATACATCACACAGAGATACTAAATAATAAAACAAACAAAGGATTATTTCTTACCAATAAGTAAGATAAACATTTTACACTTAAACCAAACCCTCTTAAAAGGACACGAGAGGACAAAAGTTCAATAATACCAACTCTTGAACAGTGACTTTCTACAAAGCCTATAATCTCCGAGACGGGTCGAGTTCGGGGGGCAATGCACCTGCAGGCAGGGGCGAGGGGGGTGCCACCACCTGCCGTTCTGTTGTAAATATTCGGAGACATTTCAATATCAAACTGGATTTGTATTTATATTTCTATGGCTTCTTTATTAATTGCTGCACGTCTGACATTGGGAGGTCGGGGGAGAATGATATAGGTTTCGTATTAAATGTAGACAGATTAATAGATTATGAGATTAATGGCTTACATTAGTGTGGTAGGAAGGTAGACAGGACAGATATCATGTTAAAGTACTTTTTACAAAGAGTAGGCTGTTTGAAGATCGAGTAAACGGAATAAAATTAATAAATTAAGATCAGAGGCTAAAAAAAAGGGCTGCGCTGCGGGACTGTTCGAAAGAGATACCGCGGCCCTGGAACACAAAGGGCAAAGAAGGAACATGGATGGGTTTTAGTCAGTAAGAGTCTGACACTCCCTCCCACTCCACCCAGAGCGGGAGGAGTCATTTGATGATTTCACATCCGTAAAAAAAAAGGCTAAAAAAAAAAGCCTGTGTGTGATATCTTGTCTTGTAGAGTTTTCAAAAACGATAAATAACATCTAGTCAAAAACTTCTGTTCCTCAAAACTTCTCTTTCTTTCCTGTCAAAACCTTCATTCGACCGTTGACAAAACCTTTTTCTTTCACCTCGATTAAAAAAGCGTTCGCCCTCTCTATGTTGATATGCATCATATTTCTTCTTCTCCTCAAAAAAACAGCATATTTGTAATACAATTAGACTGGAGTCGCGCCGCGGCGTAGCTCGTCGCGCGCCAATTTTCCGGTCTAACGCCGAACCGGTCCGATCAGGGGACCCTCTTGATACGCAAACTATTTCTTATTGTACCACTTTAATATTAAACCTGATTAAATCTTTATTTGAGCTGTGGCGCGTGGCTTCGTGACTAATATCTCGTCCTTTTCATAGGGACAACAAAGCAACAGCTATCACTGAAGATGATAGGTTTTCAGTAATAGCCAGCCATTATACAAATGGCTAATTGGTTTAACCTTTTTGTGCTTACTACGAAAATTTGTTTCGACTTTGATTGTGTCCTAATCGTCCTTTTACACAGTCAACATGTTTTTGAGGGTTGGTTGGTGAGACTGTACAGCTTCAGATATTCACCCAACCTTATAAGCATATATTTGAGAAACATTCTTCTCAGTACTTCACTTCATTCAGACCATGACACCCAACAGTAATTCAATTGTTTAAGCGCCTTGCAACAATTTTCTGGTCTGACGCCTAACTGAATTATCCTAAACGCCAAAATCAACATGACACACAATTAGATCATTCAGTCACACTATAATCACCATGGTAAAGTCTTTAGGGCCATGTCACACCAAATGTTTCTTAATGTAAAGTTGATGGGGAGCTTCCTTGCAAAGAGAAAGGAGATTGCCACAGAGCAGGTCCCTTTTGTGGTATCGTGTGCCTGATTGGAATAATGACCTAAAAATATTATTCATTTTTTTGTGTACAGGGTATTTTTTATACAATTTCTTTCACCCTGGGAATAAAGTTAAAGTTAATTAATAGTTAAACTTTACGTCGACATCCGTTTGATTCAATGTAGTCTGTGGTTTGATTAGTATACAAAAAAATGTTGCCAGGTATCAAAGAATTAAATAACTAATGACATATTTATACAATTGAGTAATCGATTAAATAAAACGATAATTAAACAATACAAAAACAATTATTTTTAATTAAGTATATATAACCTATGGGCAGTTTACATCTCAACATTTAGATTTAGATCTCAACATTTGACAACTTCAACGCTACTGTGTTAGCATTTTGTTTTAAAATGATGTTATCCGTCCTTTTATACGTATTATTGTACCATAATATATAACTGAAATGAACAATGATAGGTGTACGCCAAATATGAGTTTATGTAAAGTATTCATAGTAAACTGCTCATAGTCGATGCGAGTAAAATCGATGGAACGACGACAATAATAGGTTGCATCAATTCTTATAAGGTCTACATTAATTAATAATAAATGTTCACAAAAGCAATAGACACAAATATAGACAGCCATATTTATTTAGAAAACCCTTTATTAACAACGTAGTTTTTATCGATTAATTTATAACGATTTAGTAATAGATTTAAAAAAAATTGATCTGGCAACATTAACTTGCGCATGTCAGTGTCACAGACTTTATTCTGTGGTTCGTTACGTGCGTGATTGCTTTGTTTAGATACGTTGAGTTTTGAATTCCGTAATCTTTTACTTAGTTATTATTTACGATACGTGCTTTTTCTGCTACTACCGAGTTGAGCTAATAAGTTCCTCGAGTGCATTACGTTTTGTGAGATATTTGACTCTTATTAGTGCTGTTCTTTGTGAGATATTTGACCCTTAGTGCTATCCTTGGTGAGATATTGGACTCCCGAACCGTTATTGTCAGAGCCATGTCTACCCCAGTTAGAAGTCGGACACAGCGTCAGCGTTCCCGACGCTGTATTAACTGTTCGATTTTATTATCACCTAATTTACGCCGGTATACAGTTGAGGAGTTGAACGAGCAAATGACAGTTCTTTTACGAACCTGGACAATGCCTACACCTGTAAGTCTTGTTATTTATCATGTGCTTAAAAAAATGTTGTGGACTTTACAATGTAATAAAAAAAAAATGAACTGCTTTATGCAACTTCTAAATGACATGATTAGAGTAAACAAAACACTTGAGAGTTTTTTTTAGGTAAATACAATTTTTGCATGTCTTTTTCAGTCAAAACGTAATTAAAAAAAACACACCGATATGTCAAATTAACACAACATGCACTAAGATATTTTTTTAAATAATAATTATTTCATCAAAGTGTTGAAAGTAAGATTAAGTAAATGGACCATACAACTGCCTGCCTACAATACTTAAACATTAAATGTCAGTGAAACAGTTATAAATATAGAAGAGTAATGATTTTATAATCTTTTTCAGGTAGTGTTGGATGATATCCTGTGTATTGAATGTTATTTGTTGTTGCAAGAACGTATCTTATCAAATATAACTGGATCCCATGAGGATGTGTCACCTGCATTTGGCCACTTGCACATTTGTTATGGATGTGGTATCTCTATTGCAAGTCGGAGAACCCATAGAGTTGAGTTAGACTGCCCACAACGGAGTATGATTTTAAGATGGACTCTAGCACACCTGGTCAGTATTTTTTGTAATAACAACATAACATCACGCTTATAATCCCCGAAGGGTTAGGCAGAAGTCTACCTAATAGTACACCCACATTTTGCCAGTTATGTTGAAGTCCCATGTGATAGGGGGCGAGCCTATTGCCATCAACCGGGCCCAAATCCAGACTCCATGGCTGCTACTGAGAAATGCCTGACCTGCGAATCAAACCCGGAACCTCATGCTCAGCAGTCGCACTTGCGACCACTAGACCAAGGACCACTTCACATTCTTGCAACAACATACAAAGTCTCAGGTGTATATTCTGATATTCACTAATACCAACTGTATTTCATTTTAGGCTTCACATTTAAAAAGAGTGTGCATTCCTTGCTGGTTAGCAGCAACTCGGGAAACACGACGTTTGGAGGTTCAAGATACAAACAGACCTGACAGTTTCATGGATGCAGCTTCACCTTCTTTAGAAGTTACTGGGGTGCCTAAACCACCTCCAATGCCAGCTCCAACACACCAATCACAACAAGCACCACAACATCAATCTAAAGTAAATTCACAAAAGTATAAACGAATTGCCGCAGCTTCTCGTCACTGCATGTTTGTAGGTTGTGAAAATATTGACCGTCTTTTAGTGCCTATGACTATCAAGGAATTGTTGTTATTGCAGTACAATATATATATACCCTTAAATGCTAGAATCTGCCATCACCACTTAAATAGTAATCAGTGGGATGAACTGAATGCCACTTTAAATGACTTTACTGGCTTTCAAGTCGATGATATATTTTCCATGCTCGAAAGAGCTTCCCAAAGGACCTTAGATTTTAATGATTGAAAACAGGCGAGATCCTATTATGGGGAGCACATAAGAACTAATGGTACTTATACTATTGAAGTAAGCAGTGATGTTTTGGAAGAGGATTTGCCCTTAACATTGGGTCAAAATAATTATTTAATTAGGGCTAGAATTAAGTCCCGCCATGTGAGTAATAGAACTTATTACTCTTATATATTGATAAGTAAAGATGAAAATCGGGCAAATACTTTAGATAGTATCATTGCATATTATTGTAACTGTCTAGTGGGTAACCGTACAGTAGGGTGTTGTGCTCATACTATGACAGTATTGTGGTATCTGAGCTGGGGCCGCTTCAACAATGTAAGTGCTCCAGCTCAATTCTTGGATGGTATATTTTATGAAGAATAAATGGTTTATTCAAGTTTTGATTTGATTTATTTCCTTTGGTACTTAGAAATGAACTACCTATCAATAACGTTATTTATTAAAGTCTAGTGGTGAAGCTGTTAACTAATTATACATTTTTTAATATTTAAACGTTAATTGTACACCATCTATGAGTATGGTACCTATCTTCTTTTTATTATGCTGCTATTATATTTATATGTGCATAAAGTAATATAGTCGTAATCCCATCCCCATAGTGATGTATAGTAGATAGGTAGAAGTAGGTACTTAACCTAAATAGAATAAGGAGAAAATGTCAATGTCAATTTCTAATTATAACCTAGATTTTTACAACAGAAAAACAATGATATCTCTTGAACCAGGGTGAATAATTTAAAAATGGTTTCTGATTATAAAAATACAATGTTTTTACTATTATTTAAAATAAAAATCTTCAGGGCACAACAATTTACCACTGGGACCCAATTTACCTTACAAATCGGGCAATCTCCTTTACAAAGATATCTATACAACCCCTCAGACATCTCGAAACTATTCCCGCTACACCCTCCAACTCTCAACATTCCATTCCAAACAATTACCTTCTCCACTCCACCTTCCAGCAACTAATTAGCGATCACCAATAGCAGTCGCACGACAATCGCAACCGTCTAATACAATTAGGTCGGTGTCTTGTCGCCGGCGTCGCGTTGTCGCGCGCCAATTTTCCGGTCTGTCGCCGAACCGGTCCGGTAGGGCGTGCCCTTGTTGATCTTCCTTTGGTGCGATATTTTATTGAATGCTTTTAGATTAGAATTTTTTGCCGCACAAGTCTGCATTTAAATTATCAGATGTATACTTTTTTGTGCTTTTTATTTAATCTTTGGAGAAATCGAACGGTCTTAGTTGTTAGAACCTATTTTTTGTATAAAAGCTTCGGGCAATTCGTATCGTACACGACATACCAATCGTCTTTGTATGATTTCAAGTACTTTCTGCGAATGCGGGGAATCCCCGCGTGCTATTACCGTTCTCATTATTTACGGATGTTAACGAACCGTGAAGATACGAGGCATGTTGACGATATTTGATAACCGAGTCCGAAAGTTTCTTGATGGACAAGACGCTGTAACTTCAGTTGGATTAAGTAGGCTTAAAAAAATACCTTCTTCGATAACGAAGGAACTGCGAATTTTTTCATATGCTGAATTTACGGTAAATCCATTATTTTAACACAAAACTAAAGAGCCCGTTTCATTGTGAGTAATTTTAAGTCGCAGAAAATGATAATGACTGCAAATGGCATTTAGATAAGTCAACGTTGTTTACAAAAGCAATAAATCATCAATATTCCGATGGAATAGATGTCATTACAATCAATTAAAGGAAATAGGACAGATAAGCATACCGATCAGATCGAATGGTCATATACGTTCTGCTTGCTAGCTTAGACCTGTGGTTTTGTCCAGAAATACAAGACATTTTGTTCTTACGGATATACTAACAAGAACAGAGGAGATGACACCAGCAAAGAAAACTATTCCTTTTTCTGATCATTCGATAATTTCTGAGATGACTAGAAAAACAAACGAACATAAAACATTCCCATTGTTAGTTCGGAAGTTCTATACTTCATCGCTATTCAATTCCAGGAATGGAAGATAAACTTTTGCTGATTGTTTGCGAGACAAATAAGGAAAATAGCTTATTTAGCTAGCCTGATACGATCCGTCACGATTTGCACTACTTGAACGGCCAAACACGACATGTGGAACTCGTTGCGTGTATGAATGACCTCATGTCAAAGAACCTATTGTCATGGGCAGAGATATGAGGTTGAAAAACATGACCATAATATGTGTATTGTGTGTGAGATACGGAGAGGCCATAAAAAGGTTACAAATGATGCATAAAAACTAACCACTATTTGTTTCTTAATGGTATTATTAAAATTCAATAGGGACAGGGAAATAAATAAAATAAGAACAACGAGCAACTGCTACTAGCTTGGTTCCCTGCACAAATTCTGGACTTAAAGACGGTAACTTTGAACCTCCCACTTAAGAAGATAATTAAGTTCTAAGAGCAATTACTAAATCCAGCCTTTCGAACGTCAATTGACAACAAAATTCTTGTTACCATGACCAACATAAATATCCGAACTCCAATAATACCGTTTTGACCGCAACAACGTCACCAAGTAAAACAAATAGTTGATTCGGGCAACCGCCGGAGGATTCTTATAAAAACTAAGAAACTAATGCGTCACACGCATCGTACGAGAGCAGAAACTATTTGAGTCACAGCATATCAGAAGCGATAGAAAGAAAAAGCTGTTAATTATGAGTTAGTCACCGAACTGGTTAATGAATCAAGATCGGATATGGAAAACCACTTGACTGCAGAAATTGTGTTTGGAAACAACAGTGATGCTTGTGTCGAAGCAAGATGACTAACTACAACCCAATCTGGCAAAAGTTCTATTTTCGAAGTAACACAACGTGGTCTAAGTATTAGAGGCGAACAGGGTTTTACCAGTACTTGATATTACAAAATCACTGCCCTAACTTCCGGCTGCTAAGGGCAACTGATGAAACAACGCATTAGGGAAAATCCGTATGGCTTAGAGACCTTTCACTTATAATGAATGAGTAATTAATGCACATTATGGCATTTATGATATCTCGTAGTGCTAAATTTGAAATCGTAGTTAAAAGGATGGCTAATAATAATCCGACTGACCAGAGTTGTGTTTGGGAAAACTTCTGATCAAGCAATGAACATCAATAGGCTTTTAGCGACGACTATTATTCAGAACCTACATCCATCGTAATAAACGATGCTGAACCACCATTAGAAACACCAAAAAACATAACTATGCACAAACTATAAACATGTCATAAACCAAGCCAGCCCTTCATATACCTTCGAGCAAGATGAAATGATTCACTTAACAATTATCCATGTATCATTGGGGTCAGCCATCTTGCTTGACTCTTGACTCATCGCAGGTACGAAGCCTTTCCCCGGTGACCTAACATGCAAAATATTTGAGTTACGATATGGAAATGCAGAAATATCTGCTAAAGTAAATATGCTTTTGATTGATTTGGGAGTGACGGATCTAAAGCGTGGATTTGTGTAAAGGCAAAGATAAGAAAACCTAATCAAATGCGTAGAAGATTGGATTAGTGACACAGCCAGCACAGAAATCATTGGACTGACAAACATAAGAAACAAGGACTAAAAAGAATATTGAGAAGACAATGTCGAACCAGCTTTCAGGCCACTTCCAAATCTAGATTAAACGAAAGAGTTGCTAATGTCTATAACCACAGAGACGAAACCGCTCTATTCTCGAATTGTTTGCGAATTAAATCAGGATCGAAGCCGTATCGATCGTGTAAATGCTCTCATTGTTTTCGCTCTAAGAATATTTTTAGAAGTGGTAACGTATAAAGCACTAACAGGATCGGCCAACGGCACCTTAAGAATGAATTCAGCGTAACGGCTGCAGGGACGGACTGAAACTCACAATCATTCACTGGAAAGTCCAACGTTATTATTATTTTCGCTTTAAATGGTCATGCTCATTTGAATTCGTAAACTGCTTGCTTCGGCGAATTTTGGTAACTTGAATATGCAGTGTGAGTCATGAATTGAAGCATTCTTCATTTCCTCTGTTACCAAGTTCCGACAGAATGTGGATTTTCGGGGAAGTATCAGATAATTTTAAGTTAAAAGTAAATTTTTAAAAAACCTGCTGTTCTTTGATTTTGATAAGTCGATTGTAAATAGAAGTAGTAGTTGTAGTAGTAGTAGAAGAAACAGCAAAGAAATTACTTTGCCATTAATAAGACTAGACAGATGATGAATGAGAGATCATGTAAATAAAGTTATAACGATTCATTATCTAGGTGCCAAAACAAGAACCAAAAGTCCAAACATCAAAATGAGAGTTCTTAAAGCTGCAAAGAATGAAGCGATACCTAATTAAGAACAGGTAAAATTTAATTTGAAACTCTAATTGAATTTGCAACGGATAAGTCATCGTTTCTCGAAAATATTATCACCAAACTAGGTAAGGTGTTACTCATTGACCTGAATACATTAATTCTATATAAAAATAATTACGCAAACTACTTCAATGAGGTTTTGGATGCGTAAGCGCATTTTTATGCCAAACACTAAATTTTTATCGGTCCCGCATATAATCAACGAATTACTTTGAAAAGAGGTCAATTGAAGCATGAAGAAGCGACTTGACAGTATAAAAATTAAACAAAAGAATTGCAACATTTTAATAGTAATTATTTTTACTACTTATCGGTAAAATTATAGTCAGCACCTACTTCTAATCAAGCATCAACTACATCAAAGGTTTCAAAGTCCACAAAAATGCATTGCACAGAAAATTCATGAGGAAGAGCTTTTCATCCATTAGGGGTACATTTCATCCTCATACAGTAATTCCTTTATTTAAAACTAATACTGGTGTGAAAAACAACACGAACCCTAATTCTTTGCAATTAAACAGTACACTGAAATTGGTCGCACGTGGCAAGTTGTAAAATCAGTTTTGTTTTGACGTTTGCACCGCGCACCGAACGTTGACCGCACAGCATTGTTCGAACGGTAACGACCGCCGAAACGACACCAGGGTTGCCAATACCAATTAAACTCAGATGTTCACGAGACAAGCGAAATCTGTGTAATAACCGTCAAGGAATCATGTTTATGTCACTATTTTTACGTTACTGATTGCTGTAATTGGAATCAAAAGGTTACACGTATTACGGGTTAAAAATATCGTGAATTGCAAAACATTTCTGAAAATAGTCTGGTAATTGACCAAAAGAAATCCCAACACACAATTATTGTTCCGACGTATTACAACCAAGCACTTACTGTCTTCAGAAATTAATTTTCTCTTCGAAACGAAAGGGCAATTATTACGTAAAGACCTGCATCATCAACTTTCATGCTTCATGCGCGAAAGGACCATTTTAATTTCAGTACGCTGCAACCCTAATGCGTTGCAATGATGATCTGCAACATAGCGTTCATTGCCTCCGTGTTTGTTGTTATTAACTAAATTCACATTAACACTTGGAAAATATAATAAATCTTGCATTTTCTGCGAATAAGAAACCATAAGAATATGGTCCTTCGAGACGGTTTAAAAGTAAGGAGTGATCGAGGTGTTAATTGCCCGGATCTGACCGGAGCCAAATACAATAGCTTCTTGATGAACAATAAAGCTGCAGAAGCGAGGATTTCGACACTTGTTTGTTATTTTTGGGTGTTAAATGGATGTGATCAGTGGGTTCGCTGGTCTTTTCAAACAATGGTTTTCCTCAGAACAGTCGTTCAAAACAACATTGGGCGAGTGATCCATCTCTGACTGGCTTGGCGAACAATAATTTCAAATATTACCCATTGGACAGTGGGACAGAACTCGCTTCAAAACAAACAATTTTCCTTCCTTCCCTCCCAAACTAACTCGCCGGCCCCCAAATCCGTACATAAACGGAAACTATTCAAACCCAACGTCGAATGATTCACTGGCCATGTGTTACTGTCTAGTTTTATTAGATTGTTGTGTAAAAACTTGCCGGGCGACCGTTAACATGACTCACGAGTTGCCAGTGCTAAATATGTCGCCAAGATCTGCGCTCAGCACTAAGGTAGCAAAGGTCAAAGCAAGTTGCCATAAATTATAAAACTGTGAACGCTTATTCGGATGATCGGTTAATCGATTTGGAAATTGAAATGTGTTTGGCAGTGCTTATTTGGAAAATCTAGGAGGCTTTTACTTAGAAACGATTTCACAGAAAGAATTGCGTAATTTTCTGGAGTTGTGAAAACTGGATCAGTTTTAGACCTGCAATCAATAACACTAAGAGATGCTGTTGGACAAAACGAAGCTTGCCAATCCTCTTCTCTTCCTGTCTACACACATTGCATACTTCGAATTCCTTACTACCCTCACAGGCGCCACAGAACTAAATGCCACAATAGATCTAATTAAATAACCCTCGTCTATTAACACTGAAAGTCCTACAAGACTGTCCTTTAAAAGCTTAGCTACAGACAGTTGGCAGTCAGCCAGACGCAACTTGTCGAATAAATAGATATGGCTGCGTCTCCTGAATGTCCAGACATAGTTGGAGTGATGTGTCTTAGTCAGCTTTAGTGGTTGCTAACATGGCAGGAACTGCGATGTTTTGATCATAAATGTTACATTGGGTATTGCGAAGATAGGAGAAATTGCTTTTGCAATTTACTGAGGATATTAATGCGGTTGGATATGTTAAAACCGTTAATATTAATGTTGTGTGGTCCTTATTTTTGTTTTGCAGTATTATAATCTCAAAAATGGAATAATTTAATGCTCAGAATCAACACTGTTCGATCATAATCATTCCAAAACTCGTCAAAAACAAGTTAGTCACTGATCTGTCCATCCATAGTCAGCCTTCGTGCACAGATGAGGTAAGACAGGAACCGGTGGTTGGTGTGGACAACATCCTCAACTGCAATGCGGCATTGATGGCATCGCAATGCTTCACTCCAAAAAGTTTGCACCACAGGATCTTAACTTCGACCTAAGATGAGGTTTCGTCTGTGAATGCAAACTAGCTCCCATAGAAGATCCATAATATAAACAAACATTTAAGTGCAGCATCGGTTGCTGTTTATGAGAGCCATTACTTTAGACATCTATGAGGTGAATAACAGTTATTACAGTTTTATGACGTCCATAAATACATTTCGTTTGCATGTGGAGATTATAGGGAAATTCGCGCACAGATCAATGAAGCCACAATGTTCCAATATCTGGGACAACTTACTGAAGGTCATGCTTTGGATTAGCTTCTATTGTGGTTTACTTCGACCAACACATGTGTCAGTTTGGGATTACTTTACTAGTTATTAGTAATACATCATAAAACTTAGCTGTTCGCTGAAAAAATATGTAGATTCTTAATTAATTCGGCTTTTTGTCCTGCCCGTTAATAGTACCATCAACTTTGCATTTACATATACAGAATATATGTCTTATAGCATCCTATTAGACTTGGTATGTAATGTTGCTCTAATTAGTGGTAAATAAATATTATTTCTGTGTATTTTACACCTAATCCAGCTTTACCTGTTGGATTGTTCAAAACAATAACAACTCATGTAATTAACCTATTTGTACATACACGATTCGCTGAAATCATTCTTTTCCGGGAAACGATGCTAAAATAAAGATTTCCCAGCAATTTTAAGTACGACATGGAATGATGAGATTTGCTTCGAGTATTCTCACGGAGTACTAATGTTGTTGTTTTCATGACAACAGTTCTGTCACGCGTATTTGCCTGACTTCGGGGACAATGTAATTACATGAGTTTTAAGTTTTTACGAACATGCGAAACGGAACAACGACCGTATGATGTAATCATGATAAGAAACGAGATAACTTTCTCCGACCGTGGACCAAGTTTAACGAGTCTTAAGTTTCTTTAAAAAGGATATGAAGTAAAGTATTTTTTCGTAAGGACAGTTATTGGTTACAATAAAAAACCAACTTAGGACTTTATTTCGCGTGATTTCCAAACATGCTTTTATACATATAGCTTTCAAATAAAATTTTTGCAAAAGGTAGAGTCGTTGCGAGAACGGTGTCCAAAAAGACTACAAACAGAAGCTATCTAACTGGCATACTTGCCTAAACAGAATACAAAAAATCCCGATCATTACGATCGAACCATTGGCCAATGAACATAACTCAGAAGCTACAAGACAATAGCCTAGCTCCATGACCCCAATCCATTGCGGTTGCGGCGCGGTTAAAAAGTAATTATTACTATTGTGGCCACGACACGTACGGTAAAGATTTCATGTTATTATGTCAAAATCGAACACCAGATTTCCTTGCGAATGCATGGAGTAGAACTGGAGTGGTTTTGGTTGCGTAATGCTTGCAGTTGAAAGAATTCGGAGCTGCATTTTTGATGTGAATGGTCGTGACAACTTTGTGCATTGCGAATCTAAACTGGGAGAATTGGACTTTGAAATTATTGTTGATGAGCAATTAACTCATGAAATCCAAAGAATATAATGCAATAATGAAATCAATGAAACATTTGGCGTATTAAAGAATATCCAGAAAACATAAGAGAAATACATTTGAACACAAAACTACGATAAAACGAAATCTTATCAATAGATTGTGTAGTGCGAGCTGATATTCGTGCCCGAAAGAACAAAATTAGTCGCAGTACTCGCAATTATGTCAAGTTTTCATATCTAGGCTTATATTGTATTCAAATTAATTTATAAATTAGAAAGTTGCTCTAACTTGTTATCAGACAATCTCTGATAACAGCAGGCACAATGTCAAGTTTCTGAGTTTATCGCAAGCTGGGCTGGTAGGGCGATAAGATTGGACTTCACTCGAGATTTCAAGAGTCTTAATGAAGGAGCACTCCAAAACATGTAACATAGATATTAATGGTTTACATTTAGCAGCATTAATATTTCTGTTTGTATCCACATTCTAGCTTCCAAAATGATGGAGGGGGTGAGGTAGGGCTGCGGGACTGTTCGAAAGAGATACCGCTGTCCTGGAACACAAAGGGCAAAGAAGGAACATGGATGGGTTTTAGTCAGTACGAGTCTGACACTCCCTTCCACTCCGCCCAGAGTGGAAGGGGTCATTTGATGACTGTCCATCCGAAAAAAAAGGGGGTGAGTGAGATACCCCAGAGAAAATATGAACGGTTTTACGTGATGGTTGACAGGGGACAATTGAAGAAAAAAACGTGTTACCCCGACCCCAAGTAACGTGCGACAAGGAAGATGATACATTTCTAGCTTACAGAATACAGAGCAGAGCATTTTCTTCTACAGAAATACAAAAGCTTACTTCGTTCATACGATAACTTCCTAGTTTTCCAACAACCATGATTTCAGTACCACCATCGTCTTTACCATCAGCAACGCCCAATAGTCTCAGAAATTGAGTACAATCAAATTAAATTATGGGCAAAAAGGTGAACAATTATGCTGTTATTCTAATGTGGGGCGTACACAATGACATTCGCACATTTCAGCACGGCCGTTGAACCACCGGCGCTTGGGCATAAGCATGTTACACCCAGTGGGTGGGCTGGCCGCACAAAAATTTAATTATAAGAATTTAGCTCTTTCTGTTTATGGTTTTGAGTTTAGGTGGTGTTATATGCTGGACAATTGGTGCCACCTTCCAGTGGAGAATGATACTGACTATCGAGACCTGAGTGAAAGAGATGGAATCTGGAATATTGATGATAAGAAGATTCAAAACGGTCATTCTCTTCAACCAAATCTCTTTCTGTGTGTGTTTTATCGTTACAAATTTGCTAAAATCATGCATGATCTTCTTGCTCTTGTCCCATGTAACTTGGGGTCGGCGTAACATGTTTTCTTCTTCATCGTCCCCTGTCTATCGTCACGTTATCATTCACTACCTTGTCCTTCATACATCTTCACACAATCCATTAATCTTTTCTTTGACCTTCCTCTCCCTTTCCATCCATCCATATTTATATTCAACACTCTATTGGTCCCTTTTAGATTCATGCAGTCTCTAAATTTACATCAACGTAAAGCTTCAAAAAGTAAATCTCTAAGAACATTATGGTCACCAAGATCATCATTTGGTCGAATAACATCTGTATTATTGACCGGTATTTTGTTTCGTTTTATGGTGTTTTTATGGAGACAACTTCTAAGTTACGTTTCTGGTTCAACTAGATCTTCTTTTATTTTAATATTATCTAATTCTTTTGGTCGTCTATTTACGACCAGTCTGGCAGTTATATTATTGAAATCATCGTCTGAATGTCTTAACGCTTTGAAAACAATTATATGAAGACACAAACGTGTGTTCGTAGTTTGTTTAAATAACGTTTCAACCATAAAAATAATTCTGTTACTTAGGCGTTATGAGGAACATTTTCCGGTTATTCCGAACATTATGAATATTCTGTCTGGTATATGTACTTTAATGTGCACCCAAACAAGCACGTAATTAGTCAAAATGATTAAGTTTATCCGTCACGATTCAATAATAACGTGTCCAATTAACATGTTCCATACAATTAATAACTACTATGTTGTTATTCAATTAGGAGCTGATAACAACGGAATGTCTGTCTGCCACTGACCTTTTAACGGCTTTAATATTATTTTAAAATATAACACATAATATTTACCTTGTTTCAAGTCTTTTCTTCAATCTTAATCCAATATCTAAAGATCTCATTCGTTAATTATGTAATCGTAGCGAATAATCTAGCACAAAATTTAAAGGCAACAAAAATGTAATAGCTTCGAAGAAAAGAATCTAGTTTGACCATCATCATCATCATCATCGCTCAGTTCAGACAGTAACCGTTATAAAACAAGCGTATCCGAACACATTAATTACAATCAAGATCTATTTTAAGAAAAACAAAACGATATAACAAAACCTGAAACATTAACTTCCAAATGTTTATTCCACTTCCAGCTAAAAACTTTTATTTTTGATTATGCCAAAATACCAAAACAATGGAACGAAAAATTCGAATTTGGCGAATCGTTGGTAGCGTACGACATACGGACACATCCGGTAACGAGTCTGCCATATTGTCGTTGGTACCATTCAAAATTCGAAGAGGTGCGCGTGCGCCGGCCTTCGCCCGCTGAGGACGCGGGGGAGTGCGGGAGGAGCGGGAGGGAGTAGGGCTGTCATTGTTAGAAAAATTGATATTGTTTATTAAAAATGTGTAAAACTATTAATCTATGAAGTGGAAGGATATAATAATGAACAGCACAGTGAAATGTTGGATTTCAACAAGAGTCAAAGAATAACCTTTTAGGGACAAATTTAATTGCTCACAATATGTCCAACAAATCGATAGGAGTCTAATTACTGTTTTCCTTGTATTCTAGTCTATGTATAACATGAAATGAATCATTGCAATAGGCGATGTTTCTAATCCTAACTTGACTGCACCAACCCTAAAATCAAGACACGAACTGGTTAAAAAAAAGTTGAAACAAGCACAGTCAAACGTTAAGTGATGTCCTTGACGCACCTTGCTACATTTCCAGTTAGATCACCACCAAAAACAGTGTTTAATCCTTGTCGTTATTGTATTGGAGTTCAAAATCCCATGATATAAAGATAAAGTCGGACATTAGAATTCAGAATGGGTGGGTACTTGAAGTATAGTAGTTATTGGGCTAGCACAGCTGTGATCGAACAATTCATCATGGCGGTCGCCGTGAATTAAGTAATCTAGTTGACCATATGGTCGCGAGCCAAGATGCTGTAGATCCTATTTTTCCACTCTAAGTACATTATTATGAGGTCAGATGTTTACTACCAGTTGCTTACGATATGCTAAACTTCAGAAAAACCGTGATAGATGGCGTCGACGTCGATGATTACGGTAATCTTGCGTGCTTAGCTACTGATTAGTCATAATTCGCATTTATATAAACAACGATATAAAATAGATTATGTAAATTAATTAAGCATGATCAAAGGTTGCATTGAAAACTTAATCATCCGTATGGCGACAGCAAATATATCTAGAGTACTCGTAGACATGAATGTCAATAGAAATGACCCGAATGACAGAATCCTACAAACGTCAAAAATAGCCGTAACGATACAACAAAGAATTGAACCTATCATCACAAAAAGCATAAACAAAGAAAGTGCAGGGTAGACGGAGAAAAGAGAACAAAATAAAATAAAAGCCTCAGCACTGTGGACCCGACTCGTTCGGCGAGTGACGACAATGACCGGCGACCACGTAACGGAACGACCATTATGAGATACTCAATTAACTGAGAATGGAAGGATTTACTTAGTTTTTCTTCACGCTCTTTACCTGGCCTAGCAGTTTAACTGAAATTTGAAATACAAATGCAGCGGTGATTATGGCAATATTCATTCTTTAAAACTTGTTCCAGGACTTGGTTCAGATGGCTCTCAGGTTACTGATGCTGATGCAAATGAAAGAGAACTAAAGAACGGTAGATTTATAGCTGGTTACAACTAGAAGAAGAAGAAGAAAGATATGGTGATATCTTAAGCCGTTGTAGAGACGCAAATCGAAATCTGAAGCTGAAGTTTAGGGCTAAATGCTCGAATTTTGATTAAAATAATATGCTAATTATTCTTGAACAGTTTTAAATCTTTAGACTTCCTGCCCGTGACCTCTATCTCTAATTACGCAATCAGATGACCAACAAGTAAACTATGCATTTCTTTCATCAAGTATGATAATAACTCTATTGTCCCTGATGACTGTGTGAACTTAACACAATGACCTTTGTTTAATATCTTAATGAATATATCTCACAAGAACTTCGTATCTAAGACAGCCATGAACTTGAAATGTAGGTTGCCAAAGTCTGTTGGGATCCTTCCTGGTTCTTAGCATAATCTGCCCATGTTCCCACAGCTGGGACACAGGCCTCCTCTCTATGGGAGGGAATCGGCTGTAATTCACCACGCGGACGTCACATGTCTTCGAATTGTTGGGTCGTGTATCTTATTCGTAGTTAAAATCTCCAACTTCAAATCAAAGAGCCAACTCAAAATCAGGATGGTGATGGTGACTTCTTAAAATCCAAAAGCCGCCGTCTGGTTCGAACCCGCGACCCATAAACAAAATGCCAGTGGCAACGGTACCGATACCGGTTTGTGGATCGCTCGCCTCGACATATAATATCGATCTTGTAGGGAAAGACGATCGTAACGACAGTGGAGAAGATATTATGATTGTTGCTAACAAGGTTTTACTGATGAAAATTAACAAAAATCAATATACAATTTTTTTGAAATACTCTAGACATTCGTGGTCCTAAGATACAACCTTGGTTGGTAATAAACCAAGATGGTTTTTTCATTTGCCTTGGAATATGTCTTCCATGACATTCATACTTGTAATTCTAATTTGCCTGTTCAGTCGTTTAAATTACCTTTACCTTCACATCAAACCGTTAGTCCTAAAATATCAGTAGATTAAAATCGGGAACTTACCTGCGAAAAGAAAGAAACATTATTAAACTTATGTTACACAATCCAAGTAAGTTATTTAATATAGCTTTAGCCTGCGGCTCCATTCACTTTAATGTTCAATACCCAGCTACTGCATATTATTACACCACAGCTGAACGCAGTCAGTTCTGAACTCACGACCTTTTTGATAGGTAGTTAACACCTACCAGGTAGTTTATTATCGCTTTAGATATTAATTTAAAGTTGCTGCAAACCGAGTCGAGAAATGGCCAAGCTGTCGATGTCGTAAAAGCTTAATCAGATAGTCAAGCAATGCTTTTATCTAATAATAATTTAATATCTTCGATTATTATGGAAGAGAGAGATAAAAGAGTGAGAGAGGATAGCTAACGAATACTATCTGTAAATACTGGCATTTGGTCATAATAATTTAATATCTACGTTTACAATGGACAGAACCATTGGCATTTGGTGAGACTATCATATTGCAGTGTAAGTCATGTCAAGATCACTAATTGAGAGAAGGCTTGAACCACCGAACGTGCATGGGCTGTTGTACTAAGCTAGTAATGTGAGCATTATATTAAAAGAGAGAGTGTAAGTGCAAGTATAGGTGCAATAAGGATGTAAACCACGTACGACACAATGCTGGGAACCAATGACGAGCCAGCGGCAACATGATGTCACCTCCACACAATAGATATTAACAATAGGAAGAATAGTGACACCTGTGAATATTGTATGTTATAATGTTTGAAATATATGATATGAGGGAATTCAACGAATAATCAACAGGACATAATAAAACGAAACGTCCTACAAGTCAAACTGTAAGGACTAAAGTAACAAAGATGAAATGTCTAAAAGTACCACAGCTAGTACCAGATTGAACTTTAAAATATAGGCTTCAGAATTGAAAGCTATCGTTAAAAAAATAATGAATCCAAAGGGTATGATGGAACTGAAATCAAAATCTTTGACCAATATCAAGCACAGCAAGAATAGTATGGTTTATGGTTACAGGATAGTTACCGAAGGTCACAACAACATAGCAACTAACTACTAACCCATGTGTTAAAGCTCGCCTCTTAGGGCCTACAGTCAAGTCAATCAAACGCTTCTGTTGGGTCGATGACGTACGACACTTCCAAGTAACATTGAGTCATCATGTTATTGATATGTGGATCGATTTGCGAATTAACGAAGACTACTTATTATTCCCGAGGCTATGCTGGTGCATTAAACTGTTATAATTTCTTAGTAATTGAATCGATAAATTTCAAGAAAATCTTCATGAAAGGACAGGACTTTGACTTCTGACGATAAACAATTAAGCTCCAAGATCAGTTTTTTTTTTGGTTTCTTGCTCCTAATTTCATCTACATTATGTTAACGACCCTAGGCTGCTGACTAGTGAACACCGAACGTGAAATAACTAAGATGAGCCACCAAACCTATTACAAAGTCTCAAGCGGTAAATATACCATGACATGACTGATTAACGCAATCTGTTCTCCCAACGTTGGTAATAACAACTTCAGATAAAGCAACGCTTGAACCTTCACAAGGACGCCTACATAATAATACAATTTGGAATATCCACCGCATTACGGAATAAAAGATCGCAACAACTTAAAACTTACATAAAGTACAAATGAACAGTAGTAAATTAACGAATCGTAAAAGGATCAAAACCGGAATGACATACCGTCAGAATGTTAATTAGCCCTTAGTTCTCTCACACGAGGTATTCTGGTACCGTTATGGTGGTATTACACCACAGCGTGGTTGCATCGCGCCCTGTCCTGTCTGACCAGATGGCATTAACGGCGACCCACTTCTTGAAGGTCCTATACCGGCCCGACTTATGCCATGTAAGGCATTACATGGTTACGCAAGTTGCTGATTCTGTGCGAAACTCTCGTATTGTTCATATTTTATTATATACAATTAAATGTTGGAAATTTGACCATATACGGCAAGTAAATTTCGTTTGATTAAAACATAAATCTGGCAGTAAAACTCAAATATGGTAAAAAGACATAAAGGGCGAGAACTGTCTAGATTGCTATCTGCAATGCTATGATCATAATTCAGAGGTTTTACGTGCAAACTGCTGGCCTTATTACAGAGCAAGACCAAAATACAAAGTTCAAAACTGTGGCTAAAAACTGCAAAACTTAATTAACATTAACCGTATCATTGTCGAAAAGAATGCCACAACACGATTTAAACCGCGGTATCAATATCAAGCTGAGAACCAACAAAAAATGGCGCTTTGCTTTCAATGCGATCGTTGATTGCGCTCCAAAGCCGTTTACAGTTAATCAATGCACCATGTGTAATGACCAGTCGTGGCCGGCACGGTACACGGTATGGCATATGGCGGCTAAAACATGGCCATATAAGGTGGCACATATGGACGACATGGTTTGTTCGACGAATCCAGCGGTACATGCGTTTGTGACAACTTTTACGGACTTGATGAATGGACGTGTCAAAGTTACGAATATTGAAGTCAATGAGGCTGACGTGGATTGTAATGTAACGCTTTCGAAATCGTTTTGGACAACATGCGCAAAATGATGTATTACAAAGATGTAAACGATTCATACAACAGAAATTTAATGAGGAAAAATTTTGAAATAAGTTTATGATCCGCTTCAAACCACTTCATATGACAGGAGTAAACACAAGTAACAGTAGTTAAGCCCTTGCATGATTTAAGACGATCTAAATCAAACGAACTAACGAGCTGACCTTAATCTCGCAGCCAAGGGCAATTCATGATCATGACTGTATGCATTGTGAACTTTGACCCAAGTAACACTCCGTATCGAGAACGTTTAGTTGTATTCAGACCATAAGGGCAAAACATGGAACACAATGTACCTGAAGTAGCTTATTTTGCAAGACTTTTGAACATTGATATGTAGGAATAGTTTTGCAACCAAAATTATGACTATTGCTTCAAGAGTTTTGATTGATCGAATTAACAGATTATTTCAATTTTGCCAATTGGATGGATCTCCAGACTTGGCGCCATATTGCCAACCGTCAGGCGTAATTAACAACAACTTAGCACTGTATATAATAAATGCTACAATCGAAGCTCTAATAACAATCACTTATAGTTATAATAGATCGTCAGATCGCTCGCAAAAAGCAATAAAGGGTTTAATTAACAGATGTCCTGGACAAAGACAAGAGCTGATTATGCTCAAGTACTATCTGATATTTTGTTGAAAGATTTTCAACCTTATTTTCATGTAAGTTAAGGTATATGATTATGATGTTTGGTTACGGTTGGCAGGTCAAGAGACTATGAGCATGTGCTTTGTTTCAAGCACCTCCCGCGTTGTTGTATCATCGTTTGTGGCGGTAGATTTTCTATATTTGTACGAATTTACGCAAAATGGCTATCAATAGTATTGCCTCCTTGCAGTCTGTTTATCCATATTGGTTAAAAAAAAAAAGAACCGATAGGGCTTAAAATTGTCCACTAACAATTTTTTAAGAGTCATTCAAGACCATACTACCATAACTGGGACCAACATTATTGTACAATTAATCATATCTAATGAAATAAGGGATATTTTTAAAGCTGCAACTAAGAGGCCATTACAGCAGTCCAAAGAGCCTTGAGAAAACCTTGTAAATTGGTATTATGTTTACTGAACGTAGAAAGAGAATCATAAATCGTGGCAAATGTAACATAAAATATAAATCAATTCCGTTTACGTACAATATTAGATGTTATAGTCGATGAACCGTTAACCATAAAGTATTATATTACGAATAGATTAGAAAACATGAAATAACAGTTGATAAACTTTTAGTTTTTATTCATTTCTTTTTCTTCTCAGAATATTTTCGATTTCGCAGGATGACGAGGACAGCCAACAAATGCAATGGGGTTCGGCTTGAGGGCTAGACAGCGAGACTTTTCACCCTGACAGGCGTATCACTCAATATTGACAATCAACATGGCCATAACCTCAAAAAGTAAACTTTTAAATTGTAAATAAAAATAATCAACATACTTATGTTAACGAACCAAGTTAATACCAAAACCGATTAAAGAATTAACCCAAGGCAAAACGCGCTGAATTCCTTAAATTGTAGAAATGCAAGAATTGCGTTCATTTTCATTCTTTAACACTCAAGAAATTCTAGAGTTTCCGATGTTCTGAGGAAGTAATTCCAAGGCAGGTTAGAATCCGACATTAATGGAGCCTATTAATTAAAAGTTTCCTTGAAATAGTGATCTAAATTGTAGTGTTTGACTAGGATGCTAAAATGAATATTCATGTAACGCGTGAAAAGGCTGTAAATACGATGTGTAGGTCACGTACATTTTTTTTATTTTTCCTCAAGTGAGTAGGCAATTAAACAACGAAATCCTTATTTGAAAACTTAGTACAAAGGAATTCAATTATCGTGACAACCAACAACAATATTAGCGAAGGCTCTTCTGAATACCGTTGCCCAAGGGTCGGGCGGCTGCCTTTTACGTCTAGCTTTTACGACGCACCGTCTAGACACCGAGCACAACAAATTAATACATTGTAAAACAAATGGACAACCTTAACCGGAAGGTTCGTAATGTATTGGCAACTACCTAATCGATGCTGCAGTGCAGTGTTTTGCAGTTTACAGATCAAGTAAGTTTTTAAATGAGTAACAATTACAATTTGAAAAAGTAGCAACTGGTTGCAAAGACATGGCCAATGCTTTACAAATCGCATACATTCATTCAATAAGAAACATATTGAATAAACTGTGAGACTGATTCAACATACAGGCATAAACAAAGAATACGTTAAATCAACCGAAAACAATAACTGTTCTAATGTTTGCTTTTCATCTAAACACACAAAACTATAATGTAGGCTACCTCACTGATTCAATGAACTAGAAACCGTGATGATCTAATTTCACATTAATTATATAAACAATGATTTTATTTTAGCTTCTGACATGGCGTACTTGTTACACGAAGATATATTTTATGATAGCTATGTTAAATTATGAATAAATATATTTTACAGATATAGAGACTTGAAACACAGCTGAGTCATATGATAAAACATGCGAACAAAGGAAGTATTTTCTAAACATCACGTGGTGTTCAACAAGGAACGACACAGGGACCACCATTATTTTGCAAAATCTTTGTACGCATTTTAATTTTTTAACACCCTTTTTTGGTCTAGATTAATATTCTAGCCACCTTTACAGAAAATGACGTAAAGATATTTCAATCGGTCACGATATACTGCATTCCGACATATCAGATAACATAGCAACGTGACTGGACCAAAAATAACTACATGTTCTAACTATAGGCCAGTAGATATGGTAGAAATTATTCCTCTAGTGTAACAAGGAGTTTCATTCATAGTCAATTATTCCATATTAATTTTGCACGCACGTGTGGCCTGGCGATCGTGGATCACGACTAGTGGAAGGTCGCAGATGGTTTGAGAATGGGTGAATTGAATAGATTTGCATTAAAAAAATGTAAAGCCTTTGATTGCACCCCGTTATGTGGGAACTGATAGAGATTATGATAAAAATATTTAAACCTTTCCTTAATTATTGTAAAGTAAAAAAATGCTAAACCAATTTATTTTACCTATTATAAAAATACCGCATTGCAATGATTTACAATGTAGGCAGGTTTATTTTAATAGTGAGTGATGCACAAAGGACCAGAATAGGTTATTGTAATGCACGTAGGCAAAAGGCAAGTAACCAGTTCCTACGTCAGCAACTCAGCACTTTAGTTATAAACTAGCTGATGCACACCACACCACACGATTATTGCAACAATGACTCCTAACGATTCACCTACAAAACTTGATATTCCTTCTAATTCCGCACATTGCTTCAAAATACTGCCATAATCGCCCAAAATATTACGTTTATCATCCATTCATATTCCTGGCACCTTCCTTCAGAACTAATAGAAAACAAACGATAAGTCATGCGTAACGTACAAATATAACATTAGATCGAAGACCTCTCCAATGTTAAAACATCGGTTGCATCATCCGTCTTTAAATAGATCGCCTGGACTATTAGAAACAGATAAATTTTCTATATCGTCGCACGTTCTCTCCTGCTGGGATAGCAAAACTTTCAAGATATATTTATCAGCTAGGGTTTTACCACACGTAAGGCGTATTCTGCACACTAGTATTACTAGCTTCAATGACTTAACGACTTGCAAAGGACTTTCTTATTTTAGTCTCAAGAGCAAAGTCCATCAATACTTGACAATGCAGCATGCAATGCAATGCTAAAATTTCTATCTTTATTCTAAGGAAATCCATATGGATTAAACTAATCTATGGACTGCGACTCCGGCCTGACAAAATCCGACTAATGACTTCGTATTTTCTGTCGAGCAACGGAACTTTAATTAAGATTAGACGATCGAGAACGATTTGTAAATCAAACCAGTCTCCATCGATTTAAAGTTAAGCTTTACAAATAACGTTGAATATTATTTTAATAACAACATATTACCTATCTCAAACATTTCACGATTTTTTAAGTGCTTTAACCTTTTTTGATTATCCAAAGCGCAATTTGGGATTTTGTGTTTGCAAATTGAAGCTTTCAAATCGTCAAAATGCACCTGCAAAGCTTTTAAAAGACTAGCTCATAAATCGGTAGCTTTATGTCTAAGAGTCAATAATTCAAGATCAATCTAGATAAATTTAGCATCAGAAATTGATTCACTGTATAAAGATCCCACTGCTGATTTTAATAAAAACAGAGAAAGTAGTTATAGACTGACACTCCAATGCTAATGCAAAATTAGAAAATCTTGATACTAAAAGCTAAAATTCGAAAAGTTGCAAATGTTTTTGGGGCACTTTACTAAGTAATGCAGATACCTGGTCCATTGCGGCACCAGTATCTGCAGTGCAGGAGAGCCCTATACATCAGCGTCCATAGCTAAGCTTTCGAGCGGCCGTGCAAAGCCTCAGGCAACATTTTTGCAACCGAACGAGCTGAAAGCATTTGCGCAGATAAAGTTGTTAGTGAGCACAAGATAAAGAGCAATAAGGTTTGCTTGTTAATAGTTGTTTAATCGTGAAGGAGCAAAACATTCTATGATTGAGTTCGCTGTACACTATTTGTGTTTATATTTATTCATGTAACAGTATTAGTCTTTAATATATTCAGATCAAATTCTTAGCCAAACTGAGCATGATTGAATATGATCTTGTCTGTCACTAATTGATTCCGACTTTTCTAGACATTCAGAAGTGAGTCCTAGAAGTTGCATGTAAACTGATATACCAAGAGCGACTGCAATAAAAAAAACTCCTTGCAATATCATTGGCAAGCCGCAATCCATCAGTGTTATATTTCAGCACATTACCATGTTGCTCGCTTGCCAAAACAAATATACTTTCCTTCGTCAGACGTCAACCATAATGTATTTCACGACCACAAAATGGATCCGTGATTTTTATTGAGGTATTAAAATGACTTGTACGATGTAGTAGGGAAGAAACATCGACTCTGTGGGTTGAATACATGATGGTCAGTTTGAGGCCGAGGCTCCTACAAGGTTTTCCACATAGAATTCTAAGTGTTAAATGACGTATTTATTGCTTGGTTATAAGGTGAGACTATGGGTAAGGCTTTGATACTTAGAGGAAATTATAAGGACGATGGTTTTTAGTTTAGTCAACAGCATAAAGGATCCATACACAACTCACAACAAACAGCACAATATTCTACCATTCCCATCTGCTAAAGCACCTGTATTTCCCCGCAAAATTTTCACCCTTTCAATCAAAAAAAGACAGCCCCTAATATTTTGTCGGGAAGCCGCTACAATTTACGAGCCATATGTCGGACATATCCTGCGCAAACAATCCGTCGTCTGAAAGTTTCATAACCCCGTCTGCACCTACCCTGCACCCTATGAACCCCCTGGGGGTGTCTGCGAGGGGTGCGGCTCGTTCAGACTTTACTGCTGATTGGTTTCAAAGTAGGGTAGGCAAATTTATGGATGACTAAGTGCTAACTGTTACTAGTGCACTATTTGGGTGCGGTTGACGAGACGAAAAGTCAGTTGGAACTGACTTATTACATTCAGCCAGCGGTTTTTACTTTTTGACCAGACCTGATATAATTACCATACTTTTTAAAAATTCTTATTAAATAAAATACGTAAGTAGTATAATTGCTACCTTATGCAAGTACTAGAGCAACAAGTTTCACTTCAATCTTGATTGAAAATGAATACGTTGACATTTTCTCTTTCTTTACATCATCATGTCGATGTGATTTTTATTATATCCTAGCAACCGTATTTAATTAGTCGGTCATATCAGTTGCATTACGATGCTCTTACTCATCCTTCCTAGTGCACTTATCTCAATAACAAGGTAATTGAAGCGGCCACAATGACTGACGCATTTCGCTAATTATGTAACTTACATTTACCACATACCGGTGACTACAGGAAAGGAGACTATTTTGTTTTGGGTTTTTACTTTAAGTTTTAAGTGGCTAATTCTAAGACACTTAATGCTTACGCGATAAACTCGAAATGCCTCGAAAACCGAAAGCTTAAAACACCGAGACAGCCTTATCTGGTTGACTGGTTCTAATTCTAACCACGACATTAACCCTGACCATTTTATAACTTTAAAGAAATCCAGTTAGCATGTATTGATTACAAAATTGAATTCATACGAGATTCCTGCGCTATCGGCGCGATAAGAGGCAGATAAGACGGATAGCGTCGGCGTCGATTGTTTGAATGTCGATCCACGGAACGTGGAACGTATCGACAATCCGCATGTTCTATTTTAGATGCCACATGCGGATTCTGGCGCTACTTGGGAGAGGCCTATGTCCAGCATTGAACTGAGATAGGGAGACGATTGAATTATTGGTTCGAATTCTGGAGATCGGGTTTGGATTTCAGCAAATGTAGAAAATATTTTTGTTCGTTCGTACATGATCTCTGCCCACAGTTTCGATGATTTGGGCCGAGTAGGTACGGCATACGGAGATTTATTCTTGAAAAATATTTGAATCTTTCTGTTACAGTATGTGTCGAAAACCTGAGGGTCAATAAAACGTCTATGTAAACTTCAGTTTTTTTAACGCGGTTTACTGTAGTTTTTAATAAAAACTACAGTATACTGTAACTCAAACCTCATAAAAAACTACTTATGCTAAACTGATAAAACAATTGTTATAATGCCATCGTAATTTCCGACAGCACGAAATTGGATTTATTATCAACAAAGAGAAAGCCTATGGCGTTTTTATTTAGAGACGAACATGTATCCCTACATTTAATACTGATAAAACAATAATTAGGCTAACGTAATTTCCGTTGGCATGTAATTCAATTTGTTATCAACAGAGATAGGCTTCGCAAAATCAGCTGAATTAATCACATTGTTATCTAACGACCTTGCTGTATCAGAAATCTGCCTTATCAATACAATAACACGAATTTATTGGCGTACAAGATTAGTATGAATCCTGGATTTGATATTTTTAGAATTACTTAATAAGACGGTGAATTAAGTACTTTGTTTCCATCAGATTTAAGCTTCTCTGTTGCAGTTTTAAAAACACCATTAAAAATTCTACTAGTTAGAGTTGCAAATTTTTCCCTCACAGGCAGAAGTGGTTAGGACACTTCATATAAAATTCCAGACAGCCAATGACCTGACTGGCAATGAAAAAGCTGTTACGGGGTGAGGGTAGTAAGACTTAATGAAATATCTATGATAATATCCCTGTCGTGATTAATCCTGACTTATCCATGAAGGCCGTTCTCATGAAATATGTATGGCTCATTCGCGTACACCAGTTTATTTAGGAATGGGATGATACTCGTGAGCTTCTTTCTTTTGAGGTAAAATTGATTGATGAGGAGATTTTTTTAGATACTTATGCAGTATTTTTAATTTCATAATCTATTGAAATCTTTACCTCGTTTCGATTGAAAATAGCACATTTATATTTGCCACTAAAGAGGTAAAGTTGCAAATAAACATACAATCATGGCTTTATGTTGTTATTCAGTATTATTAGAATTTTGCATATTGCCATCAAATCACATATTATTATTGAGTATCGAGTGGCTTCGAGGTCAGTGACATTTATGCCTCTTATGTTCAAAGTATTTTATTTTCCTGTAGCTGCAAAGGGCAAATGAGCATAGCGAAAATCTTTTCGTCAAATGGAGTGCACGGAAGTCGAAGAAGTGCTAGAGGGAGTGGTTTCAGAAGAAAGAAATAAATTAAACTAACGAATCTCCGCCCGCCCAGCAAGGGGTTTTTGACAAGAGAGAAGATGCATTTGAGATGCTGCAATTCTGTTGTGACGGACAAGACGTGCTATAACTGCGTTTAAGAAATAATTCGATTATGCATAAATTAGTTATCAGCCGTGAACGTGATTACGATTTCCATTGATTGAAGCATTATATTTAGTTATTATACAGCTAAGTCAGACAATTTTGTCATCAAAGCTTGCGTGCTAATTGCTGTTTTAGAGATCTTCGAATACAGAGCAAAACAGAACAACCATAAAGAAACCGAGGCGTAGTATTCCCGAGGCGTAGTATTCCTTGTTCTGGATATCATCAAATTAAAAGATAAATATTTTTTTGGCCCGCAGCACGTAAATATTTGTGCGTCTTGATAATACATACAAAAAACATGCGAGAGTGAAAAGGACTAACAGTCAACTTTGCCACAAGTACCAGGATGTTAGAACGTCGGTGGAGGTTCAAACGTAGCGTACATATTCGCGTGGGCCGTCCCCCCCTCAACCCCCGCGCCCCCGCCAGGTCAACGACATCCGCGGCCGTTTCAGCCGGCGGCGCGCCTCACCTTGACATTCATCTCGAGCACGACGCTTTAGCCAAACGTTTGAATTAACTCGAACAACTTTCGAACGCCGCTTTAGAATTAACCCTTCTAGGGTATCAGCCGCCCACTCGATTCGGTCGCGTTGCATTTCGGTTACTCGCGACAATCTTCACGGTTCTATGTTGCCCTGGTACATGATGCTCGTTCTAATGAAGAAATTGAAATTAAATCTCGTTTCTCTGCTAGATAAATAAAAAGCGTTTACTCGAAATCGGACGAAGTTGCCTATCGCCATAGTGGATACGTGACTCATTAGTTAAATTGATAAGTAACGAACAAAGAGTGAGCTATGTAAAACAATCTGCATATAATAGAAATATTTTATATCAGGGAAAAACCTACAAGGAACGCATCGGCCTACTGATAATGACGTCATCACGTCACCATGCATACTCAGACGTACAAATCCACTAATCCGCAGGGGTCAACACTCTTTAAACAAGAAAATATTTTTGCGTATAAGTACTCGTAGTAAGTACGAATACAAACTCGTTATCCCGATATAATGAAGTATTCGTGTGAACTGTACATTTGACAAACAGTTCGGCACTCGAAATCCGTCTGAATGGCAATAACAAGTACAAGTCAAAGATTTTAAAACGAGTGGTTATTCTGGCAAAAACAGTCGTCATTCCACGACTAGCACAATAAACCATTCGTTCAGAATCTTATCAACTTCAAGCAGTATCAAAAAACTACACTAATCTGCCTAACGAAGATTTTGTTCATCGCGATCATACTCAGCTCACTTATTATTGCTGTATAAAAAACGGCATTAAACCAACAAACGCCTTAAGGGGCAAAGAAAATGAACAATAAAAGCAAAAACGTGGGCCAACGGAGACCACCATTGTTAAAAATGTGAGTCACAAAAGGAAGTTATGGCTGCAATGAGACCACCATGGGTTTGAGGAAATGTATATGGCGAAACAGTGACCTCATGCAAACTTGAGCAAATCTTGTTATTTCAACGTTGATTTTGAGGATCTGGATCACCGAGAAGAAGAAGATAGCAAGTCCAGAGGTCCAGGAAAATGGAAACTAAGATACCTAGTATGAATTATCATTCTCAAGTCACTTAATATCTATCGCCAATTATCAGTAAGGACACTATCAGGAATGATAAGCCATGGCAAACAAACTTCAAAGGTACTACTTATGCAAGTATTTCGGAACTAATCATAATTTACCGTTAATCATCCCACGCGAATCGTGACTATTAATAAAAGGAATCAAGTTAGAATGACCCGTAGGCGATCTGCTTAATAACTTGTCAACAATCATTCCAACTAGAAACTAATTTTGACTTCTTTGGGACACCTAGTTGTATGAGATTGATGTAGTAAAAAGACAAGCCAATCAGCAAAGTTGGTAGATATAAGCCTCGGACTTTAGTCTCGTTTATGGGATTGGATCAGAATGCCCTGAAAAAAAATTATAAGTGATTACCGACGTGTGAAGAGTTTGACAAAAGGTTTTATACTCTACCCAGGACTAACGATTCTTCTTGTATCGGAAATCTCGTGTTAGGTATCCTGAACAAGAAGTTAGACGGTACCATTCTACGACAAAAGTCGACTGCTCTTGAAAACCTGGCAATAACCATCAGAAAAAGCCAGTACGTTGTAATCTAGCCTTCAATCATATATAAGACAGCATGATACATGCCAAGTCTGTCTCTAGCAGTCGTCCGGACAATCGTTGACGGTCACCAACTCACAATGAATGGTGGCAGATCTTTGTTATGTAAATCGAAGGATTTCACGGTCCATTAATATCGCGAACACGGCTTTAATTGATGACACTTATGGTTGCATGCGGAGTGGTACTTAAGACTAGGAATAATTAGTTTATTGTTAGGTGGAAAATTGCGATGTGGAAGCCGCCATTTTGGCTGGATTTTTACTTTTGGCGTTAATTTTGAGATGATTTTTATTCAACCTTGGAGATATTGTCCATGTTTTGAAGTACGGCAAGCAGTGTACTCAGGTCTTGTTATCCGCTAATGGTATAGGGATTAGAAACTGGGGTAGAGAAAGTATTATGAGCTCTTGCCTTGCAGCTTCTTGGGAAGGAACCCCGAAAAATTTTCCTTGTCAAAAATTCTCTTCAACGAGGAAAAAATACTATTTATTTTTACCAACTTTCCGATATTTTTTATCATGCATGAAGGGAATTATATTATTCATTGAAACTAATTGGGCACGTGACGGCGATCGATCGATGCGATATGTACGGTGTTTTAAATTTCTGTTCTTAGCCATGTAAGACATTTTAACGTATTTTATTTACTCTTTTTTTTCGCATATTGTCAATCTCCAAAAAGATACGAAAACAAAAATAAAAACAAGATAAAAAGGAGTTTTTAGGTTGCTGCATATGCTTGAGCAATACAATATTTAATTACACCATTTATGCAAAGAGGTCATTACAGAACTGGGCGTATGCTGTAAAAAGTAAGCTGTTATCAGATAGCTGTGGACGTGACAGCTAAATAAGGAGCACAATAAAGTTCATAAGCGTATGTGTAAGCTATTACGAGTGTTACGACATGAGGCTTGACTTGTAGACCTTTAATGAAATGTTGTAAAGTGAGTGTGTCTGATGTTTACTGACAGAGGGTATTTTTATGTGATATACAGTCACAAATGACAAAGTACAGCATCTTTAGAGCACTTAAGTTTGAACTCAATTTTTCCGATTACATACTGAAAATGACCGTATTCGTGAAAGGAATGAGTTCGCTATCGCTAGAGTACACAATACTGGTAAACTATGGAATATAATAAACTACTACTAACTATGGAATATAATATAATTATGTTTAAAGAACCAAAGGAAAGTGCTGAATAAAATATAATGGCCTAAACCTGCATTGGTTAAGTAATTAAATACAACATTTTGCAAAAATCAAAGGAATTCAATAATTTAACTGTTAACACAATAAAATAAACAGGGCCAAGGCAAGCATATTAAATCCTCTCCAACAATTATGACAAAACTTAAAAATGATTTAATTGTCCGCTCAAATATCAAGCATGGCAACATAAAGGGGTAATCAGAGTTGACAGCCTTATAAGAATTTGTAAATTGGTACAATGTACCTATGTAAGGCCTGTTTGTAAGACCTGGACATATTAGGTGAGCAATAATGTGTCATAAGCTTCACGCTTTCATGAATAGCGATGGATTATTTTATAATGGACCATATGGTCGGCAACACTATGTTGTAGTAGAGAATGGTGACCATATGTCTGATCTTTGCTGGTTGTCAATCAAGTTTAATGGAGTTTTTTTTATGTCAGTAGGATAAATGTGGTAAAAATTACGCAAGTTGCAAAGAATAGTGTATGTCACATTTAATTAAAACCTTAATGTAACTTAATAAGTGGCTTCACTTTCTGGTCATTATTTTTTGAGGACAAGCCTGCCATACTGTTCCCAACCATCGCAACTCTGAAAGAAATCAATAGTTGCAGCTACCAGTAGCGCCGAGGCAATGAAGCTCGAGAAATCCCAGAGAAACAATTCATATTTTCTTTTATGTTTGCCTGTAATTAGACTTATGTTACTTATATTATATGTTAACTCAATACTTTGTTACAGGCTTTTACAACTTTTTGAGTGGCAGGAAAACACATTACTTATCTTCTATTAATATCAAGTGCGGACTTGGTGCATGGACAATAGATAAAATAATAATCAATATAATTCCCCTTAAAAGTATGACTAATACAGCCACATTAATGGCCGATTTTTATATCAATGACTAACTAAGTATTTATTTTTTTTAATCAAGCTTACAAAATATCATAAATAAAGAGTTCGGATTGATAATAATAATCTATTCCTGCAGCTATCAGTGACAAATAAGGTAAGGTTGTGACAATGATGTCATTATGTCATTACTGGAATCATGGATATTTTTATGGAATTTATCCTGTGTTTGTTTCAATAAGGGTAATCTGGAATAACTTGTTAAATATAGTAGTCAAGGAAAAAACAGACTAAAACTTAGGATATAAATAAGTTTTAGTGATTTTTTTAGCTTATGGTGTCCTGAATTATTTAAATAAATTTAAAAAATAATAAATAGGTTGATTTAGTGGGAGTGGATTTCAGCGTATAAATTGAATCTGAATATTGTGCAAAGTGGCGGAAGAAACTACTTACCTATATCAAAAAAATTGATGAAGCTCTAATTTAGGCTGGAATAGAACCGGTTCCTATTATAGGGTTACCAGTTTGTATTTGCAGCATTAGTACACAGCATTGTTTCTGTTACAAAATAAAATCCTACAAAGTGTAGTTTTCTTTGACTAATTAAATGCTTTTGTCTCAAATCTGAATATTTTATTTCACCTGGGCACTTATAAAACATCGACCAAAAAGATACACGGTTCGGGTTGGTTATTGCCTATGGAGAAAAACCAGCAAGAGACCCCATGGTTACTCTTTTTGAATCATTTGGTATAGTCTAGTTTTGTATATAATAACTATAAGATACACCAGCATGAATGGTTGACCAGATGTATGAACTTGAACATAGCAAAACATGTATGTAACGAAGCAAACAGCATTATGTCTACCCCTAAGTGGAAAAGGCGTAAAGGTATGTAAGTAAGCTACAGTAATGACCGAAAAATACTTTAAACATTACTATCTCATCAACATTGTTACCAAAAAGGTTTGTTCAATGTATGACTTCATATTTATGTAAGAGTGATTCATGTTAACCTTCGCACACTCGACACTCTTGAAATATGGTTATTGGTAAAAAAGACTCATTAGGAATAGTTATTTCGTATGTAATTATATGCTTAATGGTGTGTGGTATTAGTTGGAGGTAGATAACTATTGTCTTTGTCTTAGTTTGTCAGACAACCAAAGGCTTACCAAGAGGCTGGTAACATATTACCCAGTACTAGCTAGGTGGTGGAGGTCAGATCGACAGTCGCTCCATGCAAAATACTGGTATTCAGCTGCATCAGGCTAGACTGGAAGCTGACCCAAAATAGTTGGGAAAAGGCTATGCAGATAATGATTGTGTTAGTTAGTCAGGTGTGGTAAGTAGAAGCAGCTACTTATGAGTCATTTAATTGTGTAGTTAAGTACATACATATCTATTTTAAGTTATTACATACATGGGACTGCAACATTAGTGGAGAAATGTTGATGTACTATAGGTAAGAGCCTCAGCCCTGTTAGTTATTTAATTTTATCTCAAAATAAAAGGTTGAGGTTTTTCAATCTGGGGTAAGGTGGACCACTGGAGGCCTTTGCCTGGCAGTGGGATGATGGAGGCTAACAGTATCACTAAATGTTGAGTTGTCAATGCATAATATATGACCATGATAAGATGTTGGGATATTACTCCACCAAGCTTAAGGAGTATGTGAGGTGATCAAGCTTAAGGAAGTATGTGAGGATTGTACGTAGAAAGTGATTTTCTGTAGTATCTACCCATGGAAAAAGATGTGAGTCTATGTATGATCAAGCAGCAAAAATTAGTAGTGGCACTTTTGCTCCCTATTACCTATTATAATTAAAAGAAAAAAAAAATGTGTTTATGATTAAAATATATGCATACTAGACCACCTTTACTAAGCAGTTCAAAAAGTGCAGTTAGTGCTAGTATTATTTTCTTGTAGGTTTAATTAAAAAATCTGCCATGGTGTTTAATAAGTATACTTTTTTTAACTTTTATTGTTGTAAGTTTTTTTTTTAATTAACCCCTTTAAACTTTGTTGCTTGTTGAGAAAGTTTAATGCAGTCAAGTACATTACCAATTTACGGCTAGTTAAATATACTTAAGTTATAATAACTAAAATCTACATTTTTAACAATCAACCATAGCTTTAAAAATCACAAAAGTTTTATATTAAGTTAGGCCATGTTCAGTTCCAAGACATTTTCTTAGTGCATATTTTTGGCAAGAGTAATGAACTCTTAGTCAGCGTTTTGACCTTATTTAGGTTTACATTGATGATTAACAGTGTGAAGATAAGATAAGCATCCTAAATTTGGTGATAAAGATAACAAAATGAATGTTTTCAATCGTTTTTCCTTGGAGTTTCATATATATTATACCTGTTGGTATATAATAACTAAGGAGATAGTAGTACAATTTATAATACTCACATAAATCAGTCCAGAGTAGTATCTGTCCTTGATGTTGTGCAATACAGACGCCTCATTCAAACAGGTCAGCTCCGCCATGTCCTCAACTTTATCGAACTTGGGAGGGTTCATCTTCTGGATATCATCTTTATTCACCAGGATACGCTTCCCTGACTCCGCTATCTCTACCTCCAACTCATCCCCCCGCTGTTCCCCCTTGATCCCCGCCGCCACGAAGCCCTGGGACTCGTGGGGCACCCACACCAACCTCTTCTGCGTCCATTCCGCCTGCGTGGCTGGGTCATTGAAGCTGTTCCTATCCACCGACAAGTACCGGAGCTCCGGGTCGTTCCTATCCATGTCCACCATCGCGCCGCCTGATCACGCCGCGCGGCCCGTACGACAGCTCGACACCGACACTAGATACCACATTAATCGGTCACTAAGACCGGCACACCACAACACACGTTCCTGCTTATTGCTATACACACGGCGTTGCTCTGTTGCCTCGCGTTAGCCGTGACCGCACACGGCGCTGATACGTACAAAATGACGATAGCGCGGCTGACAGCACAGACGGCGACGGTTACGGGTAGGAGGGATGGACCGGTCGACGCCCGATTCACGTTGATTTTAGCCGAAATAAGAACACGATTTTCGATGTTTTACTTAAATAAAAAGTTGAACTTTATATTATCCTATTGATGGACATGCATTAAACATGTTCACACCGTAAATAACAATGAAAAATACACTTTTGTAATTGAAAAACAACTAAAATAAGCTAACGACTTGTCGCCGACACTTCTTTCTTGTCGTCAAAGTTCGATCTCGATTACACTAAACGGATGATGACCGTTAATTCTATTTCTTTTTGATTGGCCGTTACAATCGCTACACATAGAATATCTAATCACTAACCAATGACGGCATCTTTTTTCAGCTGTCAAAATAATTGTAATAGAGAACAAAATATGGATGCGTTCAGCGTTCACAAAATAAAACTTACTAAAAATTGTATTTGGATACATTTTGATATTTTTGTAGATTTGTGTACGATAACTCCATAATTAAAACGATTTTATTATGTTACCCTTAACATTATCATGTAACTGATTTCACATTTTGAAACGAAGTATTGAGCCAACCCTACCAAATCTTGGTTGATAGTTGGTACTGGTAGGGCGAAAGGCAATTGCGTAATATTGTCGTGATGAGTAAGGCGATCGGGTCTTCTTCGCGAGAACGGACTAATTAATCCCTGCATCCTGAAGGCCGAGGCCGGTCCGACAAGTTGTGCTTCGGGGTCTTAGCGAGAGCCCGGGGGCAGGGCCAGGTCTGTTGCCGGAAATTTGGTTCGGGGGAGTTTTACCCTGAATAAAATAAAGCAGATCGGGGGTGGGGAGGGGGCAACCACAGAAATTTTTCATCGGTAATTTAAAAAAAAACTGCTTTTTCCCTACAAAAGTGCAATACTTTTACGGTCAAAATGTAAATATATGTCGAATCCGGTCGTTAGTATGGACATAAAATGAATTGGCAAGCGCGCCAGTGCCCACTGGTGATATCATACGACCCGCTTACCAGTCTACCCACAACACAGCGTGCTTTAAAAAGAGTCGTGGTGCGTGGCTCACGGCGAGGACGAGATGGAGTGGCTGATCGCGGCGGAGTTGAGACGTCTCGAAACAGTATCCGATTCATCGTGCCTCGTGTTATTGTGTTAAGTTGTTATTTCAAGTGAATCTGTTATTTTGCTAAAAACGGTGTATCGCAACCAGTGTGTTTTCATTGCACGAATCATCTACTGCCTACATGATGTATAAGCCTAACGGAGTAAATCCTGTCTTAACTGACATAGGATATGTGGTAACAATTTGTGAATCGGTGTCCCTTCCACCCTGTATATTTTTCCCACCATTCATCTAACGCTTTAATATATCCAGATGGTTTTGACTTATGTTAAGGTGCTTCTGTATTTTATTATATTTAAACTACTACTATTTTTATTCAGCTCACAAAATGAGCAAATGGCTGTAATACTCCTAAAATATCCGAACGAGACTGTCGTACCAACATCAAGAAAATTATTGTTCTGTCAAAATATTAAATATTCTAAGCAATAACAATCCTTATTTCATGAACAATAAAGTTTAAATCGAAAGTAAGATCTAACAAGTGTGATAAGGCAAAGGTATGCAACTATCCAATCATCCAATAAATAATAAACTCATAATAAAAAACGAACTACAACGAAGTAGGTATTTTATTAGCTTCAATTTGGTATTCGGAGTTATCTCAGTTCAAGGAGAGCACATTGATAATATAAGTGAGAGGAGATAAAAGAACAAGAATGATTCAAGATTCAATGTTCACCTAAAATGTTTCCTATGTAGTGACGTTCACGTTGTTATTCGACATTCGACTGCCGGCGTTCAGTCAGAGTACTTGTAACTTGTTAGGTTACTTTGCGGTTATTACATAAAATATTTTTTAGGTTTTTAACCATGGCTTACATAGTAGATATGCGATCAGATACCGTGACGAAGCCCACTGAGGCTATGAAGCACGCCATGGTTAATTCAGCCGTGGGTGACGACGTCTACGGAGAGGACCCAACGGTGAATGCTCTGGAGAGCAAAATAGCAGCTATGCTGGGAAAGCAGTCAGCATTGTTCGTACCTTCTGGAACCATGGCCAACCTGATAGCAAGTGAGTGGGTTTTTCATTCAACACATCCTTATTTTAGTGATGGGACAGAATATGAGGCGGAATGATCATTTCTTTGGCCCAGTTAAGTATGTCACCTCCCTATTTATATTCACTGTTACAAAAATATATTTTTTTAGACTCCCGCATAGTTTAAATAATCGTTGAAATTCGTCGCTTTCTTTTTCTCATTTTTATTAAAATAATAGTAATAAGTAAGTAAATATTATAAAACTTTTATTTTTTTCAAAAAAACTAAATTGAATTGGTTTCTGATTTCCGGTACTTATAGTTGCTGACAATAGGTTTTATTGCAATAATAATCAAAATAGGTATTGTATAGTTTTTTTGAGATTTTCCCTCATCGCACCTGCTATAATTATTTAGTCGAGCTTTTTTTTTACCTGCTTTAATTATATTAATTATAATTATAGCAGGTATAAATTATATAATAATTAATATAATTTTTATGGGTATTTTATCAAACTTGTTTGGTATATACCTATACTAGTTTATCTTACTGTTGCATTCTGAACTCTTTACGGTATAGAGGTACAAAAATCACTGCAGATCTTCAAATGTACCGGTATCAAATGATTATATTTTAGACCCAGTATCTAGTTATCGATGAATCCGTCTAAAACAAAGTTTACGAACCCTCTAGGTTCGTAAAGTTTCGTTCGTTTCCGTGTCGCCGGATGCAGGCATCGAGTTACTTCAGCGTGGTGGTTGCTGAAAAGTTTCATGTCAATAGTAGATTAAATATCGAAGAACAGTTAGGTATGGTCATATTACCTTCCAAATGGCCGGCTTGCCCAAGTATACTTTCTTGTGTTATGTGGTTTACCAGTCGGCACTTACCTTTCCTTGAGAATAAATTTAAAATAAATGATAATGCAATATTTTCCCTAGGAAATCGCAACAATACCAATAAGTTACTTTCAGTCACCAATTTAGGTATCTACCTAATAGTTTTTGTATCTACTACTTATTGACAAAAACAGGTATCCACTCCATTGAACAAAGTTTAAACAAAAAAAAGTGACGACAATTTCTAATTTTGTCGCTTTATCTTAGTCATTTCTGAGATCTACAACATAAGTTGTGCTACAGGAATGGCCTTCAAACTGGTATCTTGGACTGACGATGACGGTCTGCCACTTTCACCCTTATACCCAAAGTTATAAGGTTGAAAAGTGGTCTACCGTCTATAAACTTGATATTACGTGGTAGTACCTACCCATAATTAATCTGTTTTTGAGTTCATAACCGGATTTTTAAAACAAGACATCGACCTGTTTAAGTGATAATACGTCGTCGTTAGAACCCGTTGCCCAATGTCGAACATCGGTTGTTACCACAGATTAGGATCTCAATAAAATAGTGTAATTATTTAAAAAAGCGGCAAAGTAGATAAACCTTGAATTACTGAGATTTAAAGGCTAGCTTAGACTTCTCGAGGTAGACAGGACGAATTGAGGGCTTCTACTTCCGAGGCCCTCGATCAAGTCTTCCCTTGCTAAAGGAACGTACCTAAGCCATGTCCCTGAAAATTAGATTTATCTGGCACGTTTATTTCTTGAATGGTATTATCAGGAGGTGGATTCTTCCAAAAGGTAGAGATAACATTGGGTTTGTTGATACCTAAACCATCCGTCTTGGGAAAACTCGAGGCTCAAAATCGACATGTGTTTTGGACTTAAAGCTCGACTAAAACTTTGTTTGAACCCTTAAAAAAATCACCAAAAACAGAAACAAAACAAATCGCAAATTCTAGGTTATACTTAGGTATTAAAATACTTTGGTCGTTTATTTTAGTCAAGCATCGAACCGTAATCACCAAAAACAGAAACAAAACAAATCGCAAATTCTAGGTTATACTTAGGTATTAAAATACTTGTGTCGTTTATTTTAGTCAAGCATCGAACCGTAACTTAGTATGACTGCGATCACCTCGTTAGCTTGTCCTTTGAGCAAGTGAATGACACCTAATTAGCATGACTGCAACAATTAAAATTATGGTACTTACACGGATATGAGCTATTTAATATAAATTTTGTGCCTCGTAGGGCTAGTGGTCGCAAGCGCTGCTGAGTATGAGGTCCTGGGTTCTATTCCTAGGTCGGGAAAATTGTTATTGGATTTTTTCATCAGGAATTCTTCAGTAGCAGCCATGGAGTCTGGATTTGTGCCCGGTTGATGGCAATAGGTTTGCCTCTTATTACATGGGTGTACTAAGTAGGTACACCTCTGCCTAACCCTTCGGGGATTACAGGCGTGGAGTGCGTCACCTGCGTGAAGATCGGGAATATTCCACCTGCGTCTTTAAATTTCTATCAAGCCAGGGTACCTACACGTCATGGTCTTCATGTGTGTAAAATTTAAGATAGACAGTAAAGTTACTTCACATTTATAATATTTGTATGGATTATGTACTGCCTCCTATTGCACTATATTTCCTGAGTACCCAACCTACCCGTTAGTACATGCAGTATGCCGTGCTAACGCCGACGAATTCTAGAGCAACACAAATCGATATTGTCGCCTGGTTGTTTACACAGTTTTTATTACGTCTAAGCTTTGAAAGTATGTTGTAAATCCAACTAGTCTTATTGTAAATCGATGGTTGAGGTAGATCAACTTTTAGATAAAAAAGAACAAGACTTCCTGCAAAAACTGAGGGGAGCCTTTGTGTGCGTGACGATTGCTCCGCCAAGTTATACAAACAGAAAAAAACTTCGCCAAAAAATTTGTCGGAATTTATCAAAATTGAAGGGAACAAACCAAAAATTTGTCAAAGTAGAAATAAAGAAGTTATAAGGGTTTTAAGTTGGCCGCGCGAACGTAATGGAGGATTGCACTGCCATGGAGATCTCCAGCAACTCCTTGGGTTAGAGATCTAATTCTGTTTGTCAATTGAAGACTGAATTTGTCAAAAACTGTCGAAAAAAGAATTATAAGCTGTAGATCAATATTTTACGAAATATTCACCTTTGAAGTTATGGTCGCGCAATCGTTCACTTGTTGTTTCTTTATTGTTGATTATTTCTTTAAAACTTAAGACTTCATACAGTAAAACTATTACAAGAAGAAAGGGCTTAATTTGCCAAAACTAACGAAAGCAATAAATACTACTAAAGTTTAGTTAAACAGACGAAATTAGTCCAAAACAAGAAGTACGTGTCCGCGCGGTCGAAACGTTACTTTGTACGCTGGTATCTCATTATCTATAATTGCTAGGATTTAGGTATAGGATTATTAGGATTAGGTATGAGATATCTAGTTTTTTTTCCTGTTGGATAACTTGGCGGAGCAATCGTAACGCACTCGAGCCTTTCCCCTAGCATTGAAACAGTATAGGCTAATAAAAATTGCACATAAGGCTGAAAATGTTACCTATGCTACACAAATAAAATTGATTTTGATTTTTGAAATATTGAAGGCTCTGGGACCAGACTCTGGCATCAATAGGAGGGCTATGAATTCTTTGTTTCCTCAATAATCAAACCCCAACTCTCTAATGCGTCACTCGGCAACTGCGCAAATGTCTAAATAACCGGTTCTGATTCATTATATTTCCAAATCATACTAAAAAATTACAAGCAATAAACTAGGTGCTCGAGACATCCTTTATAAGCTACCTACAAGATGCTAATGTACGTGTTTCGACTAACGGATGACGGGATGACCACAATCATTCGCAATCGTCTTGTGAATTGAGTAACGTACGCCACAGACGTACGCGTTTGACCGTTACGGTGACAAATATAGCAATTGACGACCAGACTTCACACTATAGCAACACTTGTCTGGCTGATTGATTTATTGATACAGACGCATGATTCAAGATCCACGTACTTACTTAACTTTTTAAGTCTTTGAAGACAAACGGGGTGAATACGGGACGCGAGGGTGAATCGAGAATTCGAGACCTAAACTTTGAAAGGCTTTATAGCGTTGAAAGCAATAAATACGTTTGAATAATGTGAAAACCTCTTTCATGATTTATCTTGACCGACCCTCCAACCTGTCCCTGTTCACCCCGTTTTGTCTGGTTTTTGTATTCGCTACAGGACCCTCAAGGATATAAAGGGTCCCCTGCTTCTCAAAAGACAGAGTAGAAAGACAAAGGTGCTGTACAAGTTGAAGAAGGCAGAAGACGACAATTTATGGTTGTCAATCACGTCTCACCTCTAGTACAACCTACAGTGTTCCTTGACGGAATCGAACTTGTGGGCGGTGACAGCTAAGCACCAAAGCCGCTATGGCGACGACAGGACGACTCGCGTAAGCGCTCAGTTGCCCGGCGAAGCTTTAGTTTGAACATCTCGAGCCGGCGACAAAGTTTGTCGACTTGCAATGCAATGATTTGCAGCCGTCAACTCGCCCGCTGACAACGAAGACGCCGACACAATGTTGGCGGGGCTTATGGATAATGGGCACTTGTGTAGAGTCCATAATAATGCTCTGCATCAATTCCGTGCCGCCAAATATTAAGTTAATGATGATTGACGTTTGTTTGTGCTAATTTATCAATGTTTATTTCAGTAATGGTGCACTGTAATAAGCGTGGCTCTGAAGCGTTCGTGGGCAACCAATCACATATCTACAAATATGAGCAAGGTAATGTTTTTGATCGAAATTGTTCATATCATTGCGCAATGTTTACTTACTTAACTTAAATGATGATAAATACAATATTGTGATGTAATGTAATGACAAATCGTACTTCCTGATAAAAACAGTGCTGATAGTTTTTGCGATAAGTATAATCGGGAATTAGAGATAATAATAGAGCAGCGGTGGCCCAGTGGTGGCGGCCCCGACTTACGAGCAATAAGTCGTGGGTTCGAACCCTGGCAGGCGCATTTCTTTGTGTAATTTGTTTCATCACCACTGCTCTCAAAACGGTGAAGGAAAACATCGTGAGGAAACTGGCATGTCCTAGAACCAAAAATTCGAAGACATGTGACATCTACCAACCCGCACTGGGCCTGCGTGGTGGATTATAGCCCATTCCCTCTCATAGAGAGGAGGCCTGTGTCCCAGCAGTGGGAACATTATAGGCTGCTTATGCTTATGCTTATAATCAGGAAGTAGGTACTGTGTATTAAAATTGTCTGTACCAATCTACACAGAAACACACCGTAGGCCTTACTTATGTTCCTGGATGACAGGATGAACCGGTTCCTGATGGATTTACCTATAAGTGTCGGCCCAATTGCCTCCTTCAGCTACGTGTTACAAACGACTGATGGAAGAGGCGACCGCGCTAGTTCTAATCGTCTCGAAGTTTTTTATAAAAATTCTTTCGTAGAATAATTTATTAAGCTGTCGACTTCAGCTGCGGTCAGAAATCGTCTGAAACTAATAAAAAGTCTGTGATCCTATTGAGTTACCGCCATTTCTGAAACCCCAGGTGGTGCAGCCCACGTGGCTGGTGTCCTCCTCTCGACGCTCACCAACAAACCTGACGGGACCTTCGACCTGGCGGAGCTGGAGAGTCGGTTCAGAGGCACTGATATCCATGAACCTATAAGCTCATTGGTAGCAGTCGAGAATACGCATAATTGCTGCGGTGGAAAGGTCTGTATATGGTTATATATTTACGGCCCTGTGTTAGGAAAATCTTATTTGGAATAGTTTCAACAGGATGATGATATCCTGGTGTTAAGACTGCACCTCATTTTCAATACAGAAATGAGTCCAGAAAACTTAATAACTTAGGTATTTAGGTTCGAATCTTCGGCCTTGTGTAGAAATAGAGGCCGTGAAATATTGTGACTGATTCTCTTATTTCTGTGTTCTCCGCGGAATCTTGGATGTTAGAGAGCCATTAGTAACTTTTGAGGGGGTAACAGAAACCTTCGCGTAAGGCGCCGAGGGACCACGACCCACTCACCTCGCTCGTCTCCGTGGAGAACACCCACAACGTGTGCGGTGGTAAGGTCAGTGGCTTTCATTCCATTGGTGAAGTCCGCTGTAACCTACTCGAGTAGTAAATAACTGCAAGATTCTTTACTTAACGATCATCTTGTCATCATTTTGTAATTAAATCAAACTGTAGGTGCACTTGCATTTTGTAGGTACCTAGAAACATCTAACCTTGCACGATAAACTGGTACCTAATCTAGAACGAGCGTAGTGGCTCGCAAAACTAGTCACTAATTTACATCAACGTTTAAAGATAACCTCTTTATAATTATTTAGAATTAAACCTAATAATATCTTCATCTAAGGACATTGGCCTTATGGGAAAATGTATCTTGATTTTTGACCGATAACCGCCACCAAGCCAGGGTGCCGCATGACTGCTTAAATCTGCCGGAAGTTTGGTGGAAAAAATATGGCATAGGAGCCAAGCTACTGCCTAGAATAGAATTCATGAAGCTTGCGGGTAGTTCAAAACTTAACGGAGTTTGTTTGCCAGAGCCAAAGTTATTGCAACTTAGCTTTTTGAACAACACGTGCATCTCAAAGGCCTCCAATGTACCTAAGTAATTGATATTGTTCATAGTTCCCATAGTTCTTTGACAGTATCAGCCTCTTATAACATGCATCCTTATGTTACCCATATTCCAAATCAGCTTATGATGGTGTCCCCACCACATAAACTAGCTCCTCATAGGATAACTAAGATAATGTTTTTGTTTGGACTTTAAGAAACACTCCGAATTTTCTTCGTTGTTTCTTAGAGGACCTAGTCAGACAGGAAACTCCGACCTCATCTAGCATACCTACAAAATTACCTGTACAATTTCATTTCTTTAATCAACTCGACTCACATAACCCCACGAAATCCTTTACATTTCAGGCCTTACCTCTGAAGTTCCTGGATGACCTATCAGCTATCTGCAAGCGCCACCACCTCCCTATCCATATGGACGGCGCGCGGCTGTTCAACGCCTGTGAATACCTGAAGGAGGAACCCAGCAGGGTCGTGAGGGACTGTGATAGCATCTCCGTGTGTTTCAGCAAGGGTCTGTCGGCTCCTGTGGGATCGGCGCTCGTTGGATCGTATCATTTTATTGAACAGTTAGTATTTTGATTTGTTCGTATCTCGTTTATTATGTGTCGATGAAACCTAAGGTCTATAAAAATCTTTATACAAATTGAAATTACTTCCACTCTTACAAAGATTACAGGCGTGATGATTTTTGGTTAGTAAACATGGATCCATCAGTAATGTTGTTGTTCTGCTCTTTGCAGAGCTCGTCGCATGCGCAAGCTTCTCGGCGGAGGAATGCGTCAGGCGGGTGTTCTGGCTGCGGCAGCCATTGTGGCGCTGGACGATGTGGTGCCCAAGCTCAAGCTGGACCATAAGCGGGCCAATATTATGGCTAAAGGTTCGTTCAAAGCTTTCTTCTTTAAATTGCCTGCAATACATAATCAGCTTGGAATGTTCCCACGGCTCGGAGTGGACCGTAATCCAGCAAGCGAGCCTCCCGAGTCAATCGTAAGAAGGTACTTTGAAATGTAATCATGTAACCGGAAATAGTTTTCGGGTCAATAATGGACCTCTAGAATATGCTGGTATGTGTATCTTTGGCACTGCTTACAGTATTTCGCTTTTGGGGCACCAACCTTGCGTAAATATCAACGATCGAAGAGATACAAAACTGAAAATGATTAACACTATGTTGACATCATAGACAAAATGTATTGCGAAGAAGAATCCGTTTATATCTACGAACCCATTCCAGAGAAACTGCCAAAAATGTAGGACCACGTCACTCCAACTATCTTTGTAACGATTTTACGATGATACACGATTGATATTTCAGTGATCGAAGGCCTGTTCCTGAAGACGTTCACAGTGGACGTGGAGGGTCAACACAGCAACATAGTCCTCGTGAGGATACCGGAACACAGTCCGGTGAGAGCTGAGAAGGTGGTGGCCAGACTTGCACAGGTCTGCCTTGCTGAGACACAGGTATGGTAAAATAATTGACTAGGTATACGTAGTTAAGGGTGCCTTAAAGATTGGCTAAAGCACTAAAATTTCTACTTATCGTCCCCCTATAGAAAAGGTAATAATATAATGAAACTCGGTAAATTGGTAGTAAAAAATGTAAACCCCATTAAAATTTGTTTTCCAATTATGTTGTAATTAGATTATACTTTCTGACCTGATTTTTCGTGAGACAGATGGTGCAGTAATTTGAAAATTGACAAATGAGTTATGGACAAATATATTTTTGACATACATAGGGTTACAAACCTCAACAACACTTGCAAATTCTAACAACTACTTTTCTCCTCAGGGTGACTGCAAAACACCCAACGACGAGGGCGTAATTCTCAAAACGATATACTTCAACAGCAAGACAGTCCGCTTCACAATCCATCGGGAGATTACCGACGAAGATCTGTGGCTGGCCATCATGAAGATCACCTATGTGTTCAAGGAAATGGATGCTGCAGCCAACGCTTAACAAGGAGTATTTGTTATATGCAAGACCTACTATATTGTATAAATATACAGATCCCCAGTAAAGATAATTCGTAACGCATTGGTACCGATCGGTGCGATAAAATTAGTTCCATGCTTTAAATAAGTGCATACAAAGAGTTTTTTAAAAATGTTTATGCATCATCTGCCTAGTCTTCTCTCAACTAATCGGGGTCGGCTTCCAGTATAACCGGATACAGCTGAACATGGGGCGATTGCCTATCTGACCTCCACAACCTAGTACAGTACGCGCAGCGTGACCACCGTAGAATCGACAAAATGAGCAACAGATTTCTTTTAAAAATCTGTCATTTTGTCGATTCTTTTATCGACAAAACTCGTTTCTACGGTGGTCACGCTAAGCGTGCAGAGTAATTTACGATACCCATTTTTATCTTTATGCAAGCACCCAAAAATATGTATCTTTTTTTTGGTGCTGAAAAGCCCAGTTTTTACTGTCCAACAAATATCAACATTAGTTATGAAGAAATAAAGTCAAATATACGTAAACTTCCACTGGATTCGAAAGTGAAAGTGCTTTCTTGCACCTTGTCCGGCCAAAACGAACAAACACAATTGTGTCGAATAGGCACCTAGTCTAGTGTATAATGTGTTCAGTTTTGAACTATTCATATTCGAAAACTTCTGGTGATTTGAAAATTAGCTCAATAGGAAGTAAATATTTACTTTATGTGAAAGTATAGGTATACAAAAGGTGCAATGTTTTATTTTAAGTTACATTTATGTATCATGTTAAGCTAAATGGAATGGGTCAATCATGTTAACTTTGTGTAGTACATCATCTTGAAGTCTTCCTAAGTTTTGAGATCTTAACCAAACCATTTTATATGTTACCTAGGTAATTAAATTGTAACTAGGAAAAAACAGACCGAACTTTTGACGTAATATTTATTTATGTACATAATTATGTAGCCGTCTACGGTCTGTAGATTCCTCATAGTTTCGGATTTGGCCATCCAGGCCCACTTGAAAAAATTAATCTATATACAACCCAACTCTAACTCTGTAACCGCTATACATACAATAAATGAAACCACAGGTAATACTAGTCCACAGAAGTATAGCATTAAATTAACAACGTCGGCTGTCGCACAATTTTGAAGTGGTAACACCAAGCTATGCTCTGCAAAGCGTGTCGACCATCGCGAGTATTCGCGAGACACGGACTAGATTGTATTTCGTCTGAACTATTAGTTGTATGTGTTAAATATTATCTGCAACCACTGGTAATGTGTGTGACAATATTATAATTATTTTGTTAACTGCAATGCCTTTTTTCCGCTCATCATCAACCTCATCTTCATGACACTAAGTTAACTTGAAAGAGGCAGTCGAGGTTAGGAGGCCAATAGCAAACTGCAAATGTGTGTACATTGTGCAATAAATAAATAAAAGGAGACGGTTAAAAAGTTACTAAATTGAGGCTGTACATATACAGGGTGGACTTTTTCCTCCCTGCCACCTGGAGGGAAAGTACTCTAAATACTGGAGATTGAAAATTTTACTCAAAGGAAACATTCTTTTATTTTTAAAAAGAAATAAATCTGCATTCAAAGATTTTGGAAAATTCGCTTGCCACACTCTGGAATCGAACCGGCTAAATTCCAAAAAAATAAATAGGTCAATTATAAGGATCAAATGTCTATAACAAACATGATAAATTAAATGAAAGGAAAACCATGAAATCTTAACTCCCGCGGGGAGTTACCCACTTTTTTATCGGTGGCAAAAAAGTCAATGAAACAAACAAAGTCACCGACTTCCGAATGTAAAGTTATTTTAGACTTTTTTAGTGTTTATTCGGAAGTCGATTTTTTTCTGCAAAACGTTTTTTTTTTCAGCTACAAGAGACCATTAGCTTCTAAATTAGTATCTAAATAATTAATAACAACTGTTTGAATTCCAATTGTTTTATTTATAAACAAGTTTTCTTGAGAAAAAATATGGTATTTCTTATAAGCAAAAAAATGTAATCTCAGGAATTTGTGACCATTTCGATACCTAAAGCATTCTTTTTAGCGGAAAAGCTAACTTATAAGTATTACAAAAGTATACAAGGACTGTTCTAGTCAGCTAACGTCACTCACGTTAGCTTTATACCTGACTTCACTTACACTAGCTAACAACTAAATCATCATTATCTGCTTAGTCTTTTCCCAACTGTGTTGAGGTCAGCTTCCAGTCTTACCGGATGCAGCTGAATACCAGTAGTTTACATGGAGCCACTGCCTATTTGACTCGTTAGTACCGGGTTAAACGATACCCCTTGAAAAGACTGGTTGTCAGACTTTCGGCCCACTGACTAGATGTAACGACTGACAAAGATCTATAAATAACAACACCAAATGACCAAATAAAAGCGTAATGTTGGATTTTCGAACCTTGCTTCAGAGTCTTAGAGTTGAAAATCCAACAGGGTATAATAATATTTAGTCATTACATTAATTTATTTGCCGCCTAATGTAAGTGAAATCTGGCATTAGTATCGTAAGTACAAAACTTAGAACTCTAAAGTACACAATATTATTTGTACTTTTTTATTGATGTTACAGCGTGTAAGTACTACAAGTGTGTGGTCATATTTCAGGGTGTGATTCAGACCATCAAACAACATCGAACAACTTTTTTCATGGGACCACCATCGCAAACACAAAAATCTGCTGTCCCGTACAAAACCTCAATATAGTTTTGTTCAATTTCAAAGTTTCTTTATCGTGGCTTCGAACAACTAACGTAAAGCTGCGCAGAACACAATTTTATCAGCGCGGCGCAGAGGACGCATCGTCTTGACTGTATAATGCGCAGACGGTCACTCGCAGCTAACTTCCGAGCCGTCATAAAGTTTGAACTAAACTACCCATACCTCGACCACAATGTAGGGTACAGCTGATTTTTTTCGCGATTTCGATGGTGGTCCCATGAGAAAAGTTGTTCAGTTTGAAGGTCTGAATCACACCCTGAAATATGACCACACCTTTCTGGTACACACTGTATCTCTTGTACTTAAAAACTAGCTATTTTTGTGAATTTGAGAACGTAAAGAATACAGAAGCTGAAATGTTTTACACAGTAGATGATGATAACACCATCTTCTGCTGCCCTAGGGGTCTATTTGGAATAGGCGAAGCATGCCTTAACAATAAATTATACAGTAATTTCACGAAAATGTGTTTACTTAAAAATCAAATCAGATTAATCATAAAGATAACCAGTTTCGAGAAGCCTTCTTAAATCAAAGTAATCGTTGTTCGTGAGTGAAAAAGAGATGGGGCTATACATCCTGTATAATAATACCGCACCAAAATACGCGCTTTGACGTGGAGTTGCGGAAACCAGCCCGTTATACAATACAATATATCCTGTATAGCTTCATCTCTTTTTTATTACTTTGTTGACACTTCCCTACAAAAATACAACCATAATGTTAATGAGCTGAGACTTAACGTTGCCACAGGCCATTTTCCAGAATATTCTAAATTTTGACAATTACCTTGCTGTCAAATATTTTGCACTTCATAATCAACAGGTAAATACTTTAATGCACTACCTACAGCAATTATTTAAAAAAATATCAATGAAACATTTGACAGCTATTCACTTAACTAGGCTTTCAGAAAGAGAACATTGGCAGGCAAATAGCTGCTTAAAATCCTTAACTTAAAGATGAATATGACTAAGTACAACACATAGTATACAAATGACGCATTTATAATCTAATACAGATAAAGCATTGAGTCATTTGCTAATCAGAATACAAGCTAACGATAAGATGAGATGCTATCAACGTGATTACATACGTGGAAAAGACACCAACGCACACATGCTTACATCATTTCGAACTTCCCCACGTAGAAATTTAAACTAACATACACAAACAGCCAGACCCAGAACCACCTGAAAAACCTGGAACCTGGAATTACCTGTAGGGCATACAAATATTTGTTCCGTGCGGGTATCGAACCCGCGACACGCAGCACAGCAGCCAATTGCTCAGCCATTGCTCCAACCGTGCCTATATAAGTAACTTAATGAGATAATATCAAGCTAATTGCACATTCTAGGTAAATGCTTTGCACTAAACTAATCTATGCATACCTTACAAAATTACAAATAATTATAGCATAAAAATCTCCTCTTTTTTTTAGTCGGTTAAAAATAGAATGGTGTAACCGACAAGAAAATCATGAGATTTCAGTTAAGAACTATTTGAATAACTCTTTTTTTGTTCAACAAGCCATAGAGTACTTAATTGATTAATAACTTTTGGGGCGTATGATACGCCCAGTTACTTTTTATGGCGTCGTTAGAATAAATTAATTTGCTTACGAGTTATTTGACATTTTTTATCAATGTTGAAGAGCCTTGAGCATTTAAGCAGATAGTTGTGACTAAATACAAATAGTTTTAACATTAGCACTTACAAATATTAGTATAATAAGATCGTGGTCAGTCTTCTAACACCAAGTATTATTACAGGGATAACAGTTTGAGCATTTCAAAGATTACAATAACAATTGAATAGATTTCTTGTTTACGGCTCTGGGACCTTCTGGGCTCAGTATCTGTTAGGGGCAGGAAAGCATAAATTACAAATATTTTGTACTAATTATTACGTTATCATTTTTTCACAATATCTTTACCAATAGCCAATGTGTTATTCTGATGTACCAGCTACATAGTATCATTCAAATCCATTCTCACAAGCTTTCGCGTTTATAATAGTAGTATAAGTAAGATAAACTAGCTTTTTCTTAGTCCAATATGTCCAGGCTTCTGGCAAACCTAGCTGTCAGTATTGCGGAGCATACTCTAATATATTCAGATACCGCGCCCGGAAGTCCATTTCCCGAAACTGCTTCAAACTGGATTTATATTATAAGTAATCTTAACAAAAGATTTAGACAGTTTACAGATTCTATCTCGTGTACATTTAACAATATCTTGTACTACAAAAAGTAACTTTAATTTTAGGATATTTAAAGTTTATGAGCCGCGCATTCACACCCTAGGTACTGTTCATTTCATTCCACACTCTGAGCAGTTCCTTTTGGTTCCCATAACCATGAGAAGCTATCACGTTTAAATAACAGCTGTAACAAAACTCTTTCTTGTAGAAATGGAAATCTGGACAATGTGTCGGTGTGATGCCGGCCTTTTTGGCCACTATGCCTAAGTAGATATCATCGAACCGAAAGTGTTTGACGAAGAGGCTGGCTACATACATGACTTTCATGGCTTTGTTTGACACGACGTAGGCGCCCGCTGTGACGTAGGCAGGCCACTTGTCCCACGGGTATTCGTCGAGAGATACCCGCCATTTGCTCGACTTGAATCTTTGTGGAGCTGACTTGAAGACATAGCCAGTGAACAGGCAGTCGCTGCAGTCGCTCTCCGACTCGGCGGTGCTAGTTACTGGCGCAATGTCGTTCGACGCCGCTGACAGCGCCGCGTCCGGCTTGCGTGTCCCCTCTCTGTCGTGTATGTACCCGAGCAGGTTGTTCACAGATATATACATGTCGTCGTCGGTGAACAAGTAGTAGTCGGCCGTCGAGCAGTAATCGTACAGCCAGCGGAACGACATCATGGTCTTAATAGTGTTGTTGTAGTAGTTGTCGATGAAATCTATCTGAATGATGTCCTTGAATTCCGCCATTTCTTTGTCAATTTTTCTCTGCAGGTCTGACTTAGGTTTGCTGTCTATTCCTAAGAAGAATAACGTTCTGACAGTTCGTCCTGGCACGTTTTCTCGTCCGAATGTTTTCCTGATGGCGTCTCTGTGTCCGAAGTGATCCATCGCAGACTTCACGACGATGAACAGATCTAACTGGTCTGTAGTGAAACATTTTCCTGAGTTAGTTATAAACCTGTAGGGGTAGTAGTTAATAGGCTTAACTGAAGCCTTCTTGCCTGCTAACACGTCGTTCACAACACTTCTAATATTCACATTGAGTGGGTAGTCGAAATTGTCTTCGAAACTTTTAGCAAGTATATAGTCACTGACACCCAAGAATATGTACACTATCACACAGACACACGCAAACAAAACGTACTTTAAATGTCTTCGTCTCATTTTTGGTAGTCTTGAGATTTTTGTGAGATTGATAAGAGCTGGAACCATCTGAAAACTAAAGTTATTTTGACTTAATCAATGATGTTGATTTACTCTTTCGAATATTAAACATTTTTAAGTGATTTCTTGAGATTTTGCGACATTTAATCTTTTCATTAGTCTGAAATAGCTGTGTTCCTTATCAGCGACTACCGTTTAGCAAAGAACGTTCTATTTATCTCAGTGTACGTGAGGTAACTGATAACTGAGGTCATAGCGCGCTGAGTCAGATGCTATGTCAATAGAATGTCGAGGAGAGCTAAAGTATGAATTTTGTTAAGTTGTTGATTCTGTCTAGCCAATTGTGTCTATTGTTTCATTTCAAGCAATTACTACAGTTATATTTCTTTTTATGACTTGTGTGATTAATACTGATTGGATGATTTACAAACAAATTAAATAAAAATAGTATTTAAGAAGTACCAGTTCCTATGCGAGAAATGGGTTGATTTATGAAATGACGACTACCACAGAAGTATGGAAGAAGACATGCTACACCAACCCCAAATGGAACTCCCTTTCTTCTCCTAAAATTGTTTGTCCGAAAATCATTATCCATACCATAAATCGTTTCATCGTTTGCTATAAACTTCAGTAACCATAATGTTCAAAAATTCGAAATTTTGTTTTACATAATTATCTTTACTTTATTTTGTCATAATATCGAGTACTATAATAATTGAAAAAAGTCATATGCGCTAAGTATTTTATTATATTATAAAGTGTATTATCACCGCAACGCATGGATAATCAGCAATTTTCCTAAAAATTATCCTAAAAGTCTTGCTAGCTGGCGTGAGGAGCGTAGGCCGAAGGCCGGCGGAGCCGCGACGATATTTTTGACAGAAAGTGGGTGTGTAATGTAAAATGCGAGCGTAGCGAGCGCACGTCACATAGTCGTTAATTTTTTATGACAAATGGATTTAGGGCATATTGTATTTAGGGATTTCAATTTTATGGCATATGATATTAAGTTCGGGTAAGTTATCATTCGGACAAATGATGATTAGGACAAAAACAATTATGGCACTTTAGATTATGGATAAAAAAGTTAGGGAACACAATAGATAACCACCCCAAATATATTAGTATAACGGTAGAAGTATGGTTTAAAAACTACCAGTTATAACAATAATAATATCTTTTGTTAAATAAGCAGTATCTAAGGAAGTGAATGATTTGGAATGAAATAAAAATATATCAAGTTACATACATACAATGGAATTTATTAGAAATGTAAATACATAAATAAAATTAATCTAGTAATACAATTTGCGGTTGTAAGTCTTTATTTTTATCTAAGTGATCATTATCTGCCTAGCCTTTTCCCAACTATGTTTGGATTGGCTTCCAGTCTAACTGGGTGCAGCTGAATATCAGTATTTTACATGGAGCGACGGCCTATCCGACCTCCATAACCCAGTTAGTACTGGGTAATACAATACCCCTTTATAAGACTGGTTGTCAGACTTTCGGTTCACTGACAACCCGTAACGCCTGCCAAAGATCTATGAACGACTTCAGCTGAAGATCGACCCTAGCGGATATTATTATTTAAGCTCATCCTCATCATTATTTTATCTAAGTATGGTAAATAACAATCTTATGTAAGTCTTAATTCTTACGTGCTTTTGAAGCGAATCATTGATAAAAAAATCATAATACTTTGAATTATTCTTATTTTTGAGAAAATATAACTAGTTTTTGGATTAATAATGGAGCGTATCTAGTTCAAAAATACATAGAAGAAATATATTTATTCCCAAAAGGCTAGGCAGATAATGATTTCTGTAAGTAGAAGATTCCCAGGTATAGTCCAGAACAAAATAACGCAATGCCGTCATTGCGTTATTTTTTTTAACAAGTGCCTTTCGGCTTCATTAAGGTTCTTTTTACACTCATTAGCAGATGCCCTCACCAGTTCACAGAGAGGTGTCGACAGTCGAGCTGATCGACACGGGGGGCAGGTAGTGGCTTCTGATCTGAGTATGCAGGCGAGCCACCTCGCCGTCAAGGGTCTCCATCTCGCGGACTAACTGCGTGAACTGAACTATGCCTGTAACAATAAGTTGGATAATTACTTGACCTACAGTACTACAGACCTCTCTGTGAGAGTCTTTGATATTTGGTTGTAAAATATGCTTATCTCCTACATCATTACTCTTGAATTAAAGTCTGGTGCTTCCTCAATTACCACACTATAATTTTGCTAACTGGATAATATTTCACTATGCACAATGTATTAAACACTGATGTGCAGTTATCAGTGTCACAGATAATATAATACTACGTACAGATACCCAATCCCATACAAAGAAATGACACCTCCCTAAAACTGGTAATTGGTCTGGCTATTTATTTTCCTCCATTTTTTCGACAGAGGCAGCACCAGCGTCTCATAAATTTCTAGAGGCAGTAGTTTTATAACGCCATCTAGGAGGCTGCCTAGATACTAGGTGGGATCGATACTAAGTGGCATTAGTACTACTAGATGGCGCTGCTTTTGTTAGAGATTCTCTCTACATCGTCGTCGCACCGTGCGTTCAAGGACAAGTAGCTAATAACAATACAACAGGTTTCATATGTGTGAGTGAGCTCACTCACACAAACATCTCGCTGCGGCGAATGCCTCTTCATGTGTTTTTGAGTATTTCAATACTTACAGAGTCCCTATCAATTTCGCGGTCTAAAAACAGAAAATACTACTTTTTTCTGAAAATGTCAATAAATATGAAATATTATAAAACTTAAGGTGTTTATCTATCCAATTCATTGTTTTTTTGACTACGAAATTAATTGTAATAAAATATTTAAATAATGCCTTATAAGCCGATGCGCTTGCTCGTTGCATTTAGTTTTAATCGCGCCCGACGTAAATTATTTGCGATACGTTTACGTACCTACGTGATTTTGTACCACGTCTGCCTAGTTTTGATACTTTGAGTATTTTTTTTATTAAACTTATGCTTAGTGATATTATTGGTTATTTGTTAGTGTTATATTAGTGTATTGTATTGTACTAATAGTAAAAAGGTGGTTGATGTAAAAAAAACCCTGATTCCAGGAAAGCACGCTCTATGGATATTCGAAGCACTTCGAATTAACGTCGAAAAGGAGGTTAAAATGAAAAAACAATGGTTAAAAATATCTATACTTCTTATAATAATGAAATTAGTAAGAATCTTGTTTTTTTTTCACCTGAAATGAGAAAAACACGTAGAATAATTTAATTTTTGGTTACATAAACCCTTGCCCATGTTAACTGATGGCTGTTGACGATGTAAATAACATTAAAAAATATGCAGCATAAATGCTAATTTGTTTTGCTTATAATACGGTTACGGATCAAGATTGTTTGCTCCCGCTGCACTGCATGAGACTACGCACACTACGATCGTTAGCGATATTTCGAACGCTCACACACGCACACATTTCATCGAAATTACCTAAACTAGTACTGCGACGAAATTGATAGGGAACGACAGGGTAGCCCGCGGTTTTTTTTCTTTTAGATTTTTGCAATGTGCAGGTCAGAGTCAACCTGTATGTTGAACAAAATATGATTCGCGACCGTAACGCGTACCTATGTATTACGGAATAATTATAATAATTAAAATCGTTAATACAATCCCACTGAATAGGTAATTACTATATCATGAAAAAGTCATTTAATGGGATTAAATGAACAGAGGGTTGTATTGATGATTTTAATGATTACAATTATTCTGTAACGACATAGGTACATGTTACGGCCGCGAATCATATTTTAATCAACATATGACACCGTCCTGCAAATTGCAAAAAACGTAAGAAAATTTCTGCCATAAAGTTTGCAGATCGTCACTTGCAGCTCATTAAACTCAAATAGTATATTCCGCCAATCAATCAAATCTATAAAATTGCTTTTGATTCTTATGTAGTTACTGCAGCCAGGAAATGAAATGAAATAGTCAGGTACGCACGGCGGCACATGGAGCTGTACATTTCCAGTATAACTTGGCCCCGCTTTGAATAGATTTCCTATACAATGAGAGATCCGCATAAACTGGTTTTGTAAAGCTTGATTGGCCGTCGAGCGTACTAGAAGTAGGAGGATGAAAGATGGAAGTAGGTAGTAGTAGGTACTAAGTACCTACCTACATAAATAAAAAAAAACGAACGGAATAGTATTATAAAAATATTTTAATACTTCAATCAAGTAGATACCTACTTATCAAAACTAATAATAAAGTGATCAGTACAAAAACAGCTGATCTAAACGCGCCAAATAACGCACCGCGAGCGTTGAAGTCAATGCCCGCAATCGGTCAGCGAGCGTCGCGTACCTATATTGTTTTGTTTTTGTTTCATTTATGTTTTCGATATCGGTTCGTAACACGTGATAAAGGTTCGTTAGCAAATTTAATTTGGCCCTGTATACATCATTCTATGTGAGTGGAGGGAGGCCTTTGCCCAGGAGTGGGAGAGAGCAGGCTAGGAAAAAAAAAAACATCATTCTGAGCCCCTCATATAGACATTTTTCGTGTCATTCTGACCGTGTAGGTATTGCACTTTTGTAGGAAACAGCTGTTTTTTTTACTAACCGATGAAAAATTTCAGAATGATATACTGAATACGTGGTAATCGTTTTCGCGTCGGTGTCCCTTCCACCATATAGGATGAGTTTTTGAGATAGTCTTCTTTATGAAATAGAGAAAGTCGTTGAAGGAGTTCAACCCTTGATTTTGACAAACACTAAAGCTGCATCATCAGAATTAAAAAAAAACACTTCCGTGAACCGCACTGGTTGATTAGCCAAAAAAAATGATCTAGAGTAGCTAAAAGCTTATCAGGCTATTAAATTATTTATTTTGTAGAATTCTTATTTTTGATTTTGGTTCAATAGATTTCTTTCTTGATTTACAGTAATCATATATTTTCACTTCAAATAATTTTCTAATTAAAAAATCAATATGATTCAAATCATGGTAATCATTGGGAAGATTTGTTTGAAATTTTTTCACTAAATCAGACAACAAATTGATTTTTTGAATTACGGTAATGCTATCATTAAATAAATCAAGTAATTTTTTTACTAAATCATATAAAAAATCACTTGGAGATTTAAGACTTGGTGTGGTCAGATTAGAATAAGTTTTGTTAATCAACAATAATTGTTTCTTATCAGTCAAATCAACTTCATTATTAATTAAAACACTTTTGCATGCAAAACAATCAAAATTTTCTATACACACCTTGCCTAACCAGCCAGCAAAATACACAATAGAACAAGTTTCTAATGTAATTTCGGGTGGTGCCCCACCCGAAATTACATTAGGAACTTGTGCATTTTCTTTGTCCGCGCCCTCAAGTTGGAGATCAATTACAACGCTTGAGGGCTCGGCGTTCGATGGGCCAGCAATTGCTGCTGGATCCTCCAATGATGTTGTTGATGGTTGTGTATTTTGCTGCTGATTCTCGGCCGACGTAGACATAAAGGTGTCTTGATCAGATTCACAATTAGTATTATCCAATTTAATCAAATTATTCAATAAATGGGACCGGAACATAGCTCTTAAGCTTCTAAATGTCGGGTTCCGATTACAACCACCTCTTATTCTAAAAATTCCAAATAAATTTTCAAGCACATCTTGATTTAAGCGGTATGTCATTAGAAATCTGACCTCAGTGCCTTCAGAAAATTCTTCAGTGGAGAGCTGAAGTACAGCATTAATAGTCTGCAGTATTCCATCGAAGCAGGGAGGACGGGTTAATTTTGATTCATTATTTTTAATGATCTTTTTTTTTAAAGCACTGAAGGTCTCCAAGCCTTGCCAATGTTTTATTAACGTAAGAATTTCTATTTTTCGTAATTGCACACCTAAATGGATTTTTATCAAATTTATTTTTTGAATTCAGCGAATCAAACAAATCATTGATATTTTTTATAAAATCAGCCGTATGTTTTGCAGTATCACTCTTTAGCTCTCCACTTTCTATTACAGTCTCAATTGCTGCTGCTACTGAATTGCTAAAAATTTGGGTGGCAAACTTAACTTTCATTTTTTGAAAATTATTAGGTTTTAAGTGCACTGGGGTCAATTTTCGTAATGATTTGCTTTTATTATTTTTATCGATATTGTAAACGTTGATTATATCATTGAATGAAATTTCATTACCATTTAAATAGTAATTGTTATCAAGCAAATTGTTTCTAATGTTTTTAATCAAATGAGGTACATCAAAAATTGAATAAATTTTACGATCATCAATAAAAAAGAAAGGATCATTTTTGGTAGCCCCTAAGGATTTAATTGCCTTGACATTTGTTGTTGCTTGATCACATATAATTACTTTTGGCAACAAACCACTTTCAAATAATTTACTTATAATTTGTTTTATAATTAATACTAATTTGTCGGCATTGACATTTTTATTTGATAAAAAATATGCCAGAGGTATTTTCCAATTAATGTAAATTCCTCTGGCAACAAATACCAAGGCATATTTTGCTTCCTTCGGGGAACGCTCACCATCACCAAAATCTTCAAATCCCTCAATCAAATCATATTTTTTTGAATATTCCAAATCAACCATAATACTCATTTCATCTAAGCAAACACCACATGCCCTATAATTTATTGGTTGATCACAAAACTTTTTTTTAATATTTTGAAAAACATCCTCATTAAGACCTGGCAGACAACTAGATGATTGGAGCCAGTGTTGAATGGTAGTCGGTGACGCTAGCACTATGCCTGTATTTAATAAGTGTTTATAGGCAGCAGGGGACTTATAATATAGTGACATGCAAAAATTTTTTTCTGCTTCACTCCACTGTCTTTTAGATTTTTTTAATTGCATAACTGTCAAAATTTTTGAAGCATCACTTTTGAAGTGATGTTTTTCTAAATCTATTATATTATTAGTTTTACTACATATTTTCTTTTTCAGTCTGTTATATTTGGTTTTTTCTCTTTTGATTATCTTGGAAGACATTTGAAGGCTCTTTTTTAATCTCTTGCACTTTGGAGTGTCAGTTGATTTCCTTTTCTTTGGTGTGTCCAAACATAAAGGTGCACTATATTCAGTAGGTTCTTCAATGTTTGGACTGTTACAAGTCCTTTGTGCCTTGTACACTTTGTTTGGAGTCAAAACTTTCAATACAGGTGAAGTTTCTTGAGCTAAAAAAACAGGTATAAAGGTTAGCTAAACTCTATGTTACAAACTATTGATGACCTGTAAGAACAGTTCTTGTCATTCTTAAAAACTTACACACAGAATTCCCATATATGAGAGTAGGTACTAGTGATTGGTTAGTTGTTATTATCTCAAAAAATACCTTGTGATGTTGATGGACATGGTGAATGCAGAGTCATGACCGAGAATTGCTCATCATTGTGGTTTTGAGGCACTGCCATTTTCGATAATCTTTTTCTCTTGCCAGTTTTATTCTGAATGAATTTATCATCGAAATGTGTAATACACAGGTATCTGTTTCGCAGTTCCATGCATGATTACGGTGAGCTATCATCATGTTTCCTAAAATAATAAACAATATGTTATTGACTAATATATGGCCACATTTGAAAACGGAGAATCTGTATATCCTAGTTCATCATCATCATCATATCATCCCGGATTCACCCACTGCTGGGTACAGGCCTCCCCTTTTTTCTGCCACACTGCCCGGTTCTGAGCGTCCCTTATCCAGGTGTTTCACACGACTTTGACGATATTGTCAACCCAACGAGCTTTAGGATGGCCTTAATTTCTTTGGCCAAACCTTGACCAACACTCAGTGTAAGCCTTGCTCCATCGGCCATCTCCGCGTCTAGCCAGATGTCCTGCCCAGGTCCACTTGAGGCGCACTGCCCGATCCCCGATGTCGTAGAATTTCGACCGACAGCGGATTTCGGTATTACACACTCGATCTAAGAGGTTTATACCGAGCATGGCTCGCTCCATGGCCCTTTGTGCCACTCGTACTCGATGGATAGTCTCCTTTGTGAGCGTCCATGTCTCGGCACCGTAGGTTATTGTTGGCAGGACACGTTGGTTGAAAAGGCGGGTTTTTAGGCACTGAGGGATCTTTTTCATCTCCAGACGCTTGCTAGTTCAAGAGACGTTAAACACCAGTGCTTATAAAATTTAATGTACTTCGTCATTTGCTATTTGATTTTTATTTTTAGTATCTCAAAAGTCAGTACATAATATTTAAGCAGTAAACACAACACTTACCACAATTGCTCAACCAAACTGCCAAACGACTTGCGTGTCCAGTTGGAAACCGAAACATCGAAAAATCTTTCGATGTATTATTACATTTGAAATAAGAGCACTTGATGGGAGCCATATTGAGTAAAATAAAAATCCGAAGTTGTCACTAGCTTGGGTCGTCGTATGTGTAAGATTCGTCGTTGTCCAGTATTCAGGGTCCAGGTCTAGTCATAGGGAGGTGTCTTATACAAAATCCGTAATTCGAGCCAGGTCGGTTAGAAGGAAACAAAAACGCATTCGAAGTAGATAAAAGTAACTAGTAAACACTATTAATCAACAACTGCCACTGGGAGTCGGACATGACGGTAACAGAATTGACATTGACAGACAGAGTAACTACCTACTTTTAAAACGTTTCGTGTAATGTTTTTATAGTTCCGGGTTCAGTAAAATGAAAAAAAAATATGATTATATACCATTAACATGTAAAAATATTTCTTATATTTCTATGAACAGTTTACAAAAAATGTTTGAATTTCTCAACATTTTTCAACTAAACGTAAATTAATAACTATTGTGGTTATTTTGTATGTGACAAATTGAGTAAAACGCCATCTATTGCAACGAGCTCTAAACAAATTGGATAACAGATAGCTACTTTTAACTACTTTATCATTCTACGGGGTTCGAATTGAGGTTAAAGTCTTCAATTATCTTCTTTGTCGAAATTACGTTATTTTTGAGTGTAAATAGATAAATCAGCATTAAACAAAGAAGTTTTAATTTTTGCGAATCTTACGTCAGCCAAAATCAGCCGTTTATCGCATTTTAGTGGTTGTTAATTTCATAACTGTTAACTATGCTGCCATCTATGATTTTTTTTCAAGACTAATTATAATTTGTTCGAGTTGAGACCCCATGTCAGTGTCGACACTTGCACTAAGAAAACCACTGTAACTGGTAAATCCATAAAAGGTACTGTTTATGGCAAATTGTTATCAGTGACTGTACAATTTTGAAGCTAAAATTAATAGTTAGCATGTTAAATCGATTTTATATTTCCGGATATCAGGGAAAATATTGATAAATCATTGAGGAAATAAATGTTTAAATAGTTTGTGGTTGACCACCATTTGTTTAGTTTGTCGCATAGTCAAGCTATGTGTTGACAGGTAGGGTTTGCTTAATAAACAGAAGGCAAGCATATACTCAACCTAGAATTAGGTAATTCGACCGGTTAGGCTAGAATGTAGCAATGTGATGCAATAGGGAATGAGATAGATGGCGTGTCCATAGCTGTAGTTCCCACTCTGACCTAAATGACATTAGCAGATTTTCAACTGATGAAGATTTTTTGACTCCAACTATATTTATATCTGTGATTTTTGGAATCAGCTGTGACAGCTTCATTAGTTTAAGGTACTATCTCCATTAGAGAGGCTTTTGTGCAGCAGTGTCAGATGATTTACGAAACTATACTGCATTCCTGATTCAATTTAAAAAAGATTTACTCAAACAAATTTGTCTTCTTGGAAAAGCCACTTTTAAAACCTAAACATTAAGTTAAGTTTGCACTATAACTTGTTAAATTATATAAATTGGAATCAAGGATTAGACTTTACTACTTCTCTTTTACTATGAGAGAATGAGAAGAATAGACTCAACATTACCTTCTCTAGTATTAGTAAACCCGTGATGCTTAATAGTTTCCATTTCAATCTGCACAATCATTGGGAAGACAATCTGCATCATCTTCAGCATCTCATTGCCAGCCGCTTCCTTGGCCTCGTCCAGCTTAGAGGCATAGTCGGGGGACTCCAGGGTTTCTATGACCTCAGACAGGATCAGCCTCATCTGGTCCACTGAGATGTTCTGCAGCGAAGCCATCCTGCTCTATTGAGCATTTAGAACCTGCGAAAGATGAGAAGGAATGGGAATGTTTTGGTTAATGGGATTTTCTGAGTAACTATTTTGTTTTGTTACAGTGCACTATAACCACAATAAAAATATATTTTTTTATTCATAAAAAGGCTTATCAGAAAAATTTTGTGTGCGTTTAGGAGTAAAAAGGCAACATACAAACGTGAGTTACTTTCCCATTTCTAATATTAGTATTATAGGTCTAAAGTACCCTTAACAAAGCCAAAAGGTACTTGATCTCCCTGTCATTGTAATAATTTTTTTGTTCTTACCTGACCATACCTGAGGAACCTTCTAGTTGGGGGTTAAAGGTTTTTTAAATACAAGTTTTTAATGTTATAACTTTACTTTAAATACTTCCACAACACCTGAACTATGCAATGCATCTTTCAGCACATTGTTATGTGTGTCCTAGAGTGTGAGATGTGATTTTTTACCCAAAAATAAAAAGTCATTTCCTAGCAATAATTTACGCATATAAATGTAGTTAGTTAGTTTGATGTACAGAATGCTTGGTTGCCAGCTTCGTGAAGTGTCCATTTAAACCTTGTATGTATTGGCAGTACTCCCCTATGTTATAGCTGTTTATAACACACTTACAACACTTATGTTAACATTTAAAAATCATGTGTCACTATTTTCGTACACATTAATCTTTGCTTATATTCAAGACCGTCCAATGGTTCCTACTTGAAAGATAGGATAGTTTTGGTGCTGTATCCGAGATTCAGCAAGAGGGAAAATTGACAGGGATTTTCATAAATTCATACCTATTAAAACCTGGATTTTTTTTACACAGATCTAAATCATTATGACAGTTTCAAAAAGATCAAGTTAGTACTGCATCAGGTTATTTCTTGCCACATAGATGGGTACTATAAAATAGCTCAGTTTCACTAACCATGTATTTTTCCACTTTTATAGTGGAAATAACCAAATAAATGATCAAAAAACATTTGTCAGATGTTGCCATCAATTTATCAGACCAAATGATAGTTAATTTATTTTTAAAATTTAATAAACAATTTCTAAACCGTTTCCACATACCTATTATTACCTATATAGTCCTTTTATCAACTTATTTCTATTTTCCTTCTAGACTAACACATCCTAATTCAGGACAATGAGATCATTATGACAGTTACCAATGTAGCCAATCTAAGTGCTGGCATTTATGTTGTTTGTTCAGTACACAAATAAGTTTGACCTTGCTTTGATAGCTGTTGATGTTAGGATGCTAAATGTTTAGAGATAAGGCCCATTGCTTTTTAAACTACTATTTAGTGGACAGTTAATCAGATCTATTAGCTTATCTTGTTAGTTATTTTGATAGGTCACATATAAAATTACTAGAGTCCCTACTGTAAAGAGTTATAGAGCGGATATTGGGAATATTGTTTTACAAAAATTTTCATCTTGAATATTTTCGATAACAAGCAGGCGTTTAACACTAGACCGACCGACATTTTACAAAGTATTAACAAGTTTTCAATTACCTTCTTCGTCTTGTCGCGTCTATCACTCGTATGTACTTAAATACATACTTGAATGTCTTTGCCCTACCCCCTACTTTAAAAAGTGACAACTTTTTTGACATAAGGGTTGCGTTTGCAATTTACGAAGAACCCATGCCTATATTTAAACCAAAGAACTCGTTTAACACAAGGAATAGATGAGTCATTCAGTTATAATAGGGTGACTTTTTATTTATAAAAGGTAGTAAGTATAAAAACGAAGACCGTTTCTTACCTTAGCGTGCACGCTGTTCTCAATATACAATATGTTTTTCACTATGTATTTTATATTAAGTGATGAACTCAATCATTCAATCGAAATTAAAAGAAAAGCAACTGAATCATTTAAAAAGACTACCTAATTCATCAAAGAAATGGATGGCATCGAAACGAAAAGCCCCATAAGAAAATCACTTTAAATGACGTCTGTCTCACTGTCTGACATTGACATGACATCTGCTGGGTGGCTGGGGTGCGTTCAATTATCTTTATCGAACCACCTCGAAAGGTTTTTCACCATGCTTTGTGTATATACATGCTTTCGTATATGACGCAATCGAGTAGGTATAAAACTCGTAGGAAACTCTATGCAGCGTGAACGTAAAAGTAAACCGATCGATTAAAGTAACAAAAACCCAAAAACCGGCCAACCATTATGGTGTTGTGTCAGTGTCACTGTTATCTGAAATGTCATGTCATGTCACATTGACAATTCATAGTTTTCTTTTTTACATTTTCTTCATAAACTTTTAGTTTTTCCAAAACAGTATTTAGTTTAGAAATAAGTATTTACTATGCAAGATTTACTCTATAATTGATGTTTTTTTTTGTATCAAATACATTATTGTGAGACATGGTGAATGTAATTAAATAATTTGTTTACCTTGCAACTAGACTCAAGATCTGTTTTTGTTTCCAATAATTTTATCTTTGTTTGTTTGCTAATTATCAAGCTAAGAGCAGAAATATAATTTATCTACAGGTATGTTTTGATTATTATTGTGAAGTTATTGTTTCGTTTCACAACTAAATAAAAAGTAAACATTTAGCTTTAGATGTTAGTTCCCACATCTTAGCACCATGAGTCATGTTTAGAATGAAAAAGTATTCATTTTATTCTAATTATGAATAAACCCTATTACATCTCAGACCTCAGTGTGTAAGATTCTCAGTTGTGTCTATTTTGAAATTACTCATAATGTGATTTACTTTTACTGTTTGTAGTACTGTGCATTTTTTGCAATGGGGTTTGTAGTAGTTATGTATATGTATTTCCTAACATTTAGTATAGATAAACAAACATTTAATTTTTTTAAATGGATTCAATATAATCAATCTATTGTAGTTCTACCGGGATACTGGCTTGCTCTCTGAGGGAGGGAGTGGCTGGTTGTATTCCATGCGGGCCCAGTGTGTGTGGCACATCATGATGACATTGTTTTAGTCTGTCCATAAATAAGGTGTTTTATTAATTGTACCTATACAATTATACAGCAGTTCATAATAGAACAAAGATAATCATCTTATCCATGCCACAACTTTATCTGTAGATTAGTTGATCATTTAGGTTTTACATTATCAACACATAACTGAGGACAATATTTATTTGTTGTTTAAATTGAGTAAACACTGGTCTGGCTGTTTCTGTATGTGAGTTTGAATGTTTGTAAACGCACCCACGATACAGGAGAAATTCCTAGTGTGGGCCAAATAAAAAAATAAATAAAAAAAAACGAAGCAACACACTTTGTTGCCTTACAAACTTTTTTGTGCAAGGTCGTGAAAATAATTATTTAGTGAATGTAAGTGAATAAAAAAACCATAAGCTTTAATATTGTATGAAAAATGTCGGGGAATTCTTTACATATAGGCCTAGTTTAGACACAATTACCTCCCAGAGGTGGGCAATATAGGACTTTTTCACACTTTCACATAAGTGATCATTATCCCACAAATGCAGTGATCTACCTATATCATCACTAACTTCCTTGCAAAATATTGTTTAATCAGCAGTGTTTGTTTTTGCTGCTTGTTTTTATTTACCAGACTTAATCTTAATAAACAGAATTTTATCAGTGTATAAACTAGAATTTAAAGAAGATCTAATCAAAGTACAGGTTTCATTATCACAAAACTACAAATTCATGTGAAAAATCTTTTTTCAGTCTTGTAGGAGGGCAATATGGAGGAAGAAATAAAAGAAGAAGAAGTCGAGGTTGAGAGCAGGCCACCAAGTGCACGGCGCACTTTAACGCTGAGGAACAATGCAGCTAGGCAGGTGGCCGTCAACTTCATGCCGTCGCGGCAGCTGCCGTACAGTAAGTTAACACGATTCAGGAATAAGCTAGACAGTGCGAAAGTCAGTCCTGAGCTGCGTGCAGCCTGATCTCAAGGTCGTCAGTCAACTTTGTAGGGAATGGCCGTGACTTACTAAAAAAGTCGTAAAGCCCTCGTAAAACCACGGCGTGTAAGGTTTTTTATTTACGTAACTTTCGACACGCGGTTGCTAATTCAGAAATGGCCAAATCACAGAACACGAACGCGCGTCGGCGGCCGCTGCTACAGGCAGGCGGCATTACTAAATTTTATAAAATACAAAGTTTAGGTACACACGGCGGCACATGAAGCTGTACATTTCCAGTATAAATTGGCCCTGCTTTGTATAGATTTCCTATACAATGAGAGATCCGCATAAACTGGTTTTGTAAAGCTTGACTGGCCGTCGTGCGTACCATCATTTATTCGTACTACGAAAAATTATGTTAGAAATCAGACTGATTTGTCAGTAACTTCTGCCGTGTCTAGACTCTGCCTCGCGACGGTTCCGTGGTTCCGTGCTCTGTGAGTCAAATTTAGATTACCGCTACCTTTCGACAAAGAAATACAAATCAATATTGTGCGATATTTTGTCAAAAGATGGCGTTGACGATAGATCTTAAAATTAATTTTAATAAAAATTTAACTCGTATTAATTAACCAGCAATATAGTCAAGCCTTGATTGTTGTATATCGCGAAAGAAGAAACAGAAATTATCTCTGTTAATTTTCACTCAAGAATCACGCCTTGTTATTCATGAGGACAGCAGGAAAAGAAAGTATGTTTAAAAACAACATTGTTACCGGAGACCACAATGGGCGTTTACTCAATTATCGTTTTAATAAGGGTTTATTACTCAGATATGTGTTACAAACGATGATAATTGCTAGCGACCGCTAATTATCATAAGCGTGCGGTTCAACTGTACTGTAACGATTAAAACCTACATGTAGGTAGAATCATACACAAAAACGAATGAATGAATTGATAACAAAGTTTTGTTGGCGAAAATAATATCCTTAACACTTACTTAAAATGACGCAAGTAGATATAAGGCCCCCTGCACGGCCTCGGGCGATGCGACTTACGACGAGATTTGCGTTTGTTTGTCACTTGACAAAAAAACGCAAATCTCGTCTTTGTGACTCGTGGCAAGCTCCAAACAACTTTTTTCATTTGTTTCGGAATCGGTGTGTTGTTAGGACCGTGTAGCTCGTGTCCAAGACGTTAGGATTCATACATTCGATTATATTTAGTAAACAGTGATTTTACAGACTTACAACAATAGCTGTGTATGGTTTTCCTCATATTTCATTCTGTAAAGGCGATACTTATACACGAATCATCTAAACAAAGCGATCGATGAAAACTATACAGTCGAAAGGACACAGTGGAACTATACGCACGTTACGGTGCGCACTGGCGAATCGTTCACATAAACATATCTGATAGTGGAGGACAGGGTGAGAGGCCTATGTCCAGCATTGGACTGTGATTGGCTGAATTCATTGATAGAGAATAAGATTTCAACTAACAGAAGAGAGAGACAAGTAGAGATTGCAACATGTCGTGTTATGTGAATGTCTCACCAGTTACACTGCAGTCAACGAGTACCCTTATCAGGACTCAATAATTAGCTCTATTTCATACAGTTATTAAACAGAGTGCAGTCCGTGTTACCGTCTACCTTGTACTACATTATAGATACATCTTAGGCACTTGTTTACATTGAAAAATAATATTATTTTATACATAAAATAAGTTTACATCGTCGCAGTGAGTGTGTTGTGTTGAAAAATGATGTGCTACAAGTGATTTTCATGATGTCGGTGATAGCTGATGATATTGAAGTTTTTGAACTTGCTGCTGTTAGAAAAAGAGGTAGTTTGGTTATAATGTTTATTTGAAAATTGTTATAACTATAGACGAACTCCATAGCAAGGTGGACCGGTGGCCTGGTGAAGTGATAACGGCCGTGGAAATCCGCTGGAAATACAGTATCGGTCGATATGGCGATATAATGTCCAGCAGTGGACTTGTCTTTTGGTCACTGTATTGTTGATGATGAGTTAAAATATTGTTGGGTGGGTCTAAAATACAGCGCCGCGTAGATAACTAAACTATTATCACACTAGAATAATTGAAAGTTTAAAGGGGGCCTCAAATGGCAAAATTTTGATGGATTACTTAGTTGATACTTACAGTAGGTACACTGTTCGTACAGTCAGCGGAGTCAGCCGCATGCCGCTATCAGTGGTCACTTATTTTTTAACGCAAGCTAAAATTAACACAAACTGTACCTAATTTGAACCAAAGTCCAAATACATAGGCAAAGGCAAAACAGTATTATCTATCTCACTGACTAAAAATATGTTCTCAATCAAGGAAAAAATATATAGGTAGGTACTCATTCTAATGAATAGATACATATTTTCACAATTATTATTAACTTAGTTACTTATTGTACCTATCCAGGTTACGATCTTTTATTGTGTTATCCTGTTTTGCGACGAATTGATGTATAGGTACGAGTACAACCATACAAAATATTATGTGAAACCTGTTGTAATTACCGTTGTAAGGTTGTATTTATATTGAAGAGGATGGCCATAAGTGTTGGGAAAGACCAAATCCCGGTACCCGATCTCAAAAGTACCGGGAAATCCCGGGATTTCTCAATGTGTTTAGCACCGGTTCTGGCGATAAATTTCAATTTAAAAAAATTGAATTCACGTTTTTATCCCGGATATTAAAAAAAAAAAACTGAAACGTTGGATGGACTGTTTGATAATATGGCTAGAAAAGAGGTGACTGTTGCGATAGCGAGTAATTGAGAAGTATGGAAGAAGAAGACATGCTGCGCCGACCCCAAATAAATTGGGATAAGGGCAGGTGAATGATGATGACTTAAATCCCGGTTCTGAACAAAAGTACCGGTACTGCATGTTTTAATTGCAAATAACTATCATCAAACTAAAAGGTTTTACTAAAAATGTTATCAAACCATCCGAAGCAATTTATCCAGTGTGATAAGGATGACAATTGTGTATATTATCCAAACACCGGAAGGTGCTCTAGTTTATCTTGTTACGTCAAGAGCTTGATAGAACAAATTGAAAGCAGTTAGCCTAGAAAGGAGTCCCAATAAAAACTCCTTTCTATTCAGTAGTACGAATTTTTGCCCAAATACCCCTGAGTTGTAGGACAGAGTTTACCCTGTTGGTGATCAAGTTAATCAATAAATAACTCTTTCTCTTTCTTGGTGATCAAGTAAATCAATAAATAACTCTTTTTCCAGATACGTTAAGACTCCGCCGCAACAACTCCGAGCACAATGCGTTGTTGGAAGAAGTGGACGCGGCGGAGGCCGACACGCCAGACTCGGCTGACAAACAGGCAGACATCATTGTACGGGAGATGGAGCAGCACAGACGGCTGATGGAGGACGATCCTGAAGCTGAGGAGTTGAGGAGGTGGGTCGACCTATCTTTCGCCAGATGTTAAACTTAACTGTTCGACGGAACAAGATTCTATTTGAGCTGGACCTCAATACAAGACAACATTTCGATTTTTCAGACAAACGGTGTGCCCAGAGTTCAAATCGGCAAATATAACGAACTCTCCTACAAGCTTGCATCCCCTATTTGAAAATTATTCTCCTAAGGGGGTTTAGGAGCAGAATCTTCAAACCTCCTTGTTTAGTTCACTTTCCTTACATTAGAAACTCGTGCAATTGCAAATTGTATGGTTCTAGGCGAAGCGGTATAGGCTGTATGTTCTCTGTCAGTAAATGAATTTAATTCAGTAGATGTAAGGGCCCCGATTTCTCTACAGATATTAAAAATTCAATCTAATAGATTCAGTAGTTAAATTTCGAAAAAGCTCCAAAACCTTCTTCATACTTTCTAAGTAAATCCTCCATCAAACATGTATTATTTTCCAGAGAGGCACTAAGAGACCTCCCGCAAGGCCTGACGATGAAGAGGAACGTTCGCGCCAAACTGTCTGCGTCAGTCAGCCTCAGGTCCAAGAGACGACCCATCTCAGTGTGGAAGCGGATGAAGTATCGAATAGGGTTTGCGTGGAAAAGGGTAAGTTTTTTTTTTAGTTTAAATTGATAAGTATTTTAGCTTTCCAAAGCGACCCGGTAACGAAAACAACTTTGAGATGGCCTAACGTGGTACGGAGTTTTAATAGAATATAAGGCTAGCTTATACCAGGAAGGGGTCCGCAAGGGCCGATGCCTGCCGGGGCTGCGGGACTCTTCGAAAGAGATGCCGCGGCCCTGGAACACAAAGGGCAAAGAAGGAACATGGATGGGTTTTAGTCAGTAAGAGTCTGACTCTCCCTCCCACTCCACCCAGAGTGGGAGGAGTCATTCGATGATTTTTATTTAAGTTACGAAAAGAACGATAATAATCTAGATTAAATGAACTAACAACTTGTTCCTCTGCCAGTCTAATATTTACCCGACTTCAACTAGCTTGCCTCGTAAAGCGACATCTCAGACAGTCATCGGTATGACTTGGTAAAAAACAACACTTGTATACAGTCGGATAAAAAAAAGAAGTGAATTGCTAATAGTTCCATAAGTATTCAATAGATGTCGCTGTTCGCTGACGTCACGTTCCTGAATCGCGGTGTTAAGATTCTCCGGCGCTTGGTTGGGTGTCTCGCACCGAGCGAGTTCGGTATCTCTGGTTTCCCTTCAAAACGCATAAATCTTTCGCCTTTTACTAAAGATTTCCGTGGAGGGGAACACTCAAATGAGTCTTATGTATTTTTGAAATACTCTGCTTCGGCAGAGTTTATAAAACCTTGTGATTAGAATTAGATGTAACACATAGCATGCTACATGGCGTCCGTTAAACGAACACCATGCCATGAATTACCGACTGTTCGTTCTACACTACAGAATGAAACTTAATCAAGCTTTAATATCCGTGTGATTATTAATACATATATGTAGTTCCAATTTAATAATCTATTTCTGAGCCATTTACTGGTGAATGTCAAAAATGTTTTCACCGTATTTTTAGTTTTGATCTATATTTTTCAGTGTATCTATACTAATATTATAAAGAGGTAAAGCTTTGTTTCTTAGTTTGTACCTATGTCCCCTACATATAAACTAACAAACACATTTTAATAATCTCCGGAACTAATATCCAATTCTAAAAAATATTTTGGCTATAAATTGTTTATATCATGCATATTAGCCGAGCTATCACAATTTATGCCTGTCCGTTTTACAGAATGAAAGCTAAGCTTTGATATCAGTGTCATATAATAATACTCACTTCCTTGTAACGGGAAAGTTATCACTGGTGTGAAAAAATCTTGTATTTTATGTCTATTTTAAAAAGAGTTATCTTAACTTCCCTCGAGCAGCGAGCAAACGTACGCGCAACCATAATGTTCCCCAAGACTGCTAATGCTCTGCGCTCCGTCTCAATGTCAGCCTCATCCTCCAATTCGTCTGTCACAATGTGACCCAGATACCTGAAACTGCTCATCGCTGCTAGAACTGCGCCATTAAGCATAATAGGCGGAACATGAAGTGGACCACGTTTTCCACTTTTAAAAACAAGAACTTGGGACTTCCCTCTTAGTATGCTAAGACACATTATTTCAGTAAAGATAATTTCAATGAGGTAAACGATAGACCTGTTCAGGGTCGCTACGAACTGGTCGGACATAATCTGAGTCTTCGATACGAGAAGAAGAAGAAGTATAGATAATCATTGTCTTTCCAGCTCCGCGACCGATGCCGCGATGTAGTCTTCTCCTTCGAGTTCTGGTACGAGCCTATCCGCCAAATCGAAGGGCACTTCGGCTCGGCCGTGGGCTCCTACTTCTACTTCCTCCGCTGGCTGTTCGCGTTAGACCTGCTTCTGGCCACGCTGGTCATCGTCTTCGTTGTGATACCGCAGGTGTTACACGATGAAGCGAAGGCTGATAGGGTCCAGTTGAGTGCCCTAGATTTTATTACGGGGATGGTAAGGTTTTGAAAGATATTTATTTATTAAACACTTTATGTACAGACGTCAGCACATCCAGCTACCCGAAAGTGACAAATTTTCACAATCAACCTTGAATCTAATGCTTTAGCGGTAAAGTTGAAAATCTATTAAAGAAATTTGACAGATTGTAGTAGCTTTATGTGCTGACGCCTGTAAACTACATAGAATAAAAAGGACAAACATATTTTCAGCTTTCAGGACATTTACGTTTTCTGGTTAGTAAGGAGCTCTATTTCAGAGAGAAACAGGGCGAGCCCCTTACTCTCTCTGTTTATACTAGTAACCTTCTGGTAAGACTGCTAGATCTCACCACAAGAAAAGGCTCGGATGAGACACATGATGTAGGAACACGAGTGACCGATTAAGTATGTAGTCTGCAAGTTAAATAGTTTGGACTGGAGTAAATCGAATGAAGCCTATGTTCAGGAATGGAAGATGACATGCTGTACAAACCCCAAATAAATTGGGACAAGGGCAAAAGAATGATGATGAGCCAAAGTTCATGAGTAGCAACGGGTTGTCATAGTTGATGGGGCCACTTTTTTTTAAACGTGAGAAGTGTAATGTAATAAAAAAATAATAATGTAAAGCAGAAAAATCCACGTGCTCAAGCTTACATGAAGTCTCCAAATAATCACCCCACAAAAACTGTGTTTCCAGGGTGGTCTAACGGACTCGCTTCTTTTCTACGGGCACTACCACGAGGGCGACATCGCCACGCCTACGACGCTCACGTATAATATGGCGTTCGCTTACTTCTTCACCATGGTCTGTCTGTATTTAATGTTCTTTGGAGTGCTGTGCTATCGGTAAGTTTTTCCTAAATTTCTATTGTTTTTTGACGTATGACAAAGTCCTTATTATGAGCGCTATTTTATTTTTAGGTCTTTTAATTTAGCGATTTTATTTCAATTAAATAGATTATGCTGTCCTAGGGTCGCCCTGCGCGCTTATAGGATTTTTGTTCGCTTGTGCCTACATTCTAAATATAACTGGAATTCCACAGTAGGCTAAGGAGTCCCAGACGTTACGTCATATATTTTCCTTTAATATGCATCAACCAGGATAAAATCTAAACCTTAATTTTTGGTTAATGGACAGACCAGTGAAAGCCGATTTATAAATAACAGTTTTACTTTGGTATTTTCAGCACAGCATACTCGTATCGTTTGAACTTCATAGAGACTTCAGGTGGTCTGAGCCATGTGTTTGCGAACAAGGTGTTCTGTGGGTGGGACTTTGGTGTCGTGACACAGGAAGCAGCCAAGCTTAATGCCAACAGTCTTTATAACGAGTTTAAGGTAAGAATTAACGAACTTTAAACTTAATATACATTAAGACGACTAACTTTAACTGCCAACTTAGAGTAGCTACAATTATTCTCAATTAAAGTAGACGAACCAAATGAGTTATTTCCACCTTCAAATTAAATGCATAGTCGAATATTTTTTAGACATAATTGCAATCAATTCCTGTATCTTCATTCCAGGAGCTCCTAAGCGAACAGAACCGTAAAAACACCGCCATGTCCTGCCTCACAAAGACGGCCCAGTATGGCACCAACGTGGTCATCAGTGTGTTCGTGCTGGCGCTCATAGTGGGCATCGAGTGGGGACTGTGGCTGCTGCTGGGCTGGCACACGGGCCTGCCGCACTGGGAGCTGTGCGTGTCTCTGGCCGTGACTCTGTGCGTCACTGTGTGCCCGCTCATGTTGCACGTCGTTGTCAAGTAAGTGATGTTATTCCATATTGTCGCAGTTCTCCACGAAGTAAGTTGTAGAGTTCTTCCAGACTTCTATTAGCTAAAACTATCAGAGTGTTCCTTCCAAGTGCCATCCAATCCCCAGGCAGCGTGGCCATGCGTGCCTCTGCTGCCCGGAAACGCGAGCCTGCACCCGCCACGTAACGCTCGTGTGTCGATTCTGTATCGGTTCATGCAAAGATCTTCCTAAATCTGGCGCCCTAGTACCGATCCCTATTCACGGTCAACCCGGAGGTTAATTACCAGTTTAGTAAAGCGCCCTCGTGCTACGGCCTCGCCTACTGTGGGTTGGAAGGTGTTTCTATCTCACTTTCCTCCACAAGTTCCAGTATCCATCAGTTAATTGCTCACACTATATCATCTATATTTCAGGTTAGAGTTCTACAACCCTCGCACGGCACTATATGTGACGTTGGCGCGCACGTGGCTATTGGATGTCGGTACCCTGATGCTGCTACTTGTCTACTGGTCTCAGAAACACCCTGATGAGGTACAGAGTTGTATGACCAAACCGCTAGCAAACTGTGTAGCTTAGTGACGTTTATTTGCTAAAATGAATTCAAATATGAACGCACTTTATTTAAAGACACGTTTTTTACGTTGTGATTTGAAACAATTTTACTAATTTTGGTAAATTTTTAAAGCAGTCTTGGCGCTTTCGGCAATTATTTAAAGCCACTTTGCCTCTTTTGGCAGCACACCTGTAGCTTTAGTGGATGCCTTGAATCTGTATGTCACCAAAAAATGATTAAAAAATATTGAAATATATTAAAAAGCTTCTCGTCCCAATCAGCGCGTCACATGCACCCGATAATTCGCCTTTTTATCCAATTTGCAAGCATCAAAGCAAAATGTTTGATTTGTACCAACTTTTTCGCGATAAAATTCAAGCATGAAACAATTCAAAAGGCTACCGCAACCTCAAAGCCTTTCAATCCTGTTGACAGAACGACAAGATTGGTTTTTAAATAATTATGAAAACAGCAACGGCATGTTGGCGTTGACGGAAGCGTTTGCATTGAGACTGTAGCCGCTTTCTCATACGAAACTTATTCCAAATTTTTTAAATGTATTAAAAGTCCTAAGGACTTCATGACGACAGCTTCTAAGTATTTTGTTTTGCTTTCTCCATGTTGTAATATTATTATTCCAGTGTTGGGAAACGTCGTTCGGTCAGGAGGCGTACCGGTTGGTGTTGCTAGACTCCGCCATATCTTTGCTTGTGTTGCCACTCTTTGAGTTCACTAGGGGCTTAATTTATAAGTGAGTTTTTATTATTATTTTGTACATATTTTTTGTTGAATATTGGCTACATTTGAATACACTATTATGTTTTGAAATATTTAAGTTATACATGTCAAGTAATTAAATCTGATCAATCGTTGATTTGACTAATGTATCATCACTGCATCAGTAATTGATGATATTTCAAACATTTAGTAAATGTGGTTGGCAAACGAAGATCTTGAATTTAGAATCGTCACCAATCCTTATTGTTACCTTTACCCGACTACGGCAAAGTCAAAGGAGGGTTATCATTTAAACAGGCTATATACTTATGTGACGTTGTATCGCGTGTACTGCCTATGAAACTTTTGCTTTTTATTTCTGCTTCGAATCAATCACCACCACACAAAGTTAAACTGTGTGGTGGTGATCGATAAATGCCATCTTTTCAAACAACCATAGCCTACTTGCAAATAAAACCCACTATAAATCTTCAGCTGGAGTAAATCAGAAAGCGCCCCTGAGTTCAACATAGCGTACAACTCCCTAACCCTGATCTACAACCAAGCCGTGCTGTGGTTCGGGATGCTGTTCTGTCCGCTGCTGGTCGTGGCCGTCACCCTGAAGTTGTTGCTTCTCTTCTACATCAAGAGGCAGTGCGCTTTGAGAGCCTGCCAGCCGGCTAGGAAGGTAGACCTTCGAGTTATCAATTGTTGTTTCCCTTTAAAAAGTTAATTGTTGTTTATTGTGTTTTTGTTATTTCTCGGCTTTTTATTGCCTTTGACCATAACGTCATCTCATGCTAAAGGATGATTATGTGTTTACATATTTGATGAATTAAATTTCTTTCGAGAATTGCAATAATATAAGTTCTTTTAAAAAAACTAAATTAACTACCAAAAATGTCCTTAAACCCGTATAAAAAACTCAGTAGGCTCCGTTCGATTCGGATAAAATAGTCCCATACTTGGAAACAGATGCATAAAAACAGTAAAATTGTTTGTTTTTGATGGCCTGACAAAATGGGATCGAGAAATCTGTTTCTTTATGGAAATACTCATAGAGTTCATTAACATTCTTCTGTATATAAACCTGTACTTTCAGGTATGGCGAGCTGCGCAGACGCAGACCGTCCTCTACATGTTCGTCACATTATCACTCTTCACCACGCTGTTTGGTATCGGATCATTGTTCTTTAGGTAAGTCGTTGTCACCTTCATCATTGATTTCAGAAAGAAATCTATAGTTTGTTTCTGACGAGTGGGTGACTTAAAAACTATAAGATGTTAGTAACCTTTTTATTAAAAACTAGCTGTTGCCCGCGACTTCGTTCGCGTGGAAATTTTGGTATGTATGTGTAAGACTGCCTCGAGTGGTCGCAAGCGTGACTACTAAGTATGAGGTCCTGGGACCGATTCCCGGGTCGGGCAAAGTGTTAAAAAAAAAGAATGTTTATTTCAATTAGTTACATAAAGTTATGACACACATGATTTGGAGATCACCTTTTAAGCAAGGAGATGCTTGGGTTAGGGGGCGTCCATTAATTACGTGAGGCAATTTTGGCGATTTTTCAACCCCCCCCCCCTCTCCCCTTGGTGAGATGTCGTGAGATTTTGCTTTTAATTTACAACATTAAGAGACTTTTTGCGAGAGCCCTTAGACCTCCTTAATCCAGCCCTGCCGCAAAATCCGTTCTTAGCGGACGTCTACTAACTATAAACTACCTCCCTGCCTAATTTCATCTTTTTACGTCAAGCGGTTTCGATATTTCGTGAATGAGTGAGTGACCTTTCGCTTTTATATATTTTTGCTTTTATTTTTTTAATATTTTGCTCTGAAGTTAAAATGCTAGTGCAGCCACATCTAAACGTTAAAGACGTGCCGCGAGTGAAACAGTTATAATCTCAGTTATTAGTTATTTTCGTTATTTCTCTTCACTCCACAATTGTAAATAAAGCCTGCTTAGTATAGAAAAAATGCCTAATACAGCCCTCCCCCCCAACTGTTCACCGAATGAAAAATATGTTGAATATACATAAAAAAAGCTAAAGTCATCACCAATAGCGTAAAAAGTAGAGTTGAGGTAGATGGGCAAGAAATTCACTATAACGTCGATGAGTATATTTGAGTTTGAGAGTTGCCGAGTCGAGAACGTCTGGAAGAGCTACTGGTCCATGAAGTCGCTGATGAAGGGTGACCTACCTTTATCCCTGAAGCACAATCTCATCGACATGTGCATTCTGCCCATCCTAACCGGTCAGGGACCAAGTTTGAGCACCGTAATGCTCAAACTTGGTCCCTGACCGAGTCGCAAAAGTCCAAACTCAAGGTTGGCCAAAGGGCGATGGAACGTAGCGTATTGGGTATTAAGCTCAGCGACAGAATTCGCAATACCACAATACACTCAAAAACTGGAATCGCTGATGTGGGCGATAAGATTGCTAGTTTGGAGTGGGATTGGGCGGGCCACGTCTGTAGAATGCATCAGGACCGGTGGGTCAGAGTCGTCACGCAATGGGTGCCAGAAGACGGGCGTCGTCGCCGAGGGAGGTCTAGAAAACGCTGGTGTGACGACTTAGAAGCGTTTGTGACAGATTGGACGAAGAAAACCGCACGGAGAGAAGAATGGAAGGCAATGGGGGAGGTTTTTGCCCAGCAGTGGGACAACAAAGGCTAAAAAAAAGATAACATAAAAATTATAACGAATGGGTTGCCTAATCATTAAGTCAAGAATATTTAAAACTGCGACAGACGCTAGGCTAATAGGCTTCACCGCTTTTACTTAGACAACGTTATACTTTCCAATCACATTTAAGCGTAAACTTGTCGAGTTACACAACTCGACAAGTTTACTATCCTGCCTATCCTAACCTATGGTACCCAGACATGATCTTTGACGGAGGCTGAAAAGTCTCAAACTCAAGGTTTGCCAAAGAGCGATGGATTTTAAACATCAAAATCACCGATTGAATACGCAACACCACAATGCACTCCAAGACAGGCATCGCCGATGTTGGCGATAAGTGTAAGAGGTTCAAATGGGACTGAGCGGGTCACATTTCCAGAATGGGTCAGGACAGATGGGCCAGAATGGTCATACAGTAGGTACCTGAAGACTGTCATCGTCACCGAGGCAGAGCCAACAAACGCTGGTGTGACGATTTGGACTCGTTCCTGACTGATTGGCCAGAGAAGGCAAAACACCGGGAGAGTTGGAAAGGAAATGGGGAAAGCCTTTGTCCAGCAGTGGGACAGAATAGGCTAATTAAAAAAACAAAACGTTATACCATCGTGTTTGTTATAAAATTACCTATCTGTTTTTTAATACATATTTTAATGAGAAAACAGATGAGTGTATATAGTACCTAGTAGTACACCCACATTTTGTCAGTTATGTTTAACTCCCATGAAATATTTAGCGAGCCTATTGCCATTTTGTATAAAGAACAGGTTGTAAGGTTCTTCATCCCCCATAGAAAAGAGAGGATAGTCCGACCAGACGGGTATAATGTCTGGTGGGCTATAACTGCCCAACAGTTGTTGTCGGGTACTTCTATGTAGTCTTAAGTCGCGGATAACGTTATTTGGGCAATTTATTTGACCCAGGCAGAATTTAGACGTATTTCGATGTTTAGTTCATCACCTGCGTCATAGATGGCGCTGTAGTACTTTTTGTTATATGTTGCTGTAGTACTTTTTATAGTGCCGATACACCATCGACCGGGCACAAAACCAGACTTCGTAGTTGCTACTGAGAATTTGCTGGTGGGAAAACTCAATAATACATTGCCCGACCGGGAATCTAACCCAGGACCTCATGCTCGCTTCTGAACACTATACCAATCTATAAAAGAACAATAAAATTCCAAAATAAAATTCCAAACTGCGATTAATTATTGATTTGCAAATCGAGAAGGAAACAGACTTCTAGTAAAGCAAGAACTTTTTGTAGAAATCATCATCATCATTCTCCTGCCGTTATCCCAATTTTTTCGGGGTCGGCGCAGCATGTCATCTTCTTCCATACTTCTCTATTACTTTTTGGAGAAAAGTTTGAAGAAAAAAGGAGAAAAACGGAAAGGCAAACGATGTCAATACAAAAAAAAAAATGGAAATCTAAAAGAATTCAAAAAAATATTCAAACAAATTATAAAAAAGTGAAAGTAATAGTGGGGTTTGAACTTGCGACCAGTAGCTTACAGAACGTTCAAGAACCCGCTAGGCTGTTTTCTCTGTTGACTTAAGCTTTAAATAGCCATTCTGGTGCTTGTCATGACTGAAACGTCAAACAAATGAAGGATACTGACATAATGCATTATTGCTCACCCCCTTAAGCGAGTAGCGTGATAATATATAGCCTAACATGTGAAGAAGCCTGTAAGGAATATTTGTGCAAAATTTGAACAGGATCTATGCAGTAGTTTTTGAGCCAAGTCGGAACATAAAATTGGATTTTTACGATTTTATTATATGTATAGATTGCTGGTCTGCCTGTAGCGCCATAGTTAAATTTAAATAAAAGAAAATTCTAAAATATATATTAGGGACCATTTAAACATTGCTGGAAATGTAGTAATTTTTGATCTTAGGTTACACTTTAGGTCTGCCAAAGACACGAACCGCATCAAGAAAAATAAAATAGACGAGTGAATGACAGAGAAAAATTATTGAATTGACGAGTTTATTGCTAATTACTACATTTAAGAGTACATGGAAGGACAGGAGGGGGTCCTTTGCCCAGCAATGGTACATACAAGGATACTAAAAACAAAACTAGAATTCATTCATACTTTAGTTTAGTTGCTTTAACTTTCGCTAAGTGTTAGTAAAACAAGTTCCAATTATTAACACCCTAAACACGCAAAAAAAAATAGCAAAACGATGCTTTTGAAGGTCAAAATAACAACTCAAACTCCCTCATCGCCCCCTAGTATAACGGCACCCTAGTTATAATAACACTGCACCCTTTATAAGGGTGGCATAAGCTCCCTTTTTAAAAGTTATTTTAAAACCTGTTTAGTTCACATTGCCTTGATAGATGGCGTTGTACATTTACGTCACGTTCCTGAATCGCGGTGTTAAGATTCTCCGGCGCTTGGTTGGGTGTCTCGCACCGAGCGAGTTCGGTATCTCTGGTTTCCCTTCAAAACGCATAAATCTTTCGCCTTTTACTAAAGATTTCCGTGGAGGGGAACACTCAAATGAGTCTTTTGTATTTTTGGAATACTCTGCTTCGGCAGAGTTTATAAAACTTTAGTGATTAGTAATTGTGGTTCATGGCATGGTGCCCGTTGAAGTACACCATGCGGACCATGCCATGACAGCTGTGATCTTCCCTATAACTGGGAAATGAATAATAATTATCAGGCCATTTATCATGCAGATAAGGCACGGAAATTGATTACCACGCTTGCTCAAGCCGGATTGGCAATTTCAGACAAAATATTAAATACTAGCTGTTGCCGGCGACATCGTTCGCGTGGAAAGCTAAGTCTGTGTGAGAAAAAAAGTAGCCTATAGACTATTCCAAACTACAATCTATCTCTGTGCCAAATTTCATCAACCAAACATTCGCATTTATAATAGTAAGAAGTAAGATGAGTCCAGGGGGGGTTACCATGACGTACTAAAGCAGGACTAATTCCAGTGTGGGAAAGAGACAGAGCTATACAGGTCGTCTAGCGCCATCTCTTTCCCACACTGGAATTACTCTTGCTTTAAGACGTCATGGTAAGCCACCAGGATTTCTTAGGAGGTTTTCCTTCACCGATATCAGTGATGTCTAAGATAAACATAGAAAGTAGCCTCATGCGCGGGAGGCAGGCGATTCTGTAACTACAGGACCATTACGACGTTATGAACATGTTTCCTTTAATATCTTGCAGAACATCATCCCACGCATGCGGCCCGTTCCGCGGCTACGACTACGTGTATGGCGTGATGAGTCAAGGTGTACTGCAGTTGAAAGACCGGGACACTATGCGTCTCGTGCTCACTTTCATCGTCAGGCCCGGAGTCATTGGGTTCCTCATGCTGTTTCTGGGGTAAGTAGCTTTAAAGCTAGCCTGTTATGGTCCCACTAGGTCACACCGAAAGTTGAAAAACCTCTTCCTTTGGCCTTCGGCGACCGGAAGTCTATCCTCAAACAGGAAAAAATACTCAAAAGGAAGTAAGGCATATTGCGTGCCATCTTTACTGTCTTAGACACTGTGAGTTGTCGATTTCATGACTAATACCAGGTTCAACAAAGAGATTTTCCTTTAAATCTGTGTTCCCTCCCACATTTAACCCGTCTGCCTTCAAAGCAAGAGTGAACAGGCATCTTCTGGGTACGCTCGTTTCATCATAGACCTCTTCTCTCATCTACCGCTTTCTAGGCGTGATCGAGGTCAAGAGCAGGCCCATTTTCTAATATTTTTTGTGACAAATGGCAATGATTTTCGTACTGATATGACCCCAATTTTTCATGCAAGATCGCCCATAAGTCCTGCAGTTGTATTTGTAACATTGGTTCCAGTGTGGCAGTATACTACATGCGCGCCAAGGCCCTGGCGCAGCGCTCGATGGTGGATATCTTACGGCACATGCTGGTGCTACAGGCGAAGGATAAAGACTTCCTGCTCACTGCCATAGCTAATGTATCTAATGGAGGTATGTGGAACAATTTTTATTTATTTTATTGAATCTTTTATCACAAGCTGAAAGTAATATTACTAATCCAATAAAGATGTCAGCTTCTGATTTTGTTTTCCACGCCTATTTATGTTTTGTTGCGGTTACTAATTGAAAACGTCATGTCCTTATTGATATTCATCTGTTCTTATAATTTACCCTCGGTTTTTTTTCTATTTATTTGGTTTTGTGCTTCAATTACAAAGAGCCTGCGAGAGCCGGAAAAAGTGCCGTTGCGATGCAATATTCACCGTACTTTGCCTTGCATTTAGACAAAAACGTAACATTACTAAATTGAAGTGTAGTTCATAAAATTACCATGCCGCTTTATTTTTGTCACCATTGCAATTTCTGCACCGACGCTTTTTGATATCATCGAGTACTGAAATTGTTTTTTTTTAACCCGTACTTCATTTAGGTACGTATTCATTTAATTTTAATTTTCCCAAATAACTGGCTATGTAGTTAAAGTAGGTAAATTGTAGGTAGTAGTAAAAATAGATCTTAGACAGTAGATACATAGTCTAGGCTTTTAAAAATATAAAATTCATCCAACACATTTAACAGACATATGTATCACATTCCAGAATGGCTGTACAGTCCAAAACCAACAGACGAGGGTCCAGACAGCCACACCTGGAAGTATCTCCGCGAGGTCAGAAAGCCTTCCAACTCCGGCTTCCACTTCGACGCCTCCCGCCTCAGCCACTCCTTGATCGAAGGTCGCCCTCGCTCCTTTGTCAAGGAGAACAGAGCTTCGAACTATAATGAGAGGAAACCAGAAGATGGGGACACGGACAGCTCGTTTAGCTGGCAAGGATCTAATAATTATTTGAATAAGAGTGAGGAAGAGAGGCAGTGGCCTTGATTGTGTGGTGGTATAATCAGTATAGAACTTGCCTACTGCTGGGATGCAAACCTCTGGTGTGGTAGTGTGTGGTGCTATAAGATGGTGGTATTTAATAAGTGCGCATAAAATAACGAATTTCTTTCAGCAGTTTACTTTTTGTACGTAACTGCCGTCAATTAGAACGTACGAAGTATGAACTGCGAGTCTATTTCTAACTATTAGAGGGACTGACGACAGACATCTTTGCTGTAATTGCTATATTAATCTTGAGTGATTGAGTAGTCCTACTGTAATTACTAATTACGAAAAAAAACTTCGTTTACCGAACATCCGTAGAACAGTTTCTATGTAAAAAAGATCCATCATCCATTACACTTCTAATGAAGTTATAAAATTATCAACAATATTCTAATGAATTAACCATGGTTGGTGAATATATTTATCAGGGCCCAGGGCTCGCCAGAATGAAATAAATAAGCAAAGTTAAATTAAGAAAAACCTTCCAATTAATGTCTACAATCTCTAATAGGGTTGTGAATAAATATTGCATGGTAACAAACTGTTGTATTGTATAACATAATAATATTATTCTAATAAATGAATTAACTTAAGTTTTTAATGAAATTATATTATTAAACTGGTGCTATGAAGCATTTATATTTTGTGATAAAAATAGAGGACTTTGATAGATCTTTAGAGCTAGTAAACTTTTTCTGCTCAGGTGCCAAACATTTTCGAAAAGATTTATGACATAATCTTAGTATACACAGCCTGTAATGTTCCCACAGCTGGGACACAGGCCTGCTCCCCGTGAGTGGGTCGTAATCCACCACGCGGGCTCAGTGCGGGGTGGTGGAATCTCGGTAATTTTGCCAAAATTAACTTAATTACAAAGACGGAAGCTCCAGGATACCCGCGAAATTCAAATTTTCTTACGTTTTTTGCACTTTGCAAGTTAGTGTCAGGCTGTAAAACAAAATATGATTGGCGACCGTAACGAGTATGTATTTACAGAGTTATAATCATTATAATCATCAATGCAACCGTCTAAGTTCATTTGATCCCATTGAATGACTTTTTCATGAAGAAGTCATACCTGCAAAGTGCAAAAAATGCAACAACATTTGAATTTCACGGGCTACCTTAGGCGCGAATTACACAAAAACGGCGTAAGGCGTAAGGTGCGCAGGCGTGGAATTTATTAGGAAACGAAAGAACGGCGTGCCTGCGCCGCGCCGCTTGAGTGTAATTCACGACACGTCGCCTACATACATTTTGTATGAAAACGTTTTGAACGGCATCATGCCTGCGTCGCGCCTTCACCGTACGCCTTTTCTGTGTAATTCGCGCCTTATAGCGCCCTCCTTAATCTATTTGTACTTTTTTTCTGTTCCACTTGTGTAACAGTTTTTTTTAGTTCCTAATTATGTCTATGCCAGAGATTACCATGTATTATTCATAATTGATAATTTTGTATAATTATTATGTAAATTAAGTAAACTTTAATCTTCCTTATCCTAGTGTCTTCCCAACTTAAGTAAATCTATCATGATTTGAGTTAGGCAGAGATCTAAAAAGATCCCTTTTAGCGTAAAACATCTACACTTAATGCCTAGTATTTTACCTAACCATTTAACCTTTGGTAAATGTGGATCCGCGAACTAAACTAAAGTTAAACTTATACTGTCACTTACGGGATATCTTCCGTGATTGTTCATTATTTTGAGCTCCCGATATTTAACCGCTGTTGCAAGCGCCATGATCGCGGGTTGACTGCATGGCGCTTGTAACAGCGTCGAAATATCGGCAGCTCAAAATGATGAACAATCACAGAAGATATCCCGTAAGTGATAGTATAAGTTTAGTTGTAAACCGTGAAAGCTTAACAGTGTTGAAACTAAAGTTATCTAAAAACAAACGCGTGATGTCGTTTTGACGTGGATCCGCGTTCCGGCAGTATAAAGGGACTTGAATGTTCCTGTCCCTATCTTACACCTTTAGTTAGACAGTTAGGCGGCAGTGACGGGAATCGATCGGATCTCGGCTGTAGTGATCTCAATGTGTTTCACAAACAAAAACATCTCACTTAAATAACTGATCTTGTATCGTAACCTGATTTGTGCATTTATAAGGTGTTTTTTCTATATTTCATAAAATAATAAATTATTGTGTATTTCTTAGTGTTTACAGTTTTATACTACTGGATACTTTGGCCATATTATTCTTTTAATCCCAATATGGCTAAAATGTCTTGAAAAACCCTTAGTTATTGCTGTAATAATTAGAATTAAATTAGAAAACAAAAATCTGTGAGATTGAAAAAGGTATAATTATGACAGTATTAAAATTATGAATTTGAAATCAAACTGAAAATTGCTCTAAACTGCGCAATTTTTAAATATTCTATTTAGAGAATAACCCATGTCAATTTGTACTATTATTATAAGAGAATTTTATCATGCATTTATGTTTTATATAAGATTTTTATTGTATTATGAAAACGAATGAACCGATTGAAATTATTTATAATAAAATAAAATGTATTCTATAGACGTTGTTTTATTTGTTTAGTTGTGGTTTGAATAGGCAAGGCCAAGGTGCTTTAGGAACACTTTGACATTGATTGGGCTAGCATCGTACGGAGTTTCAATAGCACGAGGGCATACTGGTTTTCCGGCATGCGACCAACTGTTGTCCGTAGAATAAATGCCCATTTTTTTTTTCAATTGTCTTACCTTTGTAAATAACTCTAAGACGTATCTAGAAGATGATAGAAAAAACATATTCCAGTTCGAAAACCCACTTTGGCCACTTCATAAAAGAGTAAATACACCACTGTGTTTTCTCTTGATTAGAAAGAAAGAAAGAAAACATATTTATTCGGCTCATGCCACAGATGCATACAACAAAAAATAAAAATAAAATAAAAAACTGAAATCTACACAACAAGAACTTAAAACTAAACAGAAAAAAAGAAAGATAATATTGTGTGTCTCACGGCTGCGCCGAATAGGCCCAGTTCACACTTGCTACGCACGCTTGCACGATTAGCAGTAACGTGGTGAGTATGGTAACGCTGTAGATCCATAGTGGTGTGGATGGCACCGGAATTACTTTGTTGTGGTCACAAACGTATTTATTTATTTAATTAAACTTCATGTACAAAAGTGGTACATAAGCGGACTTAATGCCACAAGGCATTCTCTACCAGTCAACCTTAGGGTCAAATAGGACAGCATAGTGATAGAGTACAAAAAATAAATATGAAAAATACCATTTTGTGTGTTTTTTTTTTTTTTTGTATTGCTGACATAACCGGCCCTATTTATTGATTTTGGTAGGGTTCTAGACCTTCTAGAGCCTAACTGATTGTTAAAATGTCAACTCTAACTCACATTCTCTACAAAAAGTAGTCTAAAGAATAAACCAATCAATTCTTAAACAACACCGCTATTCGATTTGGTATAAGTACATACAAGGTGCAGTTCGCCATTTCGTTATCAAAAAAACAAGTTAAAAAGTATGGATAAGATTAAATTCTAGTTATATGACATGAAAAACCCACAGTTGTCAAAAATTATAAACAAAATAACGTTGCTATGACAACGCGTCCATAGAAACGTTTATTTGTAAAAGATACAAACTTATTATTTTAATCCGTAATATATTTCATTGAAATCTAATATTAATTTAACTATACTTGTATTTTAGTGTTACATGTGATAATAGTTTAGAGGTAAGATATGATTATTTTGATTTTTAGGAATATTATACCAAGTTTAGTAGTAGTTTGGATAAAACTGCGCGAAAATCACATTTTTTTTCAGATAATAAGAATAAAGATAATCCATAACATTGATATGATAGTTGCCTTTTCCATGGTTAGAAATATAATTATAATCGAGGCCTAGAAAATGGAAATCCAGCTGTGCAAGTCCTAGGGCACGCCACAATAGTGGCGATAAGTCCCCTCTTTGAGGAGTGGCTAGAGAGGCGCCACGGCGCCCTCACCTTCCGCCTGACGCAGGTCCTCACCGGACACGGTTGTTTCGGGAGGTTCCTGCACCGAATCGGGCGGGAGGAAACGCCCGGGTGTTATCATTGTGAGGATCGTCCGGAGGACACGGTGGCGCATACCGTGGAGGTGTGCCCCGCTTGGGCGGAGCTCCGCCGTGTCCTCGTAGCGGCGATCGGCGGCGGCGACCTCTCGCTCCCGGCCCTGGTTCAGGCCATGGTCCGGAGCGAGAGGGAATGGGAAGCCGTCACCTCCTTCTGCGAAGCAGTCATGCTAGCGAAGGAGGTGGCGGGACGTGAGAGGGAGAGAATCTCACGTCCCAGCCGCCGCGGGCGAAGCACCGGGCGTCGGGGGCCACGTGGTGGCTCCCGGCCACCGTAGGCGCGGGCCTGTGGACGGTGAGTAATGGGTTAGCTCACCGTCCGTCCGTCTTATGACGACAGGCCGTGTCGACGGCGCGTTCGTGTTCCACGCGCGCCTCAAAGAGATGTCAGCAACCAGGAAGGGGCCCGCAAGGGCCGATGCCTGCCGGGGCTGCGGGACTGTTCGAAAGAGATACCGTGGCCCTGGAACACAAAGGGCAATGAAGGAACATGGATGGGTTTTAGTCAGTAAGAGTCTGACACTCCCTCCCACTCCACCCAGAGCGGGAGAAGTCATTTGATGATTTCCCATCCGTAAAAAAAAAAAAAAAAAGTTGCTGTGCAAGTCCTCGCTGATATGATGATATAATAGTACTTATATCTTATTTAAAACCTATAGACTATTGTGCAATATTCGGTTCATAACGTTGAACGGCTTTACAACAGATTGAGTTTTGCTTACATATCAATGGATACAAGTTAAAAAAAGCCCTTACACTCTGACTCATCAACCAAGCATAACAAGCAGAAATGTATGATGCCATCAAGGAAGAAAGCCGAATTTTTCGAAAGGATCATGACCACGACAATATGGACCACGGTACAGATTTGCGTCAATTCCAAAGTTGTTTTAGATGGTTTATAAATTAACCAAATAACCATCTACAATTGCCATTTTGGAATCAAAACCCGCATTTCCAAGTTTTTTTAGAAAACGTAACTTAACCTCAAAATAGAAATATCCGTCGTGTATAGAGAGGTAAGTAAGGTCGTAGTTTGGAGAGCAGATTAATTAGCATATCTGATGGGATAGAGACTTAAATAAATCAGTACCTTGCCTTTATATTTCCTGTTAAAACAGTTACAAATACAAAAAAAAAGAGAGCTGTAAAAAAAAAAACAATAGAATTCAAAGAGATCTTTAATTTGATCCAGTGACACTGGTAGCACTTTAAATATGTAGGTAGGTATATAATCAATCATAGTATATCTAACCCTTACAGTAAGTAGGTAGGTACCTATTCATATAGGAACAGCGAATGACTTCATTCATCATTTTCATTAAAAAAATCATCTAAATAAGATGCTGGAGCAGTGATATCATTGTATCGAGCCCAACTCAAAAACCACACCACTGTCATTATGTGAGCACAGCAGCCAACAGTTCGCTTACCAACAAGGCAGTTGCAACAATAACCTACTATGGCTTGCAATGTATTTGCTACAGCATCGTCTCTGCTTATTAATAAATACGTGTAATATGTACGACTGTTCACATGCCTGGATTTAATCCTACCTCTTAACAAATAATTATTTAGGCCTAAAATCAGAGGAATATCCTCATCAATTTCAGTATTCACTTCCACTGAATATATTCCAGACTGACGAACATGTTCCCCGAAGTAAGATCTGGCCTGTTTTAATTGATATGTACCTAGAGCAAACCGCTTAAGGTCAGTAATTGTGAGTCGTGGGAATCTATCCAAATGAGGATGATTGCCATCAATTGTTTGGAAGCTAGCTCTCCTTCTGTTAAGATTTTCTTGCTCTACATATGTTGCCAGATAGTTTACTAGAAAAAGTCTACTTTTAGCTATTGTAACATATTCCAAAGCCTCCGGTGGGTCATCTATGGCAACATGAAACTTATTTAATAAGGCACAACAAATCCTAAAATCATCACTGAGGTGCATAGCAGCTCTATTATTGAATACATGACGGAATAGTCTATAGTCTCTTTTTATCCTACCATTGACTACTTCTACAACCCAGCGACACATGGTTACTAGACGAGACCGATTTGCCTGCTGGGTTGTTAATTGGTGTTCATTTTCGAGGAGAGACTCTGGCATGTGGGTGACAAAACCGTGTTCTTGGAGTTCATTTATAACATCTCGAAATCCTCTATCAAGAAGAAAAATATCACCTCTTCTAAAAAATGAACTTATACAAGATCCCTCATTATTTAAGTTTAAACTTGTGATTGTAGCATCATTAAGAGTGGCTTTGTATGGACCAAGACATTCCACAATGTGGCCATCGCAACACACAATCAAAAATGGTTTAACTAGGTTGTCTAGTTTTTGCAAACTGTAGGTTTGTTTCTGAAACAAATAATTTGAACTACTTTGCACAAAAATATAGGTAGCATCACATATAACTATTGCAGGTTTAACATCTGTTGGCAAATCAGGATTACTAAACAGTCCTTCTGGTATAATCTTATTTCGAGAAGCAACATCTTGTACAGTAAGATGATTAAATCCTAAGTGCAAGGGGACAAAATCACTCATTAAACAATTTCTTGCTTTTGACATCCACCGTTCTAAAGTGGTTCGAGGTTTATTAAAAAGAGTAGCCAACCTTTCATTACTGTCACCAGTTCTTACCTTAACTAAATATATGCACAAGGCTATAGAAGCATTTGGTACCTGTTCTGCTAGATTTGGGATACTGTTAAGTAAATCATAAAACTGGTCAGCATTGAATCCAAGCCAATAATGACATAAATATGGAGGCATCATCCTAATATTAGAAAAATCAAATCTGTTATTAGCTGCTCGCTGCATCATAGTCATAATATTATCAAATTGACTACCAGTAAAATCCCTCAATTGGGAGGTTAATTCATTCCAAGAACCGTGATCCAAGTGGTGACGACAAACACGTGCACCAGATGGTACATAGAATTTATAATGATACAATAATAAATCTTTTATAGCACATGGTACAAGTAGACATTCATTTTCAAAACAATTAACGAATATGCAGTGGCCAGATGTGTTTGCAGCACGTCTATATAAAGATGATGTGATTTTTGGTGCCGCTAATTGAACTGCTATTGGTCTTGAAGATGGAAGTGGAGGTGGCTCAGGAATATTGAAATCATCACTTGACACAGCATGTGCTACAGTAGGACGATTTGAATCATGCTGCTGTTGCCTCTGTACTTCTCTCATAGCTGATCTCCAACATGCAGCACATACACGTTCCATTCTGGAAACCTAAAAAAAATGAGGTGCTTAAATATTTTTTCTGTTAGCCCAAGTAGACAGATTCTGTATTAGACACTCCATATTTTCAATAAGATACTAATAAATATTTACCAAGTGCAGTGGAACCAGTCTCATTAAAATGTTTCTTTCTTGTCGATCATGTCGCACAGGGTATGTTCTTGGTGCTCGTAAGATAGAATTTCCACAAGGAAAGCAGATTCTTCTATGTCCAAGAGCAGGCAAAGGCATAGCACTTCCTTCGCTCATTGTGTTAACTCGATTTTGAAGCAGTCCAAAACACTCGGAACAAATTATACTTCCTGGAGACAGCTACAATCAAAAAAATATATTTGAAAAGAAATATAAAAAAAGGTCATTAGAATATAGTATAATAGAATGAGCAAAGGAATGTCACAATCACCGCCTTCAAGTCTAACTGAATGGGCCGCACATCATAATTATATTTTGTGCTTAAAGCATGGAGTGCTTCCAACGTCAGAATTGTGACATTGATTTTATGCTTTCATTTGTCTATGTTTTTAATATGTGATTTATAAAAAGCAAAAATTAAAATATAAAATCGAGAGAATGACTGGGTAGGTTTAAACTGTCTGAGAAATCAAGAAATAGACTGATAGGTATGAAAACGTCAAAAGAATGTGCTTACCTGAGTAGGAGTTATCCATGACTGTAACACATTGATCATCTGAGTAGTAGCTTGTTCCAAAGAATACCTGCGTTGGTTTCTTAGGATTGCAAAAGAACAGTTGATACACCGGTTTCGCCGGCCGATTGTTCTTGTTGTCGGTACCTCACGCGAAGTGGTCGACATTTTCAGTAGTCGCTAAGTAGTACAGTACAGTACAACAAAATACGAATCACACACAAACTTCAAACAAAGTGAAAACTTCCTGGCGTAAAACGTCCTGGCGTAAGATTCACAATTTCACATTAAAGTTAGCGATAGTGATTGAAAACAAGAAATAAACAAATAGTTACAATGAATATCACAATTACTGTGGAGAGTAGGACTCGATCAACACAAAACAACTGTAATACTTAAATCGCAATGAACAAACTTAGCATGCAGTATGCACCACGCGCAATTGACATTGGACTTTTTGACAATGACAATTCGATTTGAGACACCAACACCAATGTTGCCACTTTAGATTTTAAATGAAAATCGATTACTCGAATAAATACACTCGACACATAATTATTTCAAATGACTGATTTAGTTCTATAATCATTAATTTATTAAAAAGGTTCGATTTATATCAAACCGAAGCAAGATAATTAAAAAAAATCTATGCAATCATTCATATATTATGTATCGTTAGCCAACAAAGTGAAATTGCTTTAAAAAGTTTTGAAAGCAAAATAATAAGACTACTGTGAGACTGTGTGTGTGAAATACTAATTATTTCACACCACAGTAGTATCATCTCGCTTTATTATGTATAAAAACCCCGCGATTTACCTTTCCAATGACTTTACATTTATATTAATTTGTAATCGTATGCAAAAAAAATCGATTAGAGTTGTCAATATATTTACTTATTTTGATTTTGGCAACACTTTAACGTAAGAATAGCCGGCAGTAGGTAATTCATTTTATCAAAACAATTTCATAACTTATTAAGTTTACAAAATAAACCCCTATACAAAATTGACATTCTAATTGCAGAATGACTTCAAAAATAAAGAAAATAATTGTAATATAATTTTTATCTTGATGCATGAGAAAAACCAGTACCGTTGATGGTCATGATCCTTTACTTGGGGTAGGAGTATAGGGCGGACGAAGTAGCTAGAAAAGAAGTACCCTCAGTCTTTTTAATAGGTTTTTATTGTTCATTTTGGTAGCATAACCTGCAAATTTATAAAATACCTACAGACCCTAAGTCCTTGTTAACACAGCACACAATTCCTCAGAACACAATGTCAAGTGGAAGCGGAGAAAGCAGTCGCAAGAAGAAAAAGCGGCCCCCGCCACCCCCGCCGGGCACACGGCCCTGCCCCTCGCGGTTCATACCGGCCGAGGTCGCCGGCGTCATGCTGCCCGACGAGCCGCGCGCCGGGTACGACCATGAGATGGACCGGGACAGCGAGCTGATGAAAGCCGTCATGAATATGTACCCTGAAGGTTTGTACACAAAGTTATATGCAAGCAAATGAGGCAGTCATATTATGACTGCCTAGTCATTGGCGAGTGGCCGCAAGCGCGAGCGCGACTGCTGAACATGAGGTCCTGGGGTCGATTCCCGGGTCGGGCAAAGTGTTATTAGGTCAGTAGCAGCCACGGAGTGTGAATTAGCGCCTTCTACATGGGACTTAAACATACTGCCTAACACTTCGCGGATTACAGGCGTGATGTTATGTTACAATGCATACATTTACACATTGTTCCCATGGCGGTACGCAGCTGGCTACCTTGAGGTTTCGTATATAACTATGTATTTACTTTGTAGATAAGATATATGTAATATCTATGATCTATGTTATATATTTTTTCAATTGTATAAGATAAGGAGTGAAAAATAGTAATCGATCGGGTACAGTGGTTTTAATAATTCTAGTTCCCTATAATTATGACGATTACCACCATTTAGACCATTAGGGCGCGTGACGCGATTTCATTATTGAAGGCTCCAAAACATGTGAAAGAAATAATTACGGCGTAATAAATCAATACGTTTATTTTATTCGGATAATTCGGTAGAGATTAATGTGTCGATCAATCGTGGAATAGGAGACGGCCGTCATAAACCAAAATGCTGCAGGGTCGCACTATGCCCGTGTCGAAGAAATAAAGACGCACATGTCGACTATCAGTAAAATGCGGCTGATAATATAATTTGTACACTATTGAGCCTTGGTGCTATGTATTTTGTGTCCTTACATACTCCTATTTGCTTCGTTCACGTTTATACATCTGCTCATCACACGCTGTTTGCACGTAGGTGCTACGCACCTTTTTTTTTGTTAAATGGTGGAAAATGCCTAATGCGTACCGCACCGTACAGGGGGCACAGTTTGGTTATGTGGGGCTTACAGCCACTAAAAAGCGATGAGACTACTGTCGTCTTGGTGGATGAACCGCGAGAACTGCAAAGCATGACGTTCGCGACCCACCCATCTATCGCCTCCTCACGCGCTGCTCTCCTGCGATGGATCGCTTCAGCTTGCGAGTCCTCCACCCTGACGCCTCCTTCTCCTCCTTCCTCGCCTCCTGCGAGATGACGTGCTCCAGGAGGATGCCACCACTGCGATTCAGTAACTGACTCCTGTAACACAGGTTTCACCTATAAGGAGACAGGGATTCAAATGAAAATGTATAACTTTTTTCTGAGTCAATAAAAATATTTTATTACTAGATGTACCCGGCGTTGCATTGCGTTGTTTTCTACCTACCTACAATCTACCAAATTTCAAGAGTTTAGCACAAAAAATGAAGGACTTTCATAGCGAGACCTCCTTAATTCGGCCCTTTCGCAAAATCCGTTCTTAGCGGACGTCTACTAACTATAAACTACTGCCTAATTTCATCTATATACGTCATGCGGTTTTCGATATTTCGTGATGAGGGAGTGAGTGACCTTTCGTTTTTATATATTTAGATTCGATTTATTTTACTGAGCAAGCGCACAGCGACATCTATAAACTAGAGTTAGAAATAAAAGGGTTTCTTTTAAACCGGTTTGGTGACATACTGTACCGGACTCAAGTTAAGACTATAATATAAAATTAATTAAGTTTCACTTCCTGTTTTGTGGGTCCACATCATAATTTGACGAAATTTGCGTGTGCTGGCCTACATAATCAGGGTATGTATCATAAACTCATAATTTTAAGTTTCCTGACAAAAAGCTTGGCCAGCTAAGGCTTCCAAGAAGATGAACGTAGTAGCATTATCATAGTTTAACTACATTATGGTATTGTTACAATGTGATCAACAATCTATTCGCCTAATACAATGGAATTATACGGCTAGAGACGTTTCTTTTCTATCATTTTATCACAAGGCGTTGATGTATTTAATTGTTTATTAATAGATTTTATGACAATCAAACCTTCACAATATGTTTTATCCTTCAAAATAAAATTATTATTATATTTTCACTTTACCCGCAAAAATTATGATAGCTCGGCTAAATGCATGATATAAATATAATTTATAGCCTGTAGCACCTACTAATAATGTAGCTTTCGTTCTCCTACATAAAAACTCACAAACAAACTTTACCTCTTTATAATATTAGTATAGATAGCGCAGGGCTGGGCTGGCTGGGTCGGTATTCGGTGAGAATATTTTTTAATTTCACGAATAAATGACTCAGAAAAAGATTATTAAACCGGAACTACATATACGTATAAATAATCACACCGCTATTACAGCTTGGTTAAGTTTCATTCTTTAGTGTATAGAACGAACAGTTATTAGTCTATGTTATTCATAGCATGGTGTACGTTCAACGGGCACCATGCTATGAGCCACAATTATTCGCAAGGTTTTATAAACTCTGCCGAAGCAGAGTATTTCAAAAATACATAAGACTCATTTGAGTGTTCCCCTCCACGGAAATCTTTAGTAAAAGGCGAAAGATTTATGCGTTTTGAAGGGAAACCAGAGATAACGAACTCGCTCGGTGCGAGACACCCAACCAAGCGCCGGAGAATCTTAACACCGCGATTCAGGAACGTGACGTCAGCGCACAGCGACATCTATTAACGCGAGCTGGAACTAAAAGATTTTTTTAAACCGCATTATTACATAGAGTGATACAAGATTTATTGGCGCTCGATTGGTGTTGATACAAAATTACAAAAAGACGTTATTGGTGCACATTTTTTAAACTGTTTTGTGATATGTATTGAAAAAACAAGATGGTGGGGTTTTTTTTTACTAATAATAATCCATTTATGCAACAATGACACTCACGGTGACATTTTGAAGGGAAACCAGAGGGGTCAAACTTGCTGAACACAAGAGATTCAACCAAACGGCAGAGAATCAAGCGACATATGTTAACGGACGTTAGAAATAAATGCGTTTTGCTTTTCAACGGGTACCGAATGTACCACATTTTTACATAATGTAAACTGGCTAGGAAAGTCCAGGCTCCATAATTATCTAATAGCATAAGGTCTCCATGGTCCTTTGTGGAACTTGTATTCGGTAGATCGGTGAACAGTCTCCGTTGTGAGCGTCTATGTTTCGGCACCGTAGGTCATCGTTGGCAGGACATATTGTTTGAAAATATGGGTTTTTAAACATTAGGATATGTATCACGGCACACAGGGTTTAGTTGTTACGGAAAGTGAACCATGCTATTCTTAAAACTTGCAAAATGTATATTACAAGAAAGGTCAGTTTAGGCCTCCAATATTGTTGAATCATTGTTAAAAGTAATATGGTGTAGATAAGAAAATAATGTGGTCAATAACATCCATGCAGCGACGTATTTTTGCTAGAATTTTGTCATCAGGCGTGGTAATAATGGAGTTGTTTAGTTTATCAATAACATGATAATTTACAATACATGACACGGACATCTACGCTTGGATTTCGTTCTGAAGTAGAACAAACATCAAGCATGACATGTAATTTTATAGTACTACAACAATACAATACACCGTGAAATTTTGCAGTATGTGTACAGACTGGGCTGTTGTGACAGGTATTATAAACTCTGCCGAAGCAGAGTATTACAAAAATACAAAAGACTCATTTGAGTGTTCCCCTCCACGGAAATCTTTAGTAAAAGGCGAAAGATTTATGCGTTTTGAAGGGAAACCAGAGATACCGAACTAGCTCGGTGCGAGACACCCAACCAAGTGCCGGAGAATCTTAACACCGCGATTCAGGAATGTGACGTCAGCGCACAGCGACATCTGTTGTTACAATGTGGTACCAAGTAAACGTGTTTGGAATAAAATATACGCGGGCTTTATAATGCTTGGGAGTTCGTTTAAATAAGGGAAAATATAACAATAAAAGCTAGGGTGTGGTCACAATAAGAAATATCTATTTAATCAATGTTTATTAAATATTATCTACCCCTTTAGACACACTTACCAAATTAGAGCGCAGAGCATTCGGTATGTGTTTATGTTATTGAAAAAATCACTTTATAAAAAGTGTTATAAAGTCCAAAGTTCTACAAATATCAACATAGAATAACGGAACTTTAACCGTCCTTGAGCGTATCCTCGTTTGAGTAACTAATAATAAGTTTTATTATTCCATATAATAGTTAAATATTTTATTTAGTGAAATGTCTTGATGTAGATAATAAAGAATATTGTCAATCTATCTATAAGTCTGCATTGATCTTCATCCCGTCTATTTAAACCACATAAGATGGTTGGTCAGCAAAAGAAAAATACCAAAAAGAGAAGGGGAAAAGGGATAGTAAAGTCGTAGTCTAACAATTATTTGACATTGACAGCACCTTTAAGTCGTAGCAGTAAGGTCAGTTTTAGTAGCGCAAAAGGTAACGCTTGTAGTGACTACAAAGCAGGTTGTGTTCCTTCGTTTCTCCCCACCTTTGTGAGAAAAAGGTTATGGGTAAAGTGCTTAAAACTTTATAAGGCACTTTGAATGTCATTGACAAGGGGCGCTGTTGGTAAACGTTTTACGGAATAACATAACATAACATCACATCTGTAATCTCCGAAGGGTTAGGCAGAGGTGTACCTAATAGTACACCCACATTTCGCCAGTTATGTTTAAGTCCCATGTAATATGGGTGAGCCTATTGCCATCAACTGGACACAAAGGCAGACGCTGTGTCTGTCCGTGCTATTGAGAAATTCGTGATGGAAAAACACAATAACTCTGCCCGACCCGGGAAGCGCGTTAGTTCCGATTTTGGCCACGCGCCAGAAGATCCTTGTACAATTATTTATTTATGGTTCCAGGCGAAGATGTTCGCCATTGCAGTGAATTTCTACCGCTGATGCAAGCCAAGTCCTGGACGAAGGGCGTCCCTCATCGGGATTGTTACAATCATGTCAATCCTTCCGATTCTATTGGTAAGTGTTATATAGAAAGTTTATTTTGGAAATAAACTCTCGTGCCCGCTTTCACAGGCTAAGAGACGCCTAAATAAATAATAGATGGATTTTCAACAATAGTACTCGGGCATATATTTTGATTGAAAAGAGTGTCCATGGAGTTTCTTGCCCATTCTTCTCCATAGAGATCTACGCTTTGGAATGGGCAACTACAGTACTTTCACAAGTTATTATGCCTTGTGTCTGGGACTGTAGCTTCGCCTTCTTTGTTTTTCTGACATTCAAAAGTGCCTATTATGGTCTAATTGAAATAAATGCTTTGAGTTTGAGTTTGCATTGATTAAGATGTCGATGAGTCTTAGTAAAAACGGGCATTAGCCTGCTACTCACGTAATTCGGAAACACGAAGATTACCGAAAGGCAAAAACCTTTCCTGTTTCGATCTTCAAGGTTAAGCTGCGCTTGCCAAGGTCGTTCCATGGATCGGTGACCATCATTACATACCGAGTTACCTACGTGCCTCGGAAAGCACGTTAAGCCGTTGCTCCCGGCTGTCATTTTTAGATCTTTGGTAGTCGTTGCAGGTAGTCAGTGGCCCGAAAGTCTGACAACCAGTCTTCTTAGGAGATATCGTATTACCCAGTACGAACTGGGTTGTGGAGGTCAGATGCATCCGGTTAGACTGGAAGCATACCCCAATTAAGTTGGGAATAGGCTAGGCAGATGATGATGTTGTCCCAATGCTGAGGAAAGATATCTCTCATAACCTTCCCCTCTTTTTCTGAGATTTTTTCTCCGGGCAATCTAATTTAAACCCATTAAAACTCACCAGTCGTTTCCATTCTCAGGCAACTGCTACTCGGCTACCACCAAAGGAATACGTCTGGTCAACATGCCTCCGAAGAGGAGGATTCCTCCCAAGTTGTTCGGACCCCTCGGTCCTGGCGGGGAGATGCAGTTCCCTCCGGTCAAGTCCTGGGCGGAAAGGGAGAAAGAGAGACTGAAGGCTATCGAGGATTCGAAGAAACCTTATAAGATTCAGAAAGGTGAGTGTAAATTGTCATCATTTACCTGCGCTCGCTAACGGGCGGGCAGAGACTAATAGTAGTCTCGTAGAGTATGTTACAAGCCCGTTATTTCAGTAACCCATTTATAAGAAAGAGAGATAAAGCAAGTTACAAAAATTAAGTCTTCTAATCAGCTAACAAACTTCTTCTAAACAGCTACAGAGAAAAGCGGTCCACTCAAACTACTCTCTATTTTTTTTGACTCCTTTAAATCAAATATTTTTTTACAAGTATTACTAGTTGTAAGAATGATTTAATGAAAGCGCACTTTGTCTTTGCAAATACCTTCGAGTGATACAGGTGAGATGTCAAAGTTAAAAGCAGAACCATAAATCTTTTGAAGTAAACAGCGAATCTCAAAACAATTAACAAGTCATGTAAAATGTTCTTAGTAATGGAGTATTTAGACTTACGTAGGTTGTTACTATACAAATTGTTGAGTAATACTGAAACTCTTTTAATAATATAATAATAAATCAATTTATTGACACACACAAGTTAGGAAACATACAAACAAGAAAACAAAACAATGATAGTTAAAAGAGTGCAAAACTAGAAGTAGCCGTGGGCCCCAAACTAGGCACAGCCTGTATCTTGGTGGCCCAGTATAGACAGAAATGGTAGATTGAGATATGAATGCTTTGTTGCAGAGCCAAATAAATAATGATTGACTTCCTTAACAGGTCTGGTTAAGCTAGAAGATCTAGTTTCCGGTGAATACGACAGAAGGAAAGCTGCCGAAGCAGATGCTAGAAAGAAAAGAGCCGCGAAGAGAAAACTAGACAAGGAAGCAGCGGAGTTAGCGGCACAGGAGGAGTTTAAAAAGTAACGGTCATCTCAAACTGCAAGTAACGAGTTGCAGGCTCAACTGTAACAGCGGTTCCAGACTAGCGTTTTTTTTTTGCGCGTATACAGGGTGTAAACGGACCCTTCACGAAGCCGTCAACCAAGCATTATGTACATCAAACTAAGTCACCCTACGAAAAAATTATTGCTGGGAAACGACTTTTTTTTTTGGCTGAAAAAATACTTTTTCGGTTAAACTCAATGCAACGCACTCAAAACATGGTGCTGATGGATGCTTTGAATAGTAAACGGGTCATGGAGGTAATTAAAGTAAAATTAAAACCTTAAAAAGTAGTATTTAAAAAAAAACTTGTGAAAAAATTGGAACTTTGACCTCCAATATTTCCGTAACTAGTAGGTTCCCAGGTATGGTCCAGAACAAAAAAAATATCCCAATGATGGGCAGAATATGTGGTTTTCGTTTTCGTTAAGGGTATTTTTACACCCTTTATATCGGCTAACGAGATTACACGAGGCTCTTTTTTTAATGGCTTCTCGCAGGTCAACCTGTGAGGCTGGCTTCTGCTTAATCAAACAATCCTGTGGGTGCCTTGAGTGTAAGGCCTCCAGCCAGGGGCAAAAACTTATAAACTAAACGACAGCGCGCTACGGGCGCCCTGTGGGGTACGAGCCTCGGCTTAGGGCGTCTCTGGAGAGGGCAGCAAAGGGACAGACTGGATCTGAGTGAGATCATTATTTAGGAGCTGATTTAAAACTACTGGCTCAGCATCGCGAGCTGACTCGAGCTAGGGTTGGGTGGGGGGTGTCTTTCACGGCTCACTATTATACGAGCTTCTAAGTCGACGTTCGTACGAGTTGCGCCATTACGAGCCTACACGCGCTCCCAAAAACGGGGTTACAAAAACGATAACCTGAAACAGCCCTATACTACGCATCACAACCATCTTCATCTTAACGTGTCCATGGCAACCTAAATTGAGTCGGCCCAGAATATGGCTACTTCATTAGCGTATTCAGTTCCTGTACCGTGCAGAAAACAGAATATTCAGGACATGGTATCATGTTCCTAATCGTTTGTGGAACAGCTTGACCTGAGCAGGTTTTCCTTGTTCCGACTAAGCTTGGCCCGAGTCGACCGGCCCCGGGTATGTATACATTTTCAGATAAGCCATAAACTATTTTCTCAACTATCTCAAAATCATGATCATATTACAAAAACTTTATACAGGGTGTAAAAGGACCCTTCACGAAGCCGTCAACCAAGTATTAATTCAAGTTCATCAAACTAAGTAACTTTACACAAAAATTTTTGCTGGGAAACGATTTCTTTTTTGAGGTGAATAATCACGTTTTACTGTAGGACTCAATGTAACGCACACAAAACATTGTGCTGATGGATGAATTGAATAGTACGGGGGTCATAGAGGTGTTTAAAGTAAACAATTTACATTAAAAACAAGTATTTAAAAAAAAACTTGTGAAAAAGTTGGAACTTTGACCCCCAATATCTACGGAACTATAAGGTTCCCAGGTATGGTCTAGAACAAAAAAGTATCGCAATGACGGGGAGAACAAGTGCCTTTGGGCTTCGTTAAGGGTCTTGTTACAACCTTTATAGCGTCTATCAAACCTGTCATCTATGTTTGTTACTTCGCAGGCGTTTAGCTAAGCTACAGTTCGAGGAGCCGCGCGACCCGGATCAGCAGATGAAAGAAATGCTGGAGGTCACTGTGGAGGAGCATTACCGGTACCTCATGCCGGAAGCCTTAAAAAGAATCGAATTTTATTTAAATATTGTGAGTTTTGCTCCCTTCCACTTCATTGTCATCATTTAGCGGAAAGACACCCCCCAATACACAAGGTGCAGTTTTGCATCCTGGTCAAATTCAAGGAGGTATCTATGCTAATGATTCTCGACCCGAGTCAATAATAAAATGGGTAGGTATTTTATTTGGCAATGGACGTAGTAATCGTTTGTACCGCGCAAACAGCACACGGTGGATCCGTCCCAACGGTGACAATCTTAAATACAAAAATCTCGTATCTCGGTGTTTCTGGTCGCACTCCTCCGAAACGGCTCGACCGATTTTTATGACTTTTTTTTTGTATATTTGGTAGGTATGAGAATAGGTTGTAAAGTATATTTCACACCACTAATACCACGCGAAGGGAGGTCACAGGGCAGAGCTAGTAATGTATATGTTAACGGAAAAGTATGTAATCCGTCATTGAATACAATTCCTAGGAAATGTGTACAGTTCCTAAAATAGATAGGAAATCTATTATATATTTTGTAATATGCACATTTCCTCTGAAATCTATACATTTCCTAAATAGCGACCGGAATTGTATTACATTCTTGATGTTTTTAAGTATAGCGGGGATAGCGGTGCGAGCAGCGACTACACACAGTTGAGAGCGTCTATCGTACTCCTATTGTGTATGTTACCCTAATTCACTACACACCACACCATCATAAACCATTTATGGCATTGTGCCAAGGAAAACTTAGTATGTAAGAGTAAGCGAAGCGAGCTCGGGACTTGGGGCACCCCGAATCTGGACAAGTTAGGTTTTGTGTTAGGTGGGTTGGGAGGGGGCGGGATTCTTAAGAGCGAGTAAGCGAGCCAACGAAGACACCGCGATCCCCTTCGTGTTAGGTTATTTTAAACCCTGTAGACAGAAATAGGGGCCCCGCGTAGAGGGGCTACTATGCCGACTACGCCTTATTACAAAATTTTGATATTTACCTTGACGTTGATTTTATTCGTGTTTTATTTATTTTATTCACAGAGAGCTTTCGTCTTTATACATTTCCTAGTGTCATCTCGGAAGTACGTACAATTCCTAGGAAAGACATACATTTCACAGAAAATGTGTGTATCTTAGTATCTTAGAAACATTATTTTACACATTTACTAAGTAGACTCGGAATTGTATATATTTCCTAGGAATTTGGGTGGTTACGTTCGGGTCTTATGTGTTAAGTAGCGCGTCTATGGCCAAAAACTGGCTAAAGTTCCAGTCATCGGGCTGCTTTCGCTTTTACTGCAAGGACAGAAAGCTTTTTCTGACAGGCCCCAGCCGATTCTGCGTCAATAAGCGACGTTACTCCCTAAGATGACGAACTTATTTCTACTCCTTTTATTCTTCCTTCCAGCGTTAATTTTTTTTTTCTTTTCCAGTCATTAGTAGGCAAGCAGCTCCCTGATTTCCCAATAGAACTATACAACCGCGCTAAAAAAGCCGTGGACAAACAAACAGCGCACATCAAGAAGCGCATGCTCATCCTGACGTGGCAGGCCGTTGTGCGCCAGAGCGAGGCCGAGATCAGGGACTTCTTCGTGATGGCTATGAAGAGGTGCTTATTTATACGAGTACAATGATCACCTGATGATATTTCCATCGTCAAAAATGTCCTTTTGACCCCTACTTAACATGTTCAGGAGATGAATTTTCAAATATCTTTCCTTAGTGTTCAACTTCATTGTATAGGGAACTGTTGTGCAAAAGTTCATGGACGTGTCACTCGCGAGGTGGTCAACCGGTCATACATGCACGCCGGTTGCGAGTACTAGGCATCTGATTTTTCTAAAGAATATTACGATACGTTTCAATTTATGTTGTGTGTTTATATGTTTTAACCCCCCAGGTGCATCCTTGTATACATCCTGCAGGACCCGGGGGAGCAGAAGCGGCTGCAGATCCCGTTCCTGCCGGCGCTGTGGCCCGCGCACGTGGTCCGAGCCCCGGTCCCGTGGCACACTCCCTACCTGAAGGCCAAGGAGGCACTGTTCCACCGCTACTACCTCGGCAACCCCGTGATGCTGGAGCTCAGGCGCATGTGGCAGGAGAGGTGAGTCAATACTAGAGTCAGCATTGTTGCAGTGTAAGAGAGACGGAGCTGTATCTTCCTGAAAGCCCTATCTACTGAAATATGGGCATACGAAAAGTAATTGTTGTTTATACAATAAAATGAAGCCGTTTTCCTAGGAAGCGAGTCAAACGAAGGACTGCAGATAGTGCCCAACTTAACTGAAATACCAAAACATGCTGATGTGCTTAACCGACATGTCATAAATACGGCTTTTATTTTTTAATCCTTTCAGATACCAAAAAATGTACATAGTGGACATGGAAAAAATGCAAGCCGAGATCCCCTTCCCGCAATACACGACCGACTTCTTTGAGAACTTGACCAAGCTGGCGGCGGCCACTAAGAAAGAGCTCGAGGAGAACTGGCTCATCGATGTGGCTGATACAATGATTAAGATGAGGCAGCACTGGTCCATCTACGTGGCTAAGAGGAGGAAAGAGTCCACCTTCAAAGTGGAAAGTTTCTTTAGGTTAGTCAGTTCAGTTTAGTCGGGATGGTGCCTTGCCAAATAGTGAACGTAATCATTCCATCATTATATTTAAATTATGCGGGATGGGATGGAATTACGGCTTGATGGAATGCCGTGAAGATGACAGGATGCCATTTCAAATAACCGAGAATGTGCTACTTTACTTAAACCTCAACCATACTTGTAACCTTGACATATATACAAGGTGTAAACGTACCCTTCACGAAGCCGTCAACCATGCATTCTGTACATCAAATTAAGGAACTACACGAAAAAAATATTGCTGGGAAAAGACTATTCATTGGGGTGGCGTTACGTTTTACGGAAGGACTCAATGTAACGCACTCAAAACATTGTGCTGATGGATGTCATTATCATCATCATCATCATATCAGCCCGGTATCACCCACTGCTGGGTATAGGCCTCCTCTTTTTTCTGCCATACTTCCCGGTTCTGTACGTCTGATGGATGTGTTACAGTTAAAATCCGTTTTTAGTTATAACGCGTTTTCTGTAGTTAAAACTAGTTTTTACTAACTGCCTTGTAACAACCAGTATTTCCTAGTTATAACTAGAATTTACAACATCATATGATGATGTGTGAACGTGTGCCACGTTCCCGCGTTCCAACATTACGAAGGTAAGTTTATGATTGCTCTGGATTTGGTTCTCGAATTTTATGATTGCTATGGCACGTTATTTAAATTCAATAGTAAGCTTGCGAATGTGTTTGTTATGTGAATTAAGTGATCGTTATGATGTTTTTTATGACACGTAATCACAACTTTCTACTGCTTTTAAATTCGGCTATATTTATGATTTTCTGACTTTTTCTGATCGCTATGGCTCTGATTGCTCTGTCCAAAAAGACCAGAGCGATGATATTTTGCATTAATTGTATGTTATAAATCTATTTTAAGTAGTAGTACCGGACTGTAATAATGAAAAACGATGAACTATGCATATAACCTTTAATTTAAAACCTTTCCTGGGTTTCTTCGGATAACCTAAACCCATAAACAGATTTTGATGTATTTTACCTTGATGATGCCTTGCATTTAGCTACCACAACTGTAACCCCTTCTCTAAAATTTTATCGCAACTATTGTTGCAGATTGAAATCTTGCCTCGAAATAAATTATCTATTGAAGAAAAACGTCTTAGGAAGAAATTGGCTGAGCGTCGCGTAGAATGGCCAAGATAAAAAATGATCCAGATCTATACGCACAATGGCTTGTAAAGTCAATAATACATTTCTCTTACATATAATCTTGTACACGTACACTGACTATGAATGAAATCGGCTAAATAAATAATATTTTATCAATGTTTATTTTTTTGTTTCACTGATTTCACCATTTATGATCATTCCGGCACCAATTATGATTGCTCTGGTCGCGAAATTTTTTGAACTTAAATATTTCCATAACTGTTTGTGTAAATTGAAGGCCACTAGTAAAAATATACCATTTGAATATCATTCTTTTTAATAAGATACGTAATTACCATTAAAAATCAATATCTGAAAAGCACCAGAGCGATCATATGAATACGCCCGTTTTGGAGATTAACCCTATACTAATTAAGATCCTGGTCTATGCTGCCACTGACCGTTGTCGTGCTTGTTAAGTGACAAAAGCCCTATGTTTCAGGTGTATTCGTGCGCTGATGTCGAATCAAGTTCGCAACCTGGTGGAGAGGAGCGTCTACCATTTCGCTGAACATCTCAATATTTATTTTGTAAGTGATTGTTCTGTCTAAATATGAGATCTAATTAAATAAGCCAGTTGCACTCACCACAGATGTCAAGTGCCGTTATTACTACTATTTTGAATGTTTGAGAGGATGGGTGTTGTTACTCTTTCACACGAAAACACTACTGAACGGATTTGGGTGAAATTTTGCATACAATTTAGTTTATTAACATAGTATACTTTTTTATCTTGGTGATACGATCCCGTGAGATAATTACCGAAATCCACACGGGCCAAGCCGCGGGCATAAGCTAGTTTAAACATAATAAATGATTTGACGAAGTTGCCTTTCAGGAAGGCAACAACTACGAGGGTCCGTACCTAGACTACACGTTCAACAAGCGTCCAATTCTGCGCATCAAGGCGATCGCACACCCCGGCTCCAACAAAATCACCTTCGACCCTGAGCTGGAAAACCTGAAGAACTTCGTGGTGAAGTGCTTCCAAACCATCATCAACGTGTCCAAGTCGCTGCCGGCCATCGATAAGATTATGTATCCGGGTAAGTAATATCAGCGTTAATTATAATAGAATACTTAAGGTTCATATTAAAACAATATTACCTTCGAACCCGAGCTGGAGAACTTAAGAACTTCGTGGTGAAGTGCTTCCACGTCATTGCTCAACTGTGTTGGGGTCGGCTTCCAGTCTAACCGGATGCAGCTGAATACCAGATTTTCAAGCTTCTTACTACTCATAACGACTGTCAAAGATCTACAAATAACAGTCGGGATCAATGGCTTAAAATTATATATATGTGATGGTCACCCATCCACGGACCGACCTCGGTAAGGCTTAACCTTCGATCGACCCGTGCAGCTGTTATTATTACACGAGCCCCTTCGAGTTATTAGCGAAGTAAGTACCTTAATTATAAAGGAAAAAGGTTCGTGTTAGCATGAAACCCCTTTTTACATATACTCATAGGAATATGAACATTATTTGCATAAGCATAAAGTACATATTCAAGCGTTAAAAATATAACGGCGCGCTTTCATGTAGGCACTCGTTTAAATGTCCCCTAATCTTAGTGAAAACGTGTGTTCTTCTTCCTCAACCTTTGGTAGACGGAAGAATCGATCAAATGACAGATCAACAAAAGGAATCTGTCGTGAAGCCTTTTGGTGAAGAATTTTGGTGTTCTCACCCGGTCGTAGAGCGCGATGCCCAACATGTCGCGTTCCATAGCTTTTTGAGTGACTTGTATGCGGTGCATACTTGCATAGTATAAGTCCCGTCACGTAAAAAGTACGCTGAGCGACAGTGTAGGGGGTGTGTTTGCGCACGTTGTACAATCACGTCCTAAACTTATATTATAAAACAATAGCTTAGTACTATAATTGTTTCATTGTAGAATCGTATTAGATACTAGCTACATAGTACTTTGGAAAAGGTTGGAATTAAAAAATTGAGAAAGTTTTTTTGAGCGGTCAGCGTTCTTTTTAAGTGACGGGACCTATATGTTTGGTGAGCGTCAAGTTTCAGCCCCATACGCCAACTTGGAGAACAGAGTGCTCAAACATGCAACGCTTCAGGTTAATTTTATCTTCGTACTTCATATTATAAACTCGAAAGTTTGGGAGGATGTATGGATGGATGTTTGTTTGTTACTCTTTCATGCAAATACCACTTAACGAATTTGGTTGATATTTGGTACACAAATAGTTTATAACCTGGATTAACACATTGGATATTCTTTTTCTCCGGCATCATATTATCTCATGTCATACTCAAACGAGAATCCAAGTCGTGAATGCCCAGCCAGCCCATGTTTATTTGACCAGCAACTACCCGCCCAAACCCGTACCTGATGCCTGTATACCTCGACGAGCGCTACATGGTGGACACAGTTTCGGAGACCCTTCGGCACGTGTCAGTGAACAGGCCAGGACCGCGCAACTTCCTCAGCAGCTTCAAGGAGTACTTCTACATCCTCAACGGAGAAGCCAAGGAGGCGCTGCTGGAATTCATGAAGCAGGAGCCTCCGCCATACTTGAAGGTAATTTAGGTGTTCATTAGCTTCCTCAGCTGGCCAGTGACCGTTACAAAGATCGCTCAGTATAGTAGTTAACTGGGTGACACCGGCTCGTTCTTGGATGCTTTTACATACCATATTATTATCCGTTGTTTTATTTAGTGAAAAAAAGGAATAAAATCTTCATCTCACAAAAACTGGCCAAGTGCGAGTTGTACTCGCACGCACACAGGATTCCGTAGTAGCAAACATATACAATAATATTTTGAAGGCTCATCCATATGTTGTATTGTATTACACTCAACAGCAAAACTAAATCTCATAGTATGTTAATGAAAAACAAAGTTATTGCTGCAGTTTAGTTAAAAAGTCCCATATCTCAAAAACTAAACATCAAATCTTATTCAAACCACCTTCATTTTTTTAGAATTTTCCTCCTCTTACTTTAGAAATAAGAGGGGTTGGGCGGAACACATTTTACCACTTTGGAAGTGTCTATCTTTCAACCTATCTATAGACACCCCCCGCACGTATAGGTTTTATGTTTTTTTTTAGTTCCATATATGGGGAGCCCTTTGGAGAAACTTAATCTTTTTTTTTTTGTTTACAAACCTACCAAGTTTCAATTGTGTAGTCCTAATAGTTTCGGAATAAAGTGGCTGTGACATATGGACGGATAATCAGTCAGACAGACTTACATGAGAATCTATAAGGGTTCCGTTTTTGCCAATCGGCTACAGAATCCTAAAACTGTCACAGAAAACTGAAATTGCAAGTGCTTAAATATATTGTAATTGTCAAAAATACCTTGATGTTGCCTAGATATCACGGTTACAATGTTTTTATGGGCAAATACAAGACATTTTCAAGAAATGAAAAAAGTTTTGTATTTTTTGCATATTCCCTATTAGGGTTGTGGGCATGCCCATCGTGCCCACTATGATGGATCCACGCTTTTAAGTACTTAAGACGCCAGAGAACAGAAATAGAGCCACCTGACATAATTATATTGCCTTTATGGTATTTTGCCAAAGTTTTGACTAATAATAAACCCAGTTTAACAAGCCGTAATCCGTAACACAGCCTTAACGGTCCTTAGTCGATATAAGGATCTCGCCGGCCAAGTTTGGATTGATTATTATGTTCTTAGCTTTTGCACAATGTTTTTAAAATGACCTGACCTTCGACAAAATAAAGGAAGTTCCAACATTTTCAATTAGCCCTGCCTGCAGTCTCCGGTTTTTGGTAGTCGGCGCAATATTAAAAATTGTAGTACTTACTATATAATTTGAGATATATTTCTATTCTGTTGTACTTACGTTCATTTTGACCAAGACCCTTTCCTCATCTTTTCTCAACCCCAGGACTACTCCGAACAAATCCACATGTACGAGGCACTCCGCGACGACATAGCCTTCCTTCGCCGAGATATACCGCTGAACATGATCATGTTGGACTGCGGGCCCGTCAACGATACCCTCTGGGACATCGTCAGCAGCTTGCGACAGTACATCGTTGACCACTTCATCTTGATCAACAGGAAGTGGAACAGAAAGTAAGTGTATACTTAACTTTTTTGTTTGTTTCGGTGTTCTTCGGAGAGTAGTCGGATAGTAAACACCGAAACCATCTAGTTTTTAAACAAAAATTATTTTAGACGTGTTATAGTGGTTTTTACAACCAATTTACAAAATAAATATCATTCACATGACGTCTTCCTTGTGCCGGGACACAGAACTCCTCTCTATACGAGCGAACGCACAAACAAATTACACCAAAAATTTGAAAACATGATATCCGTAACGTGTGGTATTACGGTCCACTTTCTACCATAAACAGGAGGCCTGTATCCCGGTAGTGAGATCAATACAGGCTGTTATGCTTTTTCCAGTATCTGCAACATCTACGAGGAGATGGCAGTCCGGGCGTCCGAGAGCCCGGAGACCACAGCCCAGCTGGTGGAGCTCATCAACTACATCATGGACTGCCGTGACAGCGCCATGTTCGACCTGCGCGAGAAGGCGCGCACTACTGCCGACCACGTGCTGTTCCTTATGGATCACGCGCACTTGAATTGTTAGTTTTGTACCAACCACACGTCTATGACTCTACATATGAACTATACAGTTATCCGTGTGATTAGGATATTTACAACAACCTGTTGAGTAGTAATAGATCCCCCCTTTCCAATGGAGGGACGATAAGGAAATTTTCCTTTGGTCCTCATAGCAATTTGATATTGACTGTGCTTTAAGCCGTAGCGTGGTTTCTGCTGTTGAACCACTAAAGTGCAGTTGAGCGAACTCGTCTGTTAGTATTTTTTGTCAGCAGCTAGCGATCTATATTGGCCTTTACGAATGAGAAATCATATTTAAGTAATCCATTTTTGATCCCCAGTTGAAGACGTAAACTTAAACACGCGCGTGTTCCTCTGGCCACTGGACATGGAGGAAACTATAGACCTGACGCTTAAGACCCTCAACACCAAGAAAAACATGGCGGAAGACAAGTTGAGGAGCCGGAAGACGATCTTCGAGGACAAGCTGAAGAAACATGAGAAAGATCTGGAGCTGTTCCGGAGGTTTGATCCGCCGCTGCTGAATCTCGATCTACTGAAGGATGCTGTGGAGAGAGTTGATGGGATATTTAGGAATTTGATGGTAAGTTGACTACACCTCCTCAAAATCGAGATCTAAGCCCAGCTACTTAGTTTTTGTTGGTTTCATGTCGAACCAAAGTAAATAGTTTCTCTTCCTTTTATCAACAGGAAGACAAACACGAAGCTGAGGCCATTATCAACGAGGAGACACTGTTGGATCAAGAAGTGTCAGTATACTACAGTCTGCAGACTATGCTGACTGGCATAGAGCCCTTCCACAAGCTGTGGCACACCGCGCACGACTTCTACGACGGATACGAGAAGTGGTGAGCAATCACTTGTGTTTTTCAGATATGGTAGACTCGTTTCGAATTCAAAGCTTTTTGATTTGTTTTACAGAGAGTCGAACATTAAAACTTTGTAGCTACTAGTGTTTTTTATGTATTATAGAAATTGTTGTTCAGAAGGCCACAAATATAATCCCAACAATGTTTAAAAAAAAACGCTGTCAAGTCAAATGTGCATATGTCGGATTTTCACATTGCTACCTCGTAAAGTGGGGTTAACGGCAGTAAGGTGTAGGGAGGAGCTGTGACGTAAACTGTGTATAACCCCAACTTGTTCTCTGTGCCCCAAAACATGCAAAGTGACCTAGGTGTCACTGACGATGTCGTGATAGTGGCAAAGTTTTATGCCAACACAAATAAACATGCCATCGTGCAAGCGACATGAAGAAGCCTTCCTCTTCGTGTAGCTGCTGCATATTGCTGGTTCCTCCACTATGACCATTTCCCAGGTATCACGGCCCCTTCCTAGGGCTGGACGCGGAGCAGATCACGGAGGACGTGGAGGCGTGGTGGAAGCTGCTGTACAAGCTGGGCAAGCAGCTGTACGAGTACCCCGGCGCCAAGCGCATCGCCGACATGGTGCGCAACAAGCTGGAGAAGTTCAAAGTTCTCTTGCCTGTGCTGTGTGCTATTTGTAATAAGGTGAGTTACTGTTCTTTTAATGGTCCTATACTTGAAATAAATGGTTCGACTTTGCTAACGAGAGTCTCTTCAGGTATTGATCGAGGCTCGTGGCAATTGAGCCATGTGCTGACACGACTATCGGCAGAATGATCGGGATGAGTCCACGTCCCACATATCGACAACCTCACGAGCGAAGTCAAGATACTTGATTTGCTTATCTTCTTGGCATGATGAGAACCTCGTGAGAGACGAGGTTCTCATCATGCGGTACCGTTATGTTAACAATCATTGCGCGCCGCTCTGATCGATCCACCACCACTATATCAGGCTTATTGGCATAATAGTCGTGTCGGTGATGATGGATTGATCCCAGTATAATGTGATACTGCCATTTTCGAGAACTGGGTCGGGCGCATACGTATAGTATGGCACTTCTGATACGACAAGGTTGTACTTCAAAGCAAGTTGCTGGTGGATAATCCTGGCAACGAGGTTGTGTCTATGCAAGCACTCTCCGTTAGCCAGACGAGAACCCAAAAATAATGTGTCGGATTGATTCTCCCAGAGGTGGCATGCCCGACATATCAACCATGTTATCCTTCCCAATGTATTTCCGGTAGTTATTCGTCATCATAAATTCATCCGTAATTGCACAGACAAAACCTTCGGGTTCTCCGAAGAGGTCCCCGGAACATAGCCAGGCTACGGACGCTGATAGGTCGACAACGGGCCCATGCAGGGCCCGGAAAAAGCATCTGCGGAGCTCATTACTCTGCCATACCTCCCTGCGGTCCTTAGTGTCAAGCACTACAGGCTTGCGCCAGTTCTCTTTATGCAAGGAGCTGGGTGAGGCCCTCGTCCACCGCGACCACATCCCGTGCATCCCTACGTCGACTTCTAGGAAATATTCCCAGAAACTGCATATCTCGCGATTGTTATAATTATTCTTAATCAAATTGTATTGGACACAAAACACTCCATACACATACACTTAAACTTTTCTTCTCCCTCAGGGCATGCGCGACCGTCACTGGGCGAAGATCAGTGACCTCATCGGCGTCGAGGTCATCCACAACCCAGAGACGACTCTCGCGGATATGGTCGAACAAGGGGTCCACGTGTTTGCGGCACAGTTGGAGGAGATCGAGCAATACGCTTCTAAGGAGTACGGGCTTGAGAAGGCGCTGAATAAGATGAAGGAGGAATGGGTTGGCGTGAAGTTCGAGATCGTGCCTTATAGGTGAGTGTGATATGTAATTGTATGAAGCATGGTTTCCATCAGAGCGGTGACGAGCGGAGCGGTGCGGAGACGTGCAAGATTTGACCAACCACAGGAAAGACGAGATGGGTTTCTAACAAATGTCGATTCTCGTATTCAACTCCACTCTTCACTTTGGTGGAAATCGGACCTCATAAACGAGCAGGCATGCGTAGTTGGTTGCTGCGACTATTTGTAGACCTTTGACAGTCGTTACGGGCAGTCGGAAGCCCGAGAGCCTCGAAATCTTCAGCCTCATGCTAGTCCGAAATCCATTCCATCTTTCTCCATCACCCAGGGACACCGGCGTGGGTATCCTGACAGGTCTGGACGACGTGCAGCAACTCCTGGACGACCACATCCTCAAGTCGCAGACCATGCGCGGCTCCCCGTACGTGAAGGCCTTCGAGGCAGACATGATCGGCTGGGAGGAGAAGCTCATCAGCATGCAGGATATATTGGACCAGTGGCTTACGGTGAGATTGTGTGGAGTTTTATGCATTTTTTTTAATCTTTCTGTTTGCAAGTGAATATAAAATCACTCTGCAACAACATTTTGCGTTATTGGAAACATTACGCAAAATGCTTTTTGCCGATATGGGCTATGCAAAACTGATCGGAGCGGTAATCGACCAAAATAAGATAACTCATTGATTTTGCATATTCCTCAGATGCATTAAAACTCCGTGTTTATACCCAAGACATATTAGAAATATTTATCAAACAGGTATTATTCATGTATGTATATTTATGTGTTGAGAATTTTATGTACACCAGTAATTGGTACCTACATAAGAACCCTAACTTGTACACTTTTATTGTTAAATAAATGTATATACTGTCGGCGATTTCGGCGAACCTATCATAAATAATCTTATGGATAAGAAGCTCATTTAATTTTTAAAAAGAATAAGCAAAATAACCTAGAACTATTTATTTTAACAAATCACAAAGTCAACACTATTACAAAAACCGTTAGATACCAAAATAATTAAGGAGCTCGTGGCTAAATAATAACAGCCGCTCGGGTCGTGGCTGCTACTGAGAAATTCCTGATGGAAAAACCCAATAACACTTTGCTCGACCTGGGAATCGAACCCAGAACCTCGTACTTCGTGTAATCGCTTCTCAAATTTCTCTTTCCCTAGTGCCAAGCCACCTGGATGTACCTCGAACCCATCTTCTCATCCGAAGACATCATGCGTCAAATGCCGACCGAAGCCCGAAACTTCCGAGACGTGGACAAGGAGTGGAGAGCTATCATGATTGCCACCACCAAAGAGCCCATGGTGCTGCCGGCCACGGACTACCCGGGGCTGCTGAAGTCGCTCAAGTACAATAACGCGCTGTTGGAGGACATCCAGCGAGGACTCAACGATTACTTGGAGAAGAAGAGACTGTTCTTCCCCAGGTTTGTAACTAAGCTATTTATTTTAACCTGTACAGTCACGAGCACCAATATGTATACACTTTCCTAAATTTAAAAGCAATTTCCGCGAGAAATAATGATTGAAGCTTGGAGATAGGATCTTTCACATAAAAATATGAGTTCCAGAATACTATGTTCGTAACAACATGAAATTTTAATCAAAACAGTACAAGAAAAACACTTTTAAAAGTTGTAAAGTGTTTACATATTGGTGCTTGTGACTGTACAGATGCACCTGTGTCCAATATAGTTGGGAAAAGCGTAGGCAGAAGATGACGTCGACGGTGTTTATTATATAATCGGCTGTCAATAAATGTTGGTGCTTGTGCTCGTGGTGTCTAGATTACGCACATTTAGCACATTGTATTCAGATGTAATCAAAATTATCTTACCAGATGAGTAAAGGTTATTTCTCAGAGGTAATGAAACATGATTCCTATTATAATAGACTAAAAAATTGTCCGTCGATTAGATCACCAAAAAATGTTGGACACGTATTTTTTCTTTTGTCACATAATCAAAAAATTACGTCGATACAGCGCGTCAAAGTTAAAGAGGGGGCTGACGGACGTCACTGGACAGTAAAAAGTTACAGAAATTGTGACGTCCCGCAGGATTTCAACGCGCTGTATCTTGGTCATTTTTCGTTTACATGACAAAAGAAAAAATACGTGTCCAATATTTTTTGAAAATCGAACTGACGGACTAAATAATTTTTTTCATTCAAATACCCTATTACTTGTGCCTTTCAAAACGCCATTTAACGGCGTGGTATAAGTCCCGCCACGTAAAAAGAACGCTGAGCGACAGTGGACGGGATGTGTTTGCGCACGTTTTATAGTCGCGTCCTAAACTTATATTATAAAACAATAGCTTAGTACAATAATCGTTTCATTGTAGAATCGTAATAGGTACTTTATTAGCTACTTAGTACTTTGGAAAATGCTGGAATAAAAAAATAAAAAAGTTTGTTTGATCGGTCAGCGTTCTTTTTACGTGACGGGACCTATAACCGAAAACTAAAACAAACTACTTTAGCCAAAAGCCCCAACAACTAAATACACTTGCATTCTCCAGATTCTTCTTCCTATCCAACGACGAGCTTCTCGAGATCCTCTCGGAGACTAAGGACCCGATGCGCGTGCAGCCTCACCTGAAGAAATGCTTCGAGGGAATCTATACGCTGGAGTTCAACGCCAACAAGGAGATCATAGGCATGGTGTCCTCTGAAGGCGAGATGGTGAAGCTCTCGTCCAGTATACAGCCCGCTGATGCTAAGGTAAGGAGAAACTGGTATATGGGGCTGGTTTAATACCTATTTAAGTAATGTAAAAAACTAGTGGATTAGGAAATACTGTAATGAATTTCCAACTTAAACTTAAACATAGAGTTAATATTAAAACAATGTAATATGAAATCACTGACAGCATTGCTCTACTGCATTTTAAACTGTTTTGAAATCTTCAAATGAATCCTAGCTACGAAATGTAAATAAAAGGTGGAAGGGACACCGACGCACAAACAGTTACCATGTATTCCTTATATCATTGTGAACCACATAGAATTTTTAAATGAAAAAAAAAAACAGCATTTTCCTACAAGATCAAAATGTATTGCGATGAAAAATTTATATGCAGGGGGGTGCAGACTGATGGACTGAATACGTAGTAACTGTTTGTGAGTCGGTGTCCCAGCACCTGTATATAACGTGTCATATTCGTGTGATATGTTGGGTATGAGTTATGCCGATCAACCGGTGACAGGAACAAATTCTCGAAATTTTCATTCCCTAGTCACTTACGTTAGTCAGCTTTCGGATTAACAACTCGAGATCTCTGCTACGTGCTTAGGCTGGGGTCGGGTTTCGTCGTTCAATCTCGCGAGATTCGAGATAGCATTCCCTATTAGTGATTAAACGATAAAATATAAATCTGATTTATTTTATACAGACTAGGAAAGTCATGAGATGTAAGAAATTCAATTTGTTGGCTTGTTGTCGTCGTGATATCGTGTAACTTTTTTCAACTTGTGCTTCCCACCCCAGGGCATGGTGGAGCGCTGGCTGCAGCAGCTAGAGAACCAGATGGTGATGAGTCTCCGCGATGTGGCCAACGAGGCCATCACCAGCTACCCCATCACCAAGCGCGAGCAGTGGGTGCTCATCTGGCCCGGCCAGATCGTGCAGTCGGGCTCTTGCGTCGAGTTCACTCTAGAGGTAGTTTTTTCTCGCCATCATAATCATCTTCTATACGAACACTGCTAAAAATAGACCTTCTTTATTGTGCGTACAAAACAGTCGGTTCTCCGCTCTGTGAACTCTTAGTAGGTATTTTTAATAATCAGTCAAAAAGGTTGTTGTTCAAAATCTCAGACACTTGGGCAATGAACCTTATCTCTTTGCAATAAAGGCGAAAAAAATGTGATTTGATTTTCGTAAGATGCGGATGAATTATTTGATTTTATTACATAGACCTAGAGCTCTAACTGATCGACTCAAGCGATTCCAAGTCGAGAAGTGTTGTCACTACCTAATGTAAAGATTTATGGAGATTCCTTGCCCCTTCTTCACTTTCAATGTAAAACACCGAGGAATGGCAAAATGTTACAGGTGATTTTCCACCTAAACCACTTTTCAATAAAACTTATTTTTCCCCAGACCATAGAAGCAATTGAAACACAAACGCTGCCGGAGCAGATAACCCGCAGTACAGAACAGATCACCGGCCTGGTGTACCTAGTACAAGGAGACTTGAAGCCTGGCAACCGAATCACTGTGGAGGCCCTCATCGTGCTCGATGTGCATGGTAATGAAGCTCTAGTGTGTGTGGGATAAGGTTCACTATAGCTTGTAGATTAACGGTCTGGTTTACTAGATGACACACATGTACGGTCCCGTCCGATTCGACACAGCTGGGCGTTAAAACCGAAAATAAAATGATTTAAGTTTTACTGTTTGGGATAAAGTTTTGCTCGAATAATGCCGAGCCAACCAAAGAACTCGAACAGAGGGTCCGATCGGCTAAGATGAAAGGTACACTCAAAGCAGTTAGCATTGAGTCGGCCTGGTTGTTCAACAAATACTGCCGAATCGGATGTTCAAAGCTAAACAAGCGTGTAGCACCCAAGTTACCTATTCACTTAAAACTTGAAACCCTCAGGTCGTTCGATCCAAGAAGACCTACTAGAACGCAAGGTGGTCGACATCACGGACTTCAACTGGATCTCGCAGCTGCGCTACTACTGGCGCGGCGAGAAGATGGTCTGCTCCATGATCACGACCGACGTGGACTACGGGTTCGAGTACCTCGGCAACGCCGGGCGCCTGGTCGCTACGCCGCTCACTGACCGCTGCTTTAGGTGATGTATCCTGATCACTCAAAAACATCCGAAAAACCATTAAAGAAGTTCAGTTTGGAGACGGACACAAATCTAGCACGGGACGCAAAACGCGTCTGCATCCGTCTATTATTTTAGTAATAGGAAGGTTCTGTACAAGTCAACATGGGCGCAAGCAAATTTCGTTCACATCCCGCACGGGGTTCGCTTCAGTTTGGCCAAAGCTGTAACTTTACGATGCTGTCACTGCCAGTAACACTTTTTTATTAGTAAGTGAAACCATGACGACGACGACAACGTGACGACATTGTTGCCATGGCGGGAATATCCTGGATGAGGCTGGCACAAGACCGTGGAGCTTGGCACAAACAAAGAGAGACCTATACCCAGCAGTGGGTGAAGTCGGGCTGTGGACGGATGATGAAGTGAAACCATCATCACCTCAGCAGCTTCAATTCCTGAGCAGATGAGAGAGAAATGGATTACATTTGCAAAATGTGGTAATATAGTAATACCCTCTTACGAACATTCGTTATCAGCTCATGTTAAACGAATCTGTCCTGTCCAGGACCCTCATGAGTGCCCTGAAGCTGAACCTGGGCGGCGCCCCCGAAGGTCCGGCGGGCACGGGCAAGACGGAGACTACCAAGGACCTTGCCAAGGCCGTCGCCAAGAAATGCGTCGTCTTCAACTGTTCCGATGGTCTTGATTACAAGGCTCTGGGCAAGTTCTTTAAGGTATGCGTTTTTGTTGCCCGAAAAGATAAATACTTAGTACAATAAAATGTCAATAGGTTACGTCCTCTTTTAAGATTCCTTAGCTTAATGGCAAAAAGGCAACCCCTATAGTTTCGTTACGTCCGTCCGTCTTCCGTCCGGATTGCATACAGCCATTTTACTCGGAAATTATTCTGTGTACCGACAAAAAATAGGGCCGATAACTAAATTCCATACATGTAATCACATGTAATCGAAGGACCAAAAGAATGTAACCCACATCATAGTGTTCGGCGCCATTTTCTTATCCCGTATAATTGTTTTTTTTTTTTTTTTGTTTCAATACAAAACTTTTTCTATACAAAGATGTTTACTTATCACGTCCGCAGGGTCTAGCCCAATCAGGTGCCTGGGCTTGCTTCGACGAGTTCAACCGCATCGAGCTGGAGGTCCTCTCTGTGGTCGCGCAGCAGATCCTGTCCATCCAGCTGGCCATCTTGCGCCGCGAGAAGCGCTTCGTCTTCGAGGGCACGGAGATCAGCCTCAACCCCTCCTGCTCCGTGTTTATCACTATGAATCCTGGGTAAGATGGCGTACAAAGTTTCAAAAAGATTCATCAATGCCGGTATCTACGTATTCGGAAGATCTTATTTATTTTTGGTGTGAAAAACTGCTGTTCACGGCGTCGCAAGACAATTAGCTGTTGATATAGCTGTTTGAAACAGATTTTCAAAATGTGCTGATATTAATAAACACTTTACGAAATGTAAAAAGACGGTTATCGAAGACGAGTCATTTGTTCCCCCCCTCCGTCATTGCAATAAGTTTTTTGCATCTTTTTGGGGTTCCGTAATAGAATGGCAAAAAACAGAACTCATATGTCACAGCTATTTTACTCCGATACTATAAGGACTACACAGTTGAAACTTGGTAAGTAGATGTATTCTGTGAACGACGCTTAGTCTTTACGATTTTTGTACAATAATAAAAAAATATAAGATTAAGGGGGGGCTCCCCATACATAGAACGGAAACTAAAAAAAAAAAAACTTCAAACCTATACGTGCGGGGTGTCTATAGAAATGTCTTTAAAATGACATTGAGGTTCCTAAAACCATTTTTTCTCAAAGTCAATCGTTTAAAAGATAGACACTTCCAAAGCGGTAAAATGTGTCCTCCCCCCCTCTAATTTCTAAAGTAAGAGGAGGAAAATTCTGAAAAAATGTAGGGTTGTAGAAAAAAAGGGTTGTGTAAAAAACTCTCAACAAAAATTGGTTTGAATAAGATTTGATGTTTAGTTTTGGAGAAATGGGACTTTGTCATCAAAATGCAGCAGTTTTCTTTAACTTACTATGAAAAACAAATTTAGTTTTGTTGTTGAATGTAATACAATGCAACATATGAATAAGCCCTCAAAATATTTTTATTATATTGTATGGTGCTACGGAACCCTGTGTGCGTGTGAGTACGACTCGCACTTGGCCGGTTTTTTTTTTTATAATTTTCACGTATATGTATATACCTCCACAACTCTTTTACCGTTGCTTGCCCGTAAGCACAATGTATTGCGTGGTGGATTACAGCCCACTCCCCTCTCCAAGAGACGTGACCTGTGTACCAGCAGTGGGAATGGTACGGCCTGATTACGTGTATGCTTATTTGTCAGGTACGCCGGTCGTACGGAGCTGCCCGACAATTTGAAGGTGCTGTTCCGGACCGTGGCCATGATGGTGCCGGACTACGCCATGATCGGCGAGATCACGCTCTACTCCAACGGATTCGTGTGTGCTGGCCCGTGAGTACATGTTCACAAAATCAAGGTTGAGTAGGTATTGGACGATGATTGGATGATGATCACATTGATAAAGTTTTTCAATTTGATCGTCTGTCTGTACCACATCCTTTAATATGAATACACCTTTCTGATAAATGCTGTATACTCCCGAAATTTTTTGGTTTTGTTTCAGGATTTTTTAATTTTTTTCCAAATATTGTTTTCTTGACACCGCACCGCGGCAAATTATATGAGACAAATATGTACTTAGTGGTCCCTCAACGGCTTTAAATAATACATATTTCAATTCACAGTTGTTGTTTCATCGTCTTAATTACGACTTATCAAAATCTAAGCAACACACTTCCTTCCCCAGCCTCGCGCGCAAGATCGTGCAAGCATACAAGCTGTGCTCCGAGCAGCTCTCCTCGCAGAACCACTACGACTACGGCATGAGAGCCGTCAAGTCCGTGCTGTTGGCTTCAGGGGCTCTCAAGAAGAGCTACCCCGAGAAAGACGAGGCACAACTTGTGTTGAGAGCTATTATTGATGTCAATATGCCTAAGTTCTTGTCGCAGGTAAGGAAATTACCTATTTTACTGCAGTAGAAATTGACTGTTATCATTGGCCTCATAAATGAATTGGGATAAGAGCATGAGAATGATGATGATGATAAATAGGCCTCTCAATCATCACTACGTCTTATATTTTTTTCGCCAATAAGCTAACATTTTGAATCAAAATAATACAATAATGTAGTTCGGAAAGATAACAGGTGGCCGCTATGATGTAAATAATTAGTTTTATGTGTACACTACATTACATATTACATTACATTTGGAAAAGCTCATCGTTGTCGGTCAGGTGGAAGGCCAAAGGAGCCGTGGACGATCACCAACTAGATGGGCCAATTTATTAGGGAAGTATGCCAAACCAAACTTCAGACGTCTATTAGGATGGTGGAAAACAGAGCGATTTGGAGAGCTCTGTTGCACAAAGTGACAACAACAAGTTGTCGCAACCCTCAGTCATGAGTACTACGAGGCAGAGGAAGAGAGTACCCTACAAGTATATTTCTTATTTTTTCTTCGCAATCACTCTCTCACTGCTAAAAATCATGACTCCGTTTACGTCATTTTAAGGTGATCATACTTCTCTGTTCCCAGGATGTGCCCCTATTCACGGGTATCTACAAGGACCTGTTCCCGGGCGTGGAGATCCCGGTGCCGGACCGCGTGGAGCTGACGCGCTGCGTGCTGCGCGACCTGGAGAAAAGGAACCTGCAGGCCACCGACTGGTACCTCGAGAAGATCATACAGGTAACACGCCCGTTATCGGCTTTTAAAAATAAAGAAACTCAACCGTACATTCTCCCCTAAAAGGTTGAATCCAATGACGCTCAGTAAAATATCCCATACTCCAGGTGTACGAGATGATGCTGGTGCGTCACGGGTTCATGATAGTGGGCGGGCCGATGGGCGGCAAGACGCAGGCCTACCAGGCGCTGGCGGACTCGCTGCGCGCGCTGCAGCTGACCAAGCCGCCGCCCCGCCACAAGGAGTTCGGCGCCATCTACCGCATCATAAACCCTAAGGCCATCACCATGGGGCAGCTGTATGGCTGCTTCGACCCAGCTTCACATGAATGGTAGGTTTACGAGAATAGCTCGAGTCATAATCCATCTGCCTCGCATTTTCCCGACTATGTTAGGGTCGGCTGCCAAATTAATCGGTCACAGCTGATTGCTTGTATTTTATATGAAGCGACTGCCTATCTTACCACCACAACCCAGTAACTGGGTAATACGATACCCCTTGGGAAGGCTGGTTTCTGACTAACTGTAACGACTATCAAAGTTTGACTAGTGACAGTCGGTACTGCGTGACGTAAAAAGAATTTCTTTTCGTACGTTTTTGAAAGCAGTTCTTAGTTGGCTTAAAAAAAAAATTACTTGTTCACTTGTAGGTCAGACGGCGTGCTCGCCATAGCATTCCGAGAGTACGCCATGTCTATCACTCGCGACCGGAAGTGGATCATCTTCGACGGGCCGGTGGACGCTGTCTGGATCGAGAACATGAACACCGTGCTCGATGACAACAAGAAGCTGTGTCTCATGAGTGGAGAGATCATACAGGTCAGGACTGCCAGCTAAAGCACAATCAAACATGATCAAAAGCGTAAAGGGGCTCGTGGCTAAGTTATAAAATCGATATAATTATGTGTATGTTATAGTCAAAGATCGATATGTAGCTTCTTCGCGGAATGAATGGTTTGTCCTAGGTTTGACGAACGCCTTTTGACAAACCCAAAAATAGATTGCAAATTTGTCCTCGACTGATGTATTTTTAGGCAAACTAGAAGTACCTTACTTTTTACAAATTAGCTGCCAGCGCCGTTTGTTGAAATTGCCGCCAGCTCTGACTTTGGAAAAAAAAGCGGAACACGGTGTTGGCAATTTGGCATAGGGAGTAGATAATTAACAAAACAAGAAACGAGCTTCGAAGTTTGACTATAACATATTCTTACACAACGAGTATCAGAAAAGTGTGGTCATAAAAACAGCTGTCCAGTACAAAACTTCAATACCTACTCGACCCAAATGTATGAAACAGCAGTTTTCTTTTTGCGTTTTCGATGGTGGTCCCATGGAGAAAGTTGTTCTCAAACTGAACAACTGGTCTGAATCACACACTCAAATATGACCACACTTTTTTAGTACACACTGTATGGATGATCTACCTGTGGATGTGTGACTCGATCTAGATCTTTTATAGTCGTTCGGTCAGAAGACTGTTAGTCTGAAAACCGACTCTTCATATTTGGGAAAAGCCTAGGCAGTTGACGTGAGCATAGCGGCCTGAAACCAGCCAAAAATAAATTTTCCTACACTCTATGTTTAAGTTCTTTCTCGACAGATGACGAACAAAATGAACTTGATCTACGAGGCAGCGGACTTGGAGTTCGCGTCCCCGGCCACCGTGTCGCGCTGCGGCATGATCTACATGGAGCCGGAAATGCTCGGTATGCAGCTTTTGTTCTTCAACCATTAAATCAGAGGGCGTCAAACGAACGCCCGTAGCCGTAATTGCACTAAGAGCCCTTTCTCTCTGTGGTTCGTTGTAACTATTTTTTGTACGGCTATAAAAGTTTGTTACCCAAATGGATTCGTCAAGGATTTTTTTCCGATTTTCTTTAGCCTCGTTTGCACCGCCACTCGACTAAAATGTCCATGCAAAACTCATCAGTGAGAACCATCACGTGCCGCTTATATAAGGAACAAAAACTAGAATCAATCATGTCGATATTCAAGCTTTATACCCGACTGCAAAGGAGAGGTTATGTTTTTCGCGCGTATCTTGTATGTTTGTTTGGTTTCTTTATTACCTCGGTATCTTCCAAGCGGCTGAATGGATTTCGACAGTAAGTTATCGTTATATTCGTCTTAAAAACCCAAGTCTAATTAGATCAAAAATGCCGGATTTTTGGTGCGAAACGTATTATAACGTAACGTATTATTATTTTGATTTGATTTGATTGATGAGCCAGGATCGTCTCCTCACGGGAGAACACCTTAACAGTTAATTGTGCGTACACGAAACTTTATAAACGCGCTAATGTTGATAGATAACCTATTTTTTTTAAATTGTTTTTTTAAACGAAATGTTTACTTTAACGTTACGCGATGCTCGCCTTCAACTTTTTTCTTTCCTTTCGATTATAATGCCTTTAAAAAAAATAGTTCGGAAGTACTATTTAAAGTCAATTTAGTCATAAGTGTTCATAGTAAGGTATATTAGGTTTCTCGTAATTTGAACTATTTGTATTTATTATAATAGTTTGTCAATTTATGTTATTAAAATGGTATTTTTCTTATTATTTTTTTTGTTCTCTATCAAAATGCTGTCTTATTTGACCCAAATCTTGACTGTTAGAGATGAGTTAAAATAAATAAAATATTGCTTATTCGAGTTGAGAAATTGTCATTGTGTGAACAATTCACAGTCATGTTTTACATGATCATATTATCATTTGTACTTCACACCGCAGGTTGGCGCGCATTCCTCAGCTCATACAACGTGTACCTAACCAAGAAGCTGATCCCGGAGCAGTACGAACTGATCCAGGAGCTGGTCGACTGGCTGGTGCAGCCCATCATCGACTTCATACAGACCAAGTGCACCACCTTCGTCAGGGTCGGAGAGATACATCAGTTCCATGTGAGTCATAGATAATAATTTATATGTTTCTTCACCTCACCTAATTTTTACTAGCTCATCTCGATCTGAAACGACGCCATTGAGGCGTTGTAGCATGGAGCTGCATAAAAAAAATCCTGGACAACTCAAGTTCAGGCGATTTTGATCCCGTACAGCTTAAAACTATTCGGCTTTAGGAGGATGCATAACTGATGCACCAGTTCCGGTTACAAACATTATTGCAAGTCTCATTTATTTTCGGTTATCATATTCCCCGTGATTTTATAAGAAAATGACAAACGACCTTACTGTCTCGATGTCTGTTCTCTTTTTGAAGTCACAGCCTCGCACCGGGTCTCCGTGAGGCGGCAATTCTCGGCGTCAAAGCAGTTTTGACCGAGTGAGCCGTCTGTGGTTCCGGCACGGTTGGCGCAGTGGCTGAGCGATTGACTGCTGCGCTTCGTGTCGCGGGTTCGATTCCCGCACAAATAAATATTTGTATGGCCTACAGGTAGCTGTTCCAGGTCTGGCTGTTTGTGAGTTTAAATGTTTGTAAACGCACCCACGATACAGGAGAAATTCCTAGTGTGGGACAAGGTTTAAAAAAAATAATTAAATAGATGTTTGTTTAAAGGACAGTGAAATTGTCCATAGCTGACTGTTATTGATTCCTATTATAATTTTGAGGCTGCTAAGAAGTAGATAGGTAACTGAGAAAATCTAAGCGACTTCTTGAAGACTGATGGTCTCATCAGGATATTATACCATTTTTTTTACTGGCTTTAGTCATTGTCCCGCGACCATCTGTCGTGCTACTACGGCATCAATGATAACTTCCCTTTAATCTGCATGTTAGTCCTTCGCGCGCCTGTTCACGGTGCTGCTGGACTCGGAGGCGCAGTTCAGCACGTTGTGGCTGCAGTGCACCTTCCTGTTCGCGCTGCTGTGGGGCCTCGCCGCCATCGTCGACGGTATCATCACTTTTATTTCTTGCATAAAATGGGGATTATCCATTGATATATGTATTATACATATATGTCACATCAGATAGTGTCATCGATATATGAAACTAAAAAATAAAACCAAAAAATCACAAGTTTTGATTGACTAAACACACATTCGAACTTACACCGTCCTCGAAAAGTTGTTTTTTATTCGCGAGCAACGCAACCTGCGTGTGCGATGTCACGTTTCTAATTAAACTCCTGAAAAACAATGGCTGACGCAAGCTGTGAAAAACAGAAATCGAATTCGTGCATACTTTTTCTGCGGAAGTTTTTGAGATGCTGGGTGTGTATCTTGGGTTTTTTATACATCAATGGGTTCATCTAACCTAACAGATGTGTTGCTGGGGATTTTTGTACCACCACTTGTTCCTCCCAGCTGAGACGCTAGGATGTGGTGAATGGCAGACGTTTCGGGGGTCTTACGTCATTACTGACTTTCAAAAAGGGCCAGTTCTAATAATGCATAAATATATACAATGTACCTAATTTAGGGATAAAATATTTTTCTTTTCTTGGGTCGGATCAAGTTAAACTTAGCTCATCCTGCTAAAGTTTTAGAGGACATCAAATATACTACAACTTTTTATTTAATACAATGTTCTAAATGTTTATAACTTTCAATACCTCCATGACATTATTCGATGCAACCATCAGCACTATGTTTTGAATGCGTTACTTGGAGCGCTACCGTAAACCGTGATTTTACACACCAAAAGAAAACGGTTTCCCAGCAATTAATTTTGGCAGTGGTACTTATATATTAGTTATAGTAGTTATATTACTTATTAGTTTGTCGTACAGAATACTTGGTTAACGGCTTGGTCAAGAGTCCGTTTACACCCTGTATACATAAGTAATTGTATAGGGTGACTGGTAATTAGTGACCGATACTTAAAGACGTGATTGTAGTCATGATAACAAACAACTTTCCCAAAGAAACATTTTTTTTTACCCAGACTTTTATCACAATAAGACAACAGCCGTATGAAATTCGCACGCGCGCGCCTTGACCTATCAGCTGTTAGCCGTTAAAAAAAATGTTCAAGAAAATTTTAACATGAGTACAATCACGTGTTTAAGTATCAGTCACTAATTACCAGTCACCCTATATAAATTATTTATTCAAACATTTCTTTATTCAGGCGAAGGCCGGAAGAGCTTAGACTCATTCCTCCGCAAGCTACTGGATGGCAATAACAATGCTCATCCGAAGCCCAAGTCCTTCAAGTTAACCAAGAGCCAGCTGTTCCCGGACAAAGACACAATCTTCGACTACCTGTATGACAAAAGAAACAACGGCACCTGGATCTCATGGATGGACCTGGAGAAGGAAGTTCCTCTGCCTCCGACCGCCAAGGTATGTAGTCAAACTGCTTTAGAACCACACCTGGACATGGATACCGTCTTCGCGTAAGTAGAACAACGGCACCCGGATCTCTTAGATGGAGCTGGAGAAGGAAGTTCCTCTGCCTTAGAAGGCATAAGCGCGGGAGCCGAGCGAGCGCAGCGAGCGGTGCCACGGCAGCGGCCAGCGACCGCTACATCCAAATTGGTTGCAACAAACCTCCAAATTTAAAGCCGCACCTAGGTACACCTGGCTAGAAATTGTAGCCGTAACATATTCATGCCAAATTAGAGCTTTCTAGTACTAAGAGTCTTTGAGCTAAGCTGCGGACAGACCGACAGACGGACATGGCGAAACTATAAGGGTTCCTTGTTGACTACGGAACCCTAAAAAATTAACACTTTTTTTTTAATATGTCGAGAACTTGTTTGTCTAAAATTCTTGCAACACAGGTGAACGACATTATAATCTTGACGAACGAAAACGCGTGCCTACGCTTCTTCGTGCGCAAGATGGTGCGCGCCAACATCCCGATACTCATCGTGGGCCCCACGGGCACGGGCAAGTCCTCCATGGTGCTGAACTTCCTGCTCTCGCTGCCCAAGGAGAAGTACATCACCAATACCATCAACTTCTCTGCCCGGACTACCGCCAATCAGGTAAGAGTTGTGACACTTAGGAGGGCGCCTTCTGAAAGTTGGCAACGTCGCAAAAAGCTGTCTAATATTTGTTCTGATTCTTCTTCTTCTTCTGATTTGCTGGGCAATAAATAAAGAACTGTATCAGTATTGCCTTCAAGTATAAAATTGAGCGCTCGCGCTTAATATTTGCGTCGAAATTTTCCCTTTGACATAGTTTTACTGAGTTTCTGGAATAGGAAGCTCCTCTATTAATAAAAGCCAATTCTCGTTTCATTTGGGTATTAATAAGCATCATCATCATCTGCTTAGCCTTTTCCCAAATTTATTGGGGTTAGCGTGTGGTATTTTACACGGAGCAACTGCCTATCTCACCTCCACAAACCAGATAGTGTTTAGGTATTAATAAATCAAAATGATCTCTTTTAGACACAAGACATTATCATGTCTAAGGTGGACAGAAGACGTAAAGGAGTCTTTGGACCTTCGATGGGCAAAAAGGTATGTGACACACTTGCTTCATTTACCATCCGTTTGAATTGTCTGTTAATCTACACTAATATTATAAAGAGGAAAGATTTGTATTTTTGTGTGTATGTTTGTAATGAATAAACTCAAAAACTACTGTACCGATTTCAAATTTTTTTTCACCATTAGAAAGCTACATCCACCCTGAGTAACATAGGCTATATTTATTGCTAGAAAAAATTAGGGGGGGGGGGGGAATTAGTGAAAAATAAATGTCCAGCCGTGCGAAGCCGGGACGGGCCGCTTGTTATACAGGGTGTTTGGTAGATGGGTGCAAAGCCTGAAGGGGGTGATATCTTAGACCATTTAGAACTTATTAAGCTAAACTTGTCTTAGACGAAGTCTGTTCCTTTTATTTATTTTTTGAAACTCTAAGGATTTTAACAATAATATCCATTTTTTTCAATTAATTGTTAATAGTGTCCAGTAAAAGCTGTTATGTTATTAATTTTTTATTTATGTAATGTGTGATTACTCAAACAAAATAATTCCCAAGCATCTGTGTCATCAGAGAAACATTCTACGCCATATTCAAGTTTAAGAAACTTTTAAAAATCAAGGAAATGTTTTGTTTACGGGATAATAAAAAAATAAGAAAAATAGCCTCAGTTGTTCAAACCTTTTTAAAAACATGCTTGGTTATTGCCCTTTCTTTTGAGGTACTATTTACGTAGATGTCTCATCAACTTTTGGAATTAGGATGTACAAAGCAAATTGAGGTCGAATATTTAATTTTTAAACAGACCAAAATAATGCAACATTTTTGTTAAAATAATTTATTGTTCTTGTTCAAAATGTTGACCGCGGTTTCTTAAACAAGCGCGTGCCTATCTTCTCACTTCTGTAGTCGTGATTTTTAATTTTAATTTCATCTCCTGCTTCATGACTTAAAAAGCCGTTTGATTCTTTCTATTAATTCTTCTCTAGTTGAAATTTCAACGTGCGTGTAGACGAGCTCCTTGGCCCGTCGGAGCGAACATTTAAATAATTGTTTCCCAGAGAGCTGGATTGGCAGAGACGGGCCCATCCCTTGGCCACCTCGATCACCCGATTTAACTCCTGTGGATTTTTTCGTATGGGGACGGGCCAAGGAGCTCGTCTACACGCACGTTGAAATTTCAACTAGAGAAGAATTAATAGAAAGAATCAAACGGCTTTTTTAAGTCATGAAGCAGGAGATGAAATTAAAAATCACGACTACAGAAGTGAGAAGACGGGAACGCGCTTGTATAAGAAACCGCGGTCAACATTTTGAACATGAACAATAAATTATTTTAACAAAAATGTTGCATTATTTGGTCTGTTTAAAAATTAAATATTAGACCTCAATTTGCTTTGTACATCCTAATTCCAAAAGTTGATGAGACATCTGCGTAAATAGTACCTCAAAAGAAAGGGCAATAACCAAGCATGTTTTTAAAAAGGTTTGAACAACTGAGGCTATTTTTCGTATTTTTTTATTATCCCGTAAACAAAACATTTCCTTGATTTTTAAAAGTTTCTCAAACTTGAATATGGCGTAGAATGTTTCTCTGATGACACAGATGCTTGGGAATTATTTTGTTTGAGTAATCACACATTACATAAATAAAAAATAATAACATAACAGCTTTTACTGGACACTATTAACAATTAATTGAAAAAAAATGGATATTATTGTTAAAAACCTTAGAGTTTCAAAAAAAAATACAAGGAACAGATTTCGTCTGAGACAAGTTTAGCTTAATAAGTTCTAAATGGTCTAAGTTATCACCCCCTTCAGGCTTTGCACCCATCTACCAAACACCCTGTATATAGAGAGAAGAACACCTGACAGTTTTCTTTTAGGTTTACTCATGTTTTTATTGGCAAATTCTTTTTATACTTGTCAGTAAAAATCTGTGTTTAAGATTCCGCAATACTCCATAGAAAAAGGAGAATAATCCGGGCAGGCGCGTGTTGTGTCTGGTGGGCTACTGCCCGACAGTTGATGTCGGGTTTTTCTGTATAGTCTTAGGTCGCGGATACTTTAATAGCGCATATTATAATTATCTGTGGCGCGGTTCAGAATTTTGGTGCTAGTTCTTAATTTGTGTCATAGATGGCGCTGTAGTACATTTTGTACTATGTTGCTGTAGTACTTTTTGCAGTGCCACTACATGTCTGCCTGTCTCATCGTGATTCATTAATCCCTCTGCAGGTTTAAGGCGTTTGTGATACACTAATTGTGTACTCAACTTATGTAGGCCAGTTTTTTTCGGTACAGGTCTCATCTTCCAACCATCTTCATTATTGTGTGATGAGTTTTGCGGTGTATGGTACACCGCAAACCCCAAAGTATTTTTGTTCTAGACCATACCTTCCATTCCAACTTTCTCTTTTTTTTTAAACGAGTTTTAATTGATATTATAACTTTCTTTAAATACCTGCATGACCCCTATACTCTACAGTAGTCAATGCATCCATCAGTACAATGTCTTGAGAACGTTACATTGAGCGCTACCGTAGACCGTGATTTTTCACGCCAAAAAAGTAGTTCTCCAGCAATAAGTTTTGCGCAGTGTTACTTTGTTTGCTATACAGAATGCTTGGTTGACGGGTTGGTAAAGGATCCGTTTACACCCTGTATGTAAGACTATCTAGTCTTCTTTTTGTTCCCCAGTGCGTATTATTCGTGGACGACCTCAGCATGCCGCAGAAGGAGTGCTACGGAGCGCAGCCTCCCCTGGAGCTGCTGCGGCAGTGGATCGGCCACGGGCACTGGTACGACCTGAAGGATATGGTGCGGCAGGAGGTCGTGGACATCGTGAGTATATAGATAGCATAACATAACATCACGCCTATAAACCCTAGAGGGTTAGGCAGAGGTCTACCTATCTCTTATCATGTTTTTTCCTCCGTTATTCTTTTCTGATTAATTCCGTTGCGGGATCCAAGACAGTTAGCACAATTGTTTCTCCAGGATTTCGTCGAGCTTCATTGTTTTGGCGCTATTCTGGCTTTCAGGCGTTAGTGGTTTAGGATTAGTGTGGCGGGCTTGTCCCAAAAAAACAAGAAGTGTTGCCAGATTCAGAGGCACATTTCACCAATTATTTTTAAGTCCCATTATAGGGACCTATTGCCATCAACCGTGTACAAACCTAGACTCCGTGGCTGCTACTGATGGAAAAACTCAATAACTCTTTGTCCAACCTAGGAATCAAACCAAGCTAGATTCTTTATAGTACAAGGCAATTCGCAAGCTGAGAAGTTTGTCCTAATAGGAGGGAATCATCGGACATGGAGCGGAGGCGACTGTAATACGAAACGTTGTTAAGCTATAGCTATCCCAGCAGGTAACGCTACTCGCGCATAAAGAATGTATGATATTTCGCCAAGTACTTTCTAAAAAGTTAAAACATCGCATAAATATTTTTGACTGAACAATTTAGTATAGCGTTGGTAATTGGTATATTGTTATTTACACTGAGAAGAAAGAACGTATGTATGTATAATGTAAGAGTTTACCCAAGGATGCTGAGTTGATGTTCTTTGGCAAACTTAAATGAAACCGTCATCAAATGAGCCCCTCCTCCCAGCTGTTCGTGTCGGCCATGCTGCCGCCGGGCGGCGGCTCCAACCTGATCTCGTCCCGCCTGACGCGCCACATGTTCGTCGTCACGCTGGACTCCTTCGAGGACAACACGCTCACCAAGATCTTTGGCACCATCGTGGACTGGCACTTCGCTAAGGGATTCATTGAGGCTATACAGAGGCAGGCTAAGGTATAGACTGCCATCTTGTCTTGAATTTTATGAGAATACTTAATAACATACGTGAGGAGCTCGTGGCTAAATAATAACAGCCGCTCGGGTCGCTGGTCCGCAAATGAGTGACCACCCATTACATACCGAGTTTCCTCCCTGCCTTGGAAAGCACGTTAAGCTGTAATTGGTGGAAGTTACGGGTAGCGGGCAAGTCTGACAACCAGTGTTACCAAGGGGTGTCGTATTACTCACTAAGTCAGTACTACTAACCGGGTTGTGGAGTTCAGATAGGCAGTCGCTCCATGTAAAATACTGCTATTCAGCTGCATCCAGTTAGACTGGAAGCCGACCCAACATAGTTGGGTAAAAGCCAGGCAGATGATGACTTAATCACATACGTACATTTGTGCAAAATTTCATGCTTCTAGTCCCAGCGATATTCAAAACTGAATAATTTTTATTGCATTCTTAGGTGGTAAACTATAACTATAATTAGCTCATATGGGCCACGATGTAGGTTGTTTGTGAGTTTTCTTTCAGTGAATGCATGAACGAACTAAGAGATTTATTTTTTAAGAGAGCATTAATTGTTTTTTCTGTCCAACCCCTACAGCAAAGTATAAAGGTAATCAGTAAACCAACTAAGAACCTTTTTCCAGACGCATGCTTAGAAATAGCTATTTGACAACATCGAAAAAAAACACAAAAATATTTAGTCCGTCAGTTAGCTCACCAAAAAAATATATTTTAAATCGTATTTTTTCTTTTGTCACATAATCAAAAAATTACGACGATACAGCGCATCAAAGTTCAAGAGAGGGGGCTTGGCACGTCACTATAGAAAAGTAAAAAGTAACAGAAATTGTGACGTCACGCGAGATTTCAATGCGCTGTATCGTGGTCATTTTTCGTTTTACATGACAAAAGAAAAAATACGGGTCCAATATTTTTTGATAATCTAACAGATGTACTTAATATATTTTTTCAGTCAAATACTCTATTCGTGTAAACCCGATTCGGATTAGTGGTTCCTAGTTGAAATGATGTGTTAATACTAATATAATATCTCCTGTGCCTACAGGCCGTAGTATCCGCAACAATGGAGGTATACAAGGCAGTGACCCTGCAGTTCCTCCCGACACCAAGCAAGTGCCACTATCTCTTCAACTTGCGTGACTTCGCGAGGGTCATCAAAGGCATCCTGCTGGTGCCTTCCACGCATATGAAGGATCTTAACAAGCTGGTCATCCTGTGGATACACGAGGCGTATCGGGTGTTCTATGATCGACTGGTGGACGATATTGATCGGTAAGCGTTTTGACTATTGACAATAAAAACAGAAGTCTTCGAATATGACACTGGATAATTGTAAATATCAACTAAGAGGGTTCTGGATTTCAGCCTATTGCCCGGTTGTTGGCAATAGGCTTGTCCCCTATTATATGGGACTTAAACATAACTGGCGAAATGTGGGTGCAGTATTAGGTACACCCTTGCCTAATATAACTGGGTTCCTAGATACTGGGTAACAACCTTATAAAGGAGTTGTGGATGGCAAATAGGCAATCGCTTAATTTCTACTCTTCTTTCGCTTCGATGGTACGTTTTATTACATTACTTGGCCCCAGTTTTTTAATATAAAATTTTGACATTCAGCAGCATCAAGTAATACTGGAAGCCAACCCCAACGTATTTGGGAATGGGCTAAGTAGTTTATGTTGTCCGTTTGTAATAAATCTCGCGAGATTATAAACTGCCGAAAAAAACATTAAGTAACGGTGGTAAGTGACATTATTGTACTTTAGGGTGAAGCTGTATGATGTGGTGTACAAAGCGGTGTACGGACACTTCCGAGTCCACATGGACGCTGTGCTCAAGGAGTTGGGCTACATTGAAGAGGACGAGAAGTGCAGCAACAAGCACGCTTGTAACATCTTCTTTGGGAACTACATGGAGCCTGATGCTGACCCTAAGATTTATGATCAGGTGAGATTTGTCCATTATTCTTTCTTTTTCGTGTGGTTAGTGCGTAACCTGTTGTCAGAGTTTTTATGCCGCCCATGGGCCTCTGACTTGGCTTTACATGCCGTCGAGAACCATCTCTCAGGCATTCTGGTTTAGTTTCCTCACGATGTTTTCCTTCATTGAAGTAAGTGATAATTATACAATAAGCACATGAATCCGAAAATCAGAGGTTTGTGTCTTGGGGTCGGACTAGAGACCTATGACTTGGCAGTCCGAAAACACCTCTCAGCTGATTATATTCATTATGATGCTGTATTCGTAGGATAAAATGCAACATAAGATTTAGAAAGAGTCTGTCAAATATGTGTAGCATAATCAGCCTTCAATGATTCCACTGCTGGGATTGAGGGTGGGCGTTCGTGGATGTGGCATTGACGAACCCGGTCCAGTTTTCAGTCCAGTTTATTTTGTTTCTTCGAGATAGATTTTCTCACGATATTTTCCTTCACCATTTTGATAGCAGTGATGAGTTAGCCTGTGTTGCGCACAAAACAGGCTGAGTTAACGCAATAAGCAAAGGCATAATTAACCAACGAGTTCCGAGATCGTAGATATTATGAAGTATTATGCTTTCATGAGTGGTGATCAATGCTCGTGCCTTCTCTGTATGAGAAGAGGCCTTTGCCCAGCAGTGGGACAGTAATAGGCTGGTATTATTTATTATTATATTATTATGCTTTCATGAGTCCTTGCAAAAAAGGGCTAGCGCTATCGGTCATGTACAGCTCTCTTTCTCGTGCCAAAAATGACTCAAGAAATGAGAGACCTCTGCCAAAAAGTTGGTGAAAACGGGCTGTGAATGATGATGACGATTTTGTGTTGGCCAGGTGATGAGCTTGGAAGACATGACTGACAAGATGGAGTACTACCTGGAGGAGTACAACGTGGTGACGTCATCGCCCATGGCGCTGGTCATGTTCAGATATGCGCTCGACCACATCTCTAGGTGCACCAGAGTACTGCTGCAAGATAATGGTCAGTTTTCTTTATTTTAATATTACCAACATAGAATTAAGGCTTAGGACCGCAGCGGTCGCACGCAAAGTGAAGCCATTTCAAGTTAGCCTTTTTAGGGGACGTACGAATCGTGCGTACATATTGCTCGTGTGTGCGTGTTGGCGTACCGAATTAAGTACCGTTTACTCAGGGAGTTGATATTGTGGATCTGAACATAAGATCAAGTGCAGATGTCCAGCAAAATCTTTACCATTGATGACGTCATAGTGCACGCTCTGGAAGACCACAACCATCCACCAAGAGACATAAACAGAAGAAGATGGAATTCATATATGACCGCGTACACATTCATTGCGCTGTGGCTTCAACTTTCACGGAATTTTGAATGACACTGTCACTCTGAGAACAAAACATTGAGATTTAATTTATAATATGCAAGTTTAATATTTGCGGAGTTGAGACAATCATCGCGGTCACACAAACTGACATGAAAAGCGACCTCCATTGATAAAATAGTGTCCATGGAGTTTCTTACCCGTTTTTCTCCAAAGAGTGCCTATTCCAAAGCGTAGATCCGCTTTGGAATAGGCTCCTACAGTACTTTCACAGTCATTATGCCCTGTACATTTTTTAATATTTTTTTTTTATTTGACAATTCAAAAGTGCCTGTAACTTGAGTATCTCAAATAAATGCTTTGATTTTGATTGATTTTGACATGTCTAAATTATATGAATACTTTAAAGGCAACTTGCTGCTGGTCGGTGTGGGCGGCAGTGGCAGGAGCAGTGCCGTCAAACTGGCTGCCAGCATCCTCGAGATGAATGTCGTGCAGGTTAGCTACAACTTCACCACGTTCTTCATTACGCTTGTTGAAACTAAATAATGAGTTTTATAGTGGGTAATAACAGGCATTAAAAAAAAAAGCATGAATTAGTGCCACATAGTGGACAAAGGTGCGCGGTTATGGGCTTATTTGGGACTTTATTTCAAGAGACATAAGGCAAACATTGTTATCATCTCACAAGACCGTTCGCCAATGGCTTCTTTTTCTTGTTATGAAGGTAGCAATGTAAATATTTTTTGTAGAAGACCTGACGAAATATCGATGTTTATTTGGCAGACCTTTGGTCCTTAATTCCTTGAGCATAGATGCCTTGAACATGATTTATTGGTTACAGATAGAGATATCCCGATTGTACGGTCAGAACGAATGGCGCGACGACATCCGACGGTTGCTGATGAAGGCTGGTATCATTGGGAAACCTCTCGTCTTCCTCTTCGCTGACAATCAGGTACACATAGGTCAAGGGCAGTGGCGAGTAGCGACTACAAGTATAGTGGCGAGTACCTAGACAGTGACTGTTTACTCACTAATGTCCGATCAGCTACGAGGACATTGGTGTATGTTCTTACTCACTACTGCTTGATATTTCGGCCCATATGACATGATGTCAGTGGGGCGATGGGAAATGGTGGGTTGTGCTTACTCACTGTAGCTATCTACGTAGCTAAACACTTGATGCAATGGTTTAAAAGTACCCTTAACGGAGCCGAAAGGCACTAGTTTGATAGTTCTTGCACTTGCAGCGTTCAGACGTGCTCGCTAGCAATATTTTATTAATACATAAATAATTGTGGCCTACTTTAATGTATTACTTTCGTAATCTTGCTTAGTGTGTAATTTAGTGAATAATGGACAAGTAATAGTGAACTTTTAACAATAACAAAATGGAAAACAGCCCCTGTAATCCAAGGGGGCCAGTCCACTCGTCCGCCTCGCCGTCGCATAGTCCGTCGCAAAACCCTGCCCCCCAGTCGGCCACGGGTCTTATTGTTTCAACACCTGAGATCCAAAAATGGATGATGACCATCGAGCAGCACCTACATGAGGTTTCCTTAATTGCCGCGGAGGGCAAACTAAACTCGGAGCAGAAAATGAAAATTTCTAACCTTTGCCGTAAAATAGGATCTGGTACCTCGCAGATGGCAGTCCTATATCAGTCGCTGATGCCATTCATGCAGACAACGTAATCGGTACCCTTAAACAACAGCGCGACCTGACGGAACAAATATCGGAGCTCAAGCAGACGATACAGGACTCTAGTTCTACGGAAAATGCTTCTTTTGCCGATATGGTGAAAAGGGGATCCAATCATTTCATTCGATCTAATCAATTAAGCTCCATTACCGTTTATCCTAGTGATAAATTTAAAACAAGTGACGAAACGAAAGAGCTGGTTCAAAAAATAATATGACCCGAGCAAATGAAACTGCACGTAGGTACGTGGTGTTCGCAAAATAAAAAATGGTGGCGTGATTATCAGTAGCGAGACGAAAGATGACGCCAATAAACTGAAGAACGCAGTCCAGCTCTCTACATCTGGACTTACCGCCGACGAACCCAACAAGCGCAAACCCCGGATCGTAGTTGTAGGTGTGCCGACGTCCTTGGCTGAAATTGAGGTATTCAATTGCATTTTTGAACAAAATGTAGCCGACATGTTACCTGAGATGACCTTGGAATCTTTCTTGACCGCCGTAAAATTAAGCCACAAATCTAGGAAGAGAGATGCTGCGACCTGCAATTACGTAATTGAAGTCCAGGATTTTCATAAATTGAGCGTCCTGCCCTGTGAGGGATTTCACATTAGTAACGAAGTGTTATAAATGCCAACAGTACGGCCATGCAGCAAAATCTTGCAGAGAGCTCAATTCTATGTGTGGTCACTGCGGTGAAGCAGGTCATATGATGTCCGAATGCGCGAAGAAAACTGACACACCAAAATGCGCGACTTGTTCACGCTTTAAAAAACCTAGTGACCATAAAACGGGAGACGCTGAATGTCCTGCTAGGAAAATAGCAGAAGCACAGATACATCAACTCTATTGATTATGAGGGCGTCTAGTGCGTCAATTGCGTCATACAAGAACAGACTTCCATATATTTTGTTGCTATCTCAACGATACCTGTACGACACCACTGCGCTACTTACCATCGGTTTGTCGCTGTCTAAGCAAATTCTCGACAGCTACCTAAATTCCACGACAATGATTTTTGCAATTCTTACTTGACCGAGTTTAACTTGTTTACAAATACATAATGCTGATACTATCGTAATAGTGTAATTAATTAAGTGCATAATTGACATAGCATTTATCTACGTGTTTAAAGACCTTTATTTATTTTGTTCTTATCTTAAAAATAATAGAGTTTTAGTAATAATTTACTAAAACTCTATTATTTTGTATTATCATAATAAATTAACTAGTTATTTCACTACTTTATAAAATAATCTTATGTTAAATATTGTTTAGAAACCAGTTGTCCAAATAGTTGTTATTAGAACGCATATCGCCTGTGATACAGGTTTACCCTAGTACAGGCATCGAACTTTGTTATACCTACGTTATGTCTAAGATTTATGTTGTGTTGTACCAATTTTCACTTTGAATAAAAATTTATTTATTATGAATTTAAAAATTTTAGTTATCCCCGTCATTTCGAGCATTTTTTTGTTCTAAACCGTAGCTGAGAACCCTCTGTTTACGGAGATATTGGGGGTCAAAGTTTCGACTTTTTCACAAGTTTTTAATGTTATAACTTTACTTTAAATACCTTCACGACCCTTCTATTCAATGCATCCATCAGCACAATGTTTTGAGTGCGTAACGTTACATTGAGTCCTATCGTAAAACGTGATTTTTCACCCCAAAAAGAAAAGCCGTTTCCCAACATTAATTTTTGCGCAGAGTTACTTAGTTTGATGTACACAATGCTTGGTTGACGGCTTCGTGAAGGGCCCGTTTACACCCTGTACGTAAATCGGGTTTAACTATGTTAACGCATTGCCTCCGGAAGTAGTCGTAGTACAGTCGCGAGCACTAATCCTTGTTGCTGGCGTCTGGCCAGCACATCAAGCTACTACAATCCGTCAAACTTTAATAGATTTTCAACTTTATCGCTAAAGTATTAGGTTCAAGGTTGAATAGGAAAATTTTACAGCTTCGGGTAGCCTGATGTGCTGGCGTCTGTACCTTGGCTGTACCGTTACTTTCAGGTTCGGTGTCACCACCACGCTACTATTTGCTAGCATGATTTATTTCGTTTATCATTATAAAACAATTACTGATCTAAGAGAAAAAGGAGTTTATTGCAACTCATATAATTCTTCCATTGCTTTCCCGTACGAATTCTCGGGCATTTCGAATTGTATTGATTGCGGAGATTTCTCACAGACGAACATAGCTTTGAAGTCAGGGTTGATGTCGTCCAAAGCGCCCTCTCTGACAAAAGATACACGATTCTGCTTGCCTCCTAGGTTGTTAGGCTGGCCAGTATGCCAAACGTTAAACACGTCTTCGAATTTCTCACCTGAAAAAAAACAATTCGGTTACAAGGTGTCGTGAAAAACAGTATAGGGATAATATTAAGGAAAAGACAGACAGAAGCCTTCTTTTGTGTTAGATCGTCTCTTTCTTTTCCAACAGGAATTTCTCAGTAACAGCTCCGAGTCTAGATTTGTGACCGGTTGGCAGGCTCGGTCCTGGCCCGGCTTAGACGTAACTGGCGGAATGTGGTGTGGTTTCTCTCTCTTTAAACTTGTCGCTTGAAACTGAGAATAGACTAGTCTATTAGTCTTCTCATCATCTGCCTAGCCTATCCCAACTATATTAGGGTCGGCTTCCAGTCTAAACGAATGCAGCTGAATTCCAGTATTTTACATGGAGCGGATGCCTATCTGACCTCCACAACCCAGTTAGTACTGGGTAATACGAGACCCCTTGGTAAGACTGGTTGTCAAACTTTTTGGGCCACTGATTACCTGACGTGCATTCCGAGGCACAGAGGAAACTCGATATGTAATGGGTGCAGGTCACCCATGCTCAGACCAACCTAGGCAAGCACGGCTTAATCTAAAGATCGACCCGGGCGGCTGTTATTATTAAGGCACGAGCTCCCCTATTAGTCTACTCTGGACATTTAAATACGCATGGGTCATAACATGTACTGGTTCTTCGATGTATGTTATGTATAGGTAATTTAATGAATAATCTAATACCGTGAATAGTGCTCCAGATACGGTCATCGCTCCAGGCAGCAAGACCTACGTGGAATCGATCCCACATTCCCTGCTCCGACCGTTCAGGGAACATGTCCTTGACGGTGCGGGCCTCTTCTTTGTCGTTCAAGATGACCAGGTGCCCCCCCTCAGAGTCGCATATCCCGAACGCTTGCGACCACGTTCTTATCTGCTGATGTACCTTGTAACAGCTGCCTGTACACCGCTTAAAGTGATATTCTGAAATTAAATGATATTTTCTAAGCGAATACTAAGATAAAAAATAATTTCGCTAGATAATTTACTTACCATTATCAAAGGTGCCACATTCATTCATCGTTTGACTGTCGAGTTTCCTGTAACATATGTATTGTCGCGGCTCCGTACATGAGGAGATATACATGTACGAACCGATGTCAATACACAGGCAGTCACCAGGTTCCGATGCACCATCTGAACCCCAATTTATTGCCATGTCTGTCAGTGGCACTCCTGGAACAGACGTCAAAAATATTCCTAAACCTATTCCAAAAACTAGCTATTATGCCGTTGGCTTAGCCCGCGTGGAGTTCGATAAAAGTCCCACGGGATCGTACTATCGGGACAAAAACTATACTATGTGTAAATCCAGGTCAAAAACTATCTGTGTGCCTCTCATCTCAATCTGACCGAAATCCGTTCAGTTGTTTTTGCATGAAAGAGTAAAAACAAACATCCATCCATCGATCTTCGCAAACTTTCGCATTTATAATACAAAGTAGTCAGATTGTTGGAAGTCAGAGCGGTTATCGAAGACCTTACGTGCGTCGGAAAGAACGTTAAGCCGTTAGTACTGGCTGTCCTTAACAGTCAGGACTCCGAAAGTCCGATAAGCAGTCTCAATAAGAGGTATTGTGTTAACGAGTCACTTAGTCGTTGAGTCGTATTCAGCTGCATCTGGTTTGACTGGTAGTCGACGCTAACATTTTTTTTCACCACACTAGGAATTTTTCCTGTATCATGGATGCATTTACAAACATTTAACCTCACATACACAAACAGTCAGACATAGAAAAACCCGCGACACACAGCGCAACAGTCAATTGCTAAACTACTGCGGCGACCGAACCGTCAAAAGGAAAAGTTAAAAAGTTATGGAAACCAGTTTTACTTACTTGAAAAATATTCGTTTCCGTATTACTTGTCTATCGGGGAATACTTAAATATTATGATTCATTATGTGTTAATTTGTAGCCAAAAGTGCAGTCAAATCTTACGGAACACGTTGACATGGGTCACGCGATGTCCGTTGGAACCATTTCTTAGAACTAGAAGAGCTTGGGGGTGTTTTTACATCCGTTATAAGTAGTATAACGGATGTAAAAACACCCCCAAGCTGAGGGGCACTTGTTCATCCCGTCATTGCAATCATTTTTTAAACTGGACCATACCTAGGGACCTTCTAGTTACGAATATATGGTAGGTCTAAGTTCTAACTTGTTCACACTTTTTTTTTTAATACAAGTTTTAATTGTTATAACTTTAAATATCTCAATCACTCCTGTACTATTCAATGCATTCATCAAGACAAGACAATGTTTTGATACCTCCACGCGGTCCTAAGAAAAAGGGTATTGACACACAGACAGACAGAACGCCGGACAACGGAGTGATCCTATAAGGGTTTAATTTTTTCCTTACGGAATCCTTGAAAAATACAAATTAAAAATATTTAATGTATTTATAATTTTAATTGACATACTTAATATTTTAGTTTAAATTGTTAGACTGACCTTCTATAGAGGCGAAGTGTCCTGTACTATACAAATCATGAGTTCCCAGGAAAATTAGACGATTCTTTTTTTTTTTTCCTCTCTAATCAGCGAGTTAAGGGCATCAGTTAGCTGCGCGTTCAGCGGGGACGCCAGCACCGCACCTGTAACGCATTCACATCCAGTTTCGTGCATGTGCCAGAGGATATTGGGAAAAATCGTTTCGTTTTTTCGAAACATCCTAGGATCTATGCAAAAAAAACCCGGTCCGTTTAGGATGATTGGACTCGAGTGCTGATTCGTCATCATCATCGTTGGCAGCCCTGGTCCACCCACATAGGGTAAGACCTCCTCCCGTAGTGTACCAATCCTCCTCGGGCTGCGCGAGTCTCAACCCAGTCTTACCCGGAATTTTCTGAATTTCACCCCCTGACTAACACTGACTAATTTGAAAGTGAATCGTACATAAAAATTTTATCTGCAAAAAAAAATACGTTTTTCCATTTATCCTGCGTCACATGCCTGCCAGCTACATCACGGTAGAATGACCGCGACTGTTTCTTTGAATGGATAGAGTTGGGGAAACATGACTAATAGATACAGGATATAGAGTAATGGTTTATTAATAAGGCAAACATTTCACGCAGCGCTTCAATATTACTCCCCGAAATCTGGACGTAAAAGTTACTATAAGTACATACAATACTTAGTATAAGACTTATCAGTTGTCAGAGATTGACCTCTGATATTTAGGGTCGCAAGAATCGCGTGCGTGCAATTCAACAATGGGATTAGATAAAACGGGAATTCCGATAAAACATTAAAGAATTAACTAGAAAGAAATTTAAAATTATATTAAAAGCGCCAGTCATGAATAAGATAGAATTTAATACGTACAGGTACGAGTACTAATCTGTTTGCCAATTTATCGTGCCAGGTTAATCTACCCCAAAAAAATCAATTACACTGCGAACAATTTGGACGTAGCTCGCCGAAAAAACGATATACAAGGTGGAAGAGATACCGACCCTAAAACGGTTACCATGTATTCAGTACATCATTCTAACCCTCCCCACCCCTCCTACACAGACATTTTTCATCGGAAATTTAAAAAAAAACAGCTATTCCATACATTTTACCTGTGTAGATATTGCAGTTTTCTAGGAAACAGTTGCAAATGAAGAGTGTCGATCACGCATAACTTTGATACGAACTACTGCTATTCCCTTTGGATGTACTAGTGACGGTTCTAGTAAACCCGCGACAGCTGTTCTCATCAGTCTGATTATCAGAGGAACAGAGCACCTAACCTTCATAGTGACATCTGAGGAAAGCTTCCTCCCAAGTAGCGGGGGTCCTGTGCAGTTTGAGCCAGCCTCCCGCCGTTTCGTTGAACACGTAGCCTGACTTGCAGCGGACAACATCTGGTAAATTTATAAACATATTTAGTTATAGATTTAATTTAATTTATTCAATAACAATTTACACTGTGTCTGAAAGTGTTACAAAAAAAATAGTAAAAAAAAAAATCATCTCGATCAATAAAAAATAGAAAATTGTACCATCACTACATATCTCAAATTAATGAAATTAATAAAAATCGCAATTATAAAACAATTTCAACATAATAAGAAATAAAACCACTAACTAATATACTAATGTTAACTAATTATATAGACTAACAATAACATAAAACAACGTTCAATGATTGTGAAATGAATTATTAAATGCATTTGGAAAGGAAAATCATAAAAACAATACGCATATACAAGGTCAAAACTTTATAATAAAAAAATAAACCTACAAAAACAGAAATTGACAAGAGAAAAATAAAAACCTTTAAGACCAAGCTCGTAAATTAATGTATGTAACATGAGCGAAATACACAAGCAAACTAATTTCCCATAATGATGGTAGCTTCCTTGATTTTGATTATTTGTCGCCGCCTCAAAATTTTACAATTAATTTAGGAGCTTATTAATAGGCTTAAAGGTTTTTATTTTTCGCTTTTCAGTTTCCTTTTATTCTTTCCAGGTGTCTATTAAGTTGTAGCGTCAAGTGATAATTTCAACAAATCGGTTCACAATTCAGCAGGTGAAACGTCAATCTAGGCCTATTTTTCTACCCTTAGGGGTGGAATTTATTTTTCAATTTTAAATGGTACTAATTCCGAGGAGACTGTCCAAAAAAAAATGGTTTAAATTGGTTCACTTTGTAAAAAGTTATGCGTTAACAACAAAAAAAAAACGTTTTGAATTGAGAACTTGAATTGAGGTTTAAAAAAAAGAAAAGAAATCCAATCAGGCGCACGTCTTGTTGTTTAATAGTCTTTAGTTATTGGTCCAGGAACACTAACCTATACTTGATAGTCTTACTATAATATTATAAAGAGGAAAGATTTGTATTTTTATGTGTGTGTGTGTATGTTTGTAATGAATAAACTCAAAAACTATTGAGCCGATTTCAAAAAAATTTCACCATTAGACAGCTACATTATCCCTGAGTAACATAGGCTATATTTTATCCCAAAATGTTTAAAAAATAAATGTCCACCCGTGCAAAGCCGGGACGGGCCGCTAGTTTCATATAAAATTAAATAGGTACTTACTCGTGATTGTTAATAAGAACGATAAACCAACAAAACACATTATCTTTAACATTTTTGTGAACTGTATCGCGTCACTGCCAATAAAATAACTAAGTTACAATAATACTTGTGTCGGAGCTGTCTCACCCACCCCTCCCTTGCGATAGTAGATTTTCGGAACGTACTATGTATTCTGATAATAAAGTTTAAACACAATAATTAACACAGTTGAGATAATTACTGCCTCGTTGGTTTAGTGATTGCAAGCACGACTGCTAAGCTTGAGGTCGATTCAGGGTCGAGCAGAGTGTTATTGGGTTTTTCCATCAGGAATTTCTCAATAGCAGTCACGTAGTCAGGATCTGTGCCCGATGATGGTAATAGGCTCGCCCCCTGTCACATGGGAGTTAAACATAACTGGCGGAGTGTGGGTGTACTATTAGGTATATCTCTGCCTAACCCTTCGGGGATTACAGCCCAGTACAGGCGGATTTTTTGGGGCAGTATCATCATCATCTCCTGGCTGTATCCCAATTTATGTGGAGTCGGCACAGCATTGTCTCGTTCTTCCATACTTCTCTGTTACTCGTCATCTCATCAGACACCTCATTTCTTGCCTAGTGAGTGTTCCGAGGAATCATTTACCAATATTTTTTTTTAAGTTTTTGCTAAGCGTCACTAAACGTCTCCTGATTAATATCTTGAGACATATTAGGACTCTTTTTCATCAATAGTTTCTAGCTACAACGAATAGATTTACCGTAGTTTATTTTTTAAGTTGTGAGTCGCTTTTTTCTTCGGCTGGACGCCTCCTACTCACTTTAACGTTGCCTGATTGGTTATCGACGTTTTCAGTTTATTTATTTCACTTTATGTACTTCGTAATAAATAGAACGTTTTACAGTTTCAAATACTTGGCCGGTTGATCACGCGATTTTTAGTTCCTTTTGGATGCGACCACAGGGATACTGTTCAAGGCGCCGAAAATATCTACTGACCAAACTGACTCTGTTGTTACGGAGCATTTTAGACAATGAGTCTCTCTACTAGCTACAGCATTTTTATTTCTCGATAAGATAGTAGAAAATTTATTTTTTAATTTCATCGCCATCCTGTATAGCGTATATAAGGTCCCATTAAAATAAATGGACAAACTTTTGTAGATCATTCAGACCACCAAAATAAGGACAATGGTAAAAAAAATAAGAAAAACGCATTAGGTTAAGAAGAAAAATCGGCTAACGAAAATACACTAAAGATGTTAGTCAACTGAAAGTTATTATGTAACTGACTGGGTACCTACTTACGAGAACGCGCACGGCGGGGCGCGAGTGCACGTAACCTACACATAATGGATGTGTTTATTCTAGAGTGCCGACAATTTATTATTTTAGGTCAAAATAAAATCACTTTCATCAGTGTTCTTTGCTTGGATATCTTTGGTTAGAAGTACTAAACGCTGTGTTAAAATTTGTCCACCTATTTTAATGGGACCTTATATAAATATGTATTTACCTTTTTCTAGATAATGTATGAAGGCATGGTGGAAGATATCAACATGCTGCTGAACACAGGCGACATACCCAACCTGTATGGAATGGATGAGAAGGTGGAGATTCTGGACAAGATGCAGACTGCTGTGCGGGAGACGGTGAGAGGAAAAGCTTGATTATTAATAGATGATATCTGCGTTGTATTTCCATGACAGATGTGAGTGGCAACGCCGAGAGGGGACGCCATAGGAGTACAGTCACGAGCACCAATATGAAAACACTTGACAACTTTGAAAAGTGTTTTTCTCCTACTGTTCGGATTAAAATTTCATGTTGTTACGAAAATAGTATTTTGGGAGTCATATTTTTATGAAAAAGATCCTATCTCCGAGTTACATCCAGATAATCGTTATATCTCGCGAAAATTGCTTTTAAATGTAAGAAGTGTATACATATTGGTGCTTGTGACTGTACATACACTGACCTTATTAACGAGGTTCTTCAGAGAGGTCAGCTGTAAGTTCATACATCTGGACGGCCGGATCGTAGCAGGTGGCTTTCTGTAATTTCTGCCTGCCCCCATGGGTAAAAGGCATGAGGTTGCTATGTGTCTTAGAGAAGTCAGATAGGACACACCAATTGCATCTAATTTTTGTATAAAAATGTTGATTGTGTTACACAGTGTTAGAAAAACCCATTTAATCATTCCCTCATCTATTCTACATCCATAAAACATTTGGGTCGAAAAGGACACTTTGTAGTATGGGAGAGCTGATTAGTTTTTCGCGATTTCGATGTTGGTCCCGTTCAGAAACTTGTTCAGATTGAAGGTCTGTACCACACCCTTAAATATGACCACAACTTTCTGAAGAAACATACTGTGTGTTTATCATTTATTTGTCACAGGGCAAAAAAATCGAGACGACCCCGCTAGCCATGTTCGGGTTCTACGTGGAGCGCGTGAAGGCGAACCTCCGCATCGTGCTGGCCATGTCGCCCATCGGGGACTCCTTCCGCAACCGGCTGCGCATGTTCCCCTCCATCATCAACTGTGCTACTATCGACTGGTAACACCCTAGTTATAACTAGCTTCCTCGCGCAACTTCGTCTGCGTCACATAAGAGGAAGAGGGTTAGAGAAAATGTGAAACAACCTTAAAAGATTGACATATGCATCACGGACTTTTTTAAGAGGAATAATTCCGTCATACATGATTGTTGCGTAACTTTAACCGAGATATATAGATGAGCCCATTGCCATCAATCAACTCGGCAATTGTAGTCCAATGCCGGACATAGGCTTCTCTCAAACTGAGCCGCAACACCCCGTCTTCCGCCGGCTGTATCCACTCTGCCAGAGTCACTTTTATAAAGTTGTTGGCCGATTTAGCTGGGGGGCGTGCCACACTCCGCTTTCCAATAAGTGGGCTTCACTTCAAGACTCGTTTGCTCCATCGACCATCGGTTCTTCGACAGACGTGGAAATAAGCCAGCGCACTGCCACGTCAGCTTGCTTACCATTGCCATCAATCGGACGGAAATCCAGACGCCAGGTTGCTACTTCAAAATGTCTGCTGGTATAGCCTAATTACTCTTTGCGGGACCAGGAAATCGAACCTAGATGGATTCCATGGATTTCATGCTTAACAATAGCGCTTGCGACAACTAGACCAACCAGGCCAGGCAGTCAAGTCAGGTCTTGAATACATTTTCACCGCAGTTTCGTGTCTCGTGCCTGCAGGTTCACGGCATGGCCACCAGAGGCGCTGGAGCGAGTGGCGCACATGTTCATCTTCAAGATGGAGGACGTGGATGACGACCTGCGCCTCGCCTGCGTCGACATGTGTCAGCTTTTCCACATGACTGTGGTGCAGCTGAGTGACAGGTAACCATCTTATTATTTACTTGTACATGGATATTTTGGCTCGTGGCCGAAATCTAAACTAACGCTTATCTTATTTTACAAAACCTAAAGACCTATCAATGTCATGAGAGCGCCGAAAGATCTTTGTAGCATTGTTCATACATACATCTACATACTGTATTTGAATTTCACACACAGTTCACAGTTAAATAACAAGTTTTACGAATACCATTCCTACTCAATGTCATACATTAATAATAATGGAAAAATTTACCAAAACGTCTAAAATTAGAAATTTAGCCGGTGTAAATAAAAATAACATTGTGAATTGATTTCAGTTAGAACCTGTTCCATGCATTTGTTGAGTTATGTGAGCATAAATGTATGGAGCAGTGTTTTTTTTCGAAGTTCTCCAGTTACACCTTATACTTGATTATGTGCCATAGAAACAGCACATTTTATATTTATTACAGATTCTACAAAGAACAGAAGAGAATGGTGTACGTGACGCCCACGAGTTACCTGGAGCTGATCAAAGCTTTCATGTCCCTGTATGCCATGAAAGTTAATCAGATCACCAATGCCAGAATCAGGCAAGTTTATTAACTTTTTAACATGTAGTGAAGGTCGTTTATGTAGAACCTATTCGTCTCAACGTTAGATCCCGTTCGAGAATAGCTGTGGCAAGAGCAAGGTTTTTAAATGTAATAGCGGCCGAGTCTATTACCATCAACCGGACAGAGATCAAGGCTCCGTGGCTGCTACTGAGAAATTCCTGATGGAAAAACCCAATAAAACTTTGCCCGATCCGGGAATCGAACCCAGAACCTCTTGCTCTGCAGTCGCGCTTGCGACCAGTAGATCAACTAGGCAGATAGTTTTTGTATTTATTTGTATTCATTGGGTCAATGGAAACCTAATTCACCTTGTTCTGTAATGAGACAGATTCTGTTGTCACACAAAAGTTTATCACGAAAAACACCTGAACACACTGAGGTACACGTAGGTAAGAAAAGGCTACAGATTCCCGATTTTAGTCCGTTAATTTATCTAACGAAATATCTAATAATTGATATGAATTTACCATTGATGTTAAACTTGACCTCTCTAGATACGAGACGGGTCTAGAACAGCTCGACTTCGCCGCGGGCCAGGTGGCTGTCATGCAACAGAACTTGAGGGACCTGCAGCCTCAGCTTGTGGAAACCTCGGATAAGACCGAGAAACTCATGATCAAGATCGAACAGGATACCGTTGTCGTTGAGAAGCAGAAAGAGGTAAGTGGTCTTCACTATTAGTTTACTAATACAGCGTGTAAACGGACCCTTCACGAAGCCGTTAACCAAGCATTCTGTACATCAAACTAAGTAACCCTACACAAAAATTATTGCTGGGAAACGACTTTTTTTTTGGGTGAAAAATAACCTTTTACGGTAAAACTCAATGTAACGCATTCAAAACATTGTGCTTATGGATGTATTGAATACTAAACGGGTCATGGAGGTATTTAAAGTAAAGTTATTACCTTAAAAGAAAGTATTTAAAAAAAAAGTTGTGAAAAAGTTGGAACGGAGTTATTAGGGGTCAAACCCTAATAACTCCGTAAATAGAAGGTTCCCAGGTATGGTCAAAAACAAAAAAATGATCGCAATAGCGGGGAGAACAAATGCCTTTCGGCTTCGTTAAGGGTCTATTTACACCCTTTATAGTCTTCTTCTTCGTTTTTCTCTCGGTGCTAAAGATTTCGACATATGACTGGCCAAGCTTTGTGGTCCCCTGAAGTATACAGAGTCAAGAGTGTTGCGTTAAACGAGGGAAATACTTTAAGAAGTGTAGTACTTATTAAAATGAACAACTTCAAAAAAAATAGTTGGTCCATTAATTTTACGCTTTACAAAATGTAGGTGACAGCTATTTTTTTTTTCTATATTTGTGTTGGAAGTTGTATTACAATCACGCAATTAAAAAATATATCCGAACCGAAATAAGGCGAATACTGTATTTTTTGTGTATTGCATGAATATAAAGCTCTTTTGCCCGACTCCGTGTCGATAAGAGTGGTCACTATTTAAGAGTCACAATGTGTCAATATCATCAACCCCCCTACAGATAGTAGGCGCCGACGAGGCCCTCGCCAACGAAGCGGCTGCAGCAGCTCAAGCGATCAAAGACGACTGCGAGTCGGACTTAGCTGAAGCGGTGCCGGCGCTTGAAGCAGCACTGAACGCGCTGAATACGCTGAAACCCGCTGATATCACGCTGGTCAAGTCTATGAAGAACCCGCCGGCTGGGGTCAAGCTTGTCATGGAGGCTGTGTGTGTTATGAAGGGGATTAAGGGAGATCGCAAGATGGATCCTAATGGTTAGATTTTCATTATTCGTCGAGTCGATGATTCCCATAGTTTTCTAATTAAATTAGTTTCGACCAGAACTCGGCCACATCGACGGTGTTGGTAGTGGCTTCGGACAGGTCCCTTAAAGTGCAGGTAGAGTTGCACAAAGAGCAGGTCAAGAGGTGGGCCATGTTTGGAGTTTCTTGTAAAGCCTTTGTTAATCATTAACATGTGAATTGTCAGATCGTAGCCTGGTCAACCAATCCTCAGTACTAAGTAACATTTGACCCCGAAATACAAGCGCACCCAAACTCGAACTGAAACAGTTGAGAATTATTTCTCAGAAACGCTTTTTTTAAGTTTTTAGAATTAAATTGCAGTCACAGAAAAAAATATTCGTCTTTCCGCAAAACTACCAGTGTGTAATAACTTTTTAAGCTTATGTCATATGGAGAGTGATAAAAAAAAGGAAATGCTAGATAGCTTGATGTATGCATGGTGGTCTTTGTATGCCTTTACATTTTAGTTACTACTTTGTATAACTTCTTCTTCTTTCGGATCGATGGTACGACTTATTTCAATTTCTTGGGCCCAGTATCTGGCCACGTAAATTCCAGCGTCTGACGCGTTATTAGGTCCTCTAAAGTGCAGGTATTGGAACACTTCAGGCACTCCAACAAGTAGGCCATCGACTGTTCGGGAGCACCACATTCACACTCTGTGTCGGAGGGATTTTTAATACCCCGACAAATTGGGTTTACAGCGGCCTACTTGGGTTCAAATTCTGAATAACTAACTAGCATGTATCATCCCGCTGCAAGGCAAAAGGCCTTTCTCTCCGTTTTCCACACATTTCTGTTTCGCGCTAGTAATCCGTCCTTTCAAACCAGTAATTTCAGTAGGAGTCGAGATGATGTCTTTGCATTCTGTATATTCACAGGCAAACCGTACGAGGACTACTGGGGTCCATCGCAGAAGATGCTGGGTGACATGAAGTTCCTCGAGAGCCTGAAGAATTATGACAAGGACAACATACCCCCAGCCTACATCAAGAAGATTAGAGATAAGTAAGTGCCATTTTTGCAACGCTAATATCTTCTTATGAAGAAACCCATTAAACTATCGACTGATTGAAAATTTGTAGTTAGAAATACATTACAATCTTACATTTTATTTTATTTTATTTCTCCCTTCTAGCAACTTATACATAAAATTATGGCGCTAAACAGAACTGTATTCTGCGTGCGGTATTTAGGGTGTATAACCGGTAGCATTTCATCCTTGTCTTGACGTAACAGGTTCATTCCCGACCGCGAGTTCGACCCGGCCGTGATCGCGAAGGTATCGTCTGCGTGCGAGGGACTGTGTCGCTGGGTGCGCGCCATGGATGTGTACGACAGGGTCATCAAGGTGAGCTACACTTCTCAATAAGAGACCTCACGGACTGCAAGGCTACGACCACAACTGGTCGCGCGACCGGCCATAAACCTAGCCGTACTACATCCGATTTAGAAGAAAGTTTTGCCGCAAATGGTTTAGGCTGGCAACAATGCTAGTTTGTAATTATGATGTGTTGAAACTGATTGCTTTTGTTGACAGGTGGTAGCTCCAAAGAAAGCCGCGTTGTTCGAAGCGGAGTCAGAGTTACAGGCGCAGATGAACACGCTCAATGCCAAGAGAGCGCAGTTGCAGGCAGTACTCGACAAGTTGCAGGTGCGTATTACTTCATCAATATCTTTATTGGCAGCGTTTTTCCTCCCGATGTACAGGCCTCTTTCCTTTTATGCCATGCTTCCCTGGTATGCGCGAGTCTCAACCAGCTTTTACCTGCGATCTTCACCCATCTGGCTGTTGGACTGCCAACGCTCCTATTACCGTCTCTCGGCCCTTATTCAGTGAGGGCTCTACCGGTGAAGTGGACCTCACCTGCTACCGCCGTGCTTAGCCAAATGGCCTCCATTTCATTAATAATCTATATTTGCAGACACTCAACGACGAGTTCGCAGAGATGACTCGTAAGAAGAAAGGTCTAGAGGATGAGATAGATCTATGTTCGACCAAGTTAGCCCGAGCCGAGCAGCTGATCGGTGGCCTGGGCGGGGAGAAAGCAAGGTGGACCGAACTGGCGCTCCAGCTGCTCAACCTACTGGGCAATATCATTGGTAAGGGCTCTGAACATTTAAAGGAGTTCTAGATCTTTGGGGCATGACCGAAATCGAAACAAACGCGCGATGTATAGGATCGAATTTGAACTGTCGAAATTACCGGTTTGTGAATAGCATTTAGAGGACTTCTTCGACAAAATTGACCTTCGATTCGGCAAATAAGCCTATCGAATGGTTGTGAATAGCTATGCTGCTTCGACCCTTAGGGAGACGTGCAGAGCGGAGAGGAGATGTGCAAGATTCGACTAATTACAGAAGAGATGAGAGACAATTTAAATTTCAGCCAATATGATTGGTCGGTTTCCACACGTCTCTCCGCTCCGCTCGTCTCCTCTGTGTCGGAGTCGGGGCCTTACATTCTCGTTTTGCTTCGTCCAAGTTTATACAAACACTCCGGTTGCGAGTACTACTCACCTAACCTTTCTGAAGAACCAATAAACTAAGTGTACGTCCTTCTAGGGCGCCCTGTACCAGCGTTTCCGCTCACTGCATCTACTTTGTAAATATCTTTTTAAACCATGGAACGATGTACCTATTTCCAGGTGACGTGCTTTTGTCTGCGGGTTGTATCGCCTACCTGGGCCCCTACACGGTCAACTACCGCCGCGAAATCATACAAGTATGGAACAGGCGGGCCAGGCAATTGAGTGAGAGTCATGCGTCCTTCTACATTTTTAAGTTCATTCTCACAATTACTTAACTTTCAGCTGAGCCATCATCATCATATCTGTCGAAAGACGTCCATTGCTGGGTATCGGCTCAAGTGTCGTCACATCAACCGGTCCTGTGCCTCGCGCATCCAGGATCCAAAGGATTCTCTTAACCTTCACAAGATCATCGACTGCCGCTTAAGTGTCACTAATCTTCGAGCCATGCCGGTTGCCTTGGTTCTCTTGCGGATCTCTTTATTTCTAACGGCGCTCTCTCACCGGGAGCATGTAATGTAACAGTTCAGATGCACTGGTTTCTGTACTAAATCGATTCTTGGATTGTTACATTACAGGTGAATGCTCCTGATGAGGGAGCGCCGGAATTTGATCGCACAAAGAAACAATGACCGACAGCTTACACAGCCGGCCAGCCTTTTTGGGTGTTTAAACGAATGTTCGCATCTTCTGCAACATACGGGGTGTAAACAGACCCTTCACGAAGCCGTCAACCAAGCATTCTGTACATCAAACTAAGTAACTTTACGCAAAAATTATTGCTGGGAAACGACTTTTTTTTTTGGGGTTTATAATTACGTTTTACGGTAAAACTCAATGTAACGGGCACAAAACATTGTGCTGATGGATGGATTGAATAATACGGGGGTCGTGAAGGTGTTTAATGTAAAAAAAAAAATTAGAAACATGTATTTAAAAAAAAACTTGTGAAAAAGTTGTAACTTTGACCCCCCATATCTCCGTAACCAGAAGGTTCCCAGGTATCGTCTAGAACAAAAAAATGATCGCAATAACGGGGAGAACAAGTACCCTTCGGCTTCGTTAAGGGTCTTTTTACACCCTTTATGACCAAGGCAAAAATCGTGTTCGTGGCTCCGTAGTGCATCCCTTATAGTTTGATCATATCATTCATCATCGATATCATTTCAACTGAAAAGTAATGCTTCCGCTGCCGGATAAGGTTACAGAACCGGTTCTGTGTTTGGTCTATTTAGTTTTATGATCCTTTATATAACCTTTTACTTGTCCAGATATCCCGTGTTCGGAGTCGTTCTCGCTGATCACTACGCTGGGTGAGCCGGTAGTGATCCGCGTATGGAACATCGCGGGTCTGCCCGTAGACTCCTACTCCATCGAGAACGGTATCATCGTGGAGAAGTCACGGAGATGGGCGCTCATGATCGACCCGCAAGGTTAGTCTTACTGCAGATATCTGGTGTTCGATTTGAACGATAAGGATGTACACTATGACTGTGCAAGCCGCTCCATGGTTTGAAGACACAGAACGGTCAACTGCCATAATTTTAGCCTCTTGCCACTTGCCATCATTACATCATTATTTCATTACATTATTACATTATTTCTATTCTATTCTAACAGCCGTCATCATCTGGCTATCTTCTTATAACTACCCGATTATATTGAGGTCGGTTCACCTGGATTTTGCTGTATTTGAAGAGCTTTTTAACTAACCCTTTTCACGAAATCCAGAACAAGCGAACAAATGGATAAAGAACATGGAGCGAGACAACCAGCTGAAGGTTATCAAGCTAACAGACCCCAACTACTCGCGAACCCTGGAGAATGCCATCCAGCTGGGCCTACCCGTCATAATGGAGAACATCCGCGAGCACCTGGACGCCCTGCTGGAGCCTGTGCTGCTTAGGAACGTGTACAGGTGACTGTGGCAGACACATATGTACATATATACAGCTGGGCCTGCCCGCCATGCCTCCCTGTGCGAATCTTAACCAGGTCGTACCCACGGTCTTCTTAATAAACCTTATTATCATCTTCCTGCCCTTGTTCTACGATACAAATAGTCCCTCCCTTGTCCCTTATCCACCCACCCTCACCGCGATCGTCTGAAAGTTGGCACTAAAATGGAAATACTACGAGAACAAATATCTAAAAGTTTTTTTGGCTCATTCCTAGGTCTGGTGGCGTGGACTGCTTGAAGCTCGGTGACAATATCTTGGAATACAACCACAGCTTCAGGTTCTACATCACCACGCGACTCTCCAACCCACACTTCCTGCCAGAAGTAGCTGTCAAGGTCAGTCTTACTGAGAGTTGAATCTGCAAGGCTTAATAGCCTGTAAACCCATGTTTTGTGACGGCTAAACTAAGCAAATACGCATTTGAATCCAAATCATGTTCATACTTCTATGTGTTAAGAGGTATGAACCATATTCAGTCACCGCGCCGGGCCCTTGTACGGAGGGGCGCTTGTGTCAGTACGGCCGCCATGTTCACTGGCCGCACCGAATGGCCCGCCGCGAGCCGTCATAACGCAACGCAACTAGCGGCGCGCCCAGTGTACCGTCTCCTGCGCTGCTACTGACCTGAGTCTACTGTGTCTTTAGTATATGAAGCTGTAGATGTCGCTTCATATTATTCAAAGCATTTGCAGATGTCCTCTGACTGAGAACAGTCACCGTCCCGAAGCCTCCACTCATAACACTTGTTCTCTTCCAGGTGACCCTCCTAAACTTCATGATCACCCCACAAGGGCTGCAGGATCAGCTCCTCGGTATCGTGGTGGCACAGGACCGCCCCGAGCTGGAACTGAAGAAGAACCAGCTCATCGTGGAGGGCGCGCATAATAAGAGGACGCTCAAGGAGATTGAGGATAAGATTCTTGAGGTGCAAAATAAATTTAATTTACGCTCTATTGCACTCACAGATGGCGTAACGATAAAAAATCCAAACTAACATTTTCGGAGTATAAACCTTATTTTCATCATGATTTTGACTACTCGGGAAGTCGCAACTATGTCTCATGCACATTTTGAATGGCGATGATGTGTGCAGTGACAGAAATACTTCAAGAAGCATAGAACTTCGTGTAATAAAAGCTTGAATGGTAAATAACAGCTGACTTGAAATGGTCTTCTTTCTTTCTTTATCGTGTGGTTAGTTCGTAACCTGGTGTCAGAGTTTTTAGGCCGCCCATGGGCCTCTGACTTGGCTTTACATGCCGTCAAGAAATATCTCTCAGGCATGCTGGTTTCCTCACGATGAAAATTACACCTTGAAATGGTAATAAAAATGAATTCATTGAATACCATCCATTTTGTTTATAACTGCAATTTTTGTCTATTTTATAAGTCAAAATGAATTTAAAAGACCTTTCCACCTACCAGGTCCTATCCTCCGCCGGCAACATCCTAGAAGACGAATCAGCGAACGTGATCCTGTCGTCATCCAAGGTGCTCTCCATGGAGATCGAGAAGAAGCAGGCGGCGGCCGCCATCACGGAAGCCGAGATCGACGAGGCGCGGCAGCTGTACGTGCCCGTGTCCAAACATGGCTCCGTGCTGTTCTTCTGCATATCGGATCTGGCGAATATTGACCCGATGTACCAGTATTCTTTGGTTTGGTGAGTGCTTAGGTACTTTAGAAAATATCTGATTTGGTTTATTTATAGCAATGTTTTTTACTGCTCAGTGGTGAACGGGCAAAGAGTGTTACGTTATTTGTATTTATTTTTATTTATCACAATTTAAGAAAGGTTACACTACACAAATATACAACTAAATTGCTTATAGCAAACTTCCGCAGATAAATCCAAAATACGCATCCCCCTTATGTCTTTAATAAGTCCCTCATGCTGTTTCTGTAGTCTTTAGAGTAATGCAAGAAAATGAACCAAAAGAAATAAAAGCTGGTGTACCACAAGGAAGTATTCTAGGCCCGGTCCTGTACCTATTGTACACATAATGTGATAACCAGAACTAGAAAATGCAACTATTGCTACTTTTGCTGATGATACCGCAATAAAGACCAGTCACAAAGAAGATGTGGTAAAAATACGAAAAGCAATAAGTCCATTCTATGATTGAACCAAAAAGTGGAGGATCAAGTTGAAAGAAAATCCATTCATATTTACTTCACTAATAAGAAATCAGAATACAACCCAGTGTACATTAACAACAAAAGTGTACCGTACGAAAACACTGCCAAATATCTTGGTATGACCTTAGACACAAAGCTACGCTGGAAAGGCCATGTCAAAAAGAAACGAGAGGAATTAGAAATCCACTACAGAAGCATGAATCGGTTACTAGGAGGGCATTGCTGCTTGCATAAGGACTGATTTATATAGATATAGACCTATGGTATACATACAACTATGGGGTTGCGCCAAAGAAAACAATGTAGAAATTATACCAAAATTCCAGAACAAAGTACTCAAGAACTTCGTGAACGCGACTTGGTACATAAGAAATGACGACATCCATCGGGATCTGAATATAGAGTTCGTAAACAGTATAATCCAAAAATATGCAGAGGCTCATGAACGTCGGCTTCATCATGATGTTAATGTCGAGGCCATCCAGCTCCTCGATAAAACGGACATAGTAAGAAGGCTCAAAAGGACTAGGCCTTTTGAGTTAGTGTAGTGTAACTTATTTGTGACTTTACCGCAGTGTAATATAGTACCTACCTAGCTATTTATATGGACACTAGAACGAAGTGACTTCGCCTGAACAGACGCTAAGTAAACGCAATGGACGTTGAATTTTACTTTTAACAAATTAAGTTAGGTTAAAATTGCTTATTAGCCTTATTATAGTAGACTAACTGTTCCCCGCGACCTTCGTCCGCGTAAAATCCCGTCCCGTTTTTGCAACATTTTTCTTTGCTGCTCCGCTCCTATTAGTCGTAGCGTGATATAGCCTATAGCCTTCCTCGATAAATGGACTACCCAACACTGAAAGAATCATTCAAATCGGACCAGTAGTTCCAGAGATTAGCGCGTTCAAACAAACAAACAAACAAACTCTGCAGCTTTATAATATTAGTATAGATTGTATATTTAAAAAAAATATTTAAAAAAATGCTGTTTCTGTCAGCTACGGAAAGACACAAAACTTATTAGAATTAGGCATCGTTTGACAATTGAAAATTGGGCTATGGCTGTTATATAAGTTTGTGTTTGGCAGGGTCCAAGGATCACTAGAAACGGCCGCACCGAGCTACACATCTAATCATCATCTAATGTGCTTCTATGCACATTTTCTTAAAGAGAGCACTTCGTATTCGTATCATAAAATCGTACAATAACATAAGCCATCTTTATTAAGTACTAAGTACTAACATAAGCTAAGTTATATTGTTAGTAGCACAGTGGACCTCTTTGTAGTCCGAAAATAAGTAAATAATAATTATGCATATTTGACCAATAGATTCAAGTTTACAACAATTCGTATTACATACATTTATACAATGCACAAAGATCGCCTTGTACGTCATACGTCTCGATCTAATTAAGAACCGCCTTTGTCCACAGGTTCATAAACCTGTACAACCAAGCGATCCTCAACTCTCCCAAGAGCAGCATACTGGACGAGCGCCTCCAGGGTCTCAACTCGTTCTTCACGAAGAGCATCTACGACAACGTGTGCCGCAGTCTGTTTGAGAAGGACAAACTTATCTTCTCTCTTGTTCTTACGCTAGGGATACTGAGAGCCAAGGTTAGATTGACTAGAAAAATAAGTTGAAAATGGGCAGAGGACGACCTAGAGTGAATGACGCTTGAGGAGTAATTGTAAGCTTCTTGATTGAGCTTGATGGATTGATGCCCCGGTTGAGCAAGGTCTTATTGGTGTTCGGTTAATGGTCATAGTGTCGTGGGCGGGAAAATATACAAGTCCGTGATTAGACCTATCGTACTCTGTATAGATCAGAATGCTGGGCTGTGAAGAAGATCGATGAAATACGATTGCATGTAGCGGAGATGTGAATGTTGAGATCGATGTGTGTAGTGACAAGAATGGATAATGTAAGGAATGAGTACCTTCCTCTAAGATACTACAGTTTGAAAGTGGCGCCTTAAACAGAAATCAGACGACTTGATAACCTCCTCCTTTTGGAAGTCGGTTAAAAATAAAAGGAAGTCATTTGTCTTCGTATAGACATGTAATGAGGAGGAATGAAACTCATGTGACTAAAAGAGTGATGGATATGAATGTTGATGGATGGAGAGGGAAGAAGGCCAAAGAAAAGATGGATGGATTGTGTGAGGAATGAAATGAAAGAGAAAGGCATAAATAATGCCGTGACGTCTGACGGGTGGAAATGGAAGAAGAAAACGGGTTGCGCCGTGTCAACAAACCGGCCAAGTGCGATTCGTACTCACACACACACAGGGTTCCATGCCCAGTGTGGCATCGATCCGTTCATACCCGAGAAGTAGATGTAGCTCTTAACGAAACATGCCGAATAATCACTGGCTGCCTCAAACCAACACCATTAGCTGCACTATATCCGCTTGCAGGAGTGGCCCCCCCAGAGCACGGTGGTTCACGCGCCCTACAAGCGCGGTCATAAATACCTTACTTTATTTAATTTGTTAAATGGGATTTTCTCTGAAGGGTAAATAATAAAAAATACTTATGTATAACTACTACTTCTACTTATAATACTAATGTACATTAATGCTTTATTTACATAATTTAATACATTATATACAATAAACTGTACAATATGTACTGTTTAATATAAATTTAAATCGTCAATATTTGAGATTTATTCTCACTCGTTCGGAAATACATCTGAATATGATATTAACGCTGTTCATGAAGGGGTTATCATTAAATATGTATTCTTTTATATATTATACATATTATGTACAACAAAAGGCAAGAAAACTAAAACTAAAATTTATTTACAAACGTCATCATAACCACAAATAAGTTAAATAACTACAACAACCAATCTAATTTCAATTTTAACTAAATTCTTAATAAATCTAAAACCTGCCTCGACATAACGCTCCGCGTTCGCAAGATGGTCTGGGCTGGTTCGCGTTTTCTTGAATGCACTTCTCATTACCCCTTACTAATTCGACACATTTAATTTCATTTAACCAATCTGAGTACTTATGCAAAAATTTTGATTTACTTCTAGAGACAATTTTCCAAAATCTATCAAGACTTTTACATAAATTGAGTATCTTACTATCTAAGTTCCTAATGTCTACATTTTCGACCTCATCCAGTGAAGCTAGAATAGTTTCCAACACGTGTTGATGTTTCAGAGGAACAGTCCCATTTATGGCAGACCAAATCTCAAAGAAATGCGTCCTTGAGAAAGAACATTTAATCAAAGTATCTGAAAAAAAATTAAAAAAATTTACGTATGTTTCGTAGACCGTGCTACGCCAGAGCCTACGCAGTCGTAGAGGCTATATAGCAACTAAATGAGCAAAAGGGCGCAAAACAACCATTTATATTTTCAAAATAGACAGTGCAATCTTTAATATAAGATATGTGAGAGTATTCGATTATGGTCGCAATTTTTTGTAGGTCTATGTGAAGTCAACTATAAGATACATATTTGGTAGAAATACTGTGTGGCGTAGCACGTAAAAATACGTCATAATAAGTAAAATAAAACTTAAAAATATAACTAATTAGTATTAACATACCTTGATCTTGGAAATCCATGTCACAAACACCACTCTAAAACAATGCAATTCTGAGAATTCACAGTTACACAAATAGTAGTGCTAATGAGTTACTGATAAGGCGAGCACAACGTAATGATTTGTTCACTTCGGAGGTACAAAAATAAGTGATAATTAGGTAAAATGGGTGACATTTTCGTACTTTAGGGTAGCTTGTTTATCGGTAAATCTTTATAGATAATTAAATTGGGGGTAATTGATGATGAAACTTTTGCATTTATGACCTAAGGCGGAACCACCGTGCAGAGGTGAGAAGAGAGGTTGCCTGCTCTTCCGAAAAGCATAAGCAGCAGTCGGACAGACGCCACCCTCTGTATAATATGGAGACGTCAAGAGGCAGGCTGAGGAGTCGGAAGAGCTTCCTTAGGTCGACTAATTCATTAGTCAATAGAACCCTTATAGACGAATCTATAAGGGTTCTGTTTTTTTTTGAAGTTTCCGTTAAAAAAAAAGTAATTTATTAAAGGTACTTCCTAGCGTATTAGCAGGGGTGTGTAGAAGTAACGCAACAAACTCCCTACTAGCTGATGTATCTTACCCTTCACGGGATACAAGCGTGGCGTTATGGGCAGACTGATTTGCTCCTTTTGTTCCCAGGACAAGCTGGACGAGGATCTGCTAGCATTCCTGCTGACGGGCGGTGTGGCTCTAGACAATCCGCACGAGAATCCCGCGCCCGGCTGGCTCACGGAGAAGTCCTGGTCCGAGATCGTGCGGAGCAGCTCGATGGGCCCGTGAGTATACTGTTTATGACGTACATACTCCATGAGAGCAGTGTGATGACTTAGGGCCTAATTTACAATTAAATATGATAAAATTTCGATGCAATATGATTCAAAATAAGGAGCTGAATGCACCTTGTCAGTTTGTGGAGGGCTGTCCCTTACACCCTGTATTTATTGCTGGATTGCACAATGTCCAAACAGGTTGAAAGGCTTCAAAGAGCACTTCGAAAAGCACATAGACCTGTGGAAGGCGTACTACGACCTGTCAGCGCCGCATGAGAACCCGATGCCCGAGCCCTTCGACCAGGCCGAGGGGATTGCCAAGCTCATCATACTCAGGTATCGTTTACTTACTCGTTTTACTTCAACTTAGCACGACCAAGGTCAATAAACTAAAAGAATTTATTTCAAACTTGCTTCTGCTCGCGTCATCCGCGTGGATAGAGATAAAAAACCAGGTCATAAACTATCTGTATGCCAAGTCTCATAAAAATCCTTTCAGTAGTTTTTACGCGAAAGAGTAACGAACATCCTGACAAACTTTCACATTTATAGTAGTTAGTATTAGTAGTACTTTGTTATGTAGAAGTTCAAAAGTGCGTAGATAACAACAAGAAGATGAAACTACACTCCAGCTACATGCGTAATAAGAATCACGATGAACACCATGACCAGCCGCCATTCCAAAGCGTAGATCTCGTGGAGAAGAACAGACAAGAAACTCCATGGATACTCTTTTCAAATCTTTTTATTTTTTTTTCTTTCGTCGTTCGACTAGCGAAGAGAGTAGACGTGTACTCCGTATTTTAACTAACTACTGATTTATTGCTTATAAAAGTACAAAAAAGTGAAACTTAGAACAATAATACTTACGAGCCAAAAAGCGTGTACTAGAGTGACAGTGCTACGTGTTAATTTTTGTGAACTTACAACCTGTCGCTAGACCATACCTGGGAACCTTTAAGTTGTGGAGATATTGGGGGTCAAAGCTCCGACTTTTTCACAAGTTTTTTTTGTTTAAATACATCTTTTTAATGTAAGATTTTTAATTAAAACACCTCCACGATCCCCGTACAAGGCCAAAGGAATAAAAAAGGCAAAAGGCCTAAGGAATTATGTATTAGACACATAAGTTAAGCGTGAATTGTTTTGTATTTTATTTATACTTAACTACATAATATGTACTTGCTATTTTATAATGAAACTATGGTCTTCAGTTTCTTGGGTGGCTTGAACGTCGTAATGTAAACTACAACCTATTGTTAATTTAGTTAAGTTTCTCTTTAAGTGAACTGTAATTTGTTCTTTGAGAAATAAATGTCTTTATACCGAAATCAAGTTAAATATTAGTTACAAAGTCTTGGGTACGTTAGTTTTGCTTCTATACGTGAAAGAATACATTTGTTAAAGATATTTTGGAATACTCCTAAAGTAAAATACACTACGCCACGACAATAAAGAACAATAAAAAAAAGAGAGCCCTAACCACCGCCGGCAGCTTGGACCCTGCTCCCGACACCGGTGGACCGCTATTTTTATATTTTTAAATGTTTTTTATATGGTTTTTTTTTAAAGAATTAGTTAAAAATGAAAAATTAATAAACAGAATAGAAATAAAATATGGTGTCAAAATAAATTAAATGTTTTGCAAAACCTTTATGGCAAAACATGTACCTACTTCGTTATTTATTTATAACACCTGTATAATTGTTTTCTCATGTTTATGTCATTGTGTTTACAAAATAAGTAAGTATATCTTTATTGCGTCGTGGCATAAGGATTGCGAGACCTATGTCATAATAATATGAGTTCAAAAATATAAGGTTCGTAACTACACGGACTCAACATTTTATGGACCAAGTGATTAGTGAGTCCCATTCATTACGACACGAGGCAAGTGATCAATAATACTACCTGACCTTCACAATTTATCATAGCGTCTGGTCATTATGAATATTGCTACGCGACCGTCGTCGGGCAATTTGATTGGTACATGTGGCGGGGCGCGGGGAAACTCGTGATGCACGCTGACCAATCAGAGCTCGCGCCGGCTGTGAGTAGTGTGAGTCAGTCGCGTCGCTCGCTGCACCTCAGTTTTGTATTGAAAACGAGTATAGACGGACGGCTTATATTTTCGTAATAAAGTATCAAATTGTAAGGACGGACGGGAAGTTGTATTGTGTGCCATTTCTTAATTCAGGGTCGAAATAAAAACAAAACGGACGAACGATGGAAAGTGTCGTCCATAATTTCAGCGTAGATAAATTGACTGAAGTAAAACGTCGATTTGAAGAGAGATTAAGTGAGTTAATATTACTGAAAGGTCAAAATACTCAGTTTTTAACCAGTGCAAGTTATATAGATATGATTCAAAAAGTGAAATCTTCGAAGTCTAAAGTAACACATAAAAAACCGGAAGATTATCAACGTGTGCGAAGATTCGACGTAATAAATGATGGAGGAACAGAAAAACTGATTGTCCCGATGGGCAAAGATAACCTAATTAGGTTTTACGTGTGCAACGAAGAAATATTTCAGATTTTACATGACACCCACCTGGCACTTGGTCACGGCGGAAGAAATCGTATGGAGAAAGAGTTAAATGTGCGCTTTAAAAATATTACTAGAGAAATTATTGGGATTTATTTAAATTTATGCGAAAGCTGCGAAAAAAAACGCAACGTTTCAAAAAAAGGTTTAGTGGCTAAACCCTTTCTTAGTAGCGAAATGAAATCGAGGTGTCAAGTAGACTTAATTGACATGCAGTCACAAGGAGATGACCAGTATAAATTTATACTTATTCACCGAGACCTTCTCACGAAGTTCGTGCAGCTCCGCCCGCTCAAGAGCAACAAAGCCGAAGAAGTTGCACGTGTACTAATTGATATCTATACAATATTTGGTGCACCAAGTATTCTTCAAAGCCAAAATGGCAGAGAATTCGCCAGTGACGTTGTTCGAGCGGTTTGTCAAATGTGGTCTGAGGTGAAAATTGTTCATGGAGTCCCGAGTCACTCTCTGAGTGAATCCGTTGAAAGAGCAAATCAAGATATCGTGCATATCCTACTTAATTGGTTGGAGGATAACAACACAAAAACATGGCCGGAAGGATTACGATTTGTTCAACTCATGAGAAATAACATTTACCACAAAGGCTTAACCTGTAGTCCATATCAAGCCATGTTCGGGGCAAAGTTGAAACTTGGACTCTATAGTTCTTCTATACCACATGACGCTCTACTTGATGTCAATACAGAAGAAGACTTAGAAAAACTTTTAACCTCTGGAAAGGATCAAGTAGAGTCCGCCGAAAATGCTAAAGTAGATACCACCGAAAATGTCAAAGAAGAGACTGCCGACAATATTAAAGTAGAAGAGGCCACTGATAATATTAAAGAAGAGGTCGCCGAAAATGATCAATTTGAGTTCTCCGAAATAAAAGTAGAGTTCACTGAAAATGAAATAGTAAAACATTTTTATTCAGCCGGCCCAAGCCAAGTTTCAGCCATCACTGATGTTCAAGAGGACCCAGCAACTGACAAAATCTTATTTCCACCTAAAAGTTACGATCCCGGAACACATTTGCAGTGCAAGCGTCGCCGCATCGAGGAACCGCTGATTACAATAAAAACAGAATGCAACTAAAATTTATAAAGAATTGAAAGGGATATTTTGACACCGTCTACACTCAACCATATTTTTTTCAAAATTGGAGCCTCACATCAAACCTGTTTATGTCAATAGCTAGCATCAATACAAACAAGTATTGTAAAAGACAAAATCTTCGCGCCAGGGTACCCCGCGAAATTCAAATTTTCTTAAGTTTTTTGCAATATGCTCAAAATATGATTTGCTGCCGTAGAACGCATGTATTTACAGAGTTTACAACCCCTTTAAGTTCATTTAATCCCATTGAATCACTATTTCATGAAAACGTAATGGAATGGCATTAAATGAACTAAAAACCATATTTGTTAAGGCTGCGAATCATGTATTTAATCAACAGGCAACCTGACACTGATCTGCTAATTGAAAATTAAAAACGCAATAAAATTTGAATTTCGCGGGCTAATCTGGCGATTGCCCCGCGTTGTTGCGTTTCTGAAATATGTATAAGCTTTCAAAGTTGTACCATTGAATGGTGCCATTAGTCTATAATTTTTATTTTAACGAATTATTTAGAAACACTGTTTTAAGCTTTCACGGTTTACAACTAAACTTATACTGTCACTTACGGGATATCTCGCCAACCCGCGATCATGGCGCTTGCAACAGCGTCGAAATAACGGGAGCTCAAAATAATGAACAATCACGGAAGATATCCCGTAAGTGACAGAATAAGTTTAATCATTTAGAATTTTTATTTGCTTATTCTTTTTTGATTGTGTAGTAGATCCCCGCAGTCAATACTCATGTTACCATAATAATTTAGTTCGATTTATTAGTTTACTTTTCATAAGTCCCGTAAAGCAACAATCGTTTTAAATTTTATAATTATTGTTTTATATTTTTAATAAGTAGGTACTTATCAGTAAGAATTGTGGGTTCTAAATGTAAAACCCCTTAAGAGTCTGGTTATTCAATTTGTGATTGACGTAAGTACGTAATTCTCGTACTAAATCTTTTAGTTTTAAGTTGAACATTAAAGTTATCGATAAACAACATGTCATGTATTTTTTATTATCCTGCCTAATAGACGATAGACATAAAAGCCCGGAAAAATTAGTTATAATCATATTGTCCTCTTATAGATACAGCGTGTGTCAGAAAGGTGTCGTCAAATTTAAGGATGTGGGATAGAAAAATGTTCAGCTGCCCTATACATTTGGGCGAAGCATGTTGGAAATTTTCTAAGGGACAACTTAATATTTTTCTCGATATGTCGCTCATCCATAACATACAGAACAGGATGAGTCGACCACCAATCTTATTTGTCTGAGTTATAATAATCGGTACAACTAAGTTGCAGCTTCACTGTAATGGATCAATCTATTCTTCTACAGTCGTTTCAAAGTTACATCTGACATTTTAAAACGTGATGAAAAAGCTTAAAGCTAGGCCACCTACACTGTTGTCAATGATGTTCTGACATGTGATGTCCACTTTGTACTCGGAGTTTTTCGGCTAAAGTTAGATATGCTAGCCGCTTGAGAGCACATAAAAGAGCAGCACACCAAAGCTCTCAAAACCGCTATCGAATGCAGTCGCTGTGGCCGAAATCGTCTAGGTAACAACATCATCATCACCACATCTGACAGCAGCAACACAATAGCTACCCTATTGTAACGAGAATAAAATCACTACTATTTGGATAGTTACAAAGCCAGAGACGTCTAACTTACTTATTACCACCACCTCTTGACCCAGATGCATTCGCCCGGACAAACTGATCCCGTTAGTCCAAGCGTACGTGGTCGCGGAGCTGGGCCAGCCGTACATCGAACCCCCACCCTTCGACCTGGACAAGTCTTACAACGACAGCAACTGCTGCTCCCCTCTCATCTTCATCCTGTCCCCTGGCTCGGACCCCATGTCTGGTCTGGTCAAGTATGCGTCGGAGAAGAAGGTGGTCAGCTTCGAGACTATTTCACTGGGGCAGGGACAGGTGAGCTCAACTTTGTGGTAGTATTAAGTATCTCCTTGGCTACAATGCCAAGTTTTTCTTACAAACTAGTGATTGGAGTTTCCTTTAAGGTGTCTAAAGCCTGTGTTAGGACACTCCACTCTTCCATAACTTATTAACATTAACAAACTTTTTTTACAATTATTACAGAAAAAGAAATTAGAAAAAAAATACAAAATTAAGAAATAAAAATAAAAAAGTCAATATGCTTATAGTCCAAGATCCCAGAGCAATCAGACATAACTTATTTTCACACGGATGAAACCTGAAGTTTTCAGTAGCGTCTCGTGTGCCTTGAATACCTACGCGCTTTGTGGAACTTGCCGAGTGACACCTGGGCAGGTACCAGGTGAGAAAGGTAACTAAAAATAAGAATTATTTAACTTAAATTCACATGGCTGATTTTTATGTATGTCATGTAGAATATTATTTTAAAGTAATATCATAAGTGTCAGACACTTTTGATGGACCAGAGCTTTTGTCAGACGCTTTTAAGCTACCCAAAAAATACATGAACTTTACTTATTTTTACATGTCTGATTTTTTAATATGTTATTGAAGTATTTATTTAAAAGTTATATTCAATCAGTCAGACAAATTACAGTGACCAAACATCCCCTAAGACAAAAATTATTCAGCCAGAAGTATGAGGGCGAGAGCACTATGCATGCGCTTCAGAGTGAGTGAGACGTCCATAATAACTCGGTTCCCCTTCTTAAACTCACCATCCGTTTCAATCTACTGTGTATGTGCTGTTTGCGTGTAATATAACTTATAGTATACAGTATAGTTCGAGCCTGCTGCGAGAGCACATGTTTTTGTTGTGAGTGTTTTATTAAGTTGTTTGTAATAGTGATAATCATGGAAGAAGAGAAATTGAAATGTACATTTTGTAAAAAATCTCATGATAAACTTATATTATTCTCCGAAGAAATATTGAAAAAGTGCAAAAACATTTTAAAACAGCGAATAATCCATAACCTCAAATTCAAAGATGTAGTTTTACCGGATGACTTGTATGACAGTGGTTACCATCGAGAATGTTATAAAAATTTTACTGGTCTGCCAAAAAAATATTTTTCCGCCATACCAGAAAAAACAAAAAATGCTGAAAAAAAATCATCGAGTATTGTTGAAAATTCATTAGTTGCATTGACATCAAGCCAACCTTGTAATCTTAGTACTAACGATGATCTATGTACAGCGTCTACCTCAAGTCAACAAAATAATTCAACAGTTCCAGATTTAGATGTAGTGTCAAACTCAAGTCCAGCTAATTCAATGCCTGAACCAAGTGTTGAGCCAAATGTGAAGTCATGTGTTTATCACGAGATTTTTTACAAAATGTACAATTCAATTTCTCTTCTTCCATGATTATCACTATTACAAACAACTTAATAAAACACTCACAACAAAAACATGTGCTCTCGCAGGCTCGAACTATACTGTATACTATAAGTTATATTACACGCAAACAGCACCTACACAGTAGATTGAAACGGATGGTGAGTTTAAGAAGGGGAACCGAGTTATTATGGACGTCTCACTCACTCTGAAGCGCATGCATAGTGCTCTCGCCCTCATACTTCTGGCTGAATAATTTTTGTCTTAGGGGATGTTTGGTCACTCTAATTTGTCTGACTGATTGAATATAACTTTTAAATAAATACTTCAATAACATATTAAAAAATCAGACATGTAAAATTAAGTAAAGTTCATGTATTTTTTGGGTAGCTTAAAAGCGTCTGACAAAAGCTCTGGTCCATCAAAAGTGTCTGACACTTATAATATTACTTTAAAATAATATTCTACATGACATACATAAAAATCAGCCATGTGAATTTAAGTTAAATAATTCTTATTTTTGGTTACCTTTCTCACCTGGTACCTGCCCAGGTGTCACTCGGCAAGTTACACAAAGCGCGTAGGTATTCAAGGCACACGAGACGCTACTGAAAACTTCAGGTTTCATCCGTGTGAAAATAAGTTATGTCTGATTGCTCTGGGATCTTACTCTATTATAACTAAGACGGAGTGTGGAGAATGGTTAAGAGTGAGTGAGTATATGGTTGTTTGCGTGATGTAAGCCTGTGTGGGGGAGGGGATGTGTAGGGTGAGCGGATGAGTGAGTGAGTGTTGAGAATTTAAGCGTGGGTGTGTATCGTGTGCTTATGGCATAATTATATGGATTTTATCAATCAGTTGTAAAGAAAATAATAATAACAGGTACCTGAAGACCAAACTAAGCGCGACAACTGCTGTGACAGGTTGACTGAATTATGAGGGAATGCTATAATTTACCACGCGGGCCCAGTGCGGGTTGGCAGATGTCACATGTCTTGGAATTTTTGGTTCTAGGACATGCCGGTTCCCTCACGATGTTTTCCTTCACCGTTTTGAGAGCAGATGAAATAAATTACACAAAGTAATGCTTCTGCCTGGGTTCGAACCCACGACTTATTGTTTGTAAGTCGGGACCGCCACCACTGGGCCGCCGCTGCTCCCAGATCTCTTGAATTGCATTCAATTTTGATACGTAAATATTTTTTGTTCTGCAACCGGGCTTCAAACTGAGATTAGAATGCGAACATTCATAAAAATACGAGAATTGTCCCTCTGATGTTTATTAGAGATTACACATGTCTTTATGCACAAATGTATGTTATCCTCCCAGGGCCCAATAGCCGCGAACTTGATAAACGTGGCGATCGTGACGGGCGGCTGGGTGGTACTGCAGAACTGCCACGTCATGGAGTCGTGGATGGGCGAGCTGGAGCGCATATGCGCCGAGGTCATCATTCCACAGGCCACGCACTCCAACTTCCGCTGCTGGCTTACCAGCTATCCCAGCACGTCGTTTCCGGTTACTGTACTTCAAAATGGTGAGTGCACACCGTTTAATGAAGACCAGCCGTTGCTCACGACGTCGTCGTATTCGTCTTCATGTATTTTATTTTTTAAACTAGAATTCGAGGACGAAAGAAGCCTATGTCCTCCCGATCCGGGCTACCTTCTTGTCTGACTTTCGATGGGCAAAAAACAGCCCACCTTATCTCTGCTTTTAACCAACTTCAAAAAGAAGTGGGATATCAATTTAACCTTTTTTTCCCAGGTGTAAAAATGACAAACGAAGCTCCGAAAGGGCTCAAAAACAACATCTTCCGCTCGTACATCTCGGACCCTATCTGCGACCCCGAGTTCTACATCTCATGCCCGCGCACAGAGGACTGGCGCCGGCTGCTGTTCGCGCTGTGCTTCTTCCACGCCATCGTGCAGGAGCGCCGCTCCTTCGGCCCGCTCGGCTGGAACATCCAGTACGAGTTCAACGAGAGTGACCTCAGGATCTGTATCATGCAGCTGCAGGTACGTTCCGATTTGTAGAAAAATATGACTTGTCTGTGTCATCATTATCGGCCTAGCCTTTTCCCAATGCTGGGGTCGGCTTCTCCTAACCAGATGCAGCTGAATACCAGCACTTTATACAGAGCGACGCGGCGATGCGTAGTGTTTTATTTATTTTTAATCAGGGACTCAAAATTCATTCCCATAGTGGGTCAATTGTCTTCCATAACACAAGCATTAAAAGATAAATGAAAGCAACTGACCAACAGATGTTCCTGACGGATTATGCGGAGACGCCATTCGACGCACTCAACTACCTCGCGGGCGAGTGCAACTACGGAGGGAGAGTGACTGACGACAAGGACAGGAGACTCATTCTGTCTCTACTCTCTATCTTCTACAACGATCAAGTCACTACTACGCCTGAGTAAGAAAAGTTTTTAACTTCTAATGATTATTTCTATAAAAAAAAAGCAATCGCATTGTCGCGTTGTCAGGCAGAGAGACATGGCGAGAGGTGACGGTCTATGGTAAACCAATATTGGCAATAACACGCAATGGTCACATAGGCATATGCAGACATAGGTACACGTGCAACGTATTCAGCTTTTAAAGTTGTTTTGAGACACAGGCATCCTCTCCAAGATAGGGAGTCGACTGTCTTGTGAAAAATTGGGATGTTCAAAAACTACTGATAACAGCCTAACATGAATAAATGACTTTTGATTTGATTCGCGTGAACCACCACTGCTCATAAACATGCAACCATAGTTAGTTTGAGATAACTATTTAGAAAGAAGCCCAATCTTTTCAACTAACTCATACATTCCGATCTTAACTTATAGACCAGGGTCGATAATTTTTAAAACCAAAAAAAATAATAGTAGGATGAAACCCATTAGAAAAGGAGGGGAATATTATAAAAATTAAAGGAAAAATAATTTACGGGCGATCTGAGGTCGGGAAGGGGATGGGGGTGAGCTTTTAAGGGTAAAAAACGGTTTTTCTCGACTTCCGTCAAAACTAAAAGTCCTATCGAAAACAGTCAAATGGCAAAGTTGTAGGTAATAAAAAGATCTACAACTTTTGTATTTACACTTTTTTCACATAACCTCAAAATTTATGTGAAAAATTCAAAAAACCAAGTTTTTGGTTTTTTATTTTTATCTTTTACAAAACTTTTTTTTTAACGGTATTTGGTGAAAACTTACCTTTTTATGTCCCAAATACGCTGTAATTTATTTGATTAAAAATATTTATTTTTTCACCTTATTTTGAATGAATATCGAAAAAGCACCCTAATTTTCAATCGAAAATTCACCCGTCAAAATATCAGCTTTTTTCAAAAAGTTGGTATGTTTTCTGTTCGTTGAAATCTCTACTTTCTGATGATAAAAAAAAATATATGTTACTATAGTAAATCTTCTCAGAAAATGCAAAAAATCTAAAAAAAACTAGAATTTGTTTGCTGCAATTTGTTTCAATTAAAAAGTTGATTTATTTAATGCTAATTACATTTATGTCATAGAAAATCTCTTATATATAAATATGAATGTAAATCAAATGTAAATGTAAATGTAGATCAATCCATTAATACATATCTTAACGCTATTGAGCGTTGGGGTAGTATTAACGATCTGTCCAAGATACTGTTACTGTAAGGATTTGCTCCTAAAATGGTATTTTAAGATGTGAATGTTTTGAAAATGACGTTTAGAGGCTTATAATATGATGTTTGAAACGTACAGTATTAATGAAAGTTAAAAAAATGACGAAATAACAGTATTTAATCTAACTTAATTTCTCAACATTAGACCTCTGTAGCTCCGCTCTGACTCTGAATCGAGAGAAGTCGCCATTATAAGAAATGTTCTTCTTAAAGAGATCTATCCATTGGTATATATCTTTACGCTATTGGACGCCAGGGCAATTCCGCCCTTTCTCCTTTGTGCATTTTTCTTTCCTTTTCCGGCAAATCCAGATGTTGTATCGCAACCAGAAAAACAATGCAGAAATGCAACAATGTTTTTTAAGGATTCATGTTTGAAACTATTTGACGTGAAAAATAGGTCTTTTACATTTCCAGAACCTGGTTTTAGAAAATAAATGTCATGATTATATGAATTTAACTGATTTAAAAGGACCAAAATATCAATATCTTGGCCCACAACAATGACAGTTTTATTAGTACTCATTGCAACTTTTATCGCGGTTTCAATTATGTTATTATGTTTCAGTTATGTATGTTTCAACTATGGCATTTTCTGAGAAGATTTACTATAGTAACATATATTTTTTTTTTATCATCAGAAAGTAGAGATTTCAACGAACAGAAAACATACCAACTTTTTGAAAAAAGCTGATATTTTGACGGGTGAATTTTCGATTGAAAATTAGGGTGCTTTTTCGATATTAATTCAAAATAAGTTGAAAAAATAAATATTTTTAATCAAATAAATTACAGCGTATTTGGGACATAAAAAGGTAAGTTTTCACCAAATATCGTAAAAAAAAAAGTTTTGTAAAAGATAAAAATAAAAAACCAAAAACTTGGTTTTTTGAATTTTTCACATAAATTTTGAGGTTATGTGAAAAAAGTGTAAATACAAAAGTTGTAGATCTTTTTATTACCTACAACTTTGCCATGTGACTTTTTTCGATAGGACTTTTAGTTTTGACGGAAGTCGAGAAAAACCGTTTTTTATCCTTAAAAGCTCACCCCCATCCCCTTCCCGACCTCAGATCGCCCGTAAATTATTTTTCCTTTAATTTTTATAATATTCCCCTCCTTTTCTAATGGGTTTCATCCTACTATTATTTTTTTTCACTTTTTATTATTTTTAAAGGCTTCTACCCTGGTCTATTACTACTAAGTACTAAAATGCGAAATTTGTGAGGATGGATGGATGTTTGTTACTCTTTCACGCAAAAACTGTTGAACGGATCTGGATGAAATTTGACATACAGATAGTTTATAACCTGGATTAACACATAGGATACTTTTTATCCTGGCAGCAAATCAAACTCTGCGCGGGCGACGCTAGTTTTATTATACTTAATCGTGGTGTATTCGCTCACTGCTCAGCTACTCGTTCTCCCCGAGCGGCGATTACCTGATGCCGCCGTCGATGGAGTACAATTCGGTGCTGGAGCACATCCGCGCGCTGCCCATGACGGCCAAGCCCGAGGTCTTCGGCCTACACGAGAATGCCGACATCACCAAGGATAACAAGGAGACCCATGCCGTAAGAACGGGGGATACGCCTTCTTCTTAAGGGGCCATTCAAGTATTACGTAAGCACTACAGGGGGGCGGAGGGTTCTTTTTGATGACATGGGGGATTGGGGGGTCTGGATGGTGATTACTTAAGCAGTATGATTTTTTTTTACTTTTTCGGATTTTCTACAAAATGTTGTCGATTTCGGTTTGAACACATATGGCAACCCTACTTCAAAGCCTATTCGTTATAATTTATTTCTAGACTTATAACTGCTGCTCATGAATCAATAAAGAAACCAGAACACATTGAAAAATGCATGTACCAATGTTTACGTAAGCATGGGAGGGGGGTAAGAGCTTTGCTTACTTTTGCTGACTAGGGGGAGGGAGGGGTTAAAAATACAAAAAAAATCTGCTTACGTAATACATACTTGAACAGCCCCTAAGACGGTGCATTCAGAAAGCTGGCAACGTCGCAAATAGCTTTCTAACATTGCACTAAAAAAGCACTTGGGACCTTTTCTACGTTCTACTGTGTCAACACTTAATACAGTCTCATTATTGCGTTTCATAATCAATATTTTACTGCAACACTGAGAGACATTTGATTATTTAATTCAGTAATATTGATCTGTTTACCAAAACAGTGAAATGTTTGAAAGCTATTTGCGACATTGCCAGCTTTCAGAATAGGGTGTTCATAAGCATAGCATAAACATAATGTTCCAACTGATGGGACAAGGGCCTTCTCTTTATGAGAGGGAGTGGGCCGCACTGTAATCCACGCATATCTTCCAATTTTTGGTTCTAGGACATGCTGATTTTCTCGTGATGTTTTGATAAAAATAGAAAAGTCATGGGGTGTAAACCACGTCCAAAGAAAGACCGCTTTCAGTATATTGTGTCTAATGTTATTCTAGTAAATAAAAACCTGTTTCTTCCGTCCTTAGCTGCTATTCGGCACACTACTCACACAAACGGACATCGTGGCGGGGGGCGGCGCCGAGGGTGGCGAGGGAGGCGGGGTTGTGGACATGACCAGGGACATGATGGACCGCCTGCCCAATCTCTACGATATCCTCTACGTCAGCGAGAAGTATCCTGTGCTCTACTTTAACAGTATGAACACCGTGCTCAAACAGGTAACCTTACAGAGCATGCGGAATTGGCTTGAAAGATTTAAGATTGTCAAATGCTTTTTCTAAGCTTAAAACTGTGTCAACACCAATCTAGTGTCCTAATATTGCAATTCATAATCAGTATTTTTGTTCAACACAGAAAAACAAAAAAAAAACAGATTTCTAAATCTCATTTAGTAAAATTGATTTATTTATAAAAACAGTGAAATATTTGAAAGCTATCGACGTTGCCAACTTAAATAAAAGATTGTAAAAACGGCATTTAATTCGTTCCGGTTCGGATTATGCGACTCGACACCGCGCCAAGCTAAATGCGACAAATTTTGTGAACGGCACATGTAAGCCGATTTCGCGTTGATAAGGCGGTCAGCTTAATTGCCAACTGATGATCATCGCCGCACACGTGCTTTCACAGTTTATTTACCGCTGTTCTTCTTCTTGGCGTCGCTGGCACGACAGCATTTATATTTTGTTAGCCCAGAACGTCGCCATTTCCACGCCCGTCGCTGGCAGCGCAGAGGTCACTTCGGCTGCATGTTTTTGGGCTAGGAGGGCGGAATAGGAGGTGGAACATAGTTTGCGAAACAGCTCCATACCGTAGTAGAGTAGGTAGCCCCACTTAACGAGGTAAGAGTTACGTCTTCCCACTTGAGTCCGGAATCGGTTCAGGGACTTCCAGGTGGATCACGGAACGTTAGATCTTGCAGGAAGATGCTCACTTGGTGGTAAGTCGTGAGGCTAACAAGCAAGCACAGTTTTTTAAAATCTGCAATACCCACCAGGAAACCCGGCCGACTCCCGATGTAAACTCTGGGAAAATACATGTCCCCCTCCCAAGGGGTACAGGTATTTTCAAAAACTGTGCCTGCTTATTAGCCGTTGCTTTGGCAGTGGAGCGCCATAAAGTAGGTGCTAACTATTAAAATAACAAAAGGTAAAAAAAATGTTTTATGGGGAATTATTCAAATCTACGGTTAGCCAATATAACAGCTAGCGATAAAAAAGCTGTTTAGGGACAGTATTATTCGCCAGTTCGATAATACATCGAATCCCACGCCTAGTCCCATTACCAACCTGTGAGCGCAAAAACGCCTCTTCCACAGGAACTAATCCGCTACAACCGCCTGCTCGCAGTAGTGAAGCGGACCCTCCACGGGGTCTTCCTAGCCGCCCAGGGCCTGGCCATCTTGAGCGCGGAGCTGGAAGAGTGCAACAACTCCTTCATCAAGGGCATCGTGCCCCAAGTGTGGATGTCCAAGTCCTACCCGTCGATGAAGCCCCTGGGGTCTTACGTCGCTGATTTGCTGTCACGGTAAGTAAAGTAGAGAGGGAATGAGCTGCATGGATCAGATCTTCACATTAAGGTGTACGAGTATAGCCGGAAAACATCTCCAAAAGCCAAGAAAGTCTACTGTGCTTTCGTAGACTTGAAGAAGGCTTATGACTGTGAGAAGGGAAGAACTATGGTCGACTCTATCCATGTATGATGTGGATAGGCGCTTGACCGTCCACTGCAATCTTTATTCAAAGATTCCAGTGCTTGTGTTAGTACTCGTATAAATGGTGCATTCGCTAACTAGTTTTGCATCTCAAGAGGGATTTGATAGGACTGTGTAACGTCTCTTTGGCTTTTCAACCTATACATGGATTGTTGTCTGAAAGAAAGAGAGTGAGCGTGGATTTAGGATGAATGAATGGCTTGTCAATGCCCTTCTACGCAAATAATTAAGTTCGTCTTGCATCGTCAGCGGAACAGTTGCAAGACATGGTAACATTGATAACTGTAATTAATGAAGCGTTGAAGAGAAAAGGAATGTAAATATGGCGAAGGTTATGGTGTTTGAAAGAGAACTGGATGTATCGTGTCAAACGGGAATAAATAGCGTGAGTTTATATACAGGATGGTATTTTTCAACCTCACCTGCAGAAATACAAATTCAAATTTTACTCAAAGGAAACATTCCTTTATTTTTTAAAAGAAACAAATCTGCATTCAAAGATTTTAGAAAATTCGCTAACCACACTCGGGAATCGAACCGACTAAAATTCGAAAAATTTAATCCTGCACTTTTATAACCAATCTATAGGGTCAATCATATGGGGCTTTTTTATTGAGTGCCTAGAGTTGTTGAGAAGAAAGTTAAAAAAGAAAATTTCTCCGCTCGTGACTTTTTTTTTAATTTCTTAATTTTCGTTTGAAAAATTTTTTCTTTTATCATCCACTTGAAAATCGCCGAATTTATATTGTGACGTAATGTGTCAAAACGTGACACAGGTCCCACTATTACGTCACAAACTCCACTATTATGTGACAAAACGATGTGTTGCTTTGCTGGGAAGTTTATTCCGAATTTCCGATACTACTTCCCATCTAAAATACAACGAAGTGGCGAAATGCTCCCGTTTTGGGGGACCGTCTCTTACATACGTTCATACATAAGTGCTGATTATTATCAGCCTAAAGCCTGCACGACGCACGGGAAAAGTGCTCATGGACGAAATTTAGGGGAAGCATGCTCACGTGCTCAACACAGCAGTGGGACAGTATAGGCTCACAAAAAAAGCCAGCCCAAACTGTAGTGTATTAGTGAATGAGATGCATTCACCGTGGTACCGCGTCAGTTGCGCGGCACCACGGCGAATGCACACTAATAACCTTTGCACCGTGTGGTCGTTTGAAAGCGGAAAATCTTAACACCGCGATTCAGGAAACGCACCTGACTGTACACCGCCATCTAGTTGAAAATGGTTGAACTAAATGAAAACTAGGGGAGAGTAACCACGTAGACGAGTTGGGCGGCTTGGGCGCTTTAACAATAGGGGTTGCACCACAGATGTGCTAGGCCGCTGAGCGGTGCGAGGATGCGTAGTGACGCTGTGAAACTGTGCGAGGATGTGTAGCCGGCTCATTTCAGATGCGAGCAGTAACCGCACCGTCTAGTGACTGTCTTTTTTTTTTGCTCGCGTCCGTCCCTAGCACACATCCCTCGCAACAAATTCCTCGCACACATCATTCTCTTGTTTTATATGTACAAAAACCTCGCTCCGCTGAGCCGTTTCCACTAGAGCTGCGCTGGGCGAGGCTAGGTAAATGAAGTGGTTCTTAACAAATACAATCGTAACGCATCCTCGCTCATTTCTGGTGAAAACGCAGCCTTACGATTTCGTGTGAAGAACTTGTATAACATTTTACCCTGCAAAATTCTATTTTTACGAATTTAAGTTAACTATTTAATCAGTCATGCCGATACTGTTGTTGTTGCATGCTTTATAGCTGCCACTAAATAAATAAAACGTATAAAATTCATATATATCAATTTATTTTACTATCACAAACAAGTTCACTACTCTATCTTGTGTATATTATGTCTATAGAGATGATAGTTTGGGTACATGTTTCGGACTCTATTCAATTGACATTTTGGGAAATTGTTGCATCCATACTTCTTTAAATTCTTTAATCATTTTTAGGCCGTGTGTTTAGTAGACCATGAATTAGTCTTACTACTATTATAAATTCTAAATTTTGTGAGAATATTTGTTACAATTTCACGCAAAACGGATTTGGATGAAATTTGGCACACAAATAGCTTGTAACCTGGATAGGATACTTTTTATCCCGTGGAACAATTACCGAAATGCACGCGGGAGAATCCGCGGCCATAAGCTACTACAGCATTAAAATTGAAAACTTGATTTGAAAATTGCCATTGGTTGTCATGCTACCGATATGCAGTAGTGAAAAACTTTTAAAATAGTTCGGAACCGCACCATTCGATGCAGCCACAAAACAGTTCGGGGGAAAAAAAACTTAGCTCTCATTGTGCCGAGCGGCGAGCCACTCCGAACATGGTTCTGCAATGGCAGATACCGCATGATGTTTGCTGAGCAACATGAGCCAAATTAAAAACGCGAACACTGTCTCAAATGTGCCGACCGAAGCGTGCACCACTAACAAGATCCTGATGTATCACTGAACAATTGCGAGCAATATTCTATGAGCCGTCTATTACATATACCCAAACTATTTAGGTACACAATGTTTGTACTCAGTCCGTCGACGATAGTTAATTAAAATGCCGTGTAAAGTTGTTGCCTATTAAAAGCGACAAGCATTCACACATTACAGTACTGGCGTTAAGAGGGTACATTCTTGAAGTTGGCAACGTCTCAAATAGCTGTCAAATATTTCGTTGTTTTGATTATTTAACCAATATTACTGAATTTAATTATGAAATATCGCTCTCTGTTTCACTAAAGTAATGACTGTTGCAATAATAACAGAGGATACGGTGTTATAGCAGTTTTAGATATAAAAAAAACATTTGGAAGACTTCCAAGTGCTTTTTTGCAACTAAAACGAAATATTCAGTGTACCTACTACCTATATTAGATATTGCAATTTAATAAATATTTAATCAATATTTTAGTGCAACACAGTGATATTCCATTTTCATCCAGTAATATTTAAAAAAAACATCAAAACAGCGATATAATATTTGACAGCTATTTGCGACGTTGCCAACTGTCAGAAAGCACCCTCTTAATATGACTCATCGAGCTTTACAAAGAGACAAGAGAACAGAATTCACAGACCGGACTTCCAGCCTAGTAAAGTAGTCGTTTCACACGACACAACATTACTCGTAAGTGTTCGTAATAGCTGAAACTATTATCGACACTGACAATATGAACGTTGTGACAAGTGGCGTTCTATAGACTGTATATTTGTAAGTACTTATGTCTGTTTATATGAATATTAATCACGTAAATGTTCATATTCATATAAATCGCTTACTTTACTTGGCAAAGTGAAAGTACAATTCAAGTATTTTGCCCTGAATGACAGGGCAAACTTCTTAAAACTCTCATGTCAGTTAACAGTACAGTACTTAAGTATGTAAGGAACACTCAACACAATAGAAACATTACCTTGTACCCCGCCACGAGGAGGTACTGTTGATCAAGAGTCGATTCTCACTGCACTCACACAGTCTACGATAAGTATTCTCGTACAATCTTACTGGCCATGAAGATAAATTGTATACGAGTGCTAACAATGTGTTATTGTTTGGGGCTACAATATGATAATTTAACGATAATTACATACATCATTTAACGATATTGTTCATATAACCCCTTAGATATGTGTGAATCGAATCTTTCTTAAAATACTATAAGAATACTAATGAGCTCAGCGCACTGAACGATATATATGCACAACACAGGAAGCGAGCAATTTGTAAGCCATCGTGCTCTATTTTGTTGTTTAATATGTTAGGTCGTGGCCCCACGGCATGCATTGAAGTGCGCTTCACAGTTAGAATGGCTACATTCATTCAGTTTGAGAGCTATCAGAAATATAACACTGGATCTAACATGAAACTAGAAGTATGCGATGCGAACAGTCTTACACATTCGACCAAATACGTAGAATTTTGTGTTAACAACAACTTTAGAAAACATTGAGCATGCAAGTAACTCATATACATTCAATAATCTTTAATACCAAGAGAGATGATCGCTATAACGCTAATAGTTTCAGATCGCATCCACCACTAGAAACACGTTAGTAATACTAACACTCTACACAGTTATATAAACTTAGTTACATAATATTAAACATTTATTTATAGCACATGTGAATACTGACAGGTGATATATTTTGACACATTTCCACCGTAAATTCAACAATCAAAAATCGACAATGTTGTCAATAAATCTTTCAGAAATCGACGCGTCTAACCCTGATATTTGTTAAGATTTCTTATTTTTATAATACTTTTGATATTTATGTGAATATTACTCATTGTAATAAAACTAACCTTAGTTAACGTTAACAATAGACACAGAACTTATTTATACAAATGATTACACAACACAGATCGATACAATAATAAAGTTAGTTTTATTTCAAATGTAAACGTAACCGCAACTTTGCTTAAGCAAATAACTTTGTCTTGGGGCTTGGGATAGGCCTACGTTCAACACAGGACTACGGCATGTTGAGGAGGATTCAGCCTTCCGAGTTACGAGCCGCCAGATCCAGGAGTTTGTTCATGAGTTCTCCTCCGAAGGACTCCCTGTACTTCTGGCTGATATTGTTCAGCAGGGCGTAGGGAGTCTCATAGTTCATGTTTTCTATGCTACACAGGCTAGTGTCATCGTACTGCCTGCCGACGACCCTGAAACCGTTGGCGGACATCTCGACGCAATATTCTGCATTCTCCAGGGTAGTCAGGTTGATGTAGATCCTCTGGTTGTCGTTGGGCAGTTTCGGGGAGATACCGGCACTCTTCACGTGCTTGCGGATGTCGTTGATGGCTCCTTCTGCCTCTCCTGGCCAGGTTTTCTCGTCCAACACCTTTTCTGTCATGGTGGTTGTCTGGAAAAAGCAAAATTTCAAATTAATTTTTGAATATATCTGAAAGTTTTGGATATCCATGGGAGGGATCAAATGTCCATTTCTTAAAATTATTAGTACTGGTTATAATTTTAAAACTATAATTGGCTCTACATCTTTTTTTTTAACACACCAAAACCGAATCATCTCCTACTAACGCCATACTTGTGACTAATCAGTATTAATATGACTATTTCGTTTCCAGCCTGAGTTTCCTGCAAGACTGGGTAGACGAGGGTCCTCCTATCGTCTTCTGGATCTCAGGTTTCTACTTCACGCAGTCATTCTTGACTGGCGTGCTACAGAACTACTCGCGACACAACAAGATTCCTATCGACCAGGTCCACTTCGAGTTCACCATCACTAGCATGGAGTCAGAGTCCGAAGAAGGACCCGATTTTGGAGTATATTGCAAGGTTTGTTGATCTTGGGACCAGTAGGTATCTGGTTTCCGAAAGCTTGATCCTGATAATCTCTTATTAAATCCTATGTTAGATGTTCTTCTCAGCGTATCGATGGTAATCTATATTGAGTCGGCTCAGAACTAAACTACACGTGATCATGTCGGCATAGAAATTGCCGAACGATTTTCATCAAATTTTCTCTAGAAACCGATGTATAGTTGGGTATAAAATTTTATAATGCAACAGAAAAATTGACAGGGAAAAAGATTTTCAATATGATCAACTCAGATCATTAATAACAGGGTTTTCTGTATATCTTTACTATACTTGTCATTTATTTAAATCGCATGCAGCAACCATTTAAAATGGATAAGGAGGATCATGAACACAGCGTATTTATATGGGTATGTCTCTTGGAATGTGCATGGGAGTTTATTCTATAAATAATGGAATTCTTAGCGCTTGATAGCACGTATAAAGTAACGCTTTGGAGGTTTGGATGCATGCGTTACACGCACACGTAACTACTGATTTGCACGGTTTGATATTTTAGTGTTCCTTAAAATCGAAAACGCAAATAATCCCGTAATACGGAGGTAAACTAATACTGTCACTTACGGGATATTTTCTGTGATTGTGCAATCACGGAAGATAACCCGTAAGTGACAGTATAAGTTTAGTTGTAAGCCGTGAAAGCTTAACACAATACGTAGATAGTCTAAAGCCCATGTATATCAACCCACGAACAAAGCTGCACCAGTAGATTAGAGATTCTCGAATGGCACTCTCAAATAATTACCGGTAACAACCCTCTCAAATATACTAACACAAACCCTCCCACACCCAGGGCCTGTTCCTCGAAGGCGCAAGATGGAACCGCGAAACGATGCTTATGGACGAATCCTACCCAAAGATCCTTTTCGACACAATCCCTATAATCTGGTTCAAGCCGGCTCTCATAGCAGAGTTCCAGCCCCCCTCTTGCTACTTCTGTCCTATCTACAAGACTAGTGAGAGGAAGGGAGTGCTGGCAACCACGGGGCACTCCAGCAACTTTGTCATGTACATCACGCTGGAAACAACCTTGAAGGAACAGCATTGGATCAATAGAGGAGTGGCTAGCTTGACACAGCTGGATGATTAGGAGTAGGGTGTTCATACTGTGTTTTCATAATTTATGTTTTTTTTTACCAAGATATGGGTAAATCGTAGATATGTCACATTTTTTTCAAGTGTTTTCGAGTTGCACCAGTTCTACTTCCCCTGAAAACTTTTTTATTTAACTTACAACTACTATTACATGTGCTTGTTTGTATTTATGAGAGAAGTCTTCCAAAACAGCTAATTATCACTGTATATTAATACAATCTACTAAGACCTTGCAGCTTGCTAAGACAAAGGTTAATCCTGAAACTACACCTGTCAATGCACATTATTTTATCAAATTGTTAGACTTATACCATTGAAAGTAGGAAAATTATTATACGAGAGTTCCTTGGGGTATGAGGTACACTAGGCTAGGAAATAAAAGGTAATAATCCAGCCTGTGTTGTGCCACTGCTAGGCCAAATATTAGGAAAGTATATTTTATTAACTCAGCCAGTCGAAGAGGTTTGAGTGTGTATGAACAGTATGAAGATGCAAGGACTGTATTTCCTATTTTTTAGATAGACAATATTGTTGACTTCTGTATTAGCCACTTCTTATATAATATTATATTGTATTTTGTATTTATGTAATTGATACTGTGATGTACCTAGTCATAATCAAGTATTTACTAAATAAAGATTTTTCATAATATTGTTGTTTAAATTATTTAATTTCCTTCCTTGCATGATATCACATTAACATTGAAATGTAGATATTTATTTTATTGGCATATGCACAAAAACGTAGCCACACCTTACATATGCAGAGGGTGAATTCAGGCTGATGATTATGATAGTATATTAAACTACTTAAAAGAAAATAGGGCTCACCAAGTTTTTGGTAAATAAACTTAGTCTATCACCCATTTCCTGTAATCATAATATTGATGAAAAATGTTATGGTTAGTAGAGAGTGGGGGCCTCCTCTGCTCTTTAAGCACTCTCTAAACCTATCTGGTGGCAGCAGTATGAAGTTATTTGTGGATGAGAGGGTTTAGCTGCCAAGTCATCATCTGCATCTATCTTCTGACGTTTCATAAGTTCCCATGTAGGTTTATGTCATCATCAGCATTTTAACCGAAAGGCGTCCACTGCTGAACATAGGCCTCCCCCAAGTGCCGCCACATTGACCGGTCCCATCCGACTCGCAACCAGCGGATCCCTGCAACCTTCACCAGGTCATCGGTCCACCTAGTAGGAGGTCTTCCAACACAACGTCTTCCGGTTCGCGGCCGCCACTCCAGAACTTTTCGGGCCCATCGGCCATCCGTTCTGCGAGCAATGTACCCTGCCCACTGCCACTTATGTTTGGTAATTCTTCGGGCTACGTCGGTAACCTTCGCTCTCTTGCGGATGTCCACATTTCTGATTTGATCACGCAAGGAAACTCCGAGCATAGCCCTCTGTTTGGGTGTCTTTAAGCCTTCTGATGAGGCCCATTGTGAGCGACCACGTTTCGGTCCTGTATGTTATCACTGGCAACACACACTGGTCATAAGACTTTCGTCTTGAGACACTGCGGTAAGTTGGACGAGAAGATACCACGCAACTTCCCGAACGCTGCACAGCCGAGTTGGATTCGACGATTGACCTACTGAGGTCATCAAGCATTGTATTGAGGTCCTCCATGGTCTCAGCCATGACCACTATATCGTCGGCAAACCGAAGGTGAGAGAAAGATCTACTCGCCATAGACGTTGATGCCTAGCCCTCTCCATTCCAGAACCTTGAAGACATCCCCAATGCAGCGGTGAACAGTTTCGGAGATATGATGTCTCCCTGTCCCACACCTCCCTGCAGAAGGATAGGTTCTGAGGTCTGGTCCTGAAGTCGGACTGACATGGTGGCGTTTTTGTACAAACATTTCAATACCTCGATGAATAGACCTTGATAGTCAATTTGGCACCGTTGAGGAGACTGCAGTATAGCCCAAATCTTGATCGAATCGAAGCCTTTCTCATCCACAAATGCTAAACATAGACGCAGGTTATACTCATTGGTCTTCTGTATAACCTGCCGCAGCATATGCAAAGCCTTTCCCCAATGATGTTGCTTCCAGTCTCACCAGATGCAGCTGAATAACCACAACCCAGTAATTCTGGTAAGTAACAGAGGACTAGTAATCTCACATTCAGCTACAGATATCGAGTAAGAGCAGAAATTAGATTGTAATAATCTTTTACTTGAGGGACAATGCTGTCTGTGCCGGGCATAATGGACCTATCCATTACGCCCGGCACAAACAACAATCCCATAAAAGATAGAGGTACCATCTTCAATCAGGCATTATGTCTTAGGTAACAACAGAAATTGTAGGAGAACTTATAAGCTAGCCAATAAAATAAAGAAAAAACAAGTTTAGTAATAAATGAGTTACTATGTATTTAGAAACACAAAATAATTAGCGGGCACTGCTAGACAATAAAAACAAGCCTTCTTAAAATTGCCTCTATCAATCCATCTGTTGTGTCCATGTTTGTGGCTTTTCTGGGAATAAGCGCTATTATCATGTTACGGGCCCAGCAAGGTTGGAACAGAATACATTTAGTCAACAATGAAAATATACAATTTGGCAATATTCCAACCTTAATCTAACAGAGGTAGGTCGAAAAGCATTTTAATTAATATAAGTGCGTATAAGGCCGTAGAAGAGCAATGTCCATGCCAAAACTATGACCGCGGACGTGGAATTGTATTCTAATATTTCTAATTTCAATATTTTCGACTGTTTTCTAGAAACAATGTAGAAAAGAGTGCGAACTATTTATTTGTTGAATGAATTATACTCCAGTTCGAATTAAATCTAATCAAAGTAGATAGTATGCGATATTATTTTAAAAATATACGATACGATTTACCTTTACAAGACAATTTGTCTAGCAGAAGAAGAATATTTAAATTTAAATTTCGCGGTAATGTTGAATTAAAACTCACCTTTATTTCTGTAATTGATGCGAGAATCGACTGGGACAGCGAATACACGCCTATGTATTAATTGTAATTGCACGATAACGTTTTCATCGTTGCGTTTTTGAAAACACTTCTCTAAACAATTTTGCGATACAAACTCAAATATTAATGTCAACAAAACCAATAGACTACAAAAGTCGATGACGTCAGCGTATTTTCCTGTAGTGTTGTACGAATAAGACATAGACAAATCAATCGATTTTAATTTCAAACATGCCATTCTTATTTTGTGTTTGTAAATAAATAAGACTATATTGAAACATTTTATTATTTTTAAATTAATTCCCCAATTTATAAAATCCATTAAAACAATCAACCATTAGTTCTGTGGAAACGAATTGCATCAAAGTTATCGGAGTCGAACGATACCAACAGAAATATAGCCCTTCAGAGTTTACAAGAGCAAATGTATTTTATTTTGGTTTTCAAATCTTGTGTTATTGAAGATTTTAAATATGTTATTTTTTTCTTCTACGTACTTTGCCGTTAAATAATCGATATTCAAACAATCGACGTCCGTTGCGTATCACTATTGATATAATTTCGTTTCACTGTTCAATCATAGTAAAAGGTCTCCCCAGTCTCAATAAAGATTATAAATGCTTGATATTAACCTAAATACTTTGAGTAGGATTTAAAATTGATTGAATCATTTGATAAAGTTTGAAAAAGCAAAAACAATGTATATTATATAGCATAATTCTTAAAAAAGTGTTTTTTGGCATTTTCCAAATGCGTGGAATGGAACTTTTTATTTACAATTTGTTGCTATGTTGCATAGATGGCGCGGCGAACTTGTAAACTGCGTATGCCGAACTGACGTTTTTGGTTATTTTTGTTCTCGCCTCGTGTTTACTTTAGTGTCTAATTTCGGTCCAATTGCGAAAATTCAGTTGTGCAACAACCAAAAGGTTAATATTTCGTTCATATAAGACATATCCGTACTTTATAGTATCGATCCGCTCTTCCGGACTAGGTATATGTATACATTATTATCACGTGGTGGTGTGGTGGTTTATATAATTCTTGTTTACCGCACAAGTAGAAACTTTGCGCATGTGCGTCCCGTCAGTAACCTCAAATTGTAAAGGCACGGGTTCGGCAGGTTCCGGATATCCGGGTCGCGACGCGGCGGCGGCGGTTCTCGCGGCGGTATTGTGATGTGCCCTCGTGCAAGGCGTCCGCGCCCCGCGTGTGGACAGCGTTGGTGATATCGGTCCGCGCGCGCCTGCCATGGCCCAGGCTCAGTTTACGCGAAGCTCGGAGAGCGACGCGTGGGCGCTGCTCTCACTGAAGTCGGCGCCCCCGTCGCCCTCCAAGGTGCAGTGGGCCCAGGAGCCGGCCCCCACCGCGATCGCGAGGCTCGATGGCCGCGACTTCGAGTACCTCATCCGGCAGAAACGTGTCGTGATCGGCCGGAACTCTAGTAGAGGCCAAGTGGACGTTAACATGGGACATTCGAGTTTCATATCGCGTAGACATCTGGAACTGTTCTATGACCACCCGGAGTTCTACCTGACGTGCAACAGCAAGAATGGCGTGCTGGTGGACGGCGTGTTCCAGCGCAAGGGCTCCGCCGCCATGCTGCTGCCCAAGAGGTAAGTGAGCTTTCGGCGCCGCCGGCTACCACAACATACATTTACGTGCACTCACTAGCTTGTGTTTGTAAACAAATCATATTGTTTATGTTCAACCCACCTGTTGTATTTTTGTTTAAAAAAATGGTAGTGTTCATAATCTTTGTTGACACATGTGGTTTATGTACATCATGTTCCTAGACTTGTAAAGAAACAGTCACAAAGTCTTACACCTGGCCACTTGGATAAGTATGGCATTGGTAAGAACATAATGTCATGAAAACACACATCTATTTTGGTAGTTTGTAATGTGTGCCAGTTTGTTATAACATGTCCAGTATGCATCAACAACATTTGTGTTCTCACCAAATTCACAGAATATTAATTAGTCACCAGAGCTAACTGATTGTAGGAAAATACCATCAACAATATTTTTGCAATCACTACTCCTTATCAAGAAGTGGTAAACAAAAACAAAATCTTGCAATTTTACAATCAATGTCCAAGCTTAATGAATAGTTTGATAATGATTATCACTTGTTACTAGTTATTTTGAGCAAATATACAGATAAGATACATCCAATATGGTTGTGTGTACAGTGCTGATTGTGTGATGCAATACAAAGAAATGTGATTGTTGATTCGGTGAGATTTCGCAAGTCATTGTTACCGAATGTTAATTTTATGCTACTCACTAATATAGTAAAATTGGCAATTTTTTCATAACTGCAAGCCTATCTTTATTGCGGTTGAAACATATCTTTAAATAGTTATTAAACAATCAAAGAAACTGCTCATGTTACAAGTTGTTGACAAAAAAAAACATATAAAGTAGGTTTAATCATACAGTTGCATCATATACTTTACTACATGACATGTGGCAGCAAGGTGTGAATGCACTCTACGAAAGATAGTATTCTCTCAAAAGATACTACCTATTATCTTTTTTCAGTATATTATACTACCTTATCTCAAATACTCATTAAGCTATTTGAAAGTATATTGAGTACAAAAGCCTTAACCTTCTCACTCTCTCCTCTGCCTAACCTGCATCACACATGTGACTTGAACATGTTAAACATACAAAATTAATGTCTGATTGTCTAGTTTTTTGAACATCCAAGGCCATCTTTGTGTTCATTTCTATTTATAAACTAATATAAATATTGATCAGCTATAATTAAATTGGGTTCATATGAGAAGCAGGTATTTAATGCCTATTTTGTATTGGCAAAGATTCAAATGGCATGCTTTGTTAAATCAAATTATTGTTTATAGAGACAATGACTATTTTCAATATAGTGGTCCAAACAGAAATAAAAAATGCATGACAATTCTAATCTAGCTGCTAATTCAAAAATGTACACCAATACAATGCAATTTTGATGCCATTTTAGAATTATAATAATGATTTCCTCATGTATTTCAATTACTTACTATTGCTCTATTTCTTATTGATAAAGCATCACAAATAACTCAATTACTGCACAAATAGGTAGAGATTGAAACAATGTAAGGAAATGTCTCTGCTCTTCTAGATTAACTAATTTAGAACTGAATGCTATTTTATCTTGCGGTCAAGACAATAGGTGGCACCACTGGTGTTATTAATCACTGCGTGATGAAAGAATTCATATGGAAATTTATGTATTTTTGGTCTGTAACAAATCTTGAATATTTATCACTATCTTTTGCCAGCGACTTTACCCGCATAGAGGACAAATTATGCCAGAGCATCATACTACCTGAATTAAATCTATCTTATGTCCTAACCCTGGTCATTGTCTTCCTGTGGGCTAAATGTTAACGTCATCTGTCAGCCATTAATGCATGAAAAGGTAAAAGACAGACAATTCTAACACATTTTCAACATTCATTTCTGAGATCAAAGACAGATTACAAGAGCCCAAATACGTATGTAGCACAACGTGACAGAGCCATGCCCTGTTTAGCTGTTGACTGAAATATTAAAATAATTATGGTTATGAATCTGTACTACAAAACATCCAATATTCTAGTAAATCATAAATCATATTTATTTCTGTAAATTGGTTTTACAAAACACTTTTACATGTCATCATGTTGTTTTAAAACTAGATGGGGCCGGTGTTTCGTACCTGACTACTCTGAGAAGAAACATCCGAAACAAACTCAGAGGTCACTGTCTCTTTTAAAGTCCAGACATTGATCAAGACATATGAGGGCCATGCAGATTAATGTCTGAGAGAGTACAGAATACACCCAATATTCTAGCAGATTCATTAATTATGGGAATCATTAATTTAGTCTGTTGACATTACTAATTATCATAAACTTGGACTCCAAAACTCTAATCAGTCTGGGGCAGGAAAATAGCTTAGGGAAGTATGCAACTATGTGATTAAATGCCTCAGAAGCTTCCATTGTTATTTATGTGTGAACTAATTATTGGGATTATTATTAATTACTAATTAAATTGTAATGGGTGTTATGGTGGTAATATTACATAACGCAAACAAATTGAAATCTGATGACAGGTTGCGTTGGTCTAGTGATTACAAGGTTGGATTCCCAGGTTGTGCCAAGTCTTATTGAGTTTGACAATCAGGAACTTCTAAGTAGCAGCCCGAAATCAAGATTTGTGTCGAGTTGATTGCATAGCAATACACTGGCCTCATTTTTGTATGGGACTTAAACATGACTGGTAAAATGTGGGTGTACTATAGATGTACATCTGTTTAACCCTTTAGGGTTACATGCTTGATGTTATTGTTAAGTTTAAAGTTTACATGACTCAATTTGGTAGCTCCATTGAAATTGGAAAGCAAGGGTACCTATGTTATTCAGACTGACACACGTTGGATGCAGTACGTGATTTTATTAATATAAAGAAAAAGTTTTTAATTCTTTCTAGTCAAGCCTTTTCCCAAGCCAAGTTTTTTCAAAGATATTTAATAGCCTCCAGGTTGAAAGTCCTTAACTTAAAGTCGTAGTAACACTTTGACCTAGTAAGAAGTAAATAAATATTAACTGATTAACTTAATTAAGTAAACAGGTTAATTTGAATGCAATGTTTTGTCATTAAGGGTCATTCAACTTATTTGCTTATCACTTGCTATCTATGTATCTCGTTAATTAGGTGTAAACATATCACAGTACTAGGACAACAGTGAATTAGATAGGTTATGCAAAGTACTTGTAGGAGATAAGTTCTGACAGGCTATCCTGCAAAGTCTTAAAAATCACTTTACCTTTTTTTTTTTTATTAAACCTTTACGGTGCCCCGACTCGGATAAGGGTTGTGGGCTATTGGGCACACGAATGAATTATTGTTGGACCCATATGCTGGGTGCTGGGCACCAAAAGGGTTAAAACGAAGATGTACTTAATTTTTTTTCTGAAAATTTGTTTTCAGAAACTCATGTTTTTCAATAATACTAGAATGGCCGGTTTTTGCTGTCCAACCAACTAAACTGAGAAGAAACACTGAAACAAACTGGGAAAGCTCTTTTCTAGTATAGACAATATCTTAGACTGAAACAAACTCGGAAAGCTCTTTTCTAGTATAGACATAATCTTAGTTAAGTCAATGAAGAAAATGCCAATCACAAAACCTCTGATAGATTTCTTCATCCATAACAGGACAGGGTCTACCTAAACAAGCGGTATCATATTACCCAGTACTGATGGAGTTGTGCAGGTCAGATAGGCAGTCGCTCCATGTAAAATACTGGTACTCAGCTGCATTCAGTTAGACCGGTAGCTAACCCCAACATAGTTTGCAAAAGGCTAAGCAGATGACGTTCCAGAAAATATCTAGTTGATAATTTGCAATAGGACGAAGTTTCTAGAACAAATAGGTATAGGGGTAAACTAGCATTTGATGAGTCATTAAGTGATTACAATGTGTTTACAAAGTAAGGGTATATTACACAAATGGTATAACTACTAGTAACGGGTTAGTCCATCGCCGATATAGCAGTCTAATAGCGCTCATTACCCAATTGAGTTGTTACATGATAGGCTAACTTGAAGCATTTTGTGGTGTTTATCATGGAATATCCACACTAATTTATTATAAGAAGTTAACTTTTTTGTTTTAATTTAACGCCGCGAAAGTCGCACGCAAAAGCTAGTCCCTAATATTTAGGTAACTGTATTTCAACTGTTTCCTAGTGAATATTAAATCAATTTAGGGGGACATTAATGGTTGACGGCCGTATCGTCACCGGACCAATGGGGTGTGTTAGGGCATTTTTAACACTTTTGAAATACTTTTTTTTCAATGTCCTAAAAACCTATTTTAAAAGGCTCTATATGTACGCTGAGATACTTATTTACTACCAAACTACCTGCTTAAATTTTTTCTGACTAATCAGATTGCTTGAGCTTAACAGGCAAATTAGCCACTGTTAAAGCTGTGCCTTTTAAGGAAAAGTCAGACACTAAAGTCGCGTCTAGCAGCTTGTTGACCTTCCCAAATTTTCCACAATACATGCTAAACCAATATGGGTGCTACCTGAACGTAATATTCCTCGTAACGGTGACTAAGCAGGTATCTAAACATCGATGCGGTGTTGATACCGTTGTGCCATGATGCGTGCTGACGTCACCACATGTGATTCACTTTTCGGAGATAGTTGAATGTCCTAGTATAGAATTATTTTTGATGACGGCATTTTTTTACTGGTTTATTGCGTCCGCATGCACTGCAGTGTGACACTTGTGCTTGCTGTACTTTTCCTTTCGTTTTTGCATACGTAATCGTCATCGGACGACATGGTTGCCTTTGCGGGTAAAACCTGGATGAGACTGGTACAAGAGCGTGGGGATTTGCACAAGAAAAGAGACGCTTATCAGTGACTTTAGTCGGGCTGTGGGTCAGCTGAAAGACTTTCCTTGCTGGGCTTCTCCATATTTGCATGTTATTTTCGATTTTTTTAAATTTTTGTAGATCTTTGACAGTCGTTACAGGTAGTCAGTGGCCCGAAAGTCTGACAACCAGTCTTACCAAGGGGTATCGTATTACCCAGTACTAACTGGGTTGAGGAGGTCAGATAGGCTGTCGCTCCATGTAAAATACTGGTATTCAGCTACATCCGGTTAGACTGGAAGCCGACCCCAACATAGTTGGGAAAAGGCTAGGCAGATGATGATGGTTGATTTTTTTAATCCACTTCTCATTTTGTTATGATATTAACCGCTTCATAGGAAAACACTCCATGTCTGTGGTAAAGTAAAGTCTAATGTTGTCTCATATAGTCACTAATTTCAAATTACATTGCAAATTACCACTTAACTTTTAATTAAAGCGAACCTTATGTAAAATTATAATTTTATCGCCCTATTCGTAATCTATTCAAGTCATAGTGACCCGTTTTACTAATCTAGAAATACCTGGGCTCAAGACTTACCGCTTATGAGAGCGTAACCTTTAGTGTAATCACCCCTGAAGCCTTGGAACTCCTTAGATACGTCAAGGGAATAAGATGAGATGGATAGGACTGTAGGTTCTCTAAAGAGGATTTAATAAAAACCAATATAGGGGATATTAGAAGCGTACATAATATAAATAATTATTTAATGATTCGAAACCTATAAACTTACTGCATAGCTGCTGAAATACTCGTCTCCAAAGGTAAGAGCCAAAGTCAGACATCTTTGCTCTTGTGCTTAATCAGATCTTGACACTTCATTCTCTATTATATCATGTATCATCTACTTCTTCTCTCGTAACGACACGAGCTTTCCAGAACCAAGTATTTAAGGCTACAAGGCTATGCTTACTTGAGACGCCCCTTTTGACACACCGCGACCTTCTTCCATGTATATTTTCGCTTACAATTTCACAATCCTACAAACAGAAACTTTCAACACGATACACAGTTCAAGAAAACCCATCAATCACAAACATGATCACAAAATCTTGTTTACTAGGCATCGCCATGTACAGTTGCATTAACTATGTATGTCACATGTGGTGCTCGGCCTTGGGCATAATGCACATGGCTATCAGCGGAGTCTATTAGATGGGAAACGGTGATGTCATGCTATGGGAAAGTAGGACTTATGTGCTTGCCTTGAACTTATCCTGGCGATGGGAATTTGTGGTCTCTTTTATTAAATAGATGAGGGAAAAGATTATCTCTCTCTTTTGAATACAGCGCAGGAAACTAGTGCGTAAGGTAGGGGAAAATGCCCAGCGTGTTGCAGACATAATTATGTAGTTTAAAAAGTATGGTCTTTAGACTGCCTCTCATGGATTGTAGGGTTTGAGGAATGGTGACCAAGCGCTTTGGAAACTTGCGAAAACAGATCTTGTTTTGCTTCTTGTAGTCGTATTATAATTATCGATATACAGTTCAGTTTAACGGCAACCTTCTACGACCTTGTCTTTGATTAACATTAACAACTGGTTCTCCATATCCGCTGCATCGGAATTCTCAAGATTTTTTCACGTAACTACCCCCTCTTACCTACTGAAGCATACTGCCCCAATTTTCCCATCACTTTAGTTCCGTGATCTTTCAATAAACTTGATTTGGATGTTGAAAGTGTAACAGGAAAAGGTGTTGTATGAGTGCAGGTGGATAAAAAGTGAAAGCAGTTCGGCACTACGGCAGTACGAGATACACATTCAATTCAAGTGAATCATTCAGTTGTTTTTGTCGGAATTTTTCCTGTTTGGGTTATTTAAGGGATTATTGTGATTCGTTGCATCTATGTTACTAAACAGGTCTTGGAAGTTAATGATTGACACGCTAAAGCATACTTTTCCTTACTATTATTATAAATGCGACAGTAATAGTATCTCTATGTATTACCTGTTCAGAACTTAGCGGTTCGATGAAATTCGGTACACAGGTACTTTTTATTTCGGTGGTACGTTTCCGTGGGATATTTTTCGACCTCTACGTGTATATGCTGTGCTATCTCTTTGCTCTAATAACCTTGATTTTAATAGATTGTGGTCAACAGCTAAGGGCTGGAGTATAATCTAGGAAGTCTGCATATTGATAAAAAGTGGAGTAGGTTGTTGACAGGTTACCTTATATAATGCTAATCCAAAAGATAGTCCTACCTGCTGGTCTTCTAGTCTTCAATCAGTTCAACAAGGAACAACCCAATTCCCCTCGGTTTTCCTTTGAACATTTTCCCTTCGTACCTTGAATGGAAAACTACCCACATATTGTAAAGATCTTTGTGTTCGCACACACCTCTGTTAGCTAATGTCGTTCTGCGCGTCTGAATGTTTTGCTCGCCTGTATTGATAGTATTACGATCTAGGTCGCCCGAGATCTAATCTAGATATACTATAGGAGTATAGGCAATAGGTTTCAATGCTAAACAGGTACTCTATACATGAATGGAGTATGTATAATTTTGTTTTATCAATGTTGACATCCCATCCAATGCTGAAGAAACTGCAAAGAAAGATGGTTATTGCTTGTCGACTTTCTGATTCTATCATTCTACCGATAGTATTTTAATGCTTTATGGCATTAAACAAATATGTCGGGTAGTTCTTGAATTATTTGCTGCAGTTCTAGTCTTAAGAACTACCATTGAAAATTTATGGCAAACTGTTTTCCATTACATTGAAGAACTATTGCATTAAACCACCTCATATCAGTACCGTCTATCACACTAAATAGGTCATAGGTGCATCCCCTAAGTATCTAACTAATTAATATTAATAGATTATTATCACAGGTCCATTTATCATCATGATTTAATACGCATACATTTGCGGACATGCCTACATTATGTATTGTTTACTTCAATAGATCTATTAGCCTCTTTCTTGGTACCACGTCACTGTTCAATTAAAATGGGTCTGATTTGTTCGCTATATTGTCTGAGATTGTCTGGAATTCATTGACGTAGCTGCTAGCCTCGGCAAATGAGGTCTTGGCTCTCCCTGAGTGGTTGTTTATATAGGCAAATTCTATTGTACAGCCTTGTTTTTATCCTGCGTATCATTATTGTCATCAATCAAGCCGAAAGACCAGACACTGTTGGACGGTACGTGTAGCGTGGTTGGACCCGTCTCGAGGTGGACCGAAAACCTGGCAAAGGTCTTAGAAATACGCTGGATACAAATAGGGCAGGATCAGTCGTACCTTCTTGTAGTGGCAATCTAAGGGTGAGACCTGTGTCCAGAGTCCAGTAGCGGACGTCTTTCATCCTGGATATATTTTCAGCGAATGTAGAATAAGATGCTACTATTTTTCCACCAGCTCAGCTTTACAAGACTCAAGTTCGTTTAAATGGGTTTTTTAATAGAGTCCCACCAACTTCGCAGCCCCAAACTGACCTTTGCATCACCGCTCCACAAAGACCTCTCTCCATCCCGACATTGACACCATTCAAAGTTCATCTTACCTCTTAACAACTACAACCGTGCTACTAAACAAATGTATCCTTGTACACGTGTTTACATCTCGGCATGACGAATTGTGTTTGTGAGTCTGCGCTTACGCAACCAACACGGGTTAGTGTGGCGGGCGTGCGCGCCGCGGTTGTTTGTTTTGACGGCTTGCACTTTGCAGCGTGGCTGATTGGTACTGTTGTAGAAAGAGAGATTGTTTATAGTGCCTAGCTCCATCCCTCTCTTTTTGATAGAAACTAGTTAGACGGTTCTAGCATCGTCTCTTTCTTCTCGCGTTTACTTGGTATAGCGTTTTTGTCAAAACTGTGGTAGGTACTATTGTCTTGAATCTCGCACACACACAAATCCGGACATGATAGAATATGATTATCTTGTCTTTGAAAGTCATATCAACAGAACATGATTACAAACACTTGTCTTGAGAATTGGAATGAGGTGACTGCTGAGATGACGAGAAGTATGGAAGAAGAAGACATGCTGCGCCGACCCCAGATGAATCGGGATACAGGCCCGAGAATGATGATGTCTTGCGAATTTATACCCGAAAAGAGCGATTACGTGGTTGTGTTGACTATTCGTACTGGGTGATCGGAAGCCAATAGTGAGCTTTACTTTTTACAAGTACATACATCAGAAATGCAAAGGGCGATGCTGATTACAATCAATATTCTCCAATTGCATCAATCTATTAATAACACACGGCACCAAATCACGCGCATGTTCGTATACCCATTATTATAGTTATGTTTTTATTACCAATTTAAACCGGTTCATTGTTGCCATATTGATACCGATAGTCTTTAATTATTTCATTGATAATTCGAGGTGATGGGTGAATGACGTCAATCTATAGTTTTAAACTTAAGTACGCGTCTGATATGAGATAATAATTGTAAAATAAATTAAGTGTTTGGTTAGTAAATTATAGAATTCAAAAGAAAATCTGGTCGAACGGTTACAAGTTAATATTAAAACAATTTATCTGATGAATATGAAAAGTTCATAGTTGATTGAAATGATTAAAAAACATATTTGTTAGTCTTAGTTGAACCTCTGAAGGTTCAAGGGCATGAGTAAAAAACCGATAAACGAAGAAAAACATGTACCAAAAGCAGGAGTTGGTTAAAAATAACTTGATATTAAAGACAATAATCATAATTCAGTAAACGAACCGTTCTAATAAAGTGCTTTATTAATTCATGAAGTCTTTAAATATTCCAAAGTAGTATTTTAACAAACAACACAAAGAACAAAAACAGTCCAAGTAGATATCACGTTTTGTTATGAATATCGAATTAGAATATTTTACAGAAATAGCTGCGGAATACATAATCGTCTAAGTTATCACACGTGTTCGCTATGATTTAATCAATATTTATCAACTGCTAGTTTTTCCACTGGTAACTTAATTGTCGGTTGGATTTATTTAAAAAAAAAAAACTTTTTTGTTTGGTACTCACTTATTTTCGAGAATGTCGATGACTTTTGAAGATTTTTTGCTACTGTCGTGTCTGAATCTCAAAAGTTTTTTTTTTGTGATTTGGTATTTTTAGCCAAGTGTGTATTTAGAATGATAATGATTATTTGTTAAGTCCAATAGTATCACAGATTTAAACGGCCTGTCATTCTATAATTTAAAACGATATTGCCAAGTGTCATCAATCCAAAAATCGACTCTCCAGCAAAGCTTACTTTTCCTAACCGCCAAAGCGTGCCCAAACGCAGTCTCTTCCCGTATATTCCGTAGGCCACGCATGCGCGTCGGTGCAGTGCCAACGTTCCGTTGCGCAATGACAGACGGCTTGTATTGGTAAACAAGTGGGATCTTTACGCGCCGGACGACTAGTCAACCTCATTGACATGAAGTGGGGGGAGGGAGCAGGAGCGGTAGTTTGTGTGCAATAGATAATACGCGGGAGTTGAAACGGTCTCAATGATATTTGTAAACAACAAAGTAACAAACAGGATCTTAATACTAGTCAAGGTTTAGAAGAAACTGGTACACTGACCAGGGATGAGGGAGGTCGATGGAAATTATCATCACGTAAGAGGTTCCTCTTTCCGATGTGTTTCTGTGACGCAATGTCAGGTTGATTCAACGGATTTGATTGCGCTGTGTGGGACGGCTTAGGTTCCTAATAACAGGAACTTTTAAGGTTTCAATTACCAAAATTGGATGAACGGTAGGGACGAGCTAGGGAAGTGGCATGTGGACACATCCTGCCAACAAGTGACTTGATTAAATATATCAGCTTACCCCACAGCCGGTGGTACGTCTAAAAAGCTATCATAGATTTCTTCTTTCTTAATTTTAAAATTATAGTATTAAAACAGCTAATTTTCTGTACAAATCGCATCAGCCACTTAACAGCGTATTATGTCAGTGTTTATTTCCATACCTTTTAAAATTCTATTTGTTTTGATTGCTAATCGCTTCGAGTCGCATAACTTTTGAAGGTTGGTCGAACACGTTGTACAATATTAATCTTTATTTGATTAATGATAAAGTTGATGTTAGTGTATCAGTGTGTTGTGTACTATTTAACATTTAATACAGGTTTGGCGACCTAGTGGACGTCACAGATAATGCTTTACGTTTGTCTGACCGTATGTGCCGCGGCGGTTGTAATACATACGCTCTTACCGCGGCGCGGGGACATGTTATCTTGCTCATATTCGAAATAGAACGGGGGAATGTGAGAGTGGTATAATAAGGAGACTTTAATGTCATATCAAGTCTTCTGATGATAATAGTAAATCTACTTACTAAAAGCAAAGAGCCTCGACCAACACCTTAGGAGGCTCTCATTGCGCGGCTGGGTCAAGGGCTTGATTCAGAAAGCAGTACTTCTGGACACGGCACGCATAGTGAGGCGGTTCCTCTCTCTGGAGCCCTGACCACCGGCAGCCTGGACCTTGTTCCTGATGCCGATGGGCCATCTATTTTTTATATTTTTGTTTACTATTGTTTTTTTAAATATTTAAAAATGTAATAAATAAGACAATTAATGAATAAAGGAAATAATAATCTACTTAAAGTATAATCTATCTACACATGCCTGTCGCAGTCCTTAGGACCACCCCGAAATATATTCTTCCTCTTCAGCTTATTTTCACAACTTTCTTGGTGTATAATGGGTCTCTTTAGTAGATGCATACAGACATTCGCAACCAGACTGCCTAGTGCATCAATCTTCATTAATACTAAGACAGGAAACTAGATTAGATTAGTAACTATTTTTGGAAGCCGGCCCTAAAATAGTTGGACGATGAGAGTACGAGTGAAGTTGTAAGCATCAACATTCAACACGTTTCGGCACTCGAGATCACGCGATCGATGTGTGTAAATAAATAAACAATAGGCGGCTTTATTGGCTGGATTATATTTGTTAATGGTATCTCCCTCACACGCATTTTATCTTTCACGCTAATATTACCCTCTCCTATCTACTGTTCGCCTAGTACCAGTTGTGCTTTTACTACACTTGCTACACCAACAGGGTTTCATCAGATCCTCATCGGCACCCGAAATATTGCCAAGATGTATTTGATACCTTACCAGGGTATACCATAGCTTTGACAGGTCGCCCCAAGATCATTTAACGTGTCCCTTTGGTCAGGGACAACACCTGGGAGTTATTACAGATTTTACTAATATGTAGTTTGTTTATCCCGATGATTTCATCATATGATTTCCAGTGTTTACATAAGTTTGGAGTTTTGCCCAGTCCATCCTACAATTTTCAAAGAACACAAAGAAACCTATAGTCACAATATATCTTTGGCCTTGCATTGTCAAAATCTTTTGTCTCGCTCCCTCATGTTTTATACTTTATAGTCTCCTGAACAAATGATTGTCAGTTACATTACAAATGTTATGATTATGATACCTATTGTTTGTTACTACCGTTGTAATGATAAGGTAGGGTTGACAGTCATCTGTTTTGATGGTGTTATCTTATCAACAAACTTGTATTACCTTGTGGTAAAGGTTTGATATGGATAGAAATTTAGTAGTCGAAGCAATCGTACATTGGTAACGTTTCGTTGCTTATTCAAAATATCATCAAGGTGCCTTCATTCGAATGCCAGACAGTTTTTAAATATTAAGGGTTGTCATTGACATGCTTTCATAAATAAGCGATTAGGGGTGTTCATTCCAACTCAATAGAAAATAAAACATCTTTGTCATGTTTTGTCCTCGTCACGTTATTTACACGTCACGGCACCAACGACACCCCTAACCAGGGCTGTCAGCCTGTCACCTACTCCATTTAACTCTCTTGGCCTAGTTTATTCTCAACATTTTAGAGGGTAATACAGATAATGGCTACAACTTTAACTGGGTTATTGTCAAGGGGTAATTTAGATAGCGTCAGTCTCTGTACCAGGTCCCTTCTGAACGAGCTAGGGTTTCTTTACGTTGGACAGTGTTTAGATAAAATTGGGTACAGTTCTAGTTAGTATTCTAGTATGACTAATATTTGCTTTGTTCTGAACTAAAGTTGTTACGAGTATGTATTCAACGTGGATATACTACAGATATTTAGGGCTAGAGTCTAGTAGATGTATTAATTGTAACTGATTTTGTAGGGGTTGCGTTTTCTTCTTGTTGTTGGTCAACATGCCTCTTATTAACAGGTTTTGTCCCTCTCAAAGAAACTCCTCTTCAGCTTTATTTGGCGAGAAACGGTGTCTTTAAATCATTGACCTATGTGATATTAAATACTATAGTTGTGTAAGTCCCATTAAACAAAATATTGATCATGCATACTCCCATTAAACTTAATGCAAATATTCGTTTATCGTTATTCAAACTTGCAATATTTATAAATCGTACACAAGTATTCCTGGATGCACTGATCCTTGCGCCCACGCAGCGTCTAGCGCGCATGCGTTATACGGCGACATTCTACCGGTCTAGTGCATCGTACTCCAGTGCTGATACGATTAGTGTACGATGTTCCTATGCATACTGGAATTAAAGGAAGGAATGCAGATTTATCGGAACTTTCTATATTTGTATGTATCATGTTTTGGTTGAACTTGAAGACATATGTATATTTTGGATCCTAGATTGTTTTACATCCCTAGATCGGTTCAGAGGAACAATAGGATTCGATGAAAGCTTTGTCTTAGACATTGAGAGAATCCAGTTGTATTCGAAAGAAACGTAACAGTTGTTCAAAGGTTATCTTCATCAAACTTTCAGATTCCACACATCTGAAAGTTTGATGAAATTGAAACCAAAAGCAGCATTTTCCCAGACAGCACTCAAACAAAGAATTATAATATTAACCGTTATAATATACCCACAGACTCGAATACTTACGGGCTACGGCCGTTCGTATTTGCTCATACACGAACAAATAGACAGCGACATTCTACCGGTCTGGTGCATCCCGCGTAGCAACTGGCTAGGGACGTTAGGTTGAATCTCTGTACTGTATGCACGATGAGGAAAAAGGATTTGAAAACTCTCGGGCGAAATGTATAAGAAAGCATTTATTAGAGCAATGCGCTAGAATCTGTCGACTTTTAAAATTTGCAAGGAAAATTTGGCAAGTGCTTCAGACTCCTGATTAAAATTTGTAGCTTTTAATGGCTTCTGGAGACTAGAGTACCGAGTCAAGTCTGCAATAAACCATTATCCACAATAAACCAGCATATTTTGCGACACACGTTTCATGACTCATCTGTATGTAGAAGAAAAGAGGTCTCTATCTAATTCTAAAGAGACAGTCTTTGGATTGAGTTACAATCAAACCACTTCAAGAGATTAGTCACTCATTCAAGATTTTGCACATTAGGTTTCCTTGCCTATTTGCAAAGAGAAAACATGAAAAAGCTTTTACTATTCAACTCAATGCAGTGTTTTTGACCTCGAAAATCGCCTAATGGCATTATTTATTAAGGCAGGCGGAAAGTTTGCGGAAATTCATTGCCAAGGTGACGCTTCCGAAGAAGGTAATTGACTAGATTTGTCATAGTACGGATGGCATGTAGACAGGTTTATTGGATTGGAGAAAATAGAGGGATCCTCTGTCAGGATATTGGGACTTTCGTGTTTATTTTTAATATTCTCATCTTGTGTTTGAGCTGTTTAATAGTCTATTCCAGGAAGAATTTTTATATGGAACTTCGATTACTTTTTAGAATTTACGAGCAAAATATTTGCTTGATAAATTATGTTTTGCAAAAAGCGAATTGTGCCAGCATGCACACATGTGGTTTGGAGTCTTAAGTCCTCAAATCCTCTTAGATCCAAAGTAAGCCCTTTACACCAAATAAGCTATTTTAAATCTAAGAGACATTAGCCTATCTACCTGTTCTACTTACTAAAAAGATCCCGCGTATTAGTTTCTTGACTTCAACCCAACAAACTCTTGGCCACGTTGGCAATGGCACGTCGACGTTATCACAACCCAGATCTAGCGGCGCCTAATCTGCGTTGATAAACAATACGGTATTTGTGTTCGTTGATAACAGAGCGATCTCGTACAGATTTTGTGCCACAGATTTGTGGCTTGTAATTGTTTGAGTTATTTCTACTAGGGCTGGATTGAAATGGGATTTTATGGAATCGATTTGGTGTTTTGAGATTGTTGTTGTTGTCTTGCAATAGATTACACAAACTCGTTCTTTTGCTCTAGTTATTTTCATCAGGGCTTGACATTTGATTTATTTTGCAGATTTCATCACCGTATTTTGCATATTCATTCGGCTTTCTCCGTCCATCAGCTGATACAACTTTTTCTTCCTCGAGATATGCACGCCCGGATCAAATATAAATCTTGCAAAAAGACTAAACCCCTTAATATACTCTGCTGAATATAGTAAAGGCTAGTGCTATAGGAGCATCATCATCTTTGCTTCATTAATACCTGTATCGTCTACCTTCACATAAAGCATCACAATTTGAAGTAGATAGTACTTCACACTTCCTAAGGGAAAAGAAACCTCACAATAGACCCGTTGTGATTCTCTAATGGATTTGGTTTATCATGCTCCCGATTGAAATCGTATTCAGGAGGATCAATATCTAATTACGTTTTAATGGTTCGGAAGTCTTTCAAAGTATTTGTATTGTTAACTAGGTGAAAGGCGGTATCAGCTTCATCTATATCCAGTAGTTTATTATCTGTAGGTTTGTGAATATTATCCGCTGTGTATTGGATTTTATTGTTATTGTACTTGACTATTAACAGCCCGCCACTGTCTGTGGGTAGTAAATGGATAATAAAGGTGTTAATGGGAAACTTACCAAGTACCCCGATTTTACCACCTTTTTTTTCCGGATTTGAAATCTTCAAATGACCCCCTCCCCCTGCTCTGGGCGGAGCGCAAGGAAGTGTCAGACTTTTACTGACTAAAACCCATCCATGTTCCTTCTTTGCCTTCTGTGTTCCAGGGCCGCGGTATCTCTTTCGAACAGTCCCGCAGCCCCGGCAGGCATCGGCCCTTGCGGACCACGGATTTTACCACCTTCAAGTACCACTTACTTTGTTTAATAAACGTTGTGATCGAATCTAACCTCAAACCTATTTTTCTGTAATACTCACGAGTTCTAAGACGTTTAAGGACTGAAA